>CM051239.1:268752408-270249908 GCA_027917425.1 Gastrophryne carolinensis | reverse complement strand
ACACAGTTGTGTACTGTCAGTTTAGCAATTGGACTCATAGTAGCAGAAGGATGGCTGTAGGTGTAGTAGTGGTAGTGTAGTTGTCTCTTTAGCACACCTTTTTTATATACGTAAATAGAAAGTATTTAGTGGCAAAAGAGCATACGATATTAGTTTGATACAGAATAGTTTTGCGTCATTCTTCCTTTCACACACACACACACTCTATTTATCAAGCACACTTGTATATTAATGTGAGCTGAGCAGTTTTGGTAAGGATAGCTATAATAGTGTAATACTAGTAGCAGTGGTATAGCTATGTCTGCCATGCACACACTTTCTGTGTGTTAATGTTCACTAACAGTTACAGAAACGGAATATTAGTGTAGTAGTAGTGTAAATATTCTGTCTCACTATGGAGCAGTTTCACTAAGATTCCATCTTAGTGTAATCCTACTAGTGGTAGTATAGATGTTTCTGGCAGACACACACCCACTAACATATTATTATATAAATTTCAATTAGGTAACAGAAGAACCTTAGATACAGTGTTCAGTTTGGCAGTTCCACTAACAGTAACCAAGCAATGCTGGAAGCTAATGCAACAATGTAGAAGTACTAATGGTGTCTAAGGGTATCAATTCTTATCTCATATCCAATGCAAAAACAACATTGATAAATTAAAGCACACACACACACACACTGTTAAAGTGGACCAAAACCCACATTTTTAACTAGCATCCCCTGAATTGCTCCCCCCATGAACAGTAACCTTTGACTATTTTTACTGCTCTTGCATCATTCTAATCCCAGATAATGCCGCATGTTTTAGCTGTAAACCCCACGCCTACTCCATTCATTGCCACTGCTATGTGTGGCAATGATGTTATTGCCACACTTATACAATGACTGATAGTCTGCTATCTTACAGAGAGGAACTGCAAAAAAAGTGTTCCAGGGTGATTTGATAAGTGAAAATATCAATTTCTAGTTCTACACCCTAAGGAGGGAGTATTGTCAGGGGCTTTGGTAAATGTGTTTCACCAGTTCAGTGGGTTTTGGTCTGCTTTAATAGCAAGGCAGGTGATAATAAAGCAATACAATGTAATGTTCTATGTTTTTCTAGTAATACATGTCTATAACAAATAGACACAAGCTACCTTTGGTAAACTAATATATTATGCTCATTCTCTAATGACGTACTAACAAATAGGAACACTGAGGTATATGGATCTAAATATGCAAGATCGTTGTGTGTATATATATATATATAAACATATAGATTCACACAATAATAAATGATAGATAAAATAAAGAGGTGAAAAACACCCACACTATTGCAAAGCAATAGTGGCAGCATGTGTGGTTGCATGCAATGCTTAGCAGTGATGATTGGGATGATGGTAATGATGATGGTGATGATAATTGGTATTGTGGGGATGTTTGGGATGATGGGGATGATGGGATGATGTTGGGGATTATTGGGATCATTAGGGTCGTGCTGATGATGGTGATGATGATGCTGAAAATGGTGAAAATGATTATGTTGGTAATGATGATTGGAATGAAGGCGATGATGATAATGGTGCTGCTGATGGTGATGGTGGTAATGATTATGGTCATTATTTGGATGATAGTGATGATGGTGGTGATGATGCTGAAGATGGTGATAATGATTATGGTGGTAATATTGATTGCAATGAAGGTGATGATGATAATGGTGCTTCTGATGGTGACAATGGTGATGATTATGGTGATTATTTGGATGATAGTGATGATGGTGAGGATGATGGTAATGATGGTGATAATGATTATGGTGGTGATGAAATTTGGGACAATGGTGATTATTTGAATGATATTGGTGATGGTGGCGATGATGATGGCTGAGATATGGTGATGATTATGCTCATGATAGTGGTGATAATTGGGATAATGGTGATGATTGGGATGATGGTGATGATTATTAGAATGATGAATGATTATGTTGATGACTTGAATGATAGTGATTATGGTAGTGATGGTGATGGTTGACATATGGTTATGATGATAGTGACAGCCATTATGATGGTGATGATGATGAGATGCAGGTGATGATGATGGTAATGCTGATGGTGCTACAGATTAGGATGATGGTAGTGATTATGTTGATGATCTGGATGATAGTGATGATGGCGGTGGTGATGTTTGGGATAATAGTGATACTGATGGTGATAATTGAAATGATGATGATTGGTTTGCATGGATGCATGGGGGGGCATGTTATTTTAAGCACTTACACAACATTGTGGTTTCTAAATATATGTTTCGATATTTGTATTTGTGATGTGCCAGAGGGTCTGTGCAATACTTCGATAAAACTATTGTTTTTCTGGCAGCTTAGGTGCTGTTCTATTTCTTTAGTGCCAGTCCCACACTTAACCAGTTGTCTTATTCTTCATTTTTTCCTGTAAATGTGGTTAGATCAGTAGGTCAGTGCACATTGATTGACCTTTGTGATCTCTCATCTTTTTATTGTTTAGTAGTTGATGATTTGGATGATAGTGATGATGGTAGTGGTGATGACTGGGATAATGATAATGTTGATGATGATGACTGGGATAATGGTGATGATTGGGATGATGATGGTGATGATTGGGATGATGATGAAGATGATAGTGATGATGGTGGCAATGGTGGTGATGACCCCTTCGTATGTTTAGTATCTGCCTGGTGGGCTGCTTGGAGGAGCAGCTAGCTGCTACTAGCTGGAACATTGAAGGTTGTCACCCAAGCTGTTGATGGTCCCCATACATACTTTTGCGTTATTCACATAATTCATACCACCTAAATCCCCCACAGAAATTGACTATTTTCATAATGTGTTCTACCCAGGCTAGCCATTCTCTGGAGCTGAAATAATATTAAAATTATTTGACATTTGAGAAGTCAGTGGCTTGAAATACCCGACTGTACTTAGCTAATTCAGTCTTTAACCTCTGCTTTCATATAAATCAATTACACTCGATTCTGTTTCACTTCCAGAGTTTTAGCTAATAGAATACCATTTATTCATTCAATGTAATATAGTCATATTATAATCTTTCCCCTTTCCCTAATAACATAAGGTACGTTTTAAATGTGTGGGAATAAAATGTATCTCGTGCAGGACTACTGATAACACAGGACAATGCTGAATAGTTTAAAAGCTGCTTTTTGGCTTGGTCTCTTATACTGCAGTGGCTTAGTGAGATTGTATGGAGGCTGTACAATCAGAGGACAGTATATTGTAAGGCAAGCATTAGGCTAGATGTAGCCCTTTGACGGAGGCAGGCGTAGCCAAGAGCTAAGGAAGCGATCCTGTCGGTAGGTTGAAGGCTTGATTCTCTTGAACAAGGCACCTAGATCTCTAACTGCTCCCCAGGCGCTGTAAATAGGGCTGCCCACCTCTCTGGGCACATGCACACTCGCTACTTGTGTTTGTCTCACTGCACGTATGGAAATTCATAAGTGTGCACAAGCATACAATAGCCATATATGTCCAAAAAATAAATGACATTGGTCACATGCAGGTTGATCCCCTTACTAATAAACTAGTGCAGACAGGCATGTATTTTCATTGTCAAATTACACAATTTGAGGTCACCTGACCCTATGTATCATGCAATGTTATCCATGTTATACCATACTGATATTAGCTCAAGATTCTTGACACATCTTTGCTCTTTTGTTTACTTTACAGTAATCCAGAGAAAAGCGATGAATTGGCATTGTATGACTGCTTTCCAGTGTCAGACCTGATGTGTCTTGGGCCTACCAGCAGAACTGACCTGGGGGGCTCACCCTACGTTTACTTACAAATATTATCCCCCTATTTTAGGGCTCACATGCACACAGATATGATGCTGGATTATTAACCCCCCCCCCACTATTATAACTGCCAGCGCTCAAAATCCTACCATTTTGTTCCCATGTGTTTACACCTGACCCACACCTGGACCAACTTACTGCACAAGGCTGCTCCTGGAGGCAGATTGGGTGCCCAGCACCATGCACGTGGTTGTTGTTTTGTTCATGGTTTGTTTACATGACCTCATTCATTAATAGCACTGAATTGCCACTTTTATTGAAATCCTTTACAAAGACAAATAGAGCTGGTCTCTGGAATTTGATCAGAAAATATTAAAATGTAAACAGAATAAGCCCCATGTTTTGTACTAGTGATCCAGCTTTAGATTCTTGTGACCAAAATAAACGCGAAGCTAGATCTCTCCAATGGTATTACAGGTTGCTCACACCATTACAAATAGTTGATGCTGGTCTCTTAAGACTATGGCTTGGAACTTGTGGGGTTGTTCATAAAGCAAGTATTTGTTTGAGCTAATGAGAACCTTACCCAAAGGCTCTTGCCCATCGCTGCGGGGGTGGCCAGTAGTGAGTATAGGGTCCCCATGACAGTGACACCACTCTGGCCACTGCACACAGGAGATGAGGCTTAAGCGGAACAAAAACCCAGGTTTTGTTCCATTCCCCAGGGGCAACCTGATTTGGCATGCCCCAATGTGTGAAACCACCCAATTCGCCCCAGTAAAACTCACCTTTCCTCGGTCCAACGGTGCATGTGTGGGCGCTCAGCCAATGAGAGCCATTTGATGCTTGCATGGCCGGGTATGCATGGGATGCAGCAACGCACTTCCCAAAACCGTCTGCCAAATTACCCAGGCATGGCGTACGGCTTTCATTGGATGAACGCCTGCGCATGCACAGTTGGACCGGGGAAAGGTGAGTGTATATGTTCTGCTTTAATATTCTCCCTGGGCTTACAGGGAGCAAAACAAAATCTAAATGTGTTTTTAAAGCCACCAGCAACTGCTTGGAGCTTGGCATCATTTTGGCTGCAGGCCTATTCCTGGCTGTACGTCAATTGCTCTTAGTCACCATTGCCAATTTTAGTGTTGTCTTTCTCATAAATTCAATTTGCTTATAAGACTCAGTATATGTGTAATTTATGTGCCTATCCTTATTTGCCTATGTAGGAAGAAGAAGAGTAAAAAATGTAATCCTTTCTAATAAATACAGAAGGCCTCATATCTAGTTTACTGGGCTAAGGTGACCTTCACATGCTTGTGCCTCTCAGCAGGGACAGACTGACCACTGGAAGAACCAGTGGAATTGCCTAGAGGTCCTAGTGTGCCCAGTTGGGCTAGCAGGGTCCGCCTGGAGCAACTTGGGCCTACCAGAGTAAAACATTCTTGTGGCCCACCAGAGAGGAAGCAATTATCGGGGCTGATAAAACAAGTAGGTTGTTTTAACTTAATAAAAAAATCACAGAATACTCCAAAAGACACCCCTATAACATGCCCCTGCAATGCTATAGGTTCAGCATCAGAAATGTTGGGTGCCATGCCCAGGGGTGAGCCTAGACTTCAGAAAGACGCCCATCCACTCCTCAACAGAGCGGCGTAGTGAGTGGAGGCATGGCCATGGATGCTGAGCCACCAATAATTGACTTAAAAACATGACAGCATGCGGTGATGCCGCAATCTTCACCGAACTACTGAGAGAGAGTAAAAAGAGAAAATAAAATATATTTTAGAGAAAAAATAAAATTAAAAGCTTAAAGTTTGATTTCAGCCCCATCTGCAGTGCTGCCTGAGGCGGTTGCCTCACATGGGCTCCTTATGAGTGCACCTCTGGCCATGCCAACTCCTTGCCACATTATTTGCTCCAACAATATTAAAGCTTTAGTACCATCATTTTAAAAATCAACCATACCCACTATCTGTCCATGCAGTGCTATACCCTCTGTTGGGGGTTGAGTTCATTAGGAATATAATGGGCTGGTCAAGGGCTGGTCGGGGAGGGGGGCAATAAAATCCAAGGCTGACCACTTAAATACACCTTAAATGTTTGGAAACCGGAAATTCCATACAATGCAGATTGACCTTGTAAATAGCAGATGGTGGCAAAAGAACAGGACGCATGCCCATCTTGTTGCTGGATCTTGAAGACAAGTAAGTATTGAAGAACCAAACAATGAAGGTTTGGTTTGGGGGGAGGAAAGCTGAATATTGTTTTTTTATTTTTATTTCCTAGGCCAGTCCTTCAACACTTGCAGAAAAATGTTCAAAGCTTGAGTTAAAGAGGACCAAAAACCATGTAACCTAGTTTCAAAAGATTTCAGGGCTGTTTGCCAAAGGCATCCCTATTTGGTATTTCGGAAACCCCCTGGCTTCCTTGCAATGTTTACCTCGCTGGTAATCCCTCAGCACATGCACAGGCTGCGGGCAGCATCCCCGGCTTCCCTATGGCTGCAGGGCAGGCCTATCTGAATGCCATCAGGTGTAAGGGAATTCCGTTTTTTATTTCCCTTGTTTAGGTGTATTTGCTGTGATGAAATGACGAATGATGAAAATATGTAACAGGCTGCATGACATTCTATTTAAATCTTCCTTACAGGGCTGAGTTGTCATGAGCAGTTCACCCTTTTAAGGGCTGGCTGCGGGTGAATGTTTGGAGAGGAGAGGGGTTAATTAACGTCATTATCAATCACTAATGCTTTCCTAACTTGTCCAAAGAATAATGGCGCTACAGAGGCCTGCATGGAGCAAGCATCTGCTCTGGCCTGCCCAAGCTCCCAGCCCAGACTCCCCAGCTATTGGCAGTTCCCTCACGTCTAGAGCTGGATTGTGCGTATTATTGGCATATAAAACATGCTCCAATCGTTAGACATCCTGCCTACATATAAATAACAAATGCAGATTTTTTTTTTCTGTAGGAATTGCAGGTGCGAGACAAAGATGATAAAAACCACAGGTCGTTTTTTTTCACGGCCCACATTGTTTCCTAGGCTCTGCCGTTCCCATGATTATGTCGAACTTAATTAAGACCAGCAAAATAAAATGATGTTAACTATTTAATACTAAACATCTCGTACAAGCAAACCCTGATCTACAGTTGCACACACACATACATAAAGCAAGCTGGGCGCACACTATTGTGGTGGATTTTTATATGTGTTTTTCTTTATGTAATTAGTGCATAATTACAAAGAAACAACTAGAGAAATATCTTATACTTTTTTGTGTGTATTTGGTGCAATTTCAATGTGTGTTTCTCCATTTATAATGTATAAGTGACGCAATCAAGCTATTAGCTCACCAAATTTTTTTTAATCCAGTTAAACCGGACCTTCAGAGTGATTTAATGAAAAGCCCAAACTCTTAAAAAACGGTTCCCCAGCATCTAAAATTAATATATTTTACTTTTTTAGTCACTAACTTATTATTCTTTCCCCCACTGGGCTGCAACTCTGTTCAGGAATTTAGGATATGGGCGCTGCCATCTTGACTCGGAAGTATCACACTTACTGAGGATAGGAGAGAGGGATAAGGTACAGGGGGGCGGGTTATAGCTGTGCTTTGCTCAGACAGAGCAGAGCTGGGGTCAAGAAAAGGTCAGCAGTCCCAGAATGCAGAGCAGCACAGTCAGGAGGCACTTCCTGTTTGCAGGCTGCCTGATAAGATGGCGGCTTCCATAAGCCGCCATCTTGGATGTTTAAAGGCTCATAACATGCAGTAGATGCAGGTAGGATGATTTTTAATGTGGCCAATCTGTATGTACAGGGTGTGGGAAACATATAAGATAGACTCTTATTCAGAGTGATGGTCCGCTTTAAATGAAAACCTGTCAGTGAATAATCAAATCTAATATCTTTAAAGTCTAAAGTCACCAGCCAATCAAAGTACTTATTTAAAGCAAACAAAACCCACCTTACCTGGCCCTGGAGTCTAAAAGAATACAGGGCCTCCTGCTGGCCTCCCCTAGGGCATCCCAAATCGGGAAGCCACACTGTGTGAAACCCCTCGGGGCACCATAAAAACTCACCTTTCCCCACTCCATTCGGCAAACGGCTCTCATTGTTGTGAATAGGGAGTGCATGCTTCCACATTCCCTACATCTCTGGTGGCATGTGCACACTCCCATCCATCCATTCAGATGGCTGGGGCGGGATCTCGCAAGCTGCTGGATATGCACGGGAAGTGGCAGCATGCTCTCCCCATTGCCGACATAGTCACGTCATGCGTAGTAGAAATGTGGAAGAAGCAAGTTGTTTGGGACTTTCTGGGGTTTATTTAACAGCAGGGCATCCCGATTCAGGATGTCCCCAGAGAACGGAACAACACCTTGGAAATTCAAATTCACGGGTTTTGTTCTACTTTAAAAGGGCCAAGGTGGGGCCAAGTATATACAACACAAAATGATAACAGATTAGTGAGCCTGTGTGCCAGCCCACCATCACATCCAGGTTCTGACAGGTCCACTTTAAAACAGTGGATTCCCACTGTAGGCCTCTATACTGAGGGATCCCTTTGGGGCCTTCATCTTCAGAGGGACCCATGCCTTGATTCATATGGTCCTAACAGCCCCAGAACTTTGTTTACCCAGCGTTGGGAAACATCATGGTCAGCCATTTCTTAGTTTTGTTCCTGTGTACTGCCCAGCACTCCACAGATAATGCACAGATAGATAATGACAATTACGCTGTACATTTAATAGCAGGTAATGCTGGATCTGGGCCCTTAGAGTTATTTCTACTTATTGGCTGACACTGGGTACATCATTGCATAGTCCATTATGGTGGACCTTAAAGGAGCACTATCGCAAAATTGTGTAATATTAAAAATCCATATAAACACTTTAGCTAATAAGGGGAGGGGTCACTCATAAACCCAAACTGAATAAAACTCCCGCCAAGCTTGTGGTTTTCTTGTCCTGGTAGGAATAAAATCCTGGGGTTACAGGTTTAGTCTATGAGGGGTGACAGAGTCTGTCACCCAAGATGTCCTCTTCCTTCCATTAACATAAAAGAAAACAAGCCTGGCTGGGTATTTCTCGATACCAGGTGTATAATTGACCCCTCCTCCCTCCAGCCAGCATATTTATATGGATTTTTATCATTGGGCCATTTTTTCGCGATAGTGCTCCTTTAACATCATATAAGGCTCAATTGACCTTACCATGACTTCATTGTCCTTTTTTTGTTGGTGGGTATATAGAGAGGTCCTTAGACCCCCAAATGTCCACTTCAATGGGGTCCAAGACTTTGTATTGGTGGCCCTGTTAGAACCCCACGATTTTGGTTTGCAGGTCACTGGGAAATGCCTGGGTGTGAAACCCCACTGAATTGTTGGTGTCTTATCTCACGCCATGCTCCCACCACACATGTGTGAGTTATAGTCCCAATCAATGATATTCTTTTATGCTGGGTGCATGCAATGGATGCCAGAAAAGGCCAGTGCATAGGTTGTGGCAAATCTCAAGGGGAGTTTCCTGGTAATCCCAAGGGGCTCACACATCTCAAATTGGAATGCTCCAGGGGAAAGATTTCATCCATTCCTCAAGTCTTTTAGACTCTGGAGGCGGGATCAACATGTTTGAGTCTGGTTTAGTATGCAGTTCTTTATTGTTCTTGTTCACCCAAAACATTAAATTCAGTGTTTATGGTTTTGAACTTGCTTAAATGATTTTGCTTTTCCTATATAGATTACATTTTGGCTCCTTGAAGCCAACAATTGGACCAGCTACTAGATATATTTATTCTCTGTAAGAAAGAAACTGTCTTCCACATGGTATCGACGTATCAAACAGAAGCAATAAGTGATCAGATGAGACTTTCCACTTTGTCTTTTTGATTTGCTCTCTACAAGGCCTAGACCTAGTTTGGATAGGCATCCATAAGAGTGGGAGACAATCCTCAAATATACCAGTATTCATCTAAAGGCCAACATTTGCAGCAGTAGATGCTTCTTTCACTTAAATTCAAGAAATCATATTCTTGTACTTAGGGGGTAATTTACAAAACGATTTGCAGACATCTGCCAGGTTTACGCATCTACCAAGTGAAATGTTGCCTGTTTTGCTGGTGATATCCATGTTTTTCAGATTTACTTCTACTTCAGTTTGGCTTAGTGAATGCTGGTGAACACTTTTGCCACGTTTTAGTGGCTAATCCCATAGGAATCAATGTTATTTATGGAGAGATTGTGTCACTTTAGGTTTAATTAGCATCTTTAACTTATTTTTCGAGCATGAACATTAGAAAGTTTCTCAGTATGTGAAAAACAACTATTAATAATGCTTCTACATGACTTTTATATTTTCAAATAAACTTTTATTCTTAAGCTTTTCAAACAACCCAGACACTCCCAAGATACCCCACATATATTCTGAGACCCCTCCAATGCAGACATATGCTATAAAAGTGAGTTTTCAGCAATATTTCATGTTTCTTGCTAAAGAATTCTGCCACAGCAGTTAGCTGGCATATTGCCGGTATTCATCACCTTTCAATGTAAATACCTGTGACTTTCTCCAGCAAATTGCGGCACAAACATAGCAAAATGAATTGCGATAGTCTTTGTTCACTGGTGTTCGTTACAGTAAGTTTTGCTTACTCGCCGTCCTGTCACATATGTGTCTCGCATCTAGCGAACATACTTTTATGTCAAGTAGCGAACAGTAGTGAACTTAATAGATCACCCCCTGATCATTAGTTTTTCCTGCTGAAAAACCCGAGATCACTTAAGAGTGACTCCAATTCTACTGGCTAATGAAAAAGAAAAGACAACCAGATTTAAAAGAAACATTTTTACCAATTGTCAATTTCTGGTAAATACCTTTTTTCGTCTAGTTGTGGCCACATCATCTATTGATACAACTGGGAGATAGATTATGGGCAAGTGATGCAGAACCCCCTAAAATTCTCTTCTACCTAACCAAGGAAAGGCAATCTGCTTAGGGATAACGTCACCTTTTTGGTGGACAAGTGTATGGTCAATTTGAAATGTTTAGGTCCCATTACTATTATACCAATGTCATTGCATTTTTGCATCTAGAAGCACAATTCTGTTAAACTGATGAAGTTGGGGAACCTGGCCCTGCCTTTACCCCTTAATCATTCTTCTCCCTGCCCCTTTTCTCGTGTTCTTTGCCTCTCTCTCATACAGAGACAGTATAGCCCACTTGACACAACTCATGAACAGCAGCATACAGAATAATGAGTATAGTATCACTGACAATGGGCCTTGTTTCCCACCCTTGAACCCCACCACATCACTTGAGAATTGTTTCTTCCCGAATCTGGACCTTTGTATTCCTAGCTCCCAGAAGTGTGTTACCCAAGGTACCATACTGCCCAAGTCCAAGCCCAACATGAGGGGCTTATGTCTGAAATACCAGGGCTCGACATTCTTTGTAGCATGGACTGTGTGTACTATGGATAAACCTCTTTAAGCTGACTTCAGAGATTAATCTCCAACCTGCATCCATCCCATACTGAGGGTGCTGCCGTTAGGCTCATCTGTATCCAGAGCTCCACCAAAGTATGTACCGTGTTAGCGAAGATGGTATACCCTAGCTGGTTTACATAGATTTTTTTTCTTCAGATCTGTGTTCCAGCTTTACTTAAAGTCTAATCGCCTGTATACATACACTGTACACAAGGAATAGAAATATGTTTACGTTTTTTTGCCTGATTTAATAAAGCCTGATTGGATGCATTGTTCAAATAATCTGGTCTAATAAAAATGGATGCTCCGATACAGACCGTAGAAGCTGCCAATGCACTATTTAATGCACTATTTAGTTTATTCTCCAAGGCTGTGCTCTGAGTGGCACACGAATGACTTCCACACTCAGCACCACGCGAGATTCAGAGCTATGTAGTCAAGGTGTTCTGTACACCCAGGGCTTAGCCAGGGCTCGTAAAATCAGTGCAACACATTGTATATCTTGACAGGGTGACAGAGCACTGCACCTGCCTGACGCTGATTCAGGGGAGATCACTGGGTGGGTTTAATGTGCTCCGTATGCTGCGGCCAGGAAATAGGGCATTAGCAAGAAAATGTTGCAAAGGTGAAACAAATGTTGTAAATATGTAAGAGACTAAGTAGAAAGCAGCATGGTGTCTTGTAGGTACATAGCTGACCAGACTGATTTTCCAAATTAGTTCGCATAACTTCCACCAAGAACCAGTGAGTCTTTAAAGATCAACAATAGTGGTGAAGAAATTAGATGAGTTCTTTAAGAACTTTTGAGGTCCATCTGAAGTCTAGATGAAAGTTAAATTACTTAACCTTTGCTGGGGGATATCTATGTTTAACCAGTTCAAAAAATAACTTGGGGTACTGCTAGCAGTGGCAATGCCTTTATTGTCGCCTAGCTTCTCTTGAATATAGAGAGCTTAAAGTGGACCAACACCCACCTCTGATCGGCCCAGGAATCTATAAGATCCGATCAGCACCCTCCCCGCGGGGCATCCGAAATCGGGATGCCTCGCTGTGTGAAACCCCCCCGGACACCCACAAACCTTACCTTCTCCCGTTCCCCGATCGGGGTGCCCCGCAGGAGTGGACCAACACCCAGGATAGTGAAAATCCTGGGTGTTGGCCCACTTTAAGGGGACTTTAAACCCAATGGCAAAAATCAGGCAAAAACAGCTTTCCTGATGCCCGCCCTATTGTGCCTATCCTCTATTTGCCTGCAGAAGCTGTAGCAAGGCTCCAAAGTTTGCCCTCCTTTCAATTTAATTCCTCCACACAAAAAGGGGTCGCCTCTCTAAGAATATAATTTAAGGTATTTACATGTAAACTGGGATTTTCAGATGTTTTGAAATAGCTCATTTGCACCCAAGCAAGATATGGGAGAAGGAATTTAGTTTGTGCCCGAACAAGGGCTTTAAGAACACATTTAGCAGTTCCACCTTTCTTTTGATCCCCCCGTGATCAATTCTCCATTAGCATTAGTCAGGGCACCTACCTGTTCTGATCTAATTTTCCTTGAATTCATATCCTCAAGTGATAAATCTAGCTGAATGATACAGAGAACATACAATCTTCCTGTCCTGACGTTGCTAGAAACATTTTTAGAAGGGAAACTCCAGCAACAGCACCCTCTGCCCCAGTTGTAAATGTAAGCAATTATTATAATTGTTATACTTTTTATTTTTATAGTACCACCATCTTCTATAGCACTGTACAAAGCTGTAATTACAGTCAGAATATAATAAATACTGCATATGTTATTACAAGCAAGATGCAACAGAAAACAATAGAAAGAGATTGCAGGGCCCTGCCAGCGTCTAAAGAAAAGGCACTAACATATTTGTCTAAGAATACGTTTTTATTTTAATGCAAGCTAAAATTACAGGTGACTGCCTTAGGATATCACTTGTATGTGTGTGAAAAAAGGGAAAAGTAGATGCTAAGGAATAGTGGGCTTTATACTGCCCCCAGAAGGCTACTAAAACTCAAACAGGACTTGGGTGACTAGTCTCTAACCATCTGTGTGTCTCCTAACTGCCACTCAGAGACACCTACTGACACACCAGGGGGTATTTGTGAAAACTGGTACACTGGTAACTGTCTACATGAGGAATAAGGTTCTTTCTGTAACTTTAGTACCTAATTCACAGAATGAGAACGCCGATCTGTTCAATGGTATTGTTACCCTATTTTTCTTTTAACCCATTCTTATTCCGAAAACCAGGTCAACTTTCTGCACTCATGACAACTTTGGTACAGAAATCACCAAAAATAACATACCCAGTTAAGTTTATGTTGTGGTTCAGTTTCTAAAAATGCCTAATTAGTTCTTAGGCTGCTTTCAACATACCAGACTTCCACCCCCCGGTGGTGCACCCCTGCACACTGCTGCGTACTGCCTGGGGTACTGGCAATACAGTGGACTAGAGCAGTGGTTCTCAAGTGTTTTACGCAAAGTACCACCTAGCAACAAGAAACTCCAACTAAGTACCCCCTACCCCCTAGAAATTCAAACCAAGCCCCCCCCCCCCCCCCCGGAGGTGGGGATAACTTACAAATGTTACCAAAATAAGCAGGTCACAGGCTTGTAACACTTTTAAAGCAAGAAATAATATGTTACTGTTAGATGATATATAAAACCCATCAGAACCACCATGTGGGTGCAGCCCTGAACATTTCTGCATACCCCCTTAAAGGTGTGGCGCGTACCCCCTGAGGTACATGTACCACAGGATGAGAAACAGTGGACCAGAGGATGATCCGTGGAAGACCAGGAGAGGAGAAGTCTGGCCTGGTGAAGACTAAATTGATGTAAGGAGTCAGTGGGGGGCACAGAAAAAGAGGAGTTGTTGAGGACTGAAGGCTCAATGGTGAGAAGTGGGGTTCAGATGATTGCAGCAACAGAGATCCTTAGGCTGTGCTGGCAGAAGATCATGAAACAGTGACAGTGGAGGACACAGCAACCATAGTGGTGAGAATACTGAGGGGGAGGCACTTTGGCCACATCGGAACTTTAATGGTGGAAGTGGTAGGAACAAGGATCAGATGGAGAAGCAGCAAAGACCAACGGCAGTGGAAGACCAAGCAGAGGAGGCAGTGAGGATCCAGGGCAGCAGTATCAACATGGAGGCTGTTGGCTAGAAACCCCAGGCAGACAGAAGTCAGTGTAGGTGGGGAGGGCCAATAGATGCTGGCAGCAAAGTTAATGGAGGCTAATGGTGAGAATGCCAGAAACCTGTATCCCTCTTTCCACAAAAAGTAAATGAACAGGTGTGAAGGGGGCCTTATTCAGTGCTAATCAATTCCTTCTGTTATTTATAAATAGGTCATATCTATGTCCTCTTGGTATTGGTCATACATCTACGAATGAACATTTTTCCGTAGAAACATGTAAAATTTTCCTTACCTACCTTGTTCCAGTAATGCTTGCTCTACTAAAGTGTGGAAAAGAGACGAAGGTAATACGAAAAAATGGTATGGGTAAGTGTCAGAAACAGATGAGGACAAAGCAGATAAAATTATTATTATTATTATTGTTTATTTATATAGTGCCATCAACTTCCGTAGCGCTTTACAAGGTAAGAATACAGACAAGGTAAAACATATAGCACAGAGAACAATACAAAATTAGATGCCACAGGTTAAAACCAAGTGTTGTGAGCACAGGAGACAATAGGGAGGAGTGCCCTGCCCTTGCGAGCTTACAGTCTAAAGGATGGGGGTGGAGACAAAGGGGGCGGGGTCACAAGTGGTAGAGCTTGAGTATGGCTGCATGTGCCATTGAAGGTTATAGGAGTTGCTTACGCCAGGTCATATGCTTGTCTGAAGAAGTGAGTTTTGAGGGCGCCTTTAAAGGCTTGGAGTAATGGAGAGTGGCGGATCGAGTGGGGGAGTGCATTCCAGAGAAGTGAGGAGGCGCGGGAGAAGTCTTGAAGGCGGGAGTGCGAGGAAGTAACCAAGGAAGAGGACAGGAGAATGTCGGAAGCAGAGCGGAGGTTGCGCTTTGGTTGGTAATGCTGGGTCAGAGATGAAATGTAGGAAGGGGCCTGGTTAGAGAGAGCTTTGTAGGTTAGCACTAGAAGTTTGAACTGAACTCTATGGGAGACAGGTAACCAGTGGAGGGATTGACAGAGGGGAGTAGCACTGGAGAAGCGAGAGAATAGATGGATGAGGCGAGCAGCAGAGTTTTGGATAGATTGGAGGGGAGCCAGTCTGTTTGTTGGCAAACCACAGAGGAGGGTGTTGCAATAGTCCAGTCGGGATATGACCAGGGCATGCACTAACATTTTAGTGGTGACAGGTGATAGGAAGGGATGGATGCGAGAGATATTTTTGAGTTGGAGGCGACAGGAGGTGGCTAGGGAGTGAATGTGAAGTCTGAAGGAGAGAGAGGAGTCCAGAATGATACCCAGGCATCGAGCTTGAGGATTTGCAGTTATTGTAAGATTATTTACAGAGATTGTGGTGTTAGAGAGGGGAGGGGAGTGAGATGGTGGGAAAATGACCAGTTCAGTTTTGTCCATGTTCAGTTTAAGAGAGCGTGATGTCATGAAGGAAGAGATGGCTGTTAGACAGTCAGGAAGGCGAGAGAGGAGAGAAGAGAGATTCGGGCCAGAGAGGTAGATCTGAGTGTCGTCTGCATAAAAGTGATATTGGAAGCCTAGCGAGGTTATTAGTTGTCCTAGACCAGAAGTGTATATTGAAAAAAGTGGAAATATAAAATATAAAAAGTGTATATAAAATGTGGAAAAGAGATGAAGGGAATATGAAAAACAGCTAAGGGAAGGAATGTGGAAACAGAAGACAGAGAGAATGTGGAAAACAGAAGGATGAAAACCATAGAAGAGAAATGGGGGAATGGAAAGAAAGAGATTAAGATTGATTGAAGTGAATAATGGACGAGAAGGTAGAAATGTAAAAGAGAGAGGAGAGTACAAGACAGATGAACAGAAGGATGGATAACGTGGATGAGAAAGGAATGGGAAATAGAAAATAAAGATTAAATTAAGTGAATAGAGAATTAGAATGTAGGAATGTGAAAGAGAGAGGACAAGGCAGATGTATGGAAGGTATGGAAGCATGGAAAGGAGACAAATGTAGAAAACAGAAGACAAAGGGAATGTGGAAAACATAAGATATGGGGAATGTGGAAAACAGAAGACAGAGGGAATGTGGAAAAATGGAGGATGGATAATGTAAAAATGAAAGGAGGGGGGAATAGAAAAAAAGATTAAAGTGGACCAACACTCACGGGTGATCGGCCCGGGAATCTATAAGATTCCCGGGCCGATCACCTCCCTCCCCGCGGGACATCCCGGTGAAACCCCCCCAAACACCCCAAACTCCTTACCTCATCTTTCGGCGGCCGGCCGCCGCTGCCTCCCTCGCGCCCCTCTAGACGTGCGCGCGCCCGCGCCGGCCGTCTGTGAATGGCCGGCGCGGGCACGCGCGCGTCAAGAGGGACGCGCGGGAGGCGGCGGCGGAGGAGCCGCTTGTCCGCGGCTTGTCCGTTGGCGCGGGGAGAGGTGAGTTCGGGGGGTTCTGGGGGGTTTCACACAGGGTGCCCCACCGAAGTGGACCAAGACCCAGGATAGTCAAAATCCTGGGTGTTGGTCCACTTTAAATAAAGTGGATAGAGAATGAGAAGACAAGCAAGTCAAAAGTGTAGAAGAGGACATGACAGATAAAATGTGTGTAAAAGAGACGAAGGGAATTTTAAAAACAGATAAGGGATGGAATGTGGAAAACATAAGACAGGGATAATGTGGAAAGGAGGACAGAATGGAAAAAGATAAAGATTAAACAAATGAGTAGAGAATGAGAAGGCAGGAATGTGAACGATAGAGAAAATGACAAGACCGATGAAGCATGGAAAAGAGAGTAAGGGAATGTGAAAAGTAGCTAAGAGAAGGAGAAAAACAGAAAGAAAGAGTGAGAAGAAGAGGAATATAAGACAGATGAAATGTGAACAGCAGAAGAGGGGATAAATGTACAAATAAAAGCAGAAGGGATGGAACGTGGACAATGTGCAACAGCATCTGCTGCATCCCTGGCGTCATGTGCGCACTCCCGCATCCCAGGCTGTGGAATCTATGGCCTATCTGAATAGCTGGGGTGGGAGCACCTGGGCGACACTGGGGATGCAGCAGCACGTGCTCCATATTCACAACAATTCTCCATTCAAGTCCATGGGAGCTCCCTGCCAAATGACATGGTCACTACAGGCAGCTCTCATTGGGGGAGAGCTCGCATGCACCGTTGGAGCATGGAAAGGTGAGTTGCAGGGGGCGCACTGGGGGGGTCTCACACTGCAGGGCAACCCAATTTAGGATGCTCTGGGGGCCACAGAACCCAACTCGGGTCAATCCAAGTCAAATTCCAGGGTTTTGTTCCACTTTGGTAGACAGCAACATGATTTGATTTCAAACAGTGATACTGAACATCAACTCCCTAGCGGAGAGCCACTTTAAAATACAATGAATATGAAATAGTGTCAAACATGCTGGACCTTTCCCTGTCTGGCTGCCTTTTAGTAAAGATCCTCTGGCCCTGATATACGGAGCTGACCTCCCTCTCTGTGATGTGGCCCTTTGCGTGTCACACAAGCAGCGGGGAGGCTGTGGGGACACAATGTGCACTTTGTGTGAGGACAGCTGTGCTGCTGTGCTGTCTGCTCGGCTCCTGGCATCTCATAGCGCTTCTCTAGACAGGGGCGGGTGGGGGCACATGCCAGTTTACAGGCTTATAGACATGGGGCAACCAGGTAACCCCCCCTTCACCCGGCTACATACAGCCGTCCTATTGTCGCTGGGCAGCAGCCTCATTCTCTGAGCCCAGCCGGGGGGATTGTTGCCTGGGGGCAAACATATGCTTCTCCCTATTGCTCTAATCCTCCAGTCAGCAATCATTGTTCCCCCGTGAGACCGGCACACGCCTCACCCACTCCACCAGGGCTTTTGCCCTGCCAGCATCAGCCTGCCACCTCTTACCTGGCTTACACCAAACTCTTATAATAGTATGTGATGAGGACCACTGGCCACCATTTACTGGGGGACCTGTCTCATCAGCTAGAAGTAATCTTGTGTCCCCTGGCCAGATGCTGGGAAGACAGTGTCTGCACACTGCATATATATATATATATATATATATATATATATATATATATATATATCCTATAATCTAATCTATTTATTTCCCTTTTTTACATTCCTACCGGCTCTTTTCCCTGTTTTTCTCCCTGCCTTCCTACCTATTAATGTAATCATATAATCCAATCTAGTCCTATCTGTTGCTCAGATTTTATTCTTATGCTACATATTCTTTTATTCTTAACTCACATTTATTTCCCCTCCCCCAACTCCTTCCCTTTATTTCAATATGCCTAATCCCAACCACTTTCTCTTCTGTCAGCTATCATCTCTCTAAAACATAGACTATATCAGTCTATGCACCATATTGATTTACCCAAGCTAGATATCTATCTATCTATCTATCTATCTATCTATCTATCTATCATCTATCTATCTATCTATCTATCTATCTATCTATCTATC
The DNA here is from genome assembly GCA_027917425.1 of Gastrophryne carolinensis. NCBI lineage: Eukaryota > Metazoa > Chordata > Amphibia > Anura > Microhylidae > Gastrophryne > Gastrophryne carolinensis. Next base: position 270,231,076 of record CM051239.1, on the reverse strand, counting down.
TAATCATGTTTTCCTGCGTATATATCCATCTATTAGGAAGTAGGTGTATAAGTCAACAACACAGACTATAGTATCTATCTATCTATCTATCTATCTATCTATCTATCTATCTATCTATCTATCTAATCATGTTTTCCTGTGTATATATCCATCTATTAGGAAGTAGGTGTATAAGTCAACAACACAGACTATAGTATATATGTATCTATCTATCTATCTATCTATCTATCTATCTATCTATCTAGTTCTAATTTAACAGTAGGAAGAAGGAATCTATCTATCTTCTATTTCTTCTATCTATTTAGGGTCGACTGTAGCACCGTGGGCCCACCAGAGAAAATGATCCTAGGGGCCCTTTAGCTGAAGCACAATTCGATTATAAGATCTGATGTTTGTTGACCAAATAACACATTTTCTGAAGGGATAAAAAAACTCCACGAACACTCTAGGCAAGCAAGAAACATGGTTTTAGTGTTGGATTTGACGTACTACCCTGCCTGGGGCACTCAGGAGGATCCTTTGATGCTTTGGTGGGCCAGCCTGACACTGCTATTTCTCTATCCTCCACTATAATAACTTTATTTTTCTGATATCCTTTTCTGTAATATCCTTCCTACCTCCTACTCTTTTCTGTGTATTTACTATTTCTTCTCTCCTTCCTACACTATCCACCAACAGAACATGACATTTTACATGTTTTGTAAATCTGCCGGTGCACCTCTCCCTCTGACATGTTGCTGTTATTGTATGTATGTAAGTGTATGTTGGGATGGATTCAGTTTTCTCCCCTGTACTTCAGCAGTTTCATTCAGCATTGGGCAGATGAAAGTAGAAGCAAGTAAATACATAAGATGTCTTGTGCAATCGGGACTGGGAGTGAAGAATGCTCTCTTGGCAGCCATGGGCTTTTCTTTAACAATGTTCAGTTATATGTGAGCTGAACAATGGGAAGGTCCTTTCCAGGCCAGCCAAGCTCCTATTAAACCCTGACATTGTATGCAAATTGGCTGCATCATCAGGTGGGGGGTGGAGGGGCCAGTCTATAGGAAATCAATGTGTTCATAAGCTTCATTTATGGCTTGTGTTTGGGAATAGAATATGGATTTATTTTTTCAAACCTAATTATAGCAAGATGGAAGACACTCGTTCATGCTACAAAATGTGTTGGTCTTTTTTTTGTTTATGGGGGGGGGGGGGGGGGGGAGTATTTTTTTTTTTACTTTCTATGCATTTATTATTTGTACAAATGAATTGTACTGGTTCTTAACTGCAATTAATAATACTATGATAGTGATCGATAGAATAATAATAATAATAGATTATTAATATTTTTATTTTCATTAAAATTCATTGGTAAGCTTTCATAATAATTCATTGGTAAGCTTAGTTGAAGAACACACTCGTATTTGATAAGGCATAGTTATTTAAGCTACCCAATCACATAAAATAATTAAATAATGCAATACATATGTTGATGAATATATATAGATTGTATGAATTAAATACATTAAATATTGATTAAATTAATTAAATGTGAGAACTAGCCAGAAGCTTGAAAGAGGAATGTCACTGATGTTTACCACAGATTGCATTTATCCCACAATATGGGAGTATATACATATTAAAAAGTTAACCTAAATTCAGGGGTGGAGAAGAAATAGCCACGTCAAGGCTCATGAGATCAGAGGCCCCATTGTGGTTGCTTCATGGTCTTATTTATTCAATTTGTGCACACATGGCAACCTGGACAAAAAGAAAGAATTCTTTGTAACTGCTGTTTGTGTGTTACACCCTGCTACCACCCACTGCTGAAATGCTTATCAGCGATGGATGCTCAAAATGAACAAATTATGTTTGCATCAGGACTGACAGCAGGAAAATGGTGGAGATTTGGGTTATGGGACTGTGAAGGAATGAGCCTGCTAAAGATCAGGTGAGTATAACCTTATCTTGCCCCGGGCATCTCAAAGCTGTATGCCAGGAAGCCAGAAAAAAACTCACCTGTCCAGGCTCCAACGGCACGTGTGCCGGCTCTTGTCCAATGAGAGCTGCCCTCTGTGACTATGTCATTCGGCAGGTGGCCCTCATTTATTAGAATGGGCTGCATCCCCAGTATCATGGCGGGGGTGGGGGGGTGGGAGCATGCCCATGGCAGGTTATGCAGCAGCACCTGCTTTACATTGTCTACATGTCTGCTGAATTACGTAGTCATAGCAGATGTCTCTCATAGGACGAGAGCCTGCGCATGCGCCTCTGGATTAGGTACGTTTCTATGGGCACCCTAGGGGGTTTCACACAGCGGGGCATCCCAATTTGATTCCAGAAATCTTTTATATTACAGGCCAGTCGCTGATGGGTTTTGTTCTGCTTTAAGTCACCTTTCCGGCGTTCCCAAGGCGCAGGCATGAACCACTTAGCTATTCATCGTGTTTGCCTCCTTTCAGCTCAAAAATTTGCTGTGATGTCACAGTGGCTAAGGAGCCAAATAGAGACAAGTGCAGCCTCCCTCCCCTGCTTATCTCTAGCTGGGGATGTGCCCCCACCGGCCATTTACAAATGTCTGGTGCGGGTACGTGCCTCAGATAGAGGTATGGCGGCAGTACGGGCATGGCTTTTTGGAGCGCGGCTAGGTGCTGGAATGGGGTGTTTGTCGAGGAGTTTCACACAGAGGGGCATCCCAATTCTGTATACCCCAGGGAGTGGAAATCAGCCATCCCTGAAGTCTTTTAGATTGCAGGCCCTCCCAAATTCCTAGTTAAAAAGCAACCTGTTGTTTGCTGTTTCAATGTTTAGTAGTTTAGTTATAGCCCTGGAGCCTGAAAAATGGTGGAGATTTTGGGCTGAAACCGATCCAAGATTTCCAGGCCGATCTGTTCCCTCCTCCCAGGGCATCCAAAATCAGGATGCCCTACCGTGTGAAACCCCCCAGGACGCCAGCTACACTTACCTTACTTCCCGGTCCAACGCCGCGCCGTAGGACCACGGTGAGATGAGTTGATGTGGGAGATCTGGGGGGTTTCACATAGCGGGGCACCCCCGATCAGGGTGCCCTGGGGGGAAGGACCAAAACCCAGGATAGTCAAAATTTCTGGTCCACTTTAAAGAAAGAGCCAATCAAACTTTCAGTAGAAACGCTTATTTAAACTTATTTGAAGTAATTAATAACTTCACCAAGATCACTCCTTTAGTAAATAAGACCCAGTATGCAATACTTTGTCATGACTTATCTTAGAAAAGCATAAGAATTCAAATTCATTTCAAAATGAATAGCAATCCCAGGCAATTATTTATACCAGAGCAAAACCATGTGGCTTACTTTTGTGGCTGATTTTGTAAATTCATCATTTCCATGTCAGTTTGCGTTCATCTAAAAGATCCATAATTCAAGCTGAATCCCATTGGACCTGTTTTAGTACTTCAAGTGATAGCAGCCATGACAAAATGCTACTTATTGTGGGATAAGAGCAAGCTGTGGCATCACTCCTCTAAACTTCTGGCTAGTTCCCATGTAAATCTGTTAATCCATATGATCTCTAAACATTCAGAGAGATGTGTCACAATATTTTGTGTGACTGGATAGCCCTCATACAATCAGCATATCTCATTACAGGTTATCAGATCTCACTAGTGTTTTACAGACGCTACCTTCTTACCGCTCTTCCTTGTCTTTACCAGCAACTCACCGACATCCGCTTCCTACATGACAACGAGCATTCCAATCAGTTCTAAATGCTGCAGGTTTGTTTTTAACCTTTAGCCCTTAGATTTATGTTCCACTTTGTTGTGTGTTGAGTGAAAAAGTCTCTCAAAACTGAGCCTTTCCAAACGTTATCCTGATAACTACACATACATTTATATATTCACTTATACACTCACTCACACCTGTAACTTAACAAAGAGGTATAGACCAATGCAGTGATTATTATCGAGATCATTAATCAGTCAAAAACTGTCCGGGGAGGAATTTGCTTGTGCTTTAGGATTTATGTCCCTCATCCCACCTTTATTTTAATTATCCCATAAAAACCTGGTGAATATTTTACATTCATGTCATTAAGTGTTCTTCCTCCGGGGCTTGCTTATTTTCACCATTCAGGAATCCACTCAATCAGATATATTTGAAATAAAATAAATAAATTCATTGTCTCAAATGATTTACATTTTTTATACAGCTTGATCTCCCCATAATAACCAATTATGTACATAGTACATTATCTATCCTTTTTCACCCTTTTCTGTGACCTGTGGATTGCCAGGTTTACCTAGCTCTAGTCCTCAGGCTGTTTTCACACTGAGGCAGGGCCATGCCTTGCTCCTGTGTACAGGCGATTGACCGGTGTCTTATACAGCGATCGCTGTATAAGCGCCACTTGCAGGGCTTTTGTGAGGCGAGTTGAATTGACCCTGCAGTCACCCGTCTGGTATGTATAAAGCACCCATAGAGCTTTATGGGCAGCAATTTTCAATCAACATATATAGCGCTAATAGAAATAATATATAATTATCCCCAGGGCTGAATTATGAGGGGGGCACCCCAGGGCCTCCACCACTTGCCAGGAGGCTTTTCAGTCTTTGGTCTGATGGGCCGCAGAGCTGGCAACAAAGCTATCGGCGCAGTGGGATGCCCCATGCATGGGCAAGTCTTTTTTTGTTTGGGCAGACCTGCAGCCAAAGCCAGCACAGGGCAGGACAGAGAGTCTAGAGTAGCTAAGCCGCCTTCAGAAACGCAACAATGATGAGTAAGTGCAGAGCTCAGTCGGTTGCCGCTCACTACACATAAGCCACCAAGCACAGCCACTGTCAGCTCAATGCAGGGAACTGTTTTCTGCTGGACCAGCTGGGTGACTACACTACCCCCCACCCAGAATGGCAGTTCCCAAGCAGCACGCACTAGCACAAGGGTGGAACAAGGGTTCCAGTAAGTGGGTGGGTGCCGGACAGCCGCCATTCAGTTACTTGGCTGGACTATTATTTTATAGGAAAAAAATACTATATCTGGGGCCTTCACCAAATGTCGAGCCCAGGGGCCTCCACCACACTTGATACAGCCCTGATTATCCCTAACCTGACAAAAATAACTTTGTAAGTAACCTTGTAACCCATGTTAAACAATATCTATGTAATATTAAAATAACCTGGATAGGGAAGGTGCATCTGTTCTTGGGGGGGTGGCTAAAAGACTAGAGCAGTGTTTGAACTAAGCACTTTAGGATGGGGGTATATGCATATGACGAAAATATATGAAAAACAGAGAAATTGGATTTATAAGTGAAACTGGAGTTAGAGATAAGCAGAGATAAGGGAAAATAAAAATACATTTTTATGCTGACCAATGCTAGAATCTTGAAAGCTATGGCCAGGGGAGGGCGAGCAAGGGTGTCTTTATCCCAGGCATACTGTTTTCTGCAGATGGGTGAGAGTCACTGTGATTGGGGCAGGCCATAAGACAGGGCCCTCATCCCCCCTATACTGGACTCATTTATGGTGAGGGGGCACTGCCTGATGTTATGGTAGAGGTACAGCATGGCACATACCTTTATGGGACAGCAGCAGCACCATATGTAAAAGTTGGGGCAGCATGAATTTACTAATAAAAAAAAAAAATCACAGTTGCCTCCATTGAAGCTGCCATCGGCAATGCGGAAGGGCGGCGATAAATTGACAGCTTCTTTACCCCTCCAGTCCCTGCGCATTGCCGCTGCTTCAATATGTGACTGGGCAAGCAGAAACCCATGGCGTCTCACCCCCCCTGCCTCGCTTCAATCTACTCCATCCCCACCTTGGCCTGGCCCGCCCCACCCTACCTCGGCCTGCCCCCGCTCGCAGCCGCTGCCTGTCTTCTATGAAAGGAGCTGCACAATAGGAGATGCGGAAGTTCGGCCGGGCGTCGTCGTGCTGTCTGCCGCCTGGTGAGGGAACATGTGCTCATCCACCCTCAAGGTAAGATTATGTTTGTGAGTGGGAGGGGGGTAGAGGGGGCCAACCACCAGTGCCAGCCAAAAAAGTGACCTTAGTGAGCCCCTAAAATCCCCAGGTCAAGAGCAGGGGTGGACTGGCCATCGGGTGCACCGTGAGAATGCTGGTAGGCCGGTGCCTCCCCCTGCATTGGCCGGGCAAAAGCTACTATGTGTTTTAGGGTCCGTGAGCCGCAGAAGCAGGGTGGCTGCAAGTGAGTGGTTGATGTGCAGGAGGGCGCCGAGAGTAGCGGACAGCATGGAGCTGGGGATGCAGTGTGGAGCTGGCTGAGATGGGGTGCAGTGTGGAGCTGGGCAGAGATGGGGGCAGCGTGGAGCTGGGGATGCAGTGTGGAGCTGGGCATAAGTGGGGCAGCATGGAGCTGGGAGTGCAGTGTGGAGCTGGGCTGAGATGGGGGCAGGTTGGAGCTGGCTGAGATGGGGTGCAGTGTGGAGCTGGGCCGAGATGGGGGTAGCGTGAAGCTGGGCAGAGATGGGGGCAGCGTGGAGCTGGGCAGAAATGGGGCAGCATCGAGCTGGGAGTGCAGTGTGGAGCTAGGCTGAGAGGGGGGCAGCTTGGAGCCGGGGGTGCAGTGTGGAGCTGGCTGAGATGGGGTGCAGTGTGGAGCTGGGCAGAGATGGGGTGCAGTGTGGAGCTGGGCATAAGTGGGGCAGCATGGAGCTGGGAGTGCAGTGTGGAGCTGGCTGAGATGGGGTGCAGTGTGGAGCTGGGCAGAGATGTGGGCAGCGTGGAGCAGGGGGTGCAGTGTGGAGCTGGCTGAGATGGGGTGCAGTGTGGAGCTGGGCAGAGATGTGGGCAGCGTGGAGCAGGGGGTGCAGTGTGGAGCTGGGCAGAAATGGGGCAGCATCGAGCTGGGAGTGCAGTGTGGAGCTAGGCTGAGAGGGGGGCAGCTTGGAGCCGTGGGTGCAGTGTGGAGCTGGCTGAGATGGGGTGCAGTGTGGAGATGGGCAGAGATGGGGTGCAGTGTGAAGCTGGGCAGAAATGGGGCAGCATGGAGCTGGGAGTGCAGTGTGGAGCTGGCTGAGAGGGGGGCAGCTTGGAGCCGGGGGTGCAGTGTGGAGCTGGCTGAGATGGGGTGCAGTGTGGAGATGGGCAGAGATGGGGTGCAGTGTGAAGCTGGGCAGAAATGGGGCAGCATGGAGCTGGGAGTGCAGTGTGGAGCTGGCTGAGATGGGGGCAGCTTGGAGCTGGGGGTGCAGTGTGGAGCTGGCTGAGATGGGGTGCAGAGTGAAGCTGGGCAGAAATGGGGCAGCATGGAGCTGGGGGTGCAGTGTGGAGCTGGCTGAGAGGGGGGCAGCTTGGAGCCGGGGGTGCAGTGTGGAGCTGGCTGAGATGGGGTGCAGTGTGGAGCTGGGCAGAGATGGGGTGCAGTGTGAAGCTGGGCAGAAATGGGGCAGCATGGAGCTGGGAGTGCAGTGTGGAGCTGGCTGAGATGGGGGCAGCTTGGAGCTGGGGGTGCAGTGTGGAGCTGGCTGAGATGTGGTGCAGTGTGGAGCTGGGCAGAGATGGGGCAGCATGGAGCTGGGGGTGCAGTGTGGAGCTGGGCTGAGATGGGGGCAGCTTGGAGCTGGGGGTGCAGTGTGGAGCTGGGCAGAAATGGGGCAGCATGGAGCTGGGGGTGCAGTGTGGAGCTAGCTGAGATGGGGTGCAGTGTGGAGCTGGGCAGAGATGTGGCAGCGTGGAGCTGGGCAGAAATGGAGCAGCATGGAGCTGGGGGTGCAGTGTGGAGCTAGCTGAGATGGGGTGCAGTGTGGAGCTGGGCAGAGATGTGGCAGCGTGGAGCTGGGCAGAAATGGAGCAGCTTGAAGCTGGGAGTGCAGTGTGGAGCTTGGCTGAGATGGGGGAAGCTTGGAGCTGGGGGTGCAGTGTGAAGCTGGGCAGAAATGGGGCAGCATGGAGCTGGGAGTGCAGTGTGGAGCTGACTGAGATGGGGTGCAGTGTGGAGCTGGGCAGAGATGGGGTGCAGTGTGGAGCTGGGCAGAGATGTGGCAGCGTGGAGCTGGGCAGAAATGGAGCAGCTTGAAGCTGGGAGTGCAGTGTGGAGCTTGGCTGAGATGGGGGCAGCTTGGAGCTGGGGGTGCAGTGTGAAGCTGGGCAGAAATGGGGCAGCATGGAGCTGGGAGTGCAGTGTGGAGCTGACTGAGATGGGGTGCAGTGTGGAGCTGGGCAGAGATGTGGGCAGCGTGGAGCTGAGGACGCAGTGTGGAGCTGGGCAGAGATGTGGGCAGCGTGGAGCTGGGGACGCAGTGTGGAGCTGACTGAGATGGGACGCAGTGTGGAGCTGGGCAGAAATGGGGCAGCATGGAGCTGGGAGTGCAGTGTGGAGCTGGGCTGAGATGGGGGGAGCTTGGAGCTGGGGGTGCAGTGTGGAGCTGGGCTGAGATGGGGGCAGCTTGGAGCTGGGGGTGCAGTGTGGAGCTGGCTGAGATGGGGGCAGCTTGGAGCTGGGGGTGCAGTGTGGAGCTGGGCTGAGATGGGGACAGCTTGGAGCTGGGGGAGCAGTGTGGAGCTGGGCTGAGATGGGGGCAGCTTGGAGCTGGGGGTGCAGTGTGGAGCTGGCTGAGATGGGGGCAGCTTGGAGCTGGGGGTGCAGTGTGGAGCTGGGCTAAGATGGGGGCAGCTTGGAGCTGGGGGTGCAGTGTGGAGCTATTACAAGCAGTGGGCGGCATCCCCTATTACAAGCAGTGGGCGGCATCCCCTATTACAAGCAGTGGGCGGCATTCCCTATTACAAGCGGTGTGCTGCATCCCCTATTACAAGCAGTGGGTGGTATCCCCTATTACAAGCAATGTGTAGCATCCCAGTGTGCTGCATCCCCTATTACAAGCAGTGTGCTGCATCCCCTATTACAAGCAGTGTGCGGCATCCCCTATTACAAGCAATGTGCAGCATCCCCTATTACAAGCAATGTGCAGCATCCCCTATTACAAGCAATGTGCGGCATCCCCTATTACAAGCAGTGGGCGGTATCCCCTATTACAAGCAATGTGTAGCATCCCCTATTACAAGCAATGTGCGGCATCCCCTATTACAAGCAGTGGGCGGTATCCCCTATTACAAGCAATGCGTAGCATCCCCTATTACAAGCAATGTGCGGCATCCCCTATTACAAGCAATGTGCGGCATCCCCTATTACAGCCAGTGGGCAGCATGCCCCATTACAGCCGTTGTGCAATCTTCTCCAGCATTCCCCCTCTGCTCACCACAGTCGCTACCACTGGGACAGACCACACACACACAGACACACTTATACACAGCTTAGCAGAGTTCGCTGCCCACTTCTGCCTGCCTCTGCCGCCACAGCTAAAGATGGTCCTAAATTGCACAAAGGAAAATATCATTATAAAAAAAATCTCCCAAAAAAAGAGAAATAAATCTCAGGGTGCAGTATCAGGCTTATAGACTGCCCTAAACTGCATTGACTGAAATCATGGGCACTAACTGGGATACTTTTAAAGGGATCATTGATATTTGTAGTAATAGCTACATGCCTGAAAATAAAAAAGGTTAGAGACAAGATAAAAGCTATGTAGTAAAGGGGCCTCAAAACAACAAAAACAAGGCATTTATATGATTAAAACAAGAAGGCACATGTTCTGTAGCTCAGTAAACAGTAAAATTTACAAACTCAAAAGTGTGGGCCACTTGAAAAACAAGAAAAGGGCGATGATTGAGTGGACGGTATGATGAAAGATAATTTACTGAACCTGCTTCTATATTTACAGAAGAATGTAACAGGTCAGGTAAAATGCAGAGGAGTAACCCAGTGTCACCTGTCTAACCAAGCAAGAGGTGCAGCATTGCCTTAAACTCATATGGCATACATCCCTGTGTTTTAACGGAATTACAACCAGTTATAGCCAAACCATTATTTTTAATATTTAAAGAATCCATAATGCACAGGTTTAGTGCATAGCAATTGTGGTTCCAATGCTCAAACGCTGGGGAATCTGGGAACTACAGACCGGAAAGGTTGAAGTAGACGGAAAACCAGAATTTTTACCATCCCGGGTTTTGGTCCTGCCCCCTGGGGAACACTGGTTTGGGGTGCCCCCACTGTGTGAAACCCCTCAGGCTGTAGAGTTACTCACCTCTCCTCGATCCCACGCTGTGGCTAAAACTGCAGACAGGAATCGTAACCACACTTGCAAGTGGCGCGCAGCATCATTTGGCTCCTTTTGACTATGCGCGGCGTGTGGGAATACACACAACCAAGTAGGAAGGGGACTTATGTGCATGTACCATGGGCTTGGGGAAAGGTGAGTTGACTGCGCATCTTTGGGGGTTTCACACAGTAGGACATCCCAGTTCAGGATGCCTGCAGGGGTGGGAGTAAGCCTGGCCTGGAGTCTCATAGACTCCAGGGAGGGTTTTGGTCCACTACTGAGGTAGGAAACAGAGGGTGGGTATCAATCGTACATGGTTTATTGGATCGCTGTTACTAGCTGGGCTGAGATGGGGGCAGCTTGGAGCTGGGGGTGCAGTGTGGAGCTGGCTGAGATGGGGGCAGCTTAGAGCTGGGGTTGCAGTGTGGAGCTGAGATGGGGCAGCTTGGGGCTGGGGGTGCAGTGTGGAGCTGGGCTAAGATGGGGGAAGCTTGGAGCTGGGGGTGCAGTGTGGAGCTGGGCAGAGATGTGGGCAGCTTGGAGCTGGGGGTGCAGTGTGAAGCTGGGCTGAGATGGGGGCAACATGGAGCTGGGGTGCAGTGTGGAGCTGGGCTAAGATGGGGGCAGCTTGGAGCTGGGGGTGCAGTGTGGAGCTGGGCTAAGATGGGGGCAGCTTGGAGCTGGGAGTGCAGTGTGGAGCTGGGCAGAGATGGGGGCAGCTTGGAGCTGGGTAGAGATGGGGGGCAGCGTGGAGCCTCCTGTACTGGGTCTTTGATCCATTCTACCTCTTTCATTTGGTTGGGGGGGGAGGGGGGTGAAACACAAATAGTGCCTAGGGCAGCATGAACCCTAAATAGGGCCCTGATTGCAAGCAGTGGACGGCATCCCCAACTACAAGCAGTGGGCGGCATCCCCTCTTACAAGCAGTGTGCGGCATCCCCTATTACAAGCAGTGGGCGGTATCCCCTATTACAAGCAGTGGGCGGCATCCCCTCTTACAAGCAGTGTGCGGCATCCCCTATTACAAGCAGTGGGCGGTATCCCCTATTACAAGCAGTGGGCGGCATCCCCTCTTACAAGCAGTGTGCGGCATCCCCTATTACAAGCAGTGGGCGGTATCCCCTATTACAAGCAGTGGGCGGCATCCCCTCTTACAAGCAGTGTGCAGCATCCCCTATTACAAGCAGTGGGCGGTATCCCCTCTTACAAGCAGTGGGCGGTATCCCCTCTTACAAGCAGTGGGTGGCATCCCCTATTACAAGCAGTGGGCGGCATCCCCTCTTACAAGCAGTGTGCGGCATCCCCTATTACAAGCAGTGGGCGGTATCCCCTATTACAAGCAGTGGGCGGCATCCCCTCTTACAAGCAGTGTGCGGCATCCCCTATTACAAGCAGTGGGCGGTATCTCCTATTACAAGCAGTGGGCGGTATCTCCTATTACAAGCAGTGGGCGGCATCCCCTATTACAAGCAGTGTGCGGCATCCCCTATTACAAGCAGTGGGCGGTATCCCCTCTTACAAGCAATGTGCAGCATCCCCTCTTACAAGCAGTGTGCGGCATCCCCTATTACAAGCAGTGGGCGGTATCCCCTATTACAAGCAGTGTGCGGCATCCCCTATTACAAGCAGTGGGCGGTATCCCCTCTTACAAGCAATGTGCAGCATCCCCTCTTACAAGCAGTGTGCGGCATCCCCTATTACAAGCAGTGGGCGGTATCCCCTATTACAAGCAGTGTGCGGCATCCCCTATTACAAGCAGTGGGCGGTATCCCCTATTACAAGCAGTGGGCGGCATCCCCTCTTACAAGCAGTGGGCGGTATCTCCTATTACAAGCAGTGGGCGGCATCCCCTCTTACAAGCAGTGGGCGGTATCTCCTATTACAAGCAGTGGGCGGCATCCCCTCTTACAAGCAGTGTGCGGCATCCCCTATTACAAGCAATGTGCAGCATCCCCTATTACAAGCAGTGTGTACAAGCAAAGTGCGGCATCCCCTATTACAAGCAGTGGGCGGTATCCCCTATTACAAGCAATGTGTAGCATCCCCTATTACAAGCAGTGGGCGGTATCCCCTATTGCAAGCAATGTGCGCCATCCCCTATTACAAGCAGTGTGCGGCATCCCCTATTACAAGCAATGTGTAGCATCCCCTATTACAAGCAGTGTGCGGCATCCCCTATTACAAGCAATGTGCAGCATCCCCTATTACAAGCAGTGGGCGGTATCCCCTATTACAAGCAATGTGCGGCATCCTCTATTAAAAGCAATGTGCGGCATCCCCTATTACAGCTAGTGGGCAGCATGCCTGATTGTAGCCAGTGGGCAGCATGCCCCAGTACCGTCAGCGGATAGATGCCCCATTACAGTCAGCGGGCAGATGCCCCATTACAGCCGTTGTGCAATCTTCTCCAACATTCCCCCTCTGCTCACCACAGCCGCTACCACTGGGACAGGCCACACACACACAGACACACTTATAAACAGCTTAGCAGAGTTCGCTGCCCACTTCTCTGCCGCCGCCTGCCTACGCCACTGCAACTATCTGCCTCTGCTACCACCACACATGTTCCTGGAGCCACTGTCTCCACCTCCACACTTGTTCCTGTCACCACCTCCTCCATCACATATTTATATAATATTTCTGGCGTTAGCGCTGGTTTAGGGCCACAGGTGGATGTGGCCTGTGACTCAGGCCTGCATCCATTGGTTTCAATGGAAGCCAGCCCTATACAGGCCACGCCCACCTGTGAACCAGCGCTAGCTCCAGGGAAGTGTGTGGTGGCGGAGGCGGGTGCCCGGAAGCGCGTGTGCGGCAGCTGCAGGAGCCGCAGGACAGTGATGGGAGTGCCAGGAATGTAAGTTTATTGTTTTTTTTAGCATTTGCAGAGAAAACGCACTAACATTCACCCCCCCACACTTGGGGAAAAAGTGCATCTTATGAAACGAAAAATACGGTATATAAGATTCCATAGAAAACTTGCTGCTAAGACAGATAAATAAAGCAGTACATTTAAAATAGGCAGTTCTTATGGGGGACTTTAGCTATCCATATATGAGGATTGATTCCTTTTTCCTTGGTGCAGTTCAGCACCAGATGTGCAAAATGTTGCACAGCTAAAGATGGTCCTAAATTGCACAAAGGAAAATATGATTATAAAAAAAATCTCACAAAAAAAGAGAAAAAAATCTCAGGGTGCAGTATCAGGCTTATAGACTGCCCTAAACTGCATTGACTGAAATCATGGGCACTAACTGGGATACTTTTAAAGGGATCATTGATATTCGTAGTAATAGCTACATGCCTGAAAATAAAAAAGGTTAGAGACAAGATAAAAGCTATGTAGTAAAGGGGCCTCAAAACAACAAAAACAAGGCATTTATATGATTAAAACAAGAAGGCACATGTTCTTTAGCTCAGTAAACAGTAACATTTACAAACCCAAAAGTGTGGGCCACTTGAAAAACAAGAAAAGGGCGATGATTGAGTGGATGGTATGATGAAAGATAATTTACTGAACCTGCTTCTATATTTACAGAAGAATGTAACAGGTCAGGTAAAATGCAGAGGAGTAACCCAGTGTCACCTGTCTAACCAAGCAAGAGGTGCAGCATTGCCTTAAACTCATATGGCATACATCCCTGTGTTTTAACGGAATTACAACCAGTTATAGCCAAACCATTATTTTTAATATTTAAAGAATCCATAATGCACAGGTTTAGTGCATAGCAATTGTGGTTCCAATGCTCAAACGCTGGGGAATCTGGGAACTACAGACAGGAAAGGTTGAAGTAGACTGAAAACCAGAATTTTTACCATCCCGGGTTTTGGTCCTGCCCCCTGGGGAACACTGGTTTGGGGTGCCCCCGCTGTGTGAAACCCCTCGGGTTGTAGAGTTACTCACCTCTCCTCGATCCCATGCTGTGGCTAAAACTGCAGACAGGAATCATAACCACACTTGCAAGTGGTGCAGCATCATTTGGCTCCTTTTGACTCGCGGCGTGTGGGAACACACACAGCCAAGTAGGAAGGGGACTTATGTGCATGCACCATGGGCTTGGGGAAAGGTGAGTTGACTGCGCATCTTTGGGGGTTTCACACAGTAGGGCATCCCAGTTCAGGATGCCTGCAGGGGTGGGAGTAAGCCTGGCCTGGAGTCTCATAGACTCCAGGGTGGGTTTTGGTCCACTACTGAGGTAGGAAACAGAGGGTGGGTATCAACCGTACATGGTTTATTGGATCGCTGTTACTAGCGGGGTACTCCAGGGGTTAGTACTGAGCCCAATGCGCTATAACATATATTTATTAATAACAATAGGAAGGTATTACACAGTAAGATAAAAATATTTGGCGATGATGCTAAGCTGTGTCATGTAATTAACACAAAAGAGGACAGCAGGCAGCTACAAATATACTAATGCTGGTAGTATGGGCTAAAAAATGGAAATAAATAATACATTTAATATATATGTTTAATATGGATAGATGTTATGTACATGGGAAGGAACAATTTGCATGAATAAATACTAAATAAGAAAATGCAGGGTATAAACTACGATACCCTGCGTCCCTGCTGAGGCCCCCCCCATCATAATGGTGGCGCTATAGCATTGGGGGCTGGGGTTCCTTGGCTTGTTGGTACAGTGAGGCTGGGTACAGGGGGCTGACAGGGAGACCAAGGTGGCAGGGATTGAATGTGGGTAGCAGCCCAACTGGCCCCACAGCAGTGAGGCCCACCAAGCATTGTCCTGGGTCTCCCTATGGCTGGCTACCCCAGTACATGATGCCATGTGAGCAAAATCTGATAAATAAGTGCAACTCTAATGAGCCCCATGAGCTCATGGGCTCCAATGTGGTAACACTCACTACCTCTCCACATACTGTAGACACACCCATGTTTCATTGTGATTTTAGTCTAGATCTGAGTGAAATTTGAATTGGATAAGGTAAGTGTATGGGGTGACCTGGGCGGTTTCACACAGCGGGGCATCCCGATTTTGGATGCCCAAGGGGGAAGGAATCGATCGGCCTGGGCTGCGTGGGTTTTGGTCCACTTTAATCTTTTAGATCCCAGTGCTGGCCGCTGGTGGGTTTTGTTTAATGGATCTATAATGGCAAAATCACTGAATATTAAAAAGCAGTATGAGCATGCAGAAAAATATTTACAATGTTTGGTTAACAATGTTTTATTTATTTTTATTTATTTGTTTTACACATTTTGAACTTTTTCACACTCTTCACCAGCTAAATGTGTCTAAAATGTCTAGTTACTTCTTTCCATTACAACAAAATTATTTTTCACAATTAGTCCAAAGCTATTGGCCCCCATAGCTGGGTGTTGCATGGCATTGTGTCAGCTCCATTCACGCTCCATGACTTTCCGGTGCTGTGGT
Organism: Gastrophryne carolinensis; assembly: GCA_027917425.1. NCBI lineage: Eukaryota > Metazoa > Chordata > Amphibia > Anura > Microhylidae > Gastrophryne > Gastrophryne carolinensis. The sequence continues at coordinate 270,215,604 of CM051239.1, read as the reverse complement.
CTTCCTTTTTGTGTTAGCTAGACAGAATTTGGAAATGGAAGGCTCACAGAAAGACAAAAAGCCATCCCTCATCCATGGCTGTTATTGAGAATCTCTGTAATTCCTCGCTGAACAGGGTTAGTGGGCTGGCAGTCCCCATGATGTGCAGGGGTCATAGCGCAGCTGTGGCTAGCTAGCTTCTCTAATGAATGCTCTTGATAGATTCCTGCTTGCCGTCAGAGTTTAGCCAGAGGCAAGCTATAGCCACAGGCAGTGGCATTGCCACCCAGTGATAAAGGACTTACCCAATTTGTTTGAGAACAGAGCAGCTTTCAGATCAGAGCTAATCATTGTGCAGCCACAACACAGCAATCACCACCTCCTCCCATTTAATCTGCAACGTTTAAAGTCAATCTCCTGGTGTTTGAATCCTATTTTTTTACATTATTTTTTGCTCCTAAAAAAAAAGGAATAACAAAGTCCAAAACAATGATACACAATTCTACAAAACAAGACACTTACAGATGCGATACATTAATAAAAGTAGACATAAATAATAATGGGAGTTTAAAATGATAAATGATGCATTTCTAATGTCAACAATGAGGTGCAAGGCCTGGGAGACTTTTATTAATGTGTCTTCTTAAATCACATTATACTTTAAATGCATTTGTCATATGTTTGGGGAGATCAAAACATCGTGAAGCACGACTAGATGTTGTAACTATTTGTTTTTACATATTAAAGCTGTGATAGAAAAGATATGTTAACTTCATATTGTATGTAGAAAATTGTACTTCCCTGATCTGGTGTGATAAAAAATATAAAAAGGAAAGCTGGGGCTCACCTAGGACTAGGGATGAGTGAAGTTCGGGTTCTACAAGTCTGGCCGAACTTGCCTTTAAAGTCCGGTTTGGGTCCCCAGACCCCGGGGGTAGCAAGGGCTAGGGGGATGCAAATCGAGGGGAACACTAGGGTGATTGCTAAAAACAATAACAGAAAACAAAAAAAAATCAAAGAAATGCATACATAAATAAAAAAGTATTAAAAAAAATAAAATAAAAGAGAAAGTGCTCCAAAAAATCCAACGAACGAAAAAATTAATGAAATACACAAAAATATTTAAAATAAAGGAAATAAATCTAAATATAATTTGTTTATGGGTGTCAGAGGTCAAATGGGGGGGGGGGGGGGGGTAACACATGGGTGACTGCCCTGCACAAAACTGGACATGGAAGTACTCAAAATAGTAACAGAAAACTAAAAATGTAGACAATATTTTTTTTTCTTTAATCAGATATATAGATTAGAGATGAGCGAACTTTTGAAAAATTCGATTCGACTGATTCGCCGAATTTTCCGACAAAATTCGTTTCGACCCGAATAAATTCGCGACGAATCGCTATTAAAAACGGCTATTTCTGAGCCTCCTAGAGCCTAAATAGGGTTGTAAACCATTCTGCCTTGCTGTAACACGCACAGGATGCGTGCTGGGTTAGTTAAATAATACTTTGAAGAAATATCACATGCAGATCAGAGGCATCGCTAATAGAATCGCAGAGCGGCACAATTGAATTCAAGAGAGTTGAAGTGGCATCACTATGAGGGGCAGGAGCCCAAACATTGCTTTAAAGAGACACTGGAGTTGGCAGCAGCAGGAGCCCAAAAATTGGATGAATCACACCCTGGAGTTGGCAGCAGCAGCAGGAGCCCAAACATTACTTTAAAGAGACACTGGGGTTGGTTTCAGGAGCCCAAAAATTGGATGAATCACACCCTGGAGTTGGCAGCAGCAGGAGCCCAAATATTACTTTAAAGAGACCCTGGGGTTGGCTTCAGGAGCCCAACAATTGGATGATTCACACCCTGGAGTTGGCAGCAGCAGCAGGAGCCCAAACACTACTTTAAAGAGACCCTGGGGTTGGCTTCAGGAGCCCAAAAATTGGATGAATCACACCCTGGAGTTGGCAGCAGAAGCAGCAGGAGCCCAAATATTACTTTAAAGAGACCCTGGGGTTGGCTTCAGGAGCCCAAAAATTGGATGAATCACACCCTGGAGTTGGCAGAAGTTGGCAGCAGCAGGAGCCCAAACATTACTTCAAAGAGACCCTGGGGTTGGCTTCAGGAGCCCAACAATTGGATGAATCACACCCTGGAGTTGGCAGGAGTTGACAGCAGCAGCAGCAGGAGCCCAAACATTACTTCAAAGAGACCCTGGGGTTGGCTTCAGGAGCACAACAATTGGATGAATCACACCCTGGAGTTGGCAGGAGTTGGCAGCAGCAGCAGCAGGAGCCCAAATATTACTTTAAAGAGACCCTGGGGTTGGCTTCAGGAGCACAACAATTGGATGAATCACACCCTGGAGTTGGCAGGAGTTGACAGCAGCAGCAGCAGGAGCCCAAATATTACTTTAAAGAGACCCTGGGGTTGGCTTCAGGAGCCCAACAATTAGATGATTCACACCCTGGAGTTGGCAGCAGCAGCAGGAGCCCAAACACTACTTTAAAGAGACCCTGGGGTTGGCTTCAGGAGCCCAAAAATTGGATGAATCACACCCTGGAGTTGGCAGCAGCAGCAGCAGGAGCCCAAATATTACTTTAAAGAGACACTGGGGTTGGCTTCAGGAGCCCAACAATTGGATGAATCACACCCTGGAGTTGGCAGGAGTTGACAGCAGCAGCAGCAGGAGCCCAAATATTACTTTAAAGAGACCCTGGGGTTGGCTTCAGGAGCCCAAAAATTGGATGAATCACACCCTGGAGTTGGCAGAAGTTGGCAGCAGCAGCAGCAGGAGCCCAAACATTACTTCAAAGAGACCCTGGGGTTGGCTTCAGGAGCCCAACAATTGGATGAATCACACCCTGGAGTTGGCAGGAGTTGACAGCAGCAGCAGCAGGAGCCCAAATATTACTTTAAAGAGACCCTGGGGTTGGCTTCAGGAGCCCAACAATTGGATGATTCACACCCTGGAGTTGGCAGCAGCAGCAGGAGCCCAAACACTACTTTAAAGAGACCCTGGGGTTGGCTTCAGGAGCCCAAAAATTGGATGAATCACACCCTGGAGTTGACAGCAGCAGCAGCAGGAGCCCAAATATTACTTTAAAGAGACCCTGGGGTTGGCTTCAGGAGCCCAAAAATTGGATGAATCACACCCTGGAGTTGGCAGGAGTTGGCAGAAGCAGCAACAGGAGCCCAAACATTACTTCAAAGAGACCCTGGGGTTGGCTTCAGGAGCCCAAAAATTGGATGAATCACACCCTGGAGTTGGCAGAAGTTGGCAGCAGCAGGAGCCCAAACATTACTTCAAAGAGACCCTGGGGTTGGCTTCAGGAGCCCAACAATTGGATGAATCACACCCTGGAGTTGGCAGGAGTTGACAGCAGCAGCAGCAGGAGCCCAAACATTACTTCAAAGAGACCCTGGGGTTGGCTTCAGGAGCACAACAATTGGATGAATCACACCCTGGAGTTGGCAGGAGTTGGCAGCAGCAGCAGCAGGAGCCCAAATATTACTTTAAAGAGACCCTGGGGTTGGCTTCAGGAGCCCAACAATTGGATGATTCACACCCTGGAGTTGGCAGCAGCAGCAGGAGCCCAAACACTACTTTAAAGAGACGCTGGGGTTGGCTTCAGGAGCCCAAAAATTGGATGAATCACACCCTGGAGTTGACAGCAGCAGCAGCAGGAGCCCAAATATTACTTTAAAGAGACCCTGGGGTTGGCTTCAGGAGCCCAAAAATTGGATGAATCACACCCTGGAGTTGGCAGGAGTTGGCAGAAGCAGCAACAGGAGCCCAAACATTACTTCAAAGAGACCCTGGGGTTGGCTTCAGGAGCCCAAAAATTGGATGAATCACACCCTGGAGTTGGCAGAAGTTGGCAGCAGCAGGAGCCCAAACATTACTTCAAAGAGACCCTGGGGTTGGCTTCAGGAGCCCAACAATTGGATGAATCACACCCTGGAGTTGGCAGGAGTTGACAGCAGCAGCAGCAGGAGCCCAAACATTACTTCAAAGAGACCCTGGGGTTGGCTTCAGGAGCACAACAATTGGATGAATCACACCCTGGAGTTGGCAGGAGTTGGCAGCAGCAGCAGCAGGAGCCCAAATATTACTTTAAAGAGACCCTGGGGTTGGCTTCAGGAGCACAACAATTGGATGAATCACACCCTGGAGTTGGCAGGAGTTGACAGCAGCAGCAGCAGGAGCCCAAATATTACTTTAAAGAGACCCTGGGGTTGGCTTCAGGAGCCCAACAATTAGATGATTCACACCCTGGAGTTGGCAGCAGCAGCAGGAGCCCAAACACTACTTTAAAGAGACCCTGGGGTTGGCTTCAGGAGCCCAAAAATTGGATGAATCACACCCTGGAGTTGGCAGCAGCAGCAGCAGGAGCCCAAATATTACTTTAAAGAGACACTGGGGTTGGCTTCAGGAGCCCAACAATTGGATGAATCACACCCTGGAGTTGGCAGGAGTTGACAGCAGCAGCAGCAGGAGCCCAAATATTACTTTAAAGAGACCCTGGGGTTGGCTTCAGGAGCCCAAAAATTGGATGAATCACACCCTGGAGTTGGCAGAAGTTGGCAGCAGCAGCAGCAGGAGCCCAAACATTACTTCAAAGAGACCCTGGGGTTGGCTTCAGGAGCCCAACAATTGGATGAATCACACCCTGAAGTTGGCAGGAGTTGACAGCAGCAGCAGCAGGAGCCCAAACATTACTTCAAAGAGACCCTGGGGTTGGCTTCAGGAGCCCAAAAATTGGATGAATCACACCCTGGAGTTGGCAGAAGTTGGCAGCAGCAGCAGCAGGAGCCCAAACATTACTTTAAAGAGACCCTGGGGTTGGCTTCAGGAGCCCAACAATTGGATGAATCACACCCTGGAGTTGGCAGAAGTTGGCAGCAGCAGCAGCAGGAGCCCAAACATTACTTTAAAGAGACCCTGGGGTTGGCTTCAGGAGCCCAAAAATTGGATGAATCACACCCTGGAGTTGGCAGAAGTTGGCAGCAGCAGCAGCAGGAGCCCAAACATTACTTTAAAGAGACCCTGGGGTTGGCTTCAGGAGCCCAACAATTGGATGAATCACACCCTGGAGTTGGCAGGAGTTGACAGCAGCAGCAGCAGGAGCCCAAATATTACTTTAAAGAGACCCTGGGGTTGGCTTCAGGAGCACAACAATTGGATGAATCACACCCTGGAGTTGGCAGGAGTTGACAGCAGCAGCAGCAGGAGCCCAAATATTACTTTAAAGAGACCCTGGGGTTGGCTTCAGGAGCCCAACAATTAGATGATTCACACCCTGGAGTTGGCAGGAGTTGACAGCAGCAGCAGCAGGAGCCCAAACACTACTTTAAAGAGACCCTGGGGTTGGCTTCAGGAGCCCAAAAATTGGATGAATCACACCCTGGAGTTGGCAGCAGCAGGAGCCCAAAAATTACTTTAAAGAGACACTGGGGTTGGCTTCAGGAGCCCAACAATTGGATGAATCACACCCTGGAGTTGGCAGAAGTTGGCAGCAGCAGCAGCAGGAGCCCAAACATTACTTTAAAGAGACCCTGGGGTTGGCTTCAGGAGCCCAACAATTGGATGAATCACACCCTGGAGTTGGCAGGAGTTGACAGCAGCAGCAGCAGGAGCCCAAATATTACTTTAAAGAGACCCTGGGGTTGGCTTCAGGAGGCCAACAATTGGATGAATCACACCCTGGAGTTGGCAGAAGTTGGCAGTAGCAGCAGCAGGAGCCCAAATATTACTTTAAAGAGACCCTGGGGTTGGCTTCAGGAGCCCAACAATTAGATGATTCACACCCTGGAGTTGGCAGGAGTTGACAGCAGCAGCAGCAGGAGCCCAAACACTACTTTAAAGAGACCCTGGGGTTGGCTTCAGGAGCCCAAAAATTGGATGAATCACACCCTGGAGTTGGCAGCAGCAGGAGCCCAAAAATTACTTTAAAGAGACACTGGGGTTGGCTTCAGGAGCCCAACAATTGGATGAATCACACCCTGGAGTTGGCAGGAGTTGACAGCAGCAGCAGCAGGAGCCCAAACATTACTTCAAAGAGACCCTGGGGTTGGCTTCAGGAGCCCAACAATTGGATGAATCACACCCTGGAGTTGGCAGGAGTTCAGTCGCTAGTGAGTAGCTTTCTACACCCGCATAGTGAGTCTACTCATGAGCAGCAGGAAGACCTGGAGCTGGACCTCAAACAGCAGGTCATGTCATACCTTGACATGACCATGCCAACACACCTTCAGGATCCACTGGATTTGCTGGGAAGCCAAACTTGACTTGTGCCCGCAACTAGCAGAGTTTGCCCTGGAAAAGCTGTACTGGCCGGACAGTAGGTGATTTAGATGGCAACTGGGCTGCTCTATATAACGAAGCAAAATGGCAAATTTACCTCACTATATAAGCTATTGCCCCTCAGATTTACACAGGGGCTGCTCTATATTATGCTGCAAAATGGCAAATTTACCTCACAATATAAGCTATTGCCGCTCTATATAAATAAAAATAAATAAATAAAAAAAGGGCCTGTAGAAGCTTATTTAGTATAACAGATAGGGTGACATGTGCTGGTTTGGGATGCCCATATGGGCTAGTGTTTTGGCAGCAGTACAAAAACCAATGCAAAATGCAATAGCTTAATAAAGCTGATGCTGATCAACGCTTATTTAGTATAACAGATGGGGTGCAACATGCAGGTTTGGGATGCCCTGCGGCCTGGTGTATTTAAAGCAGACCAAAACCAATTCAAAATGCAATAACTTAATAAAGCTGAGGCTGTAGATGCTTATTTAGTATAAACAGGTAGGGTGCAAGGTGCAGCTTTGGGGTGCCCTGCGGCCTGGTTAAATGAAAGCAGTCAAAAAGGAAGTGCAAACTGAAGTAGCTTAATGAAGCTGATGCTGATCAACGCTTATGTTGTATACCAGATAGGGTGCAAGGTGCAGCTTTGGGGTGCCCTGCGGCCTGGTTTATTAAAAGCAGTCAAAAACAAGTGCAAACTGAAGTAGCTTAATAAAGCAGCTGATGCTGATCAACGCTTATGTTGTATAACAGATAGGTTTAAAAAAGCATGTGCCTTGGGATGCCCGTGTGGCCTGTTATATTTCAAGCTGAACAAAAAGTAACAATAATCCAAGTATGAGACATAATTTTGACCTTCTTTACAGCGCCATACTTTGAAAAAAAAAAATTAATTTCATGCTGATCAATCCAAAGGTCAATGCCCCTAACAAAAATAGTGTTCGGCATAAGTTTTCCTTCTGGAAGGACGTAACCTTTAGTTTACATGGTTGGGGTAGGTTATCTTACAAATTGGGATACCCCAGGCAGCAGTGTCATTGAAAGAGACAGATTGTAATGCAGGCCATACGCAAGCAGAGAAACTCAGGCTGCAACAGGCCTATTTAGTTTACATGGTTGGGGTAGGTTATCTTACAAATTGGGATACCCCACTGTATATGAAACCGAATATAAATGCACACCCAAAAGTGGACACTCAGCCTCCAAGAGGCCTGCTTAGTTTAAATAAGAGAGCTGCTTAGTATGGTAGGTAGGTTATGTTATGTTACAGAATGGGATGCCCCAAGCAGACTTGAGATCAGTATATATGCACACAGCAGCAGTGTGTTAGCAGGCTCATACAGGCCAAATTTCTTTAAATAAATGTGCAGCTTACAGTAAATGCAGAGGCTAATGGTATGTTACAGAATGGGATGCCCCAAAGCTGACTTGAGATCAGTATATATGCACACAGCAGCAGTGTGTTAGCAGGCTCATACAGGCCAAATTTCTTTAAATAACTGTGCAGCTTACAGTAAATGCAGAGGCTAATGGTATGTTACAGAATGGGATGCCCCAGAGCTGACTTGAGATCAGTATATATGCACACAGCAGCAGTGTGTTAGCAGGCTCATACAGGCCAAATTTCTTTAAATAAATGTGCAGCTTACAGTTAATGCAGAGGCTAATGGTATGTTACAGAATGGGATGCCCCAAGCAGACTTGAGATCAGTATATATGCACACAGCAGCAGTGTGTTAGCAGGCTCATACAGGCCAAATTTCTTTAAATAAATGTGCAGCTTACAGTAAATGCAGAGGCTAATGGTATGTTACAGAATGGGATGCCCCAAGCAGACTTGAGATCAGTATATATGCACACAGCAGCAGTGTGTTAGCAGGCTCATACAGGCCAAATTTCTTTAAATAAATGTGCAGCTTACAGTAAATGCAAAGGCTAATGGTATGTTACAGAATGGGATGCCCCAAAGCTGACTTGAGATCAGTATATATGCACACAGCAGCAGTGTGTTAGCAGGCTCATACAGGCCAAATTTCTTTAAATAACTGTGCAGCTTACAGTAAATGCAGAGGCTAATGGTATGTTACAGAATGGGATGTCCCAAAAACCAGAGAGCACCTGGCAGGCAGCAGTAAGACTATGCACAGCAAAAGTGTCTTTATCATGCCTAATTTCAATTAGAATAGGTGCAAATGGTTAGGTTCTTAAATAGAGGCTGGTGTAGTCACAGAATGGGATGCCCTAAAAACCAGCAGTAAGTACACCTGGCAGGGACAAGTAGTGCTATGCCCAGCAAAAGTGTCTTTATCAGGCCTAATTTCAAATATGATAAGAGCAAATGCTTATATGGTCTTAAACAGAGGCTGCTTTAGTCACAGAATGGGATGCCCCGGGCAGGAATCGAGCTGCCAGGGTACAGTAGTGCTTTGGCCAGCAAAAGTGTCTTTATCAGGCCTAATTTCAAATATGATAAGAGCAAATGCTTATATGGTCTTAAACAGAGGCTGCTTTAGTCACAGAATGGGATGCCCCGGGCAGGAATCGAGCTGCCAGGGTACAGTAGTGCTTTGGCCAGCAAAAGTGTCTTTATCAGGCCTAATTTCAAATATGATAAGAGCAAATGCTTATATGGTCTTAAACAGAGGCTGCTTTAGTCACAGAATGGGATGCCCCGGGCAGGAATCGAGCTGCCAGGGTACAGTAGTGCTTTGGCCAGCAAAAGTGTCTTTATCAGGCCTAATTTCAAATATGATTAGAGCAAATGCTTATATGGTCTTAAACAGAGGCTGCTTTAGTCACAGAATGGGATGCCCCGGGCAGGAATCGAGCTGCCAGGGTACAGTAGTGCTTTGGCCAGCAAAAGTGTCTTTATCAGGCCTAATTTCAAATATGATAAGAGCAAATGCTTATATGGTCTTAAACAGAGGCTGCTTTAGTCACAGAATGGGATGCCCCGGGCAGGAATCGAGCTGGCAGGGTACAGTAGTGCTTTGGCCAGCAAAAGTGTCTTTATCAGGCCTAATTTCAAATATGATTAGAGCAAATGCTTATATGGTCTTAAACAGAGGCTGCTTTAGTCACAGAATGGGATGACCCGGGCAGGAATCGAGCTGCCAGGGTACAGTAGTGCTTTGGCCAGCAAAAGTGTCTTTATCAGGCCTAATTTCAAATATGATTAGAGCAAATGCTTATATGGTCTTAAACAGAGGCTGCTTTAGTCACAGAATGGGATGCCCCGGGCAGGAATCGAGCTGCCAGGGTACAGTAGTGCTTTGGCCAGCAAAAGTGTCTTTATCAGGCCTAATTTCAAATATGATTAGAGCAAATGCTTATATGGTCTTAAACAGAGGCTGCTTTAGTCACAGAATGGGATGCCCCGGGCAGGAATCGAGCTGCCAGGGTACAGTAGTGCTTTGGCCAGCAAAAGTGTCTTTATCAGGCCTAATTTCAAATATGATTAGAGCAAATGCTTATATGGTCTTAAACAGAGGCTGCTTTAGTCACAGAATGGGATGCCCCGGGCAGGAATCGAGCTGCCAGGGTACAGTAGTGCTTTGGCCAGCAAAAGTGTCTTTATCAGGCCTAATTTCAAATATGATTAGAGCAAATGCTTATATGGTCTTAAACAGAGGCTGCTTTAGTCACAGAATGGGATGCCCCGGGCAGGAATCGAGCTGCCAGGGTACAGTAGTGCTTTGGCCAGCAAAAGTGTCTTTATCAGGCCTAATTTCAAATATGATTAGAGCAAATGCTTATATGGTCTTAAACAGAGGCTGCTTTAGTCACAGAATGGGATGCCCCGGGCAGGAATCGAGCTGCCAGGGTACAGTAGTGCTTTGGCCAGCAAAAGTGTCTTTATCAGGCCTAATTTCAAATATGATTAGAGCAAATGCTTATATGGTCTTAAACAGAGGCTGCTTTAGTCACAGAATGGGATGCCCCGGGCAGGAATCGAGCTGCCAGGGTACAGTAGTGCTTTGGCCAGCAAAAGTGTCTTTATCAGGCCTAATTTCAAATATGATTAGAGCAAATGCTTATATGGTCTTAAACAGAGGCTGCTTTAGTCACAGAATGGGATGCCCCGGGCAGGAATCGAGCTGGCAGGGTACAGTAGTGCTTTGGCCAGCAAAAGTGTCTTTATCAGGCCTAATTTCAAATATGATTAGAGCAAATGCTTATATGGTCTTAAACAGAGGCTGCTTTAGTCACAGAATGGGATGCCCCGGGCAGGAATCGAGCTGCCAGGGTACAGTAGTGCTTTGGCCAGCAAAAGTGTCTTTATCAGGCCTAATTTCAAATATGATTAGAGCAAATGCTTATATGGTCTTAAACAGAGGCTGCTTTAGTCACAGAATGGGATGCCCCGGGCAGGAATCGAGCTGCCAGGGTACAGTAGTGCTTTGACAAGCAAAAGTGTCTTTATCAGGCCTAATTTCAAATATGATTAGAGCAAATGCTTATATGGTCTTAAACAGAGGCTGCTTTAGTCACAGAATGGGATGCCCCGGGCAGGAATCGAGCTGCCAGGGTACAGTAGTGCTTTGGCCAGCAAAAGTGTCTTTATCAGGCCTAATTTCAAATATGATAAGAGCAAATGCTTATATGGTCTTAAACAGAGGCTGCTTTAGTCACAGAATGGGATGCCCCGGGCAGGAATCGAGCTGGCAGGGTACAGTAGTGCTTTGGCCAGCAAAAGTGTCTTTATCAGGCCTAATTTCAAATATGATTAGAGCAAATGCTTATATGGTCTTAAACAGAGGCTGCTTTAGTCACAGAATGGGATGCCCCGGGCAGGAATCGAGCTGCCAGGGTACAGTAGTGCTTTGGCCAGCAAAAGTGTCTTTATCAGGCCTAATTTCAAATATGATTAGAGCAAATGCTTATATGGTCTTAAACAGAGGCTGCTTTAGTCACAGAATGGGATGCCCCGGGCAGGAATCGAGCTGCCAGGGTACAGTAGTGCTTTGGCCAGCAAAAGTGTCTTTATCAGGCCTAATTTCAAATATGATTAGAGCAAATGCTTATATGGTCTTAAACAGAGGCTGCTTTAGTCACAGAATGGGATGCCCCGGGCAGGAATCGAGCTGCCAGGGTACAGTAGTGCTTTGGCCAGCAAAAGTGTCTTTATCAGGCCTAATTTCAAATATGATTAGAGCAAATGCTTATATGGTCTTAAACAGAGGCTGCTTTAGTCACAGAATGGGATGCCCCGGGCAGGAATCGAGCTGCCAGGGTACAGTAGTGCTTTGGCCAGCAAAAGTGTCTTTATCAGGCCTAATTTCAAATATGATTAGAGCAAATGCTTATATGGTCTTAAACAGAGGCTGCTTTAGTCACAGAATGGGATGCCCCGGGCAGGAATCGAGCTGCCAGGGTACAGTAGTGCTTTGGCCAGCAAAAGTGTCTTTATCAGGCCTAATTTCAAATATGATTAGAGCAAATGCTTATATGGTCTTAAACAGAGGCTGCTTTAGTCACAGAATGGGATGCCCCGGGCAGGAATCGAGCTGCCAGGGTACAGTAGTGCTTTGGCCAGCAAAAGTGTCTTTATCAGGCCTAATTTCAAATATGATTAGAGCAAATGCTTATATGGTCTTAAACAGAGGCTGCTTTAGTCACAGAATGGGATGCCCCGGGCAGGAATCGAGCTGCCAGGGTACAGTAGTGCTTTGGCCAGCAAAAGTGTCTTTATCAGGCCTAATTTCAAATATGATTAGAGCAAATGCTTATATGGTCTTAAACAGAGGCTGCTTTAGTCACAGAATGGGATGCCCCGGGCAGGAATCGAGCTGGCAGGGTACAGTAGTGCTTTGGCCAGCAAAAGTGTCTTTATCAGGCCTAATTTCAAATATGATTAGAGCAAATGCTTATATGGTCTTAAACAGAGGCTGCTTTAGTCACAGAATGGGATGCCCCGGGCAGGAATCGAGCTGCCAGGGTACAGTAGTGCTTTGGCCAGCAAAAGTGTCTTTATCAGGCCTAATTTCAAATATGATTAGAGCAAATGCTTATATGGTCTTAAACAGAGGCTGCTTTAGTCACAGAATGGGATGCCCCGGGCAGGAATCGAGCTGCCAGGGTACAGTAGTGCTTTGGCCAGCAAAAGTGTCTTTATCAGGCCTAATTTCAAATATGATTAGAGCAAATGCTTATATGGTCTTAAACAGAGGCTGCTTTAGTCACAGAATGGGATGCCCCGGGCAGGAATCGAGCTGCCAGGGTACAGTAGTGCTTTGGCCAGCAAAAGTGTCTTTATCAGGCCTAATTTCAAATATGATTAGAGCAAATGCTTATATGGTCTTAAACAGAGGCTGCTTTAGTCACAGAATGGGATGCCCCGGGCAGGAATCGAGCTGCCAGGGTACAGTAGTGCTTTGGCCAGCAAAAGTGTCTTTATCAGGCCTAATTTCAAATATGATTAGAGCAAATGCTTATATGGTCTTAAACAGAGGCTGCTTTAGTCACAGAATGGGATGCCCCGGGCAGGAATCGAGCTGCCAGGGTACAGTAGTGCTTTGGCCAGCAAAAGTGTCTTTATCAGGCCTAATTTCAAATATGATTAGAGCAAATGCTTATATGGTCTTAAACAGAGGCTGCTTTAGTCACAGAATGGGATGCCCCGGGCAGGAATCGAGCTGCCAGGGTACAGTAGTGCTTTGGCCAGCAAAAGTGTCTTTATCAGGCCTAATTTCAAATATGATTAGAGCAAATGCTTATATGGTCTTAAACAGAGGCTGCTTTAGTCACAGAATGGGATGCCCCGGGCAGGAATCGAGCTGCCAGGGTACAGTAGTGCTTTGACAAGCAAAAGTGTCTTTATCAGGCCTAATTTCAAATATGATTAGAGCAAATGCTTATATGGTCTTAAACAGAGGCTGCTTTAGTCACAGAATGGGATGCCCCGGGCAGGAATCGAGCTGCCAGGGTACAGTAGTGCTTTGGCCAGCAAAAGTGTCTTTATCAGGCCTAATTTCAAATATGATTAGAGCAAATGCTTATATGGTCTTAAACAGAGGCTGCTTTAGTCACAGAATGGGATGCCCCGGGCAGGAATCGAGCTGCCAGGGTACAGTAGTGCTTTGGCCAGCAAAAGTGTCTTTATCAGGCCTAATTTCAAATATGATTAGAGCAAATGCTTATATGGTCTTAAACAGAGGCTGCTTTAGTCACAGAATGGGATGCCCCGGGCAGGAATCGAGCTGCCAGGGTACAGTAGTGCTTTGGCCAGCAAAAGTGTCTTTATCAGGCCTAATTTCAAATATGATTAGAGCAAATGCTTATATGGTCTTAAACAGAGGCTGCTTTAGTCACAGAATGGGATGCCCCGGGCAGGAATCGAGCTGCCAGGGTACAGTAGTGCTTTGGCCAGCAAAAGTGTCTTTATCAGGCCTAATTTCAAATATGATTAGAGCAAATGCTTATATGGTCTTAAACAGAGGCTGCTTTAGTCACAGAATGGGATGCCCCGGGCAGGAATCGAGCTGCCAGGGTACAGTAGTGCTTTGGCCAGCAAAAGTGTCTTTATCAGGCCTAATTTCAAATATGATTAGAGCAAATGCTTATATGGTCTTAAACAGAGGCTGCTTTAGTCACAGAATGGGATGCCTCACAGCAGACTTAAGATCAGTTCAGTATATATGCACAGTTAGTTACTATAAGCAGCCTGAAAACGCTAACAAAGGCTGGATGAAAAAAAAAAAATCTCCCTGTCAGCCAGCTCCGTTTTTCCTACCTTTCCCTGGCTTTCTGTCTGTCTCCTGTCTGTCTCCTGCCTGTCTCCTGCCTGTCTCCAGCCTGTCTCCAGCCTGTCCCTGTCTGTCCCTGTCTGTCCCTGCCTAACTGTCTGTCCCTCAGCTACACAGCGTTCTGTCTCTCACGAATGCAATAGAGAAATGAGGAAAAGCAAGATGGCCGCCGTTAAATACCGCTGTGTGACGTCACCGGGCTTGCTGGCTGCTGATAGGCTGCATGTGACTGCCCCAGCTTGCACTGGCGCGGGATACATGTCCAGACATGTCCCGCCCGCCATCTTAGAATGCCTGTAATGTAAATGAATGGATGTTAAAGGAAAACTTCGAGTGATCGAATCGCGGGGAAATTCGGATTCGATCCGAATCGAATTTTTCCTGAAATTCGGATCGAATCCGGGTTCGTCCGGATCGATTCGCTCATCCCTAATATAGATATATACGCCAGGCTTTGCAGCGTATTCTTGTAAGCTCCATTACCGCTGCCAGAATGGTGAGGACAAGTTGAGGCATTGATAAATTAGATGGTGCACAGTGTAACAAGTTCCAGTTCACCACGGACTTACAAAGCAAACAAAAAAATATTATTAGTATTTTTACTTTTAAAGTTTATTTACAAAGTTTATTTAGAGAGCGCTATTGTATTCCGTGGTGCTGCAAAAACTAAAAATTGCAGGAGAGTGGGACATTTTCAGACTCACCTTCTCAGCCTCTTGCTGTGCAGCCAATCAGCTTTCTTCTGCTTCCAGGCCGAACACGTGCACGGATTTCAATCTGAAATTGTTCCCAACTCCCAATGTTCAATTCGGTTTTCTTTCTGCTGGCAAATAACTTTGCATTGTATTTTAGTATTTTACGCTTTCTATCTAGTATGTTAACTTGCAAGAAGCTGAAAGTGGCCCTACAACTCCAAAACTTATTTTTAACCATTATCCCTATTCCACAAAAAAGGGTATGTATGCAATACCCATAAATGCCCTGATTTACTAAAGTTGTTTTAGGTTGTGTTCCAGTAACAAATATGTATACTTCAGCAGTCCTGAGCTCTAGAGTGGCTCAGACACATGGCTCCCGTGGTATAATGCTGCTAATTTTCTGAATCTGGTGTAAAGTTGAGATGATATAGGGAGAACAAACAACTTTCATCCAATTATATATAAAGTTTAAAATGCAGCAATGTGTTTTTTTTATAATTAGTGATCTCTGCTTTTCATTTTTCTTTAAGGTGCAGTACAAAGGGCACTTGTACCAAAGTGGGCATTACTGCACCTTAAAGCAAAACAAAACCCCAGAATCTGATTTTCCTGTTTTTTTTTTTTATTTTCCCCCAAAATGGTATGCCCTTCTGTGCCAACCCCCCCTATTTGCCCAGGAAAACTAATCTCTCCAAGCTCCAATGGTACAGGCGAGGGCTCTCGTCCAATGGGAGCCGCCTGCTTTGGCAAAATCATTTGGCAGAATGCTCTCATTTACTTTAATGGGGAGCCGCACCCCCCTGCATCCATGAACTTAAGCTCACTCCTGTCCCATCCTATCTGAATGGCTGGGATGGGAGTGTGTGCATGTGGGGAAGCAGGGGATGCGGTAGCACACGCTCTCCATTGTATACAATGAGAGCCGCCTGCCGATAGATGTAGTCATAGCTGGCGGCTTTTGTTGGCTTGAGCCTGTGCATGCACTGTTAGAGCGGGGAAAGGTGCCTTGGGGGGCTTCACACAGCAGGGCATCCCAATTGGGCCATCTTGTTGACTAATTTCCTTATGTATGTCTACCTGATAAACTGCACCAGTGTTTTGTTAGCAGGCAGTTCTTATGGGCTCTGGTGCATTTTCCACTTCTGTAGATATGCTTCACTGAGAAAAACAAATACTCACTCTGAAAATTCTCCTTTTTACAATCAAGGTACCAAAGGTCTTTCAGAGTCCAATTTTATCATGTCAAGAGAATGACGTAAGCTAGGCAGGGTATTGAAACTCCGAAGGAACCTAGAGTATCAATTTTCAGAGAATGTCTCCAAGGTGTGGGCCTATACTGAGTTGTATCACACTTTTGATACTTTTGTAGAGTGAGAAGTCACCTTGACTATGGGGGTGCCATTTAACCTCCAAAATGCATTGTAATCTATGGATGCCCACAATCTCTTGAAAGTATGCTTTTAATTATGATCTAGTGAATGCTAAGTTTTAACTGCTTGGTGCACCTGAAGGTAGATGAATTCTTCATGAGTAGCCACCTTGTATGACCAGGTTGCAGTTTATGTGGATCTTTTGGCTAAGCATATCTTAGCTTATCTTAGAAAGTGGATGAAGCTATCCTTAGGCTTGGCAAACCTGATAGCACATGTGGCCCTGCTAGTTAGGGCAATCGGGTATATCTTATGACTTAAATGAGTGGCAAATATTTAGACAGATAAACAGTGATGGGGAGTTATAAAGAGCTGTGTAGACTGGTGGGAAAATAGCACAAATCTATGTACTATAGGGTGGCATGATATATGGCAAGGAGCTATGAAGAGTGTTGGTGGTGTAGGGAAATGGTATAAGGGTGGTGAAGGAGTGGCAAGGATCTAAGCATGCTGTATGTGGGGTTGTCAAAGAACTATGCTTAGTTTTGATGTTGGGGAGAGATTATTATTATATATTCCTTTCACCATCTATAAATGTGTAGAATTCAGAGAGTAGACCTGGTGCCTTTGCTTGCCGAATCTGCTGATCGCTGCCTATATGCCAATGAGGCTCGGAGCACTGTGAGCCTCACTGGCTGCCAGTGGTCAAGTGAGTCATGGAATATGGAATTAGTTGCAACAACTCATAAGACTTTGATATAATTTCAGAGACATCCCCCAGCTACAATCTGCTTATTTGTTTTTTTCTCTGGGATAACCCAACAGTGACAAGCTTACATAATGTTTTCGTCATACTAGGAAGTGCAACTGTGCCACAGTTTGCACTCAAATGGCTCCTACAGTTCCACCTTGCATATGTTAGTGAAGCCAGCACTTAAAGTGGGCCTAAGCCCTACCTGGCACAGAGATGGTAACTCACTCTATTCTGGTGCCTGAAACCCCCAAATTTAGTAGACATAAATAGTTGGGCAACTGTCTTAACTGCTCAGAATTATTTTAATGAGTCTGGTGATATTGAGTACAACAGTACCTCACTGCTAAATGAATGCAATTGAATACTGTTTTTCCTTTTTAAGGTTAATTTGGTCTAAAAATGGATGTCCCGAGTTTGTTATTCATGTTAATGGATATAAGATGTAAATAAAAATAAACTTTTTAATGCTATGAATGCAATTTAATACATCATTGGCAATAAGTAATTGTGCAATAAGTTCTCTTTAGGTTCTAAATGTAACAATACTTGTATTACCTTAATGTGCATCATTCTAAAAACCACAGACAATAGATTGTCATTATGGAAATTCCTGGGGCAATTATAATGTACCTTTCATTCAAGTGATTTTGAAAACAAACACAACCTGTTTTGGTCAGGAAGTCTGAATAGCAACACTATACTGCCATCTGAAATGTTTGAAGATCCCATTAACTCCAACAGAAGAGCTTGTGCTCTTTTTGGTCTGATTTAGTTGAACATCTATGATACAAAGAGTATAATGCATTCCCCAATGAACGACTTGAGCATTCATGCTTCTCAAAGGAGAAAAAAGGGTAATCCAAAAATTGGCAGCCTAATGCACTCCAAAAGGATGCAACACAATCCTTTGACGGCCGTAGAGGCTAAAGAAATGGTTGGGCGTTCCTAACAATGACCTTTGTCAAATGTAAGAGTAACAAGTAACAGGGTGCATAAGGTCTACATACCAGTACTGCTGAATGATAAATCAAGTCTGACAACCTGCAATTATTGATAAATTTGAAGTTTATCAATAGAAACAATCCATGGATGTATTAGGAAAGGTTTGTTTTATAGTATCTTAGTAACATATAACATAGACATAAAAGCTTGAATGGTTAAAAGGATTTTATAGGTGTGGCTACTTAATGGGCAATAATTACTAGCAGCTAAATTAAACACAACCATGCAATTCCAGACAAGGATTTGCAGATTGGCAGAAGAATAGGTGACCTAGACAGCTGAGTGACGTTAACATAATACAAGATGATACCTTTTCAGCTAATCAGTTTGTCCCATTCTTTGACAACCTTCAGTTATATTGTTTAATGAAAAGATTCCAGGAACAACAACAGATCAACATCAAAGTGGTTGGCCCGACTTTATAAAAATGACTGCCCTAGGCTGCAGGGCTTCTGATTTGCCTTGTGAAATTGCCTTGCTTAGTCACTATAGTCAAGGTGCCGGATACATTCCTAATTTTACTGTTTAAAGCATAGGCTGAAGAGGTGCAAAGCATGCTATTATTGGAGCAGTAAAATAATTTACAATCTGACAGTCTTATAGTTCAAGAACCTTTTTGGAGGGCAGGCCGATGTAGAAACAGACAGCTTCCAGCAGTACCACCTGCAGCTTCCATGGAGGATGGATACTAGGGAAACTCAGCAGAGGAGAAGGCAAGTCAAGTAGAGTGGTGCTGCAGAATGAGACGTACCAAGCAAGAGCTGAGGAAGATCTGGAAGATAAGTAAGGATTAGGGCTGGCTGAAGGCACCAGCATTAAGCAATGATGCACTGGTTCCAGTGTGGGGAGTCTGCCGTCAGGTCTGGTTTTCGCGAGAGCCGGAAGGACGGACTGTGCTGCAGACAAGCCGGGGTCCTACTATCATTACCAAAAGCTGGTGAGCCCAAGGTCCAATATGCCCAGTTCAGGTTTTGGGGGAACCAAAGGAACAGAGCCAGAGAGTCCAAAGCCAGAGAGTCCAAAGCCAGAGAATGCTGTAATCCAAAGTCATAGTCCAGAGAGCCAAACAGGTAGTCATCTACACCGGCGGTTGAGAGCCAGAGTTAGAAGTCTAGCTGGGAAACGTTCACACAGGATCAGGAGGCAGGCGTCACTTCCAGGAAGATATGCAGGCAACTTTCCAGCTCTTGGGGTCCAGGGTTCATCCAGACATGTAAAGACCAGCGCACCAATCACCTTCGTGACAACTTACTCCCCTGGCCATGCACCACCTGGACAGGAACAATAAAGGGCTTGACAATGAGTGCATACACTCGCGTGGACAAGCGGGTGCACACCGGCGCTCATTGGTAATACCAGATCTTCTACTGTGACATATAGTCAGATCTTGATACAGTGAATGGTGGATTATGGATAGTGGTAGAGCAAGTGCTATCTAGTTTATGGATTCCCAACCTTTTTTTCATCAAGTACCACTTTCCATTTTCTGATTTATATAAAGTACCCTTTGGGTGCTGCACAGTGGCTAAACTAAATGTGACGAGGGCCTTGGTGTGAACATTAAACTGGACTCTTTCGAGGCTTATACAGTAAACTTTTTTCTGTCTTTTAACTCAGTTGGATGCAGCTAGACAACCAAAGGCTGAAACAGCAGAGACAAATGGTGCTTCCAGTCTGTAAATGATACACACATATGATAAATAAGGTGAAGCAACAATGATGGGGCCCCTTTGACCTCCTGGGCCCTGGTGTGGTCACACCCCCTATAGTTACACCCCTGGTGCTACGTTAGCATGATCAGTCACCTTAAACCATAATCAAAAAACACAAAACAGATAAAGTGAAAGTGAATGAATGACACAAAATTTGGCAGTTTTTTATTTATGGTAACAATAACTCTTGCATAACTTAAATGGGGGCTGGGTGCGCTCACACAGAGTGGGGGATGTCACCCTGTGCAGCCTCCCAGCAGCCGCTGAAGCGCCAATGACAGGGCTGGATTTGGGACAAGTAAGGTGTTTATTTAACTCCTCTGCCTCAGAACTTAGGGTGGGTGCCAGGGGTTTTTCTAGACTGAACTTCGGGGGTCCCCCTGTCGCACAGTGGTGGCATTAAAAAAAACAATAAACAGGCTACCACTAATCATAGTCCCACAGTGCTGATCCTAGGGCTTTCTGCAGCAGTTGCATGTGAACTTCTCTTTGAGACCTCCAGAGACTGTGAGTCACCCAATCACGCTGCAGCTGAGGAAGCACTAGGACACATACTTCTCCTGAGATACATTTTTTTTATTGTGATGCCCTCTCTTGGCTTACTGAGAAGGAGTTGGAGGGGGCATAGCTCAGCTGCACCTGCAGTCATTATATTCCAGTAAATGTAATGTTGATTCTCAACTATAGCATTCCTTGACATTATGGAAACTTGCTTTCTTAAAGTAACTATCAATTGTCTCGAAAATGCCAGGTGGACATGTTCCTGGTGGTGAGAAAACCCATTTTTTTCAACCGAGCCACCACCGAGCACACCACAAGGGGCTTCTCTATGCTGCTCTGGCAAGACTATTAAAGCTTTCTGCATTATACTGGATGCTGGACTGACCTAGACATCACCACTTAGCCAGGAGGGCTTCCTTTGAACTTGTACATAACCTTACAACGCTGAGCATTGAATCAGCTCAGCATTGAAATACACTATGCAGACACATGCAGTCATAACTAAGCCCAGTGCACGGTCTTCATGCCACATAAAGTAGTTGATGGCGACACCACACAAAAATAAACCAGACACCTATTCTCATGCTCCTCCTCCAGACCTTCACCACAGCATAAAAACTGTAGCATTGCAAGTGTCAAGCCTACATTTCAAGGCCCCCAGGGCAGGGCACTCAGGGCATTTGATAATAGCTTCACATTTTTGACACAGATAAGGTCTGGTTTAAAAGATGTCTTAAAGAGGCTATTGTTTGGAGTCACATTGCAGTATTTATTGCTGGAGATTCCTGTACAAGTCATTATAAATGTAAAAATCCAGTCTGATGACTAGTGAAACGTAAGTCCAGTTATCTTGATTATTCAATATTACAGATACACCTTTGAGGTGACTGCCAAGCTTATCATTTATGACAGTTCAGAAAAGGGAAACAAAAAAGGACTGCAAATGCTGTTGGGAATGATGATGCTGACTTTCTCACTTTCAGTCATGTCATAAAAAGGGGGACATTGGGGACAAACTTTTGATTTATCTAGTTGTCGCTTGTTGCATCAAGTGGCTTGAGCTTGGTTAATATGGCACAAAGCTTCCTTGCTTGCTTGAAAAAAAAAATGAAACCCATTATAAATATGAAAATAAGTACATCTAGTCAGTCATGCTTTTAGATCAGTGTTTCCCAACCATTTCCTCAAGAGCCACCAACAGGACATGTTTTCAGTTCTCCTCGCAGGCAGCTCTTTAGCTCTGTCTAAGAATCTGTCTATTCGTTCCTGTACAGTCATGTGTAGAGCTTCACAACATGACCTGTTGGTGGCTCTTGAGGAGCACTATCACAAAATTGTGTAATTTTAAAAATCTATATAAACACGTCGGCTAATAAGAGGAGGGGTCGCTTATACACCCGAGCAGAATACAACTCCCACCAAGCTTGTGGTTTATTCTCAATTGGTAGGAAAATAATCCAGGGCTGAAAGGTTTGTCTATCAGCGGTGACAGAACCTCCTCGTCCATCCATTAAAATAAAATAAACATGCCTGGCTGGATATTCCTTGATGTATAAGTGACCCCTCCTCCAGCCATCCGTCATATTTATATGGATTTTTATCACTGGGCCATTTTTTCGCGATAGTGCTCCTTTAAGGAGAGTTGGGAAACACTGCTTTATATCCTCATGTATAGAGATGACCTGTGACCTAATCAGTTTTTGGACAGAAGTGTGTCAGGATATCTGGACAGCACTGAATGCCAAGTAACCACTCGAACATCTGGAAGAGCAACACAGACATGTGGCCTGAGCTGACATTCATAGTGCAGAAGCTTATTTTTTGTACAAGCTCTAGTGACTAAAGAGATATATCATTGTTATTAAGAGAGGAAGAGGCCCAAGCTGTTTTTAGCAAGTCTGGAACTACTGACCTGCATTCAAATTAGCCATCAATAGATAACAGATTACACTGATGAAACCTTCAGACATTTGCATACGACTATAAACTATACACACACTTCAAAGTGCATTAAACTGAACCAACAGTCTTGCACAGTTTAAAAACAAAACAAAAACCACTTGCCCCTTCTGCATACATGCTACTAAGTCATTCACCAATTTTCTTCTGTTCCCGGGCAACCTTGGAGCACCCAGGAGGCTTCTTCTTTTCCCAGCATCCCAACCATGCTGCTGTTTGAACTTAACTGACATAACCCACACTTCATACAATGGGTAAGTAAAGGAGTTTTTAGGAGCTATTATGTAAGTGTATGTAGCTTTTAGTTATATCTTTCTGCCAATCAAACTAACTTGATCAAGAATTCAGACTTACAAAAGTAGTCTACAGTATATGTGAAAAACATGAGAATATTTTCCTGTCTTTCCTCTTTTTTCCTTTTGTGCTTATTGATGTTGCCTGTTTTTCAGAATGTATGTATTGATAAAAATATGACTATAGGAATTAGTTGGGAAAAAACACAAAAGAAAGTTTAAAACTCCTTCAAGCATTGTTTTTTAAGAAACAGACGCAAAAACATATATGCAGGCAACCCTTAGCATCAGTAACATACCCACACAAAACTGCATACACCCTTTTTATCTTAAGCTGACATTTGTTGTGTTTTTAAACAGTGTTGAGCCTGTCCAGTAACAGGTTTGGCGCCCCAAGGGTTAAGTTTTTTTTTTTTAAATGAACAACAATGGCGTTCCCTGTGGCGCTCGGGAACGCTTAGATTAGACAATGCTTAGACAAATAGCTAAGAGAGTCCAAACGCACTGATTGCTCAAGTGGACAGGCATGTGCTGAAGGACCTGAGGTGAGGCGGGTGACCTGGGGGCTTTCACACAGTGGGGCATGTCTGATTGAGGTACCCCGGGGGGCAAAGACCAAAACCCAAATACTTGGTTTTGGTCCACTTTAATGACTTGATTGGAGGACTTATCTCTGTCTTCTGTGTTGATTGAAGCCTGCTAGTCCTTCGGTGTCCCCTGACTCTGACTCTTCAGAGGTGTAAGTAGTTCTCCTCGGGTGAGCAGGGCCAGTTTTGGACATACTTTTACTAGGGGGTTCTAGATCCCATTGATTGCAGGAACATTTGTGCCCACATCTGCTTCCTCTTCCCAGAGGTGCAAAGCATCCCACATCAAAGGTCAGCCTTCGGAGTGTGTGCGGTTAATATTGAAATATTGAAACAACTTTTCATGTCTTGGCCCACTTGCATCATGTAAACCTAAAATCCACCTATTGCAGGTTTATAAAATTCTCCAACTCATTTCATGTGATCAGATTCTCTCACCCTGCACAGATTACTCTGGTACTGCACTCATCAGATGATAAAAGTCACATTTGGATCAAAGGATCTAGCCATCTGCTGTATGAGCCATCTGCTCATCTGCAAGACCTTATCTGATAAATGTATTTCAGCTTCCTTTTCCTAAAGAAATTTGCTGAAATGCACCCTGATCAATCATGTTCATCCACCCATTCCTGAAATCCTGCAATCAAGCTCAGACACTTATGCTTTTGGCAACCTAGGTCTATTCAACTTGTATTCTTGTTGTCTGAGACCAATTTTGAGGGTTAAAAACAAGCTACTTGCCTGCTCTGTGCTAGACACCGGATCCCACAGTGGAAGTGAGGCACCTGGAGCCTTGCTTCCCCTCGGTTTTGCTTCAGCTGCCAGTGGCGAAGCTGCTGTTAAGAATGTCTAAACTACGTCAACAGTATCTCCCCCACTTCTACAGAAATTAGGTGACTAAATAGTCACTCAGGCTCTATGCAGCAGCATATGGGGTGGGTAGCATGATGTAGTGATAAACTGTGAACTGGAGGTTCTGCTTTAAGTTGGTTTTCAAGCTTAGCATTTCCAGAAAGGCTTCTAGAATCTAGTTGGGATGTACCTATAGTTTTATCTCAAGATGCAAGATGAGGAAGAGAAACATTTGGCTTTGAGGCAAATCGGTACCTAGGGGCTCCAGTGGGCTTCAATGGAACCAAACCTTAGTCTTATGTGGGAAGACAATGGCATTGGAAGCAGTATATAGGAGTATATAAGGAGCCTGTTTTTATCTGCTGTGCTCCTGAGCTGCCAACTGTATACCTGGTTGGTGGTATAAATATGAATATTGTTTACCAGATTACAAAAACCTTGGCTTGCACAGAACAGACCATGAGAAACATCTGTCATTTCTAAATGAGCCACAGCTTACTTACTACTCTTCTGAACCTTCTACTCATGAATTGGTTTATGGCAAATCATTTTGCCAAACTATATTGTAGTGGGTTGGTTGGTCCAACCAACTTTTTTAGGTATTTCACCCATATCTCATTGGTCTGACACAAAAAAGGTCTCAAGACTGTATGGGTGTAATCCAAGACTTCTTTTTTCAAATTTAAAGCACATGGAAACTCGTTTTTTACCCCTGCCCTCCCACCAAGGCCATGCCTAGCGTCAGTTTTGAGATCAACAAAATCAAAACTGCCGTACGTTATGTGCCAGCTTGCTGGCCGCATTCCCGGCTTTCTGTTCCGGTGTGTACGCTCCCGTGCCCAGCCATTCAGATTGACTGGACGCGAGAGCTCACACAGCCACAGGAAAGCTGGTGACGCTGGAGTCCCAGGAGGCACAGGGAAAACTGAATTACCAGTGACCCCAGGGGTTTCACATAGCGAGGCATCCCGCTACAGGGTGCCCAGGGGCAGGCTAAAAGTTAACCCTGAAGTCTTTTAGATTTCAGGGCTGGCCCTTATAGGTTTTTATCCACTTTAAGACCACAATATTACGGGACTGTGACACATAAAATATCCGTAAATTCTATTCTGCTATGGCAATTCAAGAATTAGCAATGAGATAAATCAAAAGCAAAAGACATTAATACTATAACTAACTCAAAATTAAAAGGATGGAGGGAAGAGTTACCAAAGACATTAGACAAGTAAAGAAAAAGGCATCTGCTCCAAGAGGCTGCAAGTAAATATGTGCAACAATTAATGTTTACAGTGACAGTGGTGAGTGTTAAAAAAAATGTAACAGCCTTTGTGTTTATTGGTGAAGCAGATGGGCTCATAGTCATCCATTAAGATACTGTCATCATAAACCTAATGTTCGCGTTTCTTCAAAGAATACTACATTGCCGATTAGAATGTATGAGCCTGGGATGGCCTCCTGGAGCAAATTATTGTTTTCTGTTTTTTATTTGTTTGTTTGCTAATGTAAATGTTTCAGTGCTAATTTAGCATGTAAACGAGAGTTAAATAAAACAAAATTTATTGTACTCCAGTGATCAAAGATCATTACTTCCCAACGCTGAAATAAAAATAGAAAAAAAAATCATTCCACTCTCTTGCCCCATATGTTTGAATTAATGTAACATAATAGAATTTTAGTGCCAGTGTGAACACTTAGTAAAACTGCATACTTAGCAGAGCTGTTATAGAGCATTTGTTGGTTTTACTGGAATTAATAAAATAATATTTTGCTATGGGTATATTGCAGAATCATATTACTTGTGCATTGCATAAAACGCTGCAATCTTTTTGACTTCACAGGAAAGAAATGTATGGCAGAGCACACCGTATTATACCTAAACTGCTCAATTTGTAAGAAATACACCTCAAGCAAGAATGAAATGTAAAGACGTGAAGGTAGACCTAATGTCAAAATGAAAGTTAACTTTAATATGTTAGGGAGGTAGGCCTGCGACGAGTTAATACTACAATGTCCGTATCTTGTTGGAAACATTGCAGAAATTTTGTGTCTCTCTTAGCGGTTTTATACTACACCCAAATATGTAGGACAGGAAGATATTCAATAACATCACATCCAAATGGGAATTTACTTATTTCCTCATCCACTTCCATTGGTTAATATTGATGGACATAAGCCTTTTTTTCTATTGAATTAACTGTGTACATCTGGGATAGCTACCATAAGACACACCTAGGATTTGGATGAGGACAATAAGGAATTAAAAGTTTTCTAAGAGGCCGATTCATTAATAGCGGCAGGTAGCGACAGTTGAGCGACTGTAGCAGTATTTTCACAGCGCCCTCTAGTAGTCGCTGTGCTTGGCTATTGTTCGGTTGTTGATAGCGACTTAGTCGGTGTGCAGTAATGCTGAATACGGGGTGACGAGTCGCTATTTGACAGGTTCCGCGCTGTATGGGAGCGCATGATAGCGACTGGTCAGAGCGACCGGCTCCCACCACATTCATCAAAAAATCACGCTCAAAAAATTCTCGCGCTGTGAAATGCATGTTTAAACCCCAGAGCGCTGGCAGCGATGTGTTAAAAGTAGTTTTTTAACCCCCAAACCACCATATTTTTGGAAACCAAAAAAAAATAAAAAATTTTGTAAGAATTTAGTAATATGAATACAATAATATCAGACCTGTAATATCAATTCTGCACAAATTTTTTTTTTTTTTTTACCTTAAAAAAATTAACTAACATGGCAGAAGTGGTCACAGAATTTTTCACATTTAAAAAAAAAAAAAAAAAAAAAAAAACATTAATAACAATTAATTATGAATATTTAAAGATTGTTCCATTGAAATGCATTGGAGAGCGCCAGGTAGCGAGAGGTCATACCTGTCGCTGTTCAAGGTCGGACGCTGGCGCTGTGGGCTGAGGCTGGAATAATGATGAATGAGTGGCTATATGGCGCTATCTCAGTCGCTAAGCAGGATTGGCTTGATAAATGTGTGATTGTGGTGGGGAGCCGGCGTTCTCGTGGCGGGGCCCGTCATTACCGGTCGCTCACCAGTCGCTACCTGTCGCTATCCCTTCATAAATAAGGCCCTAAACCAAATGTTGTGCTAAAACACCCCATTACAGGCAGTGTGGCATTCCCCCCACCCAATTCTCCATGGACAGTGTAGTATTCCCCCATACCATTCCCCATGGGCAGTGTGGCATTCCCCCATCTAATTCCCCATGGGCAGTGTGGCATCCCCCCCCTCTCATTCCCATAGGCAGTGAGGGACCCCCTCCCTTTCCCCATAGGCAGTGTGGCATCCCCCTATCCCCTTATTCAGTGTGGCATTCCCCCTAACTCCCCAGGAAATAAAAAGTATGCTTACATGAACGCAGAACCTATCCCCCGCTGACACAAACACCCAAGAGGCAGTGGCCGCGTCCGATAGCCTTATAGTCAAAGCGGGGACAGTGCGTTAAAGAAACACATGCTTCCAGGTACAAACATCAGGAACAAACTAAGGGTCTGATTTATCAAGCACTTCTATATCGGTGCAAATTAGAGCAGTAAAAAATATAATAAAATACTTTTTTATGACACTTGCGCATGTTGCTGCACTACAAGAAGCACATTTACTAAAACAATTAGCAGTGCAGCAACATGCTGAAAAATGTATTTGCACTAATTTGCACTGAAAAGGCATTGTCTGGCAGAAGTGCTTTAAAAATCAGGCCACCAGTGTTACGGCTAACATTCATGTAACTTGTAAAGTGGACTGAAATTGAAATAAGATTTTAGGTCCACTGCCCCCCCCCCCCCTTCTTTTTAAGACCTCTTAGGAAACCAGCACGGGAACATGGACCTAAAGAAATCATTTTGGGAATTTTGGTAAACACCCAATTGGGTGAAGAACCCCCCCACAGAGTACTTTAAATAACATTTTTCAACTTGCCTTTTTACTTCAAAATGCACTGTTAGCACATGGTGCTAAATCAACCCTATTATTTGATCAGTTTATTTCAGCTTACATTTTCTGGCAATATTGCCACTGCAACCCTGCAAAACCAGGCTGGGACTTTCGCAACCCAGGCATCTACAACCTAATCTACAATTTAATGTTTCCTCTGTGATAGTTTCCCCCAACCCTCTCCACAAGGCCCACCAACAAGTTATCTCTTGTGGGTCCATTTTATCCATTTTAGGCGAAAGGGAAAGCAATCAGTGAATTCCTGTACACATAAACACAAATGAAAGCTTTTACCTGATTGATGACTGGTTGCAAACATTAAAGACAATCCCCACAGGCTGCATTTATTTCCAGACTTCTAAAATAAAATTTCTCGCCCTTAGAACTGACTCATCTTCAGGTTTTTTTGTGTTTTATTGGGTCGTAAGTTGTATGTCTTTCAAAAACTCAGCCTCTTTAAAAAGGCTCTCAAAATCACTTGGATATCCATCATTTCCAGTGGCTGTTTTGCATACAAAAACATATACAAATTGTACATGGGAGGGGAAAATATGATCCAATCAGATCTATGAATCGGTTTTCTCTGTTTAAATATACAACAAGCAGTGGTTTGATAAAATAAACTAAAAGTTTGTTCACTAGTATATATAGAAATGAAAGTCCCTGTCCAGTCAGATTTAAATAAAATAGGGCTTCCTGGTTGTTTGGCTGGCTGTGAGCATCCACTATTGATATACTGTTAGCAGGGGTCACGTTGGGGCCTGGTCAGGAGCACACGGGCAGTTGACCTTTATTGTCTCTTTAAAACATATCTCAAATAAAAGTACAGCAAAACATATTGATACAAATGAGATTTGAATTCATTTATGGTAGAGGATTTAAAGTATGGTAAACCCCGGACTTGTAAGCAACCTTTGTCACAAGTCCTTTGGCAGAAAAATCATATGCCTGGAAAAAAATCAAGATCAATACAGATTGCTATGACAATGTTTTTATTTCTGCAGGGGAAAACATTGAATCTGACTGTGAAACTCATCATGATCAAAGTGATGCTTACCAAATGTGTCAAGTCTGCAAGGATTGACATTAACAGAAAGCAACAAGACCATGGCTATAAAACAAAAGCAGATTAAATACGATAACATGAACACTAGCTTCCAATAGTCATACCAAGGTTACTGGTAAAGTCAACTCTTTCAAAGTGCAACTTCATTTAAAGAAATAGTCCAGGCAATAATATGGCAGCAAGGAGCTCACCTGAAGCTTGTTCCATGTGCCTCTTCTTCATTTACTGCACCACGCTGTAGATGTTATAGCAAATCTCCAAAGTTTCCCGCCCATCTCCTTTCCCATTATTTCACAATCATGCTCCAGATGTGGGTCAATGCCACCCTGTCCCTCAGCACTCCCAGCGTGAGCAAGCCTAGCAAATACAACCACTGTGGCTTGCCTGAACTGCTCTTTTAAATATTTGCATACAGTTGTACCCAAAAGGAGTTGACTTTACCAGGGAAGCAGTCTATCCCCTGCAGGTTTGAGGAATACTCACACACACTATGCAGATGGTAACTGGGAGAACCTGGAGAGGGCATAGACTTATACACCTTGCTTGTGGGACCAGTGGTCATGATC
Source organism: Gastrophryne carolinensis (assembly GCA_027917425.1). NCBI lineage: Eukaryota > Metazoa > Chordata > Amphibia > Anura > Microhylidae > Gastrophryne > Gastrophryne carolinensis. The sequence goes on along the minus strand of CM051239.1, from coordinate 270,186,254 downwards.
CCCCCCTCCCTGTGGCCCTGTGCTTTAAAGGATCACTCCAGCCCCTTCCTGAAAAATAAACATAACCCCACCCTGCCCCCACCAAATAGCAATCCTGCTAATGTAATAAAAGTAAAAAAAATACTCATCTTCACCTCGAATCCTGCCCCCAAAGCCGGCGTTGTCACAGCTGGGGGGCTGCTGCTATCTTCCTGAAGCCCTGACCGGCTGCTGGGAGCAGATGTTCTCTGCATCGTGTGAGCTCCTGTCTGCCGATTCACATAATTGGGAGCGTGCATGATGCGTAGAGAACTGCTGCCAGCGGCGGGCTGGGACTTCAGGAAGATGTCGGCGGGCTTTCAGAGCCACCAGCTGTGGCATCCCTGACTGGGTTCGGGGTGAAGGTGTCCTTTTTTTCTTCATTTTATTATATTAGCAGGATCACTATTTAGAGGGGGTATGGTGGGGGTTATTTTTATTTTTCAGGAAGAGGCTGGAATGGCCCTTTAACCTCCCTGGCGGTGTTCCCGAGCGTGACTCGGGGTTAATTTTCGCTGCAAGTAGCGGTAACCCCAAGTCACGCTCGGAGTAGATTAGGCAGAGGAGCAGTCTCCTTACCTTTTCCCTGCGATCCAGCGATGTCCCCGCTGTGATCGCAGGTGAGAGCCCCGGCAGATGCATCCGTCTGACTTCCTGGTTCCGTCTCTGTGAGCCGCAGAGGCTCATGGGGGCGGAACTGGGCGGCAGATTTAAACGTAATGGTAACGCTTTTTGTACAAAATTACACATATAATCACAACGCCAGGGAGGTTAAGCTGTTTTCTTGTTCTTCCTTTTCTCTGGCCCCATTCCAGTTTGTATTAAGGGGCTCTGGTGCATGTTTTTTCTCTTTCAGCTGACAAGCTGACAAGAGCTGCTTTTGCTATTAAAGCATCCAAGGACAGTGGATCAGGGTTAGAATGCATCCTTTTTTCTTTGCTGTGTTTGTGTGAGCTCCCAATAGGCCTCTATTTTAGTGGCTGAGCAAGGACGGCCCTTTAAACATTAAATCCATTGCAAGTCTGCTGTTGCTCCCTGCCTCGGCACACTCCTTCTGTACAATGCAGCTACATGATCCAATCTTGGGTGGGATTGACTATTAATTAGCCAGGCACCAAGCTGGTTTTAGACAAAATGTGGCCCTAAGCAAAATTCAAAAGTGGGGTCCCAAATTTGAAAGTGAGATTAGGCAAGGGGTGCAGGTCATTGGCCGGGGAGGGGGGGGGGTAGGCAAGAGTACAGGTCAGCAATTGCGAAGGGTTATTAGGCTAGGGGTGCAGGTCAAAGAGGGGAAGAGAGGTTAGGTAAGGGTGTGGATCAGAGGCTGGGAAAGGAGGTTAGGTAACGGTGCGGATCAGAGGCTAGGGAGAGGGTTAGCTAAGGGTGTAGATAAAAGGTACATGTGAGGGCACAGATACATTCTAGGTAGGGATGAGCGAATCGATCCGGACGAACCCGGATTCGATCCGAATTTCAGGAAATATTCGATTCGGCCCGAACCCGAATATTTTGTGGTTCGTGCCGATCGAATTTTTCCTGAAATTAAAAAAAAAAAAATGCCGGAATGGTGGGAGCGGGCCGGCCGGTTCCGCTGTCAGCGAGCCGGCGAAGCCGGCCCGCTGACAGCGGAGCCGACCGGCAGGCCAGTAAAGCCGGCCGGCGGGCCGGTAAAGCCGGCCGGCCCGCTCCCACCATGCCGGCATTTAAAAAAAAAAAAAAAAAAAAAACGCATTTTTGCCGGCATGGTGGGAGCGGGCCGGCCGGTTCCGCGCTGACAGCGGAACCGGGCGGCGGGCCGGTAAAGCCGGCCGGCCCGCTCCCACCATGCCGGCATTTAAAAAACAAAACAAAAAAAAAAAGCATTTTCGCCGGCATGGTGGGAGCGGGCCGGCCGGTTCCGCGCTGACAGCGGAACCGGCCGGCCCGCTCCGCTGTCAGCGGAACCGGCCGGCCCGCTCCCACCATGCCGGCATTTTTAAAAAAAGCAAACACTTACCTGCAGGTCCGGAGCGTGGAGGCCGGCGCCGCTCTCAGCTGTCATCTGAGGGCGCGTCATCAGAGGGCGCCGGCCCGCCCGCTCCCACCATGCCGGCATTTAAAAAAAAAAAAAAAAAAAAAGCATTTTTGCCGGCATGGTGGGAGCGGGCCGGCCGGTTCCGCTGACAGCGGAGCGGGCCGGCCGGTTCCGCTGTCAGCGCGGAACCGGCCGGCCCGCTCCCACCATGCCGGCAAAAATGCTTTTTTTTTTTTTTTTTTAAATGCCGGCATGGTGGGAGCGGGCCGGCCGGCCGGCTTTACCGGCCCGCCGGCCGGCTTTACTGGCCTGCCGGTCGGCTCCGCTGTCAGCGGGCCGGCTTCGCCGGCCCGCTGACAGCAGAACCGGCCGGCCCGCTCCCACCATGCCGGCATTTTTGATGGGGAACTTCGTAAAAGTTCGATTCGGCCGAACCCGAATTTCTTTGTGAAATTCGGCGAATCGGCCGAATCGAACTTTTCAAAAGTTCGCTCATCTCTAATTCTAGGCACAGGTACAAATAATTTATGTAGGGTGCTTTTGTCATGGGACCCTAGGCAATTGCCATCCTTGCCCCATTCAAATTCCAGCCATGGCCAGGCATTGCCCAGGCAGTTGCAGGGCACAAAAGGTAAGTATTTATTTTTTTCTGTTAAATGTCCAGTTGATTCTGAATGTAACACATATAAAATAGATGTACAGATATCCATACTCTTTATTCAGCTTTGAATGAGAAAAATGAAATGTGCCCATCTGTGGCCTTTTTTGACCAACTCTATTAGGAACTCTTACGTGCAAAGATTGTGAAATGAGAATATTCCAATTCAAAATGATTTAATTTAGCTTACCTTATCTGTGCCATTTTGCTTTCCATTAGGTTAGTTTAATATTAATGACAATGCATGAAAATTTGTGTCCACATATTGCAACACAAAACATTCTTGTGTGAACTGAGATGTGATCTTCCATGATAATTCCAAATTGCAAGCAATGTTGACTTCAATAAGCAATTCTGGAATCAGAAATAGAAAGTGATTGCAAATGCAAATGCAAAAAGATCTCCAAGAGATTTGCAGAGGTTTGGCTTATAGTGCCTCTCTGTTTTTTTTAGATGCCTGTTCACTGAATTTTAAGAGCCTTTTTCTCAATCAACACACAAGATAATGCAATAAAAAATAAAACATATTCTACACTGTTCATCTATATGCTGCACAATGATATTTCAAGTGTTGAAGGCCCAGTGGGAGAGCGGCCTGTGACTGGCATCTGCATGGAGGCAGAGTGTGCTGGCATGAGAGGCGCTAGGCTCGTAACCGTGGTGCATTCCAGGGTGAAGGCTGAGCAGTGGCATAGTGACAAGCTCCCCTTACGTCATGCGCAAGAGCTGGCGCTGCTGCCAATCACTGGTGGCTTTCACTCTGGCTAGGGGGACAAAAGGAAGCGATATGGCGTTAGGTAAGCTCATCCTGATGAAGTGGGAAGCAGCTACCACGCAATGCGTTGGCGTTGTTATGCTTCAATGGTGATCTTGGCTCTGCTGATTGGGTGATAGTATTTTTAAATATAGCCTTCTACTGCTTAGTTTCACTTTTTGCTCTTACCTCATTTGTTTTCCCACTGTGTTTCCTATAACATGTGTCACTCTCCCTAGTGGTGATTGGCAAAAAGCGGATCAATCTGGTCCATTTTCATGCCTTCATCTCTTCCATATGGATTGCTTTTTTGCACAAACTTATTTTTTCACAAATACTGTATATATGTAACGCCCAAAATTCCCTGTGCAGTAGAGAATGGCGTTTGTAGATTAGATTAAAGCCTTTTTTTAGCATCATCAAAGCCTTTGTCATATATGTTTTTTAACGGCTTGAATCTGTGTGTATTGTTTTGTGGCTAGAATTCAAATAATTTTTGAATATAAATTTTGCCTGCGGTATTAGTAGTAAAGTGGTCTTTTCTGGTAGTCTGATTTTTTGCTCTTGACATATGCTAGTTGCTAGATTGGTCTCCCCGCTCCGGCACCATTTACTTTAGGATTTTGTGTTGTATTCTGCACCTCATTGGATGCTGTGATAAAGTCATTCGAGCAGGAGGGGTTTTTCTGATGGTTACTTCCACTCCCATGGTGGAATGAGTATTTCCATTTTATTTAAATACCCCACACCCCCATTCCCCATTCTAGATAAAAATAATACTTACCCTCAAATAATTCTTCTATGAATCTGCATGGCGTTTTGGCAATTGAAAGGAACAGGCTGGATGATGAGGATGGTTTAGTGGATTTCCCTAAAATGAAATGGACTCATCATGAAATGTTAAAATTGTGGTAATCTTTGATATTTTATTTTTATGTTTATTCCATAGTCCTAATTTCTACCAATTTAGTTAGAGGATTCCTGTCATTTCTATCTGTTTCTCCCTCCATCCCTTTAATTCACCATTCAGTTTGACTAGTAAAACATTAAAATCATTTGTCAAGCAATGTATGTAATGCAGTGTCAGTCCCATGCTGTCTCTTTGCTCTGGATACTAAAAGGTAGGGTGATTTATTATTCTCCTTCCTCTGCCTCCAGCACCTCCTCCCAAATCTGGACCACCAATTCAATTCTGAGGCTCCTGTCAAGTTGGCAGCCTCTCTCTTAGTTTCAGGCTAGAATCAATCCCATCTCAGTTCCAATCAATGAACAGTGTGCTTGCATCACTCAACCCTACCTCCCCTATCACAGAGAATATAAGCAACATAACATGAAACTTTTATAAAGTAATAAAATAAACTTTATAATTTCCGATTTATATTTAGTCAGTCAGCTTGGACATATATGTTATTATTGTCACTTTAATGTGTTTTTGTCCTTCATTTGTTTATATATTATACCAGGGCCACTCTGTTTTGCCATTAATTAATGTATTTATATAGCGCCATCTTCATCCGTAGCACTGTAGTATCTCTGTAATTACTTATTTAAAAGTCCTAATCCGCTTTATAGAAATGGAATATTACTTTATAACTTGTTTGGTTTCATATGATTTGAATTATGATTTTCTCAGCAATCTTTTACAATGCCATTATTATCTACAAGTAATTCAACTCCAGCCTAAAACTTTGTTTCCTGTCTCTGACTTTGCGTGTTTGGTCACTGGCAACAGATAATTAATTTATTACATCTTTAAGGCTGATTCAGCACTGTGAGATTTTTTTTTCTTACTTTTTGTTGTAGAAAGAAAAATTGTACCTTGATTTTTTCCTCGGTGCAATTCAACGCCATTGTTAGCTGTGTAAATGCTAGAATAATTTGCACAGCTAATAATTCTGAGTGGCACCGAGGAAAATTTCAAGATAACATTATTGGCCTGATGTAAGATTGGGGGGGCACTTTTGGTTTTGCAGTAACTCTTTAAGCTTCGATAAATACCTGTGCACTGACATTTCTAAACCACCCCACCCTGCCACCCTTATCAAGCACTAAAGCAGAGCTAAGGGTCTAAATAACAAACAAACACTGACCTTGGCTGTAGTGGGGACTGTTGCCCAATCACCATGCGATGCGCCGGCACCTTCTCTGAGCTGTACGTTGCTGCCTGACTGGAAGTTCACTGTGCTGCCTCCCACCCATTTACTTAAATAGGCAGGCAGACGCGCACATGGCGTGGAGAACTTCTGGCTTGGTGACAATGTGCAGCCCAGGGAAGATGGCGGTGCCACGTTTGGTGATCGGCAATGGTCAACATTGGAGTACAGTTGAGGTAAGTGTTAATTGTTTTTTAGACCCTTAGCCCTGCTTTAGTGCTTGGTAAGGGTGGCAGGGTGGGGGTGGTTTAAATTGGCTTAAAACCCAATGGCCCTAAAATCTATAAGATTCCAGGGCCGCTGAATTCCCTCCCCCCGAATCAGGATGCCCCACTGTATCAAACCCTCAGGCCGCCCAGGAACTTACTTTTTTCCTTGGTCCAACAGCACATACACGATCTGCGGCCGCATACCTGCTATCCCTTTAACAGGGCGCCTGCCCACACCAGGTATTTGTGGATGGCCATCGTGGCCATGCTCCATGTTAGAGGGTAGCGGGGGATGCAGCCACCAGGTTGATCGCCTTAGACAAGCTATTAGAAGAAGGGGCGGGATCGGATCCGAGCGTGATGATTGGATGAGAGGGATGCATATGCGCCGTAGGATAGGGGAAGAGTGAGATCGGGTGACCTGGGGGGTTTCACACAGCAGGGCATCACTGATCGGGGTGCCGCGGGGACACCTTAAAGACAAGCAGTCTGGCTTGACTGGCCCTTATATGGCCCTAAATAAATAAATAAAAGCATTCAGTGGGATATTCAAATAAATTAGGATAAGATAGAGAGGCTACAATGAATAGGCTCGAAGAGTCTGTAAGTTTCTTATCTGAATCTAGAAAGGTCTGGAGCACCCTAATTCTTTAACATTTTCTTGTCATACAAAAAAAAAGTATTTATTTATTTTGCTTTCATGAATTATTCCTGCAAATATTAACAATAGCAGCTAGCACTGAGGCAGGGGATTTAAAGTGGACCAACACCCAGGATTTTGACTATCCTGGGTTTTGGTCCACTTCAGGGGGGCACCGCTGTTTAAAACCCCCCAGAAACCCCCAAACTCACCTCACCACGCTCCCACGGACAAGCGGCGGACAAGGCAGCGCGTCCGCCGCCGCCTCCCGCGCGCCCCTCTGACAGTGCGCGCGCCCGCGCCGGCCATTCACAAACTCACAATCAGGTGAGTTCTTTTGGGGTTTTGGGGGGGGTCCCTCACCGCGGGACATCCCGATCTCGGATGTCCCGCGGTGAGGGGGGTGATCGGCCTGGGAATCTTATAGATTCCCGGGCCGATCACCCATGGGTGACGGTCCACTTTAACAATGACTTTTGCACTTTTTTGTATATTTGAAAGGATTGAAAAATTCAATACACAGGTATGCAGTAAATGCTAGAAAAGTATTTGATAGAGGATGAGGTGAAAATTACGAAACACGTCTATCCTATTTGCATCCAACTTTGCTTGTGTCTAAGGCATTAAATTTTTTTACCTATACTGTGGCTTGATCTGTAAAAATGATCTATAATGTTTTTTTGTGTAGTACAATATGTTAACAATGTGTCTTATTTTTAGCCATTTTAGCCAATTCTGTAAATCTCAAATGCTCAAAAGTAATAAAGAGGTGCTAGACAGGGTGGGGGGATAGGGATGATGTATTCTAATTAAAGTTAGACACACCTAAAAATACCACAATGACTACTTATGGAGTCTACAAACTTGTTTACAAGTACAGACGAGTTCCCCTACTAGAGTGAGATCCTTATTTGGTCCGGGTGTCTGATGAAGACATTCTTTTCAGAAATGGTCATTTGCAATGGTACACATTTGGAACCCCATGTAGGACATTTTAAATGTGTCCTATTCTCTGATAATATCATGTATGGACATGGCGCTAGCATTTCACTTACTGTACTCCTATTCCTATGAATACTCGTGAAGCATGCTAATGCAAACCCAGCTTGTAATATACTATATACTCAGATTTATTAGGATGTTTCTCAGTGCAACATTATAGATTATAATTTGTTTTTATATATCATCATGTTAAATATTGTAGATGGAATATAGCTCGGGGAAGGCACAACTGTCTCCTCTTTGACCTTTGCCCCATGTGGTGAGCAGGTACTTTGTGAACAAAGAACAGCAACACGTTTTGCATACCTTTAATGCACTATAGCCTGAAGCACATATCATGCAAGGTTAAAGAACAGCCCTTAATGGTTGGTTTCAAATTAAATAAGCTTTACTTGTAACTAAAGAATATCATTTACTACAATGTTTGTCAAAGCTATTGTTTCAAAATCTTGTTGGTGAGACAGACTGGCTAAGCCTGTCTTTTTTCTTTTCACTTGATTTGTAGATAGGGCTATTTAGGAACATTTCTTTTTAATAACTCTTTTTTTTTTATTGAAATCTCCATTATTCAGTTTGGGTTGCCAGATACAAAATCAACAAAGATATTACCTTTCAATGGCTAAAATAATCAGAATCCCCAGGCAAATGATTTGTCCAAATTTAATAGAAAGTACTTAGGATGTATTGTTTGATATAAACACAAGTTGTAATAAAATAGAGCCCGAGGTTCCATTCCTTGGTTTGTAATGTACTATTTGTGTTGGCCAGAACATTTTAAGATTTCATGCACTGGCAAAAGGTGCAGGGGTTGGCCAAAGAGAAAATGAGGCACTGTTTAATGCAGGGTAGATGATGGAAGCGGAGGAAAGCACAGCTAAGTTCTACTTCAGGCATTATGCTTTAAAACAATTGGGGAGGCTGACTCATTACCAGCGCCATGTATCATTAGATGAGCGCCTGTATAGCCATGCTTAGAGCGACCGCTAGTAGACGCTGTAAGCAGGTATCGGGCGCTGTAACAGAGCGCCTCCGTCACTCTATTAACCTGGCCTGCATTGATGAATGTGATGTCTTTTGGGTGTTCTAAAACTACACACACAGTGTTGGCGCTCTAAAGCTGGGCGCTAGAGCGCAAGATGCTGTGTGATCAAAGTAGGTTTTTGAACACATATACACCAGTAACAAAGTGAAAATACATGGAATGAAATTGTTTTAAAACTGTGACAATAACACTTTAGTGCCAGACCTGTAAATACAATTCTGCATAAAAATATAAAAAGTGAAAAAAATGGGGCGTGGCCGGACATGAGCGGCTGAGGCAGCATTCTTTGTGAGCTCCCTCCGGCCGGACCAAAATTTCCAGCATTTCCAGGGGTCCAGTGACACCACATCAGCCCACTTAGCATGGTGAAGAAGAGGAGAGGACAGAGGACTCCACCAGCCCATCAGTGCAAAAAAAATCAGTGCTTACCTGGCTGCTGGCAAGTCCGGTGAGTCGAGAGTGGCCGGACCCAAGATGGCGGCGGCCAGGAGAGAGAGAGGAGAGAGAGAGAGAGGAGCGGCGGTGGCATGGCCGCGGGGGACGTGGAGTCGGCTCGCGGAGGTATGCCGCCTGTCAGGCAGGGGGAGGAGGAGGACTCTGCCCATACCCCTCCGATGACACCAGCAGCGGGTGCAGCGAGAGGCCGCGGGTGACGTCATCGCAGCTTTGCCCGGCTCTCTGCAGACGGGGACAGCCGGTGAGAAGAGAGCAGAGAAGCCTCGTCGCTCCGTGAGGCGGCAAGCTGGCGCTGTCCCCCCCCCTCCCCCGGGATTGGAGAGGGGAGAAAGAGCTCTGCTGCATGACGGGACCAGAGGACAGCCTGGGCAGGAGCCCTTATCACCATCAGGTGAGACGCCCATACAATCTCCTGGGCAGGGGATCTAGGAGGGCCCCCGGATTAACAGCAGCATTGCTACCCTGAGTGACAGGGGGGGAGTGCTGGAGCTGAGGTCTCTCCTGATTCCCTAGCCCTACGTTCCAAGGTACTGATCCATGCCGGGGGGGGGGGGGCCCGGCCACACGCTCCCAGCCCCTCCACTCACCAAGGCTCCCGACTTCAGCGATGGACAGCCTTGATATTCTTGGACTAGACTTTTGCATTTCTATAAGTGAATTTTCTCTCCCTCTCTTTGCCTTGCTGAGGTTAGTCTTGGTCATTTTGTAGTTCATTCCGCTGTATTCTCCTGCGCTCAGACCGTATGGGAGCGGTCCATGTGGGGAGGCTCTTCCTGGGGCCTCCTGCCTCTTGGATGGCCCCATTGACCCCCTTGATCCGCCGCGGTCGGGGCGCGGGAGACCTCGGGATGGTCTCTATATGCACTTCTGTGCTCACTTTAGGTTGATGGTGGGTGGCCCCCCACACTATTGTCTACGGCGATTCAAAGGTCGCGGTGGACCCATTTGACCGGGGTTGTGGCTGGCCAGAGGGGTCTCTGCTTCCCCCCCTGCTCCGCCTCGTTCCCACAATAGGTAGGGTCTCCCTCTCCTCTGGCCTCGTACGGGGGAAGGGGGGTACCTAGTTTTTTGGAAAGTTTCCCTTTCCGCTTAGTTGGAACGCTATATTTGTTCATACCTGTTTTGCATTTTCCGTTTCTGCTCTTTTACGTTTTACCTGTTTGTCTGTCCTCTCTCCCATCGTCCTATCTTCTGACCTTGTACCCCCCTCTTCTCCCCTCTGTGTTCCTCCCTAGTCCTCCCCCCCCACAGTGGTGACCCCCCTCGCCCCGTGGGTGACTCTCTGCGTGGATCTATTCCGGTGGCCCTCAGTAGATTTGCGCTCAAGCGCTCAGTATTTCCGCGGTTAGGTGCATATTCCTCAACGTCCAAGGTCTGAACTCCCCAATTAAGAGAACCTCCATTCTCAGGCATCTGAAACGCCTGAAATCTCATATTGCCTTCCTACAGGAGATCCACCTGAAGAAGGGGCGCTCTCACACCCTCACCAATCAGACCTTTAGGACCCAGTATCATAGTCTCTCCCCAGACTCCAAATCGCGGGGGGTGGCGATCCTGGTGGCCGGATCCCTGCCCTGGTCCCACCTTGATTCTCTCCAGGATGCTGAAGGGAGGTTCCTTTTCGTTAAGGGAACACTCTTTTCCCAGAAGGTGACCTTGGCTACCTGTTATTGCCCCAATGACAGCCAGTACAAATTTCTACAGTCGACTCTAGATAAATTGTCCACTTTCACGGAAGGGATCTTAGTGTTGGTTGGGGATTTCAACTTGACCTTAGATCCGTCCCTGGACGCATCCAGGGGGTCCTCCCACATCCCCTTTTCAACTCTCAAAAAAGTAAAGCATCTGCTCCTCAACAATCAGTTGATGGATGTTTGGCGGACCCTCAATCCTAGAGGTAGAGATTACACATTCTTCTCCAATCCACATAACTCGTATTCCTGCATAGATTTGTTCCTAGTCCCCCACAAGTTTTTACATCTCATAGTGAACACGGATATAGGACATATTACTCTCTCGGACCATGCCCCGATTACCCTCACCTTGTCCATACCGGAAGCTCCCCTCTTTAGGGGCCAGTGGTGGCCTAATGATTCGCTGCTACAGGATACCGTGGTCAGGAAGGACGTCCAGAAGGCCATTAGGGAATATTTTGAATTGAATAGCAATGGGGAGGTCTCGCGGATGTCCCTGTGGGAGGCCCACAAATGTGTGATCAGAGGGATGCTAATCAAGCACGGAGCCCGACTGAAGAAGGAGAGTGTGACAGAGGCTCTGTCTTTTGGATGTCATCACTATTCAGTTGCCCACCGGGTCATTCACTGGCCTTTCCTTAATTAGGTTCCAGACAATGTAATTGTATTTTGATACTGTTACAGGCAATGTCATTGTATTTTGACTGCCATTGTGTATTGTTGATTACGTCACAGTCAATGGCATTGTCCTGATTGATTGTATTATGGCCTGCTATTGTTCTACTGATTGCGTCACCGGCAGAGTTGAGGGATTGTGTGCCCTGCTGCTATTGGTCAGTGTGGTTGTCATTGCATGGAGCATTGCATATAAGGCCCAGTGTGGCACTAATAAAGGACACTTCACCTTCACCCTCAATACTGAGTTCTGTCTCTTATTGGGGGAAACGCTATATTACAATTCACTAGCCCTTGTAAGGGCTGTTCCTGTTTCCTCACGGACGACTCTGGAATTCCAGCAGCACCTCTTACGATTGGGAAAAGGACGTCTCGGGTGGTGAAGCCCTCCGGCGATAAGGGTTATCGCTACAATTGGTGGCAAGCGGTCGGATGGTCCTTTGTACCCAGAGAGAGTGCTACCCTGATGGAGAGTCAGTAGGACAAGTTGAAAAGGCTGACCCTGAAGGATCTACTCGAGAGCCGGGGAAGGTCAGCTAGCAACCGCCCACGTCGGGAACTGATAGCCGAGCTGATCGAAATGGATCATGCAGCAGTGAGGACCGAAACCAATATAGAGATCGAGGAAGACGCTGCTCTTGTTCAAGCGGTTCGGAACAGATTGTCGGTCTATGGCCCGAATCCATCACAGGAACTGATCGACCGAGTCTTTGCCGCAGCGGAGGCAGAGGCCAGTAAGCGAAGGGAAGATCGGCGACTTTCAACCCAGCAGCCTCTCAGCCTCAGTTACACTGGGGGGAGAAAGATTCCATTTGCAGCATTTAAGTCCTTCCAGGAAAGTGACGACGAGATTGACGGATTTTTGGCCGATTTGGAACGGCAGTGCGCTTTACACCGGGTACCCACGGAGGAATGGGTCACCATATTATCAGGGAAACTATCTGGGAAAGCTTCCGATGCTTTCCGGGCCATCCCTGATGTGGACTTACCACACTACCATCTGGTAAAGGAGGCTTTGTTAGCCCGTTACGCTGTCACCCCGGAGGCCTACAGGCGACGATTTCGGGAATCCCAAAAGAAGGGAGGGGATTCTTACACGGAGTGGGCATGTCGCCTCCATCGTACAGCATCACACTGGGTCACGGGATGCAAAGCCACGACCGCTGAGGATGTACTACAGTTGTTTTTACTAGAACATTTTCTCAATGCCCTGCAACCAGAGCTAAGAGAGTGGGTACGTGACCGGAGGCCTCTAACGCTACCTGAGGCTGCTCGTCTAGCCGACGAGTACACCGATGCTCGCCAGACAGAACAGTCCGCTCCAAAACCACCACCTCCCATCAAATTTCAAGCACCTGTGGCTTCAGCGCCAACTCGTGACTCTGGACCACATAGGCCAGCGCAGCAACCGAACCTCTCCACAGTTCAGTGCCATCGTTGCAAACAATGGGGACATTATTGCAGTGATTGCGCCCTAGAGCCTCCCCGAAACACGTGGGGGCAAAAGCAACCTTCCACCTCCCGTACTCCTGTGGCACACTGTTTGGAAGCTGAGAGCAGTTCGGAAGAGTATCTGGGGGTACTGTACGAAGCTGATCCCGTACAAGCGGCCATCCAAGACAACCGACAGCACCATTGCCAGGAGGTACGAGTCAATGGGCGCACCGCGCAAGGATTACGCGACACCGGAGCCACACTTACCTTGCTCCAACCTCATTTGGTCAAGAACAAAGACCGCACCGGACACACCGTTGCAGTAAGGGTGGCGGGAGGAGCTGTGTTTCGACTCCCCACTGCCCGAGTACATCATGACTGGGGCGCTGGATCCGGCAGGGTACAGGTGGGACTTATGGACAACTTACCAGCAGAAGTACTATTGGGAAATGATCTAGGACCAATGACTTCTGCCTACGCTACCTCTGGACCAGCCAGCGTCAACCCTGTTACAACCCAGGCTCCAGCCCGAGCTGCCGACTCCAGCCCACTGGTCGGGGAGACCCAGGGGTTTCGTCTGCATCACGTCATGTCTGTTACACGAAGTCAAGAAGAGGATCAGCCGTCAGGTTACGTCCTTCCAGAAGGGAAACTTATGCCAAACACTATTTTTGTTGGGGGCATTGGCCGTCGGATTAATCAGCCTGAAATTAAGGATGTTTTTTCAAAATATGGCGCTGTAAAGAATGTCAAAATTATTAGGGATGCCTCTGGCGTTTCTAAGGGTTATGGTTTTGTCTACTTTTACGATGATGTAGATGTGCAGAAAATTGTGGATTCTCCGATCAGCTTCCATGGAAAGAGATTGAAACTTGGGCCAGCTATAAGAAAGCAGAGCACCTGTGCACACATCCAACCAAGGACTTTGGTGCTGAACTCACCAACGCCACAATATCCCAGTGTTTGGAACCCACCCATGACCGATTCCTATGTACAGCCCACGTCAATGTTTAGTCCGGTTACTCACTATTTGCAGACTTGTCCTTAAACAGAACTCTGCCCATGACAAGAGTCCGGACAGCCCCACGTTAACCCGAACAGGGTCAATCCGGGTCTGCCGGGTGTTCCACAAAAAGGGGGCATTGTGACAGAGGCTCTGTCTTTTGGATGTCATCACTATTCAGTTGCCCACCGGGTCATTCACTGGCCTTTTCTTAATTAGGTTCCAGACAATGTAATTGTATTTTGATACTGTTACAGGCAATGTCATTGTATTTTGACTGCCATTGTGTATTGTTGATTACGTCACAGTCAATGGCATTGTCCTGATTGATTGTATTACGGCCTGCTATTGTTCTACTGATTGCGTCACCGGCAGAGTTGAGGGATTGTGTGCCCTGCTGCTATTGGTCAGTGTGGTTGTCATTGCATGGAGCATTGCATATAAGGCCCAGTGTGGCACTAATAAAGGACACTTCACCTTCACCCTCAATACTGAGTTCTGTCTCTTATTGGGGGAAACGCTATATTACAATTCACTAGCCCTTGTAAGGGCTGTTCCTGTTTCCTCACGGACGACTCTGGAATTCCAGCAGCACCTCTTACGATTGGGAAAAAGACGTCTCGGGCGGTGAAGCCCTCCGGCGATAAGGGTTATCGCTACAGAGAGAAATGAACAAATCTTCAAGATAACCCAAGAAATTATCAAATTGGAGGCCCTCCTTAAACAGACTCTGTCGGGGGAGATGGGAGTCAAATTAACAAGAATACGGGACTCCCTCAGGGACATCTGTTTTGGGGAGGCGAGGGGCTTGGCAGTTAGATGGCGTCGATTTTTTTACGAATTTGGTAATAAATGCGGTAGGGCATTGGCCAGATCAGTTCAGCGACTTAAGAACTTCATCCCACTCATTCTCGACGCTAGGGGGAACAGGAAATGCTTGATGGCAGACATAGCAAACTCATTCAGGGACTACTATGAGGCCCTCTATAACCTACCCCAAACCCAGACTGCTGACCATCAGGATAATATAGTCGCCTACATTCGGGGGTCGGGTCTCCCCATATTGAACCAGGAGGTAATAGACTCACTTGATAGGAAGATCGAACTCGATGAATTTTCGAGCCATTAAACACGCAAAGCCAGGCAAAGCACCAGGCCCTGACGGCTTTGGCCTGAGCTATTATAAAGGATTTGCGGAGACCCTCGGCCCCCGTTTGTAGCGGCCTTCAACTCCCTCAAAGACGGACTGGCCCCACCCAGGGACACTCTCAGGGCTAGCATAACTGTCATACCTAAAGAAGGCAAGGACCCGACACAGTGCGGGAGTTACAGACCCATATCTCTGCTAAACTGTGGCCTTAAAATCTTTAACAAAATAATCGCAGACAGATTGGCTCCATTTATCCCCTCTCTGATTCATTGGAACCAGGTGGGCTTTGTCCCATCAAGGGAGGGTAGGGATAATACTACAAGGGTAATCAATCTAATACATTGGGCACATTCAAATAATATAGCGTCAGTCCTCCTCTCTATAGATGCCGAAAAGGCATTCGACAGGGTCAGTTGGGACTTTTGCAGTCCTCAGACACATTGGCCTGGGGGAAAATATGTATCGGTGGATATCGGCCTCTTATTCAGTCCCCTCTACGTCGGTAAGGGTGAACGGCATCCCTTCCGGGACATTCGCTCTGGCCAACGGAACGAGGCAGGGCTGCCCACTCTCCCCTTTGATCTTTATTCTGTCCCTGGAGCCGTTTTGCCACACTTTTGTCAGGAATAACCCTGATATTGCGGGAATCCGTGTTGGGCGGGTGGAGCACAAGGTCGCAGCCTATGCGGATGACCTAATTTTTTTCTTAACAAAACCCGAGACGACCCTCCCGGTCCTTCTAGCTGAATTCAAAACATACCAAACACTATCAAACTACAAAATAAAAAACTAAAAAACTACCATAAATCCTCGGCCCTCAATATCAGTGTCCTATGCAAAAGAATGGAGCGCATCAGGGAGAACTTCTCATGGGAAAGAGAGGCCATAACATACCTAGGTACACAAATTTCAGCACTCCCTCAAAAAATGTATAGTTCTAACTTCCCCCCACTGCTGAAGAGGGTAGAGGAGGATCTGCGGAGATGGTCCTGGGGCACCTTCACCTGGTTCGGTAGAGCCAACGTCATAAAAATGAATATCTTGCCTAGAGTATTATATCTGTTCCAAGCCCTGCCGGTGGAGGTTCCACAGTCATTCTTTAAAAAGCTCTCGGGCCTGTGTTCGAGGTTTGTATGGGTGGGGAAATCTCATCATCTGCCAGCCTCCCTGTTAGCTCTTCCAAAGGGGGCGGGGGGCATCAGTCTTCCGAATTGGAAACTCTATCAGGCGGCGGCCCACCTGGTCCGCATCATAGACTGGTGTAGGCACACTAGCTATAAGCAATGGACCCTGATTGAGCAGGCCGAATCCCCTACTGTCCTTGCCGGTCTCCCCTGGATCCTGATCAATCACTTCCCAGCGCTGAATAAACACCCGACGATAGGCCGACTAGGAAGATAGCTGCGAAGTTCTTCTCGGGGGTGGATATCTCCCCTCCCCTCTCGCCCTTGACTCCGGTAATTGGCCACCCTGACTTCCCAGTGAGTCTCTCTGATGCTCCCTTCCAGGCATGGGCGAAGCAAAACTGCTTTAGAATTAAACATTTGAGTGAAAGGGGGGAGTGGTGCGGGCTGGGGGAGCTGGCTGAGAAAAATCTATCTCACGTCCATCCCAGTTACCAAGAGCCTTAACTCCATTTGAGAAAACCTTCACAGGGGTGGGTCATATTAAAGGTACCCTGTCCTGCACATATGCGATGTTGGTAAACCCTCCTGACTCCTTTGTTCCGTCCTTTGTGGAGGGGTGGGAGAGGGAACTTGGAAGGACTTTTTCATCCAATCAGAGGCGAGCGATGTTCCAGCTTACTCACAAATCCTCCATATCTAATCGCTATTAAGAAGCCTCCTATAAAATTCTCTCCAGGTGGTACTTGACTCCATCCAAATTGGAGAGGATGTTTCCCTCTGCCTCCCTCCTGTGTTGGAGGTGCTCACAGGATAGGGGTACTATGATCCATATCTTCTGGGACTGCCCGGGGCTATCGAAGTTCTGGGCCAATGTGAGGGTGATCGTTGAGCGCCTCACAGATATTGATTTGGGGGTTGACCCGGCAAGTTACCTCTTAAATCTAGTGCCCACTTCCCTGCGGGTTAGGGGGAAATCCCTCTTGGCCCCTCTTCTACTCGCTGCCAAAACCTGCATCCCCACTTGCTGGAAATCTTCGGTTCCTCCCACTACGGCTATGTGGCTGTCACAGGTTGGAGACATCTGCAGGATGGAGGAGCTCACGCCCTCTCTCAGGGATGACCTTGGGAAACACTGGGAGACTTAGCGTTCCTGGGCTCAGTTCACGTTATCTGCGGAATACCTTAAATTTCTCCAGGAGTGATTGGGGGGGGGGGGGGGGGTAGCTGCTGGAGGAGTCCCTTACCCGCCGTTTTGTCCTTTTCCTTTCCTTCCCCCCCTCCCTTTTTCTCTTTTTGCTCTTTCCTCTCTGACGCACCATTGGTGTGTCTTCGTCTCCGTTCTTAGTTTTGCCTGTGTTGTTATCCTTTAAAAATGTTATAAGGAGGGGCAGGACGCGGCCGATATCCGGAAAAGCTTTATTATATATAATTTGATGTTGTTCTGGGCAATTATTGTGAAGTAATTCAGTCGTCATATAATCTCATGCTCAGTCGCTTCTGATGCCGTACTGATTGTTTCTGATGATGTTGGCTCGTGCCTTGTGTCTTCCTTAATAAAAATGTACAATTTAAAAAGTGAAAAAAAATTATTAAAGTGTTTGTTTGCAGCCAGGAGAGGTCACACAATGATTTGAGCAAAAAAAAAAAAAAAAAAAATGCCAACCACGCTATTTAACTAATGAAACCCTATTGAAATGTATGGGAGAGCGCTACAGAGCGACAGGAACTACATAGCGCTCCTGAGCCTAGAGCTCCCCCACGCTACATGCTGAGCCGCGTGTAATAATACATGTGACGCTACATGGCGCTGTTAGAGGTGCTCACCAGTTTTACTTTCTTAAATGTGGTTTTGCGTACAGCGCCCAGCGTACGAAGCACTGCCTGGCGGTATCCGTTCTTAAATAACCCCCATAATGTTTGACAAAATGGGTGTGGATCACTACTGTACTAAGCAATGGGGGGACCCCAATTGCTGGGCCCAACTGTGCATATACTCACTGCTAAGCCTGTTTTCACTTACTTGCACCCCTACTAAAATCACGTGCTCCGGATTCCTCTTTCTTCTTTCCAGTAGCCGTAAACCAGATCATGTGACACATGCAGCCAGCTGTTTGGTCAGATTTTACTGGGGGAGCACTGTGTAGGTTCATTAAAATGGGTTTTGCAGCAGGTGTATATGAGGGTGGCAATTTAGATACCCCCCATTGTGTGACCAGCACCCATTTTGTCACAAACAGGTGTTTGGTCTCAATAAAAATAGCCTTTGGTCAAATCAGATCCTGGAGATGGTCAGTTCAGCAATTCAAGCAGTTGGGAGTGGCTTAATTGTCCCCAGTAAAACAGGCATTTTAGCTTGGGCCCTTTGTAAGTATTTCCACTAAACAACAGTCATTAAAGCTAATATCCAGTTGTTGCTATATTTTTTTGCCTCTCAAGCCAGTTGACGAATGATAAGGCCGCCGGATGAATCAAAGTTGGAAAATTGCTGGTGGATCTGCAGATATATAACAAATACAGTTATACAACAAATACAATTAGCAAATAAAAGGTAATGTGTATCCTTGGCTTCTCATGTAGTGCAGTAGGCTGGCCAAGAAGTTCTTGTAAGACAGCAAAGCCATCATCTCTCGATTTTCAGCAGGTCCTAGGACTGGGATTCTTTCCACATGTTCATTCTCTATACTTCACTTAGCAGAGTCCAGAGTCAACAGGGCCTAATACAACCCCTGTGTATTTTAGTAAGTTTGTTGTATCGTATTATTTAGTTGTTAGACGTTAAAAAAATGGGCAAAAAAGACCACTACTGGAGCTCCTTGAAAATTTCCAAAGTATAGAGGTAACAAAGTACATGTTTAAATGTTTTAGGTTGCATACAGGGAAATCTGTACTGCTTTTATTTATACGGTGACAAACATTCATAGCTTGTAATTTCTTATCACAGTGATTAGTGAAGACATAAAAATAAAAATAACAGGTTAAAAAAATGATTTTGATGTGTTTGTTTAGTATACTTGTTGTTCTATGGGTAGATGCGTATTTATAAACATCTGAACGTTAGCATAGTATGTGTTTAGTGGGTACATGTAACTTAACATAGAGGCAAACTAATGCATTCTCTTCACTTGGTTCCAAGTCATGTAACATTTCCTTAAAGTGGACCAACACCCAGGATTTTGACTATCCTGGGTATTGGTCCACTTCCTTGGGGCACCCCGATCGGGGGTGCCCCGCTGCCCAAAACCCCCCCAAACACCCCGAAAACTCACCTCTCCACGATCCCAAGTGACTGCGCTGTCCAATGCCAAGGGATCGCGCCCGCCGCCGCCTCCCGCGCGTCACTCTTGACGTGTGCGCGCCCGCGCCGGCCATTCAGAGACGGCGGGACGCAGGCGCGCGCACGTCTGGAGGAGCGCGAGTGAGGCGGCGGCGGCGGAAGCAGCGTCTGGAGAGGTAAGGTTTTTCGGGGTGTTTGGGGGGGTTACATCCCGCGGGACATCCCGATCTCGGATGTCCCGCGGTGTGTGAGGTGATCGGCCCGGGAATCTTATAGATTCCCGGGCCGATCACCCCTGGGTGTTGGCCCACTTTAAAATGGACTAACAGCCAGGCACAGTTGGAAAGGAAAGGTAGCGGCCATTTTGGAACTTCCTGGTATTTCAGCCATGCTGCTGCCTGGATTCAACTAACATAACTGACAATGCACAGTAACAGGAAGCCCAGCAGCATTTCCTGTTTGCAGGAGGCCTGCACATCCAAGAGCAGCCATTTTGTTTTTAAAATTTACCACCCCCATGAGTTAGAAAAAGGTACTTTAATTTTTAAGTTCAGCAATCTAAATTTACACTGGGGAGGGTGCATATGAGCACTGTTGTTTAAGTCATTTTTGACCATTGGTCCTCTTTAATAAATGTTTAATAAGTCTATAAAAGTTATAAAAGTCCCTCTCAACAATGTCGTATGTGGAGCACAGCATCAACAGATAAACTGGATCAGTTTTTTTTTATTTTGGTGGAACTTTTAATGAAGTTTCAGGATATTGACATGTTGAAAATAAAAATGTCAAGCTATGTGTTTATTTTATTAATTTACAGCAGCTTCTTGTTCTTTATTATGTGTTCTGTTCTATTTTGACTAAATATGATACGTTTAAAATGTGATTGTATAGATTTGCTTAAGATTTATCTAATACAAAACCTAATTTCTAGAGCAACTACATATTTAAAGTGGACCTTTTCTATCCCAGAATGGGAGGTTTCAGCGTCAGAAGTCTAGATCGGTTATTTTAGATTTTTGTTATGTCACTGAAATGCCATAATAGCTTTTGTGACCTTTGAACCCACCCATAACAACTTCTGCTATAACGTATATATTCATGTATTGATTTCTGTACACCACAGTGCCCGACAGATCGGAAATCTAAACACTTCACCTCTCCGGCCTTGGCCTTCAATAACTTCAAAAAGCCAGTAAATGTATTCAACTCTACAGAATTCCGTAGGGATCCATAAAAAGACATGTTCAAAGGTGACTAAAAAGAGTAGGAAGTGAGTCTTTAAAATGGAGGGTTACATATATATTTAACAAGGGGTTTGCTTTGCATTATATATTTGCATTGTTGTTTATGCTGTGTGTAGCCTACATTTGACTTTATGTCTATGTGTAGAGTGTTATACATTTTGGCCATTGAGGGTATAGATTCATATTAACCAGTGGCATTTTTGCCTCCATCGTGTGGCTTAATGGGGAAATCTAGGCAATAGCAATAACTAGACAGGAAGCAGCCCACTTGAAGCATGACCCATGTGCCTATCCTTCCTGCTGCTGTGGGATGCTGGGAAAGGGAGAAGTCTCCCAGGTGCTCCAAGTTGCCTGTGACCAGGAAAAAATAATGAGGTGGTAGTTTAGCTTTGAGTGGATGCAGGAGCAAATGTCAGTACTGACAATGATTCAGTATCATGCATGCAGATGGGGAAGATAGTATGGGGCCTTCCTGTTTGGCTGTTTAACTGATTATGCTGAATTGAACTAGTCCCTAAACTCCAAAGAGTACATAGTGCGATATGTTGGAAAAGAACAGGTTCCATGGAGCATATTTACATTGTTACATGACTGTATGGCTTGTCTTGTATGTGTTACTATAACTACAGTATCTTGTAATAGGGTATACAAATGCAATGCACATGCAATTATGGGGCAGTTGACTGCTAGTAAGTAATGCCATTACAGGTCATCATAGCAAATTGACACCATGATATTAAGGGTAATTAAAATCTCACATTTTCCAATGTGGTTCGTAATGGTCAGCGGGAAGGCAGGTTAGTTCAAGCCTTCTGGTAGATAAATGTGCCTCTCCATCATTTCTGGCAATGTGTTGTAGATGCTGTAGCAGGTCTACAAAGGTGCTTGGGAACTGTTTTCAGCTGGACCAGCTGGGCGACTACACTACCCCCCGCCCAGAATGGCAAAGCAGGAGTTCCCAAGCACCTGCTGCAATGTGTGGCTGGCAGATATCGTAGGCAGACCAGAAATTGCAGGAAATAGTGCATCAGCCACTACTTCCTACTGCTGTAGGGTTTGCTGATTGCCTCACCCCGGGATGCCCCACCGTGTAATACCCCCAGGAATCACTGCATAAACTATCCTTGCTTTCATCTTTCTGGGGAGGAATGTTTTTTTTATAAAACAGACAGACGAATAGAATATACACTTACACCGGACCAACACCCTTACAAGAAGCACTATGCACCCTATGCCATAAGCAACCATATGCACCCTCCCCCAGGCCAATTCACATTGCCGCACATAAAAATGAATTTACCTTTTTCTAATTCCTGCTGTGGTCATTTTTAAAATAGCATCTCCTGGAGCTGCAGGCCACCTGCAAACTCTGCTGGGTTTCCTGTCACTGTGCATTGTCAGTTGGATCCAGCCAGCAGCATGGTTGGGCAGCTGGGGAAGGAAGCTCCAAAAGGCCGCTACCACTAGAAAATCTGTGAGGCAGTGTTTAAGCTTTGAGTGGGTACAGGAAGAAAATGTAAGTGCTGACAATGATTCAGTATCATGCATGCAGATGGGGCAAGTGCATTTTGGGGAGTTTTCTTTTCCAACTGTGCCAGGCTGTTGGTCCAGTTTAAGGGTTTAAAAAGCAGTGTTATGCTGTAGGCAGAAGCATCGAGAAAGATCTACAAGTTCTCCAGTATGGAAAATGTTCTTGTTGACTTACACTATCCATAGAAATGTATAATTGATCAGGCTTGATCAGAATACTTTGTGATCATTTGTAGAAAGGCTGCTTTATCTAACCAAAATCAGATAGAATGAGAGAAGACCATCATGTCTAAGCACATCTTTAATGAAAAGTGATGCGGTATGGCCCTAAGAGATGCTTTGATGTAATGGCTTTAGCTGCTAAAGGCAAACTACCATTCTACTATTTTCATGCTAATTTGGACATAGGGAGTTGTCCTTCAAAGTGATTACCTGAATATAAAACACATCACACACTCAGTAAGTGTCAGATCACTATTGTGGAGCTCAGCATGATATGGGTGTTTAAAGTAAACATCAAGTTTGTAAGAACCTCATTATAGAGATGTGATTTACATTGACAATATATATATATATATATATATATATATATATATATGTATATTATTTTCATATACATTTGAGGAAGACAGCAGTTTACCATTAGATGAATTGAAACACCCTGTTGAGTGCAACCTGGAGGCTCATTCACTACCTGCGAGATGAGCGTCTGTATATCGGCGCTTTGAGCGACTGCTAGTTGACGCTGTAAATGGGTATCCGGCACTGTAACAGTGTGCCTCAGTCGCTGTAGTAACCTGGCCTGCATATTGATGAATGTGATGTATGTTGGGTGCCCTAACACCAGTACAGTGCTGCAGCGAGCGAAAGGTAGCGCCAGCTCAGTGTGACCAACTCACGGCGCTCCACACCATACTTATCAAAAAAGGACACACACACAGCGGCAGCACTCTAAATCTGGTTGCTATAGCATAGTCACAGTCATATCCACCAGTAACAAAGCGAAAACACATGGAATGACATTGTTTTAACACTGTGACATTCACACTTTAGTGCCAGACCTGTAATGACAATTCTGCATAAAAATATAAAAAGTCAAAAAAATTGTCAAATACGCTGTTTAAAGGGGACCAACACCCAGGATTTTGACTATCCTGAGTATTGGTCCACTTCCCCGGGGCACCCCATTCACAAATGGCTGGCGCGAGCACGCGCCTCCTGGAGAGAAGCGCAAGAAGCGGCTGCAGCCCGCGCATGCACCGTTGGATCGGGATGCAGGTATGGTGCAGCGCTACATGCCGCTGTTAGAGCCGCTTACCAGATTCGCTTTCATAAATGTGGTTTTGCATATAGTGCCCCGGCGTTCACCAGACGCTGCCTGCTGCTACCAGGCACTACCTGACGCTATCCCTTCTTAAATAAACCCCCTAGATTTTGATACCTTTGTGGTGACTCATCCCTCAAATTCAGATTTTCATTACATTGATAGCTAACACAGAACAGCACTGCAAAATTTGGCAGAGCTAAACCCTTCCTTATAATTCTGTACTAGGAGAATCCTGGACCATAAGGACACTAAACTAACCTGACGTACCCCAATATGCAATCAGTAAGCCCAGCAATTTCCTAGTGGAGAACAATCAGATGGGGGACATGAAGCAACTGCAGCAGTATGAGGTGTGTAGAACTGCAGTTTGTAACTGTTTCCTGGTCCCCCAACAGAGCACCATGAGGAAAAGGTAATTCCCAAATTGGGTTTCATGGGCAATGGGAATAGGTTCATAAAGGTCTTCACCGACATTAAGAGGCCGATTCATCAATAGCGCCAGGTAGCGACAGATGAGCGACTGTAGCGTGATTTTTTCAGCGCCAGCCAGTATTCGCTGTGCTTGGCCGGCATTAGCTTGATGACAGCGACTCAGTCGGTGTGCGGTAATGTTGAATACGGGCTGGGGGGTCGCTGTTTCACAGGTCCAGCGTTGTATGTGAGCGCCTGACAACGAATGGCCAGAGCGAACGGCTAGCTTCATATTCATCAAAAAATCACGCTCCGAATGTGCTGTCGCTGTCCATTCCTTGTTTAAACCCCAGAGCGCTGGCGGCGATGTGTATTAACTAGTTTTTAACCCCTAAACAACCATATTTTTATTATTATATTTATTATTAATATTTATTATATTATTTGAATGTAACATTATACATGTATTTAGAATCATTTTGTTATATGAATACATTAATCTCAGACCTGTTAGATCAATTCTGCACATAATTTTTTTTTTTTACTTAAAAATAAATCCTAACATTGCAGAAGTGTTCTCCGATTTTTTGACATTAAAAAAATTAATTAAAAAATTATTACCAATTAATCATGATTTATTATAGATTGCTCCATTGAAATGCATTGGACATCGCCAGGGAGCGACAGCTCATACCTGGCGCTGTGAGGGAATTTGCAGCGGCGCTGTTCGGTCCAGGCGGCTTCATGATGAATGCCGCGCTAGCCGTCGCTCTCGCCGGCGCTAGCCTCATTTTGCTTGATGAATGCGTCATTGTGACCGTGACGAGCGCCGCTACCTGGCGCTCGTCGGACACTACCTGGCGCTATCGCTTGATGAATAAGGGCATAAGACTTTAGTCCATCCAGGTCAGCCTGTTTATCTTCTTCCAGTAGTCTAGTAGCCATAGCTGGAAATGTTAATATATGCATGGAAGGTATCCAGGCTACTTTTGAACTCTTTTAGTGTATCCTTTAAAACTACCTCCTCTGGCAGCGCGTTCCATAGTCTCCCTGCCCTTAAAGAGAAGAATCTCCTGAAATGTCAGTGGAGGAAGCGCCTTTCCTCTAGCCTTAGTGGATGCCCTTGGGTTATGGCTACACACGGGTATAAATTGGTCATGGGACAGACCTTTGTAGTGACCCTGGATGAATCTAAATCCTGGGTCAATACAAAGATCTGCCCCATGATCTTTTTATTATAATTTGTCAGCAAAAACTAAATCCTGATGCAGTTCTTTTACTTTTGCTGCCTGCATGATTAGCAGAGACTGTAGGCAGTCGAGAAGAGAGACAGGCAGGGGTGGACTCTGCATGGGGCTGCACTGCTTTGGAGCCAGTTGGACTGCTGTTTCTAATGCTTGGTTAACACAAGCAGATAAATTGACAGTGGGCTCAGCAAGTGACCGAACACACTTGCTGAGCCCACTGTATTCAGACACCGAGGATTTGTTGGTCAATCGGTCGCTAGAGCGATCGCTAATGCGAGTCCTCTTTGTCATAGCAGAGCACATTTGTTGTGGGCAACTTCAGTTTCCATGTTCCAACCATCAAGCGATGAATGAGAAATTTTTGATGATCCAAAACGATATGATGCCTGACCAACTAACTAATTCTCATTCATCGTTTGATCGCAGCGGCCATTTCCACAGAGAGATTATCACTAGATTGCAGTCACTTTAGCAATTTCTTTCTCGATAATTGCTCCATCTTAACTCCCTTATTCAATGCTTGTCTCCTTAGACTTCCCTAAGCCCCTGGTATCAGGCACTACAGCAGATGCTCCCCCCGCGATGCTATAGCCTCTGCATCAGAATTGTGAGGAGCCATACCCACCACCAGGGGCTCGAGGAAGACCCGGGAGACTTTCTAGTGGGTCACATTTCTTTGGGGCAAGATGGCTTGTTGCTTCTTACATTCACTGTCAATTCTTGCATCCCTAGTCTACCCTTCCACTGGACAGTCTGAGCCAAGAAACTCCAGCCCATGACCTGTCTCCAATACCTTAGCCTCACATGACCGATCCCTCCTTGCCCACCCCTGCCACATTATCTGCACCTACAATACGAAAGATTGAGTACCTTTGGGTTGGCCATATCTAGCCTTGCTCCCTTCAATGCTATAGCTTCAGCCTTGGAGTACAATCGGGTTCAGTGGGGATTCTGGGGGCTGGTCATGTGCTGAACTGGCCACTAAAATCTCAGGCTGATTTTTGTCCTCAGTCCAACACTGCCCACAACTATCACTTGATCTGCCCTTACAATACTAAAGCTTCAGTACCATTGATTCAATAGTGGAGATATCTACCCATGCAATTCTATAGCATCAGCTAAAAAACACACTTGTTGACTGATCAAGAAGCACATTGTGGGCTCCACTGGTTATGGCTGACCTTTGGCCTCAGTCTGCTACTAGACACAAGAGAAAGGCTTGTTTCAGAATCTGAAATGTAAAGTTCTGCCGTGTCTCACACAAGCTATGGAGAAATTTGCAGCCAAAGCTTTACAATTGTAGATGATAGTTCAGCAACAAAACTGTTCTGCCACAGTAGGTTAACAGAAATAATTAAGCTATATATAGCCTGGTTCTTTTAATAGAATAGCTATTTGACAAACAGTCAGTTTAATACACAAACATAAAATAGTCACATAATAAACAATATAGCTCTTATATGGACTAAATCTAGCTACTTGGAAACTGTAGCCCAATAATACATTCTTCAGGATCTATACTTGAACAGAAACCCTGTTTGGCTACCTTGCCATCCTGCTACCTGATAAAGAGTTTGGCATCATTTTTAATTAACACTGGGCTTGTATTTAACGTTTTGATCTGCTTTAGCTTTAGGGAGAAAAAAGCCAAAGAGGCTGATTCATTAATAGCGACAGATAGCGACAGATAGCGACTGTTGAGCGACTGTAGCGGTATTTTGACAGCGACCGCTAGTAGTCGCTGTGCTTGGCCATTGTTCGGTGGATGATAGCGACTCAGTCGGTGTGCCGTAATGTTGAATACAAGATGCTGAGTCGCTATTTGACAGGTTCGCTGTTGTATGGGAGCGCATGATAGCGACTGGACATAGCGACCGGCACTCACCATATTCATGAAAAAATCAGCCTTAAAATTCCTAGCGCTGTGAAACGCATGTTTAAATCCCAGAGCGCAGTAGGCAATGTGTTAAAAGTCGTTTTTTAACCCCCTAACCACCCCCAAAAAAAAATGGAATGATTTTGAAATAATATTCAAACCTGAATAGTTTAAAATCAGACCTGTAATATCAATTCTGCAAAAAAAAAAAAAAATCCCCAAAAAATACATTTTC
This sequence comes from Gastrophryne carolinensis, assembly GCA_027917425.1. Taxonomy (NCBI): domain Eukaryota; kingdom Metazoa; phylum Chordata; class Amphibia; order Anura; family Microhylidae; genus Gastrophryne; species Gastrophryne carolinensis. The sequence continues at coordinate 270,159,081 of CM051239.1, read as the reverse complement.
AAAGGAAGAAGTGTTCACAGATTTTTTTTTTTGAAATTAAAAAAAAAAAAATATATTAAAAAATAATTATTAATTAAAATACATTCTGCCATTGAAATGCATTGGAGAGCGCCAGGTAGCGAGAGGTCATACCTGTCGCTGTTCAAGGATGTTCGCTGGCGCTGTGGGATGAGGCTGGGATAATGATGAATGAGTTGCTAGGTGGCGCTATCTCAGTCGCTAAGCAGTATCGGCTTGATAAATGTGTGATTGTGGAGGGGAGCCGGCGTTTTAGTTGCGGTACCTGGCTTTACTGGCCGGCTCCCCAGTCACTATCTGTCGCTATTCCTTGATAAATAAGGCCCAAAGTTAATTTTTCTAGTGTAAAAGTGATTAAGGGTTGATACCTATTTGTTTTCTTTGACCAAGTTGGGGGTACATAGCCTGACGTCCTATCCATGATGACCAAAAAGGTATTTAAAAGCCATCTGTGGCCTAAAAAGTCTTACATGTGAACATACCCCAGCCCCACCTACAGCTATAATTCACTTCAGGGCTATCTCTTCTCTTATCCGGAGCTGTAGGCTGTAGCAAAGAAAAAGTTTAAACCAATGAAATGTTGGGGTAATACTGCAGTGGCCACACAGGAAGTTCACCCATACAGGAAGCATGATTGTCACTAAAAAGGTTCAGTGCCAGCACATGAGATCTATCTTCTGCTGCCCACCACCTAGAAGTCCTGATAATGCAAAATAGATTTTCAAATGAACATTTTATCTCTGGTTAAGTCAAGTGAGGCTAAAACTCAAATCAGGATAAATAGTACAAGTGTTAAAGTGTTTCTAAACCTCCATTGTTTCAGGACTATAAAACATTTTGGCTGATGAACCTCTGACATTTACTATGTGGTGTGCATCTTACTTGATTTTGACATAATAGATTATTATCATTAAAGTTTATCAAGTGCAATCATATTCTGTGTCACTTTGCAGGGCAGAACTTACAGTACGATACAATTAATATATATAATATACTAATATATTTAATACACACAGTATTAGGAGTTAAATGTGGCTGAAATGCAACAAATATATATTTGAGAGGACCTTGCTTTTGCAAATGTACAATCTAAAACAGTAGCATCTGGTGCTATCCAGCAATGAGTTACACACTGTCCAACATTAAAGTGGCTTGAAACCCAGGGGGGATCGGCCTGGGAATCTATAAGATTACTGGACCGATCAGATCCCTCCCCGATTTCGGATGCCCCGCGGGGAGGAACCCCCCAGGAGGCCCACAAACCTTACCTCAGCCCCGTTCCATCAGCGCATGTGCGAGCCGCGGCCGCGTCTCGCGCTTCCCTCTAGTTTCGGTCCACTTTAAGGGACAGCCTTATCAGTTATAATAACTGCAATATACAAGCTAAACTGCCAAATGCACCTCACGTGCACCTCATCTCCATGTGCACAGCCAGAGAGCCAAACAGTCTCAATTTGAACATCATACTGCATCCTGTTGGTATTTTTATGAATATTGGGCAAAGGCCTTAGTAAAAAAAAAAGAAACACAAACAGTTTTGTGACATTGGGCTGGGGATAGAAGGTGATGACTTAAACTTCCTTTCTGGGTATAGGATCACTTTAAGTGCTTGCATCTAGATTAGGGGTTCCCAACCAGTGGAACTAGTATCAACGATGGTATTTGAGAGCCTATAAGGTGGTACATGACAAGGCTGCAGACTGACCTGTACCTGATCTGCTGCCACCTATCTATTAACAAAGCCTTGTTTTCTTCATATATACACAGCAGCTTTAAAAGGTGATGAAACCAATTAATGTGCAATTTTCATGTGTTTCATTCAGTTTAAATGTCTGTTTTTTGTGATTTTACAATGGTTTTAGGTGACTAACATCTCACACCCAACACCCAGGTGGTACCTAATGTGACTGAAAAGTGGTACATGATGAAAAAATAAAATTGGAACCCCTGGTCTAGAGAATTTTTACATCAAGTCAACAAATCTTTGTAGACACTGGTTAACATTCCAAGTGTAACTGTTTTAGAAATATAAGTAAAAATATATATCACAGCTGGCTAAAACTGTTCATATGTGTGCTAAGTTTTAATGTCTGTAAAGTCTGTAATGAGCGTAAACGGGCCTGGAATTATATCCGGAGATTGTGTTAGTATATAAAATGAACACTTGTCTGCTGCAGGCATATTAGTATTTACAAAGCTGTGCAGCTTACTGTCTGCCTATTGTCTGCATGGGGCCAACCAGCAGCCACCATTGCCTCCAAGATAGCTCACAATCTATCCTGATGTCACCATAAATTTTTAGACAGCTCTATGACGAGCATGGCTGTGCAATATTATGCCATCTATAATGCTGTCCAGGCTTACCCTGAATGAGTTAATCAACATCCGTTCACATCTACCGATGTAATCTGATTGTCTTAATTTGCTAAATATTGTTTGGCCTGTTCCATAATTACAACAAATCACCCTGCCTCTCGCTAAGATAATTGTGTTACAGTCACTTGAGTCAAACACATATTATTGGGTTAAGAATATCTGCCACTGTTTCCAATTTAGCATGGCCCTGAAATAATCAGGACATCACGGACAGCGGAAACAATGGACGCTAGCTCGCTTTTGAAGCTCTGAAAACGGAAATTGAAGCCAAGGCAAAGGGGACAATCACAGTAGAGAGAACCAAACACTTTGAATGAAGAGTCTGTGCCAAATTAACTGGATCTGTTTTGGGCCTGCGAATGCAAGCATCAGATAAAAATAACAAGCCACACGGCGGAGGACAGGGCGCAGTGCTTCTTCGTAGCCCGGGGGCTGCACATGCTCGGTGCGTCCCTGCGTGCTAGAGAAGAGCTGAGCAGCATTCCCTAGCAGAAGGCAGAAGTAAAAGAGGGTCTGTGTTTGATGTATGAGCCTTGGCTTGTCATTGTGAGTCACCCCAGAACTAGCTCCAGGCAAGACAAAAATCTTTTGTGATTAATTAGAAAAACTGGACAATTATGAATTGACTGCACAAAGCCAGTGCACGGTAATATAAATAGTAATGAAGCTGGCTGAATGTGATGAACACACTGTGTTTATCAGAGACCAAGAAAAAAAAAAGGATTTAGGTAGCTTCGGCTTATATCCACATAACACAAACATCCTAGCGATTTTTGGAACATCCTGGTTGTGTGATGCCATATTTCTACAAAGCTGATATGGATACAAAAATATTTGCAAGCTAGGACTACACAAAACCTTCCGAATTAGCATATCTAGCTTGGCTGTAAGTGGTATCCATGTCCTCAAGCCCCCATTAATATGTCTGGCTAGGCAAAGAACAGCGATATGCAATTATAATTTTGGCACAGGGGCTAACCGTGATGCTGGTAAGCAGTGTTTAACGCCTGTGCTGCCAGATGCGCCTTAAATATAGCGTACCACAATGCGTTGCAGGAACCTCTCGCAAGAGAAAAAAAAAATGTCAGCATAATTAAAAGACAATACCGAATTAAGTGCGGAAATGTTTGCAGACACCTGCTGTTCTTTTTATTTATTTGTCTGATTTGTTTTAATGTCCATCAGAGGTGTCATTTCCGACGATGGTAATTTGTTAAACAGTGATATTCATTTACCGGAGAAATATATGGAAACACTGAGTGGTGTTGTAGTTCTCTTTTTTTGGCTGCTTCCTCTTCCAACGTGACTTCTGATATGTATTGTAAGTGGAAAGAGGTGTAGGCTAAATTCCCACTCATGACCTGGGGTTAATTAGCTCCTCAGCCCGAACAGAATATGCCCTCCAGGTCAATAGACACCAACCTAGATGCAGGCTGCCTTCAGCTTCCAATATTGTGCAGAGTTAAATAAATCTATCTTGAAATCATATTTTGCATTATTGAGTCATATTTATCCTTCTAGTTGCTGTAAAACCTCGAATACCTGGCTAAAGCCTATCTCTGTGTGGAAGGCAGATGACATGTGATAATGACAGCACATTTTAAATGATGGACTATTTGCCCCCCTGATGTCTTAAAATGTTGTTTTTGCCAAGTAATTAACTCTTTTCTCTGTTCTCTCTGTATCCATGTGTTTTGCTTTGCTACCGCCTGCCCTTTTCACATTGTTCCTATTATTATTCAAACAGGGCTGCCTTGGTAGTAAAGCCATTGACCATTCAATCAGTAGTCTAGCTGCTGCTGATAATTAAAAGTTACCAACCTATTGCCCAAGGCCAAGCTAGAGCCAGTCAGAGAGGAGCCAGGTCCAGGCTACTCATGGACCAATCGATCAGCTGATTAACCTATATTACTGATTGGTCAAAGCTGATTGCATCTCCACTAAAGAAATCTTCTTTTGCCTGGAGGTAGAGAGGGGGGCTATACATTATTATTGGACATAGAAGCAGCCTAACAGTTTGTGTCTGTTTACTGTTAACAAGTCTAAAAAGCTTTGACCACGCCAATGCATTTCAAGCAGTCTTTCGTCTTCACAGCTGCCTCCCTATCATTCTACAACTGCTGTTTTTTTCTGAATGAAAGTCTAATCACTATTACTGTGTTTGCCGACAATAAAACGGGCCCGAACTGAAAAAGTTCCTATTAGGTTATAAAGAAACAATCTCTGGAGATGTTTTCATTAAGATATGCTTGCAATATGCTTGTAACCAGTAGAAGCTGGCTTTTATTGATTTGTTCCCTCTCAGGTACTGAATTATTGCTCATTGTTAGGTAAGAGTTACTACGCCTCATTGTTCATTTACTGTATATTGCTATGAACAATATAATACTGACACAAGATTGTTTTGCATAGATGTAACCGCCATCAAGCAAGCTCATGCTGCATTTATAGGGCCTGCTGCAGATGGGACCAGGCAAATCTTTAGAGATGACCTAGCAATTGACTTAGGAGCGTACACTTAAAGTGGACCAACACCCAGGGGTGATCGGCCCGGGAATCTATAAGATTCCCGGGCCGATCACCTCCCTCACCGCGGGACATCCGAGATCGGGATGTCCCGCGGTGAGGGACCCCCCCCAAAAGCCCCAAAAAACTCACCTGATCGGCGCCGCCACCTCCCGCGCGCCCCTCTAGGCGTGCGCGCCCCCCCGCCGGCTGTTTGTGAATGGCCGGCGCGGGCGCGCGCACTGTCAAAGGGGCGCGCGGGAGGCGGCGGCGGACGCGCTGTCTTGTCCGCAGCTGCCTCCCGCTTGTCCGTGGCTACGTGGGAGCGTGGTGCCCCCCTGAAGTGGACCAAAACCCAGGATAGTCAAAATCCTGGGTGTTGGTCCACTTTAAACTGGATCAGGTAGCGATCATTTTGGCGGTTCCTCTCCCAGCAGCTCAGCCATGCTGCCTGGATTCAACTGACATAGACGACAATACAAAGTAACAGGAAGCCCAGCAGCACTTCCTGTTTGTAGGCAAATGCATGAGCCGCCATTTTGTTTCTAAAATTTACTACAGCAGGAGTTAGAAAATGGTAAATGTATTTTTATGTGCAGCAATCTAAATTGCCCTGGGGATCTTGATTGCTTTCCAAGTTTCTGCAGGCTCTGTAGCATGGGTAAATAGAAACGACTAGAGAAGAGCTACTATTGTACTTATTGTCAAGAAATGTTTTAGATTAGGGTTTCCCAATCTTTTTTTTCAACAAGTATCACTTTACTTTTTTTTTTACTTGTACCACTGGTTGGGAACCCCTGTTTAGATAATACCTGTGAGGCTGGTTAAACTGGACCTTCAGCATCATTTAATGATGATTTTTTAAAAAAACTATTCCCCAGCATCTAAAATTAATATATATCATGTTTTTAGTCACTTATTTTTTTTTCTTTCCACCACTGGGCTTCAACTTAGTGTTCAGGACTCTAGGATACAGGCGCCGCCATCTTGCATCAGAAGCATCATATACCGAGGGGCAAAAGTACACGGGGTGGGTTATAGTGGTGCTTTGCACAGACAGAGGCTGGAGTCAGGAAAAGGACAGCAATCCAAGAATGCAAAGCGGCACAGTCAGAAGGTACTTCCTGTTTGCAGGCAGCCTGAGACTCCATCAGCCGCCATTTTGGATGTTTAAAGGCTAAGAAAATGCAGTAGATGCAGGTAGGATGATTTCTCAGATGAGCTCCTTATTGCCTTATTATTGCCATTGTCAAGTCTAGACTGTCTCTTTAAATAATCTGTCCAGGGTGTATGTAAAATCAAACATGTCTTTCCCCAGAGATAGCTTCTGATTTCTGTTGGTTTGCTGTGTCAGAAGAGTTTTGTTGCTGGATTATTATCTCCTGTTGTAAAGCTGTGGCTGCACATTTCTCTGCAGCCAATGTGAGCACTACTACAGTGTTACATGTCAGGTTCTGAAATGAGGAGAGTTCCTGTTGTTTTTCTCCTTTCTGCTGTTAGATCTAGTTTATGCGTAAGCATAAACCGATATATCTTGCTTGATCGCAGCAGGAATTTCACTGGCTCAATCATCATCTGAATGCGTTTTCTTTAGCAATTATTCTTGATTTTATACCTAGCCTGGACAATGACATGACTAAGGGGGCACTTTGTCCCCCAAAACATGCTGTGATGATCCAATGGCACTACATTTGGGACACTAGGGATTTTAATTTCACCCAATTAAATGCTAACTTTTAGTTTTTCGTTGTTGGAAACTGTGAGCTGGACTTTTCGTTTTCATATTGCAACACTTCAAGGGCCATTCAGCAGCACCCCAGTGCTCCATGGGAATGGCATTCACAGGATTTATCGGGTGAGCTGTTTTTCTTGCTTTGTTGTCTTAGCCTGAACAATCCCTTTAATAATTGTAAAATTATTTGGATCCTCCTCCTAAAAAAAATATTACTAATTATTCAGAAGTGCACAATGTGCTGGACCTACAAGCAGAATGGCATTATTTAGGGGAGACTTTGCTATGAACCAAGGTGGTGGGATGGACAAAGCTTATCTTGAAAAAAAAAACTGATATCAGAGTATGGTTAGAAATGAGGTGATTTTGAACAGTTGCCACTCACCAGGGCTGCCTACTCTGTCTGTTTTATAAATTAGAGGCGTAGCTTGACTTTAGCTAATAAAGCTTAAGCTGAACTGCCAAGCACCCTTTGACTTTCCTGGATTTTGTTCTGGGCCAGAGGCTTCCCAATTCAGGATGTCCTGCTATCTGAAACCCAGTGAAACTCAACTCTCCTCAGTCCAACAGCGCATGCAGGGGTTCTCATCCAACCAGAGCCCTTTGCTGTCTTTATATCCTTCTGCCTCCTGGATGGAGAGTGCACACACACACATTCCAGCGGCGTGCGCACTCCCACCCCGGCCTACTTGAATGGCACACACACACACCGCCAGGGATGTTCCAGCGCATGCTCCCCATTGTAAACAATCAGAGCAATTTCCTAAAAGGCAAACAGCTTTGATTGGACGAGAACCAACGCATGCACCATTGGACTGGGGAAAGGTGAGTTATTACCCGCGCCCTGGGGGGTTCCACACAGCGGTGCATCCTGAATCGAGATGCCCTGGGGATAAGCCAGCATTTTGTTTCCAGGCCAGATGCTGAGAAATCCAGGAAAAGATGCAAAAAAACTCCCCTCACCAGCTGCTTCAGCAATGTCCAGATGAATAATTACCAGATACCGCTATGTGCATGTGCCTGGGGATTCTGACAATTCACTGCAATGGAGGGAGTGTGTGTGGATGCTGGGGAACCCAATCTTAGGATTGGGTAAGTGTTAACGTTGGATATTGCTGAAGCGGGTGCAGGGGAGGAGGGGTAAGTAAGTATTTGTATTTTCTTCGACAGGTTTAGCAGGACACTACTTGGAAACTACTTTATCCCATGGCAAAATACATAGTCAATATATTAAAATCAACATGTACAAGATATTTAAAGCGTATAGAGTAGATGAGTCTATTAAAGTTGACCCTGCTGGGTTTTGGTCTGCTTCACAAGGGCACCTTGATTTGGGATGCCCCTGTATGTGAACTATTTGGATAGCCACAAATCTTAACATATTCCATGCTGCCTCGACATGCATGCACACGCTTTTCTCTAATCAGAATAGATGCCATTAATGCAGTCTTTTCTGTGGCATCTCTGGCTGGCTGTGTGCACCCACCAGCAGGAGTTTGAGTTTGGATAAAGGGGTGGGGGGATGTCTGCTCATGCATAGTCAGAGCGAGGAACAAGAAAAGATTTGCAGTTATTCTGGGGGGTTTGACACACTCAGGTATTCCAAATCGGGATGCCTCTGGAGAGGGCTTTTACCCAGACCTGAAGTTTTTTAGAGGAGAAATCAACCAGCCTAAAGTCTATAAGAATTGGGATGCCCCACTGTGTTAAACCCCATGTTTTGCCTGATTTACTCACCTCTTCCTGGAGTCCTCCCTGCACCACTACTGTATCCCCAGCATAACTTTCTCTGGGACACGCACCCCGCCAGGCCTTTTTAAATGGCATGCCAACAGCTAGAGGTGAGCAGAGGTGCAGCTGGCTGCATTTGCTCCATTGAGATCTCCTTGCTGCAATGACAGAGGGTTGTGGCCCCACTGCAGTGCTGTGACTAAATCATTCGGCAGGCGGCTCTCATTGTTTCCATTGGGGAGCAAGGACTGTGGCATCTCCTACATCCCTGACATTGTGCCATGCTTTCGCCCCAGCCATTCAGAAAGGTTAGGACGAAAGCTTGCGCACAGCCAGGGATGCAGCAGCACACACTGCCTATGTAAGTAAATCAGAGCTGCCGGCTGAAGGATGTTGTCACAGCAGGCGGCTCTCACTGGACAAGAGCCTACGCATAGGCTGTTGGAGCCTAGCCAGGTGAGTTTTTATGGGTTTCCTGGGGGTTTCCACACAGCAGGGCATAGAACAAAACTGGGAAAATCTAATTCCCAGCTTTTGTTCCCCTTTAAGGTAAACTGCCAAGGCCATATATTGCCCAATACAACTGAAACCCATTCAAAACAGGCCCATCATCTTCCGTGCGACCGCTGCTCTGTGTCTGTGCAGCAGGTGGGCATGGCCGGCATCTGCTTTCATTGTACTCAATGAATGCTTGTTGCAGGCCATGTCCACTCGCTGCATGTTTACTGTTAACAAGTCTAAAAAGCTTTGACCACGCCAATGCATTTCAAGCAGTCTTTCGTCTTCACAGCTGCCTCCCTATCATTCTACAACTGCTGTTTTTTTCTGAATGAAAGTCTAATCACTATTACTGTGTTTGGCAACAATAAAACGGGCCCGAACTGAAAAAGTTCCTATTAGGTTATAAAGAAACAATCTCTGGAGATGTTTTCATTAAGATATACTTGCAATATGCTTGTAACCAGTAGAAGCTGGCATTTATTGATTTGTTCCCTCTCAGGTACTGAATTATTGCTCATTGTTAGGTAAGAGTTACTACGCCTCATTGTTCATTTACTGTATATTGCTATGAACAATATAATACTGACACAAGATTGTTTTGCATAGATATAACCACCATCAAGAAAGTTCATGCTGCATTTATAGGGCCTGCTGCAGATGGGACCAGTCAAATCTTTAGAGATGACCTAGCAATTAACTTAGCGTAAACTTAAAATGGACCAGCTAGCGACCATTTTGGCGCTTCCTCTCCCAGCAGCTCAGCCATGCTGCCTGGATTCAACTGACATAACCGACAATACAAAGTAGCAGGAAGCCCAGCAGCACTTCCTGTTTGTAGGCAAATGCATGAGCCGCCATTTTGTTTCTAAAATTTACTACAGCAGGAGTTAGAAAATGGTAAATGTATTTTTATGTGCAGCAATCTAAATTGCCCTGGGGAGCTTGATTGCTTTCCAAGTTTCTGCAGGCTCTGTAGCATGGGTAAATAGAAACGACCAGAGAAGAGCTACTATTGTACTTATTGTCAAGAAATGTTTTAGATTAGGGTTTCCCAATCTTTTTTCAACAAGTACCACTTAACTTTTTTTTTTTTTACTCGTACCACTGGTTGGGAACCCCTGTTCTAGATAATACCTGTGAGGTTGGTTAAACTGGACCTTCAGCATCATTTAATGAAAAGCCCAAACCTTTAAAAAAACTATTCTCCAGCATCTAAAATTAATATATATTATGTTTTTAGTCATTTATTTTTCTTATTTTTTCTTTCCACCACTGGGCTTGCATCAGAAGCATCATATACTGAGGGGAAAAAGTACACGGGGTGGGTTATAGTGGTGCTTTGCACAGACAGAGTGAGGATGGAGTTAGGAAAAGGGCAGCAATCCCAGAATGCAAAGCGGCACAGTCAGAAGGGACTTCCTGTTTGCAGGCAGCCTGAGACTCCATCGGCCGCCATTTTGGATGTTTAAAGGCTAAGAAAATGCAGTAGATGCAGGTAGGATGATATCTCAGATGAGCTCAGATGAGCACTTTATTGCCTTATTATTGCCATTGTCAAGACTAGACTGTCTCTTTAAATAATCTGTCCAGGGTGTTTGTAAAATCAAACATGTCTTTCCCCAGAGATAGCTTCTGATTTCTGTTGGTTTGCTGTGTCAGAAGAGTTTTGTTGCTGGATTATTATCTCCTGTTGTAAAGCTGTGGCTGCACATTTCTCTGCAGCCAATGTGAGCACTACTACAGTGTTACATGTCAGGTTCTGAAATGAGGAGAGTTCCTGTTGTTTTTCTCCTTTCTGCTGTTAGATCTAGTTTATGCGTAAGCATAAACCGATATATGTTGCTTGATCGCAGCAGGAATTTCACTGGCTCAATCATCATCTGAATGCATTTTCTTTAGCAATAATTCTTGATTTTATACCTAGCCTGGACAATGACATGACTAAGGGGGCACTTTGTCCCCCAAAACATGGCGTGATGATCCAATGGCACTACATTTGGGACACTAGGGATTTTAATTTCACCCAATGAAATGCTAACTTTTAGTTTTTCGTTGTTGGAAACTGTAAGCTGGACTTTTCGTTTTCATATTGCAACACTTCAAGGGCCATTCAGCAGCACCCCAGTGCTCCATGGGAATGGCATTCGCAGGATTTATCGGGTGAGCTGTTTTTCTTGCTTTGTTGTCCTAGCCTGAACAATCCCTTTAATAATTGTAAAATTATTTGGATCCTCCTCCTAAAAAAAATATTACTAATTATTCAGAAGTGCACAATGTGCTGGACCTACAAGCAGAATGGCATTATTTAGGGGAGACTTTGTTATGAACCAAGGTGGTGGGATGGACAAAGCTTATCTTGAAAAAAAAAACTGATATCAGACTATGGTTAGAAATGAGGTGATTTTGAACAGTTGCCACTCACCAGGGCTGCCTACTCTGTTTTATAAATTAGAGGCGTAGCTCGACTTTAGCTAATAAAGCTTAAGCTGAATTGCCCAGCACCCCTTTGACTTTCCTGGATTTTGTTCTGGGCCAGAGGCTTCCCAATTCAGGATGTCCCGCTATCTGAAACCCAGTGAAACTCAACTCTCCTCAGTCCAACAGCGCATGCAGGGGTTCTCATCCAACCAGAGCCCTTTGCTGTCTTTATATCCTTCTGCCTCCTGGATGGAGAGTGCACACACACACACATTCCAGCGGCGTGCGCACTCCCACCCCAGCCTACTTGAATGGCACACACACACACCGCCAGGGATGTTGCAGCGCATGCTCCCCATTGTAAACAATCAGAGCAATTTCCTAAAAGGCAAACAGCTTTGACTGGACGAGAACCAACGCATGCACCATTGGACTGGGGAAAGGTGAGTTCTTACCCGCGCCCTGGGGGGTTCCACACAGTGGGGCATCCTGAATCGAGATCCCCCGGGGGAAAGCCAGTGTTTCATTTCCAGTCCAGATGCTGAGAAATCCAGGAAAAAATCCAAAAAAACTTACCTCTCCTCACCAGCTGCTTCAGCAATGTCCATATGAATACTTACCAGATACCGCTATGTGCATGTGCCTGGGGATTCTGACAATTCACTGCAATGGAGGGAGTGTGCGTGGATGCCGGGGAACCCAATCTTAGAATTGGGTAAGTGTTAAAAACGTTGGATATTGCTGAAGCGGGTGCAGGGGAGGGGTAAGTAAGTATTTGTATTTTCTGCGACACGTTTAGCAGGACACTACTTGGAAACTACTTTATCCAATGGCAAAATACATAGTCAATATATTAAAATCAACATGTACAAGATATTTAAAGCGTATACAGTAGATGAGTCTATTAAAGTTGACCCTGCTGGGTTTTGGTTTGCTTCACAAGGGCACCTTGATTTGGGATGCCCCTGTATGTGAACAATTTGGATAGCCGCAAATCTTATCATATTCCATGCTGCCTCGACATGCATGCACACGCTTTTCTCCAATCAGAATAAATGCCATTAATGCAGTCTTTGGGTGTGCACCCACCAGCAGGAATTTGAGTTTAGATAAAGGGGTGGGGGATGCCTGCTCATGCAGAGTCAGAGCGAGGAACAAGAAAAGATTTGCAGTTATTCTGGGGGGTTTGACACACTCAGGTATTCCAAATCGGGATGCCCCTGGAGAGGGCTTTTACCCAGCCCTGAAGTTTTTTAGAGGAGAAATCAACCAGCCCAAGTCTATAAGAATTGGGACGCCCCACTGTGTTAAACCCCCTGTTTTGCCTGATTTACTCACCTCTTCCTGGAGTCCTCCCTGCACCACTACTGTATCCCCAGCATACCTTTCTCTGGGACACGCACCCCGCCAGGCCTTTTTAAATGGCATGCCAACAGCTAGAGGTGAGCAGAGGTGCAGCTGGCTGCATTTGCTCCATTGAGATCTCCTTGCTGCAATGACAGAGGGTTGTGGCCCCACTGCAATGCTGTGACTAAATCAATCGGCAGGCGGCTCTCATTGTTTCCATTGGGGAGCAAGGGCTGTGGCATCTCCTACATCCCTGACATTGTGCCGTGCTTTCGCCCCAGCCATTCAGAAAGGTTAGGACGAAAGCTTGCGAGCAGCCAGGGATGCAGCAGCACACACTGCCTATGTAAGTAAATCAGAGCTGCCGGCTGAAGGATGTTGTCACAGCAGGCGGCTCTCACTGGACAAGAGCCTACGCATAGGCTGTTGGAGCCTAGCCAGGTGAGTTTTTATGGGCTTCCTGGGGGTTTCCACACAGCAGGGCATGGAACAAAACCGAGAAAATCAAATTCCCAGCTTTTGTTCCCCTTTAAGGTAAACTGCCAAGGCCATATATTGCCCAATACAACTGAAACCCATTCAAAACAGGCCCATCATCTTCCGTGCGACCGCTGCTCTGTGTCTGTGCAGCAGGTGGGCATGGCCGGCATCTGCTTTCATTGTACTCAATGAATGCTTGTTGCAGGCCATGTCCACTCGCTGCATGGACCCGGTTGTGTGTGGGCGCTTGGCCGAAGAGCAGCGATGGCAGCACTGGCGCCAGTGGCCATGGGTCAGTTACCCTGCCTGCCCGCCTTTTGTCCAGGCATCCTGGGTGGGGAGAGGGGGTGGGATTGATTCTGCCACACTGCCTCTAATGGGAAATGTAAGAGGGGAATGCCACACTGCCTATAATAGGGAATGGGAGGGCGGAATGCCACACTACCTATAATGGGGAATGGAGAGAGAAGCTACCCTGCCTGTAATGGGGAATGGGAGGGCGGGGATGCCACAATGGGGTGTTTTAACACAACATTTGGTTCAGAATATTTTCATTCTTATAATCCTTCTACAAATACTAGGTTCGTGTTATTTGGCAAAAAATAAGGTACGTTGAACTAGTGGTAAATACAACTAACACGGATGAACATGGAACACTGTGTTTAGTTAAAGCGGCAATTGTCTGATTCTTTCTGGTGTTATCTATCCCTGACCAGTTGAAATAATGTGACCAGGTTTGACAGAGCAATAAATGAACATGGCATTGCAGAAACAATTGCAGGCATGCGCTTGAAATGCTGGCTCCATGGACAAAGCTCCATTTGTAATAAAATCACCTATGGAGAACAGTGCAATAAAAATAATTTTTTGCTTACTGGTTATCAAAATCTTTGTCATGAAATGTCAGTGGGAAAATACAAGGTCCTCTTTTGTATTTCTATCAAGTCAGTTGTTATAAAAAAGATGTACCACATTTTATAGAGTGATACATTTGAACAGAGTGATTAAATTAAGGAAGTGTTAAGAAGTTCCAAATTACAAAGATTTAGAGTGCAGAGAATTTGATCACTGTATAATGTGACAATTATGTTACAGTAGCTGCCAGTGGCATTCCGATTGGTAATAATATGATGGATTTTATCTGTAAAACAACTGCTATCAGTGAGGAGAAAGTGACATATACTAATTAAAATGTGGTATAGCTCCTGGGTATAAACAACAAGAAAAAGAAAAGATGTGCGGAGAGTGACAATCATACACTGCAGTGCATTTTAAAGCAGCTGAATTGTCACTGGCCAGAGCTCCTATATTATATAAGATTCATCAAAATGCAGCGTCATGTTCAGATGTATCGTATAAAAGCAGATTATGATATCTGACACAATAATAAGATAGACCCAGCAATAATGAAATGATACAGGTATAATACAAGGCTGAATTTAGGGTTCACACCACCGCAGGCACTCTTCAATCATGACACCAATTCATACCAAAGCACAACCATTAATGTTTACTTACAGAAAATAAAAATAGCTGTACCATAAGTCATCATGAAACGAACGGGGGGGGGGGGGGGGGGGGGCTAAATCCAGGCTTTTATATTATTTTATATTTCTATTAGAAGGGCAAATTGCTCTGAGCATTCATTTGGATCACATAGTTGATCCAAATCATCAGTGTACTTCCTGGAGCCTAAAAAAACTTTACCAGAGTGCTTTTCTGGGGACAGACTGTAATTCCGGGCAGCTGTGAACTTTTCCTGTCTCTCCACCTTCACACTTACCCCCCTGAAGAGGTTAGGGTTATGTTCATCATTTCGCTTCCGCAAGGTCACCCACAGACCTGGGATCATCGACTTCTGGAGCAGAATAGCCTGATCTTAGCCACTGTAAACTCCTTTTTCTCTGCACTGGCCATAATTTATGATAATTGTGACCAATCCTCTTCTTCAGAGACTGTCCCCTGTAATGCCCTTAAGCAGGGTCTCAGCCTGGTGGGAGTTTACATAGTCGAGTTCTGGACCTGGGCTGTAGACCCTATTGAATGATCCAACACTCAAGCATCAGTTTTGCTGTGGCCTGTCTGACTCACTAAATGATGAAATTGCCTGGGTGGGTACACCCAATTCTCTCGAGGCCCTGTACCAACTCATTGTGCAAATCACCAACTGCAGGAGAGGCGGCTGGAGAAATTAAGATCCACCTCCTTCTGGGTACCTTCCAGGCTGGCTGCCCACCAGTCTTCTCTGCAACCATCCACAGACGATGCAGAACCAGTGTTGTCAGGGGCCATTCATTCATCTCTCACAGTAGAAGAGAAACTCAGACGATGTAAAGCTAACTTATGCTAACTTATGCTTGTATTGTGGAGCCCAAGGACATTTTCACATCAACTGCCCAGTACACCCCACAGGTAGGAGACACTCCTTGAACCTCTCTCCTGCCCCCCCGTTGGCCATGTCCGGTCCACATATATCTGTACCCTTGATCTTGAATCTTTCTGGAAAGCAGATCAGTACTTGGACTTGGGTGCATTTAGTAATTTCCTGGATCTGCAAATCGGGGCCCATTACCACCTCTACCCATCCACTGTCAGCTATTGTTTATGGCCAACATTGTGAAGAAACGAGATTCGATCTTCTGTCTTCACCTTTGTTACCAGTAATCCTTGGCCCTGGAAACACAATCCCACCACTTATTGGTCGACGGGGAGTATTCAGTTGCCATCTAGCTTTTGCCAACAAAACTGCCAGGGCAATCATCCCTTAGTCCTGCTCAATTCAACAGACAAGGCCACTCAGTTATCACCCCAGTACCAATATTTCCAGGATGTATTTGACCGCAAGGTGGCTGACACACTACCTCCCCACAGGCCATATGACTGCGCCACTGGTCTGCCATATCCTTTGGGAAAATCTATCCCCTCTCTGAACCTGAAATGACAGCCCTGAAGGAGTACATTGATGAGAATTTGGCTAAGGGTTTATTAGATGATCCACTTCTCCTGCAGCTGCTGGCATCTTTTTTGGGGAAAAAAAAGAACTGCATCGCTCAGACCCTGCACAGACTATAGAGGGTTGAACTGCATCACAGTCAAGAACTGCCACTCATGTCTAGTCTTTTCCAATGCTTAAGATTTGCTAAGGTGTTTACCAAGTTGGATCTCTGGAGTGCATACAATTTGGTGCACTTACGTGAAAAAACTTTTTAGCATGTTGGTGGATAGCTGTTGGAGCCATTCTCTCCCAACATTCCGAAGAACACAGTACCCTGCATTCCGTTGCTTACTTCTCCTGCAAGATTTCTGATTCTAAGAGGAATTACAATGTAGGGGACCATGAACTCCTTAGTATTAACTGGCCCTGGAAGAATGGAGGTACCTCCTTGAAGGTGCACCACGTCCAGTCACGAATCACAAAAACCTGGAATATCTGAAATCAGTCAAAAGACCTAATCCCATCAAGCTCATTGATCTCTGTTTGAAAATTGGAATGGGAAGTCCGATACCCTGTCATGTTTACATCAGAAACAAGCCATCCTTGGCCCACCAACAATCCTTCTGTTCAAACTTACCTCTTGTCTGGTCCCTCAGTTGTCTGCACCACAGGTATCCTTACCTCCTGTCGAACTGAAGGTTCTCCTTCTGGAATCTGGAATTCTTGGTCTTAGAATGTCCAGTTACCCCAGTAGTCCTTGGGTTTCCTTGGTTAAGAACCCACAACCCTGTCATTGATTGGGAGACTGGAGATTTGTCTAAGTGGAGCTCATTTTGTCTTGACCATTGTTTCTGCAAAGCCCTTAGGACAACCCATGTCTCCTTGCAGGGGTTACCTCTGCCCTTTGCAGATTGGGCAGATGTGTTCTTCGAAAAGTCTGCTGACTCGCTTCCTCCTCACATGGCCTATATTTGTCCCATTGATTTGTTACCGGGTACCATGCCTCCTTGGGGGAAGATTTACAATCTCAGGTCTGAGGAGTTAACAATTAAGGAATATATTTCAGAGAATCTTAAAAAGGGGTTTATCCATCCCTCCCCCTCACCAGCAGGGGCAGAGTTTTTCTTTGTTGAGAAAAAAGATGGAGGGTTACGACTCTGTATTGATTACAGAGGTTTAAATAAAATCATGGTCAAGAACGGGTACCCATTGCTGCTAATTGATGATCTCTTCAACCAGGTATCTGGGGCCCAGATTTTTACAAAGCTAGATCTAAGGGGGGGGGGGGGGGGCTATAATCTAATTCGCAATCGCCAAGGGGACGAATGTAAGATGGCCTTTAACGTGAAAGATTTGCTCTATGAGTACTTG
Organism: Gastrophryne carolinensis; assembly: GCA_027917425.1. Lineage (NCBI taxonomy): Eukaryota > Metazoa > Chordata > Amphibia > Anura > Microhylidae > Gastrophryne > Gastrophryne carolinensis. The sequence continues at coordinate 270,141,667 of CM051239.1, read as the reverse complement.
GTTATGCCTTTTGGTTTATCTAATGCTCCCGTTGTCTTCCAAGATTTTGTTAACAGTTAACAATGTATTTTGAGAATAACTGGGTCGATTTGTGATTGTTTATCTTGATGATATCCTTATTTTTTCCTGTTCAGTGCTTGAACACAGACGGCATGTTAACTCGTAAGCTACGGAGAACAGTATCTATGCCAAATTGTCTAAATGTGTATTTGAGGTCTCCTGAGACCCATTCCTGGGGTATCTAGTCTCCAATCAGGGTCTAGTTTGGATCCCTCCAAGGTGTCCGCAGTCTTGGAGTGGGAACAGCCTAAAACCATGAAGGCCCTTCAGAGGTTCCTAGGTTTCACCAATTTCTACAGTTGTTTCATTAAGGGATTCTCTTCGATTGTGGCCCCTTTAACAGACCTAACCCAAAAGGTGCTTTTGTGGGGAATTGGCCTCCTTCAGCAGTGAAGGTCTTTCAGGCCTTAAAGAATACCTTTACGTCAACCCCTGTATTGATCCATTCTGATATTAATCATCCATTCATTTTGGAGGTAGATGCTTCAGAACTCGGGTGGGGGCAGTCCTCTGGCAATATTCCATTGATCCAGAAAGATTACATCTAGGTGCATATTTCTCACAAAATTTTTGTCCAGCCAAGCAAATTTATGTGGTGGGGAATCGAGAATTGTTAGGAATTAAACTGGCTTTTCAGGAGTGGCGGCATTGATTGAAAGGCTCTCTGCACCTGATTAAGGTTTATACTGACGACAAAAGCCTCAAGTATATTGAATCAGTCAAAAAACTCAAGTCTCATCAGGCCAACAGGGTGCTCTTTTTCTCTCGTCTTAATCTTGTAATTACTTTTAAACCAGGAGCAAAAAATACCAAAGCAGATGTCTTGTTGCGCAACTTTGGGGAATGTAAGGGTAGGTTCCATCAGAAGGAACCCACTTTACCCTCAGGTTGTGTAGTTGGTGCCCTTCTCCCTGATTTGTCCAGTTCCTTAATACCATTTCAGGCAGATGCCCCTTCAGGTAAACCCTGAATTTGCTTTCAATAATGCACCTAGAGAATCAACTAAATTTTCGCCATTTTTTTGCAACTATGGCAAAAATTCCAAGGCATCTGCTCTCTCTGGCCCTTCTTTCAATTTGCCAGCATTGGAGGAATGGTTTCGAGAGGCTTGGGCGGGCGGCAGAGACTCTTTCTGCTCGGCAGCCGGCTCGAGCAGTTCCTTGCACATGCGCGCACGCACTGCAGATGCAGAACACGGGATGGGGTTTCTGGGTGTGTGGAGGGGTGCAGATGGGGATCATGGGGCTGGAGGGGAGACTAGAGAGGCAGGGATGACATAAATGGCGGCAAGAGTCCAAACACATCCAAATCACTGCGACCCACTGGAAATTTTCTTGGGTCTCCCTATGATTAGTCCATTGCTGCTCTCAAATAAATTAGTAAGAGCATCATGCATGAGCTACTTCCACTCTGAGATGTTTTTTTGCAGCAGATTAAGTTAAAAGTGCACCCAATTGTGACTATGAAATGTTAAATATATAGTAACCTGCAGGGCCTGCACTTTCCTCTGTCTCCTGTGGGAAATATGGAAGTACACCTTAAATCAGTCTGTAAAACTGCAAATCTCAAAATGCCCTGCCACACACCCAAGCTGGATTGGCAATGCTGAATTAAGAAGTTTGGATTGCTTTCAATTAGTCAATCATTTTTTTATTTTTGCCAAGTAAATTACTTAAATTACAAGGGATTTCTTTGGCAAGAATTAAAGAGTTTCTACACCTAAACTACATTCCCATCTGTATCCAGCACTTACCTTGTATCAGTTGTACCACTGTGGGGGGGGGGTGCTGCCCATGTACCCCTGCATGCTGCACTGTGTTTGGGTGCATACTGTGCACAGTATGCACCCAAACACTACTACACACACACACACACACACATACAGACACACACAGAATACAAAAAAAACATTTATCTTTTGGACAGCCTTGTCCATGCCACTGAGAGACTGCCACTGAAGTCTTAGTGCCAGACAATCACACTTTGGGAATTTAAAGGCGAGGTAGCCATGGCAAGGCCATCCAATTGTCGTGGCTTTTACATTCATTGCAATCTATGTTAACTAACAGTCCATGTTTTAAGTGTTAGCTAGGTTTTCCAATAGTATAAGTATGCAGAGTCATAAACTTCTTTTTTGTCTATGGAGTGTGGTCACACCCCTCTAGTACCTTATTGATTGCTATATATTGACTGGATGAGCACATCCTACCTTCCCTTTTGACTTGCTATTAACCCCCAGATGGATGGGAGGTAAGTAATAAAAAAAATAAATAAATATTTTTTTCTATGCATGTGTCTGTGTTTTTTACATTTAACCCTTTTATGAACTGATAAGGGATCTATGAGACCAGAACACCAGAAATTGTAACAAATAGATTTTTAATATTTTCTTTGCACATATTTCACCCCAAATTTTTTAAGTATTTGAGTATTCTCTTAAATAAATCACATTAAAGCCTAGACTCTACTGAAAAAAACAATATAGAATTTTGAAGGGAAATCCCCTCAAAAATCACAGTTGAACATGTGTAGCGCAAAATTGTGAAAACTGGTCTCGCAACAGAGAGTGACAAAAACTTTAGGTAGGCTGGTACTTAAAGGGTTAATAGCAAGAATCACATCTGCAAACTGTATAATTTAAAACACAGCTTTACATTCAAAAGAATATAAAAAATGATATGCTTTCAATAAAAAGTATAAACAATATTATGAGTAGTACCCCCTCTTCCTATTTGTGGCCTAGCTGTTTTCATAGGATATGTATACTATTAAAATATTAATTAAAATAGGTGGAAATGTGTACCATATTTATATATCTATATTATTTTATGGGGATCCGCACAGTATTAATTTTTCTGGCGCACCTCCTTCTTCCATCTGGGACCCATTGCATCAAACTCATATTCTAGAACATAGAAGATGCATATATAAGGCATAAAAACTGCATATATAATACAATGGGAGGGGAAAAGGGGGAACAAAGATTAATAAAATTCATGAATTATCATTTAAATAATAAATTAAATAAAATTCTATATTTAGATCCTGATTATAGAGAGTTTGTAATTCATATATCCAACGAGAATCCCACTTGGAGACCTCTCAGACCAAATTTGTACCCCTCCAGTATGTTTTCCGTTCCAATAAAACATATTCTCTCAGGGTTTTTATTGTGTGCGGGTTCAACATGGACGGAGAGGCTATGTTCTACAAACCCCTATTCAATATATATATATATATATGTTCTCTGGTTCTCATCTTCAGAGCTCTGCTTGTCCTCCCTAGTCACATAGAATACATATTTAGAATGACAGGTGATGGTATGTACCTTCCTGTTTTTTGTGGATTTAAAAGATTTCATTCTCTGTGGGCTGTTTGAAGATATTCAACAGGCTCTACATCTGCCACATCTAGATTAGACATTAGATTCACTTTTAACGGGGGATCTACATAACTTCTTGTTAATCTATCTTTTCAATTCAGCCTTTCTAAATGCTAATTGTGCCCTGTCAGGTAACTGTCCGTTAAGAACCCGGTCATTTTTCAATAGATGCCAATGTATAATAAAAATTCTGTTTTCTTCCTGTTTTATTGTCTGGTTACTACCCGTGGCCTTTAACCCTTTAAGTGCCAGCCTACCTGGAGTTTTTGTCACCCTGTGTTGGCAGACTATTTTGCACTATTTTGCGCTCCCCATATTCAAATGTGATTTTTAAAGGGATTTCCCAGGAAAATGATATATTGTTTTTTTTTTCAGCATAGTCTGGGCTTCAACATGAAATGTCTTATTTTTGTTATTTTTTAGGTGAATTATCAATATTTTTGGGTGAAATATGTGCAAAAAAATTAAAAATATATTTTTTACAATTTGTAGTGTTTTTTGTAATAAAAAATGTAAGCTTGTCATTAAAATAATTTGGCGTGTGAAATCCCAATTTCTCCCAGTTACAGCGGCCCAGGAGACTCCCCAAACTGAAACAGAGCTTTAGGGGATTTTCAGATAAAATCCAACTGTGATATGCGCTATGCGCACCTTGCAGTTTTTCCAGAAGAACAACCCTTTACATTTGAAATACCCCCAACAAACTATATATTCTCTGGAAGTACACACCTCAAGCTTTCTAGGTGTACCAGGCTTGTTGATGTGGCCACAGTTTTCTGGAAGTAATCCCTCAATGTATTCTTTGGTTGCAAAGAGTTTCCCTAAAAAAAGTATAAAAAAGCAGAATCAAAGCCACATTTTCCTAAAAAAACTATATACAAACAAGAAAAAACAAGTTTAATCTGAAAAAGCATCCCCCGAACAGAACGATACCCAACATGCATAGCTACTGTCAAGGGAAGATTTGCCAAACACCCCAAAGTAAAGTAATTTTACTTGAAAATTTCAGCTCTGCAGACAAAGTGCGCACATTGTGATTTTTCAACCAAAACAACCCTTTACATTTGGAATATCCCCCATAACCCATATATTCCTCGAAAGTACACATGTTAAGCTTTCTGAGCATATCCAGCTTGGTGTAGTGGGCTCATCTTTATGGAAGTAATCCCTCAAATAATTCTTTGGTTGCGCAGGGTTTCCCTAAAAAATGTATAAAAAAGCTGAATAAAAAAAACTTTTCCTAAAATATAAATATGCAAACCAGAAAAAACAAGCTAAGTCTGAAAGAGCAAGGTCCCCCGAACAGAACAATACCCAACATGCATAGCTACTTTTAACTCTTTTAATTGACAGCCTACTTGAAATTTTGTCACCCCAGGTCATTTTTCCCCATTTTGCGCCATGTTTTGCGCTATTTTTGCAGGAATTTTCAGGAAAATTATATATATATATATATATATATATATATATATTTTTTTTTTTTGCAGCAGAGTTTAGGCTTTAACATGAAATGTCTTGTTTGTAAATTTTATTCAGTTTTTTTACAATATTATTAAGTAAAAAAAAAAAATAAATACAAATTTTTTTAGAAAATTGCCTCCTTTATTTTAAATAAAACATGTATTTTATTAAAGAAAACCATATTGCACGTGAAAGCCCCATTTCTACCAATTAGAACGGTACCACATATTTATCGGTAGCCCCCCGTTCCTGCCCAGGAGACCCCCCAAACTAAAACAAGTACTTTATAACATTTACAAATAAAATACAACTATCATCCACACTACAAAGAGTGAAATCGAGAAAAAAAATGACATAGAGTCCCCCCTACTGGAAGTAACCAGCCCGGGACCAACTATGCAGGGCTTGTAGGAACATGTCGCAGGGGCCAGGTTTTGTGGCCCCTGGCCCTGCAGGCTACAAGCCTGCATAGCCCCCAGCCTTGTGAACTAATATAGGGGTCTCATGGATCCCTTACCAGTTCACAATGGGTTAAATGTAAAAAAAACACACACACATACACACTTTTTTTTTTTAATACTTACCTCCCATCCATCCTGGAGCACTGTGTCCCTTGATAATCACTGGCTTCTGCTCACCTGCTGGTTGTAAGTTCCTTACTACATTTCAAATTATCAACATTTTGTACATGACCTGCAATTAAATGTACATCTTGATTTACACAGCACAGTTAACTCTTTGAAGGTAAATCATATATCCTCGACCCATAGATTAACTCTCTCCTATTGTATCTTGTATTCAGAATGTTTATTATGAACTCTGTAACACTGCAATTTTTCCTAATGTGGCTCCAGCGACCACTAAGAGCAAATCATAAACCGCAGCACCTTCATATAGTCAATAGTCATTTCATATAACTCATAACTCTGTAACACTGCATTTTTAATGGTCTATGTACTGTGTTTCTACCCTGTCTGTAATTACTACTTTGTACAGTGCCACGAAAGATGATGGTGCTTTAAATATAAATAATAATAGTAATAGCTCAAATCAGCCATTTTTTGTTGAAATACCTTTGTAATTACACAATTAAAGATACAAGTCTTTTAGGGCTACGTTTTGCTCATCCGGATCCTACGGTTGCTTCCTTCTGATTCACATTGGTTAAGGCTAGGGAGTGTGACTGTACAGCAATTATTTAAGTTATACCCCACATTCCTAATTAGATTCCCAATTAAATAGCCAATGATTTAGGCTTTGAGTTTTAAACTATTCCTGGGTTTGACTTTGTGATCATTGTTTTGATAAAAGGGGAGTCTGCATCTCAGTGTTGGACCTCATATAGATGCTATCCTTCTTCTACCTATCCCTCCCCCAACCTATTTCTCAGTTTTTGTCAATAAAGAGCACCCCCCATGCACTTTACATGGGTCTTAGAACCTAGAGGAAGTGGTTGCAAGGAGTGGAGGACCTATTGACAGCAGTAGGTGACCCATTTGCATTTGAGTATTCCTACTCGCATAATACATTGCAAGCATAAGCCTGTGTTTACACCTATGCAGTTTCAGTTCAGCTGCAGGCCACACCTTTGTGGATTGCACTGAAAAATTAATTGAATGTATCCTCCTATCCTTTGGCAAGTCTAAACTGCTACTACACCTAAACTGCAACTGAAACTAAATAGATGTGAATCTAGACCCTAGATAGGAGAGGGGCCTCACCAAACTGGCATTTTTTTAAATAGGTTTTAGAAATCCCAAGTAGATTGTGACATGTTTTTATTTTTAGCAATATTTTCTCTTTACTCATTATTTTCTGCATTTTCTGGGAAAAATATCACATAGTGCAGGAAGAAAAAAATCTGCTTCCTTGTCACCCATTCTATGGTGCCGCTGCTGTCCCTTAAGTATGTGCCATGCTCTGCCTCTATCATAGGAGCAGACAGCACCCCCTCTGAATGACTGGGCCTAAAATGGGAGATACAGGGTCTGTCTTTTGGGCTGCACCACTCACAGGGGACCTGACCCAGCTGCAGAAAATAGGATGTCTGGGATAAAAGGGCTCACAATATCCTTAGCACCCAGGTCATTCGCCCTCCTAACCCTCCCCTAGAAACAGCCCTGTCTCTACCTTTCAATATACCCCAACTTGTCCTTGTCCATGAGAAAAGGGCTGCCTATATTACCATGAAGGAATACAAGAACACATCTTACCCCTGCTGCTTTTGTACATTTTTTAAGCATGGTACTTTTATTTCTGATGCTACTCAAGATCCTGACAGGCTCAATCTTTTGGCCATATTCTAGCCCTTCCCTCTCTCATGTGCAGTTAATCAAGACATTAGACAAGTTAAACATGTTAAATCTTTGCAGAACACAACAATAGTTGCAGTTCATAGCCCTGATTCGTTATGCAGTGCTTCCCAGTCACACTGTATAATGGACTGTTCTTACTCAATATTCTAATCAGTAACAGTCATAGTGAATTTACTAACTACCAGTACTGACAGCAGCCTGTAGTTTGCACTAATGCTGCCTGTGTGTTGCAACATTGTGAATTAATGCTTTAAAAGGCAGGCCAGTTTTAAACAATACCCATTGGTAAAAAATAGATAAGCACTGATATTATGGTGCAATGTCACAAATCAGTTAAATTTGCCAATTACATTTTACTGTTCATGGCTAAGGCCAGAAAACAATCTTAAGATTTACCACAGTCACGGTTTGTTAGTCCACTGTCTTTTTGCTTGTTTAATTCAGTAGCATAGTGATATTAACAAGCACACTTGTTGAAATAAGTGTTGTTAAGCACAGGGCCTAGTAAAATACTTACATGGCTTACTCATATAAGGTTGGTCATTATATTGTATAAAAAAGTGATTACACACAAAATGTAAATGTATTATTGAAACTAGCCAATTCATACCAGTTCCTACTGCCAATACCTTTCTGAATGTTGTGAACCTGTGTGCAAGAGGGTAATCTATACTCTAAATGGATATCCCAAAAAAATGCAGGAAGGCTTGAAAATGCCAACAAGCTCTGCATGCCAGTGTTGCACACATGTACCTGGAGTGTCACCAGGGGGTGTGAGGTCCTCTTGGGTCCTGAAGTGTTCTGTAGGTTTACAAATGGGTTTGGGTGTTGACACTCTCTTACATGCTCTGGAAAGAGTACAGATGCATACTGTGGTAAAGGTGTCCTAACCCTTCAACCTAGGTGGAGAGGCACAGAGAGTCTTACCAAATGTTTATGGATACCCTGTAGGTGGCTGTAACAAAAAAAAAAATCCCTTTTTTTTAAAAAAAAAACCTTAATCACTTAGAGTACTGCCCAATCGCAACACACTTTCTTGTATATTGAGTTGAATTCAAAGGTGAGGACATACCTGTTTATGTGAATAAGTGCATGCAGAAAAGTGAGGAAATAAGGCAATACCTTTTCTATGCTAACTATAATATTTTAAGGTGTGTTTTCGAGAATACCTAGTTCTTCATCAGACATGAATCTCTTGATGAATAGAACTAGGTACTCTCGAAAGTTCGCCCTAAAATATAATCAGTGACTATAATAGCATATAAGCATTGTTATTAATACACACGTCCATTGAAATTTAATCAAAATTTATATTTTGATTAAATTTCAATGGACGTGTGTATTAATAACAATGCTTATATGCTATTATAGTCACTTTAAATATGCTTGTTGCGTATTACGCTGCAGGATTACAGATGGAGTGCACAGCAGAAACTCATTAGGTCCTCAGCAGACACTGATGAAGCTAAGTACAGCGAAACTAGTTTGATTCTGCAGGACAAGGTTATCAATTCAAAAGTCTGATTTTGGATATTGAAAATAATTGTTACTGTTTTGCAATGCTATGTTTTTCACTGGCGCTCATGTAATAAGATGTAGAAAATAAATAATGTTTTATACTAAATAAAATAATATTTTAATTGTTTATTACCAATATACTCAATTTATTGAGGCGAGGTACAATATAGTGAGCCCGGTTTTCCCCTTCGGGTGACTAGGGAGATGGTCTCCTATACCCTAGTACAACTATATGCATAAATTGTTGGGGCCACTGTTGAACCAGCCGCTTTATGCCCACAATCCAGACGGAGGTGGGCCTTTCTCATACACATCTTTGACAGTTTAACAATTTGGTAGTCAAGTGGAGGGTTAAGCTACCTTTTGGGCATAACCCCCGGGTGGTGTTATACCCATCTCTCTCTTTTCTCTTGTAATTAAAATATAATCAGTTAGCCTACAAAGGGTATCCCCTTATTTCTTGACATGTCTACTATTCGCAGTGGCTAACAAGGTACAACACAATACTGCTAAGTACATGCGTTCAACCAGCCTCCATTTGAGTGCAGATCTGCCAGCACTTGTGAGTGTCTCAAAATCTCGAATCCTAATTAGATGTACAGATTAAGAATATGTATTTTTTGCACTTTGTATTTTGAGGCAGAGACTTTTCTGACTTTTCTAGATATCAACTGAAGAAGTAAGCCATTTGGCTTCCATTAAATTTCCCCCTTAAAGCGGTCCCACACCCGTTCCCCAGCGAATGGGTGCAGGGCTACATAGTGACATGCTTTGGGGGCATCCCCCCCGCCCCCCGCCCAATACCCCTGCAACACCCTGAAATTCTAACTTGAACCTTGATCCTTGGCCGAAATGCTGTCCACCGATTGGCCGCTGTGGGCCAGCCTTGACCAGCAGCCGGGAGAGACAGCTCACATTACAGTCATTTTTGGCCGAGGATCAAGGTTCAGGTAATAATTTCGGGGTGTTGCGGAGGATATTGCACGGGGGGATCCAGCAATAAGGATGTCATCCCCCAGGCTGTCACTATGCGGCCCAACACCCATTTGCCCAGGAAACCTGCTTGAGGCCACTTTAATATAAAATAGTAGTTTTACTTAAAACAATCCACTGAGCAAAACATATATATAAGCAGTTGAAAAAACATAGGTGCTGAGTGATTCAAACGAGGTCTACAGTAAAGTATCTTTTCATTTCCATGGTGCCATTAAGCAAATTAATTTATCACTGTAATGGCAAAAAGAAAGATGACAGAAATATCCCCTATGAAAATCTTGCTGTATTCGTAAACCAGGGCTGTTATTGATTTATTTTTTTAGAAAAATCCCTAAAGCAGACCTACTCAGTGCCTGGTAGCTCTGCCTTTGGAAGGGTGCTGGTCTATAGAGTACATAACCTTTCTACTGAGCTCCAAAGGAGCCCATCATGGCCGAGATGTTTATCTTTTCCCCATGCTGCTCTGTCAAATGGAAGACCTAACGATAACTTCAGAAGCTTGGTATTGCGTACAAGGCAGATGCCTCCTATTGGAGGAGGTGTGACAGCTGTATGCTTGTTCAGCTGTTTTCTTATACCTTAAAGCAGAGAAAAACCCTTCTGGGGCACCGGACCCCAACCAACTGGCCCTCCCCACCCGACTACCTTGGACAATGCTTCTTCTTCAGCAAAAATGAAACAGGGGTTTCAACCACTGAGGACACGGCCATTTGACACTTTTGATTTTGATGATTGGTTGATCTCAAGAGTGCTGGATGACTTTGGGACATCTGCATCCCCAGCTGTCTTCTTGAACTTCCATTCAGATAGGCTGGGCGTGGGAGTGAGCTACAGGGATGCCGGGGTTCACAGTAACACTGGAGCCGCTGGTAAAGGTGAGTATACCGGAGATCCCAGGGGTTTCACACTGCAAGGCATAGCGCTATAGGCTAACTGCAAGACTCCAGCAAAAGCTTTCATCCGCATTAATGCAGGGGTCCCCACCCTGTAGTTTGGGAGCCATATGTGTGACCCCTGTTGTGTTGCCCGAAGGCTGTTTGCTAGACCAAACACTAGCATGCTACTGAGGCTGGAGAGTAAATAGTGCCAGTTGCTGGTTATGGTCATTGATTTTCATGGGGTAAAAACAGGATTGGGGAGGAAGGGAAGTTTGCCAGTTTACCGGTCACTTCAGCTTCCAGCACGTCACTCCATGTGTCATGTATAGCTTGAGTCACAAGGGGCATGCAGAGGACAGAAGCTGGTATCTATATGTGGTGCTGGATAAGATGTGGATCTGTGCCCTAAAGCAATTCAGCAGTGCTAGGAAATGATACATATTTGAAGCTGGGATGGGGTGGCAGGTAAAGGGTAGTTTATGTAATATGTGGGCCGGCAACCTGCCGATGGAAGAGTTGTCAGACAGGGTGTGGGCCTGCTTTAAAACTGCTGTCTATTTTATAAAAAGCTTTTAGGCAACCTTGGAGGTTTTTTTTCAAAATCAGTGTATTTGTTTTTACTTCCATTTAATGAATTCATTATATTCCACTACATCACAAAATCCGAATTAATTCTACATCCGCTCTCTTGAAAGCCCAGAAAATATGTAAGAGATTATGCCTCTGCTTTTTATGGATTTTGGCTTAACAAGAATATGAATGGTTTTGATAATCAGCTGCAGAGTATTTTGACTTTACTGAGTGATATCGCTTTTGAAAAAAATTGTCAGAAGACATACACTGCATTATGCACATTCGCGTTTTACTTGGAGATATAGTCTTTCTGTTAGTAAGCAATTTGCGTCACTGGGAAAGAGTCCAGCTACTTAATGCAGGCAAGTCTTGCCTAGTCATGCTGCAAGTTTTAGAACAAAACTGAACTGTAGTCAAGGCACATCTGCAGTAAATTTACATTGCTCTAACTTGAACAGGCAGATCTGACACTATCACTGGCTGTACCTGGGCAAGTGCTGGGGCCCTTAGAATCTTTAGGGGCTCAGACTGGGCTAGGCTAAGATTCACCAGCAGGCCCCACTCTCTGGACCAGTAAGCCAGGGCCCTCTGTTTAGACCTACTCACTAGGGATGAGCAAATCGATCCGGACGAACCCGGATTCGATCCGAATTTCATGACAAATTCGATTTGGATCGAATCCGAATTTCCCCGCGATTCGATCGAGCGAAGTTTTTTTCTAAAATCCATTCATTTCAATGACAGGCATTCTAGGATGGTCTACGTGACATGTCCAGACATGTAAGCTGGGGCAGTGTATGCTGGGACAGTCACATGCAGCCTATCAGCAGCCAGCAAGCCCGTTGACGTCACAGCGCTATATAAGGCGGCGGCCATCTTGCTTTTGCGCATTTGTCTATTGCATTCGTGAGAGCCAGGACTCAGGAGGACACTGCAGACTGTATTCAGGGAGAGATAGGTAGAGAGTTAGGGACAGCCAGTAGACAGCCAGTAGACAGGTGGGAGACAGGCAGGAAGTCAGGGAGAAGCAGGGAAAGGTAGGAAAAAAACGGATGCAGTGACAGGGATTTTTTTTTTTTTTCATGCAGCCTGAGTGTTACTGCCTGGGTCACTGGCTTTGTTAGCTGTTTCACCCTGGTTAACCACTGTTGCTTTGCATAGTACTACTGCTCCCAGGTGCTCTGCTGTTGGGGCATCCCATTCTGTAACTACACCAGCCTCTATTTACTATAACCCTTTGCACTTATTCTAAAAGTAATTTGGCCTGATAAAGACACTTTTGCTGTGCATAGTACTGCATCCCATTCTGTAACATACCATACCCCTCTTTAATTACACTAAGCAGCTCTCTTATTTACACTAAGCAGGCCTGTTGGAGGCTGAGTGTTACTGCTCACTTTTGGTGTGCATTATATTCTGTTTCATATAGACCCACCGCTGCCTGGGGGTTCTTAAAATATCACCTACTACCACGCCAGTTAGACTATGTCGGGCAGACAAGTGCCTGGAAGTGAAAAGAGGAGTGGCAGAGGCCAAGATTCCGCAGGCAGAGGTCGCAGCAGACTGGGGGCCAGTAGCAGCAGGAGTCACGCTGAGAGACCTAATCTGCCAGTATCTGCTAGCGGTCGGGTCTCCACCAGTAACGCATCTGCCGTGGTAGATTGGATGACGCGCTCATCAACAACCACATCATCTCGACTTACGTCTGAGAGCCCCAGTCTAGGGTCGGTCGGTTCCTCAGACACAACCCTGAGTTGGCATGCCCCGAGAGCAGTCCCTGTCCCCCCACTGGCTCTGTCCTACACCGTTCCCTCCCCCAGCGACGTATCCCATGCTTTGGGTTCAGCTCCACTTTTTAGTGAGGAGGACGATCATCTGGAGGACAGCCAGCAGCTACTGGCCAGCCATGAAATGGAGGTGCCTTCTTTAGCTCCGCACAGAAATAGTGATGTGGAGAGTGATGTGGGTGTTGGGAGCTTTCCAGCTCCTGCGCCAGACACAGAAACCGATAAGATCAGGGAGCTACAGCCACAACTCGGTGATGATGATGATGATGATGATGATGAAGCCGATTGCACTTGGGAGCCGGGTGATGAAGGGGCTTCATCATCATCATCAGGAGAAGAGGGGCGCAGGTTGCCCCGGAGTCAGCAGCTGAGGCAGCAAGGTGGTAGCAGTCAGCATGGGGGCACAATTCCAAAGGCTGGAGCCGGCCGGGGCCGGGGTAGAGCACCTGCTGTGCGGCAGTCTACCTTATCGGGAGGTAGTGGAGCAGGGGTTCCTGTAGTTGGCAACAGCAGCAGTGAATCAGTGAGGCCAGGGGGTGGGAAAAGTAGCTACTCGGCAGTGTGGCAGTTTATCCTGAAGCATCCGCAGGAGGGTAACATGGCCACATGCAAGATATGTAGGCAGAAGGTGAAGCATGGCCAGGGTCCAAATGTTGGCACCACGGCCCTGCGTCAACATATGCAGCGTCACCATAAAGCGGCCTGGGAGAACCTAGGCTCCGGAGAGGTGGGCCAGACTGCTTCCTCACCGAGTGGCACGCCGCTCCCAATTTCTGCCAGCCAAGGCTCCAGCACCTCAGCCGAAGGCAGCTGTGCGTCATACCCATCCTCTGTCGCTCCTGCTCCTCCTCCTCCAAGTCATGCATCCCGCCAGCAATCCATCAGCGAAGCCATGTCCAAGAGACAGCAGTATGCGCCCACTCATCCTACGGTGCAGAAGCTGAATGTGCTCCTGTCCAAGTTGCTGGTGCTGCAGTCGCTCCCTTTTCAGGTGGTGGACTCTGCACCTTTCAGAGAACTGATGGCTTGTGCCGAGCCGAGGTGGAGAGTCCCAAGCCGTCATTTCTTTGCCAAGAAGGCAGTACCAGCGCTGCACACTTTTGTTGAACAGAAGGTGGCCCAGTCCTTGAGCCTGTCGGTGTGTAGCAAAGTGCATGGCAGCGCCGACGTCTGGAGCTGTAACTACGGTCAGGGACAGTACAAGTCGTTTACGGCCCACTGGGTGAATGTGGTCCCTTTGCAGCAGCAACTTGGACAGGTCATGCCGCTTCGGCCTCCGCGTTCCCTGCCCGTTGGGCCTGTGACACTGTGCGACTCGGCCTCCTCATCCTCCGCCATCTCCTCACCCTCCACTGTAGGCTCAAGTCTCAGTGACCCTCCAGTCTATCATGTGTGCAGGGCACGGAGGTGTCACGCAGTGCTTCACATGGTTTGTCTTGGCGAACGGAGTCACACAGGGGAGGAACTGCTTAAATGTATTCATCAGGAAATCCAAACATGGCTTACTCCAAGAAAACTTAAAATGGGAATCATGGTTACCGACAATGGGAAGAACATTTTGTCTGTGCTGCGCCAAGGAAGCCTGACCCATGCCCCCTGCATGGCTCACGTCTTCAATCTGGTTGTCAAGCGGTTTCTGAAGTGTTCCCCCCATCTGCAAGACATCCTAACAACTTCAAGGAAACTTTGCATGCACTTCAGCCTCTCATACACCGCCAAACACACCCTTCTTGAGCTACAGCGTCAGAACGGTATCCCCCAACATAGTCTGATTTGCGATGTTTCCACCCGTTGGAATTCCACCCTTCACATGTTGGACCGATTATATGAACAGAGAAAAGCCATCACGGATTTCCTGATGATCCAAGCAGATAGGGGGACTCCCCTGTGTAACTTCAATGTCAACCAGTGGCAGCTCATACGTGACACCTGCCGTTTGCTCAGGCCCTTTGAGGAAGCCACTTTATTTGTCAGTCGGCAGGATTACGGGATAAACGACGTGATTCCACTGCTTCATGTACTACAGCACATGTTGGAAACCATGGCTGGTCAGGGCACTGGAGACATGGCGTTTACATCTTACGGCCACATGAACCCCGTTGGAGCTGAACTGGAGGAGGAGGAGGAAGAGGAGGAGGAGTTGCCCAGCGAAACACAGTTTAGGCTTGGCGAAATGGCTGGTTTATCTAGTCAGCGGACAGGAGAGGAGGAGCAGGAGCAGCCAGAGGAGCTAGAGGTTTTTGAGGAAGGCGAGACAGAGGACCCGGGCACACCGTGGCAGTATGCAGTGGAGATGGAGACAGGTAGTCCATCCGAGTCACTTGCGCAAATGGCAGGAAGCAATGCTCACGTGCTTGTGTAGTGACCCCAGAATTGTTTCCATCTGTCGGCGGGATGACTTCTGGCTGTCCCCCTTATTGGACCCTCGCTTCCGGCACAAAATGGGGGCATTTTTTAAACCCACTGAGAGGGAGGACAAACTGAACTACTACAAAGACATTCTACGTAGGCCATGGTCCATACTCTCGCAGGTCTGACTCGAGGGGACCTCTGCGCTCACCTTCCACTGTCATGGCTGCTGGGGGGGTTGGCAGGAGCAGCAGCAGCAGCTCCATCAGCAGCAGCCTCAGTCTTCAGTCGCTAATGAGTAGCTTTCTACACCCGCATAGTGAGGCTACTCATGAGCAGCAGGAAGACCTGGAGCAGGACCTGAACCAGCAGGTCATGTCATACTTTGACATGACCATGCCAACACACCTTGAGGATCCGCTGGACTTCTGGGCAGCCAAACTTGATTTGTGGCCGCAACTAGCAGAGTTTGCCCTGGAAAAGCTGTCCTGCCCGGCAAGTAGCGTGCCATCTGAGCGGGTGTTTAGTGCGGTGGGGGCCATAGTTACGGCGAGGAGAACTCGTCTGTCAACTAAAAATGTGGAGAGACTCACCTTTGTCAAAATGAATCAGGGATGGATCAGCCAGGATTTCCACCCACCAATGCCTGATGCATGCGACTAGATTCAGCATGGTGCCACGTTTTACACTTTCCAAATGGTGCAAAACATATTTATGTCTTAAGGCCAATTTTTGGGCTCCTGCTGATGCCAACTCCAGGGTGTGATTCATCCAATTTTTGGGCTCCTGATGCCAACCCCAGTGTCTCTTTAAAGTAATGTTTGGGCTCCTGCTGCTGCTGCCAACTCCAGGGTGTGATTCATCCAACATTTGGGCTCCTGCTGCCAACTCCAGTGTCTCTTTAAAGTAATGTTTGGGCTCCTGCTGCTGCTGCTGCTGCCAAATCCAGGGTGTGATTCATCCAATTTTTGGGCTCCTGAAGCCAACCCCAGTGTCTCTTTAAAGTAATATTTGGGCTCCTGCTGCTGCTGCCAACTCCAGGGTGTGATTCATCCAATTTTTGGGCTCCTGAAGCCAACCCCAGTGTCTCTTTAAAGTAATGTTTGGGCATCCTGCTGCTGCTGCTGCTGCCAACTCCAGGGTGTGAATCATCCAATTTTTGGGCTCCTGAAGCCAACTCCAGTGTCTCTTTAAAGTAATGTTTGGGCTCCTGCTGCTGCTGCCAACTCCAGGGTGTGATTCATCCAATTTTTGGGCTCCTGCTGCCAACCCCAGTGTCTCTTTAAAGTAATGTTTGGGCTCCTGCTGATGCCAACTCCAGGGTGTGATTCATCCAATCTTTGGGCTCCTGCTGCCAACCCCAGTGTCTCTTTAAAGTAGTGTTTAGGCTCCTGCTGCTGCTGCTGCTAACTCCAGGGTGTGATTCATCCAATTTTTGGGCTCCTGAAGCCAACTCCAGTGTCTCTTTAAAGTAATATTTGGGCTCCTGCTGCTGCTGCTGCTGCCAACTCCAGGGTGTGATTCATCCAATTTTTGGGCTCCTGAAGCCAACCCCAGTGTCTCTTTAAAGTAATGTTTGGGCTCCTGCTGCTGCCAACTCCAGGGTGTGATTCATCCAATTTTTGGGCTCCTGAAGCCAACTCCCGTGTCTCTTTAAAGTAATGTTTGGGCTCCTGCTGCTGCCAACTCCAGGGTGTGATTCATCCAATTTTTGGGCTCCTGAAGCCAACTCCCGTGTCTCTTTAAAGTAATGTTTGGGCTCCTGCTGCTGCTGCCAACTCCAGGGTATGAATCATCCAATTTTTGGGCTCCTGAAGCTAACTCCAGTGTCTCTTTAAAGTAATGTTTGGCTCCTGCTGCTGCTGCCAGCTCCAGGGTATGAATCATCCAATTTTTGGGCTCCTGAAGCAAACTCCAGTGTCTCTTTAAAGTAATATTTGGGCTCCTGCTGCTGCTGCTGCCAACTCCAGGGTGTGATTCATCCTATTTGTGGGCTCCTGAAGCCAACCCCAGTGTCTCTTTAAAGTAATGTTTTGGCTCCTGCTGCTGCCAACTCCAGGGTGTGATTCATCCAATTTTTGGGCTCCTGAAGCCAACCCCAGTGTCTCTTTAATGTAATGTTTGGGCTCCTGCTGCTGCTGCTGCTCTTGCTGATGCCAACTCCAGGGTGTGATTCATCCAATTTTTGGGCTCCTGAAGCCAACCCCAGTGTCTCTTTAAAGTAATGTTTGGGCTCCTGCTGCTGCTGCTGCCAACTCCAGGGTGTGATTCATCCAATTTTTGGGCTCCTGAAGCCAACCCCAGTGTCTCTTTAAAGTAATGTTTGGGATCCTGCTGCTGCAGCTGCTGCTGCCAACTCCAGGGTGTGATTCATCCAATCTTTGGGCTCCTGAAGCCAACTCCAGTGTCTCTTTAAAGTAATGTTTGGGTTTCTGCTGCTGCTGCTGCCAACTCCAGGGTGTGATTCATCCAATTTTTGGGCTTCTGAAGCCAACCCCAGTGTCTCTTTAAAGTAATATTTGGGCTCCTGCTGCTGCTGCTGCCAACTCCAGGGTGTGATTCATCCAATTTTTGGGCTCCTGAAGCCAACCCCAGTGTCTCTTTAAAGTAATGTTTGGGCTCCTGCTGCTGCTGCCAACTCCAGGGTGTGAATCATCCAATTTTTGGGCTCCTGAAGCCAACTCCAGTGTCTCTTTAAAGTAATGTTTGGGCTCCTGCTGCTGCTGCTGCTGCCAACTCCAGGGTGTGATTCATCCAATTTTTGGGCTCCTGCTGCCAACCCCAGTGTCTCTTTAAAGTAATGTTTGGGCTCCTGCTGCTGCTGCTGCTGCCAACTCCAGGGTGTGATTCATCCAATCTTTGGGCTCCTGCTGCCAACCCCAGTGTCTCTTTAAAGTAATGTTTGGGCTCCTGCTGCTGCTGCCAACTCCAGGGTGTGATTCATCCAATTTTTGGGCTCCTGAAGCCAACCCCAGTGTCTCTTTAAAGTAATGTTTGGGCTCCTGCTGCTGCTGCCAACTCCAGGGTGTGAATCATCCAATTTTTGGGCTCCTGAAGCCAACTCCAGTGTCTCTTTAAAGTAATGTTTGGGCTCCTGCTGCTGCTGCCAACTCCAGGGTGTGATTCATCCAATTTTTGAGCTCCTGAAGCCAACTCCAGTGTCTCTTTAAAGTAATATTTGGGCTCCTGATGCTGCCAACTCCAGGGTGTGATTCATCCAATTTTTGGGCTCCTGAAGCCAACCCCAGTGTCCCTTTAAAGTAATGTTTGGGCTCCTGCTGCTGCTGCCAACTCCAGGGTGTGATTCATCCAATTTTTGGGCTCCTGAAGCCAACCCCAGTGTCTCTTTAAAGTAATGTTTGGGCTCCTGCTGCTGCTGCTGCCAACTCCAGGGTGTGATTCATCCAATCTTTGGGCTCCTGCTGCCAACTCCAGTGTCTCTTTAAAGTAATGTTTGGGCTCCTGCTGCTGCTGCTGCCAACTCCAGGGTGTGATTCATCCAATTATTGGGCTCCTGAAGCCAACCCCAGTGTCTCTTTAAAGTAATATTTGGGCTCCTGCTGCTGCTGCTGCCAACTCCAGGGTGTGATTCATCCAATTTTTGGGCTCCTGAAGCCAACCCCAGTGTCTCTTTAAAGTAATGTTTGGGCTCCTGCTGCTGCTGCTGCTGCCAACTCCAGGGTGTGAATCATCCAATTTTGGGGATCCTGAAGCCAACTCCAGTGTCTCTTTAAAGTAATGTTTGGGCTCCTGCTGCTGCCAACTCCAGGGTGTGATTCATCCAATTTTTGGGCTCCTGAAGCCAACCCCAGTGTCTCTTTAAAGTAATGTTTGGGCTCCTGCTGCTGCTGCTGCCAACTCCAGGGCTTGATTCATCCAATTTTTGGGCTCCTGAAGCCAACTCCAGTGTCTCTTTAAAGTAATATTTGGGCTCCTGCTGCTGCTGCTGCTGCCAACTCCAGGGTGTGAATCATCCAATTTTTGGGCTCCTGAAGCCAACCCCAGTGTCTCTTTAAAGTAATGTTCGGGCTCCTGCCGCTGCTGCTGCCAACTCCAGGGTGTGATTCATCCAATTTTGGGCTCCTGCTGCCAAATCCAGTGTCTCTTTAAAGTAATATTTGGGCTCCTGCTGCTGCTGCTTGCAACTGCAGGGTGTGATTCATCCAATCTTTGGGCTCCTGCAGCCAACTCCAGTGTCTCTTTCAAGCTATGTCTGGGCTCCTGCTGCTGCTGCTGCTTGAAACTCCAGGGTGTGTCAGTCAATTTTTGGGCTCCTGCTGCTGCCAACTCCAGTGTCTCTTTCAGCCAATGTTTGAGCTCCTGCTGCTGCTTGCAACTCCAGGATGTGATTTATCCAATTTTTGGGCTCCTGCTGCTGCCAACTCCAGTGTCTCTTTAAAGCAATGTTTGGGCTCCTGCCCCTCATAGTGATGCCACTTCAATTCTCTGCAATTGTGCCGCTCTGCGATTCTATTAGCGATGCCTCTGATCTGCATGTGATATTTATTTACAGTATTTATTTAACTAACCCAGCACGCATCCTATGCGTGTTACAGCAAGGCAAAATGGTTTACAACCCTATTGAGGCTCTAGGAGGCTCAGAAATAGCAGTTTTTAATAGCGATTCGTCGTGAATAAATTCGGGACTGTCCCAGTCCAGTACTCATTTGGTACAGAGATGAGTGGCAGAATCTTATTCCTCCTAGAAGCACTCCATTCTCTGTCTGCCACCCACCTCATCACCGGCATTGCCTTGGCTGTGGGTCTCATCTAATTGGTAGTTGGCTATTCATAAGCTGCATCCAGGAGCAGCACTGTACTGACTGTATTGGTCTTCTAGCGCAGTCTCTGCCTTGCCTGCTGTCCTACTGGAGACCCTGTTGCCAACCGCTGCCTATCTGACTATGTCCACATAGCAAGGCTGACCACTGCCTGTTTGACAATGGCTACGTGCCAAGGCCTTTTGCTGACCTCCTCCTTTCTGACCACACCCACGTGGCAAGCCCTGTTGCCGACTACACTCTTTATGACTCCAGCCATGTTCCAAGCCCTGTTTCCAATAATTGCCAGTTCTAGCACCAAGTCCTGTTGTTGCCCACTGCTAGGGCTGTCCACATTCAATGTCCACACGTCCACAAGTGCCAAACCCTGCTGCTGACCACTGCTACTCTGACCACGCTTTGCCCAGTTATTGAGCTCCTGCCATGTACCTTGCCTGGCACATCCAGGATTGTTTTTCAGTGCTGGCTGTTTACTGTGAGTTGTTTCATAGCAGGCCAATTTGATCTTAAACTGTCTTTATCATCATAGCAGGCCCAATTTGTCCTGAACTGTTACCAACACCAGCTGCAATTATTCATAGACTGCCAGCTCCAGGTCCCTATTAAACTCCAAGTGCTTCACTATCATGGTATGTGTCCTGGTTTACTGGCTATAGCCTAGAGACTTCCTTCATAACTTTCTACGACTTACTTTATGCCACTTGCACAATCCTAAATATGTCCGCATTATTTCCTGCATGGCATCGCTCACGGGGAGTGTAGGAGAAACTTTACCTCTAGCCAAGCTCTGTTGCAAAATTAGGCTTATGCCCAAAAGCAACACTGGGTAAAATAAGATGGACAACATTTCCCACTGAGGAATTTAAGGCAAACCTAAAGTTCGACTACAACCCTTCCCTTCTAAGTTGTAGAGTAAAACAAAAATAAAAAAAACACCTGGTAGCCTGTATTTTGCCGAATCCCACACCAGGAGCTAAATCTTGGCTTTGAGATATGATTAACTACCAGAAAAGCAGGTTTTGATGGCTTTGTCAATTGTTCTGAGCAACATGCCTTTGAAGAAGAATTGACTGTACTCACTAGGAGACTACAAGCGAGAGGCTATTCTAATGAATTATTGGAGAAAGCCAAAATTTCAGCTAGATCAAGGGATAGACATTCTATGCTCTGCAGGGCCAGTGAAGATCAGAAAAAGGAGCGACATCATTTTCAGGTCGATCATAGAAACTCAGACAGGGACAGGAATAAGGGGCTGAGGTTAGTAACAACGTTTAGTGAGGAGTTCCATACAATTAAGGCCATTATTAATAAACATTTACCCATCTTTAGCGGTGATCTGCAATTGAAGGATATTATAAAAGATGGGATAAAGATTGTTAGTCGTAGATCTCCAACATTAGGTAAGAAACTATCTCCTAGTCTCTATAAGAAACGGAAAAATATGTCCCAGACCTGGCTTGCCTGTAGAAGATTTTACAGATGTGCAGGCCAGCGCTGTGGCCTGTGTAAATTTGTTGTTCCATGTAAAGAATTTCAGACGGTGGTAACCCAAGAGAAGTTTATCATAAAAGGTTTCATTAATTCTAGTTCATCCAACGTTGTGTACCTGATCACATGTGATTTGTGCCAGGTGCAGTGCTTAGGATGCACTGCCAGGCCTCTTAAACGTAGAATTGCTGAGCATATTGCAGCAGCATCACAAAATCGGTCCAACCAAACGTCCAATGTAGGGCGTCATTTCATGGAAGTACATGCAGGAGACCTCTCACATCTGAAATGTGTTGCAATAGAAAAGGTCACTTTAGGACCTAGAGGGGGAGATCTACAGAAAAAATTACTACAAAGAGAGGTTTTTTGGATATTCAAATTAAACACCCGCATTCCACGAGGTCTAAACCACAGATGGGATGTTGACTTATTTCTTCGCAACTGAAGTTATTCTATTAATACAATATTTTTGTTAATTATGGAATTTAGTAGAGAGAGAAAAATAAAGGTCTAGCTATGTGAACCATGAGACCCAAGTGATGACAGAACAAGTAAAGGAAGGAGCTGTATGAAATATATATTGAATCACGATTTATAAGAACCTAATTAAATATAAAGGATGATAGGTAAATCAGCTTCCTCCCTGTTTATTTATGCGCATATGTGTATAAATGTATAACATTTTTTACCTTATATTGTCATTATGATACTTTAATATGGTTCAGTCCTTTGAAGACATTAATGTTTTCTGTTTGTGATTGATTAACACATAAATGAGGGTAGGTTTTTTATTATTAAGATATGATTGAATATGTCTAGATATGTGGATATCAACGTATTATATAATGTAGATGTTTACTCATTAATGTATTATGTGTTTGTATGGGCTATTTAAGCCCTCTCTATTTGTTTTTGTTGAATTCGACGCAATTATGCAACATCTGTGGGTCCCCCCTGGGTTTTCTGCCGCGGATGCGGTTGTCCACCTGTTCACACTTCCGCCCTCAGCCGGCCTCTCCACGGTTAGCGGTTTTGCCCTTGACCCACGCAATTTCTGGCGTGGTGTTCGGCGAACCAATTTGTTGTCCCGGTGAGAGGGGGTGTATCTATATACATCCCGCCTGGGACCCAGGGCACATTGGCTGATGGTCGGATTGTTGTCAACTTTATTAGGTGAACCTTATCAGGTGAGTCTTCATTCACTTATACATTATTGATTAATTTTAATCTAGGCAGACCAGGGGGTGTGGCATTAATTTGCGTCTGTGTTTAAATATGGTTTATGAGAACGAGGCAATATGCCATGAGTAAGGGCTGAATGCCCGAAACGCGTAGGCAACAGCCTTTTTCTCTTATGCTTTTATGCTGTTTTTGTGGAATATGGATGGAATTTTAAGAATTTTCTAAAAAACATGGATCAAGAATCTTTTTAAAGATGGACACTGGCTGGCTTCATGTCACTCTTTGAAAGTTGGATGTGAGTTGAGCACTCATTGCCGTGCTGTGTCTATGCTTTCTGGCACCTGTGGATCTTGAATTACCACGGCGGAGCTGATCCTTTTTGTTGGACTTTGATGGCTTTGTTACCCAATCACAGCAGCAGAGCCACTGCCAAACCACTCACTGCCCAGATGCAGGGGCAACTACAGAATTTAGGTTAACCCTTTCGCTGCCAGCCTACCTGGAGTTTTTGTCACCCTTTGTTGCCAGACCATTTTGCACTATTTTGCGCTCCCCATGTTCAAATGTGATTTTTGAAGGCATTTCCAGGGATTTCCTAGGAAAAAGATATATTGTTTTTTTCAACATAGTCTGGGCTTTAACATGAAATGTCTTGTTTGTCATTATTAAGGTGTATTCTCAATATTTTTTGGTGAAATGTGTGAAAAAAAAAACAAAAAAAATCTATGTTTTACAATATGTAGTGTTTTTTGTAATAAAAAATGTAAGTTTGTAAAAAAAAAAATCTTATTGCGTGTGAAATCCCAATTTCTCCCAGTTACAGCAGTACCACATATGTATAGGTAGACACCCTTTCCTGATCAGAAGACTCCCCCAAACTGAAACAGCACTTTAGGGGATTTTCAGATAAAATACAACTATGCTATGCAATATGCGCACCTTGCAGTTTTTCCAGAACAACAACCCTTTACATTTGAAATACCCCCAACAAACTATATATTCTCTGGAAGTACACACCTCAAGCTTTCTAGGTGTACCAGGCTTGTTGATGTGGCCACAGTTTTCTGGAAGTAATCCCTCAATGTAATCTTTGGTTGCAAAGAGTTTCCCTAAAAAAAGGATAAAAAAGCAGAATCAAAGCCACATTTTCCTAAAAAACTATATACAAACAAGAAAAAACAAATTTAATCTGAAAAAGCAACATCTTCCGAACAGAACGATACCCAACATGCATAGCTACTGTCAAGGGAAGAGTGGCCAAACACCCCAAAGTAAAGCGAATTTTACTTGAAAATTTCAGCTCTGCAGACAAAGTGCGCACCTTGCGATTTTTCAACCAAAACAACCCTTTACATTTGGAATATCCCCCATAAACCATATATTCCCTGAAAGTACACATGTTAAGCTTTCTAAGCGTACCCAGCTTGTTGTAGTGGGCTCATCTTTCTGGAATTAGTCCCTCAAATAATTCTTTGGTTGCGCAGGGTTTCCCTAAAAAATGTATAAAAAAGCTGAATAAAAAACACCTTTTCCTAAAATATAAATATGCAAACAAGAAAAAACAAGCTAAGTCTGAAAGAGCAAGGTCCCCCGAACTGAACAATACCCAACATGCATAGCTACTTTTAACCCTTTTAATTGCCAGCCTACTTGAGATTTTGTCACCCTCTGTTGACAGGTAATTTTTCCCCATTTTGCACCATTTTTGCGCCATTTTGCTGGAATTTTCAGGAAAATTATATATATATTTTTTTTTCAGCAGAGTTTAGGCTTTAACATGAAATGTCTTCTTTGTAAATTTTATTCAGTTTTTTACAATATTATTATTAAGTAAAAAAAAAATAAAATAAATACAATTTTCTTTAGAAAATTGCCTCCTTTATTTTAAATAAAAAATGTATTTTATTAAAGAAAACCATATTGCATCTAAAAGCCCCATTTCTACCGATTAGAATGGTACCACATATTTATCGGTAGCCCCCCGTTCCTGTCCAGAAGACCCCCCAAACTGAAACAAGTCATTTATAACATTTACAAATAAAATACAACTACCATCCACACTACAAAGGGGGTGAATCAAGAAAAAAATGACATAGAGTCCCCCCTCCCAGGGGGTAATTTTTTGTGGGATTTTTAAGGGTTAAAACCTTAAAAATCCCCCAAAAAATGACATGGGGTCCCCCTTACCTGAAGTAACCAGCCCGGGACCGGCCAAGCAGGGCCTGTAGGAACAGGGCGCAGGGGCCAGCTTTTGTGGCCCCTGGCCCTGCAGGCTACAAGCCCGCATAGCCCATGGTCACGGGCTCTTCTGCCCCCCCCTGGGCTTTGGGGAGGTAGGTAATGGGGGTGCCGGGGGTTAATGGCAAGTCACCCGCTAGTCGCAGGTGACTTGCCAGCCCCCAGCCTTGTGAACTGGTATAGGGGTCTCATGGATCCCTTACCAGTTCACAAGGGGTTAAGTGTAAAAAAAAACACAGACACACACAAAGAGAAAAAATATTTTATTATTATTTTTTTTTTAAATACTTACCACCCATCCATCTTGCATTGTGTCCCTTCCCAATCACTGGCTTCTGCTCACCTGCTGGAAGCCTTTTATAGCTGCTGGGTGACAGGTAACATGGGGTTAATAAAAAAACAACACGGGGTCCCCCCTCCCAGGACCCCTTACCAGTTCACAAGGGATTAACAGTAAAAAAAACACACAGAATAAAAAATGACTTTATTAAAAAATAAAAACTTTTTTTTTTACTTAACTCACCTCCGATCGTCAGCTCCTGTGTCCCTCGCAGCTCTGATTACATGTGGTGTCATTGCTGGCCATTGGAGAGGGGAGGCAGGCGATCAGATCATTACCTGCCTTCCCCCTCCTGTGGCCAGCGATGACAAGTGACAGAAATGACAGCCGAAGTCAGGACGACACCCGAGGCGTGACGTCATAAGCGTCAAGATGGCGGTGCCCGTCGAGGAGGACGGGGGGGTGATCGGAGGCCCCCCTGGTGAAGAGGAGACCCTGCGGGAGCGATCGTATGCTGATGTAAGTAAATGTCATTTTTATTATTATTTTTTTTTTACATGTATTTCGGCGGCTGCTGAAGGGGGGGTGGCTATTCCGGGCCCTCTCCTTCACCCGGGGGGGCCTGGGTGGGGGATCGAAGTCCCCCCAGATGAAGAGGAGACCCGGCCGGATCAAAAAAGGGGTCAGGTGAGTGTTTTTGTTATTTTACTGTAGCAGGGGGGAAAGTCAAGCACGTAGATTCTACGTGCTTGGCACTTAAGTGGAGTGGAAGCGAGCACGTAGAATCTACGTGCTTGGCACTGAAAGGGTTAAAAGAAGACCTACACCCTAAAGTAAAGTTTGAGTCTAATGCACAGTCTTCCCTTTTTGTGTCCTGGCAGCAGCTACTCTGCCACCCTGCATGCGAACCTTCACCAGCTTTATCAAACGGTGCACGGGTATACGTTTAAAAATAACAAAGGTTCTGTTTTCACTTCAGATCAAAAATGCAATGAACAATACAGTAAGTTTCTATTTTCTAGGAAGTTATTATGTCACAAGGGCTTGTTCTCGTCCTCTGGAAATAGGAGGAACCCCTAAGTGTCATTATGCTAGAAAGCATATACTCAGGTATTATCTTTCACCATTTCAGGTGCACTCTTTGTTAACCATAAACACTTCAGGTATGCATGACTAATTCTGTCACAATCTGTCAGTGGGTAAAAAAGACAAGGAAAGACATAATGTAATCAGTGGTGCTAGCGGTTGGGGTGATTGAATACAGAAGTAGCTCTAATCATTTAAATAGCAACGGAGGGCAGAAAAGTCAGTCGTGGACAAAACAAATGTACTCTTCAAGGGATTTTAGACCATTGTTTGTTAGAGAAACATATTGTTTGTTCTTCTATCATTCTCATTGGTTTCCATTAAAACAAATCTATATATGTAATTGTTAAGCCTTGTTTATCATGGCTGGCCTGATGCTAGTTATTAAAAAAATACTAATGTTAAAGATTCTTACTTGGAAAGAAAAAAGAAATACTCAACAAAAGATATGATCTCTACTATGATGCTTGGCGTCCCTCTTTATGTGTACACTTGTTTTATTCAAAGTCTTGCCTGAAAGGGTAATTGCCGGAGGGGAATGGCTTTGAAATAATCATAGAAAGACGCTTACTGAGAGGGGAAAAAAAAGATGCTTACTTGCTTATATATTTAAAGCAGACTTCCACAAGGAGAATGGGGGTGACAGATTTTGAACATACCATTCAGCTTTCTCGGGGGGAGAATCATTCAACTTTAATGGCCTGTATCCTGAACTAGAAGACACAGTGTTATTCCTTAAAACAACATATATATTGTCGGTAAGACCAAGCTGGTTTTTAAGAATATAAAATAGAAAAATGCAGATCCTAAGGTTTAGGATCCGTCTACAATATATGTTCAAAAAAAGATACTATATGAATATAGAATATATGAAAAGACTATTTGTGCCGTCAGATCCAATAATATGCATAAGATCCAGAAATTGCAAATTTGTCTACTTGGATACCATAAACAATCAAGGAAAAGAACTCATCGTACTCATGTTTGCATGGTTCCATGACTGACACCCTAGAGGTAACTTGCCCAAGGTGGCATGATATATAATATGCATCCAATCATCCACTCCACAGATTTCACATCTCACTGCCTCTATAATGTAAAGCATTTCACAGTGCTCTTCAATGACTGCTAGAACAAAGGTTTGTTAAGATTTCCCCATGCTTTCCAATATGGTGCAAAAAACTTTTCTTTTTTTTATATTTTCCAACTTTTTTTTATTATCCCCCCAAGGGGTTAACAAACCCAATGTATCATAGGTCCAACCAAAATGGTTGGCTTCTGGCCCTGATGGTACCCCAGCCCATTTGCCGTTTGCCACAGGTCCAATGGGCACCAAGCTGTCCTGCACCTTCCAAATCAGAATAAATGCATTGAGCAAATGCACATAGTCAAATAAATAATAGATAAATGTCCACGTTTCAATCTAGTTGGCCAATATATACTTGATCTGGTGCTTGAAACAACAACCTTCAGTGCTTCTCCAACATTTGAAAAAAAATGACTTACCAGCCAGTGCTTTGAAAGAGCGCTCATCAATCCACGGCCCCATTTGGATTATCATGTCTATTACTTCATATATTCATGAAGCCATATGCAGATGTTTGGAAAGCAAGTTGGAAACAACATAGCGTAATCCAGTAACATACATTTTTAATATCAATTAAAATATTATATATGTATTAAAATATATATATTGCACACAAAAGTTCCATATAGTCATGCGCTTAGAAGAACACATTTTTTCAGAGAAACCACAAGGGATGTGGTTTAACCTGTGATCACCCCACTTGCGCCCGCCAAGCTGAAACGATGACTAGCTGCTGAACACTAAGTAGTCCTGTGGGCATGTGTCTGGTCCCTCTGCCAACGTGTTTCATTCCTAAAAGAACATTTTCAAGGCTTTTTCAAGCTTCAAATCTGTTCTGTACCTTGCAGGATGCCACCCACTACTGTCATCAGGTGAATAGTCTCTCTAATATTTGAACTAATAGGAGTCCCTGTGTGGTCATTTTCTACAATGTGTGAAAGCAGGGCTGCCAACTAGATTTCCTGGGGCCCTGTATTTCCATAATGTCTGGCCCCCCTCATAACCTATATGCAATGGCTTAGCCTCTAGTTTGAACTGGGCCCCTTACCTAAATATTAAGGCCATATGGGCAATTGAAGTCCAGTCTAGTGGCCTAGCTATACCATTATAGGTTAGAGGAGGTGCCAGACACAGTGGTGTAGAGAGTCTGTCTCCCTAATATATGTGAAGGTTAGGCTTGGGAGGGCAGACACCCTCATTCATTATTAGCACTAGCAGCAATAGTGTGGCAGCCAGTAGGCCAAAGGTCTTGGCTGTCATCAGGGTAGCTCGGCATGGGCCCCCTGTGATCTGCTTGGCCCCTTGAGCCCCATACTGGAGTCTTGTCTGTCCTTTCCTGATGGCTGCCCTGTATGAGAGAGCTTGTCACCCTATGTGGGGAAATCATCGTCTTTCGTGGAGATCGCTACAAACTATTTAATACCTTCTAGGGTAGCTATTTCCTAATTAGTGGAAATGTCTCGACCTGAGAGAACCTCTATACCTCAAACCCACACCTGCATGGTATTTTAAGAATAAAATATAATATTTGCAGATAGTGAGTTGGAGAGAATGCAAAACTTTAGTGAATACTGAAAATGGCAACTGAAATGGTGAGTTTCCTTATCGTGAAGAGACACTCATAATTTTATATTTTAGTAAATGATTCCATTAGCAAGAAGTACATTCTAAAGTCAGTGCTGTCAGGGCCTGAGAATAAAAAAGGTGCAAAAGCTCTTAATATGTATTTAAAAGTGCACAAAAAGAGACTTCAATAACAATGTGCATTAAAAGCTTGCATTCACAAAACAACCGTTATGTGGCCAGAACATTACTTTTCTGACATGTCATTACAGAACATTTTTGCTTAGTACAAAAAAAAACATAATGGCATGAATTAAATAATATGAACATACGGTAATCATCAATCAATGTTTGTATTTTGTTATGTATAAGAATGAGCAAACATTACATAAAGCTGGATGCATGTTACTTATTTGGTGCAAAGCAATGTTCCTAAACCTATGGTATGCATCAAGATCCTATGTGGTCGTACTATGTGAGGCTGGAGACTGATTTGTTCCCCAACCAAACCCACTGTCATCTATCCTTTACTGCAGAAATACAAAACTGCTCTATAAGGTAAAAACACAATTTATATACATTGCTGCAAGTTCCATTCACTTAATATGGCAGTTTTGTGTATTTAAACAATTTTATCTAATTGACAACACATATGTACCACTAAAAAGGTACTTGAGATAGTTAGGAAATGGAAAATTGTACTTGATAAAAGAACGTTTGGGGATGATATTAGCATTTATTAAAGGGACAGCCAAGGCAATGGCAGGAATAAGGTGCTTACCTGAAGCCTTTCCCATGTGTCCTTTCTCAGTGCCTGCAGCGTGTTCTAAATGATGTAAGTGGCCTCCAAAGTTGCCCCACATCTACAGCAGTGGTGTCAAACTCATTTTCCCCAAGGGCCACATCAGCATTTGGGTTGCCTTTAAAGGGCCTCAAGAAATAACGGGAAACTAAATGCAAACACGACCATTCAAATGTATGGTTGAAGATGCAGAATTATTTTGCGCAGAAAAGATGCATGCACACCCGGCAATAGCTATCAATAACCCCTGCAGCAGCTGGAACACCCTCTGATGTGGCAGTAAGTTGGGTGGGTTAGGTGATGGACCACCACTTGTGTGGTGAGAGCTAGTTACTGGTTGCAGACAATACTATCTTCTTTCTGACAATATTGAAGACTCCTAGGCTCCAAGTCTGGCGGCAGAATCAGATGCAGTACTGCGCTTCACAGTGGAGTGCAGTGTACTGGCACATCAATTTGCAGTGGCACACAGGGGGTGCAGAGATGTGCTGCTAATGTCAGCAGCCTTGGACAGACTGGGCCAGCTAGAAGGGGCTTCTTCTGGAAGCTGTACGGGGGCCACATAAAATGTCTCGAAGGGCTTGAGCCTGACATATGTGATCTACAGTGTGTTGCTGGAAATAGAGAAGAGGCACATGGGACATGCTTAAAGTGGACTCTCTGCTGCCCTATTTTGCCATTGGCTGGATTGTTCCTTTAAAATGTATAATTAAAGTATTATAAAAATAACAAAATGACAGATCTACATCTCAAAGTGTCCCCAAGAGCCACTGTGCTCCCTACCCTGTGGGCATATTGATTAGGGATGTCCACTTGTGTTTACTCCTTAAAATTCAAGGAGTCATGTGATTTTACTCTACATTCTGATCCACCAACACAGTGACATATATGTACAATGGGAGTGTAGACAATGCCCATCTTATTTTGGGTGTCTGTAATGGGTTAAAAGGATGCAGTGGCACCCCAGGGCTGATCTGAGTTAATAGTCTATAATCCCACTTTAGTGTCACATTTACAAGCTTTGAAGTTTTCTTTATCTTAATTGCATTTAACCCCTTAGAAACACCAAAACAGGTAACACTGCTTATTTTACAACAGTCGTTACAATTTAAATGAAATCATTTATAAAAGGGTGCGAAAGCCACAGAACAATTCCAATAACTGAAACAACATTTTTTATATGTGCTAGTATGTGCCTTTTTGATGTATAGCGTGTAGGAAGCCAACAGGTTCAAGCAAGGGAGAAAAAAATAAACATACACAGATTAGCATTTTATAACAGGAAATGTTCTGGTTTCTCACTTAGCTGCCCGGTTTGAAGAGAGTTTTCCAATTTCTGGAATCTGGAGGCTGGAAGTGATGTTAGGCCAGTGTAGGAAACTATTGAATAGTTAAACACTTCCAGCTTAGAGACAGCAAAAAAAAAGCAAAATACACACACACACACACACACACACACATCCCACCAGCACAATTAAGGCAAAGTCAAAATGGCACAAATGGTGACAAAAGCTTAACAGTTTTCAACTGGCCACTTAGTCTGTAATGAGAAGAGCTGTTTACCCCATATTCCTTATTAAAGTGAAGTATTTTATTTAATGAGCATGACTCATGCAAGGTGTTCCTATAAATCATCGGCTGGTTTACAAACTCAATAACTAGGCTTCCTGCTATAACTAGGCTGTGCACACCTTAAATTATTAACACGCCAAGGCCTAAAGGCAGATCTTTGATGGTGATATAAACACTGCGAGGACAAGGTGCTCTCTCAGCAAAAGATTATTGACTCTAATTACCATTTACCACTGAAAAAAAGAGACAATAAAATATGACGGTGGGCGGGGGCAATGGGATTTCATTCTGTGCGGACTATAAAAGAAAGAAAAAAGCCTGTTGTTGTTGACAGATAACATAAGCTACACTACTAAAGCTGTTTGTGTTTTTCTTTCAAAAGAATAAGAACAATAGGAGAAAAAAAATGTGGAGAAGATTGGATTCAGGCAACCTTTGAAATGGATTGGAAAGCACCAGAGGGCAGAAACTAGGAAAATACACTGGAAGGGCTCCTTTTTTTAATTGTTTGCAAGGATGTATCCAAAAGAACTTAAAGTCAGATCACATCTTAAATCCTTTCGCCTGGCACTCGCTTACTGAATGGAAAAAATATGTTGTGGTGTAAATCCAGTATATAAAACAAAAATAATAGTTTAGCATGATTTCACATGTGTCAACAGAAATAGATTATTAAAATAAATGTATATGTATATATATATATATATATATATATATATATATATTTATTTCAAGTACAAATATTTTTCTATAAACCTGGTGTGGTGGCTGTTAACAGAACATTGGTTCAAATTGTATTATTTTTCATTAACATATACATTTATATTTATTTTTTTTATATATTAAGTATATAAATTGCAGGGCTCGCTGATGGTGTGAGGGAGTAGGTGAGAGATGCAAAATAGTGTAGTCCACTTTAATGTCTGAATCTTCCTTAGTCCTCCTGTCTCAAAACTGCTCTACCTAGTGCTGTGCTGTATGTGGACCCCCGCACGACAAATTAAGCTGATGTCCATTTATATACTAAGGCCCTTATTTATGAAGGAATAGCGACAGGTAGCGACTGGTGAGCGGCCGGTAATGACGGGCCCCGCCACGAGAACGCCGGCTCCCCACCACAATCACACATTTATCAAGGCAATCCTGCTTAGCGACTGAGATAGCGCCATATAGCCACTCATTCATCATTATTCCAGCCTCAGCCCGCAGCGCCAGCGTCCGACCTTGAACAGCGACAGGTATGACCTCTCGCTACCTGGCGCTCTCCAATGCATTTCAATGGAACAATCTTTAAATATTCATAATTAATTGTTATTAATGTTTTTTTTTTTTTTTAAATGTGAAAAATTCTGTGACCACTTTTGCCATGTTAGATAATTTTTTTAAGGTAAAAAAAAAAAAAAAAAATTTGTGCAGAATTGATATTACAGGTCTGATATTATTGTATTCATATTACTAAATTGTTAAAAAATATTTTTTTTTTGGTTTCCAAAAATATGGTGGTTTGGGGGTTAAAAAACTACTTTTAACACATCGCCGCCAGCGCTCTGGGGTTTAAACATGCATTTCACAGCGCGAGAATTTTTTGAGCGTGATTTTTTGATGAATATGGTGGGAGCCGGTCGCTCTGACCAGTCGCTATCATGCGCTCCCATACATCGCGGAACCTGTCAAATAGCGACTCGTCACCCCGTATTCAACATTACTGCAAACCGACTGAGTCGCTATCAACAACCGAACAATGGCCAAGCACAGCGACTACTAGCGGGCGCTGTGAAAATACTGCTACAGTCGCTCAACTGTCGCTACCTGGCGCTATTAATGAATCGGCCTCTAAATAGGTAGGTTAGGTATCCCCGCCTCAACAACAAGTACATCAGTCACTCCCAGCCACTGGTGCAGTTCTTTTTGAGGTGGTGAATAGTGGCACCGGGGGGGGGGGTATTAACTTTTAAACTACCAATGCCTCCTACATAATATATATAGTAAATGCCATTTCATTTAGCAGTTTGACTTTCCTGGGGGGGGGGGGGGCAAGGCAGCGACAGGCTGTGGCTGCAGCTCCGACTAGTAAGTATCCAGAGGTCCACTCCACAGCATCTCGTCCACCCTGAAAGAGGCCCTGGGGGGGGGGGGGGGGGACTGCATTTTATGGGAATCGCAGTTTGGGACCGCTGTCCCTGAAAGACCAAAGATTGGCTTTGTGAATGCTGTACTTTATTGTTGTTGAGACATATATTCTTGCTATATATCTCTTTATACATCAAACTATATTTATATATTTTTTATCTGAGTGGTATATACAACATTTTACATAGCTCTGTACAAAAGCACTCAGGGCCTTATTCATGAAGAGATAGCGCCAGGTAGTGCCTTGTAAGCGGCAGGTAGCGGCAGGTGAACGCCGGCCACAGCACGCAATCACACATTTATGAAGCCGATTCTGTTAAAGTGGACCAACACCCAGGATTTTGACTATCCTGGGTATTGGTCCACTTCCCCGGGGCACCCCGATCGGGGGTGCCCCGCTGTGTGAAACCCCCCAGAAAGCCCCCAAAACTCACCTCTCCCCGCCACGGACAAGCTGATTGACAGCGACGGACAAGCAGCTTGCCCGTCGGCGCCTCTCGCGAGTCACTCTTGACGTGTGCGCGCCCGCGCCGGCCATTCAGAGACGGCCGGCGCGGGCGCGCGCACGTCTAGAGGAGCGCGAGTGAGGCGGCGGCGGAAGCAGCGGCTGGAGAGGTAAGGTTTTTCAGGGGTTTTGGGGGGTTTACACCCTGCGGGACATCCCGATCTCGGATGTCCCGCGGTGTGTGAGGTGATTGGCCCGGGAATCTTATAGATTCCCGGGCCGATCACCTCAGGGTGTTGGTCCACTTTAAGCGTAGAGCACCGGCGTTCAAACTTTCAGAGCGCCGCGTCTTACCTCTCGCTACCTGTCGCTCTCCAATACATTTCAATGGACGTTCTTTTACTTCTCTTTAACCCTTTAAGTGCCAGCCTACCTGGAGTTTTTGTCACACTCTGTTGCCAGACCATTTTGCACTATTTTGCGCTCCCCATGTTCAAATGTGATTTTTGAAGGGATTTCCAGGGATTTCCCAGGAAAATGATATATTGTTTTTTTCAGCAGAGTCTGGGCTTTAACATGAAATGTCTTGTTTGTCATTTTTTAGGTGTATTCTCAATATTTTTGGGTGAAATATGTGCAAAAAAAAAAAAAAAAAATTTTTACATAGTTTTTTTTCTAATAAAAAATGTAAGTTTGTCAATGAAATCTTATTGCGTGTGAAATCCCAATTTCTCCCGGTTACAGCGGTACCACATATGTATAGGTAGACACCCTTTCCTGCCCAGGAGACTCCCCCAAACTGAAACAGCGCTTTAGGAGATTTTCAGATAAAATACAACTGTGCTACGCAATATGCGCACCTTGCAGTTTTTCCAGAAAAACAACCCTTTACATTTGAAATACCCCCAACAAACTATATATTCTCTGGAAGTACACACCTCAGGCTTTCTAGGCGTACCAGGCTTGTTGATGTGGCCATAGTTTTCTGGAAGTAATCCCTCAATGGATTCTTCGGTTGCAAAGAGTTTCCCTAAAAAAAGGATAAAAAAGCAGAATCAAAGCCACATTTTCCTAAAAAAACTATATACAAACAAGAAAAAACAAGTTTAATCTGAAAACGCAACATCCCCCGAACAGAACAATACCCAACATGCATAGCTACTGTGAAGGGAAGAGTTGCCAAACACCCCAAAGTAAAGCATGTGCGTAACGGTAATTTTACTTGAAAATTTCAGCTCTGCAGACAAAGTGCGCACCTTGCGATTTTTCAACCAAAACAACCCTTGACATTTGGAATATCCCCCATAAACCATATATTCCCTGAAAGTACACATGTTAAGCTTTCTAAGCGTACCCAGCTTGTTGTAGTGGGCTCATCTTTCTGGAAGTAATCCCTCAAAGAATTCTTTGTTTGCGCAGGGTTTCCCTAAAAAATTTATAAAAAAGCTGAATATAAAACACCTTTTCCTAAAATATAAATATGCAAACCAGAAAAAACAAGCTAAGTCTGAAAGCGCAAGGTCCCCCAAACAGAAAAATACCCAACATGCATAGGTACTATTAACCGTTTTAATTGCCAGCCTACTTGAGATTTTGTCACCCTCTGTTGACAGGCCATTTTTCCCCATTTTGCGTCATGTTTTGCGCCATGTTTTGCGCCATTTTTGCTGGAACTTTCAGGAAAATTATATATATATTTTTTTGCAGCAGAGTTTAGGCTTTAACATGAAATGTCTTGTTTGTAAATTTTTTTTTTTTTACAATATTATTAAGTAAAAATAATAAATAAATAAATAAAAATTTTTTTTAGAAAATTGACTCCTTTATTTTAAATAAAAAATGTATTTTATTAAGGAAAATCATATTGCATGTGAAAGCCCCATTTCTACCGATTAGAACGGTACCACATATTTATCGGTAGCCCCCTGTTCCTGCCCAGGAGACCCCCCTAACTGAAACAAGTATTTTATAACATTCACAAAAAAAAATACAACTACCATCCACACTACAAAGGGTTAAATCGAGAAAAAAAATGACATAGGGTCCCCCCTCCCCTTAAAAATCAAAAAAATTACCCAAAGTAACCAGCCCGGGACCAGCTATGGGGGCTTGTAGGCACAGAGTGGGGGGGCCAGCTTTTGTGGCCCCCCCATCCTGCAGCCTACGAGCCCACATAGCCTATGTGGGCCCGGGCTCTTCTGCCCCCCCCTGGCCTTTGGGGAGGCAGGTAATGGGGGTGCCGGGGGTTAATGGCAAGCCACCCGCTAGCGCAGGTGGCTTGCCATCCCCCCAGCCTTGTGAACTGGTATAGGGGTCATGGACCCCTTACCAGTTCACAAGGGGTTAAAAGTAAATAATCACACAGACACACACTGAGAAAAAAATATTTTATTCATTTTTATTTTTTTTTTACACTATACTCACCTCCCATCCATCCTGGAGCACTCTGTCCCTCGGCGATCACTGGCTTCTGCTCATTTGCTAGAAGCCTTTTATAGCTGCTGGATGACAGAACACAAAGGGTTAATCAAAAAAAAAAAATGACATAGGGTCACCCCTCCCAGAGGAGGGGGACCCCATTTTTTTTTTGATTTTTAAGGGTTAAAAACCCTTAAAAATCAAAAAAAAAATTGACGTGGGGTCCCCCTTACCCAAAGTAACCAGCCCGGGACCAGCTATGGGGGCTTGTAGGCACAGAGTGGGGGGGCCAGCTTTTGTGGCCCCCCCACCCTGCAGCCTACGAGCCCACATAGCTTATGTGGGCCCGGGCTCTTCTGCCCCCCCCTGGCCTTTGGAGAGGCAGGTAATGGGGGTGCCAGGGGTTAATGGCAAGCCACCCGCTAGCGCAGGTGGCTTGCCATTCCCCCAGCCTTGTGAACTGGTATAGGGGTCATGGACCCCTTACCAGTTCACAAGGGGTTAAAAGTAAAAAAATCACACACACATAAGAAAAAAAATCTTTATTATTCTTTTTTTACACTATACTCACCTCCGATCCGACGCCCCTCGCCGCTGTCTGTCCCGCGCCGCTGTCACTGACAGATGCCGGTGGTGATCGGCGCAGGGCGGGTGACAGGCGAGGGGGCTCGATCGGAGCCTCCTCACCTGACATCCGCCCTGCTCCGATCACCACCGGCATCTGACAGATGCCGGAGCTCGGAGGGGGTATAGGAGGAGCGGGATGACGTCATCCCGCTCCTCCCACAATGGGCGGAGCTAAGCGGCGGCGGCCATCGCCGCCATTACAAGAGGTGAGGACCCGGAAGAGGGTCCTCACCTGAAGACTGCGCAGCCCAGGGGGGGGATCGGACCCCCCCCTGGTGAAGAGGAGACCCGGACAGAAGGCTCGGGCGCGGAGGTGAGTAAATGACAGTTGTTTTTTTTTTTTTTTTACAGTGCCGATGTCAGCGCTGGAAACGGGGGGGGGGGGGGGCGGCTGGTTTCGGGCCCCCCCCTGAAGACGGAGGACGACGGGGGGGCGATCGGATGCCCCCCGCAGGAAGAGGGGACCCCAAGCTTCACGGGGATACCGGAGGTAAGTGTTTTTTTTTTTCTATTCTTTAACTGTTTGGGGGAAATACCAGGCACGTAGTTTCTACGTGCTTGGCACTTAACGGTAGGAGAAGCAACCACGTAGAAACTACGTGCTTGGCATTTAAAGGGTTAAACAGGGAGTTTTTTTTTTTTTATCTCAAATAATGTTGTGACCTCTCCTGGCCTAGAAAAAAGTCATTTTTGAAAACTTTTACCATTTTTTATATATTTATGCAGAATTGTATGTACAGGTCTGGCATTAATGTGTTCATGTTACAATGTTATAATAATGTAATTCCATATGTTTTCGCTTTGTTACTGGTGGATACATGTTAAAAACAGCCTTTAATCACACACCCTCTGGCGCTCTGGGCTACAGCGAAGCATTTTTGAGAGCTGCCGGTGTGTGAGGCTGTTTTTTGATGAATATGGTTTGAGTCGGTCTCACTGACCAGTCACTACCATTTGCTCCTATACAGCGCTGTACTGCTCATATAGCGACTCCCCACAACGTATTCATCAATGCTGCACAGCGACTGAGGCGCTCTGAACTAGCGACCCACGGCCGAGCACAGCGACTACTAGCGGGCGCTCTGAAATGCCTGCTACAGACGCTCATCTGTCGCTACCTGGCGTTAGCAATGAATCAGCCTGCCCGTTGAATTTGTGAAGTTTGGAATACTTTAAAGTAGACTTTTTCTCAAACCCTCCATGTGTGCTGTCCCACCAGTAAAAACAAACCCCAAATCAGGAATAATACTTAGTTGTTCTTGGAGGCTGCCATATACGGTCCTTGGTTCCAGTCCAGGTTATTCCAACGATCTTTCTCTTCAGGGCTGGTGCGAACTGCGCTGCACTGACATATCCCAGCTGGTATCACTTGCCATGTGCAAGCCCTAGTAAGTGAGTAGCATGTGAGTAGCCCTGGTAAGGTATTGAAGTTGATTTAGCACCTGGTGCAAATTGTTCTCCTTGCAGTAAAAAGAAAACGTTAGATGAAAAATGCTGAATCACCCCCTAGGAAGAGAGTGAAAGTTAATGGCAGCTTTTATAGCAAAAAAGTAGTACATACACCCCTTCTATTGACCACCAAGTTTCTCTTTGGTAGTTTTTTTTTCTATCTGTCCTACCTGAATGGCTGAGCGCAGAAGATGCTAGGGACGCAGCCATCAATGGGGGGGAGGGGTCACACAGCAGGGCATCCTCATTTGGGATAAGGCCAGCCAGCCTTGCAGTCTTTAAATTCCAGGGCTGGACAAGTTGGGTTTTAAAGGTAAACAAGAATAAATACATTCAGAAAAAGGTATTTACAGTTTGATGTAAGTAACCTAATATTTAATTCATACGTTCTATAGCATCGACATTAAGACTCAATAATTGATGTAAGCAAAGACCCAGTACTGAATGTGTCATGTAGGTTAATAATACGCTAAATTATATTATAAAAGCTGATAAATTACATGGGAATGAGTATTGACTCAGGAACTGTTAAACCTATAGAATGTTCATTAAGGTTATGGTCAGGAGACACACAGAAATCAACTGCATGGTGATCAAAAGAGCATATGCTCTATATTGTGCTGCATAACAAACAGGTCATCAACGTAGTAAATTATATCTGAGTAAAAAAGGGACAATAAAGGAATTTGCAATCGAACATAATTTTTTGCATATATGTCTTTTACTATACTATACCAAACAAATCCAGCAACATTTTCCCATACGCACATGGCAAGCATCAGGTTGGTAAGACAGTTGCCTGTTTTGTGAGGCCTGCATGACCAATACGTAGGGTCCAGTTTGACAGCTATTTATTAAGAAAAGCATCACTGTACACAGATCCACGCCTCTACTCCTTGTATACATGGGTCCAGCCATAACTAGGCAGGCACGCAAATATTGGGCTTCATTCATTAAAGTTCAAAAATACAATTTCATGTGTTTTTTTTTCTTAAAAAGATGCTATTTTTTGCATGGAATTTCTACTCGCGATTCATCATCATTTCTTTTAGATTTCTGCTAATTATGTTCGAGCACGAGAAAATGCACCCAGAAAAAACGTGTTCATCTAATTTATTTCGAGTTGAATTTGCAAGCGCAAAATATTTCAAGCAATTCATGTGCTCTAGGTTGCTTCTTCACATGAATTAAATTGTAGAGTTTCACACAATTTTGTTTACGCTGCTTGCAGGTGGAGAGAATGCTGTTTTAAAGGAGAAAATGCTATTTTCTGTCTTCAACAATGGAACTGGTCTCTACTTTCTGCATGAAGTTTCAGCAGCTGGATGCTGTTGTGCCCTGAGGAAGGGCAGAATTTGTGTACCTAGATTCTTTAGAGTGCACATCAATATTGAACAGTTACCTGATCTGTACCTCTTGGTTGTGGGTGCCAGGCTGGTACTCCTTGTATCTCCAGAGAGCTTCAAGATAGAAAGGGGTAGCTGGCACAGCCAATGTTTTTAAAATGTCCAAAATGTATTCCAATTATTTAAAATGAGCATAGGGCAACCATGCCCAATATGACATAAAATCAGATCTTACGCATAGCACAGCAGCCAATCAGCCTTCTTCCTTGCCTAGCAACCACAACCATTGCAGCGCTGATTTAGATAGGGAGAGGTTCCTGTGACCAGCTATTTAGGGACAGATAGCCTCTATTATTAAAAAACAGGGCAAACTAAAGTCAGCGATAGTGGCTGGAGTGAGGGCTAGAGTAGGGTTGTGCCCTACTACTGCACTAATACCACTGGCTTGTCACTACTGGGTCTGGGTGCCCCATATCTTCCTTTAAGCACTGGAGTTTGAGTGCCCCCTTAACCCAGTTTTCCATTTAAGCACTGGGGTTTGGGTGTCCCTTTAACCCAACTTTTCATCTAAGCACTGGGTTTTGTGTGTGGCCTTAACCCATCTTTTCATTTAAGCACAGGGTTTTTGGTTCCCCCTTAACCCAGCTTTTCATTGAAACACTTGGGTTTGTGTTCCCCCTTAAGCCACATCCTCCTTTAAGAACTGAGGTGTATCCCCTTATCCTACAAGAAGCTATAAGCACTGGGCTTTGTGTGCCCCCTTAACTCACATCTTTCTTTAAGAACTAAGGTGTATCCCCTTATCCTGCAAGAAGCTAGAAGCACTAAGGTTTGTGTGTACTGTTATCCCATAACATCCTCTAAGCACTGGGGTGTATCCCCTTTTTCTACAAGAAGCAGAACCACTGGGGCTTGTGTGTACTGTTATCCCTCAACATCCTCTAAGCACTGGGGTGTATCCCCTTTTTCTACAAGAAGCATAACCACTGGGGCTTGTGTGTACTGTTGTCCCACAACATCCTCTAAGCACTGGGATGAACCGTACTTTATTACCAATTGTACAGGGCACTTGTGTGTTAGTGCTCTTCAATATCCACTGTTGGTGGAGTATCCACTGGTTCAGGGCACTTAAGATGCTTCTGGGAAATACCAATAGTTCAAGGCACTTGT
This sequence comes from Gastrophryne carolinensis, assembly GCA_027917425.1. NCBI lineage: Eukaryota > Metazoa > Chordata > Amphibia > Anura > Microhylidae > Gastrophryne > Gastrophryne carolinensis. The sequence goes on along the minus strand of CM051239.1, from coordinate 270,100,684 downwards.
TAGTTCTCATCAATACCTATAGTTCAAGGCACCTGTTAGTGCTCTGCAATACCTATAGTTCAAGGCACCTGTTAGTGCCTGAAAAAGTATATATTTGAAGTATATATTTTTGCGCTGCATTTGGTATTTAATGGTTTATTGATACTAGCATCTACATTTGTGAGGTATTTTGTGGTCATTTATATTTCTTATAGGGTATTTAGTTATTGGGTAATCATGTAGGTTCTGTTTGTGATTACACATTGTATTTGTATCTATTGATTGTTTGCACTTTGCACTTTATAGTTATTTGATATAGGATCCGGATCATAGGTAGGATTTGCACATTGTTATTTGCACTGATTAGATCACTTGTGTTTATGTGTTTTTATATATAGATGCTGATTGATATTTGTGCATGCCAGTGCTCTCCCCATCACCTACACACTTCTATGTTGATTTGTCTTATATGTATTGTCTCATTATGTGTTTTTTAAGGGATTTTAATTGTGTAGTGGTTATGTGCAGTGATTAATTTAATGATAGGGAATAAAATATATTTTTATTGATAAATTTCTTTTGTGCCTCCCTCTATGATTCTGTGTTCTCAAAGCACCTGTTAGTGCTTCACAATACCTATAGTTCCAGGCACCTGTTAGTGCTCTTTTTGGTACAAAGCGGAGGAGGGTGTCTTATAATGCAGAAAGCAGCAAATAAGGGACAGGGATGTGGCCATGGTGCTTCTGCTACAGGTAATGGAGCTGGTGCTTGTCCGGTCACTGGTGCTGCAGGGAGAGGATGTCTTTCATCCTTGCCTGCTACATCTTCCTCTGGTGCAAGCAGGAGCTAGAGTTTGAAACACATTTTTGTAGGCCTCAATACTGCTGGCAGAGTTGTGAGGCCTGGACATATTGAGGCAGTCCTAGATTATATGGCACACAATGCTATCAGTTATCAGTTATGTGGGATATTCTTTCACTACTCCACTGCTGCCGAGATTGCAGAGCCCTCCACCTCACCCCCCATAAAATCTGCCACAAGTCACAGAGTCACTAATGCTCTATGATGACACACCTGGCTGAGATACCATTGACCATTCGCCTGCCCCTGCCTCAGTTGCAGACCTAGGGCTCATCATGTCCAAGAGCTTCTGTGGGAGAAAGAGGACAAGGCCAGTGTAACATCAAAGGACACCCTGGATGACGATGTGACCCAAGTGTCGACTGCTGCCGCTATCTGCAATGTTGAGGCTGACAGGGAGGCTAGCAGGGAGGAGTGGGTGGAAGAGCATGCCAGGGGTGATGACGAGATCCTAGACCCAACATGGACTGAAGACCATCATATTTCGGAAGAAAAGGTGGTGGTCACACAGCCCCAAGAGCCAGCAGAAGAAAGAGAAGGACGCAAACCATCAGCGGTCAGTCCGTTGCAACTGCTGGCCACCAAGCCCATTAACTGAGCACGTCAAAGCTGCCTCAAAAGGGTCTCACCAGCATTGCATTTTTTCAAGCAATGTACAGAGGACAAGACACGTGCCATTTACACGCTGTGCAAACAGTCGCTGAAGTAAGGCAAAACTGCTAATCATCAATTTACTGCTAACAAAACATGAGCTGCAGATGCAGAACTGCCAGAAAAACACCTGAGTCTCCCTCTGTCTCAGCCTCCTGCTCCACCTCCCCTACAACAAGGCCACCTGTCTCCCCCCAAAGGGAGAATGTGGGAATCCTACCACCTCCAGCACCAGCAGCAGCCCACCACCACCACGCCGGTTCCCATCATCCAAGGAAGCGTTCAGCTTTCCATCCCTCAAACACTGGAGAGAAAGCGGAGACTGACAGTTATAAAGAGCTGATCGTCACTACTTTTCTTGCCAAGCCATCCCTGGCCTGCACAGGTTGTGAAAAAATAAAGTGTGCACAGGGCAATGCCATTAGTTCCAGTGTCCAACTCACCACAGACGTGTGGACAAGTAAGCATGGGCATCTTTCTAACTGGCCACTGGGTCAAAGTTGTGGAGGCTGGAAGCCCTGTGGTGCAGATCCTTCCCCCACCCAGGATTGCAGGACATCAGTGGGTGCCTCCTGTGGCCTCCTACTCTGCTTCCTCCTCAGGCAGTCAGTGCAGCCAATCTGAGCACTGCCATAGGGAAACGGCAGCATGCAATGCTAAAACTTATCTGTCTGGGCAAAAGACCTCACACCACCCAGGAGCATCTGAAGCTGTTGCATCTGAAGCCTGGCAAGGTGGTGCGTGACAATGGACCAAGCCTTGTAGAAGCCTTGGGCTTCGGATTGATGCACATCCCTTGCCTGGCACATGTCCTCAACTTGGTGGTGCAGAGTTTTCTGGTCCGTTATCCAGAAATGGCAGAGTAGCTCCATAAACTGTGTAGCATGTGTTCCCACCTTCAGTGTTTCCACCTTGCTGCCACTGGCCTGTCTGCATTACAGAGGAATTACATCCTTCCCACCCACTGCCTCATATGTGACTTGGCCACCAGGTGGAATTCCATGTTGTATATGCTGGCAGATAAAGGCGTTCCAGCTCCAAAATTCCGGGTGAGTAGAAGTGCCACCAGTCACCACCAGTGAGTGGGCCTCCATGAGGGACATCTGCGCGGTGCTGCAGTGCTTCCAGTACGCCACCAATATGGGGAGCAATGATGCTGCCATTGTCAGTGCTACCATCTCCATCCTCTGCCTGCTGGAAAAAACACTTCAGACCATGATGAAGAAGAAGCAGAGGAGGCCCATTTTCAGGGCAGTGCACACGTGGCTCGCAGAGTGGATTGCTGGGCCGACAGCGGTCAGGTACACTAATGTTCAGCCAGAGGACATTTTGGAGGAATCAGAGGAGGAGTAGGGGGAGGAGGAGGACCACTTGCTCTCACAGCAGGGTGGGATCCAGCACAGAAGGAGCAAGAGGAGGAAACACCTAACACTGAGGACAACGTCTCCTGAGGACAACGTCTCCTTGACTCACATGAGCCACTACATGCCCCAGTGCCTGAGCAACGATGGCAGAGTTGCTGGCGGGCAGGCTGATTCATTACTAACGCCAGGTAGCGACAGATGAGCATCTGTAGAGTGGATTTCAGAGCGCCCGCTAGTAGTCGCTGTGCTCGGCCATGGATCATTGTTTCCGAGCACCTCAGTCGCTGTCCGGCATTGATGAATATGATATGTGAGCCGCTATACTACACTGTATGTGAGCGAACTGTAACGCCAGACTCACACCACATTCATCAAAAAAACAGCCACAAACATCGCTGGAGCTCAAAATCATGTAATTGTAGCCCATAGTGCCAGAGGTTGTGTGATTAAAGGCTGTTTTTGTACATGTATCCACTAGTAACAAAACGAAAACATATGGAATGACATTATTATAACATTGTAACATGAACAATTCTGCATAAAAATATTATTAATATTATTAATCCAAAAAGTTTTCAAAAATGTCATTTTCTTGCACAGAATACATGTCAGAAAAAAAATTGGTATCAGGAAAGGGATTTAAGCATTGTCCATAGAAATGTATGGGCGAGCGCCAGGTAATGACAGGTTAGATTTGGCGCTCTGCAAGGATGAACGCCGGCGCTGTACGCTGAGGCTGAGATAATGATGAATCGGACGCTACATGGCATTGTTCTAGTCGCTCACCAGATTAGGCGTCATAAATGTGTAAATGCGTGCCATCTCCGGCATTCACCTGCTGCTACCTGCCGCTGTACAGGCACTACCTGGCACTATACCTTCCTGAATAAGGCTCATACTCAACAGTGCTGATTACTGAGTGCCCCCCTGCTATATCACTGCTATAATGACATCAACTTCTTGATTCCAGCACTGGAGTGGGATAAAAAATTGAGAAAGTACAAATGCACGCTGGTGGACACACTACTGCCAGAGGTTCAGCTGACTTCGAGGGCTCAGTGGTGGCACAAGTACGAGCAAGTCGTCAACACAGAAGGGGCACTGGCAGCACCTCACAGGGGAGGGAGAGCATGGCCATAATGTGGAACAACTTATTCCATTGTCCACCACATCCACCACCAATGGATAATAAGGCCTGTATTACCAGGAGGCAGACGTTGACTCACATGGTAGATGACTACCTGTCCCTGCGTCTCCTGGTACTGAGTGATGGGTCCTCCCCATTCAACTTCTGGGTCGGTAGATTGGAAACATGGACAGAGCTTGCCTTGGAGGTGCTGCATGGATCCCACGGGACTTGGCTGTGCCAGCACCTGATTTATTTATGTATAGATTTTTGTATATATTTATTTATTGATTGATGTATATATGTATATATTTATTTATTTGTATATATATATTATATACATTTATTGCTTATATATGCATATATTTATGTATATATTTATGTATATATTTATTTATTGATGTATATATGTATATATTTTGGTATATATTTATTTATTGATGTAAATGTCCATTTATGAATATATCGATTGATGAATGTATTTATTTCTTTCTTTACTCATGTATTTATTTAATTTTTTTAGTTTTCTGTGACTCTCACTAGCCCATTTTGTGCATGGAAATCGCCCTGGTGTTACCCCCAAATTGGCCTCTGACACCCATTGAAAAAATAACATTTTATTATTTATTTTTTTAATTTATGTATTTATTTATTTTTTGGTTTCTGTTATGATTTTGAGTACTTTCCCTATCCTATTTTGTGAAGGGCAATGGCTGGGGTTTCCCCCTCTATTTCTCTTTCATTTTACTTCAGGCCATCAGAGTAATTCAGTCACGATTGGGTTAACATCTCGGGTGAAGGGCGTGGACTGCAAGAACAAAGGCGTGGCTCCTCCTCCCAGGCCTATATCCTTCTGACTGACTTCCTCCAGTCCAGTTTCTTTCTTGCAGCTGGAACTGGACTACAAGGGTGTATCTGAACTCCAGATGGATCTGTGGATCTGAAGATCCACAGTGATGTTACTCCAGCAGGAGATTATATAACCACAGTGTATATATAAGGAAGCGTAACTACATTGCAGTAGGTGGCCTACATCTTAAGTTTGTGGCGTTACCCTTTGGTCTATCATCAGCACCAAGGGTGTTTTTCATAGGTCTGGTGTTTTTTCTAAGAAGTCAGGGTATACATATAATCCCTTACTTAGACAGTCTGTTGATATGGGCCCCGTCATGTCAGAGGGCCCAGAAGGATACACAGACTGCATTATCGACATTGATCGATAACTGACTATCCAGTTGAATTCTTCTAAAGTCGAATATCATACCTTCAAGAGTTATTTCTCCTCTGGAAATGTCATTAGACACGTCTTAGGCAAAAGTGTTCCAGAACAGAAGAGACTTTTACTTCAGGCCAGGGTACAGGGTCTCTTGTCTTTACCTCACCCGACAATTCATCAAGGAATGTTTCTGTTGGGCCTGATGGTATCTTGCTTCGAGGCAGTACCTTTTGCACAGTTTTCACACATGATCCCTGCAGATGGAATTACTCACGATGTGGGATCAAAACACATAGACTCTGGATCACTCTTTTTGCATGAAACAGTCAATAAGGCAGTCTCTAGCATGGTGGCTAGGTGCTCAGCCTCTTCAGATCGGCTTCCAGTACAGTGGAAGCTCATCACCATGTATGCCAGTCTAACTGGTTGGGAGGGGTGTCATGGAGTCACAAACGATCCAGGGACAGTGGAGTCCGAAGGACAGCAGACTCCCCATAAATAACCTGGAACTGAGAGCAATTCTATTGTGTCTCAGACACTGGACATCCCATCTGAGGGGGCATCCCGTTCGGATTCAAACAGACAATCGACTGGCAGTGGCATATATCAACCACCAAGGGGGCACCAGAAGCAGTAAAGCCCTCATGAAAGTGAGCTGGATTTTACTTTGGGCTGGGAAACAGGTTCCATGCATCTCGGCTGTACACATCCCAGGAGCGGACAACTTGCAGGCCGATCATCTCAGCAGAGTGGTCCTGCATCAGAGGGGAATGATCTTTCAGTCAGAGGGTCTTTCAATTCCTATGTATGAGCTGGGGGATTACGGATGTAGATCTCTTTGCATCACAGCACAATCGGAAGGTTCCAAGGTTTGTGTCCCGGTCCAGAGATCCTCTAGCAATAGCAAAAGATGCCCTGACTCTTCAGTGGTCAGCATTCAAGCTTCTTTATGCATTCCCTCCAATCCCATTCCTGCGTCGAGTACTAAAAAAGATAGCACGCGAGGGAGTCCCAACCATTCTGGTGGCTCCTCGATGGCCAAGAACAAGCTGGTTCTTAGACATAGTAAGGATGTCAGAGGGCGACCCGTGGAGGTTACCCGACTATCCAGATCTTCTCACATAGGGGGGTTTTCTGCCAGATTCATCCAGATTATGATTCAGGTCAGGAAGAAGTCTCGTCAATGATCTACTATAGAGTCTGGCTGGTAGAACTTTTTCTGGGTTTCAGAAACCCATTGCTGAGAATAAATTTATCAAAACTTTTGTATAGGGAGTCACTTATGTGCGGCCTCCTCTTAAGCCACTGCTGCCGGTTTGGGACCTGAACTTAGTTTTATCAGCTCGTCAGGGTCCTCCTTTTGAACCATTGGCAGATGCGTCATTAAGTTTATTGACTCTTAAGATTATCTTTTTAGTGGCAATAACCTCAGTAAAGAGGGTTTCTCAATTAGCAGCCATCGGTTAAGTCTCTTTATTTAGTGTTACATAAGGACAAGACTGTCTTCTGCTTTAAACAGGAAGTTCTTCCTAAAGTGGCTTTCTCCTTTTTATCTTAATGAAGAGGTGAATTTGCCTTCCTTATGTCCTACTCCAGTGCCCGATACAGAAAGGATTCTTCATTCGCTAGATGTAGTGAAAGCACTAAGATACTATCTCACTGCTATACAATCTTTCTGTAGGTCGGACTCCTTATTTGTCATACCTGAGGGTCCACGGAAAGGTTTTTGCCAGCTAAGTCTACCATCAGCCGATTGATTAGACAGGCAGTGGAAAGAGCCTTTATCTCCAAAGCGAAGGATCCTCCATTTAGGATTACTGCTCTTTTGACACAAGCTATTGGAGCTTCTTGGGCTTTTCAGCATCAATCTTCAGTAGAACAATGATGCAAAACCACTACTTAGTCTTCAATTCATACATTTACCAAATTTTAGAAGGTAAATGTTAGAGCCTCGGCGGATGCCGCATTTGGTAGGAAGGTATTGCAGACAGTAGTAAACTAAATGTTTTTGGAATGACTTATTTCTGATAGAAAGGAATACGTTTTTTGGGGGGATCCCACCTGAATTAAGGGTACTGCTTCTGGAGGTCCCAATCGTGACTGAATTACTCTGATGGCCTGAGGTAAAATGAAAGAGAAAAGATAATTCTGTGAGTGCAGAATTGATTTCTCTTTCATTATTACTTCAGGACATCAGACCCTCCCTGTCTGCTAGGTTGTTATATCCATGTCTTGGATGCCAAGTCTTAGTGGAAATGTAAATATGTAAATAGTTGAGAGGAGTCTTGTATTTTGTCTCCAGCCTTTTGTCTCCAACAAGAGATTTAGGTATGCCTCCTGGGAGTCTGGTTCTACTGCTTTTTAAACTGGATTGGAGGATGTCAGTCATAAGGATATAGGCCCGAAGGAGGAGCCACGCCTTTGTTCTTGCAGTCTACGCCCTTCGGCCAAGATGTTAACCCAATATTGACTAAATTACTCTGATGTTCTGAAGCAATAATGCAAGAGAAATCAATGCTACAATGTACTCACAGAATTATCTTTTTCAGCCCTCTAGCCCTTGCTAGAGGATATTTTTGGTCCTCAAAGTTTGATCCCCCATGGACTTCAATGGGGTCCGAGTTTGGGAACCTGAACTTTGCCAGCAAGTTCGGCCTAACATAGTGAACTTGAACTTCTACGTGCCCACTCATCACTAGTTCTCATAGTCTTAAAAACTTCAACTATGGACCAAGGCGGGTCCAAAAGGCCTAGGATCTTTCATTTTGCCTTACCTGCTTAGGTCCATGGTGTGCTTTGATTTTTTTTAAGTTTGGCCATGTTGGCCTTATGCTTATTTTAAATAACTGGAATACATTTTGGACATTTTAATAACTTTGGTTGTGCTGGTTATCCCTTTCTATATTGATGGCCTCTATGAACTAACATGTTTAAATTTCTCTGCATTAAATGAGCTATCTGCATGCTAACGATCCCAGCCACATAACAAGGCTGACTGTAAATAACACTCACGGCAACACTCACATTCACATATAAATGTATCAAATGTATCAATGTATGCAAAGTCAAAACTTTGAACTGTTAATCTACAAACCACCCAAATACGTGGGTCCAATAACAATAGACGTACAGTAAAGCGACACAAAGCAACACTGCAAAAAACATCACTCAATAATTGCACACATATCAAATGAAGAGTGCAGAAATAAACATAATTGAAGGTGAGCAATGACATGTACTTTTCTACATTAATTAGAAAGTCAGGAAAACAAACCCAAAAAAATTAAAGAGAACAAAGGGCTACAACGGATCATATAGCTCCACCACAAAATAGTCAGCAGTAGAAAAAATGCGCACACACAGCATTTTGTTATGCAAAATTTGTGCGCTTTTTCACTCAATTTACCAGTTGTAATGTGATTTTCAACTGTGCTCGAAAAAAAATTTGGCCTCAAATTTGAGCGCATTCAAGCACACGTACTTAATTCAACTGCTTTTCTGAATTGCTCCTAAGTGTTAAAAATTCTCGCATGCAATGCGATTTTCCAGCATTCGTTTTTATTTCTACCTTTAGTGAATCAAGGCCCAGATTTATTATTTTACATATCAATAGAAAATGGGAATCGTGTATTGGAAGGGTTGTAATGGGTTTGTAATGGGTATTGTTTTGTACAAAATTAGCCTTATTCTTTTTTTGAGATTATTGCTTTACATTTCACTTTATTCACAACCAGTGGCACATGTATCTGCTTCGTGTAGATAACTATTAAATGGCTAAAATATGAGACACATGTTGCAAAAAGATAATACAATATGCATACACACACACACAAAGGGCATCCCATATTGGGATGTCTTCCTTATTCAGGATTATTTGACACAACATTTTGGAGTCCAGTCTGATAAAAACAATGGAGGGAGGTCATCAAAACTTCTTTCATTTCTTCTTCTTCTTCTTATTATTATTATTATTATTAATAATAATAATAATAATAATAATAATAATAATATTAATCATCATAATAAAAAGCCATCAGACCCCACTTACTTTACTTTTAGAGTTTTAATCCATTCCTATCCTTATTTTGTTTTATTTAGTTATTACATTATTTAGTGGATGACTTTTTATCCAAAAATGTATTGGGGTGACGGGATTAGAACATACCATTCTGTTTTTTATTGCTAATGCAATTTTTTTGATGGGCATAGATGCTTTTATCCTTCATGCAATGCTTTGGGCAGAAGAAAAAGTAGTTCATGCAACTATTCCCAAAAGGCTGGCTAAGGAGACAAGCAGATCGAGGTGAGCCATTCTTCACTGTAAAAGTGCTATAGTATGCTCACAAACCAGTCAGTCACCCATGGATTTTATTCATACCAATAAAAGAAAACCACAAGCTTGGCAGTTTTTTTCAGTTGGAGTGTATAAATAAGCCATCCTCTCATTATCTATCATCTATGGCTCTTTATATAATGATCATTTTACAGTAGAGCTCCTTTCATCACACTGAGATCACTACCGCATACAGGCTGCTTACCATGATGCAGCCAATCTGAAATCATGGAATGATAACAGTTAACTCCATATATTTGACAACATTGGTCTCGATTCACAAAGAGTTGAAAAAAACTCTCATGGTAGAAAACAATTCAATTCATGAGAAAAAAAGCCTGAGAATTTCTCTGTTAGTGAATCACCAGATAGGAAGACAATGAAAGTCAATGGCACTTTCTTACTCCTGAAAAGGGTATTTCACTTTTTACACCTTTTTACCTGTGTTAATCAAGGCCAATGTGTGGCCTTCACAATAATGGGTGTCCAAAACATGAAATAAAGTGGAAAATAAGACACATCTTTGGAATGTTATTGGGGATGATAAATCCTTAGATTCGTAACTATAATAAGCTTTCTAAAAAAGGCCTTTTTTTCCTCACCCTTCTGCTTGGCAACACAATGTTTGCTACAAAATGACAGGAGCTCTTTGCTGCAAGTAGAGTGAAGAATAAATGTTAGAGGAATTATACACTTCATTTCTTTTTTAAACACTGTAACACTCAGGAGCTTTACACATGTACACCTCATTGAAAGAATTTGTCTTCTGAATATGATAATTGCCGAGTTCTTGTGTGAGAACACGTGTCTACTTTAAGAGGTCATGCAAATAATGTAGAGAACACAGTGAACACAGAAAGTTCAATAGGCTTACTTTGTTTTCATTATTTTATTAAGCAGTGCACATTTGATATAAATTCCACAAAAAATACACAAGACTACTTTACATGTTTTAAATGTATTACATAATGTGAATATATTATTCCAATTAAAAACTATGCTTTTTTTAGAGTGTTTTAGCATCACAGCGAAGAATCTCACATGTAAAGCGTCAAAAAGTTAAGCATAAAAAACAATCGGGAAAAAAGTTACAGGAGGAAAACTACAGGTTAAGATGCAAACGTTGCCATAAGAGTAAAAGTATATTGCTTCACCTGAGGAGTTCAATGATTATTTACAGTATCTGATACCCAACTCATCAGGCCCTGGACTGTGATCGATTCAGGAAGAGCCCACCCTGGGGGAACCAGTGTTTTGCTTGGTTGTAAATTCACAAGTATATTTGCAGCCCTTAAATGTATAAGGCAATTTAAATATCAAATATGTATATCTCTAAAATGACACAACGTTGTCTAATAAGTTAATTTGTCAGTAACTCCAAGAAAAAGCTAGATGATGCACCTTAAAGAGTTATTTTTATACCCTGCTTGCAAAAAAATGTGCAAATATAAAAATGCTGCAAGCACTGTTACAGTACAGAAAGCCTAACAGGGCAAAAGCATATATATAAACATATATATAACATATATATAAACATGTATATTTAAACTGATTACTCATCTGTTTAATTTGGTCCAGGCGGAAATCAGCACGTCCCATCCAATCTCCAAACATGATGGCTGCTGTATTCAAGTTCACAAAGCAGCTCTCTCTATCTCAAAGCAAATCTCATCATCGTCTCTGCCCGTTTCCATTCAATACACGATTCCATGTGTGTCCTTCAGCTGCCCCAATTGAATCTTCCTGTCTCTCACCAGCCAGCTGTTTTTCCCTTTTGTTTCATTTGAAATAACACAGGTGATCTCTGATTGGCCCAGACAAACTAACTCAGGTGATACTCTGATATAAGATAAAACTTATAGGTGATTTTCTGCTGGCCAACTGCGAATGCACACATGAAACTAAACTCAGGCCGAAAGCTACCAAGCCCAGTCTTCAGAACAAAGGAAGGTCTCCCACCATGCTGCCTATTAATTTAGGAATCAACCATGCTGGCTAAACTAAAGGGGGTCATTCTATATACTGTGATATTTTTGATTTGTTTGTATAAGAGTTTTACAATTTCTTTGGAAACAAAATAAATAAAAATATCATAGCATTACATGCAGGCTCCAGAAAGCTGAGGCAACATGAGACAGAGAGATTGAGAAACAGATTAAATGATCAACATGAGAAAGGAAAAAAAATAGAAGGGGATAGGGGAGGAGTGGGAGAGAGAAATGTAAAGAGGAGAAGGTTTACACTGCACCCCAATAGGTTAGAGATTGCTTAACAGCTTTTTATTGTCAGAGATCTTAATTCCACTTTCAATGGCATTTTTTAAAGTTTCCATTATTGTGTGACAAAATGATAACTTCAATGTGACAAGGTTATCTGTAATTTTTTTCATTTTCTGATTATCTGGTTTTGAATTAGTTTGTTAGCAACCCTGTTTTGCAAAAGAAAACAGCTTTCCACAGCAACATACGTCTTACCTTAGCTTTGTACACCAAAGTGATGATTTTGCATACATATCAGAGACTTCCTCACTCTAGCTTGCTAATCATCTGTTGCTGGCTAAGGCATAGATGACAGGTTTACCCATTCTGCTAAAATTCAACTTCTTCAACAGTCTCGTGTTCCAGGAGGAAAAGGGTTACTGGCAAAGTTCTCACCTGTATATGCCATCATGCTGCTTAGACTTAGCCAAAGCTGCTGATTACATCACTTGTTACATTGGCAGAATTGTGGGACCTGTAATCCATTGTTTTTACTCAAGGCCATGAAAACCACTCCCACTGTTGCAAAACAGAGCCCAAGGAATATGGGGCTCAACTTTCCATTGCATAGGGGAACAATGCAGGGTCTTCTTTCACAACCTCCCCCATAAATTAAGTTATCATAGAGATGACCAACTTGCCAAAGCTAGTAATTTTGGGGCAGCTCAAATCTGTATTGATGGCTGTCCCCTCTTCACAGTCCTCTTATTCGTCATTCCAACAAGTTGTGTGGTGTGAAGGAAACATGACGCTACAACATGATTGTAGTACACCCAAAAGCACACCCAAAGTCAAACCAGCTTTGCTAAATATATAGTACAGCATGACCCCAAATGTAACCTTTAATATTTGTTTATCATGTAACATTTACATTGCACACTGGCCATTAAATATAGACAGCCTAAGAAAATAGAAAGAGATATATGAAATACCAATGATTTCATATATATATATATATGTAAGGCATAAATAACAAGAAAACATTTCTAGGGATACATGTACATACTTCATAAATTTGAAATTGACATGCCATTTTTTATTCCAATAAGTTATTATAATGTATTATTATTATTATTATTATTATTATTATTAATAATAATAATCTATTACATATTTTGAATATTTCCCAACTAGCATCCAATTTTGTAAACAATCATTTTAAACGAGCGGCAGTGATTAATATTAAAGTCTTCTTTTCATCCGGGGGACCTCCAATCCCCCCTGGGCCAGAAGAGGCCCCCTCTGGCTTCTGCCGCTGCAGCAAGCTGCCGCTGGCACCGTCCTGCTGACGTTATCCTGCTGCCGGCACAGTGGTGATCAGTGGAGAGAGGGTGGAGAGGCAGGAGATAAGAGTCCCTTGCCCCTCCCCCCTCTCTCCACTGATCACGGCCAGCTGTCATTGGATAGGAGGGAGAGACAGAGTGGGATTGGACGCAAGATTGGACATAAGTAAAGAAAAAATATAATTTAATAAATGCCAATTTGCACTTTTGTGTCTGTGTGTTTTTTTATTTTTACAGTTTTTTCCAGTTCACAAGGCTTGGGGGTTGGCAAGTCACCTGCAGCAACCTGTGACTTGCCTTTAACCAATGGCACCCCCCTACCTGCCTCCCCAAAGCCCTGGGGGGGGGGGCAGAAGAGCCTGCAGCCTGTGAGGGCTGTGTGGACTTGTAGCCTTCAGGGTCATGGCCTCTGTGCCCTGGTCTACCAGCCCTACATGGGTGGTGCCTAGGCTGATTATGCTGGGTAGGAGGGACCCCACACAATTTTGTTTTGGGTTTAACCTATGTCATTTTTTTATTAACCCTTGATGTCCTATCACTCAGCTGGAGAGCGGACGGCAGAGTGATCAGCGTAGGACAGTGCTCAGGGATTGTGTGTTTTTTGCATTAACCCTTTGTAAACTGGTAAGGGATGCATGAGACCCCCTTTACCAGTTCACAAGGCTTGGGGGTCTGGCAAGTCACTGTGGCAGTTAAATGGTGCTAAGTGATGTTATGGGTTTTAACCATTAACCATTAAAAATAAAAAAAGTCTTGCCCCCCGAGGAAAAATGTTACTCTTGCTAGTGCAGATGGTAGTTATATTTTATTTTAAAATGTAATAAAACACTCTTTTCAGCTTGGGGTGGTCTCACGGGCAGGATCGGGGGCTACCGATACATATGTGGTACCATTGTAATTTGGAGGATTGGGGCTTTCAAAGGCAATATGGTTCTCTTTATAAATATATAATTTTTTTAGTTTAATAAACACAAGTTCCATGTTAAAGCCCAAACAATATATACATTTCCTGGAAATTCCTGCAAAATTGCACAAAATAGTGAAAATGGTCTGTCAACGGAGGGTGACAACATAGGATGGCAGTTAAAAGGGTTAAAAGTACTAATGCATGTTGGGTATTGTTCCTTTCGGGGGACCTTGCACTTTCAGATTTCCTTGTTCTTTCTTGTCTGAATATCGATATTTTAGGAAAAGGTGTTTTTTATTCTGCTTTTTTATACATTCTTTAGGGAAACCCTTTGCAACCAAAGAATACTTTGACGGATTACTTTAGGAAAGATGCACTACAACAACATACTGGGTTAACTTAGAAAGCTGAAGGTATGTACTTTCAGGCAAGATATGGTTTGTAAGCGGCATTTCAAATGTAAAGGGATGTTTTGGTTGAAAAAGCACAAGGTGTGCACGTTGTCTGGAGAGCTGAAATTTTCAAGTAAAATTACCCTTACGCGCATGCTTCACTTTGAAGTGTTTGGCAACTCTTCCCTTGACAGTGTCTATGCATGTTGGGTATTGTTCTGTTTGGAAGACTTTGTTTTTTCTGATTTAACTTGTTTTTTCTTGTTTGCATATTGTTTTTTTTAGGAAAAGTGGGGCTTTGACCAAAGAATTCATTGAGGGATTACTTCCAGAAAACTGTACCCACATCAACAAGCCTGGTATGTCTAGAAAGCATGTGGGGCTTGCGGCGCCTGGATGCGCGCTGCCTGTCTCACGGGCTGGTGGCAGAGACGGCGGCTGCAATCCAATAGGATCGCAGCCGCCGCCGCCGCGTCATCAGTTACCCGGCAGGTTTTGCTGCTTTGCTACCAGCGCTCTTCAGTCCCCTAACAGACGGGGAAATCGCCCCCGATCATAGCGGGTGGCGGGCGGGCGGTGACGGGGCAACCCTGGATTTGGAGCCCTGACGGGTGCAGGTGAGTAGTAACGGCCCTAACTTATTTATTTTTGCTTAATACTTCTATAGTTACTATTTTACAAGCTACATACGGGCCTTACATGCAGAACATCCCGCTGGAATTTTGAACTTCTCTAATGTGTGTATATATATATGTGTGGGATACCATGCACACTGTTTGACAGTCTTCCTTGATAAAGGGGGCTCCTGACCCCCGAAACATTGGATGAAAGGACTGTTTCTTGCCATAATATTGACTTTGCTTTCTGTTCTATACATGCTAATAGAACAAAAATTATTTTGATGGAATATAAGCATTTATACTTACTGATTGGAGTGCCGGTCCTGTTTATTGATTTTGCCTAGAAAGCTTAAGATGTGTAACTTAAATGTAAAGGGTTGTTTTACTTGAAAAACTGCAAGATGCGTGTAGCACTTGTATTTTATCTGAAAATCTTCTAAAGTGCTGTTTCAGTTTGAGGGAGTCTCTAATACATATGTGGTACTGTTGGAACTGGGAGAAATTCACACACAATATAAACATTTTTTATTACAAATAAAACACTATAAATTGTAAAAAATAGATTTCTTTTTGCACATATTTCATCCAAAAATATTGAGAATACTCAATTAAAAAATGACAAACCAAACATTTCATGTTGAAGCCCAGACTTCTCTGAAAAAAAAATATAATTTTCCTGGTAAATCCCTGCAAAAATCACACGTATACAGCAAAATAGTGAAAATCATCTAGCATCAGAGGGTGATAGGTAACTTAAAGGGCTAAAAGCTATCTACAGGCTAATTCAAATTGTTCATTTTGTAATTAGCCTACAGCTAAATTTCAAAGTGAATCCACAGTCATGACTGAATCAGGGTCAAATACTAATTGTTTGTTGCACTCCCCGAAAGCATAATATTAAGCTTGGTTATTAACATTTTGGGATCTCTTCATTTTGGTGGCCAGGAGGCAAACCCATGTTATCACTGGTGGCCAATCAGCTATGCAGTTTGGGCAGGGGGATCTGACCCATCAGCCCATCTGTCAAACCCAGTTGGCTGGTGCCAGTCAAGTGAATCCAGGCTACACAGAGGGATCACAGGAGTGGTAAGTATGAAGCATTGGTATACCATTTAATGGGGGGCACCATGTAGACAAAGTGACACAAAAGTCATACCACCTTGGTGGTTCTAGAAGGTCTTCCGTCACCTAACACTGTATTCAAAATATACAAATAGCCATTTAAAGCCCGTACAGACACATAAATAGTTTTTATCACCTTTGGAGTTGTTTTGCATTGATTAAGTAAATCCAGTTTGGGTAAAGTATAGATGGCAACAGATTGAGTTGGGGTACAGACCAGTCTGCAGCCTTGCTATGTTCCACCTGAAAGGATCTTAGTGGATAGGGGGTATCCAAATCATTCATTCAACTTTGATAGAAATAAAATACTTACCACACTATCAAAGTTATATACTTCATCTGTAGAGTTGTCCTAATGCAATGTTTAGTGGGAAAATCTTTTTTAATACTCTTGAAACTCAGCTTCTCTAGAGGCTCAGAATCATTTGGCTTCCCCCCATAGTGAAGAAATCTTCTCAGCTTTCATGTCATGGTTCTTCTGGATGAGAATAAGCAAAGCAATAAACGTCAACAAGAAAGATAAGTCAACAGACACAGTACTATTTATCATTGGATTTCTTAAACGTACCAACATGCATGATAGTTCCACCATATTAGTCGGTCATTGCATATTAAAATCATTCATCCTTAATACAATGATTTAAGTATCCCTACAGAGAATTCAAGTCATCAGAAAGTCATTAAATACTGTAAAAATGAAAATGGCTATTACACAGCAGTCAACACTATTAACTGTTAGTTAAAACAACATTTAATTTAACAAGACAGAACATTTCTGCAGTTTACTTAGTATAAAAATAATGAGGATATTATTGTCACATAGTAACAACAGACCACCTCAGTAGAAATGCATGTTTGAGAAATGTCAAGAAAGCATGCAATACAAAAACTTTGTAATATAGAGATGTGTATACATCATAATCTCAAAACAAAATTCTTATAAAGGATATGATTTAGAATGTAGTATATTAACCCCTCCGGCCCAACAATGCCACATCTCTTCATCAACTTGTCCAGACCATCCTCCATGCCATATAGTTTCATCACTATTACTGCTACCTATTTAACTCATTAGGATTGCTGCCTGCAATTACACCCACACCCCAGGTTTAATAGTATTACTGTTGACAACCAGCCCCCTTCTGTCTAATCAACACAGTTACAGTCATCCACCAGCCTGATCAGTTTTGCCCCTTGTACCAGAGATAACCATTCATCAACAATAAAATAGTTGAATGATTTCCTGAAATCAGTCTTCCACGTATTATATATAAAAAGAAAAAAGGGGACTTCTAGTGATTGAGATCCCTTGGTAAGGATGAGTTTGGATTGTCAACTCAACTCTTATTGCCATTCTATCTTGTTAAAATGTGTAATTTCAGCATATCTATTGTAAGTCTCTCGTTCTCTCGTATGAATTCTGCTTAACACCCTGGTTGTAACCAGTAGATTGTACAGTGACACAGAATTTAAATGTAAACTTTTCAGGTGTAAGAATTCACATACTATTGCACAAATTAGACTGAATAGGTAGACAAGGTGCTCAAGAACTAAAAAGATTCCCCGATTGTGTTTTTTTATTGAATCTGAACCATGATGTTAAAAGTTGTAAAGGCAAATGCATATGTAATCCCTGGTTTAATTACACCTTTTTGAAGAATAAGGATCTGTAAAACCTTAAAAGGACAAGCCTGGCTATTCAGAGGTATACCCGCTCAGTGGGATACGGATTAAGTCTTGTCATCCCTTTGGCCCTCCAGCAGAGTATTTCGATCAAACCATGAGACTGCTTTCAGTCTTGCACTAGTTGCCACTTTTCACACAGTAAAAAGTCACATTAAATTCCGACTCTTGGTATGAAAAACATTTTATCCCTAGAGATTGCCGCGTCCAGCAGTAATCTGGTTTAAGGACAAAGGTCACATGACTTCCAGACAAGAATTGGAATTAATTTGACGAGGAATGAGGTGTACACTGGTAACTTCTCAGAATAGACAATAGACTTGATTCAGTGCCTTCCTAAAAAATCTCAGCTTTGTGCAAAAGTTAACTTGCGTGCGAGAATTCTCGTATACTCACATCATGTGAAAAAGACGCATGAGATCACAAAAAGGTACCTGCTGAATCACGTGAGGCACACAAGTAAGGTAAGTAACAACTGGTTCTTGCACACCACTGAATCAAGCCTAATGTTCCAATGTCAGAGTTAAGCTAAAAAACTTTCACTCAAAGACTCTTTTTGTTTTTCTAGCCTGATTGGGTGTCTAAAGCGAAAAAAAATACTCTTTTTATGGCTTACTAAAGCATATTGCGAGCTAGAGCGCTGCCTGACATTTCTTCACTCCACAGGTCCAGTATCTTCTCTTGCCATGGTTGACCAGAATCCACATACTCCAGAGACATTTTACAAACCCTGCGGTGTTACAAATAGGCTTTAATAACGGACAGGAACATGGTGTCCCAACAGCATGGAAACTTTCATGTCTGGAACACGTTAAATAAGTGCTATAATAAGTAACATTTGATGAACATCACAGATCTGTCAAGATCACAGTTAAACATCATTAGGATATCTATACAGGATATTGATGACTTTGCAAAGTTCCCACTGTTAGTAAATCAAATATTTGAATAATTTAAAAACAAAGTTCAGTTAACGCCAGATCACAATAAATAATATCTCATTCATCTGACTTGATAATTGAAATGTTTACTGGGAACCCAAAGCTTTTCCATTTTGTACTGGTATTTCCTGGACTTTCTGTGGAGAGTAATATTTGATAACTTTTTAAACTTTATTTTCAGCAAATGTAACTATTTATGTTCAATATCTTTTTATTGAAGTTTTGCAACAAATAAAGAACAGTACAACATTGTACATAAATGGAAAAGGATAGAAACAGGGTATCATACTCCCTGCCCCAAGACATACACATGTTAGCATCATTCCGCTGTGCTCCCACCCCCCTCCCATGCACCCACCACCACAGCACCACTCCGTGCAAATGAGCAAGAGGTCCCAAGACATCCAACCACCCCCAGCCCACCCCGACCCAGAACACCAACCAGAGAGACTTCACCGCCAATGGTTGTAACAAAGCTATTGCAGTCCTGTGGCCCCCGGGCCAGGGCCGGCCACAGGCAGTCAGGGACCCAGGGAACACCGCAAGGGGCCCCCACATGAGATAAACAAGCGGCTGCCCGGGGCGAAGGAGGGGAGAAGGGAGCCCGAAAGCCCCGGGACATAGGGAGCACTCTTAAGGAGAACGATGAAATATAAGGAGAAAACAGAGGTTAAGTAGGGGAGAGATAGGAATAGGAAGAGTCAGGGGCACAGACAGGGATAGGAGCGGTCAAGGCACCATGAACGCGGGCCATGGTAATGTAGGAGCAGGAGTGCGCAAGCCCAGCCCCCTCTATTGAGCCTCTATTGGCAGACGGTTGTCCCTATAATCCAACCAGATTGCCCACGTCATCATGTACCTTTCCTGTGTGCCCTCTGTATCTGAGTTCAATTCCTCCATGCGGCGGATAACCTCCACCTCTTGTGCCCACTCAACAAGTGATGGCGAGGTTGTAGTTTTCCATCGCCTGGGAATGATTGTTCTCAGCGCAGTCAGGAAGTGCCGCAGAACCCCTTTCTTACCACTAGAGATGGAGCCCGGGAGCAGGGACAGTAAAGCCACCTGTGGAGAGTTGTAAAATATTGAATATCTTTGCCCAAAGGGCCTTGATTGGTGGACAGCTCCACCATATATGCTCCATACTCCCTTGCCCCACCAGACATCTCCAGCACCTATTGGAGCACGAGACGTCAAACCTACTCTGGTCCGCCGGGCACCTATACCATCTTGATAACACCTTATAGTTCCTTTCTTGTGCTAAACTCGGGACTGCTAATTTGTGGGTGAAAAGATATATTTTGATGAGGTCCTCCTCAGAGATAGATACTCCCAACTCCTCCTCCCATCTCCTGACATATCCCGGTGGTGAGTCATTAATGGCCGCCAAGAGAACCCGATACAAGATTGTGTGCCCACTAGGGGGTGCCTGCGTAAGTACCTGCTCCAGCTGTGTCAAGGGTATCCTTCCTCGCTCCACCAAATTTCGAGTCATGACAAACGCACTCAACTGCCTATAAAGAAACCAGGAGGTGTACTGCCGCAGGGCCCTTTGCCTTATATCATCCAGTGTTAGGGTAGCCCGCCCGATGCTAGGATATTGCCCATTGTGACGTTAGACGACGCCTCCCACACCAAAAAACTTCTAACCCCCACTCCCGGCGCAAATGAGTAGTTACCAAATAGAGGGGTTAATGGGCCTGGTCTGCAAATTATAGCATTTTGTCTGGTCATCCCATCCCAGGACTGCAGGAATTGCCCAACCAAAAATGGGAGCGACTCCTTTACACACCTAGGGAGCACTCCTCCCCCACGGCAGTGAGTTGAGACTCACAGGAGAAATTGCTCTCTCCAGCTTGACCCATTGTTTCCCTTCCCCCTCCTGATTCCAATTCAATATACGACGCGTTATGGCTGCTGCGTGATAGGTTTAGATCTGGAAGGCCAGTCCCCCCGTCTGACTTAAGCCTGGCCAAAGTGCTGAATCTTATCCGGGGTTTCCCCACGCCCCACACAAATCTCAGAAAGGCGGACCGCAACTTCTTAAAAAAACAGTTGGGCAAGTGAATAGGTATTGTTTGGAAAATGTAAAGAAATTTGGGGAGAATGTCCATTTTTAATATACTAATTCTTCCAAACCACGTGAAATGGCGCTTCTCATAAGTGGTCAATTCAGCTACCGTCCTCGTGAGCAGTGGGGAGTAGTTAAGCTCGTATAAGCGCGATAGATCCGAAGGGATCTGCACTCCGAGGTATTCTATAGAGTGGGGTTGCCATTTAAAGTTAAAGTTTGCTTTAAGTTGCTCTACCATCTGCCTGAGGAGGGATATGTTAAGGGCTTCTGATTTAGTGTAATTGATCTTAAAATTGCTAACCCGGCCAAATGCCTCAAATTCCCTGAGAGCCGCTGGGAAGGATGTTAGTGGGGCAGTCAAGTGCAGGAGCAGGTCATCAGCATATAGGGAGGTCTTGTATTCCTGGTCACCGGCAATAATGCCTTTAATATCTGGATTCTGCCTTATAACCACGACCAAATGCTCCATAGTGATGACATATAACAACGGGGATAGCGGACAACCCTGCCGCGTGCCATTACTAATCCTAAACGGGGTGGAAAGAAGGCCGTTCACCCACACCCTTGCAGTAGGCTCAGAATACAGTGCCATGATCCTGGACAGGAGTACCGGGCCAACACCAATCTGCAGCAGAGACGCCTTAAGGAACATCCAATCCACTCTATCAAATGCCTTCTCCGCGTCACACGAGAGAAGGCATACCTGGGCTTTCTCTGCTGTGGCATGTGCTATTAGATCAAAGAGCTTATTGGTGTTGTCCCGTGCCTCCCACCCAGGTACAAATCCAGTCTGATCCAGGCCTATCAAATCTGGAAGAAGTGGCTTGAGCCTGGAGGACAAAATCTTAGCATGTAGTTTGACATCAACATTTATCAAAGAGATCGGCCTGTAACTGCTGCATAGTGATGGATCCTTTCCTGGCTTAGGAAGAACCGATATTATTGCTCCTAAAGACTGCCTGGGAAACCCACAATCTGGTCCTATAGAGTTGAAAACCTTAGTCATAAAGGAAGCCAGCTCAGGCCCAAATTGCTTATAGAATTTAGGGGTGAAGCCGTCAGCCCCTGGGCTCTTGCCCTGTGGCGCTTAATCGCATTGGCCCCTTCCTGCTCTGTGAAAGGTTCCTCCATGACCTCTGCCTCCTCCTCAGGTATGCGAGGGAGGGATGTGTTATGTACATACCCCACCACGTTTTCTGACAGCTCCAACCCAGCCGGCATGCCATTATCCTGTCTCAAGTTGTATAAAGATTGATAATATTCCCTAAAATGATCAACAATTTGGGAAGGTAGTATTTTGGGTTGGCACTGTGCCCCTTTGATAGTAGGAATATATGTAGTTGCGAGCCTGGGGTGCAGAGCCCGGGCAAGAAGCCGCCCGCACTTGTCCGAAGAGTTATAATAAAGCACCTTCTGCCGCGCTCTGAATCTTAAGTATGCCTGATTATATAAACCCTGTAGCTTATCTCTGGCTTTCATTAGGTCAAAGAGTACAGCGCTGGATGGGTTCTTTTTATGATCTTGTTCGAGGGTGTGAATGCGTTGCAGAGTCTGGGAAATCACGGATGTCCGTTCCCTTTTTAATCTTGCTCCGTGCTTAATGACCTCTCCTCTGATCACACATTTTAATGGCTCCCATTGGTAGGGAAGGGGCGTACGATCCTGTTTATGATTCCTAAGGAAGTCCGCTATAACCTCTCTTACCCCGGACAGGCACACTGCGTCCCCGAGCAAGTTGTTATTAAGCCTCCAGCTCCAATTTTTGGAGTAGAGCCCAGGTAAAGCCACCGATAGAAAGATTGGAGCATGGTCCGACCACAATATCTGGCCAATCCATGCTCGTGGAGCCCATTCCAGGGCGTGATGGCCTAGAAAGATATAATCAATTATACTGTATGAGTTCCTGGCGGCCGAGAAGAACGAGAAATCTTTGTCTCGGCTATGCGGAGCCCGCCAGCTGCATGTCAGAAAGTAGCTTCCGAAATCTGTTTCTCTTGCTCAGAGACACAGCCGACCCGCCTGAGGAAGTATCCAGCTCTGGCTGCATAGGAATGTTGAAATCTCCCCCCAATAAGAGTGTGCCTTCTGAAAATTCTGCTAAAGACCTCAACACCTTTATACAAAAACTGACCTGGCCATTATTAGGGGCATAGATATTAGCTATAGTATATACCTTTGTCAACAGCTCCAGCTTAAGAAAGATGAATCGCCCATTCGGGTCCACTTTAAGATCTAGCACCTTGTGGGGGAGGGATTTATGAATGGCGATTGAGACTCCAGTTGCCTTGACGTTGGGGTTAGGGGCGTGATACCAAGAGGGATAGTACCGGTTTTTGATGACGGGTATATGTCCCTTTTTGAAATGAGTTTCTTGGAGGAGTAGAATGGCCACCCTCTGCTTATGCATATCATACAATACCTGTGATCGTTTCTCTGGTACGTTCAACCCCCTGATATTAAATGAGCCTATAATGATCTCTGCCATTGCCCACGCGCTCCCGCTCCCGACTCCAACGGTAGAGATTAAGGTGGTTGGTTGGGTGAAAGGGGGGCTAGACAGAAAGGGAGAGATGGGAAAGAAAGTTTTAGGAAAGTTTGTAAGATAGTATAAGAGAGAGAAATATAGAGAAAAAAATAAGGATTTGCTGGGAAAAAACACCCAAAAGTGCTTGTGCTAGTGTTCACTAGTTTCCTCCAGTATGGAGTAAGCGAACCGGCCTACTGGGGGGAAGTGGAAGACTACGATCGTAGGCCAGGAGATGCACTCTCTTATGTGTAAATTTAAAGTAACCGCATCTCTGTGCTATAACTGCCCATGAACTAATCCAAAATTACAGCCAAAGATTATAACTAAAACAATGACCCAAACTGCCCCGGTTGGCCCCCCCGCCACCCACCCCCACCCGCGGCTGGGAGGGGCGGCGGCGAGCCCCCGGCGCCCCACCATTCTTGTCACCTTCACCCCCCGCCCAGTGGAGGGCCAGGGGGGTCCGCACCGCCGGCCGGCCCACCAGACCAAGACCCCACCGGAATGCCCCTACCCAAACGCCAACGCCGGCCTTCAACATGGCCAGTGAGGCATCCCAATCAGGTAAGTATCTCCGTCCTTAATCACCTCAATGGAGCCCAGGCCCATCAGACTCATCTCTGGTAGGCCAGAGATCCCCCTCAATTCCCCCGACAACCCCTCTCCACTGCAGCCAACCAGGGCCAAAGGCGGCTAACGCCCGAAACAAGCCGACCAAACAAATCACGTCGGCCCGCCCCCAAGCACCAGCCCCCCCTGCATCCCGGGCCGCCCGACGCCCCGGCCGTCAGCCAGGCCATCAGCCAAGAGTCCTTGCATCGCATAAGGGGGGTCCGCCAAGTCTTCTTCTCACATTGTCCATATCCAGCCGCCATGCACCGCAAACTTCCAACCGCCGGGTGAAGCCGTCACATGCGCTCACTGCGCCGCCTCCTCTCTCCTCTTCTCGCCGGCCTCGGGTGGCTCTCCTCTCAGGCTCCCAGCTCCCGGTATGGAACTGTCCACACCCTGCGGGCTCCATGTCGGGGAATCATCCCGAGTTTGGTCTCCTCCCCGCCGCGCGGAGGGCTCCGGCCGCCCCTCTTCTGTCGCTCCTCTGCTGACCCCGCCATTTCCGCCATCTTGCCGACAGTCACGTAGTCTTCCTCCTTCTCCGTGGCAGCAAAAAAACGGCTGATCTTGCCACCACCGCCTGATTGCCCACCTCTGGATGCCACCCGACTTCTTCCTTTTAGACCTCCCAGCAGGTGAGTCTTTTACTGCGATTATCCTTGTTTTTTGAACGTTTGTAGTGCAGAACTCCTTCTTCTGCGTCCTCACGCCCCCCTAACAAATGTAACTATTTAATGCAATTGTACTACTACAACTGTACCATTGAAACAATTAAACGTATTGGCCAATAGGATAAAAAAACAAAAAGGTATGCACCTTTTGTCCCCCACAGCTGAAATATCCTGTGCTAGAGCTTCTCGGTCCTGTGTCAGTGGGACCTGAACTTTAATCGCTGGCATTTCCGTGTCACCACAGAGGTGCAGCCACGCCCTGAATGTGTGCAAAGACTTGATATGCCTGCTCCAATGTAGTCAATAGACAGGCAGCAATATCGCTTCCGTGACTGATGACAGAGGCGCGCGATTCCGACACGGAAAGTGACCATTTTTTCTTAAATGATGCTATTAAAAAACACAAAGCAAAAAGCAAGGAGTTGCCATTTTTTCTGTAAAAGTGAATGCAGTCTTAAGTGTCTGCTAATGCTTTAGAAATGTTGGCAAAGCAAGGCAAGGTTTCCCCCGACCTCCACTGTGATTTTGAAGTCAACGTTGCTTAATCAAGCCTATCTTTGGCTTAGTGAACTAATAAGGGTCAAAATGTATCGGTCTAAATTTATATTGTTGATGGAAAGCTTAGATGGGTCATTGACACTAAACTACTGCCTAGCCCTAAGGCATAGGCTCTCCCATTACATTTACACCCCCCCCCCCCCATTTCACGCCTTCCACTGAAAATCCCAAACAAAGAAACTCATCCTGGCTGAGCAATTTGATCAGCGCTTCTGCTAGCTGTCAGCAGTGTCTCTATTTATATATATTCTGGGTGGGGTTAAATACCAGGTGTTGCGGGCATCTAATAGGGTGACATACATGTCTGCTCCTCACCATCATAAACAACAGAAAGGCACAGAGCAGAATAATAGTTTTTCTAGTCCATTCAATTGGTAAAATGAGCTTCCAAATGGAGTCCCACTGTGCATGCACCAAATTTTTTTCTGTGCCCACCACCACTTGAAGGTACTCTTACCAACTCCAGGGTATTTAAACTGCCGACAGAATACTTGATGATTACGAGCACCCAAAACTTTAATGAGCTTGAGCTGCTTCTTAGTTACTTGCCAATGTCCATGCACAAGCCACATAGAAAGTAAAAACAAAGAAACACATCTAGTGCAACTCTGTAGGTACAGCGGAATCTTTAATACTTCATAAAATGCACTTACAAAAGGTGTCCCCAATCCCTCACACTGCGGCCGCTAGTGATAAAGAAATCGGGTCCTTCTGGTCTCCAAAATTATTCCCCTCACCTTCCACCTAACGCGTTTCACTGGGTCACCAGCTTTTTCAAAGGTGCGGGGCCGGGGGAAATTACAGAACATATACTGCAAGCAGGATCTAACCAGGGTGTCCAATAGCAAGCCGAGGATGCAACAGCCTATCAGAAGCCGTGTAGTAAATCATCGGTGTCCAGCAACACTACCTGGTATATGTGTCTATGATTGGTCCCCAAGCTCCGGGGTCAGACAGACATGCTAGCAGACTTCTCTGCCAATCAGGGAAGGTTTAATGAAAAAAACTCCCTAGCTCCTTGCAAGCGTCGTCGCCCAGGATAGGTCCTCGGGCTCAGCATTAAATTCTGCCTCCTTCTAAGATAGCGTGCACCTTCAACCAGGGATTTTTGTATCTGCTGTTTCAGCCGACACCCAACATGACAGAGGTCGGTACAACAGAAAAGGCAATCGGCTGCCACCCCGATCCAGTTCAATATGATCTGAAGGGCTGCTCCCACCCGAGGGAATGCGGGGAAGGCCAGCAGCAACTGCTGACAGTCAGGCCAAATCTGGCTCAGACTGGACCATAGGGGTACAGGAGCGTCTCCCAGCGGTAATAGGCCAAAACGCTCGAAAAGGGGCATGTCACCCGCAGCATACAGTGAGAGGCAATGGGGACAGCCCCATATATCATGTGGTCAAAAATAGAAATACAAATAAATAAATAAAACCAATAATCAAATCTTTGAATACTGTACAAAGGCAGGTGAATTAATCAAACATATAAATGAGGACATACATAGGTAAAAAAACTTAAAATGCATTAGAATGGGCAAGAAGGGATGAGGGGGAAAAGTGCAATAAATTGCAGGGATTCCACTGTCAATTAGGAGGTATCTAGAAAACAATTCAGATCAAAGTCAATATTAAGGCCCAAAGGGGCCAAAGTGTCTAGCTTGTAGATCCACTTGCTCTCTTTCTGTGAAACCTCCCTGACCAGATGTGAACCCCTCCATTTCCTTTCAACCCGGTCTATCCCAATAAAGGTCATGACTCTGGGGTCGCTGGCATGCCTTTCTTTTAAATGTGCTGAGAGACTGTGTAACTCAAAGCCTCGCTTTATTTTGTAAATATGCTCTCTTATGCGCACCTTGAGCTCTCTAGTGGTCCTACCTACGTAATAAAGTTTACAAGGGCACCAAATTAGGTAGATGACATCAGTAGAAGTGCAAGAGATGAAATTGGAGATTTTGTAATCCTTACCATTGTCCTGAACAGAAAAGGATTTGATCGGTTTGGTCATTATATGGCAGGTCTTACAACCCATGCATGACCCACAACGGTAGAAACCTTTCATAGAGCCAAAACCTGAGGGTGGCCTGACCGGGGGATCTACAAAACTCCTGCTCAGAAGATGTTTAAGATTTGGAGCCTTCCTGTATATACCTCCATCACAGCTGAATGATCTCAAATCTTTTTCAGCTATACTTACCACGTTACTATCTTTTGTCCCTGGCTGCTGATTGGTTGCCTATTTCATGAGATTACTGAATTTCCACAGCTGATAGCTGAAAGACTGCTGCCCTGATATAAGGTACCACCAGGGGCAGGCTTATTATTTCTGGGGCCCTATGCAAACTTGTGCCTGGGGGCCTTAATCAAAAACTATTTTTGTATAGGGATATACAATATTAACGCACCTTGTTAGGGATGTAGCCACGGTCTGCTCATGCACTGTGGGAGGGGGAGCAAACCCAGAGGGTTTTACACAGAGGGGTGTCCTGGCATTGTCCATCAATGGTATAAGAAATTGTCCGAGAATTTCCCCTATGGCTATCCAATTTCTCCTCCCTGTGGCATCCCAAACTAGGTTGCCCCACTGTATGAAACCCCATTAAATCACTGAATCCGCTCAGCTAACCTCGTTCCAATGACGCATGTGCAGGTCATGGCCTTGCAAAACCTTTAGCTAGACGCATACCCGAGGCAGTATATGTATGGTCTGTGTGTTGGTTAGGCACACCACTGGGTACCACATTATGACCTAGTAAAGGCTTGGAATCAAAAACATTGCGGTTATCCTCTTCTTGTGATTTCTGCCAATACTACACTGTTTCGGCTTTAACAGGGTTTCTTATATTGGTGCCAAATGGCTGTGTATTCCAGCAAATAACCAATGATTTGACTGGACTTGATCTATAAACATGAGCTGTTGGTGGCCTTGTAAAGGGTTGTGGAACCCTTTTTCCAGAAGACACCCACCAGACAAGGTTGGAAGTAAATTCATTTGTTAGAAAGACCCTATTGATGCTTCATGTCAAAGATTTCTACTTGTCTATCTATTATGTGGAATTTTGGGGTTTCTTGTGTTTACAGGGCTCTTGTCTGTACCCCTCCATTAAAAACCGCACAAGGCCAGCTTTAACTATAGGGACCCACAGGCACAAGTAGCTGCATGAATGAAGGGACACAGAGTCCTATGCAAATAGTAGAGAGTAGTGATGAGCCCAACAGTCCTCTTCTCAGGCACGAAGCTTTTCAGCCAAAGGTATTCCATTTTATTCAAGACTACCAGCTCTGTGCACAAGACCCTGAGTTACCAGCCCCTAAACCAGGGGTGTCAAACTCAAACACAAAGTGGAGCAAAATTAAAAACATGGATGGACCAAGTTGCAGGCCAACCTTGATAGCAGAATCACTTTAATGGGGACCTCCACCATATTTAGTGCATCTCTGCACCTAAAAACCTCTACCATCTCTAGTTAGTGAAACATTAGCCTCTAGTTAGTGAAAGACCAGAAGTCACAGGGGACACTGAAGCAGTAGGAAATGGTGGTTGCTGTAGAGTTACAATAGATTTCCAGTTAGTTAAAATGTATCACTCACTGGGAGCTAGGTGTTTGGGTGCAGATGTGCACGTAATAGGGTGCATGTTCCCTTTAAATGTTCTGAAAGGCATATCGATGTGGGGCAGGATTCTCCTTTTTGTACCTTTACACCTCCCCCAGTTGTGGTATCCCAAATGAGTTTGCATGGCTGCAAGTGGTCACATGGACAAACGAATCAGTGGCCAGCTCCACTTAAATACTTGTGGATATGTGCAGTTGTGGGTATCCAAAACAGGGATGTCCCCCCTAATCTAAGTTGACCAAAATTATTTTTAAAGCTGACTAAAACCGGGGTTTTTCACTAATTTTGGTCTTGGTCCACTATAGCTGGGGATACCACAGAGGAAGGGAATTTCTGGCACAAGCAGCTTTTGGTCGTTGCATGGGAACTGTGTCTGTGGGAATTGCACAGCCACCAAGCAGCTATTTCAGTTCCCTGGAAAAAGCTGTTGGATTGCTGTGTGATTCTGACATGCACAGTGCGTGCCAGGAAAACAGACAGGTGGCGTACCAGCCACTTTGGAAATAAGCTGCTGTATATTTGCTCGCAGGCCAAATCTGATGGTGGGTCAGAATTTGACACCTGGTCTGGTGCTCTTCCAGGGGTGCCCCCATACCAATGGCCACTGACTAATCTGCATCCCTGGGTATGGGCATTGGCAAGCTAGCCACCACATGCTGGGCAGGTGGCTTGCCAACTCCTCTATCCTTTGAGCTGCTATAGGAATCTTTGTAACCTCAGTACAAAAAAGAAAACGCAAATCGCTGTCCCAAAAAAAAACATTAATAGAAAATAAAAATGTGGAGCATCAGTGCCAGTCACTGCCACTCTGCATGAATATTCTCACCTTAGCGGTGAAATTTAAGAAGCCAAAAATAAACTGCACCAATGCATCTACTATCCTGCATCTAATTTATTACATGCGCCTTTTTGTATGCGGTGACCAGCGCTTGTTTAAGCGACACCAGTTTATGTTAAGATCCTATGGACCACAATTGGCAGCATTGTATTGAAGTGTTGTTTGCTTATAAATAATGTTATACACATTTGTTTGTACCAAACGTGCTTTAGCGACTTGTAACCAATGTAAATGCAGAACTTTAATGTCATCAAATATCATTTTATTAATTTCTTGTAAAATCTTCTTTCAGGGCTGTTTCTTGTTACCAATGTGTACTTTGGAGCACAACAACTAAAAAGGAGCCAAGTAAACTCTAAAGTGTATTCCTTTTGTTTGCAGCAGTGATATTTAATAAAGAAACACCAACCAGTGCCTATTAAACCGGACTTTCACCCTGAATAACAGCTTAGCTTATATGTTCCTCCCACCCTATACATACAGATTGCCCACATTAAAAATCATCCTACCTGCACCTAGTGCATTTTCTGAGCCTTTGGACATCCAAGATGGTGGCCCATGGAGTCTCAGGCTGCCTGCAAACAAGTGTCTTCTGACTGTGCGACGCTGCATTCTGGGATTGCTGTCCCTTTGCTGACCCCAGCTTTGTCTGTGCAAAGCACAGCTATAACCTGCCCCTTGCACTTCCCACCCCCCTTCCACTCCTCAGTATGTGATGCTTCTGAGGCAAGATGGCGGCGCCTATAACCTAGAGTTCTAAACAGAGTTGCAGCCCAGTGGGGAGAGAAAAATTAGTATGTTCATTTTAGATGCTGGGGAATTGTTTTTTAAGGGTTTGGGCATTTTATTAAATGATTCTAAAGGTCCGGTTTAAATACAGAGCCCATCTTTTCTACGTTCAGAAAATTAATACATTCTGTGTGCGGTGCCTATAAGTTGGTGGAAGTAGCGCACACTGGTGGTCCAACCGGCGCTGACACAAGCTGGCCAATACCAAGTGCACCAATTCAAGCTGCTGATTTAACGTCCTGCATTTTGACCTGCAGCACCATTCTAACAAAAGTGGAGGGGCAAAATATACAACGATGAGCTCACTCCCAGATGCTCGCTTATGCTTTCAAAATTACAGCAAACAGCGCAAAAAGCTGCGCATCATAAATAAGGCTCCAAATGAACTATACTCACGAATGGCATCCTCTCCCCAAGATAGTGGGCTGCAGCATCTGGTCTTCAAAGAGGATATAAAGAGGTATCATACAGGCTGATTTATTAATAGCGACATGTAGCGACAGTTGAGCGACTGTAGCGGCATTTTCAGAGCGCCCGCTAGTAGTCGCTGTGCTTGGCCGTTGTTCGGTAGTTGATAGCGACTCAGTCGGTTTGCCGTAATGTTGAATATTGGGTGAGGAGTCGCTATTTGACAGGTTCCGCGTTGTATGGGAGCGCATGATAGCGACTGGCCCTAGCGACCGGCTCCCACCATATTCATTAAAAAATCACACTCAAAAAATTCTTGCGCTGTAAAATGCATGTTTAAACCCCAGAGCGCTGGCGGCGATGGGTTAAAAGTAGTTTTTTAACCCCCAAACAACCATATTTTTGGAAACCAAAAAAAACAAGTTTTTAAAATAATTTTGTAATATGAATACATTAATATCAGACCTGTAATATCAATTCTGTACAGTTTTTTTTTTTTTATTTTTTTCTAAAATGGCAGAAGTGGTCACAGAATTTTTCACATTTAAAAAAAAAAAAACATTAATAACAATTAATTATTAATATTTAAAGATTGTTCCATTGAAATGCATTGGAGAGCGCCAGGTAGCGAGAGGTCATACCTGTCGCTGTTCAAGGTCGGACGCTGGCGCTGTGGGCTGAGGCTGGAATAATGATGAATGAGTCGCTATATGGCGTTATCTCAGTCGCTAAGCAGGATTGGCTTGATAAATGTGTGATTGTGGTGGGGAGCCGGCGTTCTCGTGGCGGGGCCCGTCATTACCGGTCGCTCACCAGTCGCTACCTGTCGCTATTCCTTCATAAATAAGGGCCAAAGTCTCTCTCCATTGACAGAACATGAGATTAAGGAGGTGGGACCCACCAGCATGCTACACAAATGTGGCTTAACATTTACTTTCTACATCAAATGTAAAGCTTGGCGTAAGGTTTGCTTTAACTCAAACATGCTTCATCAGATCGGTTGCTGTTCTTCTTTTTTTTGGCAACTTGCTTCCTTTAAGTAACAATTTAAAAGCAAATGGAGAACCCACATTAAAGTGGACACCTGATATTGCATGTGAAGTTGAAGCATGTCAGCTGGAATGCTATTATTTTTTTACCCGTGTGAAAACATGACTTTTTATCAAACATACACCTTTTCCATTAAAAAGTTGGACAGCATAACCATTACGTTGAAATAAATGTAAATGTACATGAAGGAACTGTTACAGAATCAATTCTGTGTTGTTTTGCAACCTTTTCAACACTTAAATTTGGCGTTTCCTGTTTCCTTGTAATTCAAGAAACAATACAGCTGACATTCCCAGAAATATATAATTAGATTAGTTTTTGGAAAGAAGCATCAACTTACATTAAGAATAAGTGAAGTCCTATTACCATCAGATGGTGTTGGTTAAACAAAATGTAACTTCCCCTCTTCCTTCCTCTCGTTTCTTACATTCTTTTTCCCCTAGTCTTGCTTTGTATACCTAACAGAACCTTTTCCATGATATCTGTGAGCTCGTTCAGGGCATATGGAAATCAGCTTTATCATTCTTGATTCACAATCATTGGGCATATATTACATATAACGCTTGAGGGTTAGGAACTGTTGAAACTTTTTTTTTATTTTTTTTTATTTTTTTTAACAAGACATCTGTTTTCCTTTGATTACCAGTGAATCAGCGTAGAGATCCAAACTGTGGGTTTATATGACACTGTGGCAAAGTAAACCTCACCGTAGTTTTGTGATGCAAAGTCATAATTGAAAGCAAATCCTTAGTTACAATTATGCTTTTAAGTTGTATGCAATTTATTTTACCAGCAGCTTTGATATGATTAAATGACTTCCTATACTTGTAGACCTCAAAAAGTCTACAGCCTGTTCAAACATCCCTGCATATTTGCGGTGGCATAAGCTGAAGTTAAAATTTCATGTTCTAGGTATAATATGGCAATTAAAGCACTTCTGTGTCATGGCATTAAGCTATTTATTTATATACAAAAACAAGCATACAAACATTGTGGTAATGCACAGGCTTAAAATAAATTCTGAAATCATTACAATATCCCATTTGAAAGGATCTTTGTTACAATTAGACTGCCTCAAAAAAAGATTCCTAAAGCAGCTGTACATATCTCTGCTCCGAAAATCCTTAATGGGGTACAAATATGTCATTATTTCTATCTGTGTGCTAATTTGGGGATAAATAGAAGGATAGTTTTTTCATGGTTAATAACAGAAACATATAATACAGTTAATACATCAAGGAACTTTTTATATACAAGGAGCTATTTAAAAATGATTTCAGATTAAGTGAATCAGATTGAAACTATAATAAAGTCAGAATAAGCATACAAGCAGTGGCATAACTAAATGTGATGGGGCCCTGGTGCGAACATTTAATGGGGCCCTTTCAAGGCTAATACAGTAAACTTTATTTCTGTCTTTTAACTCAATTGGAAGCAGCTATACAGCTGAAGCCTGAAAAGCAGGTGTTTCCTTTCCCTAAATGAGGCCAAGTGGGCACATATATATGATAAATAAGGGGGAGGAGCAACAATAATGTGTCTTCCCTGACCTCCGGGCCCCAGTTGCACCCCCTGCACCTCATATAGTTACGCTCCTGCACACATGTATTTGAAAATCATTTTAGCAGTCTCGTTTTTTTCCTTGCGTTTTCGTGAAACTAATAAAAAGTTCAGAAGAATTATTGGCAAGTCAATAGTTAAAACATAAATATTAGTAGCTTACCTGATGTTGAGTCCCTCCAGCGCTCTCCTTCCTGCTATGTTGGTCTACTTAGTGAGGAAATAATTTCCTCATTCAGCTTTCAGTCTCCACCCTGCTGACCTGGCCCTTCAATCAACCTTCAGTGGACCGAGAATGGAAACACCCCCACTCCCTCCCCAGACGTCCTGATTGGTTACCTTTTCAAATATGAAACCCCACTCTCCTCCCTCCTCTCTGGTCACATTATGTGCTGGCAGACTGGAGATGCTCTTAGCCTGCAGCATCTCTCACCCCCTTTTTTTGGTCACATGATGTGCTGGCAGTAATAACTAAAGGCAGAGCAATGCACTTATTCTTTTACTATGATATATGTAAAGCACACAGTGTGCTTACATCACATCGCGGTTGCCACACCCACTGTTTCTCCTCATTTTTTTCAATCTCCAATGCTCTAATACTTTTACAAATAACTACAGGGTCTTTTTGAAAATAAATTGAAGTTTGGGACAGTGCAAAATGTAGCCCGAGACAATAAGACAAAAATCAGGGTTGCCTTTAGTATAAGTTTAAAGGCCCAGTTTTTATGTCTTTCTTTCCCAGGTGCAGACGCTTCTTGTAGTTTTAGTAAACTCATCTTCCAATTTGATCCCCAAAGACAAAAAGGTTTTTTAGAGCCTCTTTGCCTTACATGACCGATATTTACTATAGATTGAAAAATATTTCTTCCTCAATGCACTTTAAAATGAAAAATCACTAGCAACCACCAATAAAGGAAAAGTCTACTTTCATGGACATGATCCCATGGACCGCAGACAGTGGTGCCAGTAGGGCAAAAAGGGCCTGCTCACATTCATCTGATTCCACAGGGCCAATGACTCTTCTGCAGCCATCTGAAGATGTCCTTCCAAGGTTCCAGCCTTTAGGTTATTCATTATTCTCTATGGGTGCCTTGGCTGTACCCAGAAATGCAGCCCCCGCCTTCAGAAACCAGGGCTGAGGGGAGCGATCACTGGCATGGAACAGAGCGAAAGTAAGCATTCTGCCCCTCTGGCAGCTCTGATCAGAGGTCTTTTATGGACATTACCTTTATGTGGGCGGAGGCTCTATATTCGAAAAGGATTTCCAATAATTTATATATAAATCTTGCCAAAGTGTAACCTGGTTGGCCCTTTAAATTTGCCATAGGGCAGAAAATCCACCAGTCCTGCTTAGTTAGAATTACATTTTTACTCTTTTTGCTGTAGTTATTGTGTTCAACCTATTTGTTTCCAGACATTCAACAGAGAATTGAAGGTGGTGACCAGTACAAATTGTGTGTTTTCTGTGCCAGTAATGCTATTCTGTACCATGTAATATTCGTGGGCTTTATGATTAATTTCCTGTTTGGAGTTGTTATCTGTATGGCCATTAAAGTAGTCCCAGAGAGGGTTGTCCCTCTCTGTTTGTATCTATGTTTTTTAATTGTCCTTTTAGCAATTGTCTATGTGTACAGTGTATGTTTTGCCTTAATAAAATTATTTGGATTGACATAGTAGTGGTGCATTCATTACTGGTCTAGGGGGTGATCGGGCCACCCTCATCCTATTGTTTTCCTAGAATATTGGCCAGTGTACAGGACACTATTGAAATAAGTTCCTTTTTTGGTCTTGGAGCAGTGGGAGTTCCATTTTCAGTTCAATTGTAGAGTTTATGCAAATTACCAATTTCTGGCCAGGTCTGTAGGCATACTCAGGGGAACTGTAGGGGAACCACATTTTTTTTTTTTTACAAGGGGTTCTTTTCAGTTTGGGGTGTCTCCTGTGCAGGTACGGTGGCCTCCTGTTGTATTTGGGAGTAAGGGGACTTTTACACACAATATGATTTTCTTGAAAAACTTACATTATGTATTAAAATGTGAAAAAATAATATTTTCACATTTTCCCCAAAAAATATTGAGAAAGCCCTGAAAAAATACAAACAAGACATTTCATGTTAAACCCCACTCTGCCAAAAGAAACCATATATAATGTTCCTGTTAATTCCTGGAAATTAGAAAAAGGGTAGTTGCCGGCTCATCATGTACGGTTAAAAGTCCAATTCTTTATTACATCTTTAGAAGACAACGATGATAGCACCCAATTCCTGGAAATTCCTGCAATTATCACAGTTAAACTCATCTCTAGGTAGGCTGGCACTGAAAGGCTAAGAAGCCAAAAACACGCTGCGGCAGTGGGTTCACCAGCCTGCGTCCAATTTATCACCTGTGCCTTTTTTGTAAGTGGTGACCAGATCTCTTGTCTAAGCGGTTCTAGTTTATAGTGTCGCTGTAGGTTCAGATCCCATGGACCACAATGGGCAGAACTGTATTGAAGTGTTTTTTTGCTTATAAATAATATTACACATTTGTTTGTACCGAACTTAATTTGGTGGTCATTTTATGAATTTCTTGTAAAATCTTTTTTCACGCATGTTGTTGTTGCCTATGTGTACTTTGGAGCACAACAACTAGAAAGGAGACAAAACACACACTAAAGTGTATTCATTTTGTTTACAGCAGTGCTATCTTGTGAATTGGATAAAGAAATGCCAACCAGCGTCTATTAAATAGAGAGCCCATCTTTTCAGCATGTAGAAAGTTAATAAACTTGGTGTTCAAGAGTTGGCGGAGCAAAGTACCAATCACTGGCGCCAGGGCCGGGTTAAGTGTGGTGGAGGCCCCTGGGCACAAAATCTGGTGGAGTCCTCAGATACAGTATTTTTTTCTCCTTTAAAAATAATAGTCCAGCCATGTAACTGATTGGTGGTTGTCTGGCACCCACCTACTTACTGGAACATCAGATGGAGTCCCTTGTGCCACCCTTGTGCGGGTGCGTGCTGCTCAGGAACTGCTGCTTTGCCATTCTGGGTGGGGGGTAGTGTAGTCGCTCAGCTGGCCCAGCAGAAAAATGTTCCCTGCATTGAGCTGCCAGTGGCTGTGCTTGGCGGCTTAACATCAGGCAGCACTATTCTGAAGAAATAGCAGTGCAAAAATATACAAAGGTGTGGTCGCTCCCAGGTACTTGCATATGCTTTCGAAAGCCAAACAGTGCAAAAAGGTGCACTTCATAAATACGGCTCAAAAATAACTATACTCACCACTTGGAGATAGTCCAAAAATCTGCATAATCTACATCAAATGTAAAATTTGGCTTAAGGTTTGCTTTAGCTCAAACGTTATACTGCAAGATCCTTCTTTGTGGCTTACCAACTAACAGACTGGCACCCCTCCAATCTATCCTGATCTATCCTAACCCTCTGCTGCTCACCTCATCCATGTCTCCTCCCGCTCATCCAGCTCTGCTCCTCTCTGCCAATCCGTACACTGGCTGCCAGTCCCACAGAGAATCCTGTTTAAATCTCTAACTCTTGCCTACAAAGCTCTCTCCAGCCAGGCCCCTCCCTAAATCCCATTTCTAATCCAACAATATCAACCTAGATGCAGCCTCGTCTCTGCTGCCGACCTTCTCCTGTCCTCCACACTGATCACCTCCTCTCATGCTCACCTCCAGCACTCCAGCACTCACGTGCTACTCCAATCCTCTGGAATGCCCTTCCCCACCCAATCCTCCGCAATCCTCCCAACTCTCAAAGCTTTCAAAGATGCCCTTAAAACCCACCTATTGAGACAAGTATACAATCTAGCATAAGCAATTCACCTAAAGGGCAAATGCCACAAAGCTCAATACTGATTGGTTATGATCCTTCCCCTTCGTCTCCACCCCTCATCCTTTAGACTGTAAAGACTGCATTTGTAATAGTCTATGTGCTGTATGTTTCTACCCTGTCTGTAATTACTACTTTGTACAGCGCTATGGATGATGATGGTGCTATATAAATAAACAATAATAATAATAAACATAATTCATCTGATCAGGTTGCTGTTCTTTTTTTTTGGCAACTTTCTTCCATTAAGTTTGGAACAGTGAAAGCCGGACACAGACGCGTTAATAATGTGTATTTTACATAATGTCCAGTGTTAATACAATTGCACAGTCCAGTGCATTAGATATTGATAAGAATAATAATGGCTGTGTTATATGAAAATGCAATAAATAAAATGTTTACATTGTAAACGTAGACTAAACATCTAGCTTCAGGTTTCCCACTTTCATCTTGTCCCTTGAAATGTGTTTTTGATATGAAGAATTTGTTTCTGAAGTCAGTTGCTCTGATGATTGTAAGCAATGTCCTCAATTCACTCAGCAAAGGGCACACAAATCAATTCTCACAGAACAGTTATATAGTAGGCAGTAGTTAAACTGATAGTAAACAATATTTACACTGGAGACAACATCAGAATGAAATGACATAAAAGAGAATACATATAGCTCAGGGTAACAAGCATAACTGCATGCATTATGAAAGAAGCATGCTGTACTTAAATAATCAGTGCACCTACGGGATAAAAATAAAATGGAAGGGCTGTGATGTTTATGCAATATTATGGTAACAAGGCACCTAAGCCGGGGCATAGCATCTATGGCTAAACCTATAACATCTCATTTTATCTCTATGTAGGCAGAATAAGGTAGTTTGAGGGTATTGTAACACAGTGTTGGTCTGAGTAAAGGTAGTTAAAGAGAAACATGGGACCTAAAATAAATAGGGGCCGATCTCCCCACCCATCGGCCCCTACTTACCTTTTGGATGTTGCCGCTGCCTGCTGCAGTGACATCCGGCCGCTTCAGGGCCCGATCTTCTGCCCCCCGCCGACTTAGCTGTAAATATCAGTACAGATAAAGCCATGCTCTTCAAAGTTCCGTGCCTCTCAGCTAAGTCTCGCAGGATTTCAGGCAGCTCCATTGCATCCCATTCATGGGCACTGCGCAGAAGCGAGATCAGGGGCCGCACGCAGTGCCTGATGGGATGCAAAATGGCGCCGCCCGTCGGAAGGTCGACCAAAATCTGAGGGACCCAGAAGAGGGAGGGGCAGCAGGCTGGTGAGTTTTGGGGGAGGTTTTAACCTTCCCTGATGTTCTTTTATAAACCAAGGTGAGGCGTGTGTATTATTTAGCTCATTTGGGCTGCTCACAGAAGACTAGAATCTCCCCTTTGTGTTTAATTCTTCTTGTCGGTGACCCCAACAGGAAGCTTAAAGAGGACCAAGCATGGCCCAAATGAGACTCGGTTTGCCTCAAAGTGCATGTGTGGGTGCAGCAGCATTCGCTGCATCAATCTGGCTGCTGTGCACACCCATGTGCCAGACCTATCTGAATGGGTGTCATGGGTACGCACAGCCGGAGGGAGAGGAGAGGCCAAATGGATGCGTACCACTCCCATTAATTCAGTGTTATTTTCTGCTCATTAATATGTATGGAAAAGTACACTGATTGGAAGAGAGCGTGCACATGCACCTTGGGATTGCGGAATAGCTAAGAAAACCTGGTGAACAGGTGGGTTTCATACAGCAGGGTACTCCAAATCGGGATACCCAAAGGGCACAGAACAAAACCTGAGATAATCAAAAGAGTTTTTGTTCCTCTTTAAGCATACATTTCTGCTTTATTACTAAATACTAAGCATTCCTCAAACAAAAGATACAGCCTAGGGGAGAATGAATCCCTCAATACAATTGTTCACTCTTAATATCCTGACTCAGATATGCATATATATCTGCTTATTATCCATTACAGGATTTTAAAGCATAAACAATAACCTTAAGAGTGCTGGACAGTTTAGGAGATATTTCTTATCCAGCAGTGGTGGGCCTGGAATCTAAATCTAATCTAAATCCAAATCTAATCCAGGGCTGGACACTGGCTTTTCCCCAGGGCATTCCAAATCGGGATGCCCCACTGTGGGAAGCCACCCAGTTCGCCAGTGAAAATGTACCTTTTCACACTCCTATGAGAGCCGCCTGATGTGACTACGTCATTCAGCAGATGGCTTTCATTGCACGGCCGGGGATGCAGGGGATGCCACAGCATACACCCCCCATTCAAGTCAGTGAGAGTCACCTGCCGAATGACTGAGTCACACACAGGATGAGAGCCCCATTTGGGCATGGAGTAAAACTCCAAAATATTATGAACTGGCTTTGCTGGATGGTGCTGCCATGTTGTTTGTGCTGAGGATCACAAAGGATGCTCTTGACCCTTCTGCCTCTACTTCTGCGTTGTGGCTGAGCCGCTTGGTGAAGTACATACAGCAAGGTAATTCTCTATTGTATTGCCACAGGAGTATGGATAGGTAAGGATTTGATTCACACCCAAATGGTTCCCAAGGAATGTTAGATGACCAGGAAAAATGAAAGAAGAAAAAAAGAAGATACTGCAGGAAAACAGGAAATCGGACTAAGAAATAAAAAGGATGAGGTGACCAAATACGAGAAATAAAGAGGAATAAAAGACTAAGTCATTGACAACCCATATTGGACATTTATTTCATCAAGGTGAAGGATAAAGTGCGGTCTGCACAGTATATATTTCAACAAGGCCTTTTTACTGAGGGTTCCAACTCACCCCCCAACCAAGGATGGCTCCAGTACTGTGTTTTTGGTGGGGAAACCTTTGGGTGAAACATTTAAGCATGATAAGGGACAAGCATGACAAGGGAAACGAGGACATGATACCGGTCACCGATTAGGGAGATCAAAACCGGGCACTACCACTCGACATAACGGAGGTCCCTTATTAACAGATTTGTGCATCCACAGCGCATCTGCCGGGTGTACAGTTACCAGGTGAAGTTTTGCATGTTCCGCCCATAGTCTCATAGGAATCAATGTTACATAGAGAGAAATTGCCTTAGAGAGAAATTTTTTAGCATCTTTAACTTATTTTTTGAGCATAAACATTAGAAAGTTACCCAGTGTGTGAAATACAACTAATAATAATGTTTTTACATGATTTTTATATTTTCAAATAAACTTTTATTCTTAAGCTTTTCAAACAACCCAGATACTCCCAAGATATCCCACATATATTCTGAGACACATCTTCTGCTGGCATATGCTGTAAAGGTGTGTTTTTTTAGCAATATTTCATTATTTTTCTAAACTAAATTCACCCCAGCAATTTGCCTGATTTCGACAAATCATTTTTTCAAGGAAATAACCCTCATTTTGACTAGCGCATTGCAGCGAAAACACAGCAAAATGGCAGCAGACTGTCATTTGTCCCCTGTGTTTGCAGTTACAATTGTAGTGCATTTTGCTGCAGAATTCCCCACTCATGGCACACACTGCACACACGGCGCACTGGTGGAAGGCGACACTCATGGTAAATTAGGATCCCGGTGGAGATGAAGTTTTTCTCCACAGCTTTTGGGAAAAACAGTGTGTCTTATGGAGTAAAACAAAAAGGTATGTCTAACATGCACAGCTCTGCTTGAACCTGGCTGTAGGTCTATCACACAGTTGAGGGTGTTCTGGGCCAGACATTGTTAGTGCTGTGCATGGGGTATGTGTAGGTGGGAGGTCTTACCTCTCTGAAAAGCTTACAGCACCACCCTCATTTTCACATGTAGCGGGCACGTGCCTGGCTGGGGGCACACGCTCTGGGGAGTGAGGGGGGTTCTTGGACCTAGGGTAGGGCATCCCATGTCGGTGTGGCATGTGTGAGTGGAGGTGCACTTACTGGCTTCAGACATCGCTGGGGTCCAGAGGTGGGGTCCAGAGATGACACTCTTTGGTGAATTCAACATGGTCTTTATTGGTTGGCTTCCGTCCATGGCAAAACACAGCAAACAGTTCAGTACAGCATGATCCACAGGTTACAGCAACAGTCTATTCCAATAGCTTCCTCCATGGCTGTCTCTCAGGTCCTCCACTACATTGACTTGCATCCCCTCATGACAGAGTCGAGGCTTAGAACACTCTAGAAGGGATGGTCTCTCCCTTATATAAACTTGGTATTGTTGCTATTCCAACTATTGTTGCGAGTCCCAAACAATGGCAGGGCAGTTAATGTTGCCAATGCCATCTGGCTTAGTCTCTATTTACCAACCTAAAGAGGAACGCCAGACTATTAAAGTACTGTTCCGTCCATTCCTTAGGCAACACTGCCATCATGTGGTATCATGAAGCAATGACCCTAAGAAATGCATCTAACATGTTTGAGTAAACTATTTAATGGTTCCTATTCACTATCAGGGCCTACTCCACTGACAGGGCTCTAATGGTTTCTACTAGTGTTGCCCATGGTTTCCACCCATCACACACAGCTTCCCTGCTCAGTGTCATGTGACACTTGTTCCATAGCTGGAGGCTGTACATAGGTAATCCAGCATACTTCCCACCAGTTCATGCACATATGCACATGTTTATTACATTTTGGGGGACTGTATGGATAGACATGTACACTAATTTGTCAAGTTTAATGTTTTCGAATCACTGCACCGCTGTTTCAGGTTCTCTAAAGTGTTATATGGCTTCTATGACTTTTTTACATTGAATGTTTCTCTGACAAACATACCACATGTACAGATAACTTTACATGAATATTATTAAAGAGGAAGTTCAGTCAAAAATGACTCCCTCTTTAATATGCAGTAGTGTGTAGCTGTGCATCAGTGATCAGTGACCCAGAGAACGTGGCAGTCTGGCCTGAATCTCAGTGAGCTTCTTAGTTTTGCCACACAACAAAGTACAATAAAAATATTTAGCTTTTACCCTTGAAAATCACCTGTAGGTTTCAGTTCACATCGCAAGGCACACCTGCTTCACCAAATATTTAGCATGACTCCCCTGACTATGTGTGGAAGGCCAATATGAGTGATATATGTGGGGCCAATAGGGGTGCCAGCAGAGGCTTGAGCAAGGGCAGTCCGGTTGCCTTGGAAGCAGCATAGCCGCTATTTGCAGCTATGTAAGAAGTGTGAGCAGCAATAAGAAAGAGGAGGGGGTACAGGGGCCACAAGTTCATGGAGTTCAGGAGGTTCCCCAAGGAGGAGTGGGCAGCGGCAGCAGGAGCACCAGTAAAGTCATGTAAAATACCCATCGATGTTCCTTCAGCAGTCACATCCCTATGTTCATCACTTCCCCAGATGGGGAATACAGAAGCCATTCTCCGTAATGGACCCCCCAGACACAGTTCGTTGTTGCTCCACTGGTATGCAGTGACATTGTTTGACAACTGAAACCCAAAGCAAGTTCAGATAGCCATAGGAGGGGAAATCCCCTGTACAACATCCACAGATGAAATCTCCACAATAAGCATACTCAACTTAAGGTCCATTTTAAAAAGACGAGTGTTAAAGGGACCGTCAAGGCAAAATGTAAAAAACACAATTCAACAGCTTACCTTGCCCTCTCACTTCCTGTAACCTGGCAGCAGCACCTAGAAGCAGAAACTTGGCTCTGACTTCTGGCACTCCCCCAATCTCCCTAGCAGTAAACCACCAATCATAGGGCTTGACTGGTGACCCCCGTGGTGGCCTGTGTATTTGCAGCATTGTGATTAGGTGTCAAAGTATGCTGATATAAGCATGCTTCCTGCTATTGTACTGGAGAGCGGCCACTCCCACAGGCTGCAAATGTCAAAAGTAAAATTAAAACTTCAAAATACATTTTCTATCATTTTGAAGCTCACAAAAAAAAAGAAATGGGACCATTAGGAATTAAGGGTTATGACATTATTTGTTTGCAGTTGCCTAGACGATCCCTTAATAATAAAATATTGTTATCCTCTCCTGATAAAGCCATGTGCCCACTGAGTTGAACAGTAGGAATACAGCTAAGAACAAAACATGTTGTTTGTGTTATAACCAGCACACATTTAGATATCTACTGTCTTTTTGAGAGCTCAT
Source organism: Gastrophryne carolinensis (assembly GCA_027917425.1). Classification (NCBI taxonomy): domain Eukaryota; kingdom Metazoa; phylum Chordata; class Amphibia; order Anura; family Microhylidae; genus Gastrophryne; species Gastrophryne carolinensis. The sequence continues at coordinate 270,057,346 of CM051239.1, read as the reverse complement.
AGGATTAGTGGGTTTTATCTCAAGTAGCAGACACATTTCTTCTACTTCATAAAGACATCCAAATTCCTTAAATCATTTTAATTTATTTTAGCATTTTTATAGCATAAACTGTGATGTATTTGGTGTTCAGAAGGTTTATTGCAGTGTAGGCATACCTGGTCATTCTAGGGGCACTGATAAGGCGACAGACTTTTTTCTATTTAGCAAGGTTTCTAGACCAGCACCATTTTGTCTGGGTAGGGAAGGGGTCCCCCACAGGCTCTGCCAAATTGCTGTTTTGGGGGAGGGGGAGATTAACTTTCTTACAGGTGATGTGCAATTGAACCCAGTCTGTTTTGTTCTGGAGACTTGCTCATGGTGCAATGTAAACCTGCTCTTTGTTCGGGTATGTGACACTAGTATTATTCAAATTATGTTAATGTCTGTGTTGTATTTATTATGAATTGACATTTGGCAAGATAAAAACAAAATATTTCACATATTTGCACATCAGAGATTTACACAAAGTACTTCAGATATTTCATTGCTACTTCAACGCTTTTAGGCTCTATGCACACCTCTCCGCTTGTGCTGCGTTGGGCAATACAGTCACAGCGCAAGAAAAATGCTGCCCATTGTTTTTAATGGGCCAGTTCACAAATACAAGCCGAGTATATATGTGAACTAGCTTATTAGAAATAATGGGCAGTATTTTCCTTTGCGATGTGACTGCGTTGCCCAACGCAACGCAAGAGAGTGGTGTGAATAGAGCCTTAAAGAACAAAAGGTCTCTGGAAGCTAATTTTGTTTGCTAAGTTATGGTGCTACAGGAGCAGGAAAACTAGGATAGTACTGCACATTTACCATAATAGTAACTGGAAAGAGATCAATGACTTTTTAGCATGATTCACTTAGAGAATGGTCCTTTCGAAATGCATCTAAGGTCCCCATTGCTCTTTTAGTCAGACCTAATTTACAGAGCCCACAATGCAAAGACATATTAAGCATGATGGATTTACATCTTAGTTGTAATACAATCTATTAGAATACAATATGCATTTACCTTAAGAGACATTTGTTCTAAACAGGTTGTAATAAAAAAGCTCCTTTAACTACCCCAACCTACCCCCATAATGCCATTAATGATCTCAGTATTAATCACGGTCAGGGCAGCAACTTCTACAGTGGCTACTGACATGAATGCAAGGAGATCCACCTTGGGATTATGTGAACAGGTATCTTTTCTTTTATTTAATGTCCAAATCAGGCTTAGCTTGAGGGAAGGGGTAACGGGATGATTCCATTTCTAGGCTGAACTGTAGGGACCAATAAAAAGTAGGTTTGTCTATTGGTTAGGACATTAATTTACAACATTTGTGAGTTTTCGTTAGTTTCGTTAGTTTTCATTAGTGAAAACACACTTTTATAGCTTATGTCAGCATGTTATGGGTCTCAGGAAATAAGTGGTGTCTTGGGGGTGTCTTGGTTGTTTGAAAAGCTTCATATAAAAAAGTGAAAAGTAATAAAAACTGCTGAAAAAATGTGAACAGTTTTATTAGCTGTTTTTTTAATACTAGTTACCTATCTGATGGTCAAGCACAAAATATCAAAAGCAGATGCAAAAATGACCATGAAATGATTTTGGCCCCCCCAAAAGATTGATTGCAATAGTGTTCGCTGATAAAAGCTGGAGAACCGAACAAGTGTTCACCAGCATTTGCCCAACTATGCTAAATTAGAATTTCGGAAGAGCATGGCACATCTTGTTTGGTAAATGTGGCAACGGCCACAAATACTCCCAAAGGCCTGTGAATAACAGCAATGCGGTTAGTAAATAGTAAATAAGCCGCAAAATGTAGACAACTTGGGCCAAAAAAAATTGATTCCAATAGTTTTTGCTGTTTAAAGCTGGAGAACTGAACAAGTGTTCACTAACACTCACCTAACTTCACTGAAACAGCAAAAATTGGCGTAGTCGGAAGAACATTTTGTTTGGTAAATGCAGCAAACATAGCAAATACCTCCGAATAATGGCAAAGCAGTTAGTAAATAAGCCCCTAAAAGTACCAAAAAAAATAAAAAATATTATTTATTAATAGACAATTTTTTTACAAATCTAAAACCAGAAGGTTGAGACCATAGCTACATAGGAAAAATATGCTACAAATCGTGTGAAATAATATCTGATTAAAATATCTATTGTGCCTATAATCATCTTGGTGTTTAGGTCTAAGCATTTCTACAATGAAAAAAACAGTATTAGGACTAGTATCGGGATTTGAGCATAGCAGCCAAATGTCAAAAGGGTAAAAAAAATCTATTTAGGCAATTTTTTTCATCTCTATAGGAAACGTAGTCTGTCAGAGGCATAAACACTTGCAATCATGCACTTCCAAGGATGCATGTGCTATCAAAAAGGGAGGTGTTAATTGCTGTGCTAATTACAACATGATTGTTTTGCACTTGTTTTGCACTTGCAGGTGATTAAATTTTTAACGAAGCATATTACTTGGCACTGTTAGCACAGTTAACACATTTTTTTATGCCTTGGGAGAAGTCCCGCACCGCAGACCCTTTGCTGGCTGTAATGTGCTGTTGTGTTTAGAACAATTCTCTGTTTAGTCTGTCAGTAGCCGTGCCCCAGATTCCTGCTTGGGAAAAGGCAGCGGCATATTATAATCATACGCAGCGTGAGCGCAACGGCCAGATGCGAACGCTGAAATCACCAAGGTATTAGCTAAAAATTAGCCAGGGCTGCTGATGCCAGTCTCCCAGAGTTCATTTAAAAATTACGATAACTCTAGCCAGTGGACAGCAGTGTCTGTTTGCCGAGAAGAGAGGAGAGACATGACAGCAAGTTCTGCATGATTTATATCCGCTTCCCAGTGCCTGGTCCCAAGCGGACAGGAGCTTGGGAAACTTGCATCTGTTACACAGGCAGCCTTGAATATTGGTGTTCCCACTGTGCGGCAAGCTGCATACATCAAGCACGTGACATGCAGATGCATGCACACACACCATGAAGGCACATGAGGAACACCAATGAATCAAGACTCTTCAGGGACTCGGGATGCCATCTCATTCTCCATTGCTCTGCTCCAACCTATCATACACGTTGGGTGGTGGCACCTATATTGGCAGAAGCTAATATGCCCTGTGGCGTCTTGTCTCCAGCCGTGACTGTTGAAATAAAATCGAAGCTCCAAATTCAATGAGATAATATTAGTTACCATGCTGACAGCACTTGGCAGATTCAATCTACTGTAACCACCTACTGTTTGAGACTCCTACCTATTAAATCTCAAATCTTTTAAAATTAGTCAGCGGAGAAAAGCAAAATTAAGACTAATGTGCCATAAAATTTCACATTTATGTCAGAAATGTTAATAATAAAATGTAAAGATGAGGATACTTATTGTGCGGTTGAGACAAGCTATAATTAAAAGTAAATTATTTATTATTCTTTTTATTTGCAGATCTGGAAACATGCTTAATAACCTCATAGTAGCTGAAGAAGGATTGTAGAAATACTTCACTAGCCTATTTACATTGCAGTTTTTTGCAGCTTTCTCCTACCACTCCAGCTGTCAGCTTTTGATTTCTATATGAATTGCTGGGGCATAGTATAAGGTCAGCCACCTTTTACTCTCCCACACACTACAGCATGTGTTCTCTGCTTTAACACACTGAGATGATGGCTGTGGTCAGGCAGCGTAATCACAGCATGCTACTGAAATTCTCAAAGTAGCAAATTAGGTTATAGAACTGTAAGCCAGTTCTGGGTTTAAATCAATACACATCAAGCAAGAAAATAATTCAGTAATTTCTCCAATACTATATACAGTCCATATATAAATCTTTGAAATCTATGCATATGAAAAGAATATACATTACAGAAGAAAATAGAAAATATATTTATTATTCATATAATACTTAACCATGAAGGATGTATTGATTTATTTGAATATATCATATTTATTTTAGAAATGAATGTATAAATATTTGAAACCTATGCATAAAAAAGGGAACATATCTTACAAAAAAAAAAATAAAACATAGTAATTATTCATACTTTACCATGTAGGAGGCACTAATTTAATCAATGTATTTGTATTTATTTAATATAAAAATATATACATGTAATCTATGCATAATACATTTTTAGACATAGAAAAAAACATAGTAATTATTCATACTTTACCATGTAGGAGGTACTAATTAATCAATGTATTTGTATTTATTTAATATAAAATATATACATGTGATCTATGCATATTACATTTTTACATGCATATTACAATAATACATTTTTAGACATAGAAAAAAAAAACATAGTAATTATTCATACTTTGCCATATAGGAGACATTATAATTAATTAATGTAATAATATATACATAGGTAAACATATTTATACAGGTAACATATGCATAATAAATGTATACACATTATATAAAAAAATAACTAACACTTGGAGGCTGATTCATTACTAACGTCCGGTATCGGCAGATGAGCGTCTGTATAGCGGCACTTAGAGCGACCGCTAGTAGACGCTGAAAGCAGGTATCAGGCGCTGTAACAGAGTGGCTCAGTCGCTGTACTAACCTGGCCAGCATTGATGAATGTGATGTGTGTTGGGCGCTCTAACACCAGTACAGTGCTGCAGCGAGCAAAAGGTAACGCCAGCTCAGTGCGACCGGCTCTCAGCGCTCTCCACCATACTTATAAAAAAAAGACATACACACGGCGTCGGCGCTCTAAATCTGGTTGCTGTAGCACAGCGTGCCAGACGCTGTGTTACATATCCACCTGTAACAAAGCAAAAACACATGGAATTACACTGTTGGAACACTGTAACATTAACACTTTTGTGCCAGACCTGTAATGACAATTCTGCATAAAAAATTAAAAATAAAAAAATTTTTCAAAAATGACTTTTTCTAGGCCAGGAGAGGTCACACAATGATTTGCAGGAAAAAAAAAAAACAAAGAAAAAACAAAAAACTTTAAACAGAAGAAACAGAATGTCCATTGAAATGTATGGGAGAGTGACTGGTAATACCTGGCGCTCTAGAAGCTAGAGCGCCGGCGCTTAATGCTGAGCCGAATGTAATGATGAATCGGACACTACATGGCGCTGTTAGAGTCGCTCACCAGAATTGCTTTCATAAATGTGGTTTTGCCTACAGCGTCCAGCGTTCACCAGATGCTGCCTGCCGCTACGAAGCACTACCTGGTGCTAGCCCTTGATGAATAGCCCCCATATTCAAACAAGTTGGAGGCATTGGTTTATTTATTAAAAAAAAACAATTTATAGGTCTCAGTAATTTATGCATAATAAATGAAAATGCATTATAGAAAAACATATTAATTAATTATTATTTACCATGTAAATGACACCAATTGTTTATTTAATTAATATGTATTTAATTTTGAAAACAATGCATATTTAATCTATGAATTTGATCAATGAATGAATGAATTAATTTATTAATCTACATTATAAAAAGAAAAGAAAACGTAATTATTAATTGTGCAACGTTTCGAGACAACCTCATACAGTCGGCATTGCCGGCATCAGAACCTGGCAAACCTGGGCAAGTGCCAGGGCTGATTGTACCTTGGGGGTCAGCAGACATTGGAATGGTAAGAGTAATTTCTTCAATAAAGATATCATGTATTTTAACCTTATTGCTGTGATATAACTGGTCATTTCTAGGCGAGATTTTGTTGGGGGCTTACCTATCCCTGACTTAACCCACGGTATTACCTTGGGGGTCCACTGATAACTGCCACAGCCAAATAGCATATGTACTGGAATAGAGGCAACAGAGTGCATGTATAGAGGCATTTTGGATTGCTAAGCAGACATCTAGAAGTGTTGCTCTAAAAATGTTTTTCCAGAAGCAGAAAAGGGAACTCCCTGCCAATAAATGACGGTGTGCCTAAAAGGTGGATATGGTTAAGGGCCCCCAATATTTGAGCTGTAAAAGGGCCCCCAAAATTAGTTTTTGGTGGATTTGGACTTCAATTTGACTGCTGCATGTGTTGTGACACACACCATAAAGGGCCCAAAGATTGGAGACTATGAGCCAGTCCAAATAGCAGGCCCAAATATACTGCAACTAGTCAAAATATGTGTGGTGCATAAAAAAAAACTGGTCACGTCGTGCTTCTAGGTGTAAATGTATGGGATACCCTATATAAATGGCCAGGGGTGTAACTTGAGGGGGTGCGACCGCACCAGGGCCTAAAAGGTCAGGGAAGAGCCATCTATTTAGTTACGCCACTGTAAATGGCAGTTTAAAATATCCCCTTCCTACCGACACTGCCATTTACAAACGGCAGGCATATGGAAGGGCATCCTCCGTACCCATACATTTAAACCGATAAAGTGAACATTTTACATTTTCTATGTTCTCCCTACAGACAAGTCTACAGACAACTTATATGATATGACCTATTAACAATAATATAGTAATTAATAATAATTAACTTTAAGAAGGGCGGTGCGCTTCTTTTTTCTTTTTCTTTTTTCATTTTAAAATGTTTGTATTTTTTTCTAATAAAATAAAAACAAACTTCTACAATATACCCAAACTGTTGGCAGACTACAAAACGTCACTACGAAGGAGTCTAAAGTATGCTGTATAATTACACAATGAATACTGGTCAATTTAAGCATTTAAAGGTCTCAAAGCCCCCTCAGGGTCAACTATTTATCAAAAATCATAGTGATTAAAGAGTCAGACTTGAACTCCTACTGTTTTCGAGGGCAGTCATAATCTTTAAGTGTCCTAATTGGCACGCTAAACCTAATGAATGACCCTTACTCTAGCCCCAGGAACATTATCTGTGCGAGTCAGCACGTTTGCTAGAGATGAGCAAATCCTGAAAATATTAGTTGATAGATAATGTTTATATGTTGTTGCAGTTTCATTATGAATTCACTACTGTAACTTAATGATATTTCATTTCATAATAGATGTTTATTTAGCTATATTAAATTAAGATGCTCTATTAGATAAGTTGGACCTCATTAGTTGATTGGTGGGTATATTGGGTGGACTTCCAAAATCTGAACACATGGTCAGTTTGCATTTGTTTATAGGTTGTTAAAGGTATTGATCAGTCAACCTTTGAAATCATTTATCAGAAAGCTTACCCGAGCCGTCTCTTTGCCCTGGTCACAGAATAGAAGGAGAGTTTCTTCTTCCTCTGCCTCTAGCGCCCTCCCCCGATCCCAATCACAAATCAAAGCCTGGGGCTTGTGTCAGGTTGACACCCCCTCCCTTAGTGATAGGCTGCAATGGAGCCCTTCACACTATCACTCAAGGTCAGGTCATTTTAATGCAATGGACACAATGTGCTTGCATCACTCAGCCTTGTTACTCCCATCATAGAGGACATAAGGAACATGAGGAGAAACTTTATTCATAATTACTCTGACAATACAGCAATGTCATCCAAAAGGAAAAAAGATTAGAACATTGGCATGTGTAGCCCTACACAATGGGGATACTTTTTAGTGTGCCTGGATAATACCCATCGCAGTTGCTGGCCTGACACATGGAGAGGGGATACAGGTCACCTCCCTTGGAGAGTACTGTGCTAACAGCTAAAATCTGCAATTATGGGATGGGTATTGAATAAATGGACTAAACTTTCTCTTTTAGTTACGTTTTCTCTTATATGGGTGGTGTTCAGTAAAATTGTACCTAAATGTAAAAAAATGTTTTTTAATCCTCTGCATTTGATTGGGTGTTGTGATGGGGCAGTCCTGTAACTGATGCCCCTGTAGGCTTTGCAAACAGATCCAGTGGAAGTGACAGGATGGCAAGTGCTGTACAGTGCGGGTCTACTGTAAGTGAGGGATTTGGAGCTTTGTTCCATGATTAAATTAAGCATCTTTACAGAAAATGAGCCTAGAGGAATCCATGAAAGCATGATTGCTGTATATGGTGATGATGCATCTTACTACTACCAAGTGTAGTTTTGGGCCAAGCAGTTTAAATGGAGTAGGGAATCATTTGAAGGTGACCCCGGTTCAGGGCAACCTTAAGCATCTTTAGAGAAAATGTACCATAAAAGCGGAGGCTATAAATTTGGAAGATTGTCAGGTAAAAGTGTTGTAGTTCCTGAATATGGCATTCCAGTTGGCACAATTTGTTAGTATCCTTCACGTTGTGATGTCAATGGTTAGTTCCCAACTAATGTTAGACATGCTTAGAAAAAATCCAGGTGATATAGCTGATGAAACATGGATTCACCACCATGATCCTGAAACTAAACAAGAGTCCGTGTTTGTGCGCCAGAAACAGCAGAACCAGCAAGTGAATCATCATTTGGAAGCTTGTGCTTCGGCGTGCGATTTATGGCACTGTGCACACAAATGGTGCACGTGCGGATCGCACAAAATCACATGTGCAAAATGTGATTGCAAGCAGCCAAACTTGCGCATTGCGTATGAAAGTCTGATCTTTTTCGTGGAAATGGCTCAGCTCCATGTGCATTTTGCTGGCTAAGCCATTCACTAGTCCCCATGGCCCCATGTTTCATCCCCGTTTTTTACTGTTTAGCAGTGGCGAATTTGTCTCTCGAGCTTCTGTGTTTGAGGTGAATCTCTGTTCTTCAATCTGTAGGGGATTCCCTGTGGCTGCAGCGTTCTCCTTGTTTTATATGTAATGTATTATTTGGCAATATCTTGATTCCTGCTGACCTACAAGGTTGTGTTTCTCAATGTTTGGTTCCAGATGTTCTCTATATCCTTTCCTCACTGCCTTGTTAGTTTAATGGCTTAGTACTTAATAATTGAGCTAATAACGTATTTTTTTAAAATAAAACATTTGTGGCCAAATGTCCACCTTTTTGGTTTTACTTGGCTTAAAACAAAATTAAATTTGTCAACTCTTCAAACTTTTTCCAAAATTAAAAAAAAGTTAAAAATTCTGAGCAAATAACTTGCAGATGACACTTTCATTCATAATAAATAGAGATGAGCGAACTTTTGAAAAATTCGATTCGACTGATTCGCCGAATTTTCCGACAAAAATCGTTTCGACCCGAATAAATTCGCGACGAATCGCTATTAAAAACGGCTATTTCTGAGCCTCCTAGAGCCTCAATAGGGTTGTAAACCATTCAGCCTTGCTGTAACACGCACAGGATGCGTGCTGGGTTAGTTAAATAATACTTTGAAGAAATATCACATGCAGATCAGAGGCATCGCTAATAGAATCGCAGAGCGGCACAATTGCAGAGAGTTGAAGTGGCATCACTATGAGGGGCAGAAGGAGCCCAAACATTGCTTTAAAGAGACACTGGAGTTGGCAGCAGCAGGAGCCCAAAAATTGGATGAATCACACCCTGGAGTTGGCAGGAGTTGACAGCAGCAGCAGCAGCAGGAGCCCAAATATTACTTTAAAGAGACCCTGGGGTTGGCCTCAGGAGCCCAAAAATTGGATGAATCACACCCTGGAGTTGGCAGCAGCAGCAGGAGCCCAAATATTACTTTAAAGAGACCCTGGGGTTGGCTTCAGGAGCCCAAAAATTGGATGAATCACACCCTGGAGTTGGCAGCAGCAGCAGCAGGAGCCCAAATATACACTGGAGTTGGCTTCAGGAGCCCAAAAATTGGATGAATCACACCCTGGAGTTGGCAGGAGTTGACAGCAGCAGCAGCAGCAGGAGCCCAAATATTACTTTAAAGAGACCCTGGGGTTGGCTTCAGGAGCCCAAAAATTGGATGAATCACACCCTGGAGTTGGCAGCAGCAGGAGCCCAAATATACACTGGAGTTGGCTTCAGGAGCCCAAAAATTGGATGAATCACACCCTGGAGTTGGCAGAAGTTGGCAGCAGCAGCAGCAGGAGCCCAAACATTACTTTAAAGAGACCCTGGGGTTGGCTTCAGGAGCCCAACAATTGGATGAATCACACCCTGGAGTTGGCAGGAGTTGACAGCAGCAGCAGCAGGAGCCCAAATATACACTGGAGTTGGCTTCAGGAGCCCAAAAATTGGATGAATCACACCCTGGAGTTGGCAGCAGCAGCAGCCCAAATATACACTGGAGTTGGCTTCAGGAGCCCAAAAATTGGATGAATCACACCCTGGAGTTGGCAGCAGCAGCAGCAGGAGCCCAAATATACACTGGAGTTGGCTTCAGGAGCCCAAAAATTGGATGAATCACACCCTGGAGTTGGCAGCAGCAGCAGGAGCCCAAATATACACTGGAGTTGGCTTCAGGAGCCCAAAAATTGGATGAATCACACCCTGGAGTTGGCAGAAGTTGGCAGCAGCAGCAGCCCAAATATACACTGGAGTTGGCTTCAGGAGCCCAAAAATTGGATGAATCACACCCTGGAGTTGGCAGAAGTTGGCAGCAGCAGCAGGAGCCCAAATATACACTGGAGTTGGCTTCAGGAGCCCAAAAATTGGATGAATCACACCCTGGAGTTGGCAGCAGCAGCAGCAGGAGCCCAAATATACACTGGAGTTGGCTTCAGGAGCCCAAAATTGGATGAATCACACCCTGGAGTTGGCAGAAGTTGGCAGCAGCAGCAGCAGGAGCCCAAATATACACTGGAGTTGGCTTCAGGAGCCCAAAAATTGGATGAATCACACCCTGGAGTTGGCAGAAGTTGGCAGCAGCAGGAGCCCAAATATACACTGGAGTTGGCTTCAGGAGCCCAAAAATTGGATGAATCACACCCTGGAGTTGGCAGCAGCAGCAGCAGGAGCCCAAATATACACTGGAGTTGGCTTCAGGAGCCCAAAAATTGGATGAATCACACCCTGGAGTTGGCAGCAGCAGCAGCAGGAGCCCAAATATACACTGGAGTTGGCTTCAGGAGCCCAAAAATTGGATGAATCACACCCTGGAGTTGGCAGAAGTTGGCAGCAGCAGCAGCCCAAATATACACTGGAGTTGGCTTCAGGAGCCCAAAAATTGGATGAATCACACCCTGGAGTTGGCAGGAGTTGACAGTAGCAGCAGCAGGAGCCCAAATATTACATTAAAGAGACCCTGGGGTTGGCTTCAGGAGCCCAAAAATTGGATGAATCACACCCTGGAGTTGGCAGAAGTTGGCAGCAGCAGCAGCAGGAGCCCAAAAAAATGGCCTAAAGACATAAATATGTTTTGCACCATTTGGAAAGTGTAAAACGTGGCACCATGCTGAATCTAGTCGCATGCATCAGGCATTGGTGGGTGGAAATCCTGGCTGATCCATCCCTGATTCATTTTGACAAAGGTGAGTCTCTCCACATTTTTAGTTGACAGACGAGTTCTCCTCGCCGTAACTATGGCCCCCGCCGCACTAAACACCCGCTCAGATGGCACGCTACTTGCCGGGCAGGACAGCTTTTCCAGGGCAAACTCTGCTAGTTGCGGCCACAAATCAAGTTTGGCTGCCCAGAAGTCCAGCGGATCCTCAAGGTGTGTTGGCATGGTCATGTCAAAGTATGACATGACCTGCTGGTTGAGGTCCTGCTCCAGGTCTTCCTGCTGCTCATGAGTAGCCTCACTATGCGGGTGTAGAAAGCTACTCATTAGCGACTGAAGACTGAGGCTGCTGCTGCTGATGGAGCTGCTGCTGCTGCTCCTGCCAACCCCCCCAGCGGCCATGGCAGTGGAAGGTGAGCGCAGAGGTCCCCTCGAGTCAGACCTGCGAGAGTATGGACCATGGCGCAGATAGGCATCGGCCAACTGCCTACGTAGAATGTCTTTGTAGTAGTTGAGTTTGTCCTCCCTCTCGGTGGGTTTAAAAAATGCCCCCATTTTGTGCCGGAAGCGAGGGTCCAATAAGGTGGACAGCCAGAAGTCATCCCGCCGACAGATGGAAACAATTCTGGGGTCACTACGCAAGCACGTGAGCATGCTTCGTGCCATTTGCGCAAGTGACTCGGATGGACTACCTGTCTCCATCTCCACTGCATACTGCCACGGTGTGCCCGGGTCCTCTGTCTCGCCTTCCTCAAAAACCTCCAGCTCCTCTGGCTGCTCCTGCTCCTCCTCTCCTGTCCGCTGACTAGATAAACCAGCCATTTCGCCAAGCCTAAACTGTGTTTCGCTGGGCAACTCCTCCTCCTCCTCCTCTTCCTCCTCCTCCTCCAGTTCAGCTCCAACGGGGTTCATGTGGCCGTAAGATGTAAACGCCATGTCTCCAGTGCCCTGACCAGCCATGGTTTCCAACATGTACTGTAGTACATGAAGCAGTGGAATCACGTCGTTCATCCCGTAATCCTGCCGACTGACAAATAAAGTGGCTTCCTCAAAGGGCCTGAGCAAACGGCAGGTGTCACGTATGAGCTGCCACTGGTTGACATTGAAGTTACACAGGGGAGTCCCCCTATCTGCTTGGATCATCAGGAAATCCGTGATGGCTTTTCTCTGTTCATATAATCGGTCCAACACGTGAAGGGTGGAATTCCAACGGGTGGAAACATCGCAAATCTATCGCAAAGACTAGGTTGGGGGATACCATTCTGACGCTGTAGCTCAAGAAGGGTGTGTTTGGCGGTGTAGGAGTGGCTGAAGTGCATGCAAAGTTTCCTTGAAGTTGTTAGGATGTCCTGCAGATGGGGGGAACACTTCAGAAACCGCTTGACAACCAGATTGAAGACGTGAGCCATGCAGGGGGCATGGGTCAGGCTTCCTTGGCGCAGCGCAGACAAAATGTTCTTCCCATTGTCGGTAACCATGATTCCCATTTTAAGTTTTCTCGGAGTAAGCCATGTTTGGATTTCCTGATGAATACATTTAAGCAGTTCCTCCCCTGTGTGACTCCGTTCGCCAAGACAAACCATGTGAAGCACTGCGTGACACCTCCGTGCCCTGCACACATGGTAGACTGGAGGGGCACTGAGACTTGAGCCTACAGTGGAGGGTGAGGAGATGGCGGAGGATGAGGAGGCTGAGTCGCACGGTGTCACAGGCCCAATGGGCAGAGAGCGCGGATGCCGAAGCGGCGTGACCTGTCCAAGTTGCTGCTGCAAAGGGACCACATTCACCCAGTGGGCCGTAAACGACATGTACTGCCCCTGACCGTAGTTACAGCTCCAGATGTCGGCGCTGCCATGTATTTTGCTACACACCGACAGGCTCAAGGACTGGCCCACCTTCTGTTCAACAAAAGTGTGCAGCGCTGGTACTGCCTTCTTGGCAAAGAAATGACGGCTTGGGACTCTCCACCTCGGCTCGGCACAAGCCATCAGTTCTCTGAAAGGTGCAGATTCCACCACCTGAAAAGGGAGCGACTGCAGCACCAGCAACTTGGACAGGAGCACATTCAGCTTCTGCGCCGTAGGATGAGTGGGCGCATACTGCTGTCTCTTGGACATGGCTTCGCTGATGGATTGCTGGCGGGATGCATGACTTGGAGGAGGAGGAGGAGGAGCAGGAGCGACAGAGGATGGGTATGACGCACAGCTGCCTTCGGCTGAGGTGCTGGAGCCTTGGCTGGCAGAAATTGGGAGCTCACTTGGTGAGGAAGCAGACTGGACCACCCCTTGGGAGCCTCGGTTCTCCCAGGTCGTTTTATGGTGACGCATCATATGTTGACGCAGGGCCGTGGTGCCAACATTTGGACCCTGGCCACGCTTCACCTTTTGCCTACATATCTTGCATGTGGCCATGTTACCCTCCTGCGGATGCCTCAGGAAAAACTGCCACACTGCCGAGTAGCTACTTTTCCCACCCCCTGGCCTCACTGATTCACTGCTGCTGTTGCCAACTCCAGGAACCCCTGCTCCACTACCTCCCGATAAGGTAGACTGCCGCACAGCAGGTGCTCTACCCCGGCCCCGGCCCCGGCCGGCTCCAGCCTTTGGAATTGTGCCCCCATGCTGACTGCTACCACCTTGCTGCCTCAGCTGCTGACTCCGGGGCAACCTGCGCCCCTCTTCTCCTGATGATGACGATGAAGCCCCTTCATCACCCGGCTCCCAAGTGCGATCGGCTTCATCGTCATCATCATCATCACCGAGTTGTGGCTGTACGTCACTGATGTTCGTGGATTCGTCAACAGTGTCTGGCGCAGGAGCTGGAACGCTCGCAGCACCCACGACACTGTCCACATCACTATCGTTCTGCCTAGCTAGAGAAGCCACCTCCATTTCTTGGCTGGGCAGTAGCTGCTGACTGTCCTCTATCTGATGGTCCTCCTCACTAAAGAGTGGAGCTGAACCCAAAGCATAGGATACGTCGCTGGGGGAGGGAACGGCGTAGGACAGAGGCAATGGGAGGACAGGGACTGCTCTCGGGGCATGCCAACTCAGGGTTGTGTCAGAGGAACCTACCGACCCTAGACTGGGGGTCTCAGACGTAAGTTGTGATGATGTTGTTGATGAGCGCGTCAACCAATCTACCACGGCAGATGCGTTACTAGTGGAGACCCGACCGCTAGCAGATACTGGCAGATTAGGTCTCTCAGCGTGACTCCTGCTGCTACTGGCCCCCAGTCTGATGCGAGCTCTGCCTGCGGAATCTTGGCCTCTGCCACTCCTCTTTTCACTTCCAGGCACTTGTCTGCCCGACATAGTCTAACTGGCGTGGGAGTAGGTGATATTTTAAGATCCCCCGGGCAGCGGTGGGTCTATATGAAACAGAATATAATGCACACCAAAAGTGAGCAGTAACACTCAGCCTCCAACAGGCCTGCTTAGTGTAAATAAGAGAGCTGCTTAGTGTAAATAAAGAGGGGTATGCTATGTTACAGAATGGGATGCCTCAACAGAAGTGCACCTGGCAGGCAGCAGTAAGCCTATGCCCAGGAAAAGTGTCTTATAATATAAATATAATAAGAGCAAATGGTTATATGGTCTTAAACAGAGGCTGCTTTAGTCACAGAATGGGATGCCCTGGCAGGGACAAGTAGTACTATGCCCAGCAAAAGTGTCTTTATCAGGCTAATTTAAATTATGATAAGAGCAAATGCTTATATGGTCTTAAACAGAGGCTGCTTTAGTCACAGAATGGGATGCCCCCAAAAAAGATCCAGTAGTACTATGCCCAGGAAAAGTGTCTTTATCAGGCTAATTTCAAATATGATAAGAGCAAATGCTTATATGGTCTTAAACAGAGGCTGCTTTAGTCACAGAATGGGATGCCCTGGCAGGGACAAGTAGTGCTATGCCCAGCAAAAGTGTCTTTATCAGGCTAATTTCAAATATAATAAGAGCAAATGCTTATATGGTCTTAAACAGAGGCTGCTTTAGTCACAGAATGGGATGCCCTGGCAGGGACAAGTAGTGCTATGCCCAGCAAAAGTGTCTTTATCAGGCTAATTTCAAATATGATAAGAGCAAATGCTTATATGGTCTTAAACAGAGGCTGCTTTAGTCACAGAATGGGATGCCCTGGCAGGGACAAGTAGTGCTATGCCCAGCAAAAGTGTCTTTATCAGGCTAATTTCAAATATAATAAGAGCAAATGCTTATATGGTCTTAAACAGAGGCTGCTTTAGTCACAGAATGGGAGGCCCCAAAAAAGATCCAGTAGTACTATGCCCAGCAAAAGTGTCTTTATCAGGCTAATTTCAAATATGATAAGAGCAAATGCTTATATGGTCTTAAACAGAGGCTGCTTTAGTCACAGAATGGGATGCCCTTGCAGGGTCCAGTAGTGCTATGCCCAGCAAAAGTGTCTTTATCAGGCTAATTTCAAATATAATAAGAGCAAATGGTTATATGGTCTTTAACAGAGGCTGCTATAGTCACAGAATGGGATGCCCCAAAAAAAGAAGTGGACCTGGCTGGGACCAGTAGTGCTATGCCCAGCAAAAGTGTCTTTATCAGGCCTGATTTCTATGAGAATAAGTGCAAATGGTTATTATGCTATTAAATAGAGGCTGGTGTTGTCACAGAATGGGATGCCACAAAAACCAGAGAGCATGCACAGCAAAAGTGTCTTTATCAGGCCTGATTTCTATGAGAATAAGTGCAAATGGTTATTATGCTATTAAATAGAGGCTGGTGTTGTCACAGAATGGGATGCCACAAAAACCAGAGAGCATGCACAGCAAAAGTGTCTTTATCAGGCCTGATTTCTATGAGAATAAGTGCAAATGGTTATTATGCTATTAAATAGAGGCTGGTGTTGTCACAGAATGGGATGCCACAAAAACCAGAGAGCATGCACAGCAAAAGTGTCTTTATCAGGCCTAATTTCTATGAGAATAAGTGCAAATGGTTATTATGCTATTAAATAGAGGCTGGTGTTGTCACAGAATGGGATGCCACAAAAACCAGAGAGCATGCACAGCAAAAGTGTCTTTATCAGGCCTGATTTCTATGAGAATAAGTGCAAATGGTTATTATGCTATTAAATAGAGGCTGGTGTTGTCACAGAATGGGATGCCACAAAAACCAGAGAGCATGCACAGCAAAAGTGTCTTTATCAGGCCTGATTTCTATGAGAATAAGTGCAAATGGTTATTATGCTATTAAATAGAGGCTGGTGTTGTCACAGAATGGGATGCCACAAAAACCAGAGAGCATGCACAGCAAAAGTGTCTTTATCAGGCCTAATTTCTATGAGAATAAGTGCAAATGGTTATTATGCTATTAAATAGAGGCTGGTGTTGTCACAGAATGGGATGCCACAAAAACCAGAGAGCATGCACAGCAAAAGTGTCTTTATCAGGCCTGATTTCTATGAGAATAAGTGCAAATGGTTATTATGCTATTAAATAGAGGCTGGTGTTGTCACAGAATGGGATGCCACAAAAACCAGAGAGCATGCACAGCAAAAGTGTCTTTATCAGGCCTGATTTCTATGAGCATAAGTGCAAATGGTTATTATGCTATTAAATAGAGGCTGGTGTTGTCACAGAATGGGATGCCACAAAAACCAGAGAGCATGCACAGCAAAAGTGTCTTTATCAGGCCTAATTTCTATGAGAATAAGTGCAAATGGTTATTATGCTATTAAATAGAGGCTGGTGTTGTCACAGAATGGGATGCCACAAAAACCAGAGAGCATGCACAGCAAAAGTGTCTTTATCAGGCCTGATTTCTATGAGAATAAGTGCAAATGGTTATTATGCTATTAAATAGAGGCTGGTGTTGTCACAGAATGGGATGCCACAAAAACCAGAGAGCATGCACAGCAAAAGTGTCTTTATCAGGCCTGATTTCTATGAGAATAAGTGCAAATGGTTATTATGCTATTAAATAGAGGCTGGTGTTGTCACAGAATGGGATGCCACAAAAACCAGAGAGCATGCACAGCAAAAGTGTCTTTATCAGGCCTGATTTCTATGAGAATAAGTGCAAATGGTTATTATGCTATTAGAGGCTGGTGTTGTCACAGAATGGGATGCCACAAAAACCAGAGAGCATGCACAGCAAAAGTGTCTTTATCAGGCCTGATTTCTATGAGAATAAGTGCAAATGGTTATTATGCTATTAAATAGAGGCTGGTGTTGTCACAGAATGGGATGCCACAAAAACCAGAGAGCATGCACAGCAAAAGTGTCTTTACCAGGCCTAATTTCTATGAGAATAAGTGCAAATGGTTATTATGCTATTAAATAGAGGCTGGGGTTGTCACAGAATGGGATGCCACAAAAACCAGAGAGCATGCACAGCAAAAGTGTCTTTATCAGGCCTGATTTCTATGAGAATAAGTGCAAATGGTTATTATGCTATTAAATAGAGGCTGGTGTTGTCACAGAATGGGATGCCACAAAAACCAGAGAGCATGCACAGCAAAAGTGTCTTTATCAGGCCTGATTTCTATGAGAATAAGTGCAAATGGTTATTATGCTATTAAATAGAGGCTGGTGTTGTCACAGAATGGGATGCCACAAAAACCAGAGAGCATGCACAGCAAAAGTGTCTTTATCAGGCTTAATTTCTATGAGAATAAGTGCAAATGGTTATTATGCTATTAAATAGAGGCTGGTGTTGTCACAGAATGGGATGCCACAAAAACCAGAGAGCATGCACAGCAAAAGTGTCTTTATCAGGCCTAATTTCTATGAGAATAAGTGCAAATGGTTATTATGCTATTAAATAGAGGCTGGTGTTGTCACAGAATGGGATGCCACAAAAACCAGAGAGCATGCACAGCAAAAGTGTCTTTATCAGGCCTAATTTCTATGAGAATAAGTGCAAATGGTTATTATGCTATTAAATAGAGGCTGGTGTTGTCACAGAATGGGATGCCACAAAAACCAGAGAGCATGCACAGCAAAAGTGTCTTTATCAGGCCTGATTTCTATGAGAATAAGTGCAAATGGTTATTATGCTATTAAATAGAGGCTGGTGTTGTCACAGAATGGGATGCCACAAAAACCAGAGAGCATGCACAGCAAAAGTGTCTTTATCAGGCCTAATTTCTATGAGAATAAGTGCAAATGGTTATTATGCTATTAAATAGAGGCTGGTGTTGTCACAGAATGGGATGCCACAAAAACCAGAGAGCATGCACAGCAAAAGTGTCTTTATCAGGCCTAATTTCTATGAGAATAAGTGCAAATGGTTATTATGCTATTAAATAGAGGCTGGTGTTGTCACAGAATGGGATGCCACAAAAACCAGAGAGTATGCACAGCAAAAGTGTCTTTATCAGGCCTAATTTCTATGAGAATAAGTGCAAATGGTTATTATGCTATTAAATAGAGGCTGGTGTTGTCACAGAATGGGATGCCACAAAAACCAGAGAGCATGCACAGCAAAAGTGTCTTTATCAGGCCTAATTTCTATGAGAATAAGTGCAAATGGTTATTATGCTATTAAATAGAGGCTGGTGTAGTCACAGAATGGGATGCCACAAAAACCAGAGAGCATGCACAGCAAAAGTGTCTTTATCAGGCCTGATTTCTATGAGAATAAGTGCAAATGGTTATTATGCTATTAAATAGAGGCTGGTGTAGTCACAGAATGGGATGCCACAAAAACCAGAGAGCATGCACAGCAAAAGTGTCTTTATCAGGCCTGATTTCTATGAGAATAAGTGCAAATGGTTATTATGCTATTAAATAGAGGCTGGTGTAGTCACAGAATGGGATGCCTCACAGCAGACTTAAGATCAGTTCAGTATATATGCACAGTTAGTTAGTATAAGCAGCCTGAAAATGCTAACAAAGCTTGTCAGGCTGGATGAAAAAAAAAAAAAAAAAAACTGACAGCCTCCGATTTTCCCTTCCTTTCCCTGTTTTTCGCTTACTTTCTGTCTGTCTCCAGCCTGTCTCCAGCCTGTCTCCAGCCTGTCTCCAGCCTGTCTCCAGCCTGTCTCCAGCCTGTCTCCAGCCTGTCTCCAGCCTGTCTCCAGCCTGTCTCCAGCCTGTCTCCAGCCTGTCTCCAGCCTGTCTCCAGCCTGTCTCCAGCCTGTCTCCAGCCTGTCCCCTGTCTGTCCCCTGTCTGTCCCCTGTCTGTCCCCTGTCTGTCCCCTGTCTGTCCCCTGTCTGTCCCCTGTCTGTCCCCTGTCTGTCCCCTGTCTGTCCCCTGCCTGTCCCCTGCCTGTCCCCTGCCTGTCCCCTGCCTGTCCCCTGCCTGTCCCCTGCCTGTCCCCTGCCTGTCCCCTGCCTGTCCCCTGCCTGTCCCCTGCCTGTCCCCTGCCTGTCCCCTGCCTGTCCCCTGCCTGTCCCTGCCTGTCTAACTGTCTGTCTCTCCCTCAGCTACACAGCGTTCTGTCTCTCACGAACGCAATAGAGAAATGAGGCTGGAAAGCAAGATGGCCGGCCTTAAATACCGCTGTGACGTCACCGGGCTTGCTGGCTGCTGATAGGCTGCATGTGACTGTCCCAGCTTGCACTGGCGCGGGGTTGATGTCTGGACATGTCCCGTCCGCCATCTTAGAATGCCTGTAATGTAAATGAATGGATGTTAAAGGAAAACTTCGAGCGATCGAATCGCGGGGAAATTCGGATTCGATCCGAATCGAATTTTTCCTGAAATTCGGATCGAATCCGGGTTCGTCCGGATCGATTCGCTCATCCCTAATAATAAACATGCTTGCCGGCTATTGACGGAATATGTTTAATGAATGAAATAAGCAGGTCAGTTAGTGAAGTCAGCATTTTTTGGGCGGAGGGAAATGGCGCATGAAGCAAACATATTTGTGCAAAAAAGGGCCCAATTATAAAAATCTATATAAATATGCTGGACAGCGGGAGGAGAGGTCACTTATATACCAAGCATAAAGAAATATCTAGCCAGGCTTTTTTTTTTTATTTTAATGGAAGGAAAAGGAAATCAGGGGTGACAGGTTCTGATATACTAAACCTGTCACCACTGGATTTTATTCCTACCATGAGAGAGGAAATCACAAGCTTGGTGGTACATTTATTTAGGTCGGGTGTATAAGTGACCCCTCTTCTCACTAGTCGATGTGTTTATATGGGTTTTTTATATTACACAATTTCGCGATTTCTTTGGAGTCACCAACTCCAAAGAAATTTTGTGTGCAGCAGTCAGCTAATAAGTTCACAACTACATTTTTTTTGGCTTCCGAAGGTGCTTTATTACTAGAATTCATGCCACACTAGACAACAATTACTGGATACATCTATGCTTTAACAACAATGGCATTCCCTGAAGAAAGAGAAACACGGTGGGACTTTGTCAACAGGTGTGTTGCTGCTTCACATCAGGCTTCGTGTACTTTAACTGGCTCCCAGGCATTACTTTCTCTTACCTAACCTGATACAATTTTTTCCAGGGAAACATTTTCCAGATGATAATACGTGCCAGGGTTACTGCGGCAGGAAGAAGTCCAATCACTGGAGGCAAATTGGGATATATGTGTTAAAGTCAAGGGCGATTACAATACTAGAAATTGAAATTCCCTCCAAAATGTTGTTTTTATATTCAACTTATAAAACCCCTGGTATTGTTTGTATTACAACCCTAGCACTATTTTCAAATTTGTCATTTTCCCCTTTCCTTTAAGCTGCAGATAATTGCAAATGACGAATGAGTTATCACAAGACAAGTGACCACCATGGTGGGCAGGTGGCTTGCCTATGCCCTCTACCAAGGCTACTTGAATGCTGATGAGTACAGCGGCCATCCAGGGGTGAATATTGTTAGGGGACACCCTGGCAAAGCACTGGAACTATTCTTAAATGCATATAGGTTGGTTTTAATCCTAACTGGAGGCCAAATGTGCAGTTTCTGAGATGTGGAGTCACTAGTCCCTGTGCTCACTTAACCATGGAGTGCCAGCCCCTATGCTTTGTGTACACTGTCAATCTTTGGAGAGGGGAGAAAATGTATTTTTAATTTTTTGTTCTAATGGATACAGACCCAGAACTAAACTCATGGCCACATTTGGGCACATCAACATGCAAACTACAACTCCAAAAATTTGATTATCTCTAATTCTGACTCTTCCAACAAATAATTTGTAATTACTTTTCTTTGCTCACATTAAACCCCTGGTAGATTAACAATAACAAAAATAGTAATATACCATATTTTGCCAAAACTATGTGCTAAAAAGATAAAGTGAACAAGCAAAGGTTTAACCAGTGACCTAAGATGGTGCACCAGATTAATACCCGAACCAGGACCAAAAAGCCTAAACAGCACTTCAGTTAGAAAATATACTAATAATCATGTCTGCCGTAATTGCGTAAAACATCTGAAAGCTCCAAAGTTCCAAAATGCACCATAGGACAGACTGCCAAATATCTTAAGAAAACCCCAATTGATGTAGGACCACCAAATATTCATCTGTATTTACCTTAAGTGAACTGATCTGTCAGGTCCAATCTTAGTTTTGATAATGATTCTCTCATCTCTATGTATGGAGCGAATTCCTAATAGGATACATGTTGTGACAGTCAGGGCTGAGATGTTTGGATGAGGAAAAGCTTCAACAAAAGCATTCAATCGCTGGTCAGTCAAGGACAATGCTTACTGGGCTATACATTCAGACTGCAGGAATTCAGACTCCAGAAAACTGTTGTATTAAACATTTAAACTGAAATAAAAATGAGTAGGAGAGTTATATAAGTAATTTGAATACTTGTTTGCCAGCAATGCATTTTATAGAAAGTTGAGAGAAAGCTTATCGCAATGGCTAAAGTCTGGACATACAGTATAGCCGGCCTATAGCAAACGTAATATTGTTGTTATTATTATAACAACGATAATTATAGTTGGAATTGAACAAGTCCTTACATTGATGTAATGTAAAAAATTATAATATTAAGGCCAAGGACAATGAAAATTGCATGGATTTGAAACTTTATGAGCGGCTACCGAGGCATATGAATAGCACTAGGTAAAATCTGGTGTGCATTAACATGTTTATTGGCTTTTTATTTCCAACCATATTTATAAAGACTGTTTAGATATGTACTCATATGTAAGGATAAGTTAGATTTACCAATCTAAACTAATGAAAATAAGCTGTACTTCCATTCGGTTTTACAAACGAGAGTTGTAGCCAAAATTATACAGATAAAATAGGTAATTCAACAAATCGCAGGTTTGATCATTTTTGGGCTTGATGGGGAAACTCCACAAGGTTTGTGCAAAAAAAAAAAAAAAAAAAAAAAAAAACTATAATTTTCCTATCTTGGCAACATGTTGTGGAATAATGGACCATGGGCCTGATTTAGTAAGTGAAGTTACAAACATAAATATTTACTAAACTATTAACCACTTGAAGCTCAATCCCATAGAACACATTGGAAATTGTATAAAGCAAATAATTAGCTCTGCAGGAATATATATATATATATAAATATATCTTATATACAGGGAAGGGATGGGTTTAAAAAATCGGCCCCAGAGATTTACAGACACAACTGCCGTGTTCATATTTTGCTTGACTGCTTAAAGCAGGCCTATTGTCAAAAATGACAGTGGGTCCCCCTATTTTTAATGAACTCCCCTTGTTTGTTGACTATACTCACCTTCCTAGCAATTCCATGGCACATGCGCAGTGTTGTATGCCGTGTCTATGCATGAACAGCATAGAACACAGGTAATGAACAGAGCTGGAATAGTGTGCGGAGAGCAACTGTCATCCCTTCAGCTGCTCCACTGTGGATTTGAATGTCCCATGGATGGCTGGTGCACACAAAGGTTTGGGGACAGTGGGGAATGTGGCACAATCCCTGTATGCACTGTGGGATCAGCTCAGGGAATATAGTGGGCGATCCAAAGGTCTTTCACACAGCGGGATGCCATGAGGACAGGGAACTGATGGGCGCTAAAGTCTTTCGGAGTCCAGGGCCAGCCAATCTTTTTCACTTAGAAAAAAGAGCATCTTTACTGGCCAGGTTAGCAGACACACAGAGTGGCACAGTCAATCTTACCTATCCTAAGCTATTTATTTCAATGCTATTTTCAAACTTCAGTTACAGAAAAGGAGGTATAAAAGCAGCATGTTTGTAGGCAGGGTATTGTTAGGATCTTTAAAGGCCCTGATACAAATGATAATTTTCACTATATGTAATTATTACACAAATTGTATTTGAAAACATCAGCAATTTTTTAAATCGCATATAAACCTCATGAATAAATGTAAAATGCCCTCCTCCAATCTGGTAATAAAAAATAACTTTCCTCAACCCTATCCCTTGTCTGATCTGGATGGACATATGTCTTTTGTCAACCGTATTCACTATGTAACTATTCTCAGAGCTGATCATCTCAACCATCGCTCCTTCTACCTTTCCGCTGCTACTCCTCTCTGTCAAAAAGTTCACTGGCTTCCACTTCAGTTCCAATTGTCAAGCCCCTTCCTACATTTCGTTGTTAGTCCAAGGATGCTAACCCAGTCTGCTTGTGACCCCTTCCTGTCTACAGCCCTTCCCCAACCCTAATCACCTTCTCCTACTCGTGTCCAGGACTTCACACGTGGCCCTCTATCTGAAATGCCTTTCCTCATACAATTCACCACTCTCCAGCACTTAAAACCTTTAAACCCGAACAACACCCTTTTGTCACAAAAAAATGACAATGCCCCTCTGCGCATTAACAGTGTTAAACAGGAGAATTCTTATCTTTCTCCTCTGTCCCCCTGGAGAAAGCATTTTGATTGTCCGCCACAAACATGTGGTTGCCGTCACTAGGCTTGCTGTCTGTCTCCAACCTCAATAGTGTGCAAGACGAGTCTTCTGTTCCATCAGTCAGCTTGCGAGCCACATATCCACAAGCTATGAATTCAGAGGTACAGGTTGGGTGTGGTGACCCTGTATTGAATTTTAATTTGAAACCTTTATCCTTGAATTTCAACCCTAGCAACCTTTTATTTTCAATGACTGTAAAGTGAAAAAGAAAATTATTATGTTTTTCTTATTATACTAATAATATTGCACCACATGTAGGTGACTCGCACATTGCCTGTTATGGGGTGATTGGAGGAGATGCTGCCAAGCTGCCTGTTATTGGGGGATTGGGGAGAGATTCTGCACACATCCGGTTATTAGGTTATGGGGGATTCTGCCACACTGCCTGTTATGGGGTGATTGGGGTGATCCTGCCACACTGCCTGTTATGGGGTGATTGGGGTGATCCTGCCACGCTGCCTGTTATGAGGTAATTGGGGAATTCTGCAACACTGCCTGTTATGGGGGAATTGGGGGGATTCTGCCACACTGCCTGCTATAAGGTTCTGGGGGTGTAGAGGAGTATTTTAGCGCACAATTTGGTTTAGAATATTTTTTTCTTATTTTCCTCCTCTGTTTTGGGTGATGGGGGAATCTGCACACTACCTGTTATGGGATAATTGGGGGATTCTGCCAAACTGCCTGTTATTGGGAAATTTGGGGGTCTGCCACACTGCCTGTTATTGGGAAATTTGGGGGTCTGCCACACTGCCTGTTATTGGGGCTTAGGCTATTGGGGAGGGATTCTGCATGCTGCTTTTTATAGGGGGTTGGGAGGGATTCTGCACATTGCCTGTTATAAGGTTCTGGGGGTGTAGAAGAGTATTTTAGCGCACAATTTGGTTTAGAATATTTTTTTCTTATTTTCCTCCTCTGTTTTGGGTGATGGGGGAATCTGCACACTACCTGTTATGGGATAATTGGGGGTCTGCCACACTGCCTGTTATTGGGGCTTAGGCTACTGGGGAGGGATTCTGCATGCTGCTTTTTATAGGGGGTTGGGAGGGATTCTGCACATTGCCTGTTATGGGGTGATTTGGGGGATTCTGACACCCTGCTTGTTATTAGGTTCTTGTGGCATAGGGGGGTATTTTCGCACACCATTTGGCTTAGAATTTTTTTTTCGTATTTTCCTCCTCTAAGCCCTTTCTTAAAGCGTCATGTAGTGTCAAAACCAAATAAAATTGGAAGATTCACTTCATTCTACTATAAATAAAATAGTATTTTGTGAGCTTCATAAAATTATGTAAATATTTAGTGTTTTGATCCTCAGAGCCAGGTAATTTTTCTCTTGCTTGCATTCAGCACGTTGTTTTCTGAACTCTGGAAATGCTCAGACCCCTTTTAATTGGAGACCGGTTCTAATTTTGTAACCTTAGTGCCACTGCAATTGATTATTCAAACAGTTTTGCGGAGGAAGTAGCGACTTTGGCAAAGGTTTCACGATGGTACGTAGCCAAATGTACAAACTCTGGATCTAAATTGTTGGGAATGTTTCACAAAGGCATATTTCTCTTGGTTAAGAAGCATTTGGAAAAACGAATGAGTACATCAGCCTGTGAAAACGGAGACCCCAATTCAAGACCAGTGCAAGCCCCATTGACCTTGGGCAAGCCACTTTATTTCCTTTGGCCTCAGGCAGAAAAGAGGCGTTTGTGATCCTTGCATCATGACATATATTGTTCTGCCAAGCAGAGATTTACACTGGTAGCATTATATCAAAACGTACAAAATATATTGAATAGACCCCTTAACAACAATAATTTCATTTTATATTGTTACTCTTAAGCCTGTCCATATCGCTGGGAAAATCCTACTAGTATTCTCATTTATAAAATAAGATTGTTCTAATTTGTGCAGTTTCTAGGAAGCACAAATGTTTTGTTGAAGCATAACAAGCAATGCTATCAGCAATGCAATTTCTCCCAGAGTCTTTTAGCATGACCTTGTCTAAATAAAATATACAGAGCCCTATTCAGTATTTACTGTCTGGAGAAGCCGATAACAGCCTTGATTCCTATCAAAATGTGGAGAAAATCATTTTATTATTGTTCTAATTTTATACATTTAAAACTCAAGTCCTTAAAAATTGTATGTATTTATTGTATTATTTATGTCACATTTAATAATGAATTATTAATTTAATAAAACACCATCAACAACATGTGTTGATTTTTAGAAACAACTAAAAATGCAGGTATAGAATAAAATCTTAAAGAATTAAGCGTAACTTAAAATGATTAATACAGGCATTTAAAATATTTCATTATTATTTATTAATGGTCAGCATCTTTACAATTAATCTGTATTTATTTGGGTAGCATTGCACAAACCTCATGTGCAAGCCATGGGGTGGAAGGGTCAAGACCTTGCAATACAGCCTAGACCCCACAGGGCAACCTCAGGTAAGCTGCTCCCATTTTATCTCTTGCATTGTATGTCCCAAATGGGGCTCTCATAGATTAGAGTTAGGACTGCACCCATAGAGGCACCTTGGCATGGTGGTGCAGCTTAGCATACTTCTGCGGATGTGTGTGACCGAGCCTCTGTTTTTACCAGATTTAGAGACAGATTATAGGATGGTCTGCAAGCTAACAGGGTTGAGTGCTGCGGCTCCTTTAAGTCTTTAGTAACCTAATTGCCCTGCTGACTTGCACCTCCCAGGTTAGTTATAAAATGGTCTGAGCAGCTGCCACTCCCCTCCCGCTTTCTTCACTATGGCTGTTTTTATAGGGGGTGAGCAGGGAGATCACCCTGGGCACCAAGGCCATTGGGGGTGCCTTCATCCTAGTCATCCAGTGTTTTCTGCAGATAAGTCAGGGCCACTATTAGTGGTGAGGGCCAAAAGACAGACCCCTCATCCCCCATATTGGGCTTAGTCTTGGGGAGGAGACCCTGCCTAATGTTATGAAAGATGGGTGACTCATATGAGACCTGTATTGCACAACATCAGCACCATAGGATGGGTGGGAAACAGAATCTTTTCCTTCTCACAGCGCTATTTTGTCTAGAAACTGCCGTTTATTAGAATGAAAACTTAAAGTGGACCAACACCCAGGATTTTGACTATCCTGGGTCTTGGTCCACTTCGGTGGGGCACCCCCGATCGGGGTGCCCCGCTGTGTGAAACCCCCCCGAACTCACCTCTCCCCGAGCCGACGGACAAGCCGCGGACAAGTGGCTCCTCCGCCGCCGCCTCCCGCGCGTCCCTCTTGACGCGCGCGTGCCCGCACCGGCCATTCACAGACGGCCGGCGCGGGCGCGCGCATGTCTAGAGGGGCGCGAGGGAGGCGGCGGCGGCCGGCCGCCGCCGAAACTGAGGTAAGGAGTTTGGGGCGTTTGGGGGGGGTTTCACCCCGCGGGACATCCCGATCTCGGATGTCCCGTGGGGAGGGAGGTGATCGGCCCGGGAATCTTATAGATTCCCGGGCCGATCACCGGTGGGTGTTGGTCCACTTTAAATGCCATTCTTAACACAGATTAAATGCTACAAACCTAGAAAGAGGTGTGGGGAGGGGGTGCCTGCAGAGACATCCTCCTATCACAAAGCTCAACAATAACAATTGTGCCGGCAAAAAAAAAACCAGAAACTATTTGCATGGCTCATGCAGAGCAAGGACTGCAAAATGACTATGACTTTTAATGAGTGGGTGGCCATGCAAATAATTTCCTTATGTTAGGCTATTACCTAAGCCTCCAGAGACTGGATAAATAAAAACTGCTACAACAGTGGAGCTCCCTGACCTCATGGGCCCCAGCATAGTTGTTACCTCTGCATCCACTGGAGTTACCTAGTGATTCCCACAAGATGGCCCTTCTACTGAAACCTTATTTATTCTTTCCTTTTTGTTTAACACCCCTCCCACCCCCAGAGCAGTTGGCTTACTCCTCATTTCTAGAAGAGGCTTATAACAACACTGTTATCTTAAATAATGGTGCACCTATTTTTTATCCACCAGAACACAACCTACATTTACTTTTCAGAGATAATAAATAGATATGAAGCTTTGACAAGGGAGCAAGTATTGTGTGTATAAATCTGGGTATTGTACATTAAAACCCTGGGCAACAGGGTTTGGCCAAGTCAACGCCAGTCATGCCAGTAAAAGTCTTCTAAAGTATACTTCAGCCATTACCCCTCCCAAAAAATGTTAACATTGGATTTATTTACGGCCCCTCCCTCATTCAACCACTTTTTGGAAAAATCAAGAAAATTTCTGGCGGGGGCCGACACTAACTCAGGCGAGAATTTTTATTCTAGACTTGGGAAAAACTTTATTGACACCTTGCATGTAAACATTAGATTGCAAATACATAAGACTTTCAAAGACACACACTGGTTCCTAATAAAAATAATATCAGGAGATGCTTCAATTAATCTCTCTGGGATGTCAGAGTCCCATCCTTTATTGAGGGGTAGAAGGGTATTAAATGCCACATCAATAGTGTATTCACAAGTAAGTCATTCTTATTTGTTTCATGTATGCATAACTGTTTAACCTGGAAATGAAAACAAATGTCTAGTTGCCATTGTACCCATGTACCTTCTAGTATATAATGATTATACTTATGTAAACTTTATCTGCATATATACTGTACCTGAATTTTATATAGGCAATAAAAAACATTTATAGAAAGTAAA
Organism: Gastrophryne carolinensis; assembly: GCA_027917425.1. Lineage (NCBI taxonomy): Eukaryota > Metazoa > Chordata > Amphibia > Anura > Microhylidae > Gastrophryne > Gastrophryne carolinensis. The sequence continues at coordinate 270,028,656 of CM051239.1, read as the reverse complement.
CACAGAGCCAGTTCAATTAAAGTGGAACAACACACAAAAATTAGTGTTAAACCTCTAATCTGTAGTGAGGAGGGAGGGGGCATCTTAACTGGATGCTAGTGGTAATGGTGCTGGGGGGGCCCAGTTGCTATGCAGTGTGGGTGATCCAGCAATCAGATGCCCCCTTACTGATTTGAGAGGGACTACACACTGATAACAGATGGTGCTCTTTGTTCCATGCTTTTATTGTACTGCCCATGTATAAAATGAATACTGTGCTAATAAAAATGACATACATTCATTTTTATAATTTATATTTAGTATTGGAAGTGCTGTTTGATATATATTTGGGTATTGTATAATATGGACTCCTGCCCTTACTCCTGTGAATGAATAGCCAAAGGAAATTATAAGCATAAAGAAACGTATAGGCTATCTTTGGATGCAAAAATCTTTTGAAATCTATAAATAGAAACCAATTTCTTAAAGGCTTCTGCTCAGTACAGTGGCATCACTCTGCATTTTGAAGCATTTGAAAGCCTTAGGTATCTATATAAGCCTTACTGACTATGTGGCAAAACAGGCAATGGCTGCATTCTGTGCAATGTAGGAGGTAACCCTGCAAAACCAAGTGCAGCTGAAATTCATATAATAACACAGGTAGTATATACAATGCTACCAAAAATAGGTGATGCAGTGAGGAGTAAGTCTATTCTTCTCTAGACTCTGCTGTTGACTGGATTTGGGCATTAAAATGAAAACTAAGCTTATCTTACATGCACTATTTAGTATTGTCAGGATCTGGGCGAACGGCAGTGACACAGACGACAGTTCTTCAAAATCAAAGGCAATTTTTTTGAAAATAAAATGTTCACCAGCAAAAGTATCTCTTACTTCAGAGATGGTTGCAGCATACAATGCAGTATATCAAGCGGTTACTTCACCAGCTCTATGGTTTTGATAGTTTGATAGTCCAGCAAACTGCAAGTCCAGGTTATATCAAGTCCGCTTACAGGGCATACAAGCCCACGCTGCTCATCCACAAGTCCAAGTTCAGGGACACAAAAAAAGTCCTTCGGCTGCATACAGTTCTGTTAGTCACAATGAGCGGTACGGCCTGGGCTCCTTACTCCAAGCTGTTCACCAGCAAACTGAAAGCCTCAGCAGCTCCTTTTATTTAGGCTTCCTTGCAATCAGCCTCATTACCTGTGTGAGGCCTGGGATTAGGGAACAAAACCTGTAGAGGACTGGGAAATGTGGTCCTGAAAACCCGGCATGGATCGTGCCTGATAGAGAATAGCAGGGGAAAAATAGACACCATTCATTACTTTCCCATACACCTTACCACAGCATATTAAAAGTAAATGGACGTTTTTCAGTTTTTCGGTTTCTCCACTTCAGCTTTACCTTCCAGTTGTGTGTTCCCTCTAGAATTAACCACAGGTTTCTTTAAAAAAAGACATGGAAGTGAGCAGGGTGATGTAAGATGCATAGATATTTAATTGCATTTTGTTTAGTACTAAATAGTTTATTTTATATAACAATGAACTGGATAGGTAATCATACCTTATTTATGCAAATGTATTTTACGGGCCTCTATATTTGAACACACTAGTATTTTATACAGTGTTTTTGTAAAAACAGAAGAACAATCAAACTTTTGACCTTTGCTCATTTATAATGTCTACAAGGTATGAACCTTCTATAGCAAATCATTGTAATTTCTGCTTAGAATTTTGCTTTTAAATATGAGCATCTCTTTAACCTAAAACCTTCACCTAGGCCTTGTTTAGTATATTGCTCACCTAACTCCCCATTTGAGAGGACTTACCTCCTTACAGCTGTTGCCGAATAGCAGGCAGATTCTGTGCCCCTGAACTGTATGGGAGAGGCCATCTTGCAATTTTGATAGCCCTGCTTATTAAAAACCCAGTCCCACGGCAAAACGTATACTAAAGTTTGGTGCAATAATGCTTTATCTGTAGAGGGAATTAAAAAGCCATCAGCTGTAAACAACTGTTTCAATGTTCTGCAGCTGCTAAGAATTTGTCTTAGTCTGATACATAGTTACATTTATCCCCTCCAGCAATTGTTGATTCAGTGTGCGTGTGTGTTAGTATTAGAGAGGCTGGCTACTGTTTCTAAGACAAATATTTCTTGTTTGCTATGGGCTGATTATAGCAAGACTCCAAGCTGCTGACAGCCTGCATTTTGTGGTAAAACCCACACACACTACACACCAGCTGATATTTACATCAATGCAGCCAGCTAGAGAAAGATTTTGTTTCCTTCTAATATTCTGTGTGGAAACAGATAAAATCTCTCTTTGGCTTTGCAGCCCAACTGCACTGTGTCTGTGGGCTAAAAGCTCTCCCTCACCCCCACGCATTTTCATGTTCATATGTAAGCAGAGTGTGTATCAAGATGGCTGCTTCCATGCTGTTCAGGAGCTCAAACTCTGCAAATATATTCCACAACATCTGCATGAGGTTAAGCCCTAAAAGCATACAACATTGATTATCAATGTGGGGATTTTGGTGAACAAATGACTAAACTTAATTTTCTTGACTGGAGGTCTGCCTTAATTTGATTTATTTTATAAAGCAAATTACATATATTATTACACTTTAGTGAACGTTTTAGGTGCAAAAATTGCTCTAACTTCTCTGAATCACACCTTATTTTAACTCATGTCTAATTTCCAAAAAGAAACTGTCTTTTTTTGTTTTGAGATTTTAAATTTACTGAATCAAGGCCATATTGTTTTGTGTGTGGAAGAAGGCAACTCCAAAAATTGCAGATATTGGTGGATATGTAGTGAGCTGGCTGTATCTACTGTGGATATGCAGCATGGTGAATACCGCTGGTGAGGAAGCCCCTTGTGAGCTGGTGGGGCAACAGTGAAACCTTAGCCAGCTAATAGCGCAGAACCGGCAAGACACTAGACCTATGAGTCTAAGACCAGCCCTTTTCTTCTTTAGGGCCTTCCCAGAAGGGAGGATAGACTGGGCAGCAGGGAAGATCCAGGTTGGGTACCTAGGGAATGAGGTGCTGGAGCGCTAGGCTAGGTTAGCATGGTACCTGAGAAGCAGAAAAGATGAGTGGCGTGGTTCGTAAAATAGCCGGGGTAAAGGATCACAAGCGTAGCTGTAGATCAAGGAAACAAGCCGGAAGTAGAGGCAGGCAGCACTGGGCCATAAGCAAAGGTAAGTCGTGGTCAAGCCAAAGGATCAATCCAAAGAGTAACCGTGGTCCGACGGACCCTGTGGTATCAGGAGAGCAATCCAAGGGTTAATCCGAAAGAGAAGTCGAGGAAGAAGCCGGGTCACAAATCTGGATATGAAGGGAGGCCTGGAATCCAGAAATCTAGGAAGGCTGGTGATCAGGCAGCACTGTGATGATGTCAGGTGCTCTTTTTAAATGTCAGCATACAGGGGAGAAGTCCCAAGGGTGGACTGTCAGCAGGAATAGAATCCAGGCTTTTAAATGGATGTGTGCCAAACATGTGGATATGTGGATTGCCTCTTAGAATTGAATGCTGGCTTCCACACAGATACACGCATGTGCAAAGACCTGGAAATCCCAGAGGTATTCTGACACATGTCAGTCTAATTTGTTTTTATCTGTTTTTATTGCAAAACGTACATATAACGAAACAAGGAAAGGGAAACAGATATAAATAGATTACATACAATAGGATGCAGACACTAAGGGGGGACCTTACCCGAAACACGCCACTTTTGGGAGTTGTTCTGGGAATTGACTGGATGCCAAACTGGGCTTTCATTGTTATGCCATCTACCGGACACTAGTGTGTCAGCAATCGGGGCAGCCATCAAGGCCGAAGAGCCAAGACTCCAGTATGGGGTCCAATGGGCCCAGCTATAAAGAGGGGGGCCCTGGCCTGGTGGCCCTTTTGGCCACCCTGACCTGAGACCCACAGCCTGCCACCTTATTGCTGCTGGCCAGATACAACATACTTCCAGGTCAGTCTATTGCTGGAGTGACTTTTGCTTGTTTCTCTATGCATCTTACTGATGTATTGTATTTTCCTGTCTGTGTTATGCACCATGTAAGGTGACATTCTCTAACTGCATTCATGTCCCTGTTATACCGCTAATGTCTATCTGCACTCAACGTTCACACTCTGCAACAAATTCAAACTTTTATATATTCAATGTATACACAGAGCTTCCTAAGTTACCAGTAGGTTGTCCCAAAGTGCATGTGCAAGCACTTCTTCCACAAATCTGCTTGAATATGATTTCTTTCACATCCGTAATTATAAAGATCCTTGTCCCTTCAGATCCAAATGGCCCAAATATTCCACTCCTCCACTCAGTACACGGGCCCTCCAGGCAGTTTCCAAATAGAATACCACGCCAGTAAATGTAACATGAAACAGAAAACACACACCTAGTGTAATACTATATAGCACACACTATTTAATAGAAGATATCAATGCACTCACATGAAAATAAAACTTGAAACACTTGTAAAAACAGAGGGTGGCTCTCACCAACTCCCTACACAGTAAGATCTGGCCAGATCAATCGATATGAAGAATATAGATGCCGCCTGCCGCCGTCGCCGATGTGTTTCGTTGCCCTTAGCAACTTTTACAAGGCAACAAATTCAAACTGCCATTACTAGGGACCTAGCTATTACATGGACAGACTGATTCATTACTAGCGGCAGCTATCGGCAGATGAGCGTCCGTACAGAGGCGCTAAGAGCGACCACTAGTATACGCTGTGATCGGCTATCAGGCGCTATAACAGAGCGTCTCAGCCGCTGTAGTAACCTGGCCGGCATTGACGAATGAGATGTATGTTGGGCGTTCTAACACCAGTACAGTATTGCAGGGAGTGAAAGGTAGCACCAGCTCATTGCGACTGACTGTCAGCGACTCACACCATATTCAACAAAAAAAAACACACACACAGCGTCGGCACTCCTGATCTGGTTGCTGTAGCATAGAGCGGCAGACACTGTGTGATTAAAGTCTGTTTTTGAACACATATCCACCAGTAACAAAGTGAAAACACATGGAATGACATTGTTGTAACATTGTGACATTAACACTTTAATGCCAGTAATGATAATTCTGCATAAAAATATAAAAAAAAGTTTTTAAAAAGTTTTCAAAAATGACTCTTTCTAGGCCAGGAGAGGTCACACAATTATTTGAGAGAAAAAAATAAATAAATTTAAAACTAAAAACCCTGTTTAAACAGAAGAGAAGGAACGTCCATTGAAATGTATGGGAGAGCGACAGGTAGTGACTAGAGATGAGCGAACTTTTGAAAAATTCGATTCGACTGATTCGCCGAATTTTCCGACAAAAATCGTTTCGACCCGAATAAATTCGCGACGAATCGCTATTAAAAACGGCTATTTCTGAGCCTCCTACAGCCTCAATAGGGTTGTAAACCATTCAGCCTTGCTGTAACACGCACAGGATGCGTGCTGGGTTTGTTAAATAATACTTTGAAGAAATATCACATGCAGATCAGAGGCATCGCTAATAGAATCGCAGAGCGGCACAATTGCAGAGAGTTGAAGTGGCATCACTATGAGGGGCAGAAGGAGCCCAAATATACACTGGAGTTGGCCTCAGGAGCCCAAAAATTGGATGAATCACACCCTGGAGTTGGCAGAAGTTGGCAGCAGCAGCAGGAGCCCAAATATACACTGGAGTTGGCTTCAGGAGCCCAAAAATTGGATGAATCACACCCTGGAGTTGGCAGAAGTTGGCAGCAGCAGGAGCAGGAGCCCAAATATACACTGGAGTTGGCCTCAGGAGCCCAAAAATTGGATGAATCACACCCTGGAGTTGGCAGGAGTTGACAGTAGTAGCAGCAGGAGCCCAAATATACACTGGAGTTGGCCTCAGGAGCCCAAAAATTGGATGAATCACACCCTGGAGTTGGCAGAAGTTGGCAGCAGCAGCAGGAGCCCAAATATACACTGGAGTTGGCCTCAGGAGCCCAAAAATTGGATGAATCACACCCTGGAGTTGGCAGAAGTTGGCAGCAGCAGCAGCAGGAGCCCAAATATACACTGGAGTTGGCTTCAGGAGCCCAAAAATTGGATGAATCACACCCTGGAGTTGGCAGGAGTTGACAGTAGTAGCAGCAGGAGCCCAAATATACACTGGAGTTGGCTTCAGGAGCCCAAAAATTGGATGAATCACACCCTGGAGTTGGCAGAAGTTGGCAGCAGCAGCAGCAGGAGCCCAAATATACACTGGAGTTGGCCTCAGGAGCCCAAAAATTGGATGAATCACACCCTGGAGTTGGCAGAAGTTGGCAGTAGTAGCAGCAGGAGCCCAAATATACACTGGAGTTGGCCTCAGGAGCCCAAAAATTGGATGAATCACACCCTGGAGTTGGCAGAAGTTGGCAGTAGTAGCAGCAGGAGCCCAAATATACACTGGAGTTGGCTTCAGGAGCCCAAAAATTGGATGAATCACACCCTGGAGTTGGCAGAAGTTGGCAGTAGCAGCAGCAGGAGCCCAAATATACACTGGAGTTGGCTTCAGGAGCCCAAAAATTGGATGAATCACACCCTGGAGTTGGCAGGAGTTGACAGTAGCAGCAGCAGGAGCCCAAATATACACTGGAGTTGGCCTCAGGAGCCCAAAAATTGGATGAATCACACCCTGGAGTTGGCAGGAGTTGACAGTAGCAGCAGCAGGAGCCCAAATATACACTGGAGTTGGCTTCAGGAGCCCAAAAATTGGATGAATCACACCCTGGAGTTGGCAGAAGTTGGCAGCAGCAGCAGCAGCAGGAGCCCAAATATACACTGGAGTTGGCTTCAGGAGCCCAAAAATTGGATGAATCACACCCTGGAGTTGGCAGGAGTTGACAGTAGCAGCAGCAGGAGCCCAAATATACACTGGAGTTGGCCTCAGGAGCCCAAAAATTGGATGAATCACACCCTGGAGTTGGCAGAAGTTGGCAGTAGCAGCAGCAGCAGGAGCCCAAATATACACTGGAGTTGGCTTCAGGAGCCCAAAAATTGGATGAATCACACCCTGGAGTTGGCAGGAGTTGACAGTAGCAGCAGCAGGAGCCCAAATATACACTGGAGTTGGCTTCAGGAGCCCAAAAATTGGATGAATCACACCCTGGAGTTGGCAGGAGTTGACAGTAGCAGCAGCAGGAGCCCAAATATACACTGGAGTTGGCTTCAGGAGCCCAAAAATTGGATGAATCACACCCTGGAGTTGGCAGAAGTTGGCAGTAGTAGCAGCAGGAGCCCAAATATACACTGGAGTTGGCTTCAGGAGCCCAAAAATTGGATGAATCACACCCTGGAGTTGGCAGGAGTTGGCAGTAGCAGCAGCAGGAGCCCAAATATACACTGGAGTTGGCTTCAGGAGCCCAAAAATTGGATGAATCACACCCTGGAGTTGGCAGGAGTTGACAGTAGCAGCAGCAGGAGCCCAAATATACACTGGAGTTGGCCTCAGGAGCCCAAAAATTGGATGAATCACACCCTGGAGTTGGCAGGAGTTGACAGTAGCAGCAGCAGGAGCCCAAATATACACTGGAGTTGGCTTCAGGAGCCCAAAAATTGGATGAATCACACCCTGGAGTTGGCAGAAGTTGGCAGCAGCAGCAGCAGCAGGAGCCCAAATATACACTGGAGTTGGCTTCAGGAGCCCAAAAATTGGATGAATCACACCCTGGAGTTGGCAGGAGTTGACAGTAGCAGCAGCAGGAGCCCAAATATACACTGGAGTTGGCCTCAGGAGCCCAAAAATTGGATGAATCACACCCTGGAGTTGGCAGAAGTTGGCAGTAGCAGCAGCAGGAGCCCAAATATACACTGGAGTTGGCTTCAGGAGCCCAAAAATTGGATGAATCACACCCTGGAGTTGGCAGGAGTTGACAGTAGCAGCAGCAGGAGCCCAAATATACACTGGAGTTGGCTTCAGGAGCCCAAAAATTGGATGAATCACACCCTGGAGTTGGCAGGAGTTGACAGTAGCAGCAGCAGGAGCCCAAATATACACTGGAGTTGGCTTCAGGAGCCCAAAAATTGGATGAATCACACCCTGGAGTTGGCAGGAGTTGACAGTAGCAGCAGCAGGAGCCCAAATATACACTGGAGTTGGCTTCAGGAGCCCAAAAATTGGATGAATCACACCCTGGAGTTGGCAGAAGTTGGCAGTAGTAGCAGCAGGAGCCCAAATATACACTGGAGTTGGCTTCAGGAGCCCAAAAATTGGATGAATCACACCCTGGAGTTGGCAGGAGTTGACAGTAGCAGCAGCAGGAGCCCAAATATACACTGGAGTTGGCCTCAGGAGCCCAAAAATTGGATGAATCACACCCTGGAGTTGGCAGGAGTTGACAGTAGTAGCAGCAGGAGCCCAAATATACACTGGAGTTGGCTTCAGGAGCCCAAAAATTGGATGAATCACACCCTGGAGTTGGCAGAAGTTGGCAGTAGCAGCAGCAGGAGCCCAAAAAATGGCCTAAAGACATAAATATGTTTTGCACCATTTGTAAAGTGTAAAACGTGGCACCATGCTGAATCTAGTCGCATGCATCAGGCATTGGTGGGTGGAAATCCTGGCTGATCCATCCCTGATTCATTTTGACAAAGGTGAGTCTCTCCACATTTTTAGTTGACAGACGAGTTCTCCTCGCCGTAACTATGGCCCCCGCCGCACTAAACACCCGCTCAGATGGCACGCTACTTGCCGGGCAGGACAGCTTTTCCAGGGCAAACTCTGCTAGTTGCGGCCACAAATCAAGTTTGGCTGCCCAGAAGTCCAGCGGATCCTCAAGGTGTGTTGGCATGGTCATGTCAAAGTATGACATGACCTGCTGGTTCAGGTCCTGCTCCAGGTCTTCCTGCTGCTCATGAGTAGCCTCACTATGCGGGTGTAGAAAGCTACTCATTAGCGACTGAAGACTGAGGCTGCTGCTGCTGATGGAGCTTCTGCTGCTGCTGCTGCCAACCCCCCCAGCGGCCATGGCAGTGGAAGGTGAGCGCAGAGGTCCCCTCGAGTCAGACCTGCGAGAGTATGGACCATGGCGCAGATAGGCATCGGCCAACTGCCTACGTAGAATGTCTTTGTAGTAGTTGAGTTTGTCCTCCCTCTCGGTGGGTTTAAAAAATGCCCCCATTTTGTGCCGGAAGCGAGGGTCCAATAAGGTGGACAGCCAGAAGTCATCCCGCCGACAGATGGAAACAATTCTGGGGTCACTACGCAAGCATGTGAGCATGCTTCGTGCCATTTGCGCAAGTGACTCGGATGGACTACCTGTCTCCATCTCCACTGCATACTGCCACGGTGTGCCCGGGTCCTCTGTCTCTCCTTCCTCAAAAACCTCTAGCTCCTCTGGCTGCTCCTGCTCCTCCTCTCCTGTCCGCTGACTAGATAAACCAGCCATTTCGCCAAGCCTAAACTGTGTTTCGCTGGGCAACTCCTCCTCCTCCTCTTCCTCCTCCTCCTCCTCCAGTTCAGCTCCAACGGGGTTCATGTGGCCGTAAGATGTAAACGCCATGTCTCCAGTGCCCTGACCAGCCATGGTTTCCAACATGTGCTGTAGTACATGAAGCAGTGGAATCACGTCGTTCATCCCGTAATCCTGCCGACTGACAAATAAAGTGGCTTCCTCAAAGGGCCTGAGCAAACGGCAGGTGTCACGTATGAGCTGCCACTGGTTGACATTGAAGTTACACAGGGGAGTCCCCCTATCTGCTTGGATCATCAGGAAATCCGTGATGGCTTTTCTCTGTTCATATAATCGGTCCAACATGTGAAGGGTGGAATTCCAACGGGTGGAAACATCGCAAATCAGACTATGTTGGGGGATACCATTCTGACGCTGTAGCTCAAGAAGGGTGTGTTTGGCGGTGTAGGAGTGGCTGAAGTGCATGCAAAGTTTCCGTGAAGTTGTTAGGATGTCCTGCAGATGGGGGGAACACTTCAGAAACCGCTTGACAACCAGATTGAAGACGTGAGCCATGCAGGGGGCATGGGTCAGGCTTCCTTGGCGCAGCGCAGACAAAATGTTCTTCCCATTGTCGGTAACCATGATTCCCATTTTAAGTTTTCTCGGAGTAAGCCATGTTTGGATTTCCTGATGAATACATTTAAGCAGTTCCTCCCCTGTGTGACTCCGTTCGCCAAGACAAACCATGTGAAGCACTGCGTGACACCTCCGTGCCCTGCACACATGGTAGACTGGAGGGGCACTGAGACTTGAGCCTACAGTGGAGGGTGAGGAGATGGCGGAGGATGAGGAGGCCGAGTCGCACGGTGTCACAGGCCCAATGGGCAGAGAGCGCGGAGGCCGAAGCGGCGTGACCTGTCCAAGTTGCTGCTGCAAAGGGACCACATTCACCCAGTGGGCCGTAAACGACATGTACTGCCCCTGACCGTAGTTACAGCTCCAGATGTCGGCGCTGCCATGTATTTTGCTACACACCGACAGGCTCAAGGACTGGCCCACCTTCTGTTCAACAAAAGTGTGCAGCGCTGGTACTGCCTTCTTGGCAAAGAAATGACGGCTTGGGACTCTCCACCTCGGCTCGGCACAAGCCATCAGTTCTCTGAAAGGTGCAGATTCCACCACCTGAAAAGGGAGCGACTGCAGCACCAGCAACTTGGACAGGAGCACATTCAGCTTCTGCGCCGTAGGATGAGTGGGCGCATACTGCTGTCTCTTGGACATGGCTTCGCTGATGGATTGCTGGCGGGATGCATGACTTGGAGGAGGAGGAGGAGGAGCAGGAGCGACAGAGGATGGGTGTGACGCACAGCTGCCTTCGGCTGAGGTGCTGGAGCCTTGGCTGGCAGAAATTGGGAGCTCACTTGGTGAGGAAGCAGACTGGACCACCCCTTGGGAGCCTCGGTTCTCCCAGGTCGTTTTATGGTGACGCATCATATGTTGACGCAGGGCCGTGGTGCCAACATTTGGACCCTGGCCACGCTTCACCTTTTGCCTACATATCTTGCATGTGGCCATGTTACCCTCCTGCGGATGCCTCAGGAAAAACTGCCACACTGCCGAGTAGCTACTTTTCCCACCCCCTGGCCTCACTGATTCACTGCTGCTGTTGCCAACTCCAGGAACCCCTGCTCCACTACCTCCCGATAAGGTAGACTGCCGCACAGCAGGTGCTCTACCCCGGCCCCGGCCCCGGCCGGCTCCAGCCTTTGGAATTGTGCCCCCATGCTGACTGCTACCACCTTGCTGCCTCAGCTGCTGACTCCGGGGCAACCTGCGCCCCTCTTCTCCTGATGATGACGATGAAGCCCCTTCATCACCCGGCTCCCAAGTGCGATCGGCTTCATCGTCATCATCATCATCATCACCGGGTTGTGGCTGTACGTCACTGATGTTCGTGGATTCGTCAACAGTGTCTGGCGCAGGAGCTGGAACGCTCGCAGCACCCACGACACTGTCCACATCACTATTTGTCTGCCTAGCTAAAGAAGCCACCTCCATTTCTTGGCTGGGCAGTAGCTGCTGACTGTCCTCCTGTATCTGATCGTCCTCCTCACTAAAGAGTGGAGCTGAACCCAAAGCATAGGATACGTCGCTGGGGGAGGGAACGGCGTAGGACAGAGGCAATGGGAGGACAGGGACTGCTCTCGGGGCATGCCAACTCAGGGTTGTGTCAGAGGAACCTACCGACCCTAGACTGGGGGTCTCAGATGTAAGTTGTGATGATGTTGTTGATGAGCGCGTCAGCCAATCTACCACGGCAGATGCGTTACTGGTGGAGACCCGACCGCTAGCAGATACTGGCAGATTAGGTCTCTCAGCGTGACTCCTGCTGCTACTGGCCCCCAGTCTGATGCGAGCTCTGCCTGCGGAATCTTGGCCTCTGCCACTCCTCTTTTCACTTCCAGGCACTTGTCTGCCCGACATAGTCTAACTGGCGTGGTAGTAGGTGATATTTTAAGAACCCCCAGGCAGCAGTGGGTCTATATAAAACAGAATATAATGCACACCAAAAGTGAGCAGTAACACTCAGCCTCCAACAGGCCTGCTTAGTGTAAATAAGAGAGCTGCTTAGTGTAAATAAAGAGGGGTATGCTATGTTACAGAATGGGATGCCTCAACAGAAGTGCACCTGGCAGGCAGCAGTAAGCCTATGCCCAGCAAAAGTGTCTTATAATATAAATATAATAAGAGCAAATGCTTATATGGTCTTAAACAGAGGCTGCTTTAGTCACAGAATGGGATGCCCTGGGCAGGAATGGACCTGGCAGGGTCCAGTAGGGCTTTGGCCAGCAAAAGTGTCTTTATCAGGCTAATTTCAAATATGATAAGAGCAAATGCTTATATGGTCTTAAACAGAGGCTGCTGTAGTCACAGAATGGGATGCCCCGGGCAGGAATCGACCTGGCAGGGTCCAGTAGGGCTTTGGCCAGCAAAAGTGTCTTTATCAGGCCTGATTTCTATGAGAATAAGTGCAAATGTTTATTATGCTATTAAATAGAGGCTGCTTTAGTCACAGAATGGGATGCCAGTGCCACAAAAACCAGAGAGCATGCACAGCAAAAGTGTCTTTATCAGGCCTGATTTCTATGAGAATAAGTGCAAATGTTTATTATGCTATTAAATAGAGGCTGCTTTAGTCACAGAATGGGATGCCAGTGCCACAAAAACCAGAGAGCATGCACAGCAAAAGTGTCTTTATCAGGCCTGATTTCTATGAGAATAAGTGCAAATGTTTATTATGCTATTAAATAGAGGCTGCTTTAGTCACAGAATGGGATGCCAGTGCCACAAAAACCAGAGAGCATGCACAGCAAAAGTGTCTTTATCAGGCCTGATTTCTATGAGAATAAGTGCAAATGTTTATTATGCTATTAAATAGAGGCTGCTTTAGTCACAGAATGGGATGCCAGTGCCACAAAAACCAGAGAGCATGCACAGCAAAAGTGTCTTTATCAGGCCTGATTTCTATGAGAATAAGTGCAAATGTTTATTATGCTATTAAATAGAGGCTGCTTTAGTCACAGAATGGGATGCCAGTGCCACAAAAACCAGAGAGCATGCACAGCAAAAGTGTCTTTATCAGGCCTGATTTCTATGAGAATAAGTGCAAATGTTTATTATGCTATTAAATAGAGGCTGCTTTAGTCACAGAATGGGATGCCAGTGCCACAAAAACCAGAGAGCATGCACAGCAAAAGTGTCTTTATCAGGCCTGATTTCTATGAGAATAAGTGCAAATGTTTATTATGCTATTAAATAGAGGCTGCTTTAGTCACAGAATGGGATGCCAGTGCCACAAAAACCAGAGAGCATGCACAGCAAAAGTGTCTTTATCAGGCCTGATTTCTATGAGAATAAGTGCAAATGTTTATTATGCTATTAAATAGAGGCTGCTTTAGTCACAGAATGGGATGCCAGTGCCACAAAAACCAGAGAGCATGCACAGCAAAAGTGTCTTTATCAGGCCTGATTTCTATGAGAATAAGTGCAAATGTTTATTATGCTATTAAATAGAGGCTGCTTTAGTCACAGAATGGGATGCCAGTGCCACAAAAACCAGAGAGCATGCACAGCAAAAGTGTCTTTATCAGGCCTGATTTCTATGAGAATAAGTGCAAATGTTTATTATGCTATTAAATAGAGGCTGCTTTAGTCACAGAATGGGATGCCAGTGCCACAAAAACCAGAGAGCATGCACAGCAAAAGTGTCTTTATCAGGCCTGATTTCTATGAGAATAAGTGCAAATGTTTATTATGCTATTAAATAGAGGCTGCTTTAGTCACAGAATGGGATGCCAGTGCCACAAAAACCAGAGAGCATGCACAGCAAAAGTGTCTTTATCAGGCCTGATTTCTATGAGAATAAGTGCAAATGTTTATTATGCTATTAAATAGAGGCTGCTTTAGTCACAGAATGGGATGCCAGTGCCACAAAAACCAGAGAGCATGCACAGCAAAAGTGTCTTTATCAGGCCTGATTTCTATGAGAATAAGTGCAAATGTTTATTATGCTATTAAATAGAGGCTGCTTTAGTCACAGAATGGGATGCCTCACAGCAGACTTAAGATCAGTTCAGTATATATGCACAGTTAGTTACTATAAGCAGCCTGAAAACGCTAACAAAGGCTGGATGAAAAAAAAAAAATCTCCCTGTCAGCCAGCTCCGTTTTTCCTACCTTTCCCTGGCTTTCTGTCTGTCTCCTGTCTGTCTCCTGCCTGTCTCCAGCCTGTCCCTGTCTGTCCCTGTCTGTCCCTGTCTCCAGCCTGTCTCCAGCCTGTCTAACTGCCTCAGCTACACAGCGTTCTGTCTGTCTGTCACGAATGCAATAGAGAAATGAGGAAAAGCAAGATGGCCGCCGTTAAATACCGCTGTGTGACGTCACCGGGCTTGCTGGCTGCTGATAGGCTGCATGTGACTGCCCCAGCTTGCACTGGCGCGGGATACATGTCCAGACATGTCCCGCCCGCCATCTTAGAATGCCTGTAATGTAAATGAATGGATGTTAAAGGAAAACTTCGAGTGATCGAATCGCGGGGAAATTCGGATTCGATCCGAATCGAATTTTTCCTGAAATTCGGATCGAATCCGGGTTCGTCCGGATCGATTCGCTCATCCCTAGTAGTGACAGGTAATACCTGACGATCTGGAAGCCAGAGCGCCGGCGCTATACGCTGAGCTGCCTGTAATGATAAATTGTACGCTACATGGGGCTGTTAGAGTCGCTCACCAGAATCGCCCTCATAAATGCGATATTACGTACAGCGCCCAGCGTTCACCACCTGCTGCTATCCCTTGATGAATAAACCCCATAGTTTATGGGGACAGACTTTATACAGCAAATATTGAAACTGGGCTCCGCGTATCTATAATGTGATGGCTGGGAATGTTGTTTGAACTTCAGTTTCCTATATAGAATGGATACTGAGACCCATTTCAAACTAGGGGCCAAGCCATCACACAGGTTAGAGTGGGGGCCAGACTCTATAGATGTTATATTGTGTCCAGGCCCCCCCATAACCTATAATCTGATGGCCTGGCCCCTAGTCTGATTTTTACGTTCCTTGCCTGCATAATAAAGTAAGCCTGGCCACCTTGGGGACAGATGTCCAGTTCATACTAAGGCCCCAACATACACATATAGGTTATAGAGGGGACAGTCTCTATACAGCACAGTATTGTGTTTGATCCCCGACATATAATGTGGTAGCTGGGCCCCTAGTCTGAGTTTTGTTTCCCATATGGTCTGAATTTATGGTAAGCCTGGTTGCCTTGGTGCCAGAGACTCAGTTTAAACTAGGGGCCAAGCTACCACACATTGGTTATGAGGTGGGGCAAAATTCCAGATGGGAGGGAGAGATTCCAGAAGGGGGGGGGGATAAAGGAAAAATAAAGCAACACAGAACAGGAAGGAGAGGAAGAAAAGGAAAGGGGTCTGAACTAAGAAGGTACAATGATGCTACGGCATAGTCACCATCCTAGATGGTGCGAGGGGCCACCCACTACGGTGGTCTAAGGAGGTCCTGGGTTGAAATGGCTAAAAATCTTTCGGCATATTTGCATAAATGATAATTGAACAATCCAACAAAAACCCTTCATTCTGGCTGACTACTTTTTTATGCCTGTTCCCTGCCTAAAATTTATGGTCAGTACCATACTTGAGAACACCGAACGACTGGACTAAGAGAAGGTTATGTGTGTGTATAGCAACACGTAGCACACAGTATTAAAAAAAAAGGTAATCTAGGTACTTTAAATTCTTTACAGTTACATGACAATATTCTTTGTGTGTCTATGTTGTGTACAACAAATTCTAACTTAAGGAGTGTTGGCAGACTGAGCTTGGGTTATATAAGTTTAAGTAAACATAGAGAGCTTGTTGTGTCAGCACAAGGGGTGAGATTCCTACTATGTATTATCACAACACCTAAGAGAGAAAGAGAGTAAAGCATGCTGCCATGGCATGGTGGTGATTTCCATCCATTGTTTAGGATTCTTTTTATATTAAACATCACAAAACCTTATATTTCTATATACCTGTATATCGTAATTCATATTTTTTAAGTAACCCTAATTCCCTAAACATTACCCAGGTCTAGATTTCGGCTCCGTTCAAAGCAATACTTATCTGCACCTCCAAATTCTGCCAGTTGGGTGATGCAGAGAGTGTTCATCACTTGATATAGAAACCATGAGCTGTAATCCTAATCTATGCAAAGTAGGAGAAACAATCCAAAAGTACAGAATCATTATATTTGGTTGCGGTGGTGTGTAAAGTCTGTCCTTTTGCAGAACCCCTTCATAGAGGAAAAATATATGGACAGTAAAAGTGGAACTATGTTCAAAAATGACCATAGTTCTGCTGTACTATATAGCAGCAGGGCAGCGCAACCCAAGCTGCCCCGCTATACATTGCCGCTATTAAAATAACAAACTGGGCATCCTAATACTCACCCTATCCAGCCCCTTCTGCGGGCACCACGGGGCAGCCTCAAAGCCTCCAGGGCCCTCTGACATGACCTCGGGCAGCCTATGAACACTGTCTCCCGCTGGCCCTGGAGGCTGATAGACTGCTGCGCTGCGGCGGGCGCAGGAGAGGCCCTAAAGTGGTGAGTATCCTAGCGCCTGGATTTCTTGTTTTGTTGGCAGTGATGCGCAGCGGGACAGCCCGGGTCACGCTGCCCTGCTGATATAGTACAGCGGAACTAAGGTCATTTTTTTACCATAGCTCCACTTTAAATTGACATTTCTGCAAGGGGGACATTTCTCAAATTCTGTAAGGCTAATCCTTTGTCTCCTTAGCCCCCTAACTTTTTTGCCCATGTTTTGCTTTTGTGATTAAATGATCTTTTAGGTTTTGTCATCCTGTTTGCTAGGGCCCCACACTGTGTGCTATGTTAATAATGTCTAAAATGTAGTTAAAAGTAGTTCAAAATCCATCTAGATACCCACATGCTACCAGTAGGGATGAGCGAATCGATCCGGACGAACCCGGATTCGATCCGAATTTCAGGAAAAATCCGATTCGGATCGAATCCGAATTTCCCCGCGATTCGATCACTCGAAGTTTTCCTTTAACATCCATTCATTTACATTACAGGCATTCTAAGATGGCGGGCGGGACATGTCTGGACATGTATCCCGCGCCAGTGCAAGCTGGGGCAGTCACATGCAGCCTATCAGCAGCCAGCAAGCCCGGTGACGTCACACAGCGGTATTTAACGGCGGCCATCTTGCTTTTCCTCATTTCTCTATTGCATTCGTGACAGACAGACAGAACGCTGTGTAGCTGAGGCAGTTAGACAGGCTGGAGACAGGGACAGACAGGGACAGGCTGGAGACAGGCAGGAGACAGGCAGGAGACAGACAGGAGACAGACAGAAAGCCAGGGAAAGGTAGGAAAAACGGAGCTGGCTGACAGGGAGATTTTTTTTTTTTCATCCAGCCTTTGTTAGCGTTTTCAGGCTGCTTATAGTAACTAACTGTGCATATATACTGAACTGATCTTAAGTCTGCTGTGAGGCATCCCATTCTGTGACTAAAGCAGCCTCTGTTTAAGACCATATAAGCATTTGCTCTTATCATATTTGAAATTAGGCCTGATAAAGACACTTTTGCTGGCCAAAGCCCTACTGGACCCTGCCAGCTCGATTCCTGCCCGGGGCATCCCATTCTGTGACTACAGCAGCCTCTGTTTAAGACCATATAAGCATTTGCTCTTATCATATTTGAAATTAGCCTGATAAAGACACTTTTGCTGGCCAAAGCACTACTGTACCCTGCCAGCTCGATTCCTGCCCGGGGCATCCCATTCTGTGACTAAAGCAGCCTCTGTTTAAGACCATATAAGCATTTGCTCTTATCATATTTGAAATTAGCCTGATAAAGACACTTTTGCTGGCCAAAGCACTACTGTACCCTGCCAGCTCGATTCCTGCCCGGGGCATCCCATTCTGTGACTAAAGCAGCCTCTGTTTAAGACCATATAAGCATTTGCTCTTATCATATTTGAAATTAGGCCTGATAAAGACACTTTTGCTGGCCAAAGCACTACTGTACCCTGCCAGCTCGATTCCTGCCCGGGGCATCCCATTCTGTGACTAAAGCAGCCTCTGTTTAAGACCATATAAGCATTTGCTCTTATCATATTTGAAATTAGCCTGATAAAGACACTTTTGCTGGCCAAAGCACTACTGTACCCTGCCAGCTCGATTCCTGCCCGGGGCATCCCATTCTGTGACTAAAGCAGCCTCTGTTTAAGACCATATAAGCATTTGCTCTTATCATATTTGAAATTAGGCCTGATAAAGACACTTTTGCTGGCCAAAGCACTACTGTACCCTGCCAGCTCGATTCCTGCCCGGGGCATCCCATTCTGTGACTACAGCAGCCTCTGTTTAAGACCATATAAGCATTTGCTCTTATCATATTTGAAATTAGCCTGATAAAGACACTTTTGCTGGCCAAAGCACTACTGTACCCTGCCAGCTCGATTCCTGCCCGGGGCATCCCATTCTGTGACTAAAGCAGCCTCTGTTTAAGACCATATAAGCATTTGCTCTTATCATATTTGAAATTAGGCCTGATAAAGACACTTTTGCTGGCCAAAGCCCTACTGGACCCTGCCAGCTCGATTCCTGCCCGGGGCATCCCATTCTGTGACTACAGCAGCCTCTGTTTAAGACCATATAAGCATTTGCTCTTATCATATTTGAAATTAGCCTGATAAAGACACTTTTGCTGGCCAAAGCACTACTGTACCCTGCCAGCTCGATTCCTGCCCGGGGCATCCCATTCTGTGACTAAAGCAGCCTCTGTTTAAGACCATATAAGCATTTGCTCTTATCATATTTGAAATTAGCCTGATAAAGACACTTTTGCTGGCCAAAGCACTACTGTACCCTGCCAGCTCGATTCCTGCCCGGGGCATCCCATTCTGTGACTAAAGCAGCCTCTGTTTAAGACCATATAAGCATTTGCTCTTATCATATTTGAAATTAGCCTGATAAAGACACTTTTGCTGGCCAAAGCACTACTGTACCCTGCCAGCTCGATTCCTGCCCGGGGCATCCCATTCTGTGACTAAAGCAGCCTCTGTTTAAGACCATATAAGCATTTGCTCTTATCATATTTGAAATTAGGCCTGATAAAGACACTTTTGCTGGCCAAAGCACTACTGTACCCTGCCAGCTCGATTCCTGCCCGGGGCATCCCATTCTGTGACTAAAGCAGCCTCTGTTTAAGACCATATAAGCATTTGCTCTTATCATATTTGAAATTAGGCCTGATAAAGACACTTTTGCTGGCCAAAGCACTACTGTACCCTGCCAGCTCGATTCCTGCCCGGGGCATCCCATTCTGTGACTAAAGCAGCCTCTGTTTAAGACCATATAAGCATTTGCTCTTATCATATTTGAAATTAGCCTGATAAAGACACTTTTGCTGGCCAAAGCACTACTGTACCCTGCCAGCTCGATTCCTGCCCGGGGCATCCCATTCTGTGACTAAAGCAGCCTCTGTTTAAGACCATATAAGCATTTGCTCTTATCATATTTGAAATTAGCCTGATAAAGACACTTTTGCTGGCCAAAGCACTACTGTACCCTGCCAGCTCGATTCCTGCCCGGGGCATCCCATTCTGTGACTAAAGCAGCCTCTGTTTAAGACCATATAAGCATTTGCTCTTATCATATTTGAAATTAGCCTGATAAAGACACTTTTGCTGGCCAAAGCACTACTGGACCCTGCCAGCTCGATTCCTGCCCGGGGCATCCCATTCTGTGACTAAAGCAGCCTCTGTTTAAGACCATATAAGCATTTGCTCTTATCATATTTGAAATTAGGCCTGATAAAGACACTTTTGCTGGCCAAAGCACTACTGGACCCTGCCAGCTCGATTCCTGCCCGGGGCATCCCATTCTGTGACTAAAGCAGCCTCTGTTTAAGACCATATAAGCATTTGCTCTTATCATATTTGAAATTAGGCCTGATAAAGACACTTTTGCTGGCCAAAGCACTACTGGACCCTGCCAGCTCGATTCCTGCCCGGGGCATCCCATTCTGTGACTACAGCAGCCTCTGTTTAAGACCATATAAGCATTTGCTCTTATCATATTTGAAATTAGCCTGATAAAGACACTTTTGCTGGCCAAAGCACTACTGTACCCTGCCAGCTCGATTCCTGCCCGGGGCATCCCATTCTGTGACTAAAGCAGCCTCTGTTTAAGACCATATAAGCATTTGCTCTTATCATATTTGAAATTAGGCCTGATAAAGACACTTTTGCTGGCCAAAGCCCTACTGGACCCTGCCAGCTCGATTCCTGCCCGGGGCATCCCATTCTGTGACTACAGCAGCCTCTGTTTAAGACCATATAAGCATTTGCTCTTATCATATTTGAAATTAGCCTGATAAAGACACTTTTGCTGGCCAAAGCACTACTGTACCCTGCCAGCTCGATTCCTGCCCGGGGCATCCCATTCTGTGACTAAAGCAGCCTCTGTTTAAGACCATATAAGCATTTGCTCTTATCATATTTGAAATTAGCCTGATAAAGACACTTTTGCTGGCCAAAGCACTACTGTACCCTGCCAGCTCGATTCCTGCCCGGGGCATCCCATTCTGTGACTAAAGCAGCCTCTGTTTAAGACCATATAAGCATTTGCTCTTATCATATTTGAAATTAGGCCTGATAAAGACACTTTTGCTGGCCAAAGCACTACTGGACCCTGCCAGCTCGATTCCTGCCCGGGGCATCCCATTCTGTGACTACAGCAGCCTCTGTTTAAGACCATATAAGCATTTGCTCTTATCATATTTGAAATTAGCCTGATAAAGACACTTTTGCTGGCCAAAGCACTACTGTACCCTGCCAGCTCGATTCCTGCCCGGGGCATCCCATTCTGTGACTAAAGCAGCCTCTGTTTAAGACCATATAAGCATTTGCTCTTATCATATTTGAAATTAGGCCTGATAAAGACACTTTTGCTGGCCAAAGCCCTACTGGACCCTGCCAGCTCGATTCCTGCCCGGGGCATCCCATTCTGTGACTACAGCAGCCTCTGTTTAAGACCATATAAGCATTTGCTCTTATCATATTTGAAATTAGCCTGATAAAGACACTTTTGCTGGCCAAAGCACTACTGTACCCTGCCAGCTCGATTCCTGCCCGGGGCATCCCATTCTGTGACTAAAGCAGCCTCTGTTTAAGACCATATAAGCATTTGCTCTTATCATATTTGAAATTAGCCTGATAAAGACACTTTTGCTGGCCAAAGCACTACTGTACCCTGCCAGCTCGATTCCTGCCCGGGGCATCCCATTCTGTGACTAAAGCAGCCTCTGTTTAAGACCATATAAGCATTTGCTCTTATCATATTTGAAATTAGCCTGATAAAGACACTTTTGCTGGCCAAAGCACTACTGTACCCTGCCAGCTCGATTCCTGCCCGGGGCATCCCATTCTGTGACTAAAGCAGCCTCTGTTTAAGACCATATAAGCATTTGCTCTTATCATATTTGAAATTAGCCTGATAAAGACACTTTTGCTGGCCAAAGCACTACTGTACCCTGCCAGCTCGATTCCTGCCCGGGGCATCCCATTCTGTGACTAAAGCAGCCTCTGTTTAAGACCATATAAGCATTTGCTCTTATCATATTTGAAATTAGCCTGATAAAGACACTTTTGCTGGCCAAAGCACTACTGTACCCTGCCAGCTCGATTCCTGCCCGGGGCATCCTATTCTGTGACTAAAGCAGCCTCTGTTTAAGACCATATAAGCATTTGCTCTTATCATATTTGAAATTAGCCTGATAAAGACACTTTTGCTGGCCAAAGCACTACTGTACCCTGCCAGCTCGATTCCTGCCCGGGGCATCCCATTCTGTGACTAAAGCAGCCTCTGTTTAAGACCATATAAGCATTTGCTCTTATCATATTTGAAATTAGGCCTGATAAAGACACTTTTGCTGGCCAAAGCACTACTGTACCCTGCCAGCTCGATTCCTGCCCGGGGCATCCCATTCTGTGACTAAAGCAGCCTCTGTTTAAGACCATATAAGCATTTGCTCTTATCATATTTGAAATTAGGCCTGATAAAGACACTTTTGCTGGCCAAAGCACTACTGTACCCTGCCAGCTCGATTCCTGCCCGGGGCATCCCATTCTGTGACTAAAGCAGCCTCTGTTTAAGACCATATAAGCATTTGCTCTTATCATATTTGAAATTAGGCCTGATAAAGACACTTTTGCTGGCCAAAGCACTACTGGACCCTGCCAGCTCGATTCCTGCCGGGGCATCCCATTCTGTGACTAAAGCAGCCTCTGTTTAAGACCATATAAGCATTTGCTCTTATTATATTTATATTATAAGACACTTTTGCTGGGCATAGGCTTACTGCTGCCTGCCAGGTGCACTTCTGTTGAGGCATCCCATTCTGTAACATAGCATACCCCTCTTTATTTACACTAAGCAGCTCTCTTATTTACACTAAGCAGGCCTGTTGGAGGCTGAGTGTTACTGCTCACTTTTGGTGTGCATTATATTCTGTTTCATATAGACCCACCGCTGCCCGGGGTTTTTTTAAATATCACCTACTACCACGCCAGTTAGACTATGTCGGGCAGACAAGTGCCTGGAAGTGAAAAGAGGAGTGGCAGAGGCCAAGATTCCGCAGGCAGAGCTCGCATCAGACTGGGGGCCAGTAGCAGCAGGAGTCACGCTGAGAGACCTAATCTGCCAGTATCTGCTAGCGGTCGGGTCTCCACCAGTAACGCATCTGCCGTGGTAGATTGGTTGACGCGCTCATCAACAACATCATCACAACTTACGTCTGAGACCCCCAGTCTAGGGTCGGTAGGTTCCTCTGACACAACCCTGAGTTGGCATGCCCCGAGAGCAGTCCCTGTCCTCCCATTGCCTCTGGCCTACGCCGTTCCCTCCCCCAGCGACGTATCCTATGCTTTGGGTTCAGCTCCACTCTTTAGTGAGGAGGACCATCAGATAGAGGACAGTCAGCAGCTACTGCCCAGCCAAGAAATGGAGGTGGCTTCTTTAGCTAGGCAGACAAATAGTGATGTGGACAGTGTCGTGGGTGCTGCGAGCGTTCCAGCTCCTGCGCCAGACACTGTTGACGAATCCACGAACATCAGTGACGTACAGCCACAACCCGGTGATGATGATGATGATGACGATGAAGCCGATCGCACTTGGGAGCCGGGTGATGAAGGGGCTTCATCGTCATCATCAGGAGAAGAGGGGTGCAGGTTGCCCCGGAGTCAGCAGCTGAGGCAGCAAGGTGGTAGCAGTCAGCATGGGGGCACAATTCCAAAGGCTGGAGCCGGCCGGGGCCGGGGCCGGGGTAGAGCACCTGCTGTGCGGCAGTCTACCTTATCGGGAGGTAGTGGAGCAGGGGTTCCTGGAGTTGGCAACAGCAGCAGTGAATCAGTGAGGCCAGGGGGTGGGAAAAGTAGCTACTCGGCAGTGTGGCAGTTTTTCCTGAGGCATCCGCAGGAGGGTAACATGGCCACATGCAAGATATGTAGGCAAAAGGTGAAGCGTGGCCAGGGTCCAAATGTTGGCACCACGGCCCTGCGTCAACATATGATGCGTCACCATAAAACGACCTGGGAGAACCGAGGCTCCCAAGGGGTGGTCCAGTCTGCTTCCTCACCAAGTGAGCTCCCAATTTCTGCCAGCCAAGGCTCCAGCACCTCAGCCGAAGGCAGCTGTGCGTCATACCCATCCTCTGTCGCTCCTGCTCCTCCTCCTCCAAGTCATGCATCCCGCCAGCAATCCATCAGCGAAGCCATGTCCAAGAGACAGCAGTATGCGCCCACTCATCCTACGGCGCAGAAGCTGAATGTGCTCCTGTCCAAGTTGCTGGTGCTGCAGTCGCTCCCTTTTCAGGTGGTGGAATCTGCACCTTTCAGAGAACTGATGGCTTGTGCCGAGCCGAGGTGGAGAGTCCCAAGCCGTCATTTCTTTGCCAAGAAGGCAGTACCAGCGCTGCACACTTTTGTTGAACAGAAGGTGGGCCAGTCCTTGAGCCTGTCGGTGTGTAGCAAAATACATGGCAGCGCCGACATCTGGAGCTGTAACTACGGTCAGGGGCAGTACATGTCGTTTACGGCCCACTGGGTGAATGTGGTCCCTTTGCAGCAGCAACTTGGACAGGTCACGCCGCTTCGGCCTCCGCGCTCTCTGCCCATTGGGCCTGTGACACCGTGCGACTCGGCCTCCTCATCCTCCGCCATCTCCTCACCCTCCACTGTAGGCTCAAGTCTCAGTGCCCCTCCAGTCTACCATGTGTGCAGGGCACGGAGGTGTCACGCAGTGCTTCACATGGTTTGTCTTGGCGAACGGAGTCACACAGGGGAGGAACTGCTTAAATGTATTCATCAGGAAATCCAAACATGGCTTACTCCGAGAAAACTTAAAATGGGAATCATGGTTACCGACAATGGGAAGAACATTTTGTCTGCGCTGCGCCAAGGAAGCCTGACCCATGCCCCCTGCATGGCTCACGTC
Source organism: Gastrophryne carolinensis (assembly GCA_027917425.1). NCBI lineage: Eukaryota > Metazoa > Chordata > Amphibia > Anura > Microhylidae > Gastrophryne > Gastrophryne carolinensis. The sequence goes on along the minus strand of CM051239.1, from coordinate 270,004,167 downwards.
TTCAATCTGGTTGTCAAGCGGTTTCTGAAGTGTTCCCCCCATCTGCAGGACATCCTAACAACCTCACGGAAACTTTGCATGCACTTCAGCCACTCCTACACTGCCAAACACACCCTTCTTGAGCTACAGCGTCAGAATGGTATCCCCCAACATAGTCTGATTTGCGATGTTTCCACCCGTTGGAATTCCACCCTTCACATGTTGGACCGATTATATGAACAGAGAAAAGCCATCACGGATTTCCTGATGATCCAAGCAGATAGGGGGACTCCCCTGTGTAACTTCAATGTCAACCAGTGGCAGCTCATACGTGACACCTGCCGTTTGCTCAGGCCCTTTGAGGAAGCCACTTTATTTGTCAGTCGGCAGGATTACGGGATGAACGACGTGATTCCACTGCTTCATGTACTACAGCACATGTTGGAAACCATGGCTGGTCAGGGCACTGGAGACATGGCGTTTACATCTTACGGCCACATGAACCCCCTTGGAGCTGAACTGGAGGAGGAGGAGGAGGAAGAGGAGGAGGAGGAGTTGCCCAGCGAAACACAGTTTAGGCTTGGCGAAATGGCTGGTTTATCTAGTCAGCGGACAGGAGAGGAGGAGCAGGAGCAGCCAGAGGAGCTAGAGGTTTTTGAGGAAGGAGAGACAGAGGACCCGGGCACACCGTGGCAGTATGCAGTGGAGATGGAGACAGGTAGTCCATCCGAGTCACTTGCGCAAATGGCACGAAGCATGCTCACGTGCTTGCGTAGTGACCCCAGAATTGTTTCCATCTGTCGGCGGGATGACTTCTGGCTGTCCACCTTATTGGACCCTCGCTTCCGGCACAAAATGGGGGCATTTTTTAAACCCACCGAGAGGGAGGACAAACTCAACTACTACAAAGACATTCTACGTAGGCAGTTGGCCGATGCCTATCTGCGCCATGGTCCATACTCTCGCAGGTCTGACTCGAGGGGACCTCTGCGCTCACCTTCCACTGCCATGGCCGCTGGGGGGGTTGGCAGCAGCAGCAGCAGAAGCTCCATCAGCAGCAGCAGCCTCAGTCTTCAGTCGCTAATGAGTAGCTTTCTACACCCGCATAGTGAGGCTACTCATGAGCAGCAGGAAGACCTGGAGCAGGACCTGAACCAGCAGGTCATGTCATACTTTGACATGACCATGCCAACACACCTTGAGGATCCGCTGGACTTCTGGGCAGCCAAACTTGATTTGTGGCCGCAACTAGCAGAGTTTGCCCTGGAAAAGCTGTCCTGCCCGGCAAGTAGCGTGCCATCTGAGCGGGTGTTTAGTGCGGCGGGGGCCATAGTTACGGCGAGGAGAACTCGTCTGTCAACTAAAAATGTGGAGAGACTCACCTTTGTCAAAATGAATCAGGGATGGATCAGCCAGGATTTCCACCCACCAATGCCTGATGCATGCGACTAGATTCAGCATGGTGCCACGTTTTACACTTTCCAAATGGTGCAAAACATATTTATGTCTTTAGGCCATTTTTTGGGCTCCTGCTGCTGCTGCTGCCAACTTCTGCCAACTCCAGGGTGTGATTCATCCAATTTTTGGGCTCCTGAAGCCAACTCCAGTGTATATTTGGGCTCCTGCTGCTGCTACTGTCAACTCCTGCCAACTCCAGGCTGTGATTCATCCAATTTTTGGGCTCCTGAAGCCAACTCCAGTGTATATTTGGGCTCCTGCTGCTGCTACTGTCAACTCCTGCCAACTCCAGGGTGTGATTCATCCAATTTTTGGGCTCCTGAAGCCAACTCCAGTGTATATTTGGGCTCCTGCTGCTGCTACTGTCAACTCCTGCCAACTCCAGGCTGTGATTCATCCAATTTTTGGGCTCCTGAAGCCAACTCCAGTGTATATTTGGGCTCCTGCTGCTGCTACTGTCAACTCCTGCCAACTCCAGGGTGTGATTCATCCAATTTTTGGGCTCCTGAAGCCAACTCCAGTGTATATTTGGGCTCCTGCTGCTGCTGCTGCCAACTTCTGCCAACTCCAGGGTGTGATTCATCCAATTTTTGGGCTCCTGAAGCCAACTCCAGTGTATATTTGGGCTCCTGCTGCTGCTGCTGCCAACTTCTGCCAACTCCAGGGTGTGATTCATCCAATTTTTGGGCTCCTGAAGCCAACTCCAGTGTATATTTGGGCTCCTGCTGCTGCTACTGTCAACTCCTGCCAACTCCAGGGTGTGATTCATCCAATTTTTGGGCTCCTGAAGCCAACTCCAGTGTATATTTGGGCTCCTGCTGCTGCTGCTGCCAACTTCTGCCAACTCCAGGGTGTGATTCATCCAATTTTTGGGCTCCTGAAGCCAACTCCAGTGTATATGTGGGCTCCTGCTGCTGCTGCTGCCAACTTCTGCCAACTCCAGGGTGTGATTCATCCAATTTTTGGGCTCCTGAAGCCAACTCCAGTGTATATTTGGGCTCCTGCTGCTGCTGCTGCCAACTTCTGCCAACTCCAGGGTGTGATTCATCCAATTTTTGGGCTCCTGAAGCCAACTCCAGTGTATATTTGGGCTCCTGCTGCTGCTGCTGTCAACTCCTGCCAACTCCAGGGTGTGATTCATCCAATTTTTGGGCTCCTGAAGCCAACTCCAGTGTATATTTGGGCTCCTGCTGCTGCTGCTGTCAACTCCTGCCAACTCCAGGGTGTGATTCATCCAATTTTTGGGCTCCTGAAGCCAACTCCAGTGTATATTTGGGCTCCTGCTGCTGCTGCTGCCAACTTCTGCCAACTCCAGGGTGTGATTCATCCAATTTTTGGGCTCCTGAAGCCAACTCCAGTGTATATTTGGGCTCCTGCTGCTGCTGCTGCCAACTCCTGCCAACTCCAGGGTGTGATTCATCCAATTTTTGGGCTCCTGAGGCCAACTCCAGTGTATATTTGGGCTCCTGCTGCTGCTACTGTCAACTCCTGCCAACTCCAGGCTGTGATTCATCCAATTTTTGGGCTCCTGAAGCCAACTCCAGTGTATATTTGGGCTCCTGCTGCTGCTACTGTCAACTCCTGCCAACTCCAGGGTGTGATTCATCCAATTTTTGGGCTCCTGAAGCCAACTCCAGTGTATATTTGGGCTCCTGCTGCTGCTGCTGCCAACTTCTGCCAACTCCAGGGTGTGATTCATCCAATTTTTGGGCTCCTGAAGCCAACTCCAGTGTATATTTGGGCTCCTGCTGCTGCTGCTGCCAACTTCTGCCAACTCCAGGGTGTGATTCATCCAATTTTTGGGCTCCTGAAGCCAACTCCAGTGTATATTTGGGCTCCTGCTGCTGCTACTGTCAACTCCTGCCAACTCCAGGGTGTGATTCATCCAATTTTTGGGCTCCTGAAGCCAACTCCAGTGTATATTTGGGCTCCTGCTGCTGCTGCTGCCAACTTCTGCCAACTCCAGGGTGTGATTCATCCAATTTTTGGGCTCCTGAAGCCAACTCCAGTGTATATTTGGGCTGCTGCTGCTGCCAACTTCTGCCAACTCCAGGGTGTGATTCTTCCAATTTTTGGGCTCCTGAAGCCAACTCCAGTGTATATTTGGGCTCCTGCTGCTGCTGCTGCCAACTTCTGCCAACTCCAGGGTGTGATTCATCCAATTTTTGGGCTCCTGAAGCCAACTCCAGTGTATATTTGGGCTCCTGCTGCTGCTGCTGTCAACTCCTGCCAACTCCAGGGTGTGATTCATCCAATTTTTGGGCTCCTGAAGCCAACTCCAGTGTATATTTGGGCTCCTGCTGCTGCTGCTGTCAACTCCTGCCAACTCCAGGGTGTGATTCATCCAATTTTTGGGCTCCTGAAGCCAACTCCAGTGTATATTTGGGCTCCTGCTGCTGCTGCTGCCAACTTCTGCCAACTCCAGGGTGTGATTCATCCAATTTTTGGGCTCCTGAAGCCAACTCCAGTGTATATTTGGGCTCCTGCTGCTGCTGCTGCCAACTCCTGCCAACTCCAGGGTGTGATTCATCCAATTTTTGGGCTCCTGAGGCCAACTCCAGTGTATATTTGGGCTCCTGCTGCTGCTACTGTCAACTCCTGCCAACTCCAGGCTGTGATTCATCCAATTTTTGGGCTCCTGAAGCCAACTCCAGTGTATATTTGGGCTCCTGCTGCTGCTACTGTCAACTCCTGCCAACTCCAGGGTGTGATTCATCCAATTTTTGGGCTCCTGAAGCCAACTCCAGTGTATATTTGGGCTCCTGCTGCTGCTGCTGCCAACTTCTGCCAACTCCAGGGTGTGATTCATCCAATTTTTGGGCTCCTGAAGCCAACTCCAGTGTATATTTGGGCTCCTGCTGCTGCTGCTGCCAACTTCTGCCAACTCCAGGGTGTGATTCCTCCAATTTTTGGGCTCCTGAAGCCAACTCCAGTGTATATTTGGGCTCCTGCTGCTGCTGCTGCCAACTTCTGCCAACTCCAGGGTGTGATTCATCCAATTTTTGGGCTCCTGAAGCCAACTCCAGTGTATATTTGGGCTCCTGCTGCTGCTGCTGTCAACTCCTGCCAACTCCAGGGTGTGATTCATCCAATTTTTGGGCTCCTGAAGCCAACTCCAGTGTATATTTGGGCTCCTGCTGCTGCTGCTGCCAACTTCTGCCAACTCCAGGGTGTGATTCATCCAATTTTTGGGCTCCTGAAGCCAACTCCAGTGTATATTTGGGCTCCTGCTGCTGCTGCTGTCAACTCCTGCCAACTCCAGGGTGTGATTCATCCAATTTTTGGGCTCCTGAAGCCAACTCCAGTGTATATTTGGGCTCCTGCTGCTGCTGCTGTCAACTCCTGCCAACTCCAGGGTGTGATTCATCCAATTTTTGGGCTCCTGAAGCCAACTCCAGTGTATATTTGGGCTCCTGCTGCTGCTGCTGCCAACTTCTGCCAACTCCAGGGTGTGATTCATCCAATTTTTGGGCTCCTGAAGCCAACTCCAGTGTATATTTGGGCTCCTGCTGCTGCTGCTGTCAACTCCTGCCAACTCCAGGGTGTGATTCATCCAATTTTTGGGCTCCTGAAGCCAACTCCAGTGTATATTTGGGCTCCTGCTGCTGCTGCTGTCAACTCCTGCCAACTCCAGGGTGTGATTCATCCAATTTTTGGGCTCCTGAAGCCAACTCCAGTGTATATTTGGGCTCCTGCTGCTGCTGCTGCCAACTTCTGCCAACTCCAGGGTGTGATTCATCCAATTTTTGGGCTCCTGAAGCCAACTCCAGTGTATATTTGGGCTCCTGCTGCTGCTGCTGCCAACTTCTGCCAACTCCAGGGTGTGATTCATCCAATTTTTGGGCTCCTGAAGCCAACTCCAGTGTATATTTGGGCTCCTGCTGCTGCTGCTGCTGCCAACTTCTGCCAACTCCAGGGTGTGATTCATCCAATTTTTGGGCTCCTGAAGCCAACTCCAGTGTATATTTGGGCTCCTGCTGCTGCTGCTGTCAACTCCTGCCAACTCCAGGGTGTGATTCATCCAATTTTTGGGCTCCTGAAGCCAACTCCAGTGTATATTTGGGCTCCTGCTGCTGCTGCTGTCAACTCCTGCCAACTCCAGGGTGTGATTCATCCAATTTTTGGGCTCCTGAAGCCAACTCCAGTGTATATTTGGGCTCCTGCTGCTGCTGCTGCCAACTTCTGCCAACTCCAGGGTGTGATTCATCCAATTTTTGGGCTCCTGAAGCCAACTCCAGTGTATATTTGGGCTCCTGCTGCTGCTGCTGCCAACTCCTGCCAACTCCAGGGTGTGATTCATCCAATTTTTGGGCTCCTGAGGCCAACTCCAGTGTATATTTGGGCTCCTGCTGCTGCTACTGTCAACTCCTGCCAACTCCAGGCTGTGATTCATCCAATTTTTGGGCTCCTGAAGCCAACTCCAGTGTATATTTGGGCTCCTGCTGCTGCTGCTACTGTCAACTCCTGCCAACTCCAGGGTGTGATTCATCCAATTTTTGGGCTCCTGAAGCCAACTCCAGTGTATATTTGGGCTCCTGCTGCTGCTGCTGCCAACTTCTGCCAACTCCAGGGTGTGATTCATCCAATTTTTGGGCTCCTGAAGCCAACTCCAGTGTATATTTGGGCTCCTGCTGCTGCTGCTGCCAACTTCTGCCAACTCCAGGGTGTGATTCATCCAATTTTTGGGCTCCTGAAGCCAACTCCAGTGTATATTTGGGCTCCTGCTGCTGCTGCTGCCAACTTCTGCCAACTCCAGGGTGTGATTCATCCAATTTTTGGGCTCCTGAAGCCAACTCCAGTGTATATTTGGGCTCCTGCTGCTGCTGCTGTCAACTCCTGCCAACTCCAGGGTGTGATTCATCCAATTTTTGGGCTCCTGAAGCCAACTCCAGTGTATATTTGGGCTCCTGCTGCTGCTGCTGTCAACTCCTGCCAACTCCAGGGTGTGATTCATCCAATTTTTGGGCTCCTGAAGCCAACTCCAGTGTATATTTGGGCTCCTGCTGCTGCTGCTGCCAACTTCTGCCAACTCCAGGGTGTGATTCATCCAATTTTTGGGCTCCTGAAGCCAACTCCAGTGTATATTTGGGCTCCTGCTGCTGCTGCTGCCAACTCCTGCCAACTCCAGGGTGTGATTCATCCAATTTTTGGGCTCCTGAGGCCAACTCCAGTGTATATTTGGGCTCCTGCTGCTGCTACTGTCAACTCCTGCCAACTCCAGGCTGTGATTCATCCAATTTTTGGGCTCCTGAAGCCAACTCCAGTGTATATTTGGGCTCCTGCTGCTGCTACTGTCAACTCCTGCCAACTCCAGGGTGTGATTCATCCAATTTTTGGGCTCCTGAAGCCAACTCCAGTGTATATTTGGGCTCCTGCTGCTGCTGCTGCCAACTTCTGCCAACTCCAGGGTGTGATTCATCCAATTTTTGGGCTCCTGAAGCCAACTCCAGTGTATATTTGGGCTCCTGCTGCTGCTGCTGCCAACTCCTGCCAACTCCAGGGTGTGATTCATCCAATTTTTGGGCTCCTGAGGCCAACTCCAGTGTATATTTGGGCTCCTGCTGCTGCTACTGTCAACTCCTGCCAACTCCAGGCTGTGATTCATCCAATTTTTGGGCTCCTGAAGCCAACTCCAGTGTATATTTGGGCTCCTGCTGCTGCTACTGTCAACTCCTGCCAACTCCAGGGTGTGATTCATCCAATTTTTGGGCTCCTGAAGCCAACTCCAGTGTATATTTGGGCTCCTGCTGCTGCTGCTGCCAACTTCTGCCAACTCCAGGGTGTGATTCATCCAATTTTTGGGCTCCTGAAGCCAACTCCAGTGTATATTTGGGCTCCTGCTGCTGCTGCTGCCAACTTCTGCCAACTCCAGGCTGTGATTCATCCAATTTTTGGGCTCCTGAAGCCAACTCCAGTGTATATTTGGGCTCCTGCTGCTGCTGCTGTCAACTCCTGCCAACTCCAGGGTGTGATTCATCCAATTTTTGGGCTCCTGAAGCCAACTCCAGTGTATATTTGGGCTCCTGCTGCTGCTGCTGCCAACTCCTGCCAACTCCAGGGTGTGATTCATCCAATTTTTGGGCTCCTGAGGCCAACTCCAGTGTATATTTGGGCTCCTGCTGCTGCTACTGTCAACTCCTGCCAACTCCAGGGTGTGATTCATCCAATTTTTGGGCTCCTGAAGCCAACTCCAGTGTATATTTGGGCTCCTGCTGCTGCTGCTGCCAACTTCTGCCAACTCCAGGGTGTGATTCATCCAATTTTTGGGCTCCTGAGGCCAACTCCAGTGTATATTTGGGCTCCTTCTGCCCCTCATAGTGATGCCACTTCAACTCTCTGCAATTGTGCCGCTCTGCGATTCTATTAGCGATGCCTCTGATCTGCATGTGATATTTCTTAAAAGTATTATTTAACTAACCCAGCACGCATCCTGTGCGTGTTACAGCAAGGCTGAATGGTTTACAACCCTATTGAGGCTGTAGGAGGCTCAGAAATAGCCGTTTTTAATAGCGATTCGTCGCGAATTTATTCGGGTCGAAACGATTTTTGTCGGAAAATTCGGCGAATCAGTCGAATCGAATTTTTCAAAAGTTCGCTCATCTCTAGCTACCAGTATAGAGTGTAACTACAAAGCACAGGGCACCAAGGATTTGAAATAAGCCACAGGGGACAGAACCGCTTTTAAAGCATTTTTTTTTATAACAAAAATATTCTAAACTTCCAATTGCATCCAAAATATATCGTATCTGTCCTACCAAAAACATAACCTAAGTAAGGGGGTTATTTAAGAAACGCTAGCGCCAGGTAGTGCCACGTAGCAGCAAGTAGCGTTGGGTGAACGCTGGGCGCTGTATGTGAAAACCACATTTAAGAAAGCGAATCTGGTGAGCGCCTCTAACAGCGTCATGTAGCGTCACATGTATTACTAGCGTCAGCTCAGTGTGTAGAGCCGGCACTCTATGTTCAGCAGAGCCATGTAGTACGTTTTGCTCAGTAGCGCTCTCCCATACATTTCAATGGTGTTTCATTTAGTTGTGTTTAAATAGTGTTTTACTATAGTAAACTTTAACATTTTGGGCTCAAATCATTGTGTTACCTCTCCTGCCCAGCAAACAAACACTTTTATTGTTTTTTTTTTCATTTATTTATGCAGAATTGTATGTGCAGTTCTGACATTGCAGTATCATTGTCACAGTGTTAAAACAATGTCATTCCATGTGTTTTGGCTCTGTTGCTGGTGTATATGTGTGGAGAAACAGACTTTTATCACACAGCATCTGGCGCCTTATGCTAGAGCGCCCAGATTCAGAGCGCCGTCGCTGCTTGTGTGTTCTTTTTTCATGAATACGGGATTCAGCGCAGAGTGCTGGACACACTTAACTGGCTCTACCTATCGCTCACTGCAGTGTTGTCCTGTTGTTATATGTAGCGTCTTGGGCGCTATGACCTTGGAACATCACCTAGCCTTTGCAAATGGCTCTGCAGTGAATCAGGGAGAGAGATTCTACAGACATCACATTCATCAATGTTGGACGGAATAGTACAGCGCCACTTGTCCGCATGCTAAGCTAGGTTATAGCACCCGACACCCGCTTACAGCATCTATTAGCGGTTGCTCTAAGTGCCGCTATACAGACGCTCACATGGTGATATGTGGCGCTATAATTAAATCAGCCTCCAGGTCTATCAAGCAATAAAGCTATAAAAATTCAGTCATAGCAAATAAAAGGAGACAATAAAAGTCAAGAGTTAGATAACCTTTATAAGACATTAGTTTGTTAGTTTAGGACACGTATAGTTCAGGTGCTGAACCTTTTCTTAAAGTCAGTGAGTCTTTTCTCAAGGCATTTATGTGTATTTTAATTTAATCGTTTGGAAGTTTATAATCCCAGAATAATCATAGTTTGGTCTGCTGTTGTACGCTATACATGGTGTAAAGGACATGGTCACAGGGCTGCTACAAGAGTTCTAAATAAAAAATGACTGAACTTTTATAACTTGGTAGTTGTCACTTTTTGTGGACAATCCAGAGTTTGTTCATTTAGAGTCCTTGATGAGGAAGGGGAGCACATACTTTATAAGAGCCCCTAAAAAGGCACTTATGAATCTGGAACACACTCCAACATGTGGTCTTGCACTATTGCTGACACCCAGAATCTAGTGTATCACAAGCCCCTCTAAAAAAAGCTGACAAACAGTGAAATGCATAAGAGCATTTTTTGCATTCCAAGGTTAAAGTAAAGATAAAGTTTAACATACTTTAAGCACCATATATTTTTATTTTAGAGATTCTGCTTTTTTGGTGACTATATTGTGATTAACTGCATTATCATTCAAAGTACATTTAATATATATTTTGTAACACATTACTCCTATCTATTATATTGGCTCTCTGGGTGTTGTTCCTCTTTAAAGCAGAAACATTTGCTTTTCAACCGTGTGCCAGGGAGAGTCCTGGTCTGCAGGGACTCTAACCCCTGTTTCTTGATGGGTTAGGGTCACTTTGGACCAGGATCATTCCTGATACAGACCTCGGCAGATGTGGCTAACTGCAGAACCATGCAGCCAATTGTTACCATAAAAGTAAATGAAAAGATCTCCAAATGTTGCAAGTATACATAGAGATCTTTACAACTGGACAAATGACTTGCCACTTCTGCACTCCTGTGGCCAAGGTGACCAACGGCAGCTAATGTGATTGGCTGGGCAGGTGTGCCCAGAACTGCGTATAAAAACCCTAATGGTTGTTGACAAGCAATTACATGGCTGTCTTAAAATGAACTTATCACCGACTAGGCTGGTCCAGTTCAGAATGTCCCACTGAGCGAGCCTTCCCAGGCAAGCCTGTAAGCACTCACCCTTCTTGGGGTCCTGCGCTGTAGCCACATCCCCAGCATCCCAGCAACTGAGGCATGCTCCCATGCCACTGCAAATTCTTTGATCAAAAGCACTCAATTTACTAAAAAAACCCTTTGCACCAGGGGCATGGCTCAAAGACATACCACACTCTGCAGCTCCTCTCTACAGAATGCTCCTACTGTAGGTGTCAAAGGAAAAGGTGTACACAAGCTATAAGCAGACTATATAATGAATGAGGGCATGCAAACTAAACTGGATAAAGGGCAGGGCTTTGTTCAGCTGTGCTGTGTCTCCTCCTGGATAAAGGGCAGGACTTTGTTGAGCTGTGCTGTGTCTCCTCCTGGATAAAGGGCAGGGCTTTGCTGAGCTGTGCTGTGTCTCCTCCTGGATAATGGGCAGGGCTTTGCTGAGCTGTGCTGTGTCTCCTCCTGGATAAAGGGCAGGGCTTTGCTGAGCTGTGCTGTGTCTCCTCCTGGATAAAGGGCAGGGCTTTGCTGAGCTGTGCTGTGTCTCCTCCTGGATAAAGGGCAGGACTTTGTTGAGCTGTGCTGTGTCTCCTCCTGGATAAAGGGCAGGGCTTTGTTGAGCTGTGCTGTGTCTCCTCCTGGATAAAGGGCAGGGCTTTGCTGAGCTGTGCTGTGTCTCCTCCTGGATAAAGGGCAGGGCTTTGCTGAGCTGTGCTGTGTCTCCTCCTGGATAAAGGGCAGGACTTTGTTGAGCTGTGCTGTGTCTCCTCCTGGATAAAGGGCAGGGCTTTGTTGAGCTGTGCTGTGTCTCCTCCTGGATAATGGGCAGGGCTTTGCTGAGCTGTGCTGTGTCTCCTCCTGGATAAAGGGCAGGGCTTTGCTGAGCTGTGCTGTGTCTCCTCCTGGATAAAGGGCAGGGCTTTGCTGAGCTGTGATGTGTCTCCTCCTGGATAAAGGGCAGGGCTTTGTTGAGCTGTGCTGTGTCTCCTCCTGGATAATGGGCAGGGATTTGTTGAGCTGTGCTGTGTCTCCTCCTGGATAAAGGGCAGGGCTTTGTTGAGCTGTGTCCCCTCCTGGATAAAGGGCAGGGCTTTGTTGAGCTGTGCTGTGTCTCCTCCTGGATAAAGGGCAGGGCTTTGTTGAGCTGTGCTGTGTCTCCTCCTGGATAAAGGGCAGGGCTTTGTTGAGCTGTGATGTGTCTCCTCCTGGATAAAGGGCAGGGCTTTGTTGAGCTGTGTCTCCTCCTGGATAAAGGGCAGGGCTTTGTTGAGCTGTGCTGTGTCTCCTCCTGGATAAAGGGCAGGGCTTTGTTGAGCTGTGATGTGTCTCCTCCTGGATAAAGGGCAGGGCTTTGTTGAGCTGTGTCTCCTCCTGGATAAAGGGCAGGGCTTTGTTGAGCTGTGCTGTGTCTCCTCCTGGATAAAGGGCAGGGCTTTGTTGAGCTGTGATGTGTCTCCTCCTGGATAAAGGGCAGGGCTTTGTTGAGCTGTGCTGTGTCTCCTCCTGGATAATGGGCAGGGATTTGTTGAGCTGTGCTGTGTCTCCTCCTGGATAAAGGGCAGGGCTTTGTTGAGCTGTGCTGTGTATCCTCCTGGATAAAGGGCAGGGCTTTGTTGAGCTGTGCTGTGTCTGCTCCTAGCTCTACCCCCCTATGAGCCACAGAGGGGGGCATGTGAGCCAGTGATCACCACTATTTGGTGTTTGCTGGTCTATGGGGGATAACAGGACCTTAGGACTCTGCTTCCTGCAGTGATAAGGCACAGAGTTTAGAGCCAGAAGCAGAGCATAGAGGTGGAACCACCACCCTCCCCATCATGGCCTCTATTCCAAATTCAAACATATTTCTGCTCAGTAGTCAGTCTACCATTCAACAGTTTTTACAGCTTACAGAAAGATCACCCTGCTAGCATTGCACAGCTGATTTATTATACAGACTGGTGGACCCAGCCATATTCTATGAGATCCTACATTATGTCATTAGATTTTACTCAAAAACCCACCGTGGCCATGCGCTTTTGCCTATTACTGAAGAATGCGACCACTGCTAGGGTCCACCTAAAAACATATGTTGGTCCCGTATTTATGGCTAGGGACATTAGATATCCTTTACATGATACTTAGTGAATCTAAAGGTGGTTCGACAGCAAAAAGCAAGTAAGGTGCAGCGCCTCATTTTTTTTGTACCACCAAGAGTTGCTGAGAGTTGCCCCTTTTAAACTGCCCCCCCCATCTTCCTACACTTGTGCACCCTTCTTATGTTCTTCCTTTCTAGGGACTTCCCCTCTTCTAATAGTTGATTGGGGTCAAAAATTAGCCTGGGATTTCACCCTGCCCTGACCAGCCTATGTCCTGCCCCCAACATGCCCACTGAGCAGCCAGTCAACAAGTGCACTCTTTGGCTAAGGGTGTAGCATTGCAAGGACAGATTAGAGGTAGGGGCTGATATGTCTTCCAAAATTAATGGTACTAAAGCTTTAGTATTGCAGAGACCAAGATTTTGGCAAGGGTGGGTATGATGCCACCATGATGCTGCTGTGATGCTGTTATGATACTGTGGGCTATGGAAGCGCTGTTGTTGGTAAGGAAAGGAATTAGTCTTGTGACCGCAGGGTTGCGGGCTGGATGATGAAAGATAACGTTGCTTACGCACAACTTTCCTTGTGCTGCAAAAGGTCCCTTTGTTTTCTCCTGGTGTGCGTGCGGGATTTCCACTGCCTCTGTTGGCTCCCCACAAACTCAACCACCAATCAGAGCTGACAAAGGTGTAAGAACCTTTGCCTCCTATGTTAATGCTAATCTCCCTCACTGATAGCGCCTGTGTGGATCAGCAGGTTCAGCACAGATGCGTAAATTAAGTGTTCACTACTTCTTTTAGACTTAGAAAACTTTTGTTATGCTGATGCTAAGCTCAAAATGTCCTTGCATCCCAGCACTCAGGCCATACCAACATGCTTGAGATTTTAAACTCAATATCCTGGCCATTTCTTTGTCAATTTTAAACCAGAAAACAGTGAAGGACACAGGTTGCAAGACCAGCGGCTGGACCTGGATTCTTTTAGATTTCAGGGCCAACATAGGTGGGTTTTGTTCCACTTTAAGCCTAACAATTAACCTTAAATGTTTAAACTAACTTAGAGGCCGATTCATTAATAGCGCCAGGTAGCGACAGATGAGCGACTGTAGCGTGATTTTTACAGCGCCAGCCAGTATTCGCTGTGCTTGGCCGGCGTTTGCTTGATGACAGCGACTCAGTCGATGTGCGGTAATGTTGAATACGGGCTTAGGGGTCGCTGTTTCACAGGTTCAGCGTTGTATGTGAGCGCCTGAGAACGAATGGCCAGAGCGAACGGCTTGCTTCATATTCATTAAAAAATGACGCTCCGAACTTGCTGGCGCTGTCCATTCCTTGTTTAAACCCCAGTGCGCTGGCGGAGATGGGTGTTAACTAGTTTTTAACCCCTAAACAACCATATTTTTTGATTGTAACGTTATACATGTTTTTGGAATCATTTTGTAATATGAATATATTAATATCAGACCTGTAAGATCATTTCTGCACAATTTTTATTTTTTTTATTTTTTTTTACTTTAAAAAAAAACCTAACATTGCAGAAGTGGTCTCAGAATTTTTGACATTAAAAAAAAAAAAAAAAAAATAATACCAATTAATTATGATTAATTAAACATTGCTCCATTGAAATGCATTGGACAGGTCATACCTGGCGCTGTGAAGGAATTTGCAGCGGCGCTGTTCGTTCCAGGCGGCTTCATGATGAATCCCGCGCCAGCCGTCGCTCTCGCCGGCGCTAGCCTCATTTAGCTTGATACATGCGTCATTGTGACCGCCGCCGGGCGTACTTGAGTTGGTAGCCGCCGATAGCTGGCGGTACCTAGCTCTCGTCAGACACTACCTGGCGCTAGCCCGTGATAAATAAGGCCCTTAGTCTCTACATGTTATTATTTTAGTTTTCAGCATTCCTGAGGACATTCATGCACATGAGAAGAAGCTGCTCACTTACCCACTTACCCTACTTACTTTCTGATGGGGTAAATAGAGTATATATACTGTATGTCATAAACAAGGAGCAAACATTAAAAACAGCACCATTAAGATCTTCCCAAATCTTCAACACAGATCTTCCCAATTTAGTATGATGCTGAATGGTTTCCATATTTTACAACCAATTTCTAAAAATATATGGCAATCAGGGCAGAGTATGGATGCAAATATACATTAAACACTCAGAAATAGCAAAAAGTCCTGCCTGCTGCATCCTGGCCACAAACGCACCCCATTAAAGTCTATGGAGCACGCAAATGCAAAAGCGTTTTTTCATGCGGTACTGCATGTGTTTTTTCATTTGCAGACCCATATATTTTAATGGGATTCAACAGACAGGAAGGCAGGGCATAGGACCTGGAAACATTGACTTTTTTAAAAACACAGACCCAAGTACGAACATAATGTAGAATTCCTGCGGCAAAATGCATGTTGCAAATGCAACCGGAGAGGTGTGAACGTAGCCTCAATGTAGATGGGACATGCAACAAAAGGGCAGTAAACTAATGAATATTATATATTTTTCTACAAAGGTCAAGAAACAAATATCTATGATCAATGTATATCAAAGCTATTGCCATATTTAAAGTATATGTATGCTATACGAAAAATAAAAAGATCATGGATATCCTAAGTTAATCCAGGTCCTTATGCACAGATTTAGTTATAAAACTCATTCCCCTACCATAGCTGCACTAGTTGGAGCGATTACTAAGTGCGCTCAGAAGAGAAAACAGGTTCAGGCCTGCACAAAGCTTCATCCTGTGTTTATGATCAGAATGGCTTTGAAAGAAAAAGATGGCTTTTTTTTTCTCTGGGTGTGTAAAACCAGTTTCTCTAGTACATCATGTCATCAGACTGAAGACGGGAATAGGAACATGTGCACAACTGCTGAGTTCAGAAAAGGTGTGGCTGAACAGCCAAACTAATGTTATATGCCTGAAATTCACTAAGCAAAAGCTATTTATTCTTCAATCTAAACATTTTTAATGAAAGCCAAAACAGCGTTTTAAATGCTTAAATACAGCTTTCACTGTATGTTATTTCTCCAAAATTCTGTACAAGTGAACGTACTGTTTTACATAGTGTTTACGGTATATGTATTAAAAAGGACCAAAACCCACCCTGGATTTTATGAGACTGCAGGGCAGGCACACTTGTTCTCCTGGGGCATCCAGATTAGTCCAAAAACTCACCTTCTTTCCCTGTCTAATGGTGCATGCGCAATCAGTGGCCGTATCCCCGCTATCCCTTTAGCAGGGCACATGCCCACTCCAGGTATTTGTGAATGGCCAGCAGGGGCAAGCTCCCTGTTAAAGGTTATCAGGGGATGCGGCCACCATCGCGTTTGGTTCCGCTCGCGTTAGACGAGCCCTTGGACGAAGGGGTGGGAGCGGATCCGAGTGTGCTGACTGGACTAGAGGATGTGCATGTGTCGTAGGACACATGTGTTTGGGACATTCCCTTACTTAATGATCCCCAGGGGCATCCCGATTGGGGATGGCCTGCTGTATAAAACCCCCCAGTTTGCTCAGTTAAACTCACCTCTCCCTGGTCCAATGGCGCATGCGTGTGCACTCAGCTAATGAGAGCGTTTTGCTATGTTTACATCCTTTGGCAATGGCTCTCTTTGACTATAATGGAATGTAATTCAGCAGACAGCTCCAATTGTTGTCAATGGGGAGAGCGTGCTGCCACGTCCCCTGCATTCTCGGCCGCGTGTGAATGGCGAGTGCTGCGCATGCGCATTTGGACTGTGGTCAAGTGAGTGTGTACAGGCACCCTGGGGGGTTTCACACAGCAGGGAATCACATAGAGATCTAAAGGGTCTCACCAGGATAATGACAAAAAGCAAAGCCCTACTTCTGTTTTATCCCTGTGGCTAACTGCTCCTTCTTCGCCACTCAGCATGCCCCACACCATTAGTCACAGTGCCCTCTATTCACTTCATTAGAGGGGGTAAGCTGAGGTCTGGCCTGGCACACCCCATCCATTGCAGTAAATAGGGCTTGACAGCATCACTGTGATGTTGGGGTGCATACATTCCAATTAAGGAAACTGCTTTTAGCCTAAAATGATGGCAGGCACTTAAAGAGGAACATCAGAGTAAAAAACAAGTGTGGACGATTCTCCCCCCCATCAGGCCCAGCTTAGCTTTTAGATGTCTCTCCCTCCTGATGCGACGATATCCAGCTGCTTCAGGGCCTGATTCTCTCCCCACCATAGGCCTAGCCATCTGTAAAAAACTGTACGGCTTTAGCCATGCTCATCATGCACTCGCGGCTTTTTGGCGCCTCCTATTGCATCCCATGTGCAGACACGAGAATGGTGGACGCGCACAGTGCCCTATGGGATGCAAGATGGCGCTGCCCGTCAGGAGGTCACTTGGAATCTGAGGGACCTAGAAGATAAATGCCCCGGCAAAGGTGAGTACAAACTGCCAAAACTAAAAAGTCACATCCCAGCAATATTCTACTCCAACAGACCATCCACAAAAAATCGTGATCATGTTCTAGGTAAGTATAAAGTTTCTCTTTATCTGGTGGGGAAGTTCCCCAAAAGTTTTATCATTTTTAAAATATAATGTTTTGTATTTATTGTTTTTTTTAGAAACTAACAAGGTCATTTTCAGGACCAAATAAAAACTGAATTGTACCTATATGTGGATAAACCAGCCGTAAGGGATATCTGACCACTTAAATCAAAACTCTGAACCAGAGAGGGTTATCCTCACCTCACCTTATTCAGCTTCAGTATGTTAAAAAGTGCCTAGACCTGTTAACATTCATTTTTACCTGGAGGACCACTTCAAATGATCCTGGAAATGCCCCAAAACAACAAATGTTGTCTTATTCACACTATCATAGTGCTGCAGTAGAAGAAGTGATAATTTAGGCAAAGGCAATTATTAGTGCGTTGTGTAGAGCTACGTTTGGCACTGTCCTAAACTGTTTTCCTTTTTTAAATTGAATAAGAAATAAGATATTGGGGTTTACAGTTTAACCTTGTGATTTCTCTTTGAAAACAAATGAATGTGGTACTTGTAGCTGTGATGCTGCATAATAATAAGCATAATAATGAACATAATGGGCTGGGTCTGTAAGAACCCAAGAACTTGCTTCAGGCACTCCCAAATGTGCATGCATGTACTTCGAAAGCACACATGCGTGCATTCTCAAAGCACATGCGTGCCTCCCTAAATGCATGTGCACACTCCCAAACTGCCCCTGTGCACACTGCCAAAGTGCATGTGTGCACTCCCAAATGTACATGTGCGCATTCCCAAAGTGCCCATGTGCACACTCCAATGTACATGCGCGCACTCCTAAACCACGCATGCGTGAAAAGAATGATCGGATAAGTTGTCCAAGAGCCATTGTGGAGAGCTTTAGAAAGACCTAGAATCAGCAGGTACAACTGTTTCAAATAAAACAATAAGTAATGCACTCAAACTCCATGGCCTGGATGTACATCTACCATGCATGACTCCATTTCTGAAGAAAAAGCATGTTTGCTCAACAAAATTTTAACAAGCCTATGAAAATTTAGATGTACTCTTTGGATGTCATAATACACAACATGTTTGGAGATCAAAAGACACTGCATATTACCCTAAAACACCATACCAACAGTAAAGTCTGGAGGTGGGAACATCATGGTATGGGGCTGTTTTTAAGCAAAAGGCACTGGCAGGCATCACATACGTGAAGGAAGGCTGAGTGACCAAATGTACTGAGACATTCATGATGAAAATCTGCTGCCAGCCACCAGGATGATGATGATGAAACAAGGGTGGACATTTTAGCAACACACAGACATTCCTCCCCAACACACAGGGGTTTCAGAGAAAGAAAATAAAGCTGCTAGACTGGCCGAGCCATTCAACTGTTTTGAATCCATTTGAAAAATTGAGAGTTCATAGAAGGATCAAACGGAACCTTCAGGATTTGAAGCTAACCAAAATAACAGAGTGCCAGCCATAGAGCATGCGTTTCGAGCAAGGGCTCTTAATCAAGGATTTGAACACCTGACCAATGCATGCGACTGGTTTCTCCATACAGGAGGCATCATGGAGCTGTTAGCAGTTTGTACGAAGTATTAAATACATTTCAATAAGTGTTTTTGTTTGTTTTTCCATGAGTCATTTATCATTATTACACATGAAATGTAAGGACATCTATGGTTTGATTTCTTTGCATGTGTGGATTGGATGGGTTTTTACCGAAATCTGGCATTGTATGTCAGTAGCACCTCTAGAAATATATTTACTTAGAAAGTTGGTGATGTGTTCAATACTTATTTCACCTGATATATATATATATATATATATATATATATATATATATATATAAATATAAAAATCATCAAGGTCAATTAATTATATTTGCACAACATAGTTATAACAGATTCATTTTTTAATTAGGATATAATAAATATTGATTACGTTTAAGTATTAAACCCAACTAACTGTCTAGAATAGTTGAATGAACTCAAAAACCCAGAACTCACTTGCCCATCTGCATGCATGATACTGAATCATTGTCAGCACTTACATTTTTTCCTGCTCCCATGTCGCCTCACCGACTTTCTCCTGGTTGCAGCCATCTTGAAGCACCTGAAAGGCTTCTTCCTTTCCCAGCATAGCAACCATGCTGCTGTATGGACTTAACCAACAAAACCCACAATGCAAATTGTCAGGAAACCTAGTGGCACTTCCTTTTGCAGGCCACTGGCATATCCATAGGATGCAATTGAGGGGGAAAGGCAGGAGTTGCAAAAAGGTAAATTATAAATAAAATATGTGCAGCAAATTGATTTGTCATATGATCACTCTTTCTTGTAAGTGTGTTTGTCTGGTTTAAGCATTTGGGTAGAAGCTGACACTTAGGCCCTTATTTAACAAGGGATAGCGCCAGGTAGCGAATGGTGAGCGAATGGTAATGACGGTCACCGCCACGAGAACGCCGGCTCCCCTCCGCAATCACACATTTATCAAGCCGATCCTGCTTAGCGACTGACAGAGCGCCAGATAGCGAATCATTCATCATTATTCCAGCCTCACCCCACAGCGCCAGCGAGCGACCTTGAACAGCGACAGGTATGACCTCTCGCTACCTGGCGCTCTCCAATGCATTTCAATGGAGCAATCTTTAAATATTCTTAATTAATTGCTATTAATGTTTTTTTTTTTTTTTTTAAATGTCAAAAATTCTGTGACCACTTCTGCAATGTTAGATATTTTTTTTAAGGTAAAAAAAAAAAAAAAATTGTGCAGAATTGATATTACAGGTCTGATGGTTTTTTTCAAAAAATATGGTTGTTTGGGGGTTAAAAAACGACTTTTAACCCATCGCCGCCAGCGCTCTAGGGTTTAAACAAGCATTTCACAGCGCGAGAATTTTTTGAGCGTGATTTGTTAATGAATATGCTGGGAGCCATTCGCTATGGCCATTCGCTGTCATGCGCTCCCATACAGCGCGGAACCTGTCAAACAGCGACTCCTAACCCCGTATTCAACATTACCGCACACCGACGGGGTTGCCGTCAACAGCCGAACAACGGCCAAGCACAGCGAATACTAGCGTGCGCTGTGAAAATAACGCTACTGTCGCTCATCTGTCGCTACCTGGTGCTATTAATGAATCGGCCTCTTATTGCACCAGTAGCACCTGTATAATCTACAGCTCTGCTATAACAATATCTGTTCCAGTGTCGACTAATCAGAGTTTAACTGTAGCCCTACTATTGTGACAAGTTTGTGTTGCTGGATTCTACTTTTATTATACCATGTGTGATTATTTTAAGAATTAATGCCAGCACAAAAGTTCCGAATTCTATGATCCATATTTCCTTACACTACGTTGGCATGGAACGTCCACAACTGGAGTCAATTACCGACATCCTGCAATGGCAAGAAAACGTTGAGAATTAAAAAGTGCTTGAATTTATGTTGTACAGTGCTTAACTGATTTTTACATAACCGCATACAGTATGTAACACACCAATTAGCAATCAGAGATGTATGTATGTTTAGAAGTATGCTCCAACCCTAACGTGGTTTAGTGTTATTTATTCACTGCACTTGTCAAACTCCTTTGGGAATTTTGTTGTAAATGTTTAGTAGTTGTGTAAGTAGGATATTAGGTATTGTGGGCACATGGATGGACTATGAGTCCGTCATTTTTTGTAAGTTCTCAAGGGTTAACCTTGATTTTGAGTTTAACTATAATGTCATTAAATATAAATGTTTTTGATTCACAGACTGGGCACGAGTGCCACTCATCCCTGGGGTGCATAATGGTTCAGGGCGATCAGGACACCGGAATTAGGGAAGCAATTACATGGATTCCAACGGACAAGACGCTTCCCCGTTCTGAGAAGGATCTGCCACTCCCAAGTCATCAAGAAGCTTTATCTGGTCCCCTCCTGGGAGAGCTGTGCTGCTGCATCACACAGCACAGAAATACAAAACAAATTCATCATGCATAACTGTTATGCATTTCATTGTTGCCCTGTCCTCTGGGCCAACAAGGAGCAGTATAAAGGAAAATTAGAGATGGGTATTGTTCCACAAAGATATGTGATATGCAAATAGATCCTCTATGTACATTTACAATACTTACATTGAGATTTAATTAGGAACCAATATTATACCTACTCACTTTATTTACTTTTTTGTTTTTTATTGTTTGGTGTCTCTGGGGGGCGATGTGGGCCATGCTGGTGCGCTTGAAGGGGAGTAAGGTGCAGGGGCGCGCGCTGGCCCGCGGGGATGTGGGATGGGGGGGGGGGGGTGGCGGTTAGGGCATAAGGATGGCTGGGATAGTTATGGGCACGGCATGCCTGTCATCACTATTGATTGGAGCGCCAGATTGGTGTACGTTATTTAAGCATGATTTGAAGGGATGGCTTCCCTCACAGTGATTTATGCGCGCCACTGACGCGCTTCAATGATATATGGGAGCGCCAGTGTGGGCGCTATCTATGCAATAGATATGGGCAATATTGAGGGACGGATTCGTAGGAGTAGGCGTGCCCATTCCCTGGTATGTATGGATACAGCATTTGATTGGCGCTGCGTCATTTGACGCGCCTCAGCAGCCGCAGGGCGCACTGGCACCCACGTGGGTTGAGACAATGGAAGCCGGCGGGGACGAGGTGATGCTACCGCATCTTAGATGCGCCCGCTTGGCGCGCCCGTGTCTCTGCCCCCTCCCTTCCCCCCCCCTCCCCGCCCCTCTCCCCAGGAGACACTTTAAAATGAGAAAAGAGAACAACAGAGCCGCACCCAAGGAAGAAGCTGTTGCTCACACCGCGAAGCGCAGGTGGAGCCGCCTCCCGCCCTGTCTGTCCTCCCTGATGACTGATACACGTGGTTTTTTCTTTCCCGCAGCTGAGTATCTCCCTTACATTTTTTTCAATTGTATCTTGTTTCACTTCTAGTGGTTACTTATCACATACTATAACAGTTTGTTGAATTGTTTGAGTTATTGTCATTTTGTATGAGTTTGTATTAACACTTGTTTGTCTCCTCTGGCTAGTTTATCAGAATTTGGATATGTTTTGCACTATGCACATGACACTTTATAGATTATTTTTGGATGGTAATTTTTTATAGATATATTCAATGATTCTAATTATATTATTGTGGGGTTAAACTTATTTTTTGTGCCGGCACAAATAAATATAAGGGAATATACCCTACTGAGGGTTTAGGCTGTGGTCTTTACTGTTTTCTTACCTTTGTAACTACTATGGGTATTATTAGGACAGACGTTTACATTTGATTGGGCAGGTAGAGGTGTGTTTTTAAATATGTTTTGTGTTGTGCTGTTGTGATTTTAAATGTCTTGTCATGGTTATTGATTAAATAAATTGTAAATGAATTCAATGTGGTGGTGCTCCTTTATATGACTCTTTGGTCTGTTTGACCATTGAGCCAATTGATTGTGAACCTCTTCAGCTAATTCTAGGTTTGTGGTACCTAATTCTAGGAAATCCTCTTGTTTTAATCTCTGTCACTATACCTCCACTATTGCTACTAATTATTATATGAGTGAAGTACTTAGCTTGGATGTATAATCCAATAAAATTCACATGTCCAGAGTGCCCCAGTGTCACATGATGCATTTCAGGGGGGGGGGGGGGTGCCACCTTAGTCATGTAATAGATGTACCTAGAAAATAAATCTGATTCTGATTTTAAAGCCTTGACCCACATACATGTACAGTTTATTTAAAATGTGTTTTCTTAAATGTGTTTATAGCTAGTTAGTTGTGTTGCCAAACAGCTTCAGTGTAAATGTTGCTCTATGCAATATTTCAGGATGTTGCCCCCCTCCCACAACAACCACTCATATATGTATATTCACCCCTGGACAAAAAGAAAAAAAGAAGGAGGGAACAGAAGAAAAAGTGGAGGTACACAGAGGAAACACAAAGAGAGCGCCGGACGCCGTAATTAGGGCAGCCCACCGCTCCAGGCATGTGTACACTCACTGCACGGATGGGTTAAATGCGAAGGATGAATTGCTATGTGTGCGCAAGCATACATTGGCCATCTATGCATTAAAAAAAAAAAAAAGAAACACAAAGAGAGAGATTGATGTAACAGTGAAAAAAAGTGTGAGAGGGGAGACAGTTTATAGAGGAAGCAAGGAATAAAAAAGGAAAGAGAGGTGGAGACGTGAGAAAGAAGTAAGAACAATATGAGTTTAATGAAGCACAAAAAAATATATATAAATAAAGGAAGAAACCCAGTAAAAGTGGGGAAGCTGTGGAAAAGAAATAAACTAGAAAGTGTGGAAACACTAATGTGGAAACAAGAGAAAGAAGAAGGAAGAAAAACCAATCAAATTAAAAAGGTTGATAAAGTGTTTTATTCCGTTTTTTCAAAAACTACATTAGTTGGTTACTAATACATAAAAATACATTAGTAAATTACTGGTCGCCTTTTATTTTCTTGATGCTATTTACACAGCAGCCCTGGTAAATACAAACTGTATTTTATGGGTAGAAAATGGTTGCATAGTTTGCTAAATGTTCCATAGCTCCTCAAGCTTTTGGCTAATAAATGAATTGGTGTTTATGAATGGGCAATGGTGAGGAAATTACCTTATTAATGTATTAAGTGCATTAGAAACATAATTAACACTGTCTGTGAAAAACACACATTGCCACAGCTGATGTATGAAAGGCATCATGCTCATGTCAAGGTACTGAATTGTAGTGGTTAACAAAACTTCTTCAAGAGCGTTAATGAAATGTGTTGGTCTTTATTAAGATCATTGCTGACCACTGAAGCGTCTCTGTCATGACAATACCCAAACTTGCACATGCCATGAGATTTGACGCAGCTGTCAAGAAACAAATGTAACGCCTGTGTTAATCTCTACATTTACTTAAGCTCTTAGTTTAGAGTTTTATATGATATGAATTTGGTTTGAGTCTGCAATAAAAATGGTCCAATGGTAATATGACTATGCCTAACTATCAAAATGTCTGGATTAGGCTGATCATCTGCCAAAGATTGTCTGACAATTATTTTCCAGATTTTGCCTAAATTGGCTCATAACTCATAAAGAGAAAAGGCAATGTCAGAAAACTGAAAGACAAGAAAAAAAGACAATAGGGACAGTGCCCATGACAATTTAGGCAGGATGGGATAGATTAAGAAGAAAGGAAGAATTGCAGAGATTATGGCTAGGGATAAATTCATCATTTAACACATTGATTCAGAATATCCTAAATATCCTAAATATATAGATAACACCATATCTAAAACTTTATGAATCAGATTTGGAGGGATACGATAAATCTGATGATGGCAGATTCTGATTAATCTGATACTGATGATGATTTTTTAAACAAAGTAGGTGGATTCAACTGAATAGATTTGACTGAAATTAATCTCAAATTCAGATAAATTGGCCCAAAATGAGCATCAAAAGTTATGGCAGCCAGAGATGTTCCTTAAATCTGACCAGAAATTTAGACAGTCTAGAACACTGGTAGAGTTGAGCAAACTGATTCAATTAAATTCAAATTCACTTAGAATTTCAGGGAAGAACAATCTCTTCATGAAAACAAAATTCTTGGGATTTGTGCCGACTGAATTTTTCCCCTGAAATAGTTGAAAAACCCAACAAAATAACCTCCTTCCTCGCAATCCTCCATTGCTGTGTCCCACGTGGCTATCCATTGTCTTCAGTGGGCAGCTCCCCTCTTCTACACTGGGGTCTCTACCACAAGTCGGGCCTATTTCAAGGTGGGGAGGGAGCTGCCCAGGAAAGCCCTTCATGCCCCTTGCCATTCATGTTGACATCAGAGGACATTCCTGTGAGTGACAAGAGGTGTGAAGGGCTTTCCTGCCCGACTCACTCCCCACCTATAAACAGCGGAGGAAAGTGAATGGTGGGAGCCCAGTGGGGGGACAGAGGGTCTGTGTCCTCGGTCTTGTTATAGACAGTGGAGAGTGTCACTGGACAGGTATTGTGAAGAAATGGAAGGCCGACCTTTGGCTACAAGACCACCAAGCTTGTGCATGGGCTGGTTAAGCTGGAGAGGAGGGATGTTACACCCTTAGACGCCTAAACACGATCAGCATCAGCGCTGTAATGAGGATGGAGGTGAGCTTTTTTCTAAATAGCTATTCTTTAAAAATTCAATGTAGAGGTACCTGAACTTTTAACAAAAAGTGATGTCTCAGAACAGTGGCAAGTTTTCAGGTGAGGGCAATCTGAAGTTGGGGAGGATGACCAAATATTGGATGGTCCAGTAGATTTTGTAGCGAAGAAGTTGCTACCAAAGAAGGATGTTATCATGGGGAAAAGTACTGCTGAGTGAATTGTCTAAAAATCTGTAGGTGATGTTTGTTGTAGTTTAGGTAATTAATATTTACCTTATCTGTACTTTCAGAAGTCAGACCAGGACAAGAACATTTGGGGGTCAGCAGAAAAACATATGTATATTCAGTACAGAAATGTCAGATATGACCTAGGAAAAATCTCAGGTATGACAGAATATTACCACCTATGGCAGAGAAATTTAAGGGGTTTAGTGTAGGAAATTTTTGAACTTGATGTCTGGGACCATTTCTCAGCAGATCATTTAGGGGGGCAACTAAATTTATGAAAGGAGTGGGGGGCCTAGGGTACCCTGAAAGATTGTCAAAGTTAGGTTTATTTTAGAAAAAAGATGCCTGAGGGGTGATCTAATAACTATGTATAAATATATCTGAGGTCAATACAAAGATCTGTCCCACAATCTATTTATACCCCGGAGTGTAACCATAACCCGAGTGCATCCACTAAGGTTAGAGGAAAGGTGCTTTCTCCACTGACATAGGAGGGGATTCTTCTCTGTAAGAGCAGTGAGACTATGGAACTTGATTCCAGAGGAGGTAGTAATGAAGGATACAGTAAAAACATTAAAAAGTGGCCTGGATGCCTTCCTGGCATGTAATAACATTTCCAGCTATGGCTACTAGACCACTGGAAGGAGATAAATATGCTGAACTAGATGGACTAAAGTCTTTTTTCAGCCTTACATACTACGTTACTATGTTACTTTACTATGTTATGTCCCAGAGCCATCTTCCTTTATGAGGGCAGGAAGTTACGAGAGGGCCGTGCTTCCAAAGAATGTCCTTTTTTAGTCTGCCACTCAAATGTAACAGAATGGCTGTCTGTAAACTGTAACTGTGAACCTTGTTCAGGCATCCTTTCCCAGAATGATCTTGCTGCTGCCAAAGTAATTTTGACCCAACTGCCTCATACCCAACATAAATAGTCAACCCTCATCTTTATCTTAAGTGTGTCATGGAGGATCACTCACCTCTTCCTCTGTCCAGTGGCTTACTCTGGCGGTTCCATGAGCTGATCACGACCCGGCTGATGAGTTAGTCTCAGACCGCGGCTCAAGTAGTGCTGTGCTCATTGCTCCCCTCTCACATCCTCGGCATCCCTGCTCATGTACGTGCTTGCGCATATAAAATCTTTGTAATGCCCCCCAGTGGCACTGCAAGCAGCATGGCTGCCGGAGGATTCAGACAGATCAATGTGCTCATACATTTCTTGGGGCATATGGTTTCCAACAAGCATTTACTTGTGGATCCAACTGAAATATTAGTGTTCTGAGAGTGGGAACAGCCCAGAACCTTGAAAGCCCAACAGATTTCTGGGGCTCACCAATTTCTTTAGGTGTTTCATCAAGCAGTTCTCTTCCATTGTTGCTCCATTAATAGACCTAACTCAAAAATACCCTCTCCTTTGGTGAAGGTCATTCAAACCCTAAAGAAGGCTGTTACCTCAGCTCCGGTGTTAGTTCACCCTGATGTAAATCACCCCCTTCATTGTCAAAGTTGATGCATCCGAACTTTGCATAGGGGCTGTTCTCTCTCAGTATTCGGACACTCCTGAAAGATTACACCTTACACAGGTGCTGCGGGTGAATTTGGCAGTTGAGGAATATAGGCAATGGATGGAAGGCTCCTTACATCCTATTACTGTGTACAATTTCCACAAAAACCTTGAGTACATTGAATTCACCAAGAGACTTAATTCACGTCAAGCTTGGTGGGTGCTTTTTTCTTCTGATTCAATTTTGTTGTAAACTTTAAGCTGGGAGAAGAACGCACTAAAGCAGGTGCATTCACTTACAATTTTGGGGAATGTAAGGGTAGATTCAATGAGAAGGAACCCATTTTTCCCCTTGGTTGTGTTGTTGATGCATTGCTGTCCAATTTATCGAATGCCTAAGGACCATTCCAGGCGGATCCGCCTCCTGGCAAACCCCCTCACCATCGATATGTTCTGCCCCATATGTGTTTATCAGTATTGTAAGAATTTCATGATTCTAAAACATTGGGTCATTTTGGCAGCCAGAAAACCCATGGGCTCACTAAGTGTCATATCAGCTGTAATGTCACTGCTTTTGTAAAAACTTGTCCAGTTTGTGGGGGGGGGGGACCCATAAACCACCTGCTGGGTACCTTTAGAAATCCCCCAAGGAACCATGGACATATATCAATGGATTGTCTTGTTGACTTTCCAAGGTCTCAGGGCCACTTTTTGTCCCCTTGACCAAACTTTCATCTGCACCTAAACTTGCTCAGTTATTTATAAAACACATTTTATGCATTCCCGTATACCCCAAAACATTGTCTCTGATCGGGGGGTTTACTTTATTTCCCAGTTCTGGAGGGAGTTTTGTGCACATTTGGGATTCAAGTTTCACGTTACACGTTACAATATTTAATTGATTGGAAGGAATTTAGTCCTGAGGGGAGATGTTGGGTGGCAGCCAGGTGTGTTCATGCAGATAGATGCTCTACTAAAAAAAAAATTCCATTGACATAACCCAGATAAGTAAGGTAAGGGTCCAGGTAGCATCATGGAGGATCACTCACCACTTCCTCAGTCCAGTGGCATCCTCGGCCGGAGCACTGAGCTGACAATCACATCAGTCTCAGACGCCGCCAGGGGCTCAAGCAGCATGGTGCTCGTAGCTCTTATGTCCCATTCTCGTCATCCCCACTTGTTGTTATGCCCTCTGGCTGAGCTGCAAGCAGCCCCTTCGTTGTTTAAGGGCTAATAGCCCTTGATTATTGATGGGCTAATCAGCCGTGCTCTTGTTCCTGGGTCAATGAGCCTGAGGTTGCCATTCCCCTGCACGCAAACAAGTGTCCTTGGGCTCCCTCACACTGCCCGTGATAGCCTTAGCTATGGGTGCTATTGAATTGTATGCTGACCTTGCCTTGTCTGAATCCCTGTTGTAACCTCTAATCTTTGGCTTTGGATTCCCTGACCTCATCTCTGCCAGCGGTACCATGATCCTTGCACCCATATCCTACCCACCGACTCTGCCTTTGGTATATCCCTCTGTTTCAACACCAGATTGAACTGATCTCATATTTACAGCCTCTGCTTTGTCTGACCTCCCGTGAACACCTGTAGGTGCTCATCCACCTGCAGGCCCAGCACTCAGTGGATAATGCTTGCGCTGATAAGTCCTGAGGGCAAACATGTTTGGTGAGGCCTGCTTGCACCCTGCAAACATGGGCCTGTTTAAAAGTGAAGGCATCGACAGAGATTGTGCATTATTCATTGATCTGGACTTGCTATCTGGTGAAACTTACACAGTGCTTAATGATCCTTATTTTACTTGGGCAGCAAGTTGCAACTCACTTTCTTCCTCAATGAGAGTGTCACGGACCGGGTGGAGCGGACTCGGGTGTGGATCCGCTTTAACTGTGGAACAGATGGCAGGTACCGCGTCAGGGGAGCGGAGTCTAAGAGGCCACCGGTATTCACCAGAGCCAACCGCAAGGCAGGTTGGTCTTTTGCGGCGAGTGACCCCCAGATCGCGACCCCCAAACAGCGGCCCAGTCCCACGGCTAGCTGAGGCTCAGCGGGGTACACAAGAGACAGGCAAAAGGCGTAGTACACACATGCAGAGGTCAGGGCAGGCAGCAGAGGTTCGTAGTAAAGGTGAGTAGCCAAGGTCGGGGCAGGCGGCAAAGGTTCAGCGTCAGGGACAGGCAGAGGTCGGTACACGGGTGAGCAATCCAAAAGCAACTGATTTACAACTGGCATGGAAAGACCAAGATCTGGCACTGAAGGAAAGAAGTGCCTCTTTAAATAGGGGAAGTGGATGCAGGATTGGATGACCAGGCATCAATCAGTGCTGTACAGGCCCTTTAAATCTCAGGAATCCAGTGCGCTCCCCCTCTAGTGGATGGGGACGTGCGCGCACCTGACCATGCGAGGAGGAAGCATCACCCATGCTAACTCCTCGCATGGTCAGGTGCTGGGAGCAGCTATGGAGGTGAGGGAAATGCTGTGAGATGGATGACGGCTGAATGCAGCCATGGAGGTAAGTGAAGTGCTGCAAGATGGGTGTGCAGCGCTCGCCCTAACAGAGAGTTTGGAGGTATGAACTGACTCATCTGTGCATTTCCCAACTCAGCTGACTAAGCTGCTGGCAGTGCAGTTTTGTGGATTGAAATATATTCAGCAAATCATTCGAACAAGTAACATCCTGTTAATTATAATAAAAATAAAAAGCATGAATAACTTCTGAATAGCCTCAGTTCTACAGTAAATTCTTGTGACAAGAGAAATCTTGTGAGAATTTTCCCACTTTCCAAATGGAAGCTTTGGCATTGGCACAAAATAATCTAAATCTTTGATTGTATCTGCTCACCTTAAATGCTTACAGCAAAAATATCTCAACTCTAATTTCACCTTGTTTTGTCTAAATAAGCTCTTAAAGTGGACCAACACCCAGGATTTTGACTATCCTGGGTTTTGGTCCACTTCGGTGGGGCACCCCGATCGGGGGTGCCCTGCTGTGTGAAACCCCCCAGAACACCCAGAAACACTCACCTCACCCCGCTCCTACGCAGGCACTCATCCAATTAGAGCACTCAGAGCCGCTGTGGTATGCACGTACAAGCGGCGTCCAACCACAGCGGCTCTGAGCGCTGGAGGCCGCGTCTTGTGCTTTCCTCTAACAGGGAGCATGCTGGCCAATCACACACGGGCGGCGTGGGTGCGTGCCCTGCTAGAGGAAAGCGCGAGACGCGGCCCGCAAATGCGCTGTTGGAACGGGGTTAAGGTAAGGTTTCTGGGCTTCCTGGGGGGGTTTCACCCGATTTCGGATGCCCCGTGGGGGAACCTTATAGATTCCCAGGCCGATCCCCCCTGGGTGTTGGTCCACTTTAAAGTGGAAGTCCAGTCCCCTCTTACCCCACCAGCCCTGGCACCCCCCCCCCCCCGTGGCACGAGGCAGGGCTGGGGGTGGGTTTTGATAAAAAAAACTCCTTACCTCATCTGGGATCCAGCACTATCCCCAGCACTCCAGCTGCAGCTACATAGACCACACACAGAGCAGTTTCCACACCTAGAGAGCAGAAAGCTATTCTGTGCAGCAGATCCAAGATGACGGCACATAGCAACAGAATCGTTAGTTGAAGAGTGCAGGATCCTCTTTGGCCCTAGCCTAACTGAGTCTTTCCAGCTTGTATTGGGTTACTCATTTGACATAAAAAAGGCCTCTACCTTAAAAACATCAGCACCTGCTTTGAGAACTTATACATTAAAACTCTATCAGGGAAAGCATTTTCTAAATGTCAACAGGTCCTGGTGCAGACAATAAATAGGGCCCTGTCATGGCTCAGACTTTAAGCTTTTTACTTTTAGACTTAATACAGCACTAAAGAATGAAACAACAGAAACAATTATTGATTCCTCTCTTTACATGATGTCTTTTGAGCCCACATCTGATAAATAAAGTGAATAATAATGATGCCCCTCCTGACATGGGCCCTGGTGCAGGTTTACCTATGCACCCCTTCTAATTATGCCCTCGCTATCAATTATGATTTGCGCTTTTTTATTATATTAAAGCAGAAAGACCCACTAAATTTGTATGTAACACTGATGAACTTGTTGAGCTGAAGAGGCTTAAATATGGTTGAGTCTCTTCACATTTCGAAGCCTACCTTCCCCTTCCCTTGGTGGGATTATGAATACAAGGAAGTCGATAGTGTAAATATAGTTTTCATGTGCTTTTGTTCTGTATAGAATCCAATTAACAAAGCTATCATTTGACATCAAGTAAAGTCATAAACAGGATATAAATACTGGAGGTAATACATAAAAGAAACCAAAAGTGGTAATGGTTTTTTAATCAGATGATTAGGTAAACACATGAGTCCTAGATTTCATTTTTAAACATTTTAGGAAGAACCAGATGAGATTTTTAAAAGAGCAATATAATTTCAAAGACATTGTAGCAAGTGCCAGCATCACTGTGATGAATGAGTGGGAGCAAAGGGATGCTGGAATACTTTCAAACAGCTAGGACCTTGATCATTTAGGACTCTAAATGTGAACAGTTGGTCCTCAAGAAATATGCCATTTTGCATAGAGCCAGTGCAGAGAATGAGAAACAGGTGTCTCGTGGCAGAACAAACTCTAGTAAGTGAACAGCCTAAGAGCAGTTTTCATCAATGGCTGGCAATGTAGCTATGTTTCCAGATGCAATGACAATTCTCTGTTGAATCCAAGTGTAAGGGTACAATGCAAGAATAGAAATAAATAAAGTAAGTGCAAAACTGCATCACAATTAGAAATTCCATTAAAAACAGATTTTTATTTTGTCAGTTTACAAAAAAATGTTGAAGTTACACTATTCACGTAACATGAATGTTGTTATAAAGCAAATTGCATAATACTAAAATTACAACTAAGCCAAATATATTTAATTTTTTTTTTGTTAGCCCTGACTATGATGATCAAACAGCTTATTTAGCAGAAATTCCATCGGTCGTGTAACTGAGACAGAAACGCCGTATCTGGTCACTGTCCTGATAATAGGAATGTGGCCAGGGAACCACAGTTGTGAAAAAGTAGAGATAATTCTAGATTGTTTTCAGAAAGTTTGTGCTGTTTTACCTGTTTTGTACAATAGTTACTCATATTTCTTTCCTGCTTGAGATATTTATGATCCTTGGTTATAACATGGCTTGACAATGTCTGATTGATAATTTCTGGTTCTTCGATTCTCGATTTATGACTCAGCTTGTTCATGTCTGATTTCCAACCCTTTGTTCCCAAATATGGCTTATTTTGAGCACTTCTGATGTCTTTACCATGGCACACAGTGCCTGATGGGATGCAAGCCCATCGGAAGGTCACCCAGCAACCAAGGGACCCAGAAGATGGATCCCTTGGCGAGGTGAGTAAATACTGCCCAAAGGTAAAACCGGAGGGGGGGGGCAGCAGATAGGGGAAGTTCCTCTTTAATACTTATCTGGCACCTCATAAAAGTATCTTTGACCAGAGGAGTTTCACTTGCACTAAAACCACATATCAGGTCACTGTTATGATATGCAGCTGGCTGTGTGCAGCTAATCAGAAGCCACCACTGTAGCACATCGGAGAGCAGTGGAAAGGTAAGCACATTATTACTCTATGATCTATTCCTGGTGGCTTCAAATGTTTTTAACAGTCCGTTCTGCTTTGTTATCCACTCATAGCTAGGTACAGTAAATGGTCATGGCACTGTGTTTCAGAATTTATCAGAATTTTGCTGATACTCATCTTTTGCTCTGTATGATAGGGGACCATAAAACCTGTACAAAGTAGTACTGCATGCTTTCTATCGGATGTATGCAAATGTTTCTTCTACCCCATTTGAATGGAGCACCAATAGAAAAAGCAGAGTATCCTTCTAAAGTTTTCAAAAAAGTTTTCAAAAAAATCTCAACTTTAAAGTTTTAAAGTTAAGAATTTTTCGAGGACTAAAATAACATCAGTGACTGAACTGACAAGGTAACGTCCTACATTAAGTTCTGTGAAGACATGCTGGTTCTCACCAGGACCTACAGGAAACAGGAGAACAACAAACCATGGTTCAATAGATCGATCAAGGTCCTCAGAGTTAAAAAGGAGGCAGCCCACAAAAATGGAAATCTTACAGAATACAGGAAACTCTGAAATATGCTAACAAAGGAGATTAAAGCTGCAAAAAGAACATACTCAACCAGGCTGGAGGAAAGATTTTCTTCTGCCAATTCAAAAGCACTATGGAATGGCTTAAGACAGATAACTAACTTCAAAGGCTCCTCCCCTTCCATTACTCTGAGCAAAAAGCTTGTTGAGGAATTAAATAAGTTCTATAGTTGGTTTGACACAGAAAAGTCTGATAGAGGTACTTATATTGCTAATCCTCTTCCATGCGCAGGTAGCTCATCTCATCCAGATAGTCTGTTCAGATTAGACTTTGAAGCTGTTGATGTTAAGAATCTTCTAATGTCTCTCAACACCAGGAAGGCATCTGGTCCTGACAGAATTTCCACAACATGCCTCAAGGTATGTGCAGAGCAGATTGCTCTGGTTCTTAACTATCATATTCAGAAGATCACTAGAGGCCGGTATAGTCCCTGACTCTCTGAAGAGCTCAGTTATTATACCAGTCCCAAAATCATCATCCGCTTCGGACTTGAATGACCTCAGACCCATTGCTTTGACTCCAGTGGTCACGAAGGTCTTCAAACGGTTAGTCATGTCATTCCTCAAGGATGCTACTGGTTCTCAGTGGGATCCACTGCAGTTTGCATACAAAGCAAACAGATCAGCTGATGATGCGGTCAATTTAGCGATTAGGTACACATTAGATCACGTTGATCAACCCAGGTCATATGCCAGAATGCTATTTGACTAGTGGACTTCATCTACATTTAATACCATTGGATCCCACTTACCCTCTCTGGATGAGCAATTCATTAACAGAATCTCCTCAAGGGCTAAGAAAATAACTGAGGACTCGACACACCCAGGACATTTCTTCTTCAGGATCTTATGCTCTGGGTGCAGATTCATGGCTCATTTGACTAAAACCTCCAGACACAATAAAAATGTTTTTCCTTTGGCCATTATGGCTCTAAACAAAACCAGTGTGAGAGGTTCTTAAACTCAATCCAGATTATGCATTATGCATTGCAATTTTGTTATTCTATAGCAAAGTAAAGTAAAGTATCCTTTTAACAACTCCACAAAAACCATAAAATAATAAAATTTTATTAAATGTTACACTATAGCAAAAATAAAAACACACATGCAACACAAAGACACTGTCAATTCATCCACTATTCCTGTGATGCTAAAATACTAAGAAATCCATATTATAGAAGACCACAAGGTATCAAAAAGTACAAATAGAAGTCAGTATTAAATGGCTCCACAAATTGCCCAATAAAAAGAAATGATGTATATATGTTTTTGTATATTTCTAATTACTCAAGTGAGTGTTCAATTACTCCACTTTGTGCAAAAAAATATAAGTATAAAAAGGTAATTACTACAAATAATTCATCAAGACCATAAACCTGTGCAGTCAATCAAATCTAAAGTGCAAATGCTAGATAAGGAGGCAATATTCACCAAGTAAAGCAGGGGATGAGACCCCCAATGTAAACCCAATACACAAAAGTGCTGTTAGTGCAGGACTGCTTAAGGGAGCTGAGGTAGTAAGCAATCACTGGAAAGAAAAAGTAAAGATCATACCGTCCTTGTGGTCAAACGTGACTAATCATCAGGCAGTGGATTGAAGGCAGGAGACCCCACGCGTTCCACCAATCCGCTGTGGCTTCTCCAGGCTTTTTTATGACCCTTGTCAATTTGGTTTGGCCCTTTGAGCTATATTTTTGTGCACATCCTCAAATCCTCTTTTGGTTTGTTCACCTGACTTCAATGAGTAATTGCTGAATATCTTGAAATGGCAGCATTAGAGAAGCAGTACCAGATACAATAATGTTCCCCTTCCCCATCAAAGTTGGTGGGCTGTTGGCCTCTAAAAGGTAGTGGCTTGCCAGATGAAATTTGCCTTGTCAGAAGACGTGATTCGTGTGTGGTGCCATGTTTGGTGTCCACAATCCTATGGTCAAGCACCCAAAATGCTGGACTTATGGGTAGTAAACTTTAGCAATCAGGAAATTGCAGTGATTGCTGTTTTTATCTTCTTTCTATGTTTCATGTTTTGCTCCTTAAGCTTTGTATTTTGCCACTATTTACGGCTTGCAATAGTGATTGCTAATCACGAAATAAAAGAAACATTGATTTCATGTCATTTCACAAATGAAATTACACAAAGAAAATGTTCAGTCTGGTAATGAAGAAAAACATAAGGCTTGAAAGTCTAGCTGAATGGGATAGCGGTGCAAACATTTTACTATAAAGCAGAAATCCTTTATATTTTCAGCTCATGTTTAGTTTCTGTTAACATCTGTGTAATCGTATTTTCCTTGCAACTTCTAAATGAATAACTCAGCACAAATGATTATTATGGATCATTTAAATGACACTCATTTATTTTACTCTCTGCATATTTGATTTTTTTTCTCCCTCCGCATACTTTATGCCTTTTTTGTTTGCCTTCAGAATGTTTCTTACTAAGTACAAAAAAGGCTGTCTCTTTATGAATATTAATAAGGAAATCAATGGGGACAATGGCACTTCAAGTTTCATCTCTCTATCTCCTAGAGGCTCGGGCTCTGCAAGTTGTCACCTTGGTGTATTCAGTGTCTCTTGAAGCACTATACTCCTCCAGAGAGAATGTCAGCCCCAGCCCTGGGCAGTTTTGACAAACAGAGTATATATTGATACATGATAAAGTATGCTAGAAATCACCCCAGCGCTAAAGGCTACTATAGTTTTAATATCATCATTTGAATTAACAAGCATTCTGTGGAGAAATAATGAGCTTTCATTATTCAGCACATCATCCTTATCCAGGGAACTCAAAAACCATTAGCTCTTGCGAGCTTAATGAAAAGATGATAAAGGATATTTTAGATAAAAGTTTGAACAGGAGCACTTGGTGTCGGAGGTAAAAATTTAATGCAGCTGGTGAGTGATGATTCGATTATTCTCATGTAAGATATCTAAGAGTTAAAATGACTCATGACGCTTTTTGGCTTTAACTTGGAAATCCACAAAATAGATGGGGAAAATGAAAGTCAGCAAATTAAACAGCATAGGAGTCCGGTAAAGTATTATATTTTGCCTTGGTAACTTATATTTTGCCTATGCTACCTGTAAGGTCATAATACAGCTACTGATGAATTTTGGCTTCTGGCTATAGTCACATTTGATCCAAATATAGCAGCAATATTAAGGTCAATGTTTACACCTACAGTAACTTTTTTCATTTGGGTCAGCAGAAAAAGTGGATGTTATCCCTTTAGTTGCAGGCCAGCTGTGGTGACATAATAGCCCCAATGTTCTTTGGAACAGGTCTGGTGCTTTTTCAGGGGAGCCCCGCTGAGCATATGCTAATGGACACTAGGATCTTCTTCTGCCCTTGTGCTGAGGAGTGGGTGCAAGTAATTGAGGCTGCCATCAGAGCAGTGCAGCCAGGATTCCTGTATGGGGCCTAGCCACCAACCTTGATGGCAGCCCTACAGCAACTTTTGCTATGGCGCCCCCAAAATCCACTGACCTACCCCTCCCAAGTACTATTCGCCCCTCCTTGCAGTATCACTCACCCACTCAGCTCCTCTCACCCCCTCCCCACAAACAGTGTCACTCATCCACCCTTGTCAGCTCCACTTACTCCTCTTTCACAATGGCACTTATTTAAATTCTCCCACATCCACTCATCTACCCTCTATGCCCTCTCAGCTCCACTCACCCCAAATCCCAGTGCCCCTCACCGACACCATGCAGTCATCCATTCCATCCCAACCCCACTTATCCCTGCTGCTCCAATCAGCCATTTTGCCAGTGCACCCCTCTCAGGTCAAATTACTTTACTCTTAATAAAAGGAATTTTTGCTCACAGTAAAAGGTGTGGTGTCTTTTCTTTTCAGGTTAAACTCAGGGATTGGAAAAGGTACCGACTCCAACTTCAGAGTAAACACAAATCTTTAACTTATATTGCATAATAAATGTAACTTTCATGGGTAGTTTCAAAACATTTATCTATATCTATATAATAAAAATGAATGCCCGTCTGACCCTCTGTTTGTCTGTCTATCTGCCCTCTATAGACTCCTGAACGAATGAACCGTTTGACCCCAAATTTGCCATGCAGGTACACTGGATGCCCGGGAAGCTTATAGTAAAGGTTCCATCCTTGCCAGATGTGGAGGAGAAGAGTAAGATGGGGAACCAGCTCATAGAAATGAATAGGAGAGTCTCCACACAAGGGCACATGTGACATAATTAGAGCTCTCCCCAGCAATGCACATGTGAGGTAATTAGAGCTTCAGCTCTCCCCAGCAATGCACACGTGAGGTAATTAGAGCATCAGCTCTCCCCAGCAATGCACAGGTGAGGTAATTAGAGCGTCAGCTCTCCCCAGCAATGCACAGGTGAGGTCATTAGAGCTGCAGCTCTCCCCAGCAATGCACACGTGAGGTAATTAGAGCTTCAGCTCTCCTCAGCAATGCACACGTGAGGTAATTAGAGTATCAGCTCTCCCCAGCAATGCACAGGTGAGGCAATTAGAGCGTCAGCTCTCCCCAGCAATGCACAGGTGAGGACATTAGAGCTACAGCTTTCCCCAGCAATGCACACGTGAGGTAATTAGAGCTTCAGCTCTCCCCAGCAATGTACACGTGAGATCATTAGAGCTGCAGTTCTCCCCAGCAATGCACACGTGAGGTAATTAGAGCTGCAGCTCTCGCCAGCAATGCACGCGTGAGGTCATTAGAGCTGCAGCTCTCCCCAGCAATGCACAGGTGAGGTCATTAGAGCAGCAGCTCTCCCCAGCAATGCACAGGTGAGGCAATTAGAGCGTCAGCTCTCCCGAGCAATGCACAGGTGAGGACATTAGAGCTACAGCTTTCCCCAGCAATGCACACGTGAGGTAATTAGAGCTTCAGCTCTCCCCAGCAATGTACACGTGAGATCATTAGAGCTGCAGCTCTCCCCAGCAATGCACACGTGAGGTAATTAGAGCTGCAGCTCTCGCCAGCAATGCACGCGTGAGGTCATTAGAGCAGCAGCTCTCCCCAGCAATGCACAGGTGAGGTCATTAGAGCAGCAGCTCTCCCCAGCAATGCACACGTGAGGTAATTAGAGCTTCAGCTCTCCCCAGCAATGTACACGTGAGATCATTAGAGCTGCAGCTCTCCCCAGCAATGCACACGTGAGGTAAATAGAGCTTCAGTTCTCCCCAGCAATGCACACGTGAGGTAATTAGAGCATCAGCTCTCCCCAGCAATGCACAGGTGAGGTAATTAGAGCATCAGCTCTCCCCAGCAATGCACAGGTGAGGTCATTAGAGCTGCAGCTCTCCCCAGCAATGCACACGGGAGGTAATTAGAGTTTCAGCTCTCCCCAGCAATGCACACGTGAGATCATTAGAGCTGCAGCTCTCCCCAGCAATGCACAGGTGAGGTAATTAGAGCTTCAGTTCTCCCCAGCAATGCAAAGGTGAGGTAATCAGAGCATCAGCTCTCCCCAACAATGCACACGTGAGGTAATTAGAGCTTCAGCTCTCCCTAGCAATGCACACGTGAGGTAATTAGAGATTCAGCTCTCCCCAGCAATGCACACGTGAGGTAATTTAGAGATTCAGCTTTCCCCAGCAATGCACACGTGAGGTCATTAGAGCTGCAGCTCTCCCCAGCAATGCACACGTGAGGTCATTAGAGCTGCAGCTCTCCCCAGCAATGCACACGTGAGGTAATTAGAGCTGCAGCTCTCCCCAGCAATGCACAGGTGAGGTAATTAGAGCATCAGCTCTCCCCAGCAATGCACAGGTAAGGTAATTAGAGCGTCAGCTCTCCCCAGCAATGCACACGTGAGGTAATTAGAGCTTCAGCTCTCCCCAGCAATGCACAGGTGAGGTAATTAGAGCGTCAGCTCTCCCCAGCAATGCAAAGGTGAGGTAATTAGAGCTTCAGCTGTCTCCCAGGAATACATATGTGAGGTAATTAGACTTCAGCTCTCCCTAGCAATGCACATGTGAGGTAATTAGAGCTTCAGCTCACCCCAGCAATGCACACGTGAGGTCATTAGAGCTTCAGCTCTCCCCAGCAATGCAAACGTGAGGAAATTAGAGCTGCAGCTCTCCCCAGCAATGCACGCGTGAGTAATTAGAGCTGCAGCTCTCCCCAGCAATGCACACGTGAGGTCATTAGAGCTGCAGCTCTCCCCAGAAATGCCCACGTGAGGTAATTAGAGCTGCAGCTCTCCCCAGCAATGCACACGTGAGGTAATTAGAGCTTCAGCTCTCCCCAGCAATGCACACGTGAGGTAATTAGAGCTGCAGCTCTCCCCAGAAATGCCCACGTGAGGTAATTAGAGCTGCAGCTCTCCCCATCAATGCACATGTGAGGTAATTAGAGCTGCAGCTCCCCCCAGGAATGCACACGTGAGGTAATTAGAGCTGCAGCTTTCCCCAGCAATGCACACGTGAGGTCATTAGAACTGCAGCTCCCCCCAGCAATGCACATGTGAGGTAATTGGAGCTGCAGCTCTCCCCAGCAATGTACACGTGAGGTAATTAGCCACACAGAATCAGTTTATTGTTCCCCAAGTATATACATTACATACATACAAGGAATGCTTTGGCAGTGTTAAAGCATATGGATATGAGAGGCAATATGACAGCCAGGCCTGTTGGTAGCTCACGAGGAAAAGGTAGGGAAAAACAGACCCACAGACATAAATGGTAGAATGTTCTGGAGATCACATTTTACCTGTCAGTGTCTCACCACACCCCCCTCCTCACACACAAACACACTTACCTCATTAGATTATGTACCTCATGAAATGACTCATCTCATGAGATTACTTACCCCATGAGTTTATTTACCTCATGATAGGACCACTTAGGACAACCCTTACAGCATTTGAACTGTGCCAACAGGATGGTTTTGCAAGGACACAGTTTTTATGCAGATTTTCCTTCATACTATGTTTGGAATATCTCCAATAAGAAGTTCCTCCTGTGCAGGACCAGCCAGATATCTATTGTGCTGATGCTCTTGGACGAGTATATAATGTGCATTCTAACAATAGCGAGTGATTTTACCTCTAGATGTTACTGCGAATGTCCTACCTCATTTGAATTTCTCAGGACAGTCAATGGCACTGTCTGTGCTTCACGCCATGAGGCTTGCCAATTGCTTGGCCTTCTTGAAGATGATCAGGATTTGCATGACTGTCTCAATGAGGCAGCAACAAACCACTCTGCACCCAAAATAAGCGAACTGCTTGCAATAATTATTACCTGCTGTACCCCAGCCATTCCAAATATGCTTTGGGGTACACACTGGCATGATATGGCAGATGATGTTTTATATCTGGCTCGCCAAGAGGTCAATAATCCCTCACTCAGTTTCACAGATGCCATACTGAACCAGGAAAAATTATACTGGAGGACAAAGTTTAAGTGAGTTTAGTACGACCTCCCCGACAAGACTTGGTGCTGCTGTCATAAGCAGTAGCTATCTTAGGGAAACAAATGATAACAAAACACAGCTGTTGGCTAAAGTCAGTTTGAAAAAGTCTCAGCTGGAATACGTTCCAGATCCCAAGCTAACATATCACAGGCATACTTAAAATAATTGAAAATGGCTTTGTCTCTTCTTTCTTGATGTCCCAGGTAGAACTAGCAAGACATTTCTTATCACCCTGCTTCTTGCCAAGGTTAGAAATATGGGTGGTATTGCTGTTGCTGCAACATCTGGAATAGCAGAAACACTACTGAGTGATGACAGAAACGCACACTCCACATTTAAATGCCTCATCTTACAAGGGATGATGTACCAGTCTGCAATATTTGTACAAATTCAGGAGATGCCCATATCTTCAGTCAACTCATTGTCTGGGATGAGTTCACCATGGTGCTCTGGAAGCATTAGATCGAACACTGAGAGATTTAAGAGATAAGACCTAACCAATGAGTGGGGCTTTTGTGTTGCTTGCTGGTGATTTCAGGCAGACTTTGCCTATAATATCAAAGGGAATCATGGCTGATGAACTGAATGTATGCCTAAATATTTTGTTCTAGTTCTCCCAATTTCTTCTGATGCTTGGCAATGGTGTAGTCCAACAAGATGCAGATGGCAATATATCACTGATTGCTGATTTATTCAGGGCCGTAGAGTCATCTGAGCACCTCAGAATAGAAGTTTTCCCTGACAATGGCTTTAAGATTAACAAATGAAAAACTCCTTACCATGACTTGATATGTCAAATATCTATTTTGGCTGCAAGAAATGTTGTGGTTAATGCAATAAATGTACAAATTCCACAATAGATCCAGAACAGATTGTGCAGTACCCAGTTGAGTTTTTAAACTCTTTAGAACAAACTGGAATGCCTTCACATCACTTAGATCTAAAGGTTGGTGCTCCAGTTATTCTAATGTGGAATCTAGATGCACCAAAACTTTGTAATGGAACCAGGATGTGCATTAAAACCTGTCATCCCCATGTGCTGGAGGCAACCATCCTTACTGGATATGCTGCTGGAGGAGAAGTTTTTATTCCACGTTTGCCTCTGATTAACTCAAATGAAACAATATGTTTTAAACGCTGACAGTTTCCTGTTAAACTATCATTTGCAAGGACAATAAACAAGGCCCAAGGCCAATCACTGCAGTTGACTGGCATAAATCTGGATTCTGCATTCTACATAAATCTAATTCCTCAATATTCATAAAATTCACAACACATATAATTATTAAAAGTACCATTATAATTACTTTATATTTTACAATCTCTCTCTCGGATGGAAGTACAAAAGAATCCTCAACCAGTTAAAGGCTGCAATTTTCTAAACATGCAATTGGATTTTCCCACTACTGTAAGAACTAACCTAAATCCTAGATATCCCAAGTTATGGCCCATATCCATGAACAGATATATTGACCGTTTGATGAGCGAGAGGGGAATATAAACCACTTGTATATCGAAATGGTGCACCACTATTAACAATAAATGACGGCGTGCTCACTAATATATCTCACAACACTAAACAAAGTGAAACCCAAGGTTTGGCTGGGGTCACAAACGAGGAGCACAACCAATGAACAATATATGAAAATGTATTAAGCAAAAACGACATACAAAAAACAACAATTAAGACACATTAAAAATAACCACCCCTCGCCTAATCCTGAGTCAATGTGAATACCCTATCCTCAACAGTAACCCGTCTAGTGTATGACTGCTACTCAAATAAAAATGTCTATTCTCTCAAAATAGTATTTATATCTTATGTAATAACCCAAAAAACTTTTTGTGCCGGCACAAAAAACCTCATAATATATAGACCCCAATAATCAAAAAAAGAGAAAGTGCAGACCTAAACCTATCATTTCAAACTATCTAATACACCAAAAATATCCCATAAAACATATAAATTGTGCAAAATGTTATTAATATTGCTTAAGAAGAAGTGATTTTTTAGGACCAATTTGAACAAAGATTTTTTTTTTACAGAATGTTTTAGTGTGTTCACGTTAAAAAGCTAATTCAGATGTAAACCTCAGTTCACATCTGAAATCACACCCAAATATAAATTTACTTCACCAGATCTTTAGCATGACCTTAAATGATCCATTTTATCTATCTATCTACTATCTATCTATCTATCTATCTATCTATCTATCTATCTATCTATCTGCAGAATCTCTAGAGCTGCCCTTCCTTATGACTCAGTAGACCTGGAAGTTTCTCTTTTAATGTATTTGTTAAACATCCCCCAGTATGCAGGAATCAGCAATTACCCACATCTGCACCCCCGTGGAACTGCTGTGCGTTTAATTTCCTGGGTTTACACATGTTTGCCCCATTGCTAAACAAAACGGGCCATGTTCGCGCGATGACGCCCATGATTGCTGTATTTACTTCTAGTTCACCGTAGTTGGGTGAATGCTGGCGAACACCTGTTCAGTTCTGCAGCTTTTACCAGTGAACCCCATAGCGTTTTCTTTCTTTTCTTTCTTATTTTGCCAAGATTGTCTCTTTAGGTGATATTTGCTAAGGCGAATTCTAGCAAAATGGCAGCAAAAAGTCAGTTACTCCGATGCTCGCTGCTTCAATTATAGCACCGAAGTGCTCAGTTTGCTGTCAGGTTCCCAAGTTGCAGCACATACACTGACCTGAAATTAGAGGAGACTAGTGAAAAGTAGTGAATGTTGTAAATCAGGCCTTTAATATAAATGGTGGGTGCCAACAGAGAACATTTCTGTAAACCGCCGTTTACAGGAAAAAAAAAACAAGGGATGCATTGGCTCAGTTTCAGATATTTTGAATCACTTTTTTTTTGCTTTTTTTCTGAGTTTGTGGTGTGATATGAATATTTGCACTAAACATTATCTCTTGTACCTGTGCACTTGCTAATAAAAACTTTAAATGCAAAAAAAAATTCAGTTGTGCAAATGAAAGGTTGGATTATATGGCTTACTGCAATTGCCTTACAATACACTACTCAAAATCAATTGATATTTATATCCTGTATAATTTATTTTTTATAGCAAATTAGGCTTTTTCATCTTTCTGCCAAAACTTTCGGTATTTAAAATTTCTATACTATACAGAACCAAAGGCTTTATTATAAATATGTAATTTATTCTATATTTTTATCTACCCTATTTTCTTTGTATTGCTAAGCTCACAGAAAATAATAGCACGGCACTAAATTTCCAGTCCGAATTTAGCTGTATAAAGGCAAGAACATCATTAAAAAAAATAAAAGCTTTAACAATTCAACTTGGAAATACTTTGACCAATGATGTCTTGCAGATCTGGAAATTCACTGGAAGTGTTACGGTGTTTCATGTTGCCAATAAAAGACTTGGTGTAATAAATGAACAAAAATAAATAAGTTTACATTTTATTGGGTGTAAATCTCTTAAAGTACTGTTGTGCAGAAAGAGCATAAAGGTTGTAGAGTGTAAATGTTGTATACTACTTCTGAAAATACAGCTCCTGCTGTTTTCATTCTTTAACTACAGTCATTTGTTTCTCTTTTCCCCTGGCCTTCTATATGCAAGTACACAGGGATATGGGCCAATTTCACCTGTGGTCATTGGGAATTGATGACAGGTGCTTTTTTTCCAAACCCAGTGAAACATTTGAAAAAACACAACAGAGGGGAAATCTCTAGATGACAAATCTGAATTCCGGTATGAAAAAGGATAATCATGAAACCAACGACAGACCAACTGCCATGAATTCCTGTGTTTACTATTAGCAGATGTATCAAGGTAAATGCTTTAACTTCAGAGGTGTTATCTTTTGGGGATCTTTTCCAAATTTCTATTTTAAATCTGAACAGCTGTTGTTTAACTACATCAGCCCACAATTCACAATTTAGCTGTAGCTCAAGGCCAAAAAGGTAGGTTTATTACTATCTTTTCTGCATTTTCTCTTTTTTTACTCTTATTTGCTTTGGTTTCCTAAGTGGA
The DNA here is from genome assembly GCA_027917425.1 of Gastrophryne carolinensis. NCBI lineage: Eukaryota > Metazoa > Chordata > Amphibia > Anura > Microhylidae > Gastrophryne > Gastrophryne carolinensis. The sequence continues at coordinate 269,959,909 of CM051239.1, read as the reverse complement.
AATGATTTTCTTTTCATATCACAATCCGAAACGGAAAATGAATAAAAGCATGACAAGAGAAAATAAATAGTTTTTGGATGGTGAAATAAACATACTTGTCTTTTGGGAGCTCTGGGTAATTGTCCAAAATAGATACATTGGATTTGCCAGTAAGTTTTGAATTTTACTTAACATATGGTAAATGTGAAACGCTTTACTTTAACCAGACGAGAAGTATTCCTGGGGTTATGTAATTTATCCTGTCTGGCTTCCATTATGGATCACCACATATCAGCACCTTCCTGTAAATAAGAAAAGGGTCAGTAGACAGGTGTATGCATTTAAAAAGGGAAACTAAAAAGTATTATATGGTTGCTGCGAGGTGTATTTTGACACTTCTTTCATGCTTTTGCAGTCCATACTGATTATTTTCGAGCCATACTGACATAACAAACCCATAGCAACCTCATCACCAGGGTGGCATGATGAAACATTTATTGTCTAGGGCATGTATCCTGGCAGTAGCACATTGCTTTGAAAATAGTGTTCTAATGCTTTATCTCCAGCTGTTGTTCACTAACTTTCATTTGCTTTCCCAGTGTCAGACAATCCGGCTTTGGCTTTTCATCTTCTACACAATGAATTCAGTGTAACAGCAGCTCAGCTGCTGGAAATCCACCCTTTCCAGTAGGAAGCCAATGACTGAAGACATTTAGACCTGTTGAGGGGGACTTGTAGCATTTGGGTAAGGGGCTGGTGGGTTGAGTTTTAGATAAAATTGGCCATCATTGTTCTGGCCAATTAAATTCTGAATATATTTCAGATAACAGCCCAAGTGGTTTAACATAAAAAAACCCAGACTTGTATTGCATTTTAGTTTCAAATGAGACTCAATCAGGACTGGAATCACTTTACTTCTTGGTGTCTCTGATGCTATTGAGAAGATCTAGCTAAATTTTTCCTTTGGTCACTGGATATCGGCAATACATTTTAAAGAAAAGCATATCATAGGGACCAAATGAGGGTGATCATTATGTTTGCCCGTGCAAGCAAAATATGTGGAGTTTCTGTTATATTGAGGAGAAAGCGAGCATAAAGAACATTATTGTGTAGCAAACTTTCAACTGTGGTAATGGGCACAACAAAACTGCAAAATCTAAACATGGCACCAATACCCATGAAGGATCTATGATGTACCTTGGTAGCATTTCTCAGCTTTGCACTACAAGTAGTTAGAGTAGCACACAGAAAGTAATCACAAGACTGGAGATTCCGGAAATTTGCAGCAGACAAAAGAATTTAGTAAATAGCACAGGCCAAGACCAGTGTTGGGTCAAAACATGCCTAGGTTGTTTCAGGTAGCTAAGGTTTGTTTAACACAGCTCAGAGTCATAGTCCTCTAGGCAGGATCCTACACAAAGAAGACATTTAAAGCAATATTGTACAATACAAGGTAGAGACACCAGTGTCAGAGAATAATGAAAAGAACAAATTCTCTTTACAGCCAGAGTTACAACAGTTACACAACAATCAGTTTTACCAGGCATAGGGGGGCATGCTAATTATTTAGTGATGCAGGTTTAACTGCGTGTGCTTCTGGGTGTGAATAGCAACCTGCATCTATGTAGCTTATAAGAAAGGTAAGGAATGTGGAAAGTTCACAACAGTTGATACCTAGAGCAGACTCTTTGTCCAGGGTCTGTAGAGGTCCTTCATATAGCTTTGTGTAACACTTGCAGAAGGTAATACATCACTAATGGCAGAGCAACTTGAGTTGGTAGTACCACAATGCAGTCTGACCATGTGCCTCCTGTTCAGTGTCAGGTGTTAATACACTATCATAGCTATTAAACAAAGGACCCAAGAAGTACATGGCTTGTGCTTTCTGGGTGTCCTGATGATCCACTCACCTGTCCATTGCTCCGGCCATATTAATGGAAGATCTTGTGGAGCAAGCGCAGACCATGACTTACACCATAAATTAGCTGGCTCATCGTATAGTGGCCCAGGAAAACCACCAGCCACCGGCAGCACAAGTGACCTTACCTCCCGTCGAGCCAAAAGTTCCCTTCCCAGAGAAGTTTTTTGGGGATTGTGCAAATGTTAAAAACTTCTGTGAGCTATACTTCAGACTGTGATCAAATGGGAACCCTCCAGGAAGTCTGTCACAGACTTTATCGATAGTGGGGAGACTGGCAACTTTTGCCTTGTTGCTGCTCTGGGTATCCCATTAATACCCTTGGATAACTCCCTTCACATCATGGCTGTTAATAATGAGCCTATCCTGGTTGTTTTGTTCACTTCTAAGACCGATTTTGTAAATCTAGCCTTGGGTTCCTCCCATTCAGAAAGCCTAACATTCTTAGTCTTAGATTGTCCTGATACTACCATTGTCTTTGGGTTCCCTTGGTTGAAAACCCACAATCCCCTTATTAACTGAGAGGCCGGGGATTTAATGAAGTGGAGCTCATTCCATTATGATCACTGTATTTGTATCAATGTGTCCCTTGAGGATTTACCTCCACCATATTCAGATTGGGCAGACATGTTCTTCAAAAGATCTGCTAAATCACGTCCTTGTCACAGGGCCTCCGATTGTCCCATTGAGCTGCTACTGGGTACCATGGGATAAGATTTACAATTTGACCCAGCCCAAGGAGTTTGTGATGAGTCGAGCTTCCGCCTTCCATAAAAATTCCTAATGCGTTTCATGTATCCTTACTGAAATCAGTCGCGTATCTTCTCCATCACTTGTTATTGTAGAAAAAGAACCCTGAATATGAAATTAATAAAACTTTTGACTCTAGAATGTTGCATAACTCGCTAAAATATTTAATTGATTGGAAGGGATTTGATCTTGAGGAGATATGTTGGGTGCCAGACAGGGATGTTCATGCTGATGTCCTGGTCAAGAAATGTCATTGTGACCACCCAAATAAGCCAAGGTCGTGAGACCCCTTCTTAAGTGGGGGTAGTGTCACAATGATCAACTCACCTGTTTGTCGTCCCACTGCTGTCTCTGTCTCTGTCATCTTCACCTGTACCACGAACTTGGCCTTCGAATTTACTCCTGCTCATCCCATTGGTGTCACATTTTGGAAGGACAGCTGTTCCCATGTATGACTCGCACAGTCTTGTCCCTGGTTCATCTACCTTCATCCCGTAAGTCAGCACCCTTTGTGCTAACTAAGACCTAGGGGCAACCGTGTCCGGTGAGGAATATCCAGTGTCCTGGTGAAGGGGGGCTTGTCTATAGACAGAAGCAGCAGTGAGGATTGGGGGTTGCTGACTCACCTGAAGGTGGGTGTCTCACAGGGTGTGACACTGGGCTTCTTAGATCCATACCTAGGGCAGTTGTAGCACAAAGGACTATTTGGTAAAGTACTATCTTGTTGTGCATAGAGCCAAAGCAGGACAAATGCCCTAGACAGTAAGAGTCTGCAATGCATATGCATTTTTGTTCTGCCCTTAAAGTCCCGGCTCAGGCATGCAATAACTTTCTCCCACTTTATCCACCTTGGGAAAAATGCAAAATCGGCCATTTCATAGCACCAGAAAATTTTTGATTGTATGTTCATATCTTGTGTTCTAGGCAAAAATGTTTTCTTTGCTTCCATTTCCTTGGTCATGGCTGAGCTGAGCTGTTATATGCAGCTTTATGAATCTTAAACATGCTCTGCTGTGGTCAGAGAAAGGTGTGGGGCTATTGGGGCTTGATGTGCCCGCTCAAGCTGAGAGCTCCATGGGACAGAAGGGTTGTAGGACCACTTTTTTTGATTTTTAATGGAATTTAATGGAATTAAAAAATTGCAAACTTTGGAGTCCTGCTACTGCTTCTAACCTAGGCTGCTGGAAAAGGAGGAGAGGCATATGAGACATCAGGAATCAGGTCAGCTGCTTGCCAGTTAATTGTTACTGTTAGGTTTAGAGTCCCTTTAATTTCTTGTGCAAAAGGTTGTCGCACGTAGCTTTGTGAGATAAAAGTGGACCAAGCTTTTTCTGGCATGTGTGGAATTATATATCCTTTCAGAAAATAATCAGAAATGGAAACACTAAAATGTGAATGCACCTGTCTCTTGAGCTCATTACCACGGCCTTTTAACATGCATGTACACGTTGAAGCATGTGCAGGCAACTGTGATATACACCAAGTAAAAAAAAAAGTATTTATCAAAACACATTTGCTCTCAAATATAAAATATTGGATAGATGTCATCTTTAGTCCTTGCTGTTGGTTGTAGCATCAACAGCATTGTATTAGTGAAAAGGTGTGCCTCTTGCTCATTTAACCCTTTAAGTGCCAGACCACGTTTCACTATTTTGCGCTACACATGTTCAACCTTGATTTTTGAAGGGATTTCCAGAGCCTGGGATTAAATTTGAAATGTCTTGTATAGTTTTTTTTAGTGTATTCTCAATACTTTTGGGTGAAATATGTGCAAAAAATTAAAAAAAAATCTATTTTTTGCAATTTGTAGTGTTTTTTTGTAATAAAAAATGTAAGTTTGTCAATAAAATCTTATTGCATGGGAAACCCCAATTTCTCCCGGTTACAGCGGTACCACATATGTATAGGTATACACCCTTTCCTGCTCATGAGACTCCCCCAAACTGAAACAGTGCTTTAGGAGATTTTCAGATGAAATACAACTGTGATATGCTCTTTCCGCACAACCATTTACATTTGAAATACCCCCCCACAAACTATATATTCTCTGGAAGTACACGCCTCAAGCTTTCTAGATGTACCAGGCATGTTTATGTGGGTGTAGTTTTCTGGAAGTAATTCCTCAATCAATTCTTTGGTTGCACAGAGTTTCCAGAAAAATGAATAAAAAGGAAGAATCGAGCCACATTGTCCTAAAGAAAAAGCAACATCCCCCGAACAGAACAATACCCAGCATGCATAGGTACTGTCAAGGGAAGAGTTGGCAAACACCACAAAGTAAAGCATGCATATAACTGTAATTTTACTTGAAAATTTCAGCTCTGCAGACATTTGGAAAAACCATATATTCCCTGAAAGTACACATGTTAAGCTTTCTAAGCGTACCCAGCTTGTTGTAGTGGGCTCATCTTTCTGGAAGTAATCCCTCGAAGAATTCTTAGGTTGTACAAGGTTGTACCTAAAAAAATCTACTAAAAAGCTGAATAAAAAACAAGTTTTCCTAAAATATCAATATGCAAACAAGAAAAAACAAGCTAAATCTGAAAGCACAAGGTCCCCCGAGCAGAACAATACCCAACATGCATAGGTACTATTAACCCTTTTAATTGCCAGCCTACTTGAAGTTTTGTCACCCTCTGTTGACAGGTCATTTTTCCCCATTTTGCACCATGTTTAACTATGATTTTTGCCATGATGATATATATATTTAGCAGCAGAGTTTAGGCTTTAACATGAAATGCCTTGTTTGTAATTTTTCTACAGTTTTTAAAAAAACAAAAAAATAAATAATTTTTTTTTAGACAATTGTCTCCTTTATTTTAAATAAAACATTTGTTTTATTAATGAAAACCACATTGCATGTGTAAGCCCCATTTCTTCCGATTACAACGGTACCACATATGTATCGGTAGCCCCCCATTCTTACCCAGGAGAACCCCCAAACTGAAAAGAGCACTTTATAACATTTACAAAGAAAATAAACTACTATTCACACTATAAAAATAAGGGCTTAATTATAAAAAAAACAACATGTGGGGAGGGGGCCCATTTTTCGGGAGTTTTAAAGGGTTAAAAACCCTTCAAAATCCCCTCAAAAAATGATATGGGGTCCCCCTTACCCATCATAACCAGCCGGAACCAGCTATGGGGGCTTGTAGAACAGGGTGCAGGGGCCAGCTTTGGTGGCCCTCCCACCCTGCCGGCTACAAGCTTCATGGTCCGGGCTGTTCTGCCTGGGCTTTGGGGAGGCAGGTAATTGGGGGTGCCAGGGGTTAATGGCAAGTCACCTGCTAGTTGCAGGTTACTTGCCAGACCCCAGCCTTGTGAACTGGTATAGGGGTCTCATGGATCCCTTACCTGTTCACAAGGGGTTAACAGTATAAAATAAAACACACACACAGAAAAATGACATTTATTTATTTTTTCTCTTTACTCACCTCCGATCCTCTGCTGTCCCCCGGCGATCATGTCCCACGAAGCTCCGATGACAGCTGCGGGTGGTCAGTGGAGGAGGACTGGGGGGGCACAGATCAGAGCCATCTGGCCCCCTCCAACCTTCCTCCTCTGAACACCGGCATCTACTATGCTTCTCGGCTCAGATGCGAGGTGTCGACTGGCAGGTGACGTCATAAGGACGTCACTCGCCCTACCCACAAAGGGGAGGGGCTAGCGGCAGCGACCCAGGAAGTGAGGGAGAGGACAATTTCTCGCCCTCTCCTCCCTACGGAAGAGCCCCGGGGGGGGGCGATCGGAGGCCCCCACAGGAGGGATCGTGGTCGCAGGTGAGGCGTGGGGGGGGGGTGGCGCCCTCCTGAAGCAAGAAGAGCCCCGGGGGGGGGGATCGGATGCCCGACGGGGGGAAGAGAAGACCCGGCCCGATCCAACGTGGGGTCAGGTGAGTTTTTTACTTTTATACTTTTTTTTTCTGTGGGGGTTTGAGACTCACGTAGCTGGCATTAAAAAGGGTTAAAGTGGAACAAAACCCAGCATGGCTACACTGCCGCACTGCATATAATGGGGCAATTGGAGAGGGGGATTCCACACTGCCTATAATAAAGGAATGGGAGGGGGGATGAATGCCACAATTCCAATAATGGGGGGATGGGATGGGGGAATGCCACACTGCCTATAATGAGGAAATGGGAGAGGGGGAATGCCACACTGCATACAATAGGGGAATGTAGGAGGGGTTGAATGCCACACTTCTTTAATGGGAGAATGGGGGGTGAATGCCACACTGCCTAAAAAGTGCCACACTTCATATAATAGGGGAATGGGGGTATGTCACTTTGCCTATAACGGGGTAATGGGGGAATGAGGGATGCCACATTGCCTATGATTGAGGAATGGGGGGATAATGCCAAACTGCAGGGATGCTGCCACACTGATTGTATTGGGCGGGATCCTGTACATTGCTTGTTATGGGGTTATTGGGAAGAGATTTTGCACAATGCCTGTTATAGTGGGATTGGGGTTCTGCACCTTTCCTATTTTTTGGTTCGTAGGGGGGTGGTATTTGGTTAAGAATATTTTTTTCTTTTGTTTTCCCTCTAAAACCATCTTATGGGCAGGAATTTTTTTTTTGTGTCATTTTAAGCATGCCACAGCGTAATTGAAAAGCTTCACAAGGGTACTCGTGTACAAAAACGTTTCTATTTCTCTTCACATTTCTCAAGACCTATTGAAGTGAAGAACGCTATAAAAAAATAAAGAAAAATGCTATATGTCTGTGAAGGTTCTCATTCACAGTAAAGTGGAGAAAGATGTTTCACTCTAGATTGGAAGGACCATATAGAGTTAGAGTGCAAACAAAATGACAGAAGAAAGTGCCATAAATAGACCACCAGTGCTCAGAATCCCACATGTGCCCCTATATCCACAAAGCACATCCTAACTGTCTGACCAAGAGACCAGCTTGTGTACCTGTGCCTTGAGGACTGTGTTTCTGTGTTCAATATTGCTTTTTGATTTAGTTGTACCTTGATTTTTGCTGCCTATATTTTGGCCTATTCACACCAAGCTGCTGGCCAACATACAGGTGGCCAATCTGAGTTCATGCTGCAGATTACAACAGAAAGAACCAAAGAAGAGCCAGGGTGAACCAGGTTGTCAAAGTGGTAAAGGCTATGAAAAACCCAAGGAAAGGGCAGGGAGGACTGTCAGTAAAGAAATAAATGCAAGAAACAGGAGTTCATATTTAGAGGGTAGGTAATAGAGAGCAGAATAACAATGCTAGAGTGTCCAGATTTACCTGTAAATTTTATGTCGTATTCCCTTTGGACTAATATGGTAGTAGGGAAAGTGACTCAAATCTGGGATGCAGGATGGACTTTGTCTGTGGCCGTGCTTGCAAAACAAGTGCAAGACCTACAGGCACATTTACACTACTGATAGTTTATACAACATGCTCAGCAGGTACATAGAAAAGCATTCACATGCTTCTGATTATATGTGTGCAATGCCCCACCACATGCCTCTATTTGGGGGAAACAGTGTAAAATTCCCTGTCCTAACACACTAACTCCCCACCTTAGGAACAGTGTAAAATAAGTAGTGTCTCAAAATATCTCATTATATGGAAATAACTTATGTATTCTAAGCCACTTTCTTCTCTTCAATACCTCAGTTGTGGCTGAGCTGGGAAAGGCATGTCATGACGCAGCTTAAACCGGACCAACACCCATTATGACATTAACGGGTGTTTGCTGTTAGCAAGAAGCTCGGGGGGCATCCAGAATGGTGTCCCACGATTGGCCGCTGGGCCAATGACTGCACGGCGGCCAATCGCGGGACTCCTCTCCCGGCGCTGGCTCGTAAGGAAGGTGAGTTTTCTAAGCGTCATGTGCAGTTAGGTGCGAGGGGGCTCCAGCGTTCTGGATGCCCCCCGATCTTCTTGCTAGCAGCAAAGAGAGGGACCAACACCCGTTAAAGTAATAACGTGTGTTGGTCTGGTTTAAGTCATGTGCACACTCTGCTCTCATCAGAAATAGCTGCGGACCAATGTGGCTTGTATTGCTCCTGTCAAAAGCAACAAAGGTCAGAGCAGCAGTTAGACCATTTTGTGCATGGTTCTACAGGTATGAAATTCAAAGGATGGCAACAATCCTTTTTCACCACCCTCCTCCCTGCAAACCCAGGATCCTTTTATGTTCCTTGACCCCCCCACCATGAAATCAGCAAATCGGCCATTAGAGGGGCTGGATCTTGTTAACTATCACAAGGAGAAGGTAAGGATACTGGTCCTTGAGAGGGGTGTATGCACAAGGGACATCAGGAATTCGGGACCCCCCCCTACACACACACACACACACACACACACAGGCATAAAATGTGTCAGTTCATTTAACAGAAGGACAGATTTTCCAATGGCGGCAAATTTGAACTGAAGGTTACTATTCTTATGGGGAATTTTTAACCCTGGAAGAAGACAAAATAATAAGAATACAACCAGGCTTGCAACTTCTTGGGCCCCAAGAAAAGTTGTGTCCGGGGGCCCTAATCAACAGCATTTTTATAAAACAAAATACAATATTATTTAAGAGGGACACTGTCAGGTCCCGAGGGACGCCCACCTTCCAAATAAGTCTGCAACCTATAGACAGGCCTATAGACAAGCCCCCGTCTGCCGGGGCGCTTAACACGCCTCACCGGGCACGGTTGCCCCCAGGACTTTATAGCACAAAGGATGCAGACTTATGAAGGGGAAGGCAGATGAACCAGGAACGAGACTGGGCAAGGTCAAACAAGCAGAGGTCATACACGGAAGATCAGTCCAATGAAACGCGGCACCAGAGGATGAGACGGAAGAATAGTCAAGTCGAGCCAAAGGTCAAAACCGGGAGATCACGGGTACGCAGTACAGTGGAGGAGGCAAATCGTAGTCAGAAAAACAGGCTAAGGTCGGTCCAGGCAGCGATCAAGGATGGTCATACACAGCAGGATAATCGAAGACAGAGCAGACACCAATTCACACCCAGCAGCACGCTATCACGGGCAAGGACCAAATGTGATGGAGACACCTTTATAGGAAGTGGCAGACATGATTGAGGGACATGATTGGTGCACTCTAGGATACTAGGACTGATTGCCTCATTCAAACTACAGGGCGTTCCGCCCAGAACCACCTTGGGCTCATTGGCCCAAACCCGGAGACTCCCCCACACACACAGGGCTGATAGGCCCAGCGCTGATTACCTCCGGCGGGCGCGCTGTGTGCAGCGCCGCCGGAGGGCATAAATGCTGAGTGCTCGCACGCGTGCGCGAGCACGACGCTGGATGTCAGGAGCGCGCCGCGATGCCGGGGACGTGGCCGCTCCAGGCGCCGCTCGCGGCGGAACTGCCCGAGCCGCCGCTCGCGGCGGAAACAGCCGAGTGGCCGTCAGCGACGGAAGCCGCCGAACAGCCACCCGTCGAGGACGCCGCCCCGCCAGACCTCCGGCTGACCGCCCGCAGACGGCGCGGGACTGAAGGCTGGGTGAGTAGCTCGTGACACTACCCCCCCCTTCACGAGGGGCCTCCGGACCCTTACCAGGTTTATCAGGATTCTCACGATGGAATCTATTGACTAAAGTTCTGGCATGAACATCTTTGGCCGGTACCCAACACCTCTCCTCAGGACCAAAACCCTTCCAATCAATTAAATACTGTAATGAATTTCGGACCAATCGAGCGTCGAGTATTCTGTTAACCTCGTACTCAGGTTCATCTCCCATTTCAACTGGAGGAGGAGATGACACCTGAACGTTTCTGGTGGATTTCAATAGGGAAACATGAAAAGTAGACGGAATCTTCATGGAAATAGGTAGCTTAACTTTAAAGGTAACATCACTCAACTTATTTGTGATGGGAAAAGGACCGATATACTTAGGACCCAACTTTGGCGAGGGTTGTCTAAGAGCTATATTTTTAGTGGATACCCAGACCCAGTCTCCCACCTGGAATGGTGGTTCCCGCGATCTATGTCGGTCCGCGAACACTTTATATCTCACAGAGGCTTTCCTAAGGTTCGTCTGTATTTCAGACCATACCTTAGTTCTTTCCCGTAACCATTCCTCCAAGGCCGGCAGGTTGGAGGAAGGACTAGAGAAGGAAGATGCCTTGGGATTCTTGCCATAGTTACAAAAAAACGGCGAAAACTTGGTCGACTCGCTAGGCGCATTGTTAAAGGCGAACTCTGCAAACTCGATAAATTCCGCCCATTGTTCTTGACGATCCGATACAAAGCAGCGCAAGTATTGTTCTAAACTCTGATTCACCCGCTCAGTCTGTCCGTTAGACTGGGGATGATAGGCTGTAGAAAGGGACACTTTTATGCCCAACCGAGTACAAAAAGCTTTCCAGAAGCGGGATACAAACTGAACCCCCCGATCCGAAACTATATTCTGTGGTATACCATGGAGACGGAAAACATGCTTAATGAATAACTGCACCAACTCCGGCGCCGACGGAAGTTTTACCAGAGGAATAAAATGCGCCATTTTACTGAAGCGGTCAACCACCACCCAGATTACAGTATTCCCCTGCGATTGAGGTAGATCGACAATGAAATCCATGGATATGTGGGACCACGGTTCAACAGGAATCTCCAGAGGTACTAATAATCCCGCTGGAGATCCATGGGTCGTCTTACTACGCGCACATACAGGGCATGCTTCAACAAAGGCGGTTATGTCGCGTCTGATGGTAGGCCACCAAACATGGCGTTTGGCGATAGCCAATGTTTTCCGAACCCCTAAGTGACCGGCGGACTTGGCATCATGAAATTCCTGTAAGACGACGAGACGTAAATGAGGCGGAACAAAATGGCATTCAGAGGGTTTACCGGGAGGAGCATCAATCTGATACGGAGTCAAAGAACTAGACAAATCAGGGAGAAGGGCACCCACAATACAACCTAAGGGTAAAATCGGTTCTGCGGGATCGAATCGATCCTTACACTCTCCGAAATTGCGAGACAGGGCGTCTGCTTTGGTATTCTTTTTCCCTGGTTTGTAGGTGATAATGAACTTAAAACGGGAGAAAAAGAGTGCCCAGCGAGCCTGACGGGAATTGAGCCTTTTGGCGGATTCTATATATTCCAGATTCTTGTGATCAGTATATACAGTAATGGGATGTAGAGAACCCTCCAGCCAGTGTCGCCATTCTTCAAAGGCCAGTTTAATACCCAATAGTTCCCTTTTACCAACATCATAATTTCGTTCAGCAGGAGAAAATTTACGTGAAAAGAAGGCACAGGGATGCAGTCTCTCCGGATTACCAGAATAATGAGAGAGGACTGCTCCCACACCAAGCTCGGAAGCGTCGACTTCCAAAAGAAACGGGTGATTGATATTGGGGTGGATCAACACCAGAGCTGAAGTAAAGGTCTTTTTCAGTGATTGAAAAGCGCTTATTGCTGAGGGAGGCCACTCCTCAACAAAAGCACCCTTCCGAGTAAGGTCAGTTAAGGGCCCCACTATGGAAGAGAACCCCCTTATGAATTGTCTATAAAAGTTTGCAAATCCTAAAAACCTCTGAAACGCCTTTAGGGTTCTTGGTTGCTCCCACTCCAGTATCGCGGATACTTTGGAGGGATCCATAACCAACCCACGCTTAGAGATCAAATATCCTAGAAACTTCAAATACACACTTAGAAATTTTAGCATACAGATGGTTCTCCCGTAACCTTTGTAACACCGCTTTTACATGTTGACGGTGTTCCAACAAGGAACGGGAAAAAATAAGTATATCGTCTAGATAGACCACCAAAAATCGACCCAAGAAATCGCGAAAAATGAAGTTCAGGAAATCTTGGAAGACTGCAGGGGCATTACATAGGCTGAAGGGCATAACCAAGTATTCGTAGTGACCATCTTTGACATTGAAAGCTGTCTTCCATTCATCTCCCTGGCGTATACGAATAAGATTATATGCCCCTCTAAGATCAGGTTTGGAAAAAATCTGATCCCCAGATACATGATTAAAGAGATCATTGATTAAAGGTAACGGATATCTATTCTTGACCGTAATTTTGTTTAGTCCCCGGTAGTCAATACAGGGGCGTAAACTGCCATCCTTCTTTTCGACAAAGAAGAAACCAGCACCAGCAGGAGAGGTGGAAGGACGGATGAATCCTTTCTTGAGATTCTCCGTAATATAATTTTTCATGGCCAGCTCTTCAGATCGTGTGAGATTGTATATCTTCCCCCTTGGGGGTATAGTACCTGGAAGTAAATTGATGGGACAATCATAGGCCCTATGCGGAGGGAGAGTGTCAGCGGATTTTTCGGAGAAAACATCCGCCCAATCCGCGTAGGCAGGTGGTAAGCCATCAAGGATGACCCGTGAGGACCTTAGGGCTGTAGAGAAACAATGCTCATAACAGAATGGACTCCATTTAACTAGATCCCCAGATCCCCAATTAATAACCTGGTTATGGGTTTTTAACCATGGGAATCCTAACACAATAGGAGATACAGGACTTTCAAGAATAAAAAATTCTAATTTCTCAGAATGGGCAGATCCCACAACTAAATTAACCAAAGGGGTCTTAAAGGAAACCAATCCTCCCATGATTGGTTCATTATTGACAGCCAGGACCCGAAGTGAATTTTCTAAAGGGATCAATGGGATATTAAGGGTGGAGGCAAGTGACCTATCCAAGAAATTGCCAGCCGCTCCACTGTCAATGAAGGCGGAGACAGAAGTCTTGGAAAGGCCCCACGAGACCATAACTGGCAAGAGTAATCAATTTACATGAGGGAGTGATACCTGACCGCCTAGATGAAGTCCCTCAACTGGATCTAGGCGCTGTAGTTTCCCGCCACTGGGGCCTTGTTAGGGCAATTCTTGGCGAAGTGGCCAGGATTCCCGCAGTACAGGCAAAGACCTTGCGATCTGCGTCGTACTTTCTCCGCCTGAGAAAAATGAGTCACGCCAAGCTGCATGGGCTCTTCGGATGTCATAGCAGAAGAAGCAGCAGCACCCTTAGGGCTGAACTCTTGGCGAGGGGATCCCCAAGGTTGATCCTTGACCTTTTCTAGGCGTCTTTCTCTGAGACGTCTATCCACTCTAATTGCCAGTTGCATATATTCATCAAGGCTCTTGGGTAGCGGATAATTCACAAGAGCATCTTTAATACTTTCAGAGAGTCCAATTCTAAATTGGCTGCACAAGGCTGGGTCATTCCACTTGGAGTCAATGGACCATCGACGGAACTCTGCGCTATACTCTTCAGCCGACCGTTTCGCTTGTCTAAGACTCCGTAGTTTAGAGTCTGCCGTTGAAGCCCAGTCTGGGCTGAGACTGATTGTAAGGCTTCATCCGTAGACGCCAGTCCAAACGCCCAGGTCTGAGGGTCACCCTGAAGTAGTGAGATAACCAGGCTCACTCGTTGAGTTTCTGACCCGGATGAGTGGGGCCGTAGGCGGAAGTAGAGTTCACATGAGTTCTTAGTTAGAGAATTTAGACCGTTCCCCGAAGAATTTTTCTGGAAGGGGAATCTTCGGCTCGACTGAAGACCCAGGATCCAGTGGTACAGGTAGTTGGCGGCTTTCCTGCGTAGCCACTCGTTGGGCCAGCTGGTTGATGGCGGTGGCCATAACTTGCACCTGTTGCATTAATTCTTCCATCTAGGAAATGATTGTGGCCCGTGATAATGTCAGGTCCCGAGGGACGCCCACCTTCCAAATAAGTCTGCAACCCCCAATCTCCGCTGCTAGCTTCGCCTATAGACAAGCCCCCGTCTGCCGGGACGCTTAACACGCCTCACCGGGCACAGTTGCCCCCAGGACTTTATAGCACAAAGGATGCAGACTTATGAAGGGGAAGGCAGATGAACCAGGAATGAGACTGGGCAAGGTCAAACAAGCAGAGGTCATACACGGAAGATCAGTCCAATGAAACGCGGCACCAGAGGATGAGACGGAAGAATAGTCAAGTCGAGCCAAAGGTCAAAACCGGGAGATCACGGGTACGCAGTACAGTGGAGGAGGCAAATCGTAGTCAGGAAAACAGGCTAAGGTCGGTCCAGGCAGCGATCAAGGATGGTCATACACAGCAGGATAATCGAAGACAGAGCAGACACCAATTCACACCCAGCAGCACGCTATCACGGGCAAGGACCAAATGTGATGGAGACACCTTTATAGGAAGTGGCAGACATGATTGAGGGACATGATTGGTGCACTCTAGGATACTAGGACTGATTGCCTCATTCAAACTACAGGGCGTTCCGCCCAGAACCACCTTGGGCTCATTGGCCCAAACCCGGAGACTCCCCCACACACACAGGGCTCATAGGCCCAGCGCTGATTACCTCCGGCGGGCGCGCTGTGTGCAGCGCCGCCGGAGGGCATAAATGCTGAGTGCTCGCGCGCGCGCGAGCACGACGCTGGACGTCAGGAGCGGAACTGCCCGAGCCGCAGCTCGCGGCGGAAACAGCCGAGTGGCCGTCAGCGACGGAAGCCGCCGAACAGCCGCCCGTCGAGGACGCCGCCCCACCAGACCTCCGGCTGACCGCCCGCAGACGGCGCGGGACCGAAGGCTGGGTGAGTAGCTCGTGACAGACACATGAGGGAAAGAAGCAGCTTTCTTTGACAGTATGACATAAGTATTATACCAGTAATCCAGTGCTCACTCAGCAGAGTTCTGGGGGGCCCCTGAGATGCGGGGACCCCATGCAATTGCATGGGTTGCACGGTGGCAAAGCATGCCACTGAATACAACATAGAGGTAGAGAAAGGGATGGCAATATAAATTCTTAGCACTTTTAGCACCTGCTACCCTAAGATTTGGCTCAGTATGCAAAATAAGTTACATATTGCAACACATTAAAGGTTTAATTTCCCATTAGAATAAACCACTCAGCAAGAGTTCAGCAAGGAAAAGTGGAAAAGAAATCCTAAAAAAACATTTTATGATGTCATAATAATCCCCAAAATGTGACCAATATTAGAAAAAGGAACATTCTGCAAATGATCTCCCTAGATAATTAATTATTTAATAAGTGTTTTATTTCATTAAAGTAAATATTTTGTCAACTGAAAATGTCAGGAGGTTTTCTAATTATTTTGTTATCTTCCTTCTTGTGCAGAGAAACAAACCTGCCAAAATAATAATGAATGAATAATTTATGGTTGACTTATGCATCTAAAATGCTGTTTTGGGCATAAAACAGTGGGGCAGCCACAATCAGAAGAAGTTTTCTCATTTAGGTTATTTTAACAGCTGATATTTTTTATCTCCATATTACAGTTTCTACATTGAGGATAATTGTCATTTTCTTAGCTAATTTAGTCGTTTTAATATTTTAGTTGTTTTAATATTTATTTAATATATCGAGGAGGATATTTATTAGCCCACCAGTGGTTTAACTAAATGTAACGGGGCCCTGGTGCAAATATTAAATGGGGCCCTTTCACCGCTCATACAACTAAAGTCTGAAACAGCATAGGCAGATGGTGCTTCTTTTCGAATTGATGCCAAGTGAGTACAAATCTAATTAATAAAATGCCCCCCTCCCTGACCTTCTGGGTCCTGGTGCAGTCACACCCCCTGCACCCCATTGAGTTACGTCCCTGCTCTTCGCCTTATATGGAGAGGTATTCCACGAGAGATGCATGAGAGATCTCTTAGCCAAACTAACCTGTCCCCTCAATCTATGCACTACTGCTGGGGAAGTTATCCCTTAAACAGGACCAACAGCCTGGCACAGTTGTAAAAGAAAGGTAGCGGCTATTTCAGAGCTTTTTTCTCAGCCATGCTGCTGCCTGGATTCAACTGACATAATTGACAATGAAAAAGCACTTCCTGTTTGCAGGCAGCCTGCAAATGCATGAGCCGCCATTTTGTTTTTAAAATTTACTACAGCAGAAAAAGGCTTTCTAACTACAGTTAGAAAAAGGTAAATTAATTTTTATTTGCAGCAATCTATATTGCCCTGGGGAGGGATGCAGATGAGTGCTGTTTGTTGTGTTTGTCTGGTTTAAGTCATTTTTGACTGTTGGTCAGCTTTAAGGGAATTTTACCCTCACAATTACCCCTTTCTGCTCACAACCCCCGCACCACTTCAGCAGTACAATAAAATGGAAAAAATATTACCTAACCTTGTATCCTAATAATTTTGACCAAGAGTGTTCTGGGGACAAATATCAGCCCCAGATTTTAACAGCCTATGAACAGCCGCAACAACCATGCTAACCTCCTCCATGCCAATACACTTCCCTGCCTGTCTATGAGTATGCTACCTGACTGAGAAGGGGAAGTGGAGGATATCTGCACTCTTAACTGGATGTTACTGAAGCTTTGGTTGGAAATTTCATATGGGTAGACCTCTTACCTGTTTGACTGTTGCATAGCGGTGTGCCTTGTAGTCCATCTCCCAGAAATTGTGCCCCGGTGGCTGGAAGTGCCTCTTTTCTGCGCTGCACAAAACTCCATCCAGATAGTGTGGAGGTGGAAGGATCAATCTGCTGCTGAGAGCGAGACGAGAGGGAGGCCACACCTCCATCAGCTTTGAAGGGAGGAGAACAGCAGTACTGAGGCTGGAAACTGGGCACTGCGGCAGAGAGACGAGTGACAAGTGCCAGCACAGTGAGGCACTCAATTTAAAGTACCATCTAATAGAAAAAAACATTTATCAGTTAAATAATATAAATTACTTGTGACCCCATTCAGTGAAAACTAAACAATGTTAAAACATAATCAAAACTGTTAGGGTCATTTATCATACAAATTAATCATTAAACAATTATTCATTACATATTATATTAATAACTGATAAAAAATAATATATATTGATGTTACTATATATCCCTATAGAACAATGATATAATGCTGACCTGAATTTATCGATTATTCAGCATGGAAGCATAGACAAGCGTGTAACCTATGGGAAATACTGTAATATGAATGTTATAAATATATTATGACCAATAAAGTACAGCTAAGGTACAGTGGGTCTGTGTCAGGAGGACTGGGGGAATACTGTACAGGAGTGCTAAAAGCAGCAGCCTAGACAACCCCAATGCAAAATGTCCCACTTTCTCACAACTCTACCTATGGCCAGTCCACCCATGATTATAACCATCCTGGACCAGCTCCTGCAATGTTCATCCATGATCCTATGAGCAACCAAAGTCTCAGCAACAATTACTACCTGGCTTTGGAGGAATCCTTGCACAGATCATGGAGTTGATTCAGCCCAATTTTAAAAAGTGCATTTTAGGGGAAAATAGAAGTGCTCTCTTTACTCTTGGTGCTCAATCGACCCTTAAGTAGACAATGAAGGTGAATATCCCCAATTACTTTTATTTACTTTCACTGTTTCCCTAGGGGTTGATTCATCACAGGTTGTAAAAAGTGCTCTTCTATTATATTTTTCACTTAAAGTCTCACCTAAATGGTGAGGAATTGTATGTAAAACCTTTTTATTATAACTTTCCTCCCTAATGGATGTGGGGTCACACTGTGACAGACTTGGAGGGCACCCAGATTGCTGGAGACCCCTGCAACACCTGACATCCTTACCTGAGCCTAGTTCTCCAGATGAGATGCAGTCCCACATTTGCCGCCGGTGCTCACATAGGCATGGGTTGCAGTCTCTTTCCTGCCCGTTGGTCCAGGTGACCGTCAGCGACCAATTGCATGTCCTCAGTTCGCCTGGGGGGATTGAGGCTCGTTTAAGGATTTTGGGCATTGCTGGGGTCTATGTTCAAGGAGGGAGGGCTTCAGCAATCTGGATGCCCCCCTGAGTCTGTCACAATGCGGCCCTACACCCATTAGATAGAAAAAGGGCATGGCACCACTTTAATATACCAAATTGGGGTTTGTGGGGGAAGAAGTTTTTTAACATTAGGCCCCTTTTTAATGTGGATGACTACCACCCTTGATAGGGTTGATTCAGCATCAGTTTAGGAAACTCTACTGCTTTTAAAAAAGAAAACTGACACTCACTTTTCAGTGGTAGAGTTTTCTCACCTGGTGCTGAATCGACAATATCGACAATCGACGAGATAATAGCCTATGTGGTTTATATTGAAACCTGCCCCTCTCTAATATTTAACTGGATCTGTGCACAGAGTTTGAAAATACCTCACAACCTAACACATAAAGTGCAAAAATAAATTGTCTAATGTCTCCTGTACCAGATCTATTTACGTACCCCACAGGGTGTTTTTATATACAAATGACTGAAATGATAAATTCTGCATCTCACCTATAGAAATATACCTGTATGTATGGAATTTCTCCTCTTCTACTGGATCATCATTGCAGATTAACAACATTTCTAGGCCACCAGGACACCTTTGTCAGGTACAATTGATCCAATGTACTGCATTTAACAACAGGGGCCTGGTGGCCTTGAAAAATTTATGGATTATATTTACCAACTGGTGGAGCCAACCGTTCACCCCCTGAGCACTCACACTGCTGAACTGAATAGTGTGCAGCCAGTGAGACCTATTGAATTGGCACATAGTAAAACCCAATTTAGGTACAGAGATTGTGCTCAAACCATGCTCAGAACCCGACTCTTCATTGGATTGCAGAAGCCAATAATTATGGTAAAGTAATACTATGATAAAACAAGTATGTAGATAGTTAGTACGTGGAAAGTAAGATATATTATCTTGTTTTTGTTTTGAAAAGGAAACTAAAAATCAGAAGGGCGCCATGCTACCTTTTCCGTGAGAACTAGTACTCAGGGCCGGCTCCAGGGTTTTGTTGGCCAGTGGGCAACAGAGTCTCAGTGGGCCCCTTGTGTCATGTCACATGCCCCGCTGTGTGAAACACCCTGGGATGGCCAGTATACTCAACTCACATATTAATGCAGAGCCTATAACTCCACAGTTTGTCTACAGAGCCTGACATAGAGAGCGGGGAGTGGATGGCATCCCCAGTTTCCCCAAGGCTGACATGCACTGTGGGATTACAGGTGAGGGGAGTATACAGGCATTCTCAGGGGGTTTCACACAGAGGGATGCCCTGGGGACAGGGGATTGGCCAGCACCGTGTTTCTTTAAACTCCAAGAGCCAGCAAAAATGGGCTTTTGTCTTCTCTAAAGAGGAACAGCCGCCTTTGTGGCCACCCATAGGGTCTCCAGAACTGGCTAAAATGGGTATTGGTCCTCTTTAAAGAGGAATTTCAGCCTCTGTGGTCAGCCCTGCAATCTAAAATATTTTAGAGCTGGCTGATTTGGGATGCCCTGATGTGTGAAACCTCCACACACACCCTGAAAATGTACCTTTCATCGCTCCCCTGTCACATGTGCAGGCTCTCATCTAATTGGCGCTTTATGCCCTGTTTGAGACAGAGCTCTGGCCTATGGAACAGGGAGCAGCGGCATCCCCAGTCTCCCTCTGGAGTTAGGAGAATGCCTGAGGCACATTTAGATAGAGAAAGCAGCATTGGTTTCTGCTGTTTCAGTCATCAGTTGTCTAGAGCTGCATCCAATTGAGTTAAAAGACAGAAAAAGTGCCCCATTTGTTCGTGGCAGGGCCCCGGCACATTTAGTTATGCCACTGGTGGCTGGTCTGCTTTAAACTCCCCCCACCTAAAGTTAACCCCCAAACCCTCTTGGCGTTAGGCATGTATTTCAGCAAATGGTGATAGCGGGCCACCACCTAAATAAATGGTGGTTTAGGAGGAGTAGAAGTGCAGTACCCCCCCCCCCCCGCGCAGTCATAGACCCAAACTCCTGCAGCTGAGCCCAGTTGCTCCTCCTGTCATACGAAGGAGACAGGTGCCATCATATGACTGGAAGGGAGGTATCGGGTCCCACCAATGATTAAGGCAGCAGCGCGGCACCTCTATTGATGTAAAAAAAACTGCAGCGACGCGCCGTCTGTATTAAAGCCAACAGTTCAATTTAACCCGCAATGGCCGTCTGAGGTGGAACAGCTTGTGACGGGGTTTGCCGCCTGCTGGTGCCGGCCCTGCTAGTACTAGATAATTCAGCAGTGACCAAAAACTATTCAAGTAAAGAGAAGAAAGGTTTAGCCTTGTGCTTGCTTATTTCCAGGCTGTGGAAGAGAGTTGAAAACTCTGGGGTAAATCAAAAGTTTTGGAGAGGCTCAGCTCACTTTGAAAGTTGCTCTCTGAGTTTGGAGAACCTTTCCTATTCATCCCACAAAAACCTCCAGCACATTATTCGGTATTGCTATGGGGCAGTTCTCCAGGTAGTGGGCAATATTTTCCCATAAAGGTACTTTTTTTCTTACAAAACTTGTAGATCACAGGTGCAGGACTCTCTTTCCTATTGTCTCCTGTGCTCAAAACATTTGGTTTGAACCTTGTAGCATCTAGTTTGTACTGGCCCCTATTACTATATGTTTTACCTTATCTGTAATTATAACCTTGCAAAACTCTACGGAAGATGATGGCACTATATAAATAAACAATAATAATAAATAAAAGTATAACAGCATTGCTCATGGGGTATATGTCCCTTTTGCAGAGATGCCAAGTCACCCATTTTTGAGGGAGTCACCCGGTTTTTACCTCCATCACCCTGTCACCCTGGCAAACAAGAAATCACCCTACAAAATAAGAATTTCTTCCTTCTCCCAATTGATGGGCTAACTGAAATCTTTAACACGTGTGCTTTTGGCTAGCAGATGCCACAAAATGATTGGCTGGCCATCCAGCTCCTTACTATTGGCTGCCTCAGACTCCTTCTAAGTGTCTGGTTGGTTAGATTTGCCCTTAGGATGTGGCAAGGATAACCTGTCAACTTGGGAACTGGAGGAACAGTGTGGTAATTGCAGAGCACTCTGCTTGATGCCACATTTGATCACCTCAGAATCCTGGAGGTGGGTGAGTATGCTGCATTAGATGTGGAACATCCCTGATCAGGCATCCCCTAGGACGCATTCGAAGTGGATCAAAAATATATTTAAACTTTTGGTCTGCTTTAATTTCTAATAATCTGGTGTGCGTGAATTTCAGGGTGGAAGGCTGGCGCTCTGCATATTTCATTTGATATCTAGAGACATCCCCTCTAACTCCACCAATGATTTGTTGTGGCAGAGGAAGAGATACTTACCCATGTCCTCATGCCCTTGCCCTATTCTACTGCCCCATGTAATCGCCAGTGATCAGCAGGGTTTGCAAGGCCAGAGCAAGAGCAGCACTGTGGTAGCCTGCCCTGCAAACCTCAGTAGCTATAAGTAAAGGCAAAGGTAAGTGCCTCTGCCCATTCTTGGGCTTCCAGCTGCAGTATGTGTGGCAGGACATCCCCCACTGATAAAGGGTTACTTTAAAGTTGCCCTACACTCAGAAATGACTGGGGGTCCACTAAATGGGCATAACAAGGTAAAATGAATCGCAATATTAGGCAAAATTACAACCTTAATTGGTCCTTCCCATTTGCTTTGCTTGTGTCAGTTAATGTAATAGCGAAGGGTATGGGCAGAATTAGTATGTAAGCTTTGTAGCTTTCAAACCCTTATATACCTGCAAATTGCCATCTGTCCCTCAAAAGCCGGTGAATAGGCCACACCTCCCACCATGCCCATCACCCTGTAAACCTATCTCCAAGGTTGGCATCTCTGCTTTTGTGGTACACATTCTTCTGTGTCACAGCTACCTGATGTTTGTTTCCTATGTATGTTATGAATGCCCATTGACTTGCAATGAGTTCCATTGATGATACTAGTGACGGTTTATCACATTGCAGTCTTATTCAGGTCACTTGCAGTCTGTTTACTTGATCCATGTATCTGGTATCAGGTTTGATTTTTACAGTATTATCAGCTTAGCTAGAGCCATGCGTTCTCAAGCTAGTTATGGCTAGCATCCTTTCAGCCCTTCACACAGCACAGTTGGTAAGTCCATTGCCGTCTTTAATCTATCCTTCACTAGTAATAGGGATGAGCGAATCGATCCGGACGAACCCGGATTCGATCCGAATTTCATGAAAAATTCAATTCGGATCGAATCCGAATTTCCCCGTGCTTCGATCGCTCGAAGTTTTCCTTTAACATCCATTCATTTACATTACAGGCATTGTAAGATGGCGGACGGGACATGTCCAGACATCTACCCCGCTCCATTGCATACTGGGGCAGTCACATGCAGCCTATCAGCAGCCAGCAAGCCCGGTGACGTCACAGCGCTATTTAAGGTGGCGGACATCTTGCTTTTCCACATTTCTCTATTGCATTCGTGAGAGACAGGACGCTGCTGTAGTCAGGGAGAGACAGAGAGCCAGGGACAGACAGGGACAGGCAGGAGACAGGCAGGAGACAGGCAGAAAGTCAGCGAGAAGCAGGGAAAGTTAGGAAAAATCGGAGGCAGTCACAGGGAGATTTTTTTTTTTTTCATCCAGCCTGAGTGTTACTGGCTGGCTGGCTGACTGGCTTTGTTAGCGTTTTCAGGCTGCTTATACACTTACTGTGCATATATACTGAACTGATCTCAAGTCTGCTGTGAGGCATCCCATTCTGTGACTACACCAGCCTCTATTTACTATAACCCTTTGCACTTATTCTAAAAGTAATTTGGCCTGATAAAGACACTTTTGCTGTGCATAGTAGTACTGCTCCCAGGTGCACTCTGGTTGGGGCATCCCATTCTGTGACTACACCAGCCTCTATTTACTATAACCCTTTGCACTTATTCTAAAAGTAATTTGGCCTGATAAAGACACTTTTGCTGTGCATAGTAGTACTGCTTCCAGGTGCACTCTGGTTGGGGCATCCCATTCTGTGACTACACCAGCCTCTATTTACTATAACCCTTTGCACTTATTCTAAAAGTAATTTGGTCTGATAAAGACACTTTTGCTGTGCATAGTAGTTCTGCTCCCAGGTGCACTCCGGTTGGGGCATCCCATTCTGTGACTACACCAGCCTCTATTTACTATAACCCTTTGCACTTATTCTAAAAGTAATTTGGCCTGATAAAGACACTTTTGCTGTGCATAGTAGTACTGCTCCCAGGTGCACTCTGGTTGGGGCATCCCATTCTGTGACTACACCAGCCTCTATTTACTATAACCCTTTGCACTTATTCTAAAAGTAATTTGGCCTGATAAAGACACTTTTGCTGTGCATAGTAGTACTGCTCCCAGGTGCACTCTGGTTGGGGCATCCCATTCTGTGACTACACCAGCCTCTATTTACTATAACCCTTTGCACTTATTCTAAAAGTAATTTGGCCTGATAAAGACACTTTTGCTGTGCATAGTAGTACTGCTCCCAGGTGCACTCTGGTTGGGGCATCCCATTCTGTGACTACACCAGCCTCTATTTACTATAACCCTTTGCACTTATTCTAAAAGTAATTTGGCCTGATAAAGACACTTTTGCTGTGCATAGTACTGCTCCCAGGTGCTCTCTGGTTGGGGCATCCCATTCTGTGACTACACCAGCCTCTATTTACTATAACCCTTTGCACTTATTCTAAAAGTAATTTAGCCTGATAAAGACACTTTTGCTGTGCATAGTACTGCTCCCAGGTGCACTCTGGTTGGGGCATCCCATTCTGTGACTACACCAGCCTCTATTTACTATAAGCCTTTGCACTTATTCTAAAAGTAATTTGGTCTGATAAAGACACTTTTGCTGTGCATAGTACTGCTCCCAGGTGCACTCTGGTTGGGGCATCCCATTCTGTGACTACACCAGCCTCTATTTACTATAACCCTTTGCACTTATTCTAAAAGTAATTTGGCCTGATAAAGACACTTTTGCTGTGCATAGTAGTATTGCTCCCAGGTGCACTCTGGTTGGGGCATCCCATTCTGTGACTACACCAGCCTCTATTTACTATAACCCTTTGCACTTATTCTAAAAGTAATTTGGCCTGATAAAGACACTTTTGCTGTGCATAGTACTGCTCCCAGGTGCTCTCTGGTTGGGGCATCCCATTCTGTGACTACACCAGCCTCTATTTACTATAACCCATTGCACTTATTCTAAAAGTAATTTAGCCTGATAAAGACACTTTTGCTGTGCACAGTACTGCTCCCAGGTGCACTCTGGTTGGGGCATCCCATTCTGTGACTACACCAGCCTCTATTTACTATAACCCTTTGCACTTATTCTAAAAGTAATTTGGTCTGATAAAGACAATTTTGCTGTGCATAGTACTGCTCCCAGGTGCACTCTGGTTGGGGCATCCCATTCTGTGACTACACCAGCCTCTATTTACTATAACCCTTTGCACTTATTCTAAAAGTAATTTGGCCTGATAAAGACACTTTTGCTGTGCATAGTAGTACCGCTCCCAGGTGCTCTCCGGTTGGGGCATCCCATTCTGTGACTACAACAGCCTCTATTTACTATAACCCTTTGCACTTATTCTAAAAGTAATTTGGCCTGATAAAGACACTTTTGCTGTGCATAGTACTACTGCTGCCAGGTGCTCTGCTGTTGGGGCATCCCATTTTGTAACATACCATACCCCTATTTATTTACACTAAGCAGCTCTCTAATTTACACTAAGCAGGCCTGTTGGAGGCTGAGTGTTACTGCTCACTTTTGGTGTGCATTATATTCTGTTTCATATAGACCCACCGCTGCCTGGGGGTTCTTAAAATATCACCTACTACCATGCCAGTTAGACTATGTCGGGCAGACAAGTGCCTGGAAGTGAAAAGAGGAGTGGCAGAGGCCAAGATTCCGGAGGCAGAGGTCGCAGCAGCCTGGGGGCCAGTAGCAGCAGGAGTCACGCTGAGAGACCTTATCTGCCAGTATCTGCTAGCGGTCGGGTCTCCACCAGTAACGCATCTGCCGTGGTAGATTGGTTAACACGCTCATCAACAACATCATCACAACTTACGTCTGAGACCCCCAGTCTAGGGTCGGTAGGTTCCTCTGACACAACCCTGAGTTGGCATGCCCCGAGAGCAGTCCCTGTCCTCCCATTGCCTCTGTCCTACGCCGTTCCCTCCCCCAGCGACGTATCCTATGCTTTGGGTTCAGCTCCACTCTTTAGTGAGGAGGACGATCAGATAGAGGACAGTCAGCAGCTACTGCCCAGCCAAGAAATGGAGGTGGCTTCTTTAGCTAGGCAGACAAATAGTGATGTGGACAGTGTCGTGGGTGCTGCGAGCGTTCCAGCTCCTGCGCCAGACACTGTTGACGAATCCACGAACATCAGTGACGTACAGCCACAACTCGGTGATAATGATGATGACGATGAAGCCGATCGCACTTGGGAGCCGGATGATGAAGGGGCTTCATCATCATCATCAGGAGAAGAGGGGCACAGGTTGCCCCGGAGTCAGCAGCTCAGGCAGCAAGGTGTTAGCAGCATGGTTGGCAGGCAGCATGGGGGCACAATTGTAAAGCCTGGAGCCAAACGGGGCCGGGGCCGGGGTAGAGCACCTGCTGCGCGGCAGGCTACCTTATCGGGAGGTAGTGGGGCAGGGGTTCCTGGAGTTGGCGACAATAGCAGCGAATCAGTGAGGCCTGTTGGTGGGAAAAGTAGCTACTCGGCAGTGTGGCAGTTTTTCCTGAAGCATCCGCAGGAGGGTAACATGGCCACATGTAAGATATGTAGGCAGAAGGTGAAGCGTGGCCTGGGTCCAAATGTTGGCACCACGGCCCTGCGTCAACATATGCAGCGTCACCATAAAGCGGACTGGGAGAACCTAGGCTCCGGAGAGGTGGGCCAGACTGCTTCCTCACCGAGTGGCACGCCGCTCCCAATTTCTGCCAGCCAAGGCTCCAGCACCTCAGCCGAAGGCAGTTGTGCGTCATACCCATCCTCTGTCGCTCCTGCTCCTCCTCCTCCTCCTCCAAGTCATGCATCCCGCCAGCAATCCATCAGCGAAGCCATGTCCAAGAGACAGCAGTATGCGCCCACTCATCCTACGGCGCAGAAGCTGAATGTGCTCCTGTCCAAGTTGCTGGTGCTGCAGTCGCTCCCTTTTCAGGTGGTGGACTCTGCACCTTTCAGAGAACTGATGGCTTGTGCCGAGCCGAGGTACAGTACCAGCGCTGCACACTTTTGTTGAACAGAAGGTGGGCCAGTCCTTGAGCCTGTCGGTGTGTAGCAAAGTGCATGGCAGCGCCGACGTCTGGAGCTGTAACTACGGTCAGGGACAGTACATGTCGTTTACGGCCCACTGGGTGAATGTGGTCCCTTTGCAGCAGCAACTTGGACAGGTCACGCCGCTTCGGCCTCCGCGTTCCCTGCCCGTTGGGCCTGTGACACTGTGCGACTCGGCCTCCTCATCCTCCGCCATCTCCTCACCCTCCACTGTAGGCTCAAGTCTCAGTGCCCCTCCAGTCTACCATGTGTGCAGGGCACGGAGGTGTCACGCAGTGCTTCACATGGTTTGTCTTGGCGAACGGAGTCACACAGGGGAGGAACTGCTTAAATGTATTCATCAGGAAATCCAAACATGGCTTATTTCAAGAAAACTTAAAATGGGAATCATGGTTACCGACAATGGGAAGAACATTTTGTCTGCGCTGCGCCAAGGAAGCCTGACCCATGCCCCCTGCATGGCTCACGTCTTCAATCTGGTTGTCAAGCGGTTTCTGAAGTGTTCCCCCCATCTGCAAGACATCCTAACAACTTCAAGGAAACTTTGCATGCACTTCAGCCACTCATACACCGCCAAACACACCCTTCTTGAGCTACAGCGTCAGAACGGTATCCCCCAACATAGTCTGATTTGCGATGTTTCCACCTGTTGGAATTCCACCCTTCACATGTTGGACCGATTATATGAACAGAGAAAAGCCATCACGGATTTCCTGATGATCCAAGCAGATAGGGGGACTCCCCTGTGTAACTTCAATGTCAACCAGGGGCAGCTCATACGTGACACCTGCCGTTTGCTCAGGCCCTTTGAGGAAGCCACTTTATTTGTCAGTCGGCAGGATTACGGGATGAACGACGTGATTCCACTGCTTCATGTACTACAGCACATGTTGGAAACCATGGCTGGTCAGGGCACTGGAGACATGGCGTTTACATCTTACGGCCACATGAACCCCGTTGGAGCCCCCGTTGGAGCTGAACTGGAGGAGGAAGAGGAGGAGGAGTTGCCCAGCGAAACACAGTTTAGGCTTGGCGAAATGGCTGGTTTATCTAGTCAGCGGACAGGAGAGGAGGAGCAGGAGCAGCCAGAGGAGCTAGAGGTTTTTGAGGAAGGCGAGACAGAGGACCCGGGCACACCGTGGCAGTATGCAGTGGAGATGGAGACAGGTAGTCCATCCGAGTCACTTGCGCAAATGGCAGGAAGCATGCTCACGTGCTTGCGTAGTGACCCCAGAATTGTTTCCATCTGTCGGCGGGATGACTTCTGGCTGTCCACCTTATTGGACCCTCGCTTCCGGCACAAAATGGGGGCATTTTTTAAACCCACCGAGAGGGAGGACAAACTGAACTACTACAAAGACATTCTACGTAGGCAGTTGGCCGATGCCTATCTGCGCCATGGTCCATACTCTCGCAGGTCTGACTCGAGGGGACCTCTGCGCTCACCTTCCACTGTCATGGCTGCTGGGGGGGTTGGCAGGAGCAGCAGCAGCAGCTCCATCAGCAGCAGCCTCAGTCTTCAGTCGCTAATGAGTAGCTTTCTACACCCGCATAGTGAGGCTACTCATGAGCAGCAGGAAGACCTGGAGCAGGACCTGAACCAGCAGGTCATGTCATACTTTGACATGACCATGCCAACACACCTTGAGGATCCGCTGGACTTCTGGGCAGCCAAACTTGATTTGTGGCCGCAACTAGCAGAGTTTGCCCTGGAAAAGCCGTCCTGCCCGGCAAGTAGCGCGCCATCTGAGCGGGTGTTTAGTGCGGCGGGGGCCATAGTTACGGCGAGGAGAACTCGTCTGTCAACTAAAAATGTGGAGAGACTCACCTTTGTCAAAATGAATCAGGGATGGATCAGCCAGGATTTCCACCCACCAATGCCTGATGCATGCGACTAGATTCAGCATAGTGCCACGTTTTACACTTTCCAAATGGTGCAAAACATATTTATGTCTTTAGGCCAATTTTTGGGCTCCTGCTGATGCCAACTCCAGGGTGTGACTCATCCAATTTTTGGGCTCCTGAAGCCAACCCCAGTGTCTCTTTAAAGAAATGTTTTGGCTCCTGCTGCTGCCAACTCCAGAGTGTGATTCATCCAATTTTTGGGCTCCTGAAGCCAACCCCAGTGTCTCTTTAAAGTAATGTTTGGGCTCCTGCTGCTGCTGCCAACTCCAGGGTGTGATTCATCCAATTTTTGGGCTCCTTAAGCCAACCCCAGTGTCTCTTTAAAGTAATGTTTGGGCTCCTGCTGCTGCCAACTATAGGGTGTGAATCATCCAATTTTTGGGGTCCTGAAGCCAACTCCAGTGTCTCTTTAAAGTAATGTTTGGGCTCCTGCTGCTGCTGCCAACTCCAGGGTATGATTTATCCAATTTTTGGGCTCCTGAAGCCAACCCCAGTGTCTCTTTAAAGTAATGTTTTGGCTCCTGCTGCTGCTGCTGCCAACTGCAGAGTGTGATTCATCCAATTTTTGGGCTCCTGAAGCCAACCCCAGTGTCTCTTTAAAGTAATGTTTGGGCTCCTGCTGCTGCTGCCAACTCCAGGGTGTGATTCATCCAATTTTTGGGCTCCTGAAGCCAACCCCAGTGTCTCTTTAAAGTAATGTTTGGGCTCCTGCTGCTGCTGCCAACTCCAGGGTGTGATTCATCCAATTTTTGGGCTCCTGAAGCCAACCCCAGTGTCTCTTTAAAGTAATGTTTGGGCTCCTGCTGCTGCTGCCAACTCCAGGGTGTGATTCATCCAATTTTTGGGCTCCTGAAGCCAACCCCAGTGTCTCTTTAAAGTAATGTTTGGGCTCCTGCTGCTGCTGCTGCTGCCAACTCCAGGGTGTGAATCATCCAATTGTTGGGCTCCTGAAGCCAACTCCAGTGTCTCTTTAAAGTAATGTTTGGGCTCCTGCTGCTGCTGCTGCTGCCAACTCCAGGGTGTGATTCATCCAATTTTTGGCTCCTGCTGCCAACCCCATTGTCTCTTTAATGTAATGTTTGGGCTCCTGCTACTGCTGCTGCCAACTCCAGGGTGTGATTCATCCAATTTTTGGGCTCCTGAAGCCAACTCCAGTGTCTCTTTAAAGTAATGTTTGGGCTCCTGCTACTGCTGCTGCCAACTCCAGGGTGTGATTCATCCAATTTTTGGGCTCCTGAAGCCAACTCCAGTGTCTCTTTAAAGTAATGTTTGGGCTCCTGCTGCTGCTGCTGCCAACTCCAGGGTGTGATTCATCCAATTTTTGGGCTCCTGAAGCCAACCCCAGTGTCTCTTTAAAGTAATGTTTGGGCTCCTGCTGCTGCTGCTGCCAACTCCAGGGTGTGATTCATCCAATTTTTGGGCTCCTGAAGCCAACCCCAGTGTCTCTTTAAAGTAATGTTTGGGCTCCTGCTGCTGCTGCTGCTGCCAACTCCAGGGTGTGATTCATCCAATTTTTGGGCTCCTGCCGCCAACTCCAGTGTCTCTTTAAAGTAATGTTTGGGCTCATGTTGCTGCTGCCAACTCCAGGGTGTGATTCATCCAATTTTTGGGCTCCTGAAGCCAACCCCAGTGTCTCTTTAAAGTAATGATTGGGCTCCTTCTGCTGCCAACTCCAGGGTGTGAATCATCCAATTTTTGGGCTCCTGAAGCCAACTCCAGTGTCTCTTTAAAGTAATGTTCGGGCTCCTGCTGCTGCTGCCAACTCCAGGGTGTGATTCATCCAAATTTTGGGCTCCTGAAGCCAACCCCAGTGTCTCTTTAAAGTAATGTTTGGGCTCCTGCTGTTGCTGCCAACTCCAGGGTGTGATTCATCCAATTTTTGGGCTTCTGAAGCCAACCCCAGTGTCTCTTTAAAGTAATGTCTGGGCTCCTGCTGCCGCTGCTGCTGCCAACTGCAGGGTGTGAATCATCCAATTTTTGGGCTCCTGAAGCCAACTCCAGTGTCTCTTTAAAGTAACGTTTGGGCTCCTGCTGCTGCTGCTGCCAACTCCAGGGTGTGATTCATCCAATTTTTGGACTCCTGAAGCCAACCCCAGTGTCTCTTTAAAGTAATGTTTGGGCTCCTGCTGCTGCTGCTGCTGCAAACTCCAGGGTGTGATTCATCCAATTTTTGGGCTCCTGAAGCCAACCCCAGTGTCTCTTTAAAGTAATGTTTGGGCTCCTGCTGCTGCTGCTGCCAACTCCAGGGTGTGAATCATCCAATTTTTGGGCTCCTGAAGCCTACTCCAGTGTCTCTTTAAAGTAATGTTTTGGCTCCTGCTGCTGCTGCTGCCAACTCCAGGGTGTGATTCATCCAATTTTTGGGCTCCTGAAGCCAACCCCAGTGTCTCTTTAAAGTAATGTTTGGGCTCCTGCTGCTGCTGCTGCCAACTCCAGGGTGTGAATCATCCAATTTTTGGGCTCCTGAAGCCTACTCCAGTGTCTCTTTAAAGTAATGTTTTGGCTCCTGCTGCTGCTGCTGCCAACTCCAGGGTGTGAATCATCCAATTTTTGGGCTCCTGAAGCCAACTCCAGTGTCTCTTTAAAGTAATGTTTGGGCTCCTGCTGCTGCTGCTGCCAACTCCAGGGTGTGATTCATCCAATTTTTGGGCTCCTGAAGCCAACCCCAGTGTCTCTTTAAAGTAATGTTTTGGCTCCTGCTGCTGCTGCCAACTCCAGGGTGTGATTCATCCAATTTTTGGGCTCCTGAAGCCAACCCCAGTGTCTCTTTAAAGTAATGTTTGGTCTCCTGCTGCTGCTGCTGCTGCCAACTCCAGGGTGTGATTCATCCAATTTTTGGGCTCCTGAAGCCAACTCCAGTGTCTCTTTAAAGTAATGCTTGGGCTCCTGCTGCAGCTGCTGCTAACTCCAGGGTGTGATTCATCCAATTTTTGGGCTCCTGCTGCCAACCCCAGTGTCTTTTTAAAGTAATGTTTGGGCTCCTGCTGCTGCTGCTGCCAACTCCAGGGTGTGATTCATCCAATTTTTGGGCTCCTGAAGCCAACCCCAGTGTCTCTTTAAAGTAATGTTTGGGCTCCTGCTGCTGCTGCTGCTGCCAACTCTAGGGTGTGATTCATCCAATTTTTGGGCTCCTGAAGCCAACCCCAGTGTCTCTTTAAAGTAATGTTTGGGCTCCTGCTGCTGCTGCTGCCAACTCCAGGGTGTGATTCATCCAATTTTTGGGCTCCTGCTGCCAACCCCAGTGTCTCTTTAAAGTAATGTTTGGGCTCCTGTTGCTGATGCCAACTCCAGGGTGTGATTCATCCAATTTTTGGGCTCCTGAAGCCAACCCCAGTGTCTCTTTAAAGTAATGTTTGGGCTCCTGCTTCTGCTGCTGCCAACTCCAGGGTGTGAATCATCCAATTTTTGGGCTCCTGAAGCCAACTCCAGTGTCTCTTTAAAGTAATGTTCGGGCTCCTGCTGCTGCTGCCAACTCCAGGGTGTGATTCATCCAATTTTTGGGCTCCTGAAGCCAACTCCAGTGTCTCTTTAAAGTAATGTTCGGGCTCCTGCTGCTGCTGCCAACTCCAGGGTGTGATTCATCCAATTTTTGGGCTCCTGAAGCCAACCCCAGTGTCTCTTTAAAGTAATGTTTGGTCTCCTGCTGTTGCTGCCAACTCCAGGGTGTGATTCATTCAATTTTTGGGCTCCTGAAGCCAACCCCAGTGTCTCTTTAAAGTAATGTTTGGGCTCCTGCTGCTGCTGCTGCTGCCAACTCCAGGGTGTGATTCATCCAATTGTTGGGCTCCTGAAGCCAACTCCAGTGTCTCTTTAAAGTAATGTTTGGGCTCCTGCTGCTGCTGCTGCCAACTCCAGGGTGTGATTCATCCAATTTTTGGGCTCCTCAAGCCAACCCCAGTGTCTCTTTAAAGTAATGTTTGGGCTCCTGCTGCTGCTGCTGCCAACTCCAGGGTGTGAATCATCCAATTTTTGGGCTCCTGAAGCCAACTCCAGTGTCTCTTCAAAGTAATGTTTGGGCTCCTGCTGCTGCTGCTGCTGCCAACTCCAGGTTGTGATTCATCCAATTTTTGGGCTCCTGAAGCCAACCCCAGTGTCTCTTTAAAGTAATGTTTGGGCTCCTGCTGCTGCTGCTGCCAACTCCAGGGTGTGAATCATCCAATTTTTGGGCTCCTGAAGCCTACTCCAGTGTCTCTTTAAACTAATGTTTTGGCTCCTGCTGCTGCTGCTGCTGCCAACTCCAGGGTGTGATTCATCCAATTTTTGGGCTCCTGAAGCCAACCCCAGTGTCTCTTTAAAGTAATGTTTGGGCTCCTGCTGCTGCTGCTGCCAACTCCAGGGTGTGAATCATCCAATTTTTGGGCTCCTGAAGCCAACTCCAGTGTCTCTTTAGAGTAATGTTTGGGCTCCTGCTGCTGCTGCTGCCAACTCCAGGGTGTGATTCATCCAATTTTTGGGCTCCTGAAGCCAACTCCAGTGTCTCTTTAAAGTAATGTTTGGGCTCCTGCTGCTGCTGCTGCCAACTCCATGGTGTGATTTAGAGATGAGCGAACTTTTGAAAAATTCGATTCGACTGATTCGCCGAATTTTCCGACAAAAATCGTTTCGACCCGAATAAATTCGCGACGAATCGCTATTAAAAACGGCTATTTCTGAGCCTCCTACAGCCTCAATAGGGTTGTAAACCATTCAGCCTTGCTGTAACACGCACAGGATGCGTGCTGGGTTAGTTAAATAATACTTTTAAGAAATATCACATGCAGATCAGAGGCATCGCTAATAGAATCGCAGAGCGGCACAATTGCAGAGAATTGAAGTGGCATCACTATGAGGGGCAGAAGGAGCCCAAATATACACTGGAGTTGGCTTCAGGAGCCCAAAAATTGGATGAATCACACCCTGGAGTTGGCAGAAGTTGGCAGCAGCAGCAGCAGGAGCCCAAATATACACTGGAGTTGGCTTCAGGAGCCCAAAAATTGGATGAATCACACCCTGGAGTTGGCAGGAGTTGACAGCAGCAGCAGCAGGAGCCCAAATATACACTGGAGTTGGCTTCAGGAGCCCAAAAATTGGATGAATCACACCCTGGAGTTGGCAGGAGTTGACAGCAGCAGCAGCAGGAGCCCAAATATACACTGGAGTTGGCTTCAGGAGCCCAAAAATTGGATGAATCACACCCTGGAGTTGGCAGAAGTTGGCAGCAGCAGCAGCAGGAGCCCAAATATACACTGGAGTTGGCTTCAGGAGCCCAAAAATTGGATGAATCACACCCTGGAGTTGGCAGAAGTTGGCAGCAGCAGCAGCAGGAGCCCAAATATACACTGGAGTTGGCTTCAGGAGCCCAAAAATTGGATGAATCACACCCTGGAGTTGGCAGGAGTTGACAGCAGCAGCAGCAGGAGCCCAAATATACACTGGAGTTGGCTTCAGGAGCCCAAAAATTGGATGAATCACACCCTGGAGTTGGCAGGAGTTGACAGCAGCAGCAGCAGGAGCCCAAATATACACTGGAGTTGGCTTCAGGAGCCCAAAAATTGGATGAATCACACCCTGGAGTTGGCAGAAGTTGGCAGCAGCAGCAGCAGGAGCCCAAATATACACTGGAGTTGGCTTCAGGAGCCCAAAAATTGGATGAATCACACCCTGGAGTTGGCAGAAGTTGGCAGCAGCAGCAGCAGGAGCCCAAATATACACTGGAGTTGGCTTCAGGAGCCCAAAAATTGGATGAATCACACCCTGGAGTTGGCAGGAGTTGACAGCAGCAGCAGCAGGAGCCCAAATATACACTGGAGTTGGCTTCAGGAGCCCAAAAATTGGATGAATCACACCCTGGAGTTGGCAGGAGTTGACAGCAGCAGCAGCAGGAGCCCAAATATACACTGGAGTTGGCTTCAGGAGCCCAAAAATTGGATGAATCACACCCTGGAGTTGGCAGAAGTTGGCAGCAGCAGCAGCAGGAGCCCAAATATACACTGGAGTTGGCTTCAGGAGCCCAAAAATTGGATGAATCACACCCTGGAGTTGGCAGAAGTTGGCAGCAGCAGCAGCAGGAGCCCAAATATACACTGGAGTTGGCTTCAGGAGCCCAAAAATTGGATGAATCACACCCTGGAGTTGGCAGAAGTTGGCAGCAGCAGCAGCAGGAGCCCAAATATACACTGGAGTTGGCTTCAGGAGCCCAAAAATTGGATGAATCACACCCTGGAGTTGGCAGAAGTTGGCAGCAGCAGCAGCAGGAGCCCAAATATACACTGGAGTTGGCTTCAGGAGCCCAAAAATTGGATGAATCACACCCTGGAGTTGGCAGGAGTTGACAGTAGCAGCAGCAGGAGCCCAAATATACACTGGAGTTGGCTTCAGGAGCCCAAAAATTGGATGAATCACACCCTGGAGTTGGCAGGAGTTGACAGCAGCAGCAGCAGGAGCCCAAATATACACTGGAGTTGGCTTCAGGAGCCCAAAAATTGGATGAATCACACCCTGGAGTTGGCAGAAGTTGGCAGCAGCAGCAGCAGGAGCCCAAATATACACTGGAGTTGGCTTCAGGAGCCCAAAAATTGGATGAATCACACCCTGGAGTTGGCAGAAGTTGGCAGCAGCAGCAGCAGGAGCCCAAATATACACTGGAGTTGGCTTCAGGAGCCCAAAAATTGGATGAATCACACCCTGGAGTTGGCAGGAGTTGACAGTAGCAGCAGCAGGAGCCCAAATATACACTGGAGTTGGCTTCAGGAGCCCAAAAATTGGATGAATCACACCCTGGAGTTGGCAGAAGTTGGCAGCAGCAGCAGCAGGAGCCCAAATATACACTGGAGTTGGCTTCAGGAGCCCAAAAATTGGATGAATCACACCCTGGAGTTGGCAGAAGTTGGCAGCAGCAGCAGCAGGAGCCCAAATATACACTGGAGTTGGCTTCAGGAGCCCAAAAATTGGATGAATCACACCCTGGAGTTGGCAGGAGTTGACAGTAGCAGCAGCAGGAGCCCAAATATACACTGGAGTTGGCTTCAGGAGCCCAAAAATTGGATGAATCACACCCTGGAGTTGGCAGGAGTTGGCAGCAGCAGCAGCAGGAGCCCAAATATACACTGGAGTTGGCTTCA
Organism: Gastrophryne carolinensis; assembly: GCA_027917425.1. NCBI lineage: Eukaryota > Metazoa > Chordata > Amphibia > Anura > Microhylidae > Gastrophryne > Gastrophryne carolinensis. The sequence continues at coordinate 269,924,277 of CM051239.1, read as the reverse complement.
GGAGCCCAAAAATTGGATGAATCACACCCTGGAGTTGGCAGAAGTTGGCAGCAGCAGCAGCAGGAGCCCAAATATACACTGGAGTTGGCTTCAGGAGCCCAAAAATTGGATGAATCACACCCTGGAGTTGGCAGAAGTTGGCAGCAGCAGCAGCAGGAGCCCAAATATACACTGGAGTTGGCTTCAGGAGCCCAAAAATTGGATGAATCACACCCTGGAGTTGGCAGGAGTTGACAGTAGCAGCAGCAGGAGCCCAAATATACACTGGAGTTGGCTTCAGGAGCCCAAAAATTGGATGAATCACACCCTGGAGTTGGCAGGAGTTGACAGTAGCAGCAGCAGGAGCCCAAATATACACTGGAGTTGGCTTCAGGAGCCCAAAAATTGGATGAATCACACCCTGGAGTTGGCAGAAGTTGGCAGCAGCAGCAGCAGGAGCCCAAATATACACTGGAGTTGGCTTCAGGAGCCCAAAAATTGGATGAATCACACCCTGGAGTTGGCAGAAGTTGGCAGCAGCAGCAGCAGGAGCCCAAATATACACTGGAGTTGGCTTCAGGAGCCCAAAAATTGGATGAATCACACCCTGGAGTTGGCAGGAGTTGACAGTAGCAGCAGCAGGAGCCCAAATATACACTGGAGTTGGCTTCAGGAGCCCAAAAATTGGATGAATCACACCCTGGAGTTGGCAGAAGTTGGCAGCAGCAGCAGCAGGAGCCCAAATATACACTGGAGTTGGCTTCAGGAGCCCAAAAATTGGATGAATCACACCCTGGAGTTGGCAGAAGTTGGCAGCAGCAGCAGCAGGAGCCCAAATATACACTGGAGTTGGCTTCAGGAGCCCAAAAATTGGATGAATCACACCCTGGAGTTGGCAGGAGTTGACAGTAGCAGCAGCAGGAGCCCAAATATACACTGGAGTTGGCTTCAGGAGCCCAAAAATTGGATGAATCACACCCTGGAGTTGGCAGAAGTTGGCAGCAGCAGCAGCAGGAGCCCAAATATACACTGGAGTTGGCTTCAGGAGCCCAAAAATTGGATGAATCACACCCTGGAGTTGGCAGAAGTTGGCAGTAGCAGCAGCAGGAGCCCAAATATACACTGGAGTTGGCTTCAGGAGCCCAAAAATTGGATGAATCACACCCTGGAGTTGGCAGGAGTTGACAGTAGCAGCAGCAGGAGCCCAAATATACACTGGAGTTGGCTTCAGGAGCCCAAAAATTGGATGAATCACACCCTGGAGTTGGCAGGAGTTGACAGTAGCAGCAGCAGGAGCCCAAATATACACTGGAGTTGGCTTCAGGAGCCCAAAAATTGGATGAATCACACCCTGGAGTTGGCAGAAGTTGGCAGCAGCAGCAGCAGGAGCCCAAATATACACTGGAGTTGGCTTCAGGAGCCCAAAAATTGGATGAATCACACCCTGGAGTTGGCAGAAGTTGGCAGCAGCAGCAGCAGGAGCCCAAATATACACTGGAGTTGGCCTCAGGAGCCCAAAAATTGGATGAATCACACCCTGGAGTTGGCAGAAGTTGGCAGCAGCAGCAGCAGCAGCAGGAGCCCAAATATACACTGGAGTTGGCCTCAGGAGCCCAAAAATTGGATGAATCACACCCTGGAGTTGGCAGGAGTTGACAGTAGCAGCAGCAGGAGCCCAAATATACACTGGAGTTGGATGAATCACACCCTGGAGTTGGCAGAAGTTGGCAGCAGCAGCAGCAGGAGCCCAAATATACACTGGAGTTGGCTTCAGGAGCCCACAAATTGGATGAATCACACCCTGGAGTTGGCAGGAGTTGGCAGCAGCAGCAGCAGGAGCCCAAATATACACTGGAGTTGGCTTCAGGAGCCCAAAAATTGGATGAATCACACCCTGGAGTTGGCAGGAGTTGACAGTAGCAGCAGCAGGAGCCCAAATATACACTGGAGTTGGCTTCAGGAGCCCAAAAATTGGATGAATCACACCCTGGAGTTGGCAGAAGTTGGCAGCAGCAGCAGCAGGAGCCCAAATATACACTGGAGTTGGCTTCAGGAGCCCAAAAATTGGATGAATCACACCCTGGAGTTGGCAGAAGTTGGCAGCAGCAGCAGCAGGAGCCCAAATATACACTGGAGTTGGCTTCAGGAGCCCAAAAATTGGATGAATCACACCCTGGAGTTGGCAGAAGTTGGCAGCAGCAGCAGCAGGAGCCCAAATATACACTGGAGTTGGCTTCAGGAGCCCAAAAATTGGATGAATCACACCCTGGAGTTGGCAGAAGTTGGCAGCAGCAGCAGCAGGAGCCCAAATATACACTGGAGTTGGCTTCAGGAGCCCAAAAATTGGATGAATCACACCCTGGAGTTGGCAGGAGTTGACAGTAGCAGCAGCAGGAGCCCAAATATACACTGGAGTTGGCTTCAGGAGCCCAAAAATTGGATGAATCACACCCTGGAGTTGGCAGAAGTTGGCAGCAGCAGCAGCAGGAGCCCAAATATACACTGGAGTTGGCTTCAGGAGCCCAAAAATTGGATGAATCACACCCTGGAGTTGGCAGGAGTTGACAGTAGCAGCAGCAGGAGCCCAAATATACACTGGAGTTGGCTTCAGGAGCCCAAAAATTGGATGAATCACACCCTGGAGTTGGCAGAAGTTGGCAGCAGCAGCAGCAGGAGCCCAAATATACACTGGAGTTGGCTTCAGGAGCCCAAAAATTGGATGAATCACACCCTGGAGTTGGCAGAAGTTGGCAGCAGCAGCAGCAGGAGCCCAAATATACACTGGAGTTGGCTTCAGGAGCCCAAAACTTGGATGAATCACACCCTGGAGTTGGCAGGAGTTGACAGTAGCAGCAGCAGGAGCCCAAATATACACTGGAGTTGGCTTCAGGAGCCCAAAAATTGGATGAATCACACCCTGGAGTTGGCAGGAGTTGGCAGCAGCAGCAGCAGGAGCCCAAATATACACTGGAGTTGGCTTCAGGAGCCCAAAAATTGGATGAATCACACCCTGGAGTTGGCAGAAGTTGGCAGCAGCAGCAGCAGGAGCCCAAATATACACTGGAGTTGGCTTCAGGAGCCCAAAAATTGGATGAATCACACCCTGGAGTTGGCAGAAGTTGGCAGCAGCAGCAGCAGGAGCCCAAATATACACTGGAGTTGGCTTCAGGAGCCCAAAAATTGGATGAATCACACCCTGGAGTTGGCAGGAGTTGACAGTAGCAGCAGCAGGAGCCCAAATATACACTGGAGTTGGCTTCAGGAGCCCAAAAATTGGATGAATCACACCCTGGAGTTGGCAGAAGTTGGCAGCAGCAGCAGCAGGAGCCCAAATATACACTGGAGTTGGCTTCAGGAGCCCAAAAATTGGATGAATCACACCCTGGAGTTGGCAGAAGTTGGCAGCAGCAGCAGCAGGAGCCCAAATATACACTGGAGTTGGCTTCAGGAGCCCAAAAATTGGATGAATCACACCCTGGAGTTGGCAGGAGTTGACAGTAGCAGCAGCAGGAGCCCAAATATACACTGGAGTTGGCTTCAGGAGCCCAAAAATTGGATGAATCACAGCCTGGAGTTGGCAGGAGTTGACAGTAGCAGCAGCAGGAGCCCAAATATACACTGGAGTTGGCTTCAGGAGCCCAAAAATTGGATGAATCACACCCTGGAGTTGGCAGGAGTTGACAGTAGCAGCAGCAGGAGCCCAAAAAATGGCCTAAAGACATAAATATGTTTTGCACCATTTGGAAAGTGTAAAACGTGGCACCATGCTGAATCTAGTCGCATGCATCAGGCATTGGTGGGTGGAAATCCTGGCTGATCCATCCCTGATTCATTTTGACAAAGGTGAGTCTCTCCACATTTTTAGTTGACAGACGAGTTCTCCTCGCCGTAACTATGGCCCCCGCCGCACTAAACACCCGCTCAGATGGCACGCTACTTGCCGGGCAGGACAGCTTTTCCAGGGCAAACTCTGCTAGTTGCGGCCACAAATCAAGTTTGGCTGCCCAGAAGTCCAGCGGATCCTCAAGGTGTGTTGGCATGGTCATGTCAAAGTATGACATGACCTGCTGGTTCAGGTCCTGCTCCAGGTCTTCCTGCTGCTCATGAGTAGCCTCACTATGCGGGTGTAGAAAGCTACTCATTAGCGACTGAAGACTGAGGCTGCTGCTGGTGATGGAGCTTCTGCTGCTGCTGCTGCCAACCCCCCCAGCGGCCATGGCAGTGGAAGGTGAGCGCAGAGGTCCCCTCGAGTCAGACCTGCGAGAGTATGGACCATGGCGCAGATAGGCATCGGCCAACTGCCTACGTAGAATGTCTTTGTAGTAGTTGAGTTTGTCCTCCCTCTCGGTGGGTTTAAAAAATGCCCCCATTTTGTGCCGGAAGCGAGGGTCCAATAAGGTGGACAGCCAGAAGTCATCCCGCCGACAGATGGAAACAATTCTGGGGTCACTACGCAAGCACGTGAGCATGCTTCGTGCCATTTGCGCAAGTGACTCGGATGGACTACCTGTCTCCATCTCCACTGCATACTGCCACGGTGTGCCCGGGTCCTCTGTCTCTCCTTCCTCAAAAACCTCTAGCTCCTCTGGCTGCTCCTGCTCCTCCTCTCCTGTCCGCTGACTAGATAAACCAGCCATTTCGCCAAGCCTAAACTGTGTTTCGCTGGGCAACTCCTCCTCCTCCTCTTCCTCCTCCTCCTCCTCCAGTTCAGCTCCAAGGGGGTTCATGTGGCCGTAAGATGTAAACGCCATGTCTCCAGTGCCCTGACCAGCCATGGTTTCCAACATGTGCTGTAGTACATGAAGCAGTGGAATCACGTCGTTCATCCCGTAATCCTGCCGACTGACAAATAAAGTGGCTTCCTCAAAGGGCCTGAGCAAACGGCAGGTGTCACGTATGAGCTGCCACTGGTTGACATTGAAGTTACACAGGGGAGTCCCCCTATCTGCTTGGATCATCAGGAAATCCGTGATGGCTTTTCTCTGTTCATATAATCGGTCCAACATGTGAAGGGTGGAATTCCAACGGGTGGAAACATCGCAAATCAGACTATGTTGGGGGATACCATTCTGACGCTGTAGCTCAAGAAGGGTGTGTTTGGCAGTGTAGGAGTGGCTGAAGTGCATGCAAAGTTTCCGTGAAGTTGTTAGGATGTCCTGCAGATGGGGGGAACACTTCAGAAACCGCTTGACAACCAGATTGAAGACGTGAGCCATGCAGGGGGCATGGGTCAGGCTTCCTTGGCGCAGCGCAGACAAAATGTTCTTCCCATTGTCGGTAACCATGATTCCCATTTTAAGTTTTCTCGGAGTAAGCCATGTTTGGATTTCCTGATGAATACATTTAAGCAGTTCCTCCCCTGTGTGACTCCGTTCGCCAAGACAAACCATGTGAAGCACTGCGTGACACCTCCGTGCCCTGCACACATGGTAGACTGGAGGGGCACTGAGACTTGAGCCTACAGTGGAGGGTGAGGAGATGGCGGAGGATGAGGAGGCCGAGTCGCACGGTGTCACAGGCCCAATGGGCATAGAGCGCGGAGGCCGAAGCGGCGTGACCTGTCCAAGTTGCTGCTGCAAAGGGACCACATTCACCCAGTGGGCCGTAAACGACATGTACTGCCCCTGACCGTAGTTACAGCTCCAGATGTCGGCGCTGCCATGTATTTTGCTACACACCGACAGGCTCAAGGACTGGCCCACCTTCTGTTCAACAAAAGTGTGCAGCGCTGGTACTGCCTTCTTGGCAAAGAAATGACGGCTTGGGACTCTCCACCTCGGCTCGGCACAAGCCATCAGTTCTCTGAAAGGTGCAGATTCCACCACCTGAAAAGGGAGCGACTGCAGCACCAGCAACTTGGACAGGAGCACATTCAGCTTCTGCGCCGTAGGATGAGTGGGCGCATACTGCTGTCTCTTGGACATGGCTTCGCTGATGGATTGCTGGCGGGATGCATGACTTGGAGGAGGAGGAGCAGGAGCGACAGAGGATGGGTATGACGCACAGCTGCCTTCGGCTGAGGTGCTGGAGCCTTGGCTGGCAGAAATTGGGAGCTCACTTGGTGAGGAAGCAGACTGGACCACCCCTTGGGAGCCTCGGTTCTCCCAGGTCGTTTTATGGTGACGCATCATATGTTGACGCAGGGCCGTGGTGCCAACATTTGGACCCTGGCCACGCTTCACCTTTTGCCTACATATCTTGCATGTGGCCATGTTACCCTCCTGCGGATGCCTCAGGAAAAACTGCCACACTGCCGAGTAGCTACTTTTCCCACCCCCTGGCCTCACTGATTCACTGCTGCTGTTGCCAACTCCAGGAACCCCTGCTCCACTACCTCCCGATAAGGTAGACTGCCGCACAGCAGGTGCTCTACCCCGGCCCCGGCCCCGGCCGGCTCCAGCCTTTGGAATTGTGCCCCCATGCTGACTGCTACCACCTTGCTGCCTCAGCTGCTGACTCCGGGGCAACCTGCACCCCTCTTCTCCTGATGATGACGATGAAGCCCCTTCATCACCCGGCTCCCAAGTGCGATCGGCTTCATCGTCATCATCATCATCATCACCGGGTTGTGGCTGTACGTCACTGATGTTCGTGGATTCGTCAACAGTGTCTGGCGCAGGAGCTGGAACGCTCGCAGCACCCACGACACTGTCCACATCACTATTTGTCTGCCTAGCTAAAGAAGCCACCTCCATTTCTTGGCTGGGCAGTAGCTGCTGACTGTCCTCTATCTGATGGTCCTCCTCACTAAAGAGTGGAGCTGAACCCAAAGCATAGGATACGTCGCTGGGGGAGGGAACGGCGTAGGCCAGAGGCAATGGGAGGACAGGGACTGCTCTCGGGGCATGCCAACTCAGGGTTGTGTCAGAGGAACCTACCGACCCTAGACTGGGGGTCTCAGACGTAAGTTGTGATGATGTTGTTGATGAGCGCGTCAACCAATCTACCACGGCAGATGCGTTACTGGTGGAGACCCGACCGCTAGCAGATACTGGCAGATTAGGTCTCTCAGCGTGACTCCTGCTGCTACTGGCCCCCAGTCTGATGCGAGCTCTGCCTGCGGAATCTTGGCCTCTGCCACTCCTCTTTTCACTTCCAGGCACTTGTCTGCCCGACATAGTCTAACTGGCGTGGTAGTAGGTGATATTTAAAAAAACCCCGGGCAGCGGTGGGTCTATATGAAACAGAATATAATGCACACCAAAAGTGAGCAGTAACACTCAGCCTCCAACAGGCCTGCTTAGTGTAAATAAGAGAGCTGCTTAGTGTAAATAAAGAGGGGTATGCTATGTTACAGAATGGGATGCCTCAACAGAAGTGCACCTGGCAGGCAGCAGTAAGCCTATGCCCAGCAAAAGTGTCTTATAATATAAATATAATAAGAGCAAATGCTTATATGGTCTTAAACAGAGGCTGCTTTAGTCACAGAATGGGATGCCCCGGGCAGGAATCGAGCTGGCAGGGTACAGTAGTGCTTTGGCCAGCAAAAGTGTCTTTATCAGGCCTAATTTCAAATATGATAAGAGCAAATGCTTATATGGTCTTAAACAGAGGCTGCTTTAGTCACAGAATGGGATGCCCCGGGCAGGAATCGAGCTGGCAGGGTACAGTAGTGCTTTGGCCAGCAAAAGTGTCTTTATCAGGCCTAATTTCAAATATGATAAGAGCAAATGCTTATATGGTCTTAAACAGAGGCTGCTTTAGTCACAGAATGGGATGCCCCGGGCAGGAATCGAGCTGGCAGGGTACAGTAGTGCTTTGGCCAGCAAAAGTGTCTTTATCAGGCTAATTTCAAATATGATAAGAGCAAATGCTTATATGGTCTTAAACAGAGGCTGCTTTAGTCACAGAATGGGATGCCCCGGGCAGGAATCGAGCTGGCAGGGTACAGTAGTGCTTTGGCCAGCAAAAGTGTCTTTATCAGGCCTAATTTCAAATATGATAAGAGCAAATGCTTATATGGTCTTAAACAGAGGCTGCTGTAGTCACAGAATGGGATGCCCCGGGCAGGAATCGAGCTGGCAGGGTACAGTAGTGCTTTGGCCAGCAAAAGTGTCTTTATCAGGCCTAATTTCAAATATGATAAGAGCAAATGCTTATATGGTCTTAAACAGAGGCTGCTTTAGTCACAGAATGGGATGCCCCGGGCAGGAATCGAGCTGGCAGGGTACAGTAGTGCTTTGGCCAGCAAAAGTGTCTTTATCAGGCCTAATTTCAAATATGATAAGAGCAAATGCTTATATGGTCTTAAACAGAGGCTGCTTTAGTCACAGAATGGGATGCCCCGGGCAGGAATCGAGCTGGCAGGGTACAGTAGTGCTTTGGCCAGCAAAAGTGTCTTTATCAGGCTAATTTCAAATATGATAAGAGCAAATGCTTATATGGTCTTAAACAGAGGCTGCTTTAGTCACAGAATGGGATGCCCCGGGCAGGAATCGAGCTGGCAGGGTACAGTAGTGCTTTGGCCAGCAAAAGTGTCTTTATCAGGCCTAATTTCAAATATGATAAGAGCAAATGCTTATATGGTCTTAAACAGAGGCTGCTGTAGTCACAGAATGGGATGCCCCGGGCAGGAATCGAGCTGGCAGGGTACAGTAGTGCTTTGGCCAGCAAAAGTGTCTTTATCAGGCCTAATTTCAAATATGATAAGAGCAAATGCTTATATGGTCTTAAACAGAGGCTGCTTTAGTCACAGAATGGGATGCCCCGGGCAGGAATCGAGCTGGCAGGGTACAGTAGTGCTTTGGCCAGCAAAAGTGTCTTTATCAGGCCTAATTTCAAATATGATAAGAGCAAATGCTTATATGGTCTTAAACAGAGGCTGCTGTAGTCACAGAATGGGATGCCCCGGGCAGGAATCGAGCTGGCAGGGTACAGTAGTGCTTTGGCCAGCAAAAGTGTCTTTATCAGGCCTAATTTCAAATATGATAAGAGCAAATGCTTATATGGTCTTAAACAGAGGCTGCTTTAGTCACAGAATGGGATGCCCCGGGCAGGAATCGAGCTGGCAGGGTACAGTAGTGCTTTGGCCAGCAAAAGTGTCTTTATCAGGCCTAATTTCAAATATGATAAGAGCAAATGCTTATATGGTCTTAAACAGAGGCTGCTTTAGTCACAGAATGGGATGCCCCGGGCAGGAATCGAGCTGGCAGGGTACAGTAGTGCTTTGGCCAGCAAAAGTGTCTTTATCAGGCCTAATTTCAAATATGATAAGAGCAAATGCTTATATGGTCTTAAACAGAGGCTGCTTTAGTCACAGAATGGGATGCCCCGGGCAGGAATCGAGCTGGCAGGGTACAGTAGTGCTTTGGCCAGCAAAAGTGTCTTTATCAGGCCTAATTTCAAATATGATAAGAGCAAATGCTTATATGGTCTTAAACAGAGGCTGCTTTAGTCACAGAATGGGATGCCCCGGGCAGGAATCGAGCTGGCAGGGTACAGTAGTGCTTTGGCCAGCAAAAGTGTCTTTATCAGGCCTAATTTCAAATATGATAAGAGCAAATGCTTATATGGTCTTAAACAGAGGCTGCTGTAGTCACAGAATGGGATGCCCCGGGCAGGAATCGAGCTGGCAGGGTACAGTAGTGCTTTGGCCAGCAAAAGTGTCTTTATCAGGCCTAATTTCAAATATGATAAGAGCAAATGCTTATATGGTCTTAAACAGAGGCTGCTTTAGTCACAGAATGGGATGCCCCGGGCAGGAATCGAGCTGGCAGGGTACAGTAGTGCTTTGGCCAGCAAAAGTGTCTTTATCAGGCCTAATTTCAAATATGATAAGAGCAAATGCTTATATGGTCTTAAACAGAGGCTGCTTTAGTCACAGAATGGGATGCCCCGGGCAGGAATCGAGCTGGCAGGGTACAGTAGTGCTTTGGCCAGCAAAAGTGTCTTTATCAGGCCTAATTTCAAATATGATAAGAGCAAATGCTTATATGGTCTTAAACAGAGGCTGCTGTAGTCACAGAATGGGATGCCCCGGGCAGGAATCGAGCTGGCAGGGTACAGTAGTGCTTTGGCCAGCAAAAGTGTCTTTATCAGGCCTAATTTCAAATATGATAAGAGCAAATGCTTATATGGTCTTAAACAGAGGCTGCTTTAGTCACAGAATGGGATGCCCCGGGCAGGAATCGAGCTGGCAGGGTACAGTAGTGCTTTGGCCAGCAAAAGTGTCTTTATCAGGCTAATTTCAAATATGATAAGAGCAAATGCTTATATGGTCTTAAACAGAGGCTGCTTTAGTCACAGAATGGGATGCCCCGGGCAGGAATCGAGCTGGCAGGGTACAGTAGTGCTTTGGCCAGCAAAAGTGTCTTTATCAGGCCTAATTTCAAATATGATAAGAGCAAATGCTTATATGGTCTTAAACAGAGGCTGCTTTAGTCACAGAATGGGATGCCCCGGGCAGGAATCGAGCTGGCAGGGTACAGTAGTGCTTTGGCCAGCAAAAGTGTCTTTATCAGGCCTAATTTCAAATATGATAAGAGCAAATGCTTATATGGTCTTAAACAGAGGCTGCTGTAGTCACAGAATGGGATGCCCCGGGCAGGAATCGAGCTGGCAGGGTACAGTAGTGCTTTGGCCAGCAAAAGTGTCTTTATCAGGCCTAATTTCAAATATGATAAGAGCAAATGCTTATATGGTCTTAAACAGAGGCTGCTTTAGTCACAGAATGGGATGCCCCGGGCAGGAATCGAGCTGGCAGGGTACAGTAGTGCTTTGGCCAGCAAAAGTGTCTTTATCAGGCCTAATTTCAAATATGATAAGAGCAAATGCTTATATGGTCTTAAACAGAGGCTGCTTTAGTCACAGAATGGGATGCCCCGGGCAGGAATCGAGCTGGCAGGGTACAGTAGTGCTTTGGCCAGCAAAAGTGTCTTTATCAGGCTAATTTCAAATATGATAAGAGCAAATGCTTATATGGTCTTAAACAGAGGCTGCTTTAGTCACAGAATGGGATGCCCCGGGCAGGAATCGAGCTGGCAGGGTACAGTAGTGCTTTGGCCAGCAAAAGTGTCTTTATCAGGCCTAATTTCAAATATGATAAGAGCAAATGCTTATATGGTCTTAAACAGAGGCTGCTGTAGTCACAGAATGGGATGCCCCGGGCAGGAATCGAGCTGGCAGGGTACAGTAGTGCTTTGGCCAGCAAAAGTGTCTTTATCAGGCCTAATTTCAAATATGATAAGAGCAAATGCTTATATGGTCTTAAACAGAGGCTGCTTTAGTCACAGAATGGGATGCCCCGGGCAGGAATCGAGCTGGCAGGGTACAGTAGTGCTTTGGCCAGCAAAAGTGTCTTTATCAGGCCTAATTTCAAATATGATAAGAGCAAATGCTTATATGGTCTTAAACAGAGGCTGCTTTAGTCACAGAATGGGATGCCTCACAGCAGACTTAAGATCAGTTCAGTATATATGCACAGTTAGTTACTATAAGCAGCCTGAAAACGCTAACAAAGGCTGGATGAAAAAAAAAAAATCTCCCTGTCAGCCAGCTCCGTTTTTCCTACCTTTCCCTGGCTTTCTGTCTGTCTCCTGTCTGTCTCCTGCCTGTCTCCTGCCTGTCTCCAGCCTGTCCCTGTCTGTCCCTGTCTCCAGCCTGTCTAACTGCCTCAGCTACACAGCGTTCTGTCTGTCTGTCACGAATGCAATAGAGAAATGAGGAAAAGCAAGATGGCCGCCGTTAAATACCGCTGTGTGACGTCACCGGGCTTGCTGGCTGCTGATAGGCTGCATGTGACTGCCCCAGCTTGCACTGGCGCGGGATACATGTCCAGACATGTCCCGCCCGCCATCTTAGAATGCCTGTAATGTAAATGAATGGATGTTAAAGGAAAACTTCGAGTGATCGAATCGCGGGGAAATTCGGATTCGATCCGAATCGAATTTTTCCTGAAATTCGGATCGAATCCGGGTTCGTCCGGATCGATTCGCTCATCCCTAGTGTGATTCATCCAATTTTTGGGCTCCTGAAGCCAACCCCAGTGTCTCTTTAAAGTAATGTTTGGGCTCCTGCTGCTGCTGCCAACTCCAGGGTGTGATTCATCCAATTTTTGGGCTCCTGAATCCAACCCCAGTGTCTCTTTAAAGTAATGTTTGGGCTCCTGCTGCTACTGCCAACTCCAGGGTGTGATTCATCCAATTTTTGGGCTCCTGCTGCCAACCCCAGTGTCTCTTTAAAGTAATGTTTGGGCTCCTGCTGCTGCTGCCAACTCCAGGGTGTGATTCATCCAATTTTGGGGCTCCTGAAGCCAACCCCAGTGTCTCTTTAAAGTAATGTTTGGGCTTCTGCTGCTGCTGCTGCTGCCAACTCCAGGGTGTGAATCATCCAATTTTTGGGCTCCTGAAGCCAACTCCAGTGTCTCTTTAAAGTAATGTCTGGGCTCCTGCTGCTGCTGCTGCTGCCAACTCCAGGGTGTGATTCATCCAATTTTTGGGCTCCTGAAGCCAACCCCAGTGTCTCTTTAAAGTAATGTTTGGGCTCCTGCTGCTGCTGCCAACTCCAGGGTGTGATTCATCCAATTTTGGGCTCCTGCTGCCAAATCCAGTGTCTCTTTAAAGTAATATTTGGGCTCCTGCTGCTGCTGCTTGCAACTCCAGGGTGTGATTCATCCAATCTTTGGGCTCCTGCAGCCAACTCCAGTGTCTCTTTCAAGCTATGTTTGGGCTCCTGCTGCTGCTGCTGCTTGAAGCTCCAGGGTGTGTCAGTCAATTTTTGGGTTCCTGCTGCTGCCAACTCCAGTGTCTCTTTCAGCCAATGTTTGGGCTCCTGCTTCTGCTTGCAACTCCAGGGTGTGATTCATCCAATTTTTGGGCTCCTGCTGCTGCCAACTCCAGTGTCTCTTTAAAGCAATGTTTGGGCTCCTGCCCCTCATAGTGATGCCACTTCAATTCTCTGCAATTGTGCCGCTCTGCGATTCTATTAGCGATGCCTCTGATCTGCATGTGATTTTTATTTACAGTATTATTCAACTAACCCAGCATGCATCCTATGCGTGTTACAGCAAGGCAAAATGGTTTACAACCCTATTGAGGCTCTAGGAGGCTCAGAAATAGCCGTTTTTAATAGCGATTCGTCGCGAATAAATTCGGGTCGAAACGATTTTTGTCGGAAAATTCGTCGAATCAGTCGAATCGAATTTTTCAAAAGTTCGCTCATCTCTAACTAGTAAGAGTGTATTTGTTGCTGCACATAGCTGTGTAGAACAATACCTTATGCTGATGTCTGCCTCCATGCTGCTTCCATTCACCCAATGTGTTTCCCCTTTGCTGTTCATTACTTCTGTATATGCAGCTTCACTGTATTTTACTATGATAATATGTTTGTTACAATGCACTATTAAGTGCTGCCATTTGTTTTGCTACTAGTTTTACCCTACCCCTAAAAAAAAGGTTAAGCGACTCAACGTCAAGTTACTGAATTAGAGGGGAGGAGTTAGCTCGCTGCCGTCTCTCCCGGGTGGAGCAGTCTTGAGCATTCTGTGGTCTACCTGTACTTTTTGGGATGGGAAATTGCTACCCTGGATAGAAAATTTGGAAGAAAGGCTGCTTCTTCACTGAGGTCAAGCCCATGTCTCTAAAATGACTGTATTCTAGTTGGCTTAATTTGTCCTCCTCTGTTCTAGGCTACTCCACTTCACTCCATCCTGCCCAATTCTATTTTAATGTTTTCATATTACAATGATTCAAGAATATATATATATATATATATATATATTGCAGGTAGAATGCAGACTGAATTATTGTTTTTTGCACCCCTGACACTTCATGTCCATTTATACAGAAAAACGGCGACTATAACCAAACCAACACAGTCTACACAAATATACTTTATTTTATCTATTTCGTGAATATGGAACCTTTACATTATACTAATACCATAGCAACATAAACTGGGCAGAATTGCAGAATGAAGCTGTGATAGTGCAGATGCATGACAAATCTTTCAAGCTGAACCATGCAAATAATGAGAGAACGTATTTACGGCTTAGAAAGAAATCCCATGTTATTCCTGGATATTGGAATCATATTGTCAGAAGAATGTGGGTTACCTGTATTTTTAAACCATTTACAGTGCTAACAAAGCATTTGTCTCACTCAAATAATCATTGTTTCCCTGCTAATTCACATTACAAATAGTAATCGCAGACCTCCAATGGGCTTTAGGACTCCAAAACCATGCTATGCTATCAGCAGTAACATGGTTAGCTAACTGCTGTGACTAAATGGATATTGTGAATCACTGCAGGCAATGGATGAAAAGTGATGCCCTCCTAGCACACAATGCTTCTGTGCAGAATTGGTCAAAACAACACAACTTCACAGACAGAGCAGCAGAAGGCACTGGCTCCTCTCTCCATTACCTGGAGCAATATGTGCAGAGAGGGGAGATAATGAAGTACTTGACTAATTCAGTGTGATCCAGCTGACTAAGCCAGGGGGCTTTACAGAGCATGCAAAGCTACAGAGCCCAGTGTTATCCATTTCCCCCGGTACCTGCACAGCCAAAACAAAGAGCAAGGGAGATCAAAAAGCCAGAAAAGTCAGTAGAATAAATAAGGAGTTAAGGCAGCCACCATAGTTCTGTTTCTGAAATATTATTTTACAAACACTTGATTCATAGGCAGGTTTAGGTATGACAGTAGTCTTATTCCAAGTGGTACAAGATTTAGCATTCTGTATTGCACAAAGAAAATATGTTTATCCGTGTGCTTGAGTTTACCAATGGAATCTATTGAGCATTAGTGACTTAAAGCAGACAGTGCTTCAAAAAATTATAACAGCTCAGAAAAATTCCCATAACGGGGCCATTGGGAGCAAGGAGGAATATCTGCAAATCCGAAGTATGCTATACATGTATCCAGCTCACCAATATCCTTTAAAACATAGCCTTTACTAATGCATTTAAAAAGATTGCATACCCAGTGCAAGATATATGTGAAAGGCTACTTGTCCCCGGCTGAGTTGGGTGACGCGTTTCAGGGTTGTGAGCCCCTTAGCCTTACCTTAAAGCAGACCCACACCCTTGGCTTTGGTCCAGGACTAAAAACAGCAACACCACCACACTGTCTCAGCTAACATTCCACTTGAAAGAGAATAAGCATTCGGTAGTATGTGCCGCTGCTTATGGTCCTCCATAGGAGGAGATCCGTAGACAGAGAGATTAATGGGGGCTGAGGGGCCTAAGGATAAAACTGTCCTCTAATGTTGTTAAGTCTTATTTAAATTAAGTTAATTTAAAGTGGTCAGAAATAACTAACAGCCTGCACACATAATAGGAAAAATTGACACTTGATTATTCTAAACAATGAGGCAGAATATAAGCTCAGCACGTTGAGCAAGATGTTTTATATACTTGTTCTGTGTATTTTGATAGACTTGCCTAAATTAGGCTAAACTACTTACTTGTGTTATGTGTGTTCTAGCGTTGGTTTAAAGTACATTCCTTTATACTACATATTAGTGCAATTCAGCGCTGCACTTGAACAAAATTATTGCGTGGTTTGTGCGAGGAATTTACTTTTGTGTCTTGCCCAATTCAGCAGACACCTTTTTACGTGCACCATTTAAATTTGTGCACAAGCTCTAGCACAAGTGAGTATTCTTGTTTTAAATTTGCATGCTTGGGAAAATTCTCGCCATGATTCAGGGGCCACAATTGACCTTAGAGACTGGCTATTAAGGCAAGAAATAGATCTGAGAATTCCCTCAATCTTTTTGCTGGCGAGAATAATGCTTTGGAGGTGTTTTTGTACCCTTTTAGGAGAAATGGAGCCTTTTTATGAATACGTTGCTGAGAGATTGATGAAACTGAACTGTTCATAATCTCCAGTGATTATAGTTTGTAATTTTACAGTATTTTGGTTTGCCTGAAGCAGTGAGCTTGTTAATTGTTCAGTAAATTACTTAAAAATCTCACCAAATATTGTGCAACAATGTGATTAGGAGCAGTCTTGTATTTTACCTTTCTACCCAAGAGAGAGATTTCTAGGGAAGGAGCACTCTAGGACTCTGGGGCTCTGGCAATAGGAACACTCTAGGACTCAATAGGCTGGAGATCCTCTATGTATTTCTTACCTTATACAAATGAAATCACTTTATTTTTCAAAGTATTTTACTATATTCAGGACAGCAAACATACACCCACAATCCAACTTCCTATGCCAAGATAAGGGTCCGTCAGTTAAGGGCTGATGACAATAGGGTAAAAAAACAGGGGGTAACTCAATATCATCATCATTTCAGATTCCATCGGATGGAAAAGAGGGTGGGCAGGGTGGTTATTGGAGAGAATCCTGGTTGCACTACTCTGAGACTACTCTCTCCTCAAATAGGGACTAGAGTGACAGTAGAAGTACACCTATTATCCTTTCTGCAGCCTTAACTGTATACTGTAGCCAAACCTTGTTGCATGCCTATCGCTGTATGACATTGTGTATGGCTGTAACCTTCTGAACATAGGTTCGCTAAACAATAGGAGTGCTTAGCAGACATTTAGCTAGACATAACGTATCTAAAAGATACTAAATATTCTGCCAATTGATGATTCATAGCTTTTATGCTGTGCCTACAACAATTAGTATTATATGACCTAGACACGCACTATGTATCATTCAGGGGAGTAAACAATGAGTTGTCCTGTGGAATTTTTAAAAGGGACCAGAAGCCACTGGCAATATATTTCTTTTATCAACCACTAAGCATGGCATCTGCACTATTACAAAAAAAAAAAAACACCAGCCAACAGATATGTGAACTGGGTGGGTTGTTTTTAAACATTTTTTAAGCAATGAAGACATTTAATAGAAGGCACCATTCATCATTGTCTGAAGAGGGAATTTCCGAGGTTTGTCATTGCTCTCTAGACTTCCTATATGTCGTGCCTTTGTGTTGCTCTGCTAAGACAATACATTTTTTATTTATAATTACTAATGAGTAAACGTTGGATATTCTGATACTCCCTGTGGTTTGGACAGAGGAATATTAAAGCCTTATTTGGCAGTAATAGTCTACACAGTCCATGTCAGCATTTGATGCAAACCTAAAGGGTTCGTAACCAGCACATATCCTCAGGTAACCAATTAGAGTGTGTATCCGATATTGGCAACAACACTCTCTCTGGAATCTTGCCATAGGTAAGAAAACTTACTGGGCCATAAGAAAATGATACCCCTCTATCTATGGTACTCTAATAGCCTCATTCCATTAATTATTATAGCTGTGCTTTGAATGTGCTCAAGCTCTTGGTGCCCAAGACTGTACACTGCATTTCAAATGGGGTCTGACTAGTGACCTGAAGTATGGAAAGCCTCTCTGAGCCAACACACAATAGGATGCAAAAGAAATCTCTTGCACCTAGGGATTGGGCTTTGGACAAATGAGGCGAGAACATATTCCAGTGTGATGAATTCCCCATAGCAAAATAAAAACCATTACCAAGCATTTCCACGTTTAACCCACCTGTGCAGTGAGACAAACACAAACAAGGAGATTGGTGGGCTAGCAACAGTGCCCAGGGAGCAGTAGGGGGGTTATTTGTAATTCTTACTGATTATGGGGGTTATTTAAGAAACGCTAGCGTCAGGAAGTGCCATTGTAGCGGCACATAGTGGTGGGTGAACGCTGAGAGTTGTATGGAAAACCACATTTAAGAAAGCAAATCTGGTGAGCACCTCTAACAGCGTCACATGAATTACTAGAGGCGGCTCAGCGTATAACGCTGGCGCTCTAGGTTCAGGAGCGCCATGTAGTAGCTGTCGCTCAGTAGAGCTCTCTCATACATTTCAATGGTGTTTCATTTGGTTGTGTTAAATAGCGTGTTGCTAAAGTAATTTTTTGGGCTCAAATATTGTGTGGTCTCTCCTGCCCTCCATTTACTGTTTTTTTTTTATGCAGAATTGCATGTGCAGGTCTGACATTGCAGTATCATTCTCACAGTGTTAAAACAATGTCATTCCATATGTTTTCGCTCTGGCGCTGGTGTATATGTGTTTAGACTTTAATCACACAGCGCCTGTGTTTTAGAGCGCCGCTGCTGGTTGTCTGTAGTTTTTTCTTGAATACGGGCTTCAGCGCCGAGTGCCAGATGCACTGAACTGACGCTACCTATCGCTCACTGCAGCGTTGTCCTGTTGTTAGATGTAGCGTAGCCTTGGACGCTTGAACCTTGGGACACCACCTAGCGTTTGCGATTGGCTCTGCAGTGAATCAGGGAGAGCGCTTGTACAGCGCCCTGCACACATCACATTTATCACCGCTGGACAGGATACTACAACGCTTGTTAGAGCGCCCGACAACCGCTTGCAGCGTCTACTAGCATGCACTCTAAGTGCTGCTAGACAGACGCTCATATGACCTTAGTGTTAAATCAGCCCCCACGTTTATGTGCAAAGCAAATAAGATGTATGAAATTCTTAAAGAAATGTCCCAGGAGTGTTTATACTTACAGGAAGCCAACTCACCCTGTGGCTATTAATACGGCTACCAGCATAATACATACACAATACATGTATAGTGGGAGATCTTTAGAGGAGCATCATAGAAATTAAGTGATTCCATACCATCTGTCTTACCCCCTACTAAAGAAAATTGGTAAGCCTGGCCTGAGGGGCAAGTTAGCATAGGTTTTTTTACCCTATAGACAACCTACACATTAAAGAAAGTTTGTATATTTGTAGTACGACATTAGAATAGTATAATATAGTATATAATTTAGATGTAATAAACTTTACTTGCTGAACAAAATAAAAAAAGGGATGTAAATCATAATAGATAGTTAACAGAAGCTTTAGTGTAATTTACTGGTAATTTACACAGTTATCAAATGAAGGTAAAAAGTAGGTAGGGTAACACCTTGATATCACCCAACTTATTGAAAAAATAATAACTGAGATAGCTGAATAGCAGGACTAGGGATGAGCGAACCGGTTCGGACAAACCGGAATTCGCTCCTAATTTCAGGGAAAATTCGATTCGGCACGAACCCGAATTTTTTTTGGTTCGTGCCGATCGAATTTTCCCTGAAATAAAAAAAAAAAAATGCCGGCATGGTGGGAGCGGGCAGGCCGGCTGCGCTGTCAGTGGGCCAGTTTCCGCCGCCCGCTGACAGCGTAGCCGGCCTGCCCGCTCCCACCATGCCGGCATTTTTGCTTAAAAAAAAAAACAAAAATAATAAATAATGGCTACACAGTTGGCCATCTCACTGCCATATTTTCCATATCAGTTGTTTTTTTACTGACAAATTCTGCAGTAAAAATATTTTCGTAACATACCACCACCAGCCTGCGGTTTACCTGTGCTCCATCACAGAGCAGTTAGGTACTATTCGGTTCTCACCCCTGCCTCTGAGTCCATCAGTGAAAGGCCCCACTACTCCCAATGGCTGCCCTTGTTGCCTCCTGCTGCTAACATCGAAGTCCGGCCTCCAATCCCTTTTCTAATAGCAGCCCGCTACTGCCTTTTCTTGCCTCCCAGGGGTTCTGTACATTGTTCTAAGGGGATGCCATTGCAGTACTTCTGTTTAAATGTGCTTGAGATTTACCTCTTGACGACATTTGCATTGTCTGTGTGGCTTTATGCAAAGTAGTTTTACCCCAACAGGGTAAAAAGGAGCAGCCTCATTGGGTCTGCTCTGTCAGTGGAGGCAGTGCAGGTTTAAAAGCATAGCCCAACGGTAAGCAGATTACCAAACAGCTATAGAAAACTGTGAATCAGTCCACCCCTAGGGCTTCCTTGTTCTGCTTCCTTCAATTAATAATTATGCAAATTTACAGCAGCAAATTTCTGGTTGGCAGAATACAATAAAGGCTTTGGGCTTGATTCAACAAAGTTTGTAATTAGAAATTAGTCTGTTTTTTTACTACAGTTTTAACTTTTTAAAATTTTTCTGATTCGACAAAGAAAAAAACACGCATCATGGTCTACACTCATTTTTTGCTTGTCTCCTCTCTTGAAGTTAAAAAAAATGTCTAAAGTGAAAACTGAAACCTACAATTGTAATAAATTTGTGCGATTCAGCACTGATTTAACTCTAGTTTTTACTACTCTTTTGAACAAATTATTTACAGCTGCCCCAAAATTCTCAGCACATTCCCTTGTGTTTTTTTATCCCAAAAAGCCAGATTAGTGTAAAAGACATGCAGAATTAACTTTATATTTTTTTATGACTGTTTTAATTTAAAACTGCCGACTCCTGAGTACCAAACCTAGGCTAAAAGGGCATAGTGAGTTGCCAGGACAAGACTGATGCACTAGCCTGGTACTTTGAGGGGGGCATGATTTGTCTTCATTTTTATTGAAACAGTAAAAATAGATAAATGAATAAATAAAAAGTTAACTCCATTTCAATAGCTGTTTTTTGAATCCACACATACATCCGGAGGGATGAATAACAAAATATGTGCAGCAAATGCAAACAGGAATTCCAATTGCCTTGATCTATTGCTCAGTACATCTATTTATTAGCTATTTATCTATGTGTAAATTACTGTATTAATGAAATATTTAAGCCAATACCCCTGAAAAAGTGCTAAAACCTGGCCAAAGGCCATGGGACTGGAAAGTTGCCAGGGCCGGGAAGCAGGGGGTTTGGCCTTTTGACCCTGGGCTTATTATGCCTGGTGCACCAGTCGGGTAATCTGGAGGAAGGGCCATGCATCTTTTTTCATTTTATTTGAAACAGTTACAAAATAAATAAAGTTAACTCCTCCATATCTGTAGGAATAAATCTATGCAACTGCAATAGTGTTTTTTTCTTCAACATGTTTCACAAGTCATCCAGCTGCCTTTCCTAATAGTGGGAACAAAACATGTGAAGCAAAAGAAAACAGCATGTCCAGTTGCCTTGATCTATTACTGAATACATATCTAGCATTACATGAATGAATGATCCTTCATAACAAAGTGACTAGTTGCATAAGTGCATTAAAAAACAATTGTCACAAATTCACAGAGATATATTACATGGAGATGTCACCTGATCATTCTGAAACTGTGTGAAATGTACCTAAAAACGAAGGCACCATTTGGGGTAAAGACTTCTCAGCTATTCTAAGTATGTCACACACCCCGCTTCAAGAAATTCATAACGTGTGGGTAATACTGACCTGTAGAGGGCGATATGCAGAGATGCCAGGAAAAAAGAGAGCCCCTCCCGGTCCATAAATACCTGGGACCTCCCATTACCCAGTCTTCATTTCTGCAGTCGGCGAGCAAGTCAGAAGATGTGGTCTCCTCCTTGCACAGGGGGATTTCAGGTAGCCGGGATAACTCCCAGCCCTTTATTTATCTATTTCTGCCCAGATCTTTTTTTTTTTTTCTGTTACCTCATGCCTCCCAGCCTAGGCTGACGGTCCGGGTGAGGGTAGAAAAGCACCCTTGGTGCTTAAGAGCAAATGCTCTCCCGTGAGACCCTATATAAGAGGGTAGGCGGTCATCCAGGATGGTGACCCCGGTTTGGGATGCCCCGTCCCTTGGCCTTACACTTTGGGTGGTCCCCCCCTTTGGGTAATGCCCCTCTCTCTAGCGGGATAGCGGAGGGTAGGAGCAGGGCCCCTTATTCGGTGTTAGGTCCAAATTTTGTAATCATTAATTCTTAATAATGTTTTAATGTATTCATTTATTAAATTATCCTCCCAATAGTTATTAACTTATTTATTACTTCATAACAGCGTGTATTTCTCTGTCAAAACGGCGCTGTGTCCGCCATTTTTATGCAGGCTTTCTCCCTGAGGTAAAAGGGGTGGGGCCGGGCATCAGGGTCAAAGCCACGGCCCGCTCCCCACCTTCTGTCTCTTCTGAGACCTCTGAGGGCCTTTTTGCATTGTCATGGCGGAGGGGAGCTTCTCCCCTCATGCTTTCACTCTTGGGGGCGGGGCCGGGCTTTCCAGCGCTGCGGCCCGCCCCTGTGTCACAGGCACCGCTGAGGTGCTTTTCTCTGTGCCTGTTTCCTCAGAAGGAGCTGGCCACGCCCCCCTTCTCTCCTCAGAGCTGCTCTTTACCTCACGGAGAGAGGAAGCTGTCTTCAGGACCACAGTGAGTGGCCCGGTGGGCCCCCCTTCTGTCCCATCACCTATAATTATATATTTTTATGTCATATATATATATATATATTTTATACTCCGCTTTTCTTATTAGCCTTTTTTATTATGTCTTTCAGATATAACCTACAGTGGTGTTAGGGGGTTTCTCCCGGTCCTAGGGTCCCTGGGTTCTTAATTGGCTTATTGCAAATCCTCCCACTTGGGACATTAAAGGGGCATTCCGGGTTGCTTATATGCGTAATTCCCTCGGTCATTGCGACCAACTATAAGTTCACCTTATGGAGGCATCCCCGGATACTGGGCTCGGGCTCCCCTCGGGGCAATCCCGGAAGTGTATGGGGTGTGGGGCATCCCTTACTGGCGATGATGTATATCTGTGTATACCATGCGCACAGCAGACTATTACGCGGCAGTCCGGACCCCAGGCGTCTGGTTCAGCGCCGCCGGTCTCTCCTCCCCCCCTCCCAGTTTAATCCGTGCCCAGTCTGACGTTGTCATGGGCGGGCAGTTGCAATCGGAGATGTGTGCCCGATTGGCCAATCTTGAAAAATTATTCTCCAGCACGGTCACCAGAAAGGCTCCGGCTAAGAGAAAGCACTTGTCGCCGTCTTCACCGGCGGCCGACTTGGATGATCTTGATAATCTGGACTGGTCTGATTACTCCCAACTTGAGGAAGGGGAGGTTTATGAAGAATCAGATCATTCAGACGATCAGCAGTTTGTGGGTGCTGATACCGAGCGGGGCTTGGGGAGGTCTTCGGATACTTCTAATGTTCTGGCTCAGATGTTTGAGGTTTTGGCTATTTCTCCTCCTGAGGTGGTTCCACAGCAAAAGGGGGAATTTTTCGAAGAATCCAGGCCGCGCTTGGAATTTCCTAACCAAAAGCATTTTGATGGGATTATTGCTAAGGAATGGGAGAGGCCTGCCTGGCTCCCAGGTGTCCCTCAGGGTTGGGACAAAAAATATCCCTTTCCCTTGGATACGGTTAAGCGTTGGGCGTCCCCTCCCGAGGTGGATACACAGATTCTGCGTTTATCCAACACTACTGTTTTAAATTCTCCTGATTGCTCCACGCTTAAAGATGGTGAGGATAAACGCATTGACCAAATGGCTTGTCATGGTTTTGCCAGTGTTGGGTCAGCCATGAGGCCGGTTTGTGCTTCAGCGCTGCTGGTGGTGGCTACCAGGTCGGTGGTCAGGGACCTGTTGACTTCTTCCGGGTTAGATCCGGATAGTGACGAGTTCCTTGGCCTTAAAAGATGTGAATTGTTTTTGTCATTTGTTCTAGCCGCCTTGGATGACACACTGATGATGTGTGGCAGAACGTCGGCTCTATTGGTGACTATTCGGCGTTCGGTTTGGTTGCGCCAGTGGGCGGCTGATTTTGTGTCTAAAAAGTCGCTGACCGCTCTTCCCTTTGTGGGATTACGGCTCTTTGGTGAGAAGTTGGATTCAGTTGCCAAGGGTGGTAAGTTACCTCAACTGAAAAAAAACAGCGTCGTCCCTTTCGGGGGCGGGTTCCTTTGCTCCTTCCTTTCGTGGGGCTAGAGCTGGCAGAGGAATTATTTTCCCCGCAGCCAGAGGAGATTCCTGGAACAGGGGCAGAGGACGTGCCCGCCCAGGATACAGCTGGGGCTCTAAGCCCAAACCCGCTACCAAGCCAGCTCAGCAATGAGGGGGCGCCCTCACCCATGTGGGTGGGGGGACGGCTGCAACACTTCTCCCAGGTCTGGGACCGGGAGGTCTCGGACAGATGGATCCGGGAAGTGGTGACTTCCGGCTACAAGCTGGAGTTCGAGCTCCGGCCCCCTCCCAGATTCCTCAGGTCTCGGGTGCCTTCGGACCTTCTGGCCGCGCAGGAGCTCCAGGTGGCAGTAAAGAGTCTGTTGGATATGGCAGTTATTTGCCCAGTGCCCCCCTCAGACAGCGGTCGGGGCTTTTATTCCAATCTGTTCACGGTGCCCAAGAAGGACGGCTCGGTGCGACCCATTCTGGATCTAAAGATCCTCAACAGGTTCGTCCATACGAGGAAATTTCACATGGAAACGCTGCGTTCAGCTATCCATTCTCTTCAGCAGGGGGACTTTCTGACGTCTGTAGACATCAAGGACGCCTATCTGCATGTGCCGATTTTTCCAGCGCCCCAGAGATTTCTCAGGTTCGTGGTGGAGGATTGGCATTTTCAGTTTGTGACACTTCCTTTCGGTCTTACCTCGGCTCCAAGGGTTTTCACCAAGGTGCTGGCCGGGGTGATGGCTCTCCTCAGAGCCCAGGGTATTCGCATTGTCCCTTATCTGGATGACCTTCTCATTATGGCATCTTCCTTCAGCCAAGCGGTATTGGACACCAGAACTGTGGTGTCCACTCTGGAGAGATTCGGGTGGGTGATCAACTACCCCAAGTCCTCCCTTTCTCCGTCTAGGTTAGTGTCTTTTCTGGGAATGTCCCTGGATACTTCCCAGGCCAGGGTGTTTCTTCCTCAGTCCAAGGTTCTCTTGATTCAGGAGTTGGTTCGACTCCTCCTGTCTATCCCTCGTCCGGCCATCAGACTGGGGATGAGGCTGGTGGGATTGATGGTAGCCTCCTTCGAAGCGGTTCCCTTTGCTCAGTTCCACACAAGGACACTCCAGCTCCATCTGTTGGCGGCCTGGGTCGGGTCGCCACTGTCGTTGGATCAGTCCTTCCTGATGACCCCCCGAGTTCGGTGCTCCCTTCAGTGGTGGCTGGATCCAATCAATCTGTCGAGGGGCAGATCCTTTCTGGCCCCTTGTTGGGATGCCAGTCTATCAGGATGGGGGGGGGGGGTTCTGGAAGGATCGTCAGTTTCAGGGACTGTGGGGGCCTCAGGAGGCTCACGAGTCCATCAATGTTCTGGAAGTGAGTGCCATCAGGATTGTTCTGTTTCGCTCGACTCATCAGTTGCAAGGATTGCCGGTTCAAGTCCGGTCGGACAATCGGATGGCGGTCGCCTACATCAATCACCAGGGAGGGACTCGCAGCAGGAGTGCCCTCAAGGAAGTGTCTTTGATTCTGGCCTGGGCGGAGACCCACGTCCCGTGCATTTCAGCAGTTTACATTCCGGGAGCGGAGAACACGGAGGCGGACTCTCTGAGCAGGTTCTCAGCTCGCCGGGGGGAATGGTCTCTCAGCCCCAAAAGTGTTTCGCTTGATTTGTCTCAGGTGGGGGTCCCCGGTGGTGGACCTCTTTGCCTCTCGTCACAATCACAAACCTCCGACATTTGTGTCTCTCTCACGGGATCCACTGGCTCTGGCAGTGGATGCCATGTCTCTGAACTGGAGGGATCTGGGGTTTCTGTATCTGTTCCCTCTGTTTCCCTTGGTGGCCAGAGTGGTGCGCAAGCTGGCCCTGGAGGGTGCGTCAGCAATTCTGGTGGCTCCAAGGTGGCCAAGACAGGTTTGGTTCGCAGATGTGGTAAGGTTAGCAGAGGATCAGTTCGTTCTGCCCCTGCTGCTGGATCTGCTCACCCAGGATCAACTACGTTAATTACCAACGCTGGCTTTGACGGCGTGGCTGCTGAAACCTCCATCTTGAAGGAGGAAGGTCTTTCCGATGCTGTGATTCGAACTCTCATTAGTGCTAGGAAGCGGTCTTCCTTTAATATCTACTATAGGACTTGGAGGTCTTATATTGATTGGTGTGAGATCAGGGCGTTGCCTTGTAGGGAATTTTCCATCTCCAAAATCCTGGAGTTTCTTCAACATGGTCTGGACCTGGGGCTCCAGCTTAGTACTCTGAAGGGGCAGGTCTCTGCCCTGGCGGTGTTCTTTCAAAGGTCATTTGCCCTACATCCTTTGGTTAAGACTTTTTTCCAGGGAGTCACGCACGTGCGGCCTCCTAGAAAACCTTTGCTCCCTGTTTGGGATTTGAATTTGGTTCTTTCTGCTCTTCAGGATTCTCCTTTTGAGCCCTTGAATGATATTGCCTTGTCTTCACTTACGCAGAAGGTGGCCTTTTTGGTAGCCATCACTTCGGTTAGACGTGTCTGAGTTCGCGGCTTTGTCCATTCAAGCCCCGTACTTTGAGGGGCATCAGGACAAGGTGGTTTTTCGTTTCAAGTCAGATTTCCTTCCTAAGGTTGTTTCTGCCTTTCACCGAAACCAAGACATTGTTCTGCCCTCTCTGTGTCCTAATCCCAGCAATGACAAGGAGAGGGCCCTGCATTCTTTGGATGTGGTTCGTGTTGTGAAGTATTATTTGGAGGTAACGTCTTCCTTTCGTAAGACGGATGCCTTTTTTGTGGTGCCCTCCGGGCCCCGAAAAGGCTTGGCGCCTGCCAAGTCTTCCATTAGTAAATGGATCCGTCAGACCATAGTTGGGGCCTATTCTGCCAAAGGGAAGGTACCCCCTTTTCGTGTTACTGCTCATTCTACTCGTGCGGTTGGGGCGTCCTGGGCTTTTCAGCACCAGGCCTCTGTTGAGCAAGTTTGTAAGGCTGCTACTTGGTCTTCTGTTCACACTTTTTCCAAGTTTTACAAGGTTGATGTTCGGGCCTCAGCGGATGCTGTGTTTGGCCGCAAAGTTCTGCAAGCTGCAGTGGTTTAAGTTGTGCCTTGTTGCCTTGTTTTGGATCCCCGCCCTTTATGGACACTGCTGTTGGATGTCCCACACGTTATGAATTTCTTGAAGCGGGGTGTGTGACATACTTAGAATAATACCATTTTGTGAATACTCACCTGTAAAATGGGTATTATAAGTATGTCACACACCCCGCTTCACCCTGCCCTTTTGTATTCTGGAAACTTTATATGGTGAACTTTGCGTTGTTATGCTTTGTGTTGGGCTCTTCTTGGTCCCTTACCTTACTGCTGTTCTTATACTGGGTAATGAGTGGGAGGTCCCAGGTATTTATGGACCGGGAGGGGCTCTCTTTTTTCCTGGCATCTCTGCATATCGCCCTCTACAGGTCAGTATTACCCACACGTTATGAATTTCTTGAAGCGGGGTGTGTGACATACTTATAATACCCATTTTACAGGTGAGTATTCACAAAATGGTATTTTTAGAGATCTATGATTTTCAGCTGGAAAATTCGAGCGCAATTTTCGCTTCCTAAAACCACTTTCGTATGGAAAGATACATTTTTCACCCACATTTTCGACTGGACGAATTTCAGCTTTGTTGAATCACTTGAAGTTATTTTTTTTTGCATGTGATACAATTTTCTAACCAAAACTATTTTTTTTCTATGTTTATTGAATCAAGCCCTTGGTATTAAAATAATAAAGCATACATCTAAAGCTCTATCTCTTGAACTAGAATTATTAAAACTCTGAGAAAAAACTATAGCCATTTGGCTTGCCTGAGACCTTACGCATACTACGCGTACTAACACACCAATCAAATAAAGCATGTATATGTTGCCCATGTTTCCTTTTCTTTTTTTTAAATGATGTTACACTCATGTTTAAATAACTCACAGGTCAGTTGTTTTCTATTTTCAGTGTGCAGCAAGGCAAAAAAAAAACTGCCTGTAAACCAAATGACTACATTTCCATTGCTTTCTGCCATTCACCCTGGAGGTGGTCACAATCTGGGCCTCCCACTGCACATGAAAAACAAATTGGGAATGGAAGAGGAAATGCATAATTCCTGCCTGTAAGGGAACCGTTTAGACTGTTTCAACAGCAGGTTTTTGCGATGTTCAGCCTAGCACACCTTTTCATTAGTGAAAGTCATGGAACCAGACCAGAAAAAGAGCCTTGGGTCAGGCAGTCACTGGAACTATCAGCGGCAATAAAACCTTCTGGGACCAAAAGGAGGTGATGGCAGGTGGAAAGGCATTTTGCAAACCAGATCAAGCTGCTGGGGCTTTAATAGCAAGTTTGCAATTGCAGCAGCTGACTGACAAGTCTTATCTAGTGATCAGCACAAGTTGCCAGTGGGCTGTTGGGGCAGCCCTTCCACAGCTTCCAGTTGTATCTAACAACACTAGAACCGAAGGCAAAGGAAAACATTAGCAGGGTCAATTCCTTGGTGTAGACACAGCAGTAGTCCTAGACCTTTTTGTGCTGTTCCTCAACCTCTGTCTTACAACTCTGGCTGCCTGCCTGCACTAATTACTTCATATTCCCCAGATACGATCCTTCCAAACTACCTTTAGTGATCCGAATGCAGCAGCAAGCTGATCAAGGTTCAAAGCAATTAAGAAAGGGGTTATTTTAAATTAACAGACACTTTTACCAGCTGTCCGGCACAAATGGCAAGGGTAGTCAGTGTTTAATGAAATTATTTCTGGATGCACCTTCACCTAATTTAATATATGGAAGTTCTAATTTGTACTGCTTATCAGGTTTTAGGCATCAATACCTTTCTAGAAATAGTGCGTCACAGACGTGATATTTTCCTTATCAATTTCGAAAGTTAAATTATATTTATATTTATTAGGAACTTGGATTAAGCTAATTTGTAAAAAACAAAAAAAATAGAATCAAACCAAGGTATATATGAGCATACAGACTAGGATTTTTTTCGTGGCAAGTTGAACTACATATTTCTAAGATTTAACTGATTTTTTTAATTATTACTTTTGTAGTTATAATATATGTTATTGGGTGCTACTTGTACAGGATTGGCTTATTCATTTTAATACACAAGAACATGCAATAAAAAGGTTTGTCCCATTTTTGTTACCATAAAATCAACTGTACCTGTGTTAGCATTTTTACAGTGAGTTGTATCATTTTTCCAATGATCACTCTATGGTGATGCTCACCTTGCAGTTTTTCTAGAAAAACAAACCTTTTCATTTGAAATACACCCCAAACGATGAAAACTCAATTTTCACAAAATCTAAATAAGCAAGAAAGACAAAAACAAGCTAAATATGAAAGGACAGGGTCCCCTGAACAGAACGATACCCAACATACATAGATTCCCCGGTCCTGGCCAGGAGCGCCTTATGACATTTTAAAATAAAATACAATTACTATCAAGGGTTACATTTAAAAAAAAAATTGACATGGGGTGCCACTCTCTGGCCGGACCAGAGCACCAGCTGTTCTGCCCCCCCCCCCCTGGGCTTTGGGGAGGCAGGTAATGGGGAAAGGGGATTAATGGGGTTAAAGCATCAGGTAACTTGCCAGCCCCTTCTGCTTTGATAACTGGTATAAAGGTCTCATTACCAGTTCAAAAAGTGTTAAAACACACACATAGTGTTAAAGTTATTGCTAAAAATATTTTATTTTCACTCATCCCCGATCCAACGGCGATCGCAGGTCTTGTAACGATCACCGCCGCACTGTCACTGACAGCAGGCTGGTGATCAGTGGAAGCCAGGTATGGGACAGGGGATTAGGGTCCCCTGCTTCCACGCAACCACCCTTCACCAATCACCAGCCGCTCCAGTTTCAGATGTGGCCATTTATATGAGGAGAAGGATGGCGCAAACCCTGCTCCTCCTATAAAGGTCCCTCCCTGCAGCAAATGGCTGAGCTGTCAGAAGTTGGGGGGTGGTGGCATGAAGCAGATGGTCTCCAGCCCGTTAAAGACCCTGGGGGGGGATAGGAGGCCCCTCGGGGAAAAGGGAGATCCCCGCCGCTGTATCCCGCATAATGGTTAGTGAAGGGAAGTGAAGGTAAAGGTAAGTGATTACCAGTGCCCTGGGGGTTTTCACACAGCACATGCCCCGGGGGAAAGCCAGTGGCCAGCCGTTCGAATCTTTTAAATTCCAGGATGGCCACGGGTGGGTTTTGTTCTGCTTTAGATACTTTAGATTGATAAAGTTTTAATTTTTTTATTTACTGTTAACTTACAATACTATGACCAGCACTACCAAATTCTTCTCTAAATTCCTAGATACCAAATGGCAAATCTAAAATATTAACAGAGCTCATAATGAAAGAGTAGAAAACAAAGAACACACATCTGCTTTTACATATGGGTACTAATCTAGCAGCAGAAAATAGATGATAAGCATATCATTTTCAGCTAGTTCAGACATTTCTGACAAGTGTCTTGAGCAGACATTAAAATGTAGCAGAGTGACTGCAGGTTGACTTCAATATGCTGATGGAAGTTATCCTAACAGTGCACAATAACATCCAACATTTCACTATTAGTGGGAATGTGCAAATTACACCCAGATCCTCTTTAGTAGCCAGAAGCAAATTTCTGATACTTAATTAGAGTTAGAGTATTAATATTATTTCCCTGTTTGATGGAAATCACTGCTTAATTTTGTAATATGCAAATTAAAATGAATTGCAGTTGCAGAAAGTAGAAGAATTTGATCGCCACAGGTAAAAGGCACCCATTTCAGTGTTTAATTATGTTCCTCTTATAGGATTGATCACGCTTCGGAAGTGATAACCTTCATCATGCCACTACACCTGTGAGCCCAAACCATCAATTAACACCTTCCGCCTCATTGGCTTTGAAGACAAAGCACTGTTTCGGGATGTTTAGATAGCTTTCATCATAGAATCAGATGTAATACCCTTAAAACAAGAGAGTCCGAAGACTTTAGCATATGCAACATGATTACAATAGCTTTCAGATGTTATCTTTATGTAAATGACTTTAGGGAGTTTTAAGATTTATATAGGTACTAAATATGTGATTTATGAATATACCAATGTGGATGATATTATCTAAGTGATCTATTATCTATAACAATGTCCAAACATGTTAGATGTCAAGAACAGATGATACACTTTACAATAAAATAAGGGATACATGTAGAGGTACTATTTAACTTGTATTCATTATTATTATTATTACTATTTGTTCATAAAGCTACATCATCTTCTATGGGGCTGTACAAATTACAGGGGATAAAACAATAATATTGCTTAGGTCCCACCTTCCCGATTTAGTTGCATTGTAGAAGGAATACTCAAACATAATGAAATCAGAAAGAGGATCCATCATATCTTTTATCTGTGCTGTGCCTAGTGATAAGCAGGAGCAGAGACAATCTAGTTCAAAGCCCTTTGGCTAGATAGTCCCTGGCCATCACAACGTGTAAACCCATATATCGATCCATTGAAACCCTTATAAGTCCACAAACAGTTAAAAAAGAAAGATAAAAACACATTTTTTAAATTAAAAAAAGAACTTGCTGTCATGACGTCTTCTTGTTTTTTCCCCCGCCAGATGGAGTCCTCTCTGCAGTTCGGCAAGGTCAGGTGCTCCCTCTTGGTTCCGCTTATGCAGCTTAATAGTGATATGAGGGGGAATCCATAAGGATGGTGGTATATAAGCCTCCCTGCCCCTGATGGCCCAGCATTGGCTTGGCAGGAAGCCAAGGGAGGAAAAGGGGGGTCCTATGTCCTCCCTTACTAAGATGTCTGCAAAGTGGCTACAATAGCGGCTCCCCACCACCAGCAGACCAGTATCTACAGATCCAGGAGAGATCACCCAGCCCTACTCACCTGTATACGGGATGCTGCCTGGTGGGTTATAGATAAAGGAAGATGTGGCAATGATGCGTTTTTCTATTTTAAAATTGTATTTTTTTAACTGTTTGTGAAAACCTAAGGATTCCCCTTTACCAGTTCACAGAGTAGCGATGGCCAGCATGCCACCTGCCAGCACTGGGGGGAAATGCCAGATAATTTGACCCAAATTTTGCCAGTATCCATTATGGGCCAAACTGGACCCAATAGGCTCGATTCAGAGGCACATTCGTCTGGACTTCCGTAGCTGTCTGTGAAAGTTTTTGTGTGTGTTAGTCTTTTTTTTTGTTTTTTTCGTTCATTTTCCATTCGTATGAATGTTCGGGCGCTTTCGTATATGCGCTTTCGAAGAACGAAACTAAATCGGATCATTTGCGTTAGTTCGGATCATTTTCCTATCAAAATCTGATATTTTCCGTTCGTTCAGATAACTTACGTTGTTGGGATGGGCTTGCGTCTGATTCAGAGAGCTGATTGTCGAGGGACCACCACCCTGTAAATCCGTTTCATTTGCGATCCACTTACGGGACCTTTGAGGCCTCGGATTGCTATTGTTGAACATGTTTTGCGGCTATGTGGAGGAGTCTGCGCGCCTTTAGCTCCAAGGCATTGCATGTATCAGCATGGCCGAGGCCATAAATTGTATAGCAATGCATACCTGAATCAATAGATTTCATGTATGCCTTATAGAAGCATTTTAATGCTGACCTTAATTAGTCCTTAGCATGTAAACCTTTATTTTCCCACACATCCATATAATTGCTATATTTTTTTAGACTTATGTCCTTTGTGAATTATATTTGGATTGTTGAACTTGAATCGTAATTTGTTGTAGGAGTTATTGTTTTAGTTGGTTACCTTTGCTTTGTGTAATTATTTTATATTTGGTTGCAGGAACCGCAAGATGTGCCACTCACACAACATACAAGCAGTGTTTGGTCCAGCTATGCTATTCCTCAGTGTTCTTGCAGGGCATCCAGGGTCGTCCCATGATGCTTATATATTGCAGATGTCAGTATCCACTTACCTGTGTCCCGTTCTTGCGGCGCTCCCCGTCCCGCCGCGCGGCTGTCTGTTCGGCGGCT
Organism: Gastrophryne carolinensis; assembly: GCA_027917425.1. Classification (NCBI taxonomy): domain Eukaryota; kingdom Metazoa; phylum Chordata; class Amphibia; order Anura; family Microhylidae; genus Gastrophryne; species Gastrophryne carolinensis. The sequence continues at coordinate 269,891,756 of CM051239.1, read as the reverse complement.
GCAGCGGGCGGCGGCCTCTCTTCTGCCTGGCGCACACGCGCCTCTTCCTGCTTCAGCCGGCGGCCCCGGCTCCAGTCCTTACACTTATACCCTCCAGCGGCCGCGAGAGTAAGGAGAGTAAATTAACAGCAGGTGTGGGTTTGGGGAGTGCTCCATTTCTTACTGGCCAATCTCCTTCTGGATCTCAGGACGCCATCCTCCTCATGTATATTTACCAATCAGCCTTTTCAGACTCCTGGGCGGTTCGCCCTGTTTTGTCCAATTAGATTAAAGATTCTAGTTGCACCAATCATCAGACTCATTCCCCTGGCCCAATCATACCTGCTTCCTATATAACCCCTCTTCAGCCAGTTGGTCATTGCCTGTTATAGCGCTTAGATCCTCGTTTGTTTTTTACCTTTGATATTGATCTACACTCCTGTTGCCGACCCTTGCCTGCCTTTGACCATCCTTGATCTACACTCCTGTTGCCGACCTTTGCCTGCCTTTGACCATCCTTGATCTACACTCCTGTTGCCGACCCTTGCCTGCCTTTGACCATCCTCGATCTATACTCCTGTTGCCGACCTTCGCCTTGAACCTAGACCACGATCTGTCTATTCCAATTGTTCTGTCGCCATCTCAGATCTACTGTTGCCAATCTCCAGCCTGTCCTTGGACTTCTGTCTTACGCTCAAATTCGGGCTACCCAATTCCACTTCCAGCCACGGGTTCTCCTGTCTTCTGTACAGTAAGGCTTCATCCTTTGAGCCATAGAAGTCCTGGGGGCAACCGATCCCGGGCAGGCGTGTTCTGCGTCTCGGCAAGCGGGGGCTCCTATAGGTGAAGCTGACTGCTGAGATTGGGGGTTGAGGTCTTACCAAGAGAGCTGAAGTTATCCAAGTGGTTAATTGCGGTACCTGGAGCGTGACATTATAACAGGCCCAAAAGTTAAGTATGGAAGACCTGGTACAGCAAGTACAGGCGATGGCCACTGCTATGAATCAACTTGCCCAGAGAGTGGCCAATCAAGAAACCCGCCAGATTACTACACCCGCTGTACCACCTCATATTCCTGAACCAAAGGTTCCTTTACCAGAAAGATTTTTTGGAGACCGAGCCGGTTTTTATAACTTCAAGAACTCGTGTGAACTCTATTTCAGGCTGCGGCCTTTATCTTCAGGCACAGAAACTCAACGGGTGGGTTTAATCATCTCTCTGTTACAAGGAGACCCTCAGTCATGGGCCTTCAGCTTGCTTCCTGAAGATCCTGCCTTACACTCAGTTACATCCTTTTTCTTGGCCATGGGAGTGCTTTATGCGGATCCAGATCGACGGTCCACGGCAGAGAACAGGCTTCGGGCCCTGAAGCAGGGTCGGAATTCTGCCGAGGACTACAGCGCTGAGTTCTGGCGCTGGGCAGTGGAGTCTACTTGGAATGATCCAGCCCTATGTAGCCAATTCCGTATGGGGCTTTCTGAGAATATTAAAGATGCCTTGGTCAACTTTCCCACTCCAATAGATTTGGATCAACTCATGCAGGTCTCCATCAAGATCGATAGACGTCTTAGGGAGAGAGTCAGGGAAAGGGTTAGAGTTACCACTCCCTTTAGGTCATCACAAACTCCCAACCCTTCAACTCCTGGTGGGGTAAACACCTCTTCCCCCTCTCAAGAGGAGCCAATGCAGGTTGGCAGAGCTCGTCTTTCTCAGGACGAGAAACAACAAAGACGGTCTTTGGGTCTTTGCCTCTATTGTGGGTCCCTGGGACATTTTGCCAGGTCTTGTCCAAATAAGGGGTATTCGGCGGGAAACTTTCTCGCCTAGATCAGGAAGAGCTGCAGGTAACTTCCTGGATCGGAACGTAATTTCCATCCTGGGAGTTCCACTGGTACCCCTTGAAAAGTCTCTCCAGGTTCTGGCCATAAATGGGAAGGCTATCCAGGGAGGACCGGTCAGTCACAAGACCCCTCCTCTCAAATTGGTGGTTGGCTCATCTCATTCTGAACACATAGAATTCCTGGTGTTTGATTGTCCTGAAACACCAGTAGTTTTGGGATACCCATGGCTAAAGCTCCATAACCCCATGTTTAACTGGCAGTCTGGAGATCTGGTTAGGTGGAGTAATTACTGCAAGTCACATTGCTTCTCCACTGTCCTTAGGAGTGTTCAGATTTTGCCCCAGGAACTACCTCTGCCTTATACAGATTGGGCAGATGTTTTTTCTGAGCGATCTGCTGATAATCTTCCCTCACACAGAGCCTATGACTGTCCCATCGACTTACTTCCTGGAACTATTCCTCCTAGGGGGAAAATTTATAATCTGAATCGAGCAGAAGAGCAGGCTATGAAGGAATATATTTCGGAAAATCTGAATAAAGGCTTTATCCGCCCGTCAACATCTCCGGCGGGTGCTGGCTTCTTTTTTGTTGAAAAGAAGGATGGGGGTTTAAGGCCCTGCATAGATTATAGAGCCTTGAATAAGATCACCATAAAAAATTGTTATCCTCTTCCCTTAATAGGTGATTTATTTAATCAGGTAGTGGGGGCTCGAATTTTTTCTAAACTAGATCTAAAGGGGGCCTACAACCTGATCCGTATACGGCAAGGGGATGAATGGAAAACGGCTTTCAATGTTAAGGATGGTCATTACGAATATTTAGTCATGCCTTTTGGCCTTTGCAATGCTCCTGCGGTCTTTCAAGACTTTGTTAATGACGTGTTTCGTGACTATTTGGGTAACTTCGTAGTGGTTTATTTGGATGACATCCTCATTTTCTCCAAAAACCTTTCCCAACACAGGCAACATGTAAAACTGGTCCTTCAGAAATTGAGAGAAAATAATCTATACGCTAAAATCTCTAAGTGTATGTTTGAGGTCACCTCCGTTCCCTTCTTGGGGTATATTATTTCTAGTCAGGGGTTGGAGATGGATGCGGGAAAGGTTTCGGCAGTACGGGATTGGGTACAACCCAAATCCTTAAAAGAATTACAACGCTTTTTAGGGTTTGCTAATTTCTATCAACGTTTTATCAAGGGTTTCTCTAGTATCGTTGCTCCTCTCACCAATCTCACCCGCAAAGCCGCGTTCACTGTTAACTGGTCACCATCAGCTATTGAAGCCTTTTGTGTCCTAAAACAGGCTTTTACTTCGGCGCCAGTTTTAGTGCACCCTGATGTCAACAGACCTTTTGTTATTGAAGTAGATGCGTCTGAATTAGGTGTTGGAGCTGTGTTATCGCAATTCTCTGGATCTCCTGAACGTATGCATCCATGTGCCTATTTTTCTCGGAAATTTAATACCACAGAACAAAATTATGATGTTGGCAATAGGGAACTATTAGCTATTAAACTGGCATTTGATGAATGGCGTCATTGGTTGGAGGGTTCCTTACATCCTATCACTGTGTATACCGATCATAAAAATCTCGAGTATATAGGCTCCGCCAAGAGGTTGAATTCTCGACAGGCCCGTTGGGCATTATTTTTTTCGTGTTTCAATTTTATTATTACTTTTAAGCCGGGCGTAAAAAATACTAAAGCCGATGCTCTGTCGCGCATGTTCGGTGAGTGTAAAGATCGAGGAGATACTGGTGAACCTATCTTACCTGCAGGTTGTGTAGTCGGGGCCTTGCTCCCTGATCTTTCTAATGTTTTGGCGGCGTTCCAAGATGAATCGTCTGTAAATGTACCTATAGGATGTCACTTTGTACCGCCGCATTTGCGTTCTGATGTAATCCGTGAATTCCACGACGCAAAAACTGCTGGGCATCTGGGAGTTCGTAAAACTTTTATTTTAGCTCGACGCCATGTATGGTGGCCTTCTATGAGACGTGATATCACTACCCTTATCGACGCATGTTCCGTTTGTGCACGAAGTAAAGGGATACACAAGGCCCCTAGTGGTTATCTGATTCCGCTTGAGATCCCTAAGGAACCATGGTCTCACATTTCGATGGACTTTATTGTTGATTTGCCTCTTTCGCATGGGAACACTGTGATTTGGGTAGTCGTCGATAGATTCAGTAAGATGGCTCATTTCATTGCTTTACCCAAGCTACCCTCGGCTCCTGAACTTTCGTGCTTATTCATCTCGCATATTTTTCGTCTTCATGGTATTCCAGTAAATATTGTTTCCGATCGGGGTGTGCAGTTTATATCACGATTTTGGAAAAATTTTTGTTCACGCTTGGGGATTCAGGTTTCTTTATCCTCCGCATATCATCCCCAGTCTAATGGGCAGACTGAAAGAACAAATCAAAGCTTAGAACAATATTTAAGATGTTACATCTCTGACACTCAGGAGCAGTGGTCGGAATTTATTGACTTTGCCGAATTTGCGTATAATAATGCGCCGAGTGACAGTACTAAAATATCCCCTTTCTTTTGTAATTATGGAAAGAATCCTAAAGCTTCTTCTATTTCTGCAGCACCTTCTGATTTTCAGGTGTTAGAAGAGTGGCTTCAGAAACGGAAAGATGTTTGGGCACGCGTCCAGGGAAATTTAGAAACTATGCGCGCTAAATATAAGAAATTTTCTGATCGTCGTAGATCTCAGGAACCTATCCTTCAGTGTGGAGACCTTGTTTGGGTTTCCACTAGAAACATTGCTCTCCGTCAGCCTTCTTATAAATTGGGTCCTAAATTTATTGGTCCTTACCCCATTATCAGGAAACTTAATAATGTTACTTATAAGGTTCGGCTCCCTCCTACTATGAAGATCTCCGACTCATTTCATGTTTCACTGTTGAAACCTGCTAAAAACTCCCCTCCTGTTGGTCCTCCTCCGGTTTTAGTAGATAATGTACAAGAATATGAAGTAAACAAGATTTCGGATTCTCGTAGAGTTCGTAATACGATACAGTATTTAATTGATTGGGTTGGTTATGGTCCTGAGGAGAGGTGCTGGGTTTCCTCTAGGGATGTTCACGCCAGGGCTCTGGTAAAGAAATTCCACCGTGACAATCCGGAAAAGCCTGGTGAGGGTCCGGAGGCCCCTCGTGAGGGGGGGGGGTAATGTCAGTATCCACTTACCTGTGTCCCGTTCTTGCGGCGCTCCCCGTCCCGCCACGCGGCTGTCTGTTCGGCGGCTGCAGCGGGCGGTGGCCTCTCTTCCGCCTGGCGCGCACGCACCTCTTCCTGCTTCAGCCGGCGGCCCCGGCTCCAGTCCTTACACTTATACCCTCCGGCGGCGCTGCTCTCAGCGCGACCGCCGCAGGAGAGTAAATTAACAGCAGGTGTGGGTTTGGGGAGTGCTCCATTTCTTACTGGCCAATTTCCTTCTGGATCTCAGGACGCCATCCTCCTCATGTATATTTACCAATCAGCCTTTTCAGACTCCTGGGCGGTTCGCCCTGTTTTGTCCAATTAGATTAAAGATTCTAGTTGCACCAATCATCAGACTCATTCCCCTGGCCCAATCATACCTGCTTCCTATATAACCCCTCTTCAGCCAGTTGGTCATTGCCTGTTATAGCGCTTAGATCCTCGTTTGTTATTTACCTTTGATATTGATCTACACTCCTGTTGCCGACCCTTGCCTGCCTTTGACCATCCTTGATCTACACTCCTGTTGCCGACCTTTGCCTGCCATTGACCATCCTTGATCTACACTCCTGTTGCCGACCCTTGCCTGCCTTTGACCATCCTCGATCTATACTCCTGTTGCCGACCTTCGCCTTGAACCTAGACCACGATCTGTCTATTCCAATTGTTCTGTCGCCATCTCAGATCTACTGTTGCCAATCTCCAGCCTGTCCTTGGACTTCTGTCTTACGCTCAAATTCGGGCTACCCAATTCCACTTCCAGCCGCGGGTTCTCCTGTCCTCTGTACAGTAAGGCTTCATCCTTTGAGCCATAGAAGTCCTGGGGGCAACCGATCCCGGGCAGGCGTGTTCTGCGTCTCGGCAAGCGGGGGCTCCTATAGGTGAAGCTGGCTGCGGAGATTGGGGGTTGAGGTCTTACCAAGAGAGCTGAAGTTATCCAAGTGGTTAATTGCGGTACCAGGAGCGTGACAGCAGAGCTCCGGCTTATTTTGTCAGTTTGAGTCTGGAAAATTATCTGGTGGATGGCTCCTGGGTAAGTTTGCTCACATTCCATCAATACATTTTCACTGTATGGCAATGAATATAGTTGATGACTCATGTCTTAACCTATGGCTGTTTTTAGCCCTTGATGACATGTTAAACAATATTGTTGCTTAGAATGTGTATTTTATGTTAGTATTTTTTAATTCTTTTAGGGGATTCTGGATATCCACTCCTGCCCTTGCTCCTGATGCCCGTTCTTTGCCTGCAGAATGCGGGCCAGGAGTTCTCTAATCGGACCCTATGCAAAACCCGGGCTGTGGTGGCGAGGTCCTTCAGGCTTTTGAAGTCCAGATTTCGGTGTTTGGACCATACAGGGGGGGGGGGCACTGCAGTATGACCCCAACAAGGTTATACCAATAATTTAATTTACGTTTTTTAAAAGGGACCACACGTGCCAGAGTGGCATAACTGAGTGCCAGGGTCCTTCAGTTGGTGGGCGAGATGCTGGAGCTGCGCGACTCGTTGGGGACCACAGATGAAGAATAATGTTCTGTGGCCTGCCATTGCTATGTATTTCGTTTTTTATAGTTGTGAAACTTTTACATTTTCAAAATATTTTATATTTTATGATGAAAAAAAAAATAATAAAAGTTTCAGTGTCATTTCATTTACAAAATACATTAACACAAAACTAATGGGCCCAGAAATATTTAAAGATAAATATTCACATGACCGAGAAGTGATTTGGGTAAGTTTTACGGGGCTAAAATGCAAGAAGAACATAACCGGGAAGTGGTTTGGGACAGTTTTAGGGGTGAAACATGGAAGATGTAGGAAAGCGCAAAGTGGTTTAGCTAAGCATTGTAGTAGAAGTGAGTGAGCCAAATATGTAGGCGAGCACTTTAATGAGTTAAGTTTGTAGTGCGCAGGCGCAAGATCGTAAGGATTTACGTCCGGGCGATTATTTATTGAAAAAGGGAAACAGAATCTAACGGGAAACGTAAAGGATTCGTGGAAGGAGACGATGGAAAAAGAGTAAAATCGAAAGCCGACTTTGTAACATGAGAAAATGAAACAGGAAAGTCACGCTGGAAAATGACATCCTCGTACTCGTACTCTGGCATACGAACGGACGGAAACTTTACTGAAGGTTAGCAATGCATGCATAGAATCGCTCGCACACTCATACGAGAGCGGGAAAATTTAAATAAAAAAACAGATTGGCACTAAAACGAAAGTCTTTTTTTGTTTCTCTGAATCGAGCCTCTTATGCAAGATCTGGGTCGACCTTTGGACCGGATGTGAAGCCCATCGCTAGTTTAGCATGTTTTGAGAAGTGTTACATTCAGTGCTCATCCCACAACATGTTCACAATGCAGCGCATAGATGTTTTTGGCCAGCACATGTAAAGAGCATGTATTGGTCTGAATGTAGATATTCACAGGTGGCTCCTAGTCCTGCTGGCTTGTCTTTCTATACTTCTGCTGCCGGTTGGATCTTCTGCTGCTGCTGCTTCCCGGGTCTTTTGCTGTTGCTGACACTTTTGATGCTTGCGGAGTCTCCTATTGCTGCCTCCTGGGTCTTCTACTGCAGCCACCACTGCCTCAATTCAGGTGCTGTTGCCGGTCAGGAAACAATGTTGAGGTGCAGGGTGGCAGCACTGCACAATTTGAAAGGGCCTTTGTAACACTCGGGTATTATGAGTCAGATATCACAAAAATACAACAAATGCACACTGATATGGGAGTACATTAGGAGTTAGGCCTGCCTTCCGAGCTGACAATCTAAACACTTTCCTTTACAGGAGAGGCCTGTAGAACTTGCTGTCTATTTCCCGACATGAATCAGGGCCACTGTTAGGCTTCTCAAGTCAATTTAGGCTCAGTCATGGGGAGGGGGCACTACCTGTTGCTAAAGTAGAGGCATGGCACATGCCTTGGTTTGGACATCTTTTCATACATATTCTTAATTCTATTTTTTACTATAGGATGTGTTTTGATGTTTTTTAAATGCAAACATTTGACCCTGGCTGTTAAAGTGGTTCAACAACCTTTTTTGATAAAATGGATGTTGGTTGCTGCTGTACTAAGCGTGGGGGGGAGGGGTAGCCCCCTGCATACAACCTCTGCAAAGCCCAGTTTGACAGAACACAGACTGGGGAGATCAGAAGACATAGGAGTTTTAAAATGAAAAAATAACTCACCATCACCGTACCTTCCGAAATCTGTTCCCTGCCAGGTTGCATCCTCATCACACATGCGGTGCAGGTTCACCAGGGGCTTCCTCCTGGCCTGGTGGGTGCTTGTCTGCTGCTGATGGGGAGCGGCTGTTGCAGGTCCAGGGGAACCCTATACAAGTTAACCAGGGTCAGAAGCTGGCATGGCACCTGCAGGACTCGGTGGATGACTTGCCAGTAAAATGACAGATTACCCGTGCCTCATTTGGGACATTGGGGGTGTGGAAGAGCCCGGTGCCCAAGGCCTAAGGCATCTCTGGAAGAGTTACAAGCCCATACCAAAGGGCCAGGGGCTGCCAATATCACGGCCTCTGAGACTTGGACTACAAGCCCTCATGCTTGGCAACCAGGTTGGTTGTCTTTGGGGAGGGGGACACCCCAAATTTAAAAAAAAGAACATAAACATAAAAATAAAGTTAAAAAAGACCCACTGTCGAATTCCCTGCTTGACGGTTAAGTGGCATTCATTTAAACAAGGAAAAGTGACCGAAAATTAATAACAAAGAAATAAAACGAAAATGTTAAAAGTCAAGCTATGTTAGATAAAAATCGTATTTAATGAAAAATACCCCAAAAGTCACAAATAAAATCCCTGGGGAAGGATGGGGGTAGATCAGACACTGTAAATCTTGCTCCAAGCTTCAAGAAAAGGACCAAAGTAAGAGCTAAACAACATTCACTTAAGAGGTGAGGAGGCTAATTGTTTAATTAATCCCTTACATGGACAGTCTCTTTAATGCAAAGTGACCCTTGGCTATTTTAATTGTTTGAGCCATTAAGAATATACTTTCATTGATGTATTTTTTTGGTGGGTCATGTGCTAGTGATATCTGGTCAATTTGTTTTACAGGGTGTTAAGGGTCAAATTTGTAACCAGGTAGTCATTTAGATCACTTATAAGTTAAATCTGTAATTTCTGTTAAAAAAGTATATTATATAAGATTGTGTATTTGAGGAATCCCCAAAGAAATTGTAACCTATGCTATGAGAATTTTTAAAAAGCCATCCACCAAGAAATATTATCCTACAGGATGAGTTATTTTTAGATTCATTAGGACTTGTCGAATAAAGGAAGGCCCCAAGAAATGTTATTCTACAGGATGAGATGTTTTTAGATATTGATTTGAGGAATGTATCAAGAATTTTTTTTTTTTATGAGATTAGTTTTTTTTTATATTTAGACTTGTGTATTTAAGGAATCCCCCAAATAATGTCATTCTATTGCCTGTTTTTTTAGATGTATCATATCTGATTGAGAATTTTGGTTAGATATTCAGTAAATAGAACTTATAAATCTAAGAATGAGCTCTATAAATAAGTGGTTGGGCTAAATAGGCTGTTGTGCCCATAATGTAATCCTGAGTGTACATTCTTATAATGCGTAATAAGACATGAATAAACTATGACTCGAGCTGGGTATGTGGCGGAATTCTGTCAAATGTATATCAACTGTTGGGTTGAACTCATTCATACATTTAACTTTTGTAACTGCACGCTGTTTTTTTAAGTACCCCATTTTTTTTAAACCTTATAATGCAAAGTTAGTTTTTAAAAGCGACAGATTCACTTTGAATGCAAGTGCTCTTTGATTCTGTCATGTAAGTCTCTTGGAGGCACATTGCCTGTGGGTTTAACCTTTTTAAATCAAGAAAACCATGAAGCATTTAAAGCATTTAAAGGGACTTCTTAGCCCCTTAACTGTCAGGGACAGAAGTTTAATCTACTCATCTGGAACGAAAGGAGTAAAGCTCCCAAGCAGGTAAAACCGCATTCCCCAAAGCACTGTCACAAGTAAAAGGAGTAGCTTATTTGTCTGTAGGTCATAGATATTGCACTGTTAAAGCACTATACTTTTAACAATAATTGTAAAAATAGGGGCCATATCTGTGAACTAAGAGGAGTCTCATACGTCTTTATAACATTGTAAAGCACTTTGATGTTCCAGGATTTATTTAAAGTATATGCATTCAGGATGTTTATCTGTTACCACGTGTTTGCAAACAGGGAAACTTCCAGATGAAATTACTAGCTAATGCGGGAGGGATAATAATTAGGCCCCCTCCTTACCCATGTTGCTGTCCCATACAGGTATGTGCCATGCTGTGCCTCCTCCCATAACTGAGCCCAATATGGGGGAGGAACAGAGACCGTACCCTCTGCAGGAACATACGTGAGATCGCCATCGGCAGCGTCTGCCACAAGTACAGCAGGCGAGGGAGGAGGGTCACCTTAATCGCATTGCATCTACCAAACCACAAAAGCTTACCCTGTGCCCATCTAGAGGTCTCCTCCTAGAATTTATTCAGAAGGGGGGGGAATTCAAAGCAAATATATCAGAGAGTTCACCACTTATTTTCGTTCGCAAATAGCCCACATATTTCCTAGCCCAACGAAAGAGGAAGGAGCTTTGGATTCCTTTTAATCTAGCTGCAGGTATATTAACATTCAATGCCTCAGACTTTTGAAAGCTAATTTTGTACCCTGAGAGGTTCCCACGGCATCTCAGCTCCCCCATGAGATTCAACAAGGATGTTTCGGGGCAGGTCAGAAAAAAGAATAGCACGTCGGCATAAGCTGCAACCTTGTAGTGCCCGGAGGCATTCTCTAGGCCCCTGAAGTCCAGGTTCTTACACACTCTGCACAAAAGGGGTTCAAGTGCCAGAATGAAGATCAGCGGCGATAGGGGACATCCTTGCCTTGTCCCATTGGAGATCCTGAGGGATCCTGAGGTCAACCCATTCACTTGTACGGATGCTGTTGGAGAACTGTACAGACTCTCTATCCACTTTGGGCCTAACCCTACATGTAGAAGAGCTGACCGCATAAACTACCAGTTTATTCAGCGTCAGTCATGAGCAGAAGGGTGGGTGTGTTTCCCATCTTTAGGTATTAGGTTCAGCACTTTAGTGGTATTGTCCCTCGCTCCCCTTTGAGGTATGAAGCCCAGCTGGTCGGGGTCAATAACTCGGTGCAGGTTGTCAGGATTTTTGCAAATAGTTTAACATCTGTGTTAAGGAGTGATATTGGCCTATAGCTCGCACACAGATTGGGGTCTTTACCCTCCTTAGGGATTACAGTAATGTGTGCCCTAAGCGTGTCCTTGGGGAGGGCGATCTCCCTCTATAATGGAGTTCATCATTGCTAGGAGTTTGGGGGCCAAGTGGGGGAACAGCTTCTTGTAGTATTGGAGGTGCAGTCCATCCGGACCTGGCGCCCTGCCTGAGGCAGCAGTGGCAACCGTCCCCTGCAGCTCCTCCAGCGATTTTGGCTCCTCTTGGTCAGCAACAACCTGTCCAGGGAGCTTGGGCATCCCCATGTCGCTGATGTACTGCCTGCACCGCTGCCCGTGAGTGCTCCCTTGGGCCACCGGTAGGTTGTACAGGTCTTGCGCGGTATTAGCTAGTGGGCTGCCATTTTGTCTCCTGACTCGTAAAAAGGCTGGTGGCATTTCAACATTTGGGCTTTGATTTTGTCACAGCAGACCATTTTAAGCCTTTCTCTTAACAGAGTCAGGGCCGAGTGGGCAGCAGACAGGGATTCGGACCAGTCTTTAAACAACCCTTGTAAACAGCATACACAACATTTCTTGGTTTTCACAGGGATTTTTTTTTTGTTTTCAGTTTAAATTACATCAAAGGGACTGAACACCAATAATAATAATGAGGTAGCAAGCAGTTCATGAGGCAGCACGCAATAATGAGACAGCAAGCAGCTCACCTGTTGCCTGTCCCATGTACCTCTCCTCCAATTTCTCCAATGTGCTTCCTGCCATCCCCTGCCACTGTACCCATGGTAGTCTGCATGTTCTAGCACATACTTACCTTTCTTACCCTTGCTGCCATCTAGGGCATTCCATGTAGTCTGCATGTCCTTGCACATACTTACGTTTCTTCCCCTGCTGGCATCTAGGGCATCCCATGTAGTCTGCATGGCCTTGCACATACTTACCATTCTTCCCCCTGCTGCCATCTTGGACATCCCATGTAGTCTGCATGTCCTTGCACATACTTAAGTTTATTCCCCTGCTGGCATCTAGGGCATCCCATGTAGTCTGCATGACCTTGCACATACTTACCATTCTTCCCCCTGCTGCCATCTTGGACATCCCATGTAGTCTGCATGTCCTTGCACATACTTAAGTTTCTTCCCCTGCTGGCATCTAGGGCATCCCATGTAGTCTGCATGACCTTGCACATACTTACCATTCTTCCCCCTGCTGCCATCTTGGACATCCCATGTAGTCTGCATGTCCTTGCACATACTTACGTTTCTTCCCCTGCTGGCATCTAGGGCATCCCATGTAGTCTGCATGGCCTTCACCATAATTACCATTCTTCCCCCTGCTACCATCTAGGGCATCCCATATACTCTGCATGTCCTTCACTATATATATACACTTCTTCCCCCTGCTGCCATCTAGGGCATCCCATGTAGTCTGCATGTCCTTCACATACTTACCTTTCTTTTCCCTGCTGCCATCTAGGGTATCCCATGTAGTCTGCATGTCCTTCACCATACTTACCTTTCTTCCCCTGCTGCCATCTAGGGCATCCCATGTAGTCTTCTTGTCCTTCACCTTACTTACCATTCTTCCCCTGCTGCTATTTAGGGCATCCCATATAGTCTGCATGTCCTTCGCCATATATATCTTTCTTCCCCCTGCTGCCATCTAGGGCATCCCATGTAGTCTGCATGTCCTTCACCATACTTACCTTTCTTCCCCCTGCTGCCATCTAGGGCATCCCATGTAGTCTGCATGTCCTTCACCATACTTACCTTTCTACCCCCTGCTGCCATCTAGGGCTTCCCATGTAGTCTGCATGTCCTTGCACATACTTACCTTTGTACCTTGGATGCTATATCTTCTGCTTCTAACCACTGTTACTGACCTCATACTTTGGCCACTTTCTGTTTTGGTGTTCTGTTTACGCTGTTGTTTGTTTGCTTAGCATCTGCTTTATGTAGTTGCATAGACAACACGCAACCACGCAGCATATAACTTTAAAACTATTGTCTTACTAACCAATTTTTTTGTTTTTTAGAAAAACTTTTTATTATAAAAAAAAGGTTTTAATAAAAGCATATACATATTAAAGATTTTATATATAAAAGATTTTCTGGGTGTTAATATACATTACCACTTGTTTGACCACATGTGTGCCTGTACATGCACACACATTTTTACATACTTACCTAGACTGGTGGATGCATGCTTTTAGGGGGCCACCGCTTAGGGGGCCATCGCTACTTCAGGGTCTGTAGAGGGAAAGAATGTGAGTATTTTTGGGAATGTGTTGTTTGTGCAACGTTATTGCTCTGCTTCATTGCCTTCACACTTACCTGAGTCACCGTGTACTTACCCTCTGATGATTCTGTAGCGACAGAGAAGCACAATACACCAGCACTTAGCAACCATGTTATTAGACTTTACATGCACCACAACCTAAGTTTTTTGAGGTATTGGCCTACTGGAGTATGCAAGGGCTGTGGGCCACTCCAAGCCCAACACACCCTCCTCTTCAGCAGGCTCCATGGCTGATGGTGGTGCTGCTTCAGAGGAGGAAGAGGACATTGGCAGTGTTTGGGGTCGCGCCTTACACCCACACCCTGTTTTCTTGGCCCCACTGGTTGGACTCCTTGCCTGTGGATGGGCTTGATTTGCAGCCAGAACTCCCCAGCTACAATAGAAAATATAATTTTGTCAAACATGTTACTCATAACCCTGATAGCTTACTTTCTCTGTTACATACACCTGGGAAGTTCTGGCTGTGGAACCTCCGCACCAGGACCACTTTCACCATATAAGGGGAAGGTGTAGGGCGACACCCCCTCGTCACTTGGGCTGCCACTTCCTCTGCCACTGTCCCATTTTCATGTGTGTTGAAGTCATAACGTTGCTCCATGAAAGTCCGCAAACAACAAACTGATTTGGATTCTTAACTTGTGTCCTCTGTTTGGGTCTCCTTTAGCTCCACATGCATGCCCCTTTAAGTTTCTGGGACACTGCAACCACCTGAGCCTCGCATACGCTAGTGTACGCCAATGCTAACTAATTCAGCTCGTCCCATCCCATAATAATAGTGAATTGCAAGCACAGACGCACTTAGGTCAAAAGGCGCACCTAACTCTCCACTCCACTACTACTGGCTCACTGACCGCATCCAGCAACAAGGCGAAGCCAGCTCTCCCATCCCACAATAGTAACGGATTACATAGAAATGTCAAGCATAAATCACTTAGGCACCCCTGCATCGCAAACAAACATGCCAGAGTGGTCCATGTGACAGTGGCAGCAAAGTACTGTGGCACTGTAACTTTGGAAGGCCCGGCCTCTGACATTACTGTGGCACTATGTGCCTTCGCTCATGTTTTGTGGCTACTGTCACCTGTTGGCACCTTGTCAGGAGTGAAATGCGGGACACATACGTAGGCGAATGGCATGAAAGTGTGACTTACCATAATTTTTTCCTCCTGCTACTCACGGGTGAACAAGGTGGGTGTCATGTTGGTTTTCTTTGGATGTGGTCTATGTAACGCACTATGAAACGCACTGTGTAACGCATATACCCTGGCAGACCCTGGAAGTGTGCTTGCATCAATACACACATGTAGCCTATAGGTTGATTGTGCCTTTTAGGGGCTATTAAATAAAACTTAAATAAACAGAATAGCTTCCAATACAATTAACCACTAACTTATATAAAAGAACACAATATCGCAAGCATACATATATATATATTTTGTTGGGAGCTCTTGTGACAAGCTCTGTTTCTTCTCCTTGCGCTATGGACATATGATAATATTGTTATTTTAAGAGACATTTAAAAGTTAGTAAGCGCGGATTTACAGACTTTTTGTCTTTGTTCTACTATAAAAGAACACAGCTGAGGGTCAGATTTTCTTGCCACTGCTCCCAATGCCGCACCATAGGCGCCACCACAGCCCCCAGAGCCAGGAACACAGGCATGACTGAGGAACTGGCATCTCTCAGCCAAGGTGCTGCAGCCCCAGCCCCAGGACCTGCCATTCATCCCACAGGCACTCCCCTGCTGATTCCCACACTAGCCACTCTCAGCGGGTCACCCGCAGCAGTTTAAGTCATCAGCAGAAAACCAGGGCTCCCAGGACTCCCGGCACAGCCCACCACAGACCAACCAACGGTCAGGACACTGGAGCACTATTCGGACCCCAAGACAGTCCCCAGTGGCACCACTTGTGAGTCTACAGTGGAGCCCCATGTGGAGCCAACAGGGCGACCAAAGGCTGAGCAGCATTGCCACACTCAGGCTTGCTCTTTCCCTGGCCAGTAGCCTGGAATCCATCTGTTCATGGCATGGGAGTGGACATAGTGACTCCCCCTTCAGTTAAGACACCTCCTAGCAGACCACAGCAAGGGGCAAGTTGAGTTTCTGATTTAATGATGCCCAGCTGGAGGTTCTGCTGGATGGTGTTGTCAAAAATCATGATCAATTGGCTGGATCCCGGTCTTGCTCAAGCCCCCAAAGCGTTACAGGAGCAGTTATGGTTGGAGATAGCCTGCAAAATGACAGGGGCGGGGCCAAAATCCAAGGATGGTGCCCAGGTCAAGACAAAGTGGGATGACCTGAAGGTGGTGGTTCAGAGGAAACTCAGCACCAGACGGGCTGAGGGGTAAGTGCTGAACATCAAGAGGGCTGCTTGTAAAGGAAACATTGGACAACTCACTAAAGCCACCCTTTCCTTTGCTTAAATCGAGCTTTCAAACAGGTGGAGGACTCCCCAATCCTACAATTTACCCATGCTGAGGAGCGGTGTTGGATATGCTCCACCGCAACACCTACCAGGGTTTGTTGGGCACCATGGACACCGATATATGGCACATGCCCACCAGTGGTAAGACTTGTTAGCAAATTGTAGCTTGGCACAGGGGGGAGTAGGCCAACCAAACACGCAACCCACCAACCTTAGTTCCTATATGCACAGCCGACTTTGAGGGCTTGCCTGCGCAACATGTGTTGTGTGACTACACACACCAAGGGTATTAAGCAACCTTTATATGTACCTGGGAAAAAAGGTTGCGGCACAGTAAACTGCAAACACCCAAAGCTGGGCTACATCCCCCTAACCTGCCATGCTGGACTTTGGGTTGTTGGGGGTTAGTTACACTGGGCAGGCACATTTTTATGTATGTATCAATTTTTGGTTGACCTCTATCCACAGTTGTGCCATGACTTAACAACTTGTGACCATGTAATTAGAGAATAAATACCAAAAAAAGTTGGATGTTATTTAATCACACCCAGACAACCCCTGCATCGCAAACAAAACATGCCAGGGTGGTCCATGTGACAGTGGCAGCAAAGTTCTGTGGCACTGTAACATTGGAATGCCCGGCCTCTGCCATTACTGTTGCACTATGTGCCTTCGCTCATGTTTTGTGGCTACTGTCCCATGTTGGCACCTTTTCAGGAGTGTAATGCGGGACACATGTGTAGGCAAATGGCATGAAAATGTGACTTACCATCATTTTTTCCTCCTGCTGCTCACGGGTAACAGGGGGTTGAAAAACATTGTGAAAATGTGGAGTCCACCAAATGTTGGCGAATGGTTTGGCCTGCACGGCTCTGGGTGCCATCATACAGATGTATCGGAATCTCTGGAGCACAAGCAGGAGTTGTTTCTTTCAAATATGCTGATACCCTCTCACTTAAGGAAAAGTTATAGAGACTGATGCACTCCATGATAATCTGAACAACCTTCTCTGGCTTGTATTGAAGGGTGCCCCCTGTGTGATCCAGTTAGTGAAATCTTGCCTTCAACAGCCCGAAGGCATGCTCTACTACAGCCTGCGTGCAGCGGTCGCCAACATTATATGCCTCCTGGACTGGTGAATGGGGCCTTAAGAAGGGTGTCAGGATCCAAGACAGCATGGGATAATCTGAATCACCTAAAAGACAAATGAAAATGGAAATAAAATTACTGACAGGTAACACTACGTCAAAACAGTCTAGAACAAATAGGAAGTATTACAGAAGAGTAGGGCAAAAGGTAATGCAGGATGCTCGGACTAACCATTTGTAACTGCAACTGGGAGAAGGGGACATTTAAAGAGTGGCATGAGCACAGTTGAAGTGATGGAGGGCAGGAAGAGCAATTGGCTAACACAATAAACTTGGACCAATCACAAAAAGGGGGCACATAGCAGAAAAGAAAAACACATTGTAAATGCTACATTCACAATAAACAGGCAGATCCACTCCAGCAATAAACAGATCTACCCACAAGCCAACCACCAGTCAGCTCGCCACTCTCAAAACGAGTGTATAAACCGGAACTCCTTAATATAAATGCATCATGAGATAAGCCTGGGAAGCCGGCCAAAATGCTGAAAAAGCAACGATCTGGGCCCATGACACATTGGACGTTAAGAGAGTAGCCCATCTTTCGGTTGCTGAAAAGAAGGCACAAATAATACATAAGAAAGGGTCACTAGACTGACAACAATAAATGAACAGCAAAAATAAAGTAAAACATAAACCAAATGGGACACAGGGAAGTTGTTTGGGGGAGGGGAAGCTAGGCTAGACTCAAGAGAGGAGAGTGGGCTACAAGAGGAGCAATATGGACCTAAACAGACTGAGACACAAAAAAGCTGTTTTGGGGGAGGAGAAGCTAGGATAGCCTCAAGAGAGAAGAGTGGACTACAAGGAAGAGCAATGTGGATACTGAAAAATATACTCCTGAACAGCTGGGGGAACCAGAGCCACATGCGTACAATCAATGACACCCATGACAATTGGCATAGTAACAATGTTGGAAAAACCTTGAGTATTTATATGGCGTACACTTGGTTTGGCGTATGCATACCATAAATTCCCACAAAAAGGATGACTCGGTTACAAAAACTATGCTCTGAATAACCCGACACAGAAGATAGACTGAACAGTAATTACAGGCCAGTTAGTTTAACATCTATAGTGGTCAAATTAATGGAAACACTCTTAAAAAAACAAATAATTTCCCATCTAAAAATTTATGACCTATTGGACCCAAAACAGCACGGCTTTACTGAGGGCAGATCATGTCAGACCAATCTTATTGATTTCTTTGACAATGTCACTAAAGTGTTAGATGAAGGTGGTGCTGTGGATATCGCCTATCTGGATTTTAGCAAAGCCTTTGACACTGTACCACATAAGGAGCTCATAGATAAGTTATTGAAGGTAGGACTCAATCCCTGGATAGTTCAGTGGATTTCCAGTTGGCTGAGGGATCGGTATCAGAGCGTTGTTGTAAATGGCGTGCAATCTGAACAAAGGCGAGTTACAAGTGGTGTGCCGCAAGGCTCTGTCCTGGGCCCCATTCTTTTTAATATATTTGTAAGTGACATAGGAGAAGGCTTGGTAGGAATAGTTTGTCTGTTTGCTGATGATACAAAGGTTAGTAATAGGGTGGATATTCCTGGAGGTGTCTGCAACATGGAAAATGATTTAGCTTTACTGGATAGATGGTCAAAACTGTGGAAACTAGAGTTTAATGTCTCTAAATGTAAAATCATGCACTTGGGTAGAAGGAATCCCTGCTTTGAGTACCGTATGGGCAGTACTGTGTTAGCCAGGACCTTGGAGGAGAGAGATTTAGGGGTACTGATTACTGATAGCTGCAAGATGAGTGGACAGTGTAGCCAGGCAGTGGGAAAAGCAAGCAGGATGCTCGGCTGCATAGCTCGAGGCATCACCAGTAGGAAGAGGGAGGTTGTGATGCCGCTGTATAGAGCCCTGGTAAGGCCACAGCTAGAATACTGTGTGCAGTTCTGGAGACCTTACCTGCAAAAAGACATTATTCAAATGGAACGGGTCCAAAGGCGGGCAACGAAAATGGTGGAAGGACTTAAACTTAAAACTTATCAGGAGAGACTTAAAGAACTTAATTTGTACAGTCTGGAGGAAAGAAGGGAGAGGGGGGACATGATTGAGACCTTTAAATATGTGAAAGGATTGAATAAGGTTCAGGAGGGAAGTGTTTTTAAGAAGAAACGTAACGATAGAACAAGGGGGCACAACCTGAAGCTAGTCGGGGGGAAGATCAGGAGCAATGTTAGAAAATATTATTTTACAGAAAGAGTAGTAGATGCTTGGAACAAACTTCAGCAGAGGCAGTTGAAAAATCAACAGTCACTGAATTTAAACATGCCTGGGATAAGCACACATCTATCCTAAGATAAAGAGTACATACAGTATACACATAAGGGCAGACTAGATGGACCGTATGGTCTCCTTCTGCCGTCAACCTTCTATGTTTCTATGTTTCTATGAATACTGTCCTTTGACATCATTCCCGTTGGCGGGAATGCGTGCGAGAGAGGGTCTGAATCAGGCTGTATGTTTTAGAACATGAGACACTCTTATTTACAGTTTGCCTTCTTTGAAAGACTAAGTTCTTAGTTTTAATTTAGTATTTTTTTCTTGGCCAGTTGCTTTTTGACCATTAATGTAATGAGAAGGGCAGATGCTACATTAAAAACTCCCATATGCCCAATGTTTGATTAGCCAGATTTTTATGTTGGTTTATTACATGTAAATTGCATGGCCGAAATTAAAATTTAACAAATAGAAAATATCCTCTTTTTATTTAGACAATTAATTAGGTTTCTTTTTTCTAAAGTCAATTACTACTCAACATGGAAATGAAGCTCTTATTTAGTTAAATTGGTATAAAACTGTATCGATGTTCATCAACCGTTATATAACATAAAATTTTGTTTTCACATTGATGTAGAGTATTTTTTCATGTAAGAAGTTGTTGGCCTTTCAATATACATATGTTATACTAGTCTTGTAAAAAAGGTACATTTTCTATTGAATAAATCTTGCTGTCTGTTTTCACATAGCAAAGGAATTAGTAACTAACATTATAGGGATTCCAACTGTGTAATGCTGAAAGAAGCTATCGCTTATTATAGGCCTATCAATATAACAGCCTCGGCAAGACTCTTTTATGGAAAGCTTTTCTTTGTAATTTGGCTCTCTGGCACTGTGTAGATAAATTATCTTAAACAGTGGCGAAGAGTTCCTGCAGATAAAGCAGCAACGAGTCTTAAGCAGTTGAAGTCGCTGATTGGCATGTTTCCCAAGGAAACAATATCAAAAGGCATCAAGTTATGAAATCAAACTATTTCTTTTATGAGCTAGTGGTTGAGGTAAAACAGCTTTTCTTCCTCCTTAAAAAATCTTTTCACTACAAAGCCATACATGCATGACCTTAACTTCAAATCATAACCTTTCAGAGAGCATTGCTGCAGCCTTCCTAGCATGCAGATTGGTCATCACTAGTGATAAGCGATCTGAGCTGCAAAGCTCAGGCTCGTACCGAACTTTGCGAGCTCTGGCCCCAGGTCATTTACATTTAGAAAGCACAGGCATGGCTGTGATTGGCCAGACAGGACACGTGACCTTGCTGTATAAAAGGTTGGGTCACGGGTCTAGACCATATCAGAGCTGAATGGATAGGGAGAGGTTGCTGCTGCTGAGTGAGGGACAGATAGGCCTCATTTTAAAAGAAAACAGAAACAATTGTCCTTTTCAGGACAGATAGTTAGGAAGAGGGGGCTGTGGTGGCTGGAAGGACAGCTAGGGAAGCACAGTAAAGCATATCTGCCTGTTGTCCTCACTGTACTCAGAGGACTGGCAGCTGCTGGGGCACATTTATTACATCTAGGCATTTTATGCAACTCATCTCTTCCCATTTGCATAGCGTTTACTGGATATATACACCAACTCATCTGGGCCCATCTGCATAGCATTTACTGGGCATTTTATGCTACTCATCTGTGTTCATCTGCATAGCATTTACTGGGTATGTAATACAGCTAATCTGTGCCCATCTGCATAGTATTTACTTAGCATTTAATACAACTCATCTGGGCCCATCTGCCTAGCATTTACTGGGTATATAACACAACTCATCTGTGCCCATATGCATAGAATTTACTGGGTATACAACACAACTCATGTGTTCATCTGCATAGCATGTACTGGGTATATAATACAACTCATCTGTGCTCACCTACATAACATTTACTGGGTATATAGAACAACTCACCTGTGCCCATCCGCATAGCATATAATTGGGTATATAAACCAACTCATCTGGACCCATCTGCATAGCATTTGCTGGGTATATAATACAGCTCATCTGTGCCCATCTACATAGCATTTACTGGGTATATTACACAAATCACCTGTGCCTTTCTGCATAGCAAATACTGGGTATATTACACAACTCACCTGTGCCTTTCTGCATAGCATATACTGGGCATATAAACCAACTCATCTGGGACCATCTGCATTGCATTTACTGGGTATATAACACAACTCACCCGTGCCCAGCTGCATAGCATATAATGGGTATATAACCAACTTATCTGGGCCCATCTGCATACTATTTACTGGACATTTTAAGCAACTCATCTGTGCTTATCTGCATAGCATTTACTGGGTATATAATACAGCCCATTTGTGTACATATGCATAGCATTTACTTAGTATTTAATACAACTCATCTGTGCCCATCTGCATAGCATTTACGGGGTATATAATACAAATCATCTGTGCCCATCTGCATAACATTTACTGGGTATATCATACAACTCATCTGGTATTTAATACAACTCAGCTGTGCCCATCATAATTGCAGCTACTGGGTATTTATTGAATTGTATTTCCTGGGACATCCTGCCTATAAACTGTGTCCAACAATGCAGAAAGCAGCAAATACGAGACAGGGACGCGGCCCTGGTGCTGCCACTGCTGGTGGTGATGGAGCTAGTTATGCAGGGAAAGGATGTGTTTCATCTGTGCTATACCTTCCTCTGGTGCAAGCAGATGCCAGGGTTTGCAGTGCCTTTTGTAGGCCCCAGTACCACTGGTGGTCAGGCTAGAACAAGTTGAGGCAGTGTTAGAAATTATATGACAGACAGTTCTACCAGTTCCAAGGGGGTTGGAGTCAGTAATGCTCTATGATGACTCTCTTAGCTGGCATACCATGGCCATTCCAACTTCCCCAGCCTCAGTTGCAGACCTAGGGATAATAGATGCACAACAAGTTCTGTTGGAGAATGAGAACCTGGTGAGTGGAGAATCACAGGACACCTACAATGATGATGACATTTAATGGGTGCACTGTGCAATACCACCACTTACACGTGGACAAGTAAGCATGGCCAGGGACCTTACATCTCCCACTGGGTCAATGTAGTGGCAACTGAGGAGGGAAGCACTGGCGTATATTCCTCCACCACCCAGGATTGCTGGAAATCAGTTGGTTCCTCCTGTTGCCTCCTCCTACTCTGCTTCCGCATCATGCAGTCAGCAGAGCGCCTCTACCACCAATTTGAGCATAAAACTCATCTGTTTGGGGAAAGACCCCCACACCATGCAGGAGCTGTGAACCTGCATCCAGGAGCAGAGTGGGTGCTGCCGCTGCACCTGAAGCTCAGCAAGGTGGTGTATGACAATGGGCGCAACCTTGTAGCAGCCTTGGGCCAAGCAGGGTTGGTGCACATCCCATGCCTGGTGCATGTGCTTAACCTGATGCTGCAGAGCTTCCTGGCCCATTATCCAGACATGCCAGAGCTACTGTATAAAGTGTGTGGTGTGTGTGCACACTTTCAGCGTTCCCACTATGCTGCAGCACTGCAGAGGAACTTCAGACTTCCCACCTACTGGGACTTGCCAACCAGGTGGAGTCCACTTTGTAAATGCTGGAAAGGTTGTGTCAACAGCAGCAGGCAATAGTGGAATTCAAGCTCCAACATGCCCATATGAGTCGAAGTGTAGACCAACAGCACTTCACCACCATTGAATGGGCCTCCATGAGGGACATTTGTGCTGTGCTGCAGTGCTTCCAGTATGCCACCAATAGGGTCAACACCAATAATGCCATCATCAGCGCTACCATCACCATCCTTTGCCTGCTCGAAAAAAACCTTCAAGCCATGACAGAGGATGTTATGGTGGCACAGGAAGAAGCATACGAGGAAAAGGAAGGCCCATTTTCCCAAGTGTCAGGGTGGTGCACACATGGCTCACAGGGTAGGTTCCTGGGTTGACAGTGGCCAGGTACTCCACTGTCCAGCTAGTGGACAGTTTTGGAGTATACAGAGGATTCAGATTCAGAGGCAGGGGATTTTTTCTCACAGCAGGGTGGCACCCAGCGCAGATCATGGGTGTCACTGGAGCATTTCCAAAGGGATGGATACACCTGACACTGACAGCTTCTCCTTGACTCAGGGTAGCCTGGTTCACATGAGCTACTACATGCTCCAGTGCCTGCATAGTCATCATCCCTGTAGCGTTGCTGACGGCGGCTTTGCTTCTCTAGAATCTCTATCCTGCCCTGCGGTGGCTTTGGCTGCAAGTTTGCAAAACAATAAAAGGTTTGCCTAAGCATGAGGGGCCCCTACTGTTGCCGATAGCTTTGTTGCTGGCCCCACAGCCCATCAGACCAAAGAATAAAAAGCCCCCTGGACCAGACCATAACCCAAACATTGGTGGAGGCCCCATTTGCAGGGCGCGTGCCCCTTGTATCACCCTCATAATCTGGCCCTGGTGACAACACATGCATGCCCACTGACCTAAAGCCATTTTTTGATTTTGACTGAGAATGAGGCGGGCACACTGCGGACTAAAATGGTGACCTTCATCAATATAAGCAGATGTTTTGCTACAGGTGTGTGGTGTGTACACAGGGGCACACGCATGGAGGTGAGGGGGAACAAGGTGGCATGGATGGCTAGGTAAGTACATACACTGGTGTATTTTCTGTTGAGGAAGTGCAGGTAGCTTGCGTCGGGTCCCTTGTTCCAGACCCCTTGGGGCACGTGCCTACACTGCCTCTGTGGTATGTACATCCCGGCCTCTAGATAAATTATTGTAGCTAAAAGGTTGCATCTAAAGAGAAACAACACCTAGTATTTCACAAAGGCAGGGCTTGTTCCTCTCCAGTGGGGCATCTGGATCTGGGATGTCTATCTGGGTGGTGCCTCAATGGCAAGTCGACAGCACTCATACTCAATTCATATTTACTAAGCCAATCTCAAGTCAGAGCGGCTTAGTAAAGCTAAATGAAGCACTCTCCTGTGTACCTGCCACAGTTATTTAGAATTTTGGAAGAGGGGTATGCGGAAGTGGCATAGGATTGCTGGAGAGGTGAGTGTGACAAAACCTGTACCTCTTGTGCCTGGCTGACGCCACTGTCACCAAAATCATGCAGTACATTTTAGTTAATACAGATCTTCATGACCCTGACTGACTTCCTTCATTTTAACCAGTGGACAGAGCATGCCAGTCTGTAAAATTGCCTCCACCTCTGTTTGATACACCCCAGTCCTTTAGCAGGATTATATCGGGCCAGTCGCCAGCGCAGTAAAATGTAATATAACCGAGAAAACATGGACAAATAGATTTGTGGAACAAGATAATAGATTAAGTTATATATTTAATCTTTAAAAGCACATGGGACAAACTATATACATGCAATGAGTAGATGGAATACAGGTCAGAAGGTAAATACAGATTAGTAAGTTACAATCAGTATGCGCAGATGGAATAAATGTCAGTTACTTTTAGCTGCTCTCTAAAAGAGACACGTTGGGAGTTCCTGGTTCTCAGGTTTTTTCTAGCATGATATAGCATGACTTCACTTTAAAAAAGACAGCTCACCTGTTTCTGGATATTTAATTCCTGGCTGGTCACTCCCCTCTCTCCCCTAGGAAAGGCTACAATCCCCTCCCTTCAGCAATGTTGACTGAAACTAATACAAACTAAAATATGGCTTAACTTTCAGTAATGTCCTATGATGCTGGTTCTTGTGCCAACAGACTCAGTCTAGTGCTGCACACCTTAGGGGCCAAACAGCACTGTTCGATGTGGCTCCTAACCCATTTTCTCCAGTACTCAGTGTTATGATTTTCAAATTTCGAATATGATTGGTTTATGATTAATGTGCACTGAGCCCTCAAAATTCCGGGTACTGTGCTAGAGCCAAAATGTCTTCAGGACTTCTTTAAAGTTCTCCTTCCATCAGAGCTATCTGGCAGGGCTTTTCCGTTGGGTCAAACCTTCCAACTCAGCTCCTAAGCTTAGGTGAGTATTGTAATAGTGATTCTTTTAAGGCTGAGATCCCTTGTGGGGCATGTTGTTCACCGATCTGCTATTGAGCTAGCCATCTGTCAAATAGGTGACAGTTTACTGACAGCTGGGGTTATCAGAGAGCATTTCTGTGAAATTATACTATTTTGAGTATACTAGTTAATCTGAGGTATTTCACACAGTGTGGAATCCCAAATTGAGCTGCCCAAGGGACTGGAAATTGCCTTCTCTGGACTTCAGGGAGGCCGATGTTCTTGTTTATAGGGACTATAAATCCAGCCAAAATAAGAAGACAGCAAGCAGCTCACGTGATGCCTGTCCCATGTGCCTCTCCTCCACTTCCTGCAGTGCATAGAAGAAGATTTAGTAGGGCTCCAAAGTTTGTCCACATTTCCATTTCATTCCTCCAGGACCATGCAAACAAGTTATAAGAGCCACTCTCCCTTGTGAATGAGCATAGCAAGCCACGACCCAGAAACTGAAGCAAAGAAATAGGCTTTTTGCTTAGAATACCCCCTGCCTGGGCAAGGGCTTTAACTTTAACCCAAGTCTAAACAACAGTTAATTAGCACAGATAAAACATGTTTTTATTTTTTCCAAAGGAATTCAAAACGAATAAATTTGTTTTATAGTATAGTCATGTATAACAGATGCTTAATGAGAGACTATACACAATAAACTAAACAGAACATGCTTTACTTTAAAACAAAGAGCAGGTAGGATGATTTAGAAGAAAAGCCGCAGCTAGTTAGTGACCATAAATAATAACTGCATTATTCCTTTGTCTTGCCCTTTGCACACGCTAATCCAGTCTGACAGCTAGCTTTGCTCTTTTATTAGCTATGTGATCACTGATGGTGAAGTCAGGCATCAACATTTGCAAGTGCCAAGCCTCACCAGCACCTTTTCTTCATAATGCCACCTCAATTCTCAGAGGGATGGTGATTTATTTAGGAAAATAGGTAAGGTGATAATTTGACAGATGCTGAAATACATTCTATACCCCATCTAACGCTAGAGACTAGTGCTTGTCTGATTTTATTCTACAGTAGCTTTGTCCTTATGGAATGTACTGTGGGATAATCAGGAATGGGACAGATACTTATTTCCCCAAGGAAGATGAAAGACTTACCAACATGTCCACAAACACCTTAGCTGCTGATCTCATCCCTGTGATAATTGTTATTCTTCTCTCTTATTTATGGAAAAGAGTTTAGGTCTATGACCAGTCTTAAAGACAATCTCCAGTCGTGGACTATAACCAAAGAAGCAATACATCTTATAGAGATGCCATGAGGTGTGAGGGGAATCAAAGCCATGTTACATGCACAGGATATTTTGTGATGGTCATAATGGCACCTATGGACTCTGTTACATGAACTATGACTATGTTACATAAACTTGCAGCATCTGGTTACAAAACTGGAATTGAGGCTAGATCTGTTCTATGGCAGCACCGAATTGGTTACAAACCTCTCCCACTCTACCCGAAACAAATTTTTTTAGCTAGACCTTGGCATTAGGGTAGCCCTCTATGGATGGTTCTTATTATAATCAGATTACTGAGGGAGGTCCCTTTTCAAGGAGCAACTCTAACTACAACCACTTCTACACAGACACCACCAATAATTTAAAAGAAAAGATCTAGCTTTGGCCCATGATCCCAGTTATCCACCAATGTTCAACTCAAGGATAGCATGTAATTTCAGCTTTCTTTCTTTTCTTCTCATTACTTATTTTTTTCAGTCTGCACTGTTGAAAAATGCTCTAATGTGTGGGTACCCCCCACCTAGGCTTTAGAGATACCCCCCACTAAATTACCGGCACCCTTCTGGGCACTGGGGGTGCAAAAGAGCCACGGGCATGGCCCCGGTGTTAATCCAGAGTGGAAGAGCACTGGATCTGTGCTGAAGGGCCGAGGGGATGGCAAGCCGCCAGGACCCGAGGTCGGCTGTTCTGCCTCTAAATCCAGGGTTGCCAGACATTATAAGGGAGGGATCAGCAATCCTGCCCTGCTCTGCTAAGCATATTTGGGGACGGGATGAAAAAGAGAATGCAATTAGTTGATCCACTAAATCCTGATATCTTAGCCATTTCTTTTTTAAATTAAAAAACCAAAACTGTTTGGGACAGTGCCAAATGTAGCCTGATGCAATGGTGTAACAATTACCTTTGCCTGCAGTATCACTTTAAGGTACTCAGGTACCCCAGCAAACCAAGTAGGTATCTGGGTGCTTCTAATTACAAATTTGTAAAAAAAAAAATACCTTAACGGCCCAGTTCAGAATGTATAAAAATAGTGAAAAGTATCAGGAAATTATCTGAATTGAATTAAATGAATTATCCATAGAATTGTTTGGACATGATGTGATAATATATTCCAATACCTGCTCCATTCACTAAAAAAGATGTGCACAACACCTATTTCTGCTATGGGGATATGAACAGTTCCATCAACAGGATCTGTCAGTAAAGTCTAATTAAAAAGCAAAGCAAACCTATTTTTCAGACAACAGAATAGTAAGCAAAGAGGGTTCATATTTGATAGGATTTCTAGTGAGATCGTATTAGCATAATTTATAACAAGTGCAATTTTCTAAACCCATCAACACTTGTCTGTCGCAATTAGCTAACCTTTGCTATATTGATCAACTACAAGGTAAAAAATCCTGCTTTGCATTACAGTATATTATCAAAAGTTTAATAATGACATTTGTGTATTATTTTGGTATAAAAGTCCGTCAATACTTTATCATTTTTAGGTAAGTCATTACACTAAACATTGGCCTATATTTTGTTAGTATTGAATACAAAATCCAACAGGGGATATAGTTAATTTTCATCAATGTATCAGGCTCTTTGCATTAAACAAAAGGATTTACTAAAATGTATTTAGGGGGAAAACCATATATTGGGTAACCCATACGGATTTTGAGAACATCTGCTGAGTTTAGAGAGACTTTCAAGCTCAACACAATTTTTTTTTATTTTCTAATTTTTTCTTAATCCCATTTTTTTTACATATTTGTACATAGCAGCCTAGAGAGTATATTCACACTTACAGTTGAAGAGGCTCATTGTTGGTTCTTTTCAGAAGTCCAGTGAATTGCACCCAGCTGCCACTAACCCCCTTCCCGATGCAGAGTTTGGCAGCCGCTGCTGGGAGCCAGCCAATAAGTGTGCAGTAGCCCAGTCATAGTAGGGGTTGGGTTTAGAATGAAGTGAACCCCTCCCCAGAATGGGTGGCAGTATCTGGTTATCTTAAACGCCCAGCTGGGTGAGGGGGACAGCTGGCATTGGAGGTCAGTGGGACTGCTGTTTAATTAAGCTGTTAACAATTCTGTAAAATCATATTTCAACCTCATTGGAAACATTCTGCACCTCATCTGTTGGACTGCTCTATTGCAAAGCCCAATAAGATACAGGGGATGAAAAAATATATATTTTCAATTTTTTTTGTTTATGGGGGTTATAGTTATGGTATGGGGAAGAGCTCCAGCGAATCACTGATTCTTCGTTAGTCAATAATCTATGGAGTGCTTGCAAATATAACTTTAAATTGACTTTTAAGACTCACCAGCTCAACACATAAAGCCTCAATAGTACTTTCTTTAGTATTGGTATATGTTACAAACTAGGTATTTATATAAGAATATGCAAAAATTGGTCTCAACAGCCCTATTGAAATTCAAAGATGCCATTAAAACAACTCTTCCTCAATAATTTCTCACTCTACTGCATCACGCCTGACAGGGCTAGGTTTCCCCCAGCTGCACTGCTGCCATGCATATTGAAGCCAAAAAGGCTTTCTTGTGAAAATACAAATTCAACCCGCCTCCCAGGCTCATAAGAAGTCTCTCATTCACTTAGTCCATAAAACAAAGTCAAAGATAGGTAGTCCTAAGTTCGCTGCTCTTCTGGTCAGCGCACATTTCATCATCGTCACGTGATGTCTTCAGGACCCATCGTGCTCATACATATTAAGGAGCGTCGATCTGAATTAATGGAGCATGGCACACATTTTTTTGATCGCTTCCCTCTGGCTGTGGGCACACTGACCAGCCAAGGATTCCCACAAATTGGGATACTAGGCAAATGGTTGCACCTCTTTTAGCACATATGCATTTAAACTCATTGCAATGGAGAGGGCGGTGCCGAGGTGGGGTCATGCGGGCCCCCCTCCATTGCAACAAATGGAATGGGTGTGATGTGGCGCATAAACTATACTCAACTACATTTATCATCTTGGAATGGAAAAGACCAATGGGGCTCTCTACTCTGAGTTTTAAATAGTGGTTCCAGGTGGTGGACCTGCACTAGACAAAACGTGAGTGTAGCAGTTTTTTGTCTGTCTTTTGCTTTAAATATCAGCCCAAAGATTTGCATGATGAATTACTCTACACACATCATATTGTTTTTTGTTCCAATAAACATGTTGAATAGAAAAGCATCTACATGGATTAGAAGTATTGCATTTGCAAAAAGCTGTTATGTCAGCACAGACTAGCTAAGGTAATATGTCATTAGGGTTGAGCAGTTCTCACCTGTAAAAGCAGAATGGTATGTTCGAAACCTGTCACCTTGAATTCTTCTTTTTTTACTAAGCAGGCAGTAGTGACCCTTCCTCATTGGAGAGAGCTCCTTTAACCCTTTACATGCCAAGTGCATAGATGCTACGTGCTTGCTTCTCCTACTTTTAAGTGCCACGCCTGTAGAATCTCTCAGCCAGTATAAAAGGCTTCTCCTGGTAGCGGGAGTGAGACATTTGGAGTAATCAGCAGCAGCAGTTATCGGACGGCAGGGAACTAAAAGACTTTTCTCTGTGTCTGTGTGTTTTTTTTTTACATTTAGCTCTTTGTGAACTGGTAAGGAGCTACATGAGACCCCTATACCAGTTCACAGTGCAGAAGGGGCTGTCAATTCACCTGCCAGCAAGCGGTTACCTGCATCTACAAAGCCCAAGGGGGTGCAGAAGAGCCTGCGGCCCATATGTGCTATGCGGGGTAGTGGCCTTCAGGGACTGGCCAGTCTGCCTCCACACCATGGCATACCAGCCCTCATGCTGCATAGGGGGGCCCCACACCACAAAAAAGAATTGAGGGTTTAACCCCTAAAAATAAAAAATGCGTTACCCCTCCCCCTGGAGATGGGGGACCCCAAACCAATTTCTTAAAAATGTTTTAAGGGTTTATCCCTTGATAGTGTACATGGTAGTTGCATTTCATTTGAAAATGTCATAAAGCTTTCTTTTCAGTTCCTGGAAATCCCTTCAAAAATCACAGTTAAACATATATAGTCCAAAATGATGAAAGTAGTCTGGCAACAAACGTCTGACAAAATCTCTAGGAGGGCAGGCACTGAAAGAGTTAAAGGCTAAATTTTCACAATTGAGCTTCAGGATAAACCAATTCAGTCACAATATGGTACGTCAGTACCAAGAAGCAACAGGAACTTTTTTCCTATTTCCTGTAAAGTTTAAGCAATGTCTACAAATCTAAAAAACTCATGAAAAGTGAAGGCAATAACGCTGCATCAATAAACCTTTCCATCTCTGCAAATCCTGTAAAATGTTATGCATGTATTAGCCTGTGTACATGAATGTGTGCTTAACTAAGAGTCTTCTCTTTTCAGTAAAAGTAGATTATATTCTGATTCAGCATGTTATGCAATGTTTTTATTTCAAATGGGTGTTGTAAAAGCAGTTCTTTAGGTGGAATAAATTCCCTGTGATAACAAGCTTATACGTCTGCCTTTTAGTAGGTATGTCTGATGAGTAACATGCTTAGAACTTTTAACAGTTTTTGTTCTTTCTGTGAGACTTCTCCGCATGTACTGGTGGACAAGCGATGGGTATTGTAGGGGAAATGACTATCATTGTGTACATAGATTAGTCACTGCATACACAAGGAGGAAATTTCAGATATCAGATGAAGCATGACAGCTATGATCACAGTGTAGTGTTTGTGTATCTAGAACAATGAAGAGACCTGCTGATTACTGGAAGAACATTCCTCAATCTTTTCGGCAGTGCCAAGCTTAAGCCTGTGCTTGCTGCTTTAGGAGAAAAACCAGATCAACTTGTCTTTCAGTTTAACAGGTGTACTACAATTAGAAAAAAGGACTATAATGAATGGTATGACATGGTGGATTGTGCTAAATGTTACTAGAAAGTGTAGCTATGATACCTAAGCTGCTATCAAATGTGCTCAAATAAAAAGCTTACTTTATTAGAAAACCCAGACAAAAAAAATAGTTGGACTGCCAGTACAGTCCAAAAAATACCCCAAGAGAGCTGCACTCAATTGAGATTAAAATGTTATAGCAAGCCTTTATTTGAAAAACACCAAAGACAAAGGACAATTAAAAAACGGATAAAGTGCTTTGGAGATGGACCGTTCAATTTTATGGCTCTAATGTTCACAAAGGTATATAATAAAATATAATAAAATATTTCAACAATTTAATGAATACAGTCTTAAAGTGCTAGGGTACAAACCCATACAATGATATTTAAACCCATGAAGAAAAAAAAAATGTAATTAATGCAAGTATTGTTTATATTGTGAAGAAAAACACAGTGATCAATGCACTGTTAAAGTGCCACTTGTGCCAAAAGGTCAGTGAATATAACAAAGTGACTAGAGCAATATGTTAAAGTGCAATAGCAATGTACAAAGACTGGAAAAAAGTCAAAAAGATATCACCAAATCAGTAGAGCAGATAAGTAGAGCCAGGTCCTCTCACTATTCACTCCTCACATTGACACGTTGCGTGGTGGAACCCCCCATCACTTCGTCAGGATGTATCAGAAAACCCCTTATTCGAAACCCCTTGTGAGCTCTTTCCAAATCACTGCAGTGCTGAAAAACATGGGCCTGATTTACAACATTCACAGGTTTTTGCTAGTTTGCTCTACCTTCAGTGCACTGCACCTGGGGACGATAGTGGTAACTGAGCTAGAGTTCTAGCAAACAGAGCTATAATTGAAACGGCAGTTGTAGGGAAATCTGACTATTTTCTGGCATTCTGCCCCTTTTTTGATTTATAGATTGATCTATAGAGAAGGGGGTGGTAAATTGGAGTATACTGTCCTCATTTTTTGATCTCCTCTGCCCAATTCTCTTTCTATATGTATCCTTCCTGTCTATTAGATGCTATATACAACAACGATAGTCAGACTTCGTTTCACAATAAAGCATGAGATACATTAAGATGGGATTCAAAGATTTTGATTTCATGATTTATGCCACTTTCATGGACTTTCATGACAGATCTCAGATCAAGAGTGCCAGAGGGACACCCAAAGCATTGATCACGCTCCCACAGACTTCTTTGTACTGTCTTCCCTCAGTTTTCCCCTTTCCCAAGTCTGCAACTACCACAGGACTGCACAGTGTCTAGTGTATTCTTTACCACCAGGAGCCCTGCTAAAGTCACAAGCTGGTTACAGGCTCTATATCGAGTACCAGACCTCCCATGCCCAGGATGGTTGGTGGCTTGCCTCTCTGGTGGTGTGGACAGGTTGCATGTCTTATGTGTATATGTCCCCAGCCAGTGTTTCTGCTCTCTTGTCCCCAGTCTGTGACTCTACTCAAATGTTTGCAGTCTATGATTCTGCTTACCTGTCCCCAGTTTGTGACCCTTGTTACCTGTTCCTAGTCTGGGACCCTGCTCACCTGTTCCCACCCCATGTTTCCTACTGCTCATTTCCTGGTCTGTAGCCTTCCAAAGACATTTAGAAGTCACCATTACTATGGCCTCTAGAGAGAACTGGCTTCCTCGCTGTGTGCCACCTGTTCCTAGTCCCCAAACCTAAACCAGGAAATTCACAATCTACCCTGTGTGCCCAGAAATAGTATTCACCTGGGCCTGACAGATAACTCAAGGATGAAATCCCTTTAATGTGTTTTACAGACCATGGCTTTTGATTTAATATACAATAAAGAAAATGTCAGGAAACTCTACTAGAACAGATGAACTTTTTATGGAGTTAATCCGAATCACTTTAAATGATGGCAGCTGTGCACTGATTACTTTTTAACATGAGTTAAACCCTTTAAAGTGGAACAAAACTCAGCAGTGGCCAGCCAGGAATTGAAAAGATTCTTCACTGGCTTTTTGTTTGGGCATGGATTGGGATGCCCCACTATCCAGGGCGCCCATAAAAAACCTTTCACAGCTCCAATGGTACATAAACAGGCGCTCATCCAGTGACGTAATTCAGCAGGTGGTTCTCATTTCTTCGCAATAGAGGGCATGCGCCACCTCATCCCTTGCAACCCAGGCGTTGTGGGTGTCCCTGCGCCATTCAGATAGACTGGGGTGGGAGCGTGCGCATGGCATCATTCTAGTAAATTAGAGCTGCCTGCTGAAAGACGTAGTCACAGCAGGCAGCTCTCACTGGACAAGCAATGACTGGCCCGCAAATGCACCGTTGGAGCCTGGACAGGTGAGTTTTTTTCTGGCTTCCTGTGGGATTTTACACAGTGAGGTATTCTGCTTCGGTCAAATATCCTGGTTTTGTTCTGCTTTAACTGCTAGCCTCCCTAGAGATTTGGTCACCTTTTGTTGTCAGGCTATTTTAACCTCTTTGCACTATATATGTTTAACCGTGATTTATACATGATTTCAAAGAAATGTATATACTGTTTTATTTCAGCAGTTTCGTCTTTAACATGAAATGTCTTGTTTGTAATTTCTTTAGTGCTTTCTCAATATTTTTGGATGAAATATGTGGGAAAAAATTGTAGCATTTCTTTTAATAAAAAATATGTTTTTTAAAGAAAACCATATTGTGTGTAAAAGCCCCATTACAATGGTACCACATATGTATCGGTAGACACCTAATTCTGCTCAGGAGACACCACAAACTGAAAAAAAGCATTTTGTGAGATTTTCAAATGTAATATAACTACTGTGTTTTTAAAAAATGTTGTGAGATCCCTCCTCTCCAGCAAAACCAGCCTGGGCACCAGCTATATAGGCTATAGACCAGGGCCCCCAGCCCTAAAAGCATTGACTGTAATGACGCTTGTAACCGCTTAACAGTTTCACCTGAGCAGACTGCTATACCTTACTACCCTCAGCCAGGTTCTTCAGCTGCCCCTGTTAATTTTGGAAGGCATGTGACATTTATGGGAGATTTTACAAGAACTGTTAGGGACTTCAACAGGAGAAACCACCAGCCTAGAGTCTGCATATCCTGGCCACAGTTGCTTTCCTTGAAATTCTCCAGCTGATGTGCTCACCTGCTACAGGCCTATCTGAATGGCTGGCACAGTTATGGGCAGTCAGAGGTGAGGCAGAGGAAGGCATGGTTGCCGCTTCCTTTCATTTAGCATTCAATGCCGCTCAGTAATATGTATGCTATTTGGTAAGCATAACTAAGCAGCGGCAGGTAAGCAAACCCCTTCACTACTGGAACACACGATTGTGACCCCCCCCTCATCTGAAAAGGCTGAATTAGAGCAGGAGGGGTTAAGGAATCAGTGCCAAGTCAGGAAGTTCCTGCTCTGTACACCAAACACTCCAGTTTGTGTCTGGTTGCTAACATAAACACATTGTTGCTAGAGAAAACTGTTTTTTTTTTTCAAAGGCAGAGTTACAGAAAAG
The DNA here is from genome assembly GCA_027917425.1 of Gastrophryne carolinensis. Classification (NCBI taxonomy): domain Eukaryota; kingdom Metazoa; phylum Chordata; class Amphibia; order Anura; family Microhylidae; genus Gastrophryne; species Gastrophryne carolinensis. Next base: position 269,856,770 of record CM051239.1, on the reverse strand, counting down.
AAAATAACAGATAAGTGTAGCACCTTGAGGACATCATTTCGCACACAATTGTGACCACTTTTAAAACTGTCATTTAAAGTGGAATTACACTTTAAGTTGATTTCGAGAGCTGACATCAAACAACCTGAATGGTATTAGGGTACCTGCAGAACCAGAATATTGCTAAAATAAATCAGCCAAAGAGAACAGAACCTGAGCAACACTATGGTCAATGTTATAAAATCATATGTTTTCACTAATCACAAGTAAACAAATGGCACAAACGTTTTTATGAATAGAAAAGGGTAACTATGCAATGCAAAATAAAATATTGCCTGTGTCAGGGGTGTATATAGCCCTGATGGGGTCTCACAGCAGAGCCCCCCAACAGCACCCAGGGGTGGACAATTACTAGCAGTGCGCCCAGGCAAAATCAGGGAGCACGTGTCTGCTGGAGGTGCAGGGGAGGTGTGTAAAGGGATGGGGAGGAATAGCACTGCTGGATAGGAAAGGCCGGCATGGAAGAAGGAGGCACCATGGTTGGGTAGATAAGTATTAAACCGGACCTTCAGCGTGATCTAATTTAAAGACCAAACCCTTAAATATTTCTCAGCATCTAAAATTAGTATATTTTAAGTCTATAGTCACTTACTTATTATTCTTTCCCCCACTGGGCTTCAAATCTGTTGAGGACTCTAGAATACGTGCACCGCCATCTTGCCTCAGAAGCATCACACATACTGAGGAGAGGAGAATGGGATAAAGTGCAGGGGGGATATAGCTGTGCTTTGCACAGGCAGAGCAGAGCTGGGGACAGGAAAAGGACAGCAATCCCAGAATGCAAAGCGGCACAGCCAGGATACACTATTTGCAGGCTGCCTGAAGCTCCATGAGCCAACATCTTGGATGTTTAAAGGCTCAGAAAATGCAGTAGATGCATTTAAAATGATTTTAAATGTAGGCGATCTGTATGTACAGGGTGGGGGGGGGCATATAAGATATGCTATTATTCAGGGTGAATACCTGCTTTCAGGTATGCTGCCACCTGCGCCAGGCGTACATTCTATAGTGGAGGTGAAGGTAGCGACGGGTCCCCTTGTGCCAAGGGCCCAAGGAGACTTGCCTTTGCTGCCTTTATGCTGTGTATACCCCTGGACTGTATACTGCAATTTACAGGTAGAGGACCTGTATTTACTAATGGCAAGGTGTACTTACCTCCCAACACACCAGTAAATCAAGATCCAAGCTTCCCTGGACTGTTTATGACACTAAACTCATATGGCATGATAAACATGGTCAACACATGCAAAAGACTTTCGGCCACAGGCCATAAACTATTGACTTTTAATACGCTGAAAAGATTACAAGGTTTGACGTGATTTGTGAAATCTATGCTCTACACTTTGTTAACTCATTTCCTTAGCAAAACTCTGTATAAATATGTAATAGTTGCACCATCTGTGCAGGGGGTAAGAACTATCATTAGCTAAACTTGCTGATTCCCCAGTGTGTATGTATGACCAGGCAGCTATACAAAGCAAAGAATTTCAAGAATTTAGCTATGCTTAGCTTCCCTAATAGAAAGTGCTGTCTAGTCATCTTTTGATGAGTCATTTATAAGCACACAGATGGAAAATACAACACCATGTGATGAGAATAATGAGAAAAGGATCTTGGTTTAGCAATGATATAAAAAAAAGTGCTATTAATGTTGATTTTCAACAAAATCAGTTTGCCAGCTCAATCTTTTAAATGTATGTTTTACATTTATTTAGTTATAATTAGAGATGAGCGGACCCGAACCGCACTGTTTGTGTCTATGCTGAACATTGTGGGTTTGGGTTCTGGACCCAGGAGTCTGTGTTCAGCTTTGGCTTTGTGAACAGTAAAGTTGGTTGATGAACCAGTTATTAGCTCATAGCAACCTGTGATTGGCCAGGGGGAACACATGACCCTGCTGTATAAGAGGAGGGGTCACGTATCCCACCGCTGTTATAGCTAGGTAGGTTTAGACAGTGAGAGGATGTAGATGCAGTGAGAGACAGAGAACAATTTAATAATTGTCCTTTTCAGGGCCGGTAGGTAGGGAGAGGAGGCTCATATAGTGAGGGAAAAATAGTAAATTTTAATAATTGCACTTTTCCATGTCAGTCACTACAAGTGTATATTCATACCATCATTTACTGCAGTGTCAGTCACTGCAAGTGTATACTCTACCATCTTCTATTGCAGTGTTAGTTAAAGTAATTAATTATTATCAGAAATGATCAAAATTATTATTTTATTTTATTTGTTCTTGATTTATTTTGGATGTACTTTTCATTTTATTATGAACCGGAATTCGCTCCGAATTTCAGGGAAAATTCGATTCGGCACGAACCCGAATTTTTTTTGGTTCATGCCGATCGAATTTTCCCTGAAATAAAAAAAAAAATGCCGGCATGGTGGGAGCGGGCAGGCCGGCTATGCTGTCAGCGGGCGGCGGCACTTACCTGCATGGTCGGAACGTGGAGGCCGGCGCCGCTCTCAGGCGCCCTCTGATGACGCGCCCTCTGATGACGCGTCCTCTGATGACAGCTGAGAGCGGCGCCGGTCTCCACGCTCCGGCGCCGCTCTCAGCTGTCATCAGAGGGCGCGTCATCAGAGGGCGCATCATCAGAGGGCGCCTGAGAGCGGCACCGGCCTCCACACTCCGACCATGCAGGTAAGTGTTTGCTTTTTAAACAAATGCCGGCATGGTGGGAGCGGGCAGGCCGGCTACGCTGTCAGCGGGCCGGCGGCGGCCTGCTGACAGGCGTAGCCGGCCTGCCCGCTCCTACCATGCCGGCATTTTTTTTTTCAGATGAGCGATTCGTGAAAGTTCGATTCGGGCGAACCCGAATTTCTTTGGGAAATTCGGCGAATCGCCCGAATCGAACTTTCAAGAAGTTCGCTCATCTCTAGTAGCAGTGTAATTTTGTTTGCCGGACAGAGCATCTCCCGCTGGTATTATTACTAAGCTACACACTCATAGGCAAGACTAAAGTAGATTGAGATTGTTTGGAAACATCTGAGGACAGTAACTTCGGATGGAGATAGTGAACTTAAAGATTCCAGCTGCTTTGCTTTAGTATCCCTGGCCACTGGAAACATAGTGGATGTTAGATGATTGTATACAAAAAGTTAAGAGTAGTTAGAGAGGCAGAGGGGTTTAGCAGCAGAGAAGGTTCAGATGTTCACCAGTGTAAAAAACTGCATCCAAAAATTGTCAAAGCATTTTAGAAACATTTTCCCTAATGTAAAATTGCAGACTTTGATTATCCATTCATCTACAGATAAAATAATTGCTTTGCAATTCACAATTCACAGTTTGCTTTTCAATTCACAAATGCAAGTTAAAGCTATATTATACAAAGAAGAAGCCATAACCACAATCCAGAAACAAAGCCTTCTTCCCTAGGCCAAAGCTCATTTAAAATGAAAAACAAAATGGAAAACTGTTTTGTGGTCAGATGGATCAAAATATGAAATACAAATGCCATACAGTAAGAAAAAGGGTAGGAACACCCACAAAAACTGACCACAAAACAGGCCTCACATACAATATAAAACTTTATTAGGGAAAGCATAGTTACATTTAAAACAATTAAAAACAGCATGGAGCTGCAACCTCCCCAAAATTATATAAATGTAGATAAACAGCAATATACTCAATACATTTAAAGTACAATCTGCAATAAGCAGCATTTAAAGAATCAAATTACATAACCCAACCTGTAAATAAATATATTTATTAATAGAGGTCTTAAGTCGCAAGGCACAGCATACTCATAACACCACAATAAACAAGTGTGAGATAAACCAAATTATTGCCAATTCAAAAATCAAAAATAAGTAGGGTGGCCAAACCTGTGGCACACAATTGTTCCGTGGCTTACTATGGTGCCTCTGCCAGGTGAAAACCTATTCTTTTTATTTCTTTATGGAAACTATGGGTGCTGTGTCCTGCAGACCCAAGCAGAGAGGGCTTGTTCAGCTTGTTATCAGCATACAGTTCAAAAGCAGTTGAACATAATCCTAAACCATATACTGCATCTATTACATCATCTCTTTTCAGAAGAGTGATCAACTTTACAACAGTTATACAATGGCAAACATGGCCCTTGTTAGGAAATTCCAAAATGCACCACTAGATTTTATAGAATGCTGTGAAGTGAGCATGTGACTTTTTGTGACAGGAAAATGGAGAAAAAAAAAGTACACAAAGAGTAATAATATTATACAGTATCAATAACATACAACAAGTCCATGTAACAAACTATCTGCTATAAAGATAATCTGTCATCACTTTGAACACCTGAACATAGCGTGGACGCATAAATGCATAATGTATTTATTCTATACAGAAGTTGGACGTGTTGTCATTTAATGATTGCACAATGCTGACACCTGATAATGAGATAAAAGACCCCATTAACAGTCGATAGCAAAATGTGCTACAGAATTGGTGAGCTTGTCAGTAATTCAATTTACTAAGCATTTTTTGAATTACTTTGTTTGATTGACATTTGTAAAAATGCGCATCAACACAATATTATACATTATTTTATCAAGATTAAAGGTTAGACATAATTAAATAGTAACTATGGCCAAGACTGGGTATTGTGGGATTTTAATAAGGAGGCTACAGTTGCGGGGCCAACATTTGAACAAATGGGAACCATATTAACATTCCTGGACTTGGTTTTCACTAACCGCTCATTGTACATGCTTATGAGTGCATTTTTAAAAACTAATGAATGGGATATATTCATATTTTTACATGTGATTGCTATGGATTATTCTGGAGAAGCCTATGATAATGGGTTACCATGTACATTATATAATTTATATAAATAACTGAGGTTTTCTGGATCTTTTCTACTGTATAAGAAGTTGTGAAGTTAAAAAGTTGTGAGATCTGTTTTATGGTAAGTGCACTGATGAGGTGGAAGGTGTATGGAAGTGGCTTCACAGTCATTCTCAGTTGCAGTTTTTTATGTGGAAAATTATATATTTACAACATTTGTATTACTACATTGCCCTGTGTTCAGGTGTATGGTCGGTGAAGAAACCCATCCATGGGTGCCATGAAGTCCTTTCAGGTTTTTTGAAATTTGAAAGTTACCATGGAGTGACTATCTGGGCCAATGTTCCTTGAGAGCCACCAACAGGTCATGTTTTGCCAGATCTACATCCAGATGCTCAGGTGTAGTATTTAATGCAACAGCGCTGCTATAGAGCGGCTGTGTGGAGATTCACAAAACATGACCCATTGGTGGCTCTTGAGGAAAGAGTTAGGGAACACTGATCTAGGCAAACAGAGAGAGTTAGGGGTGCTAGTAGTTATCCAAATGCTTCCCAATCCAGAAACATAATACTCACTTTAATGGTTAAATTTCTTTCCTTGGGAAAGCCAGGAAAAATGCCATAATATTTCTCTTGTAACAAGGATTTAATAGCATTGAGTGCCTCCAAAAGCACCCTTCCTATGTGGACAGACCAATGACTCACCTCACATAGAGCTTTTTCTATGTTTTGAGGTGTATGTTCTGCATAAACTATTGGTTCTGCATATAAATTTGTGGGTCTGGATGAGGGTCTGCTGGTGCTCTGCATCTAAAATATTGGGTGAGAGAAAGGTCAGCTTACAGGTCTGAAATGAATAACCTGTTTTAGTGAGGGAACTAAAATCAATCCCAGGAAAAATAAAATCATTATTTATTTTTTTTTTATACCCTAGCATCTGCAATTTATTGGTAATATTCTGGACATAGGGACATTGCTATTTCCTATCAAAATAATCGTACCCTTTGGGAAGTTGCTAAGCGACTTGTCATTCATAAGTCTAAATCAGGCGACCCTAACCCTCTCCAACAGGTAATGTGTTTTGAAGTATCTCTGCCATAGAGTTCCAGGTAGCTAGATAACCAACTACATCTCAAGGATGCTCAAGGGGGGCTTCCGCTCACAAAAGGAGAGATTGGAGTGGGAGTGTAAATGCATCCAAATCTTTAAATCAATGGACTGTGGGCTAAAGAGGGACAATAATTTTATGTGTCATTATGACATGGATTGAATAGAGGAGACTCATCTCAAGGTCTGATATTAAACAGACTGCCTGGCCTGGTGTGAAAGCAATAAAAATTCCACACACTTTCTCTCCCCCTCTCATTCTTATCAGCGCACCATTAATTGTTATTATCCCCCTGATTCTTATCTCGCAGTATACAATTTTACAACTTAGCTATGTAGTTTCTGTATAAATGTGTGTCTAAGTTACAGACCTGTATTATGCCTGAAGAAGAAGCTTGAACAGCTTTAAAAGCTTGCATTTTCAATCTTATTGAGTTAGCCAATAAATGCTATTACCTTAACCTTGGATTTCCTGCTTATATCGATGGCTAACACGGTACAACAACTTACTGCCAACTACATCTTCTGTAACCTAGGCCCCAACCCAAAGCTGTTTTAGAGGAGTTAATCTAGACAATAACTTTAAAGCATCTTCATCTCAAAACAATTTGAGTTGGGGGGGTTGCAAAAAAGTTCATTTCTTTTGCATTTGAATGGAGGGCAAGAAACTCTCTAAGTGATGAAAAGTAGTTATAGTGGGGTTTCAAAAGGATTCTGTATTTTAAAAATAATAAAAAATACATGTATATATGTTAACAATGTTAACGTTAAACAGCCAAATCAGTACTCCACATGCATAGAAGACAATTGCCATGCACAATATTAAAAACGTGTTAAATCAACTAACATTGATATAACTTCAAGCAATTAGGAGCATGCTGATAATGATATGAGTCTTCAGCTGTAAATAATTACCTTGCCTCAAGGCTATACTTTAATTCTTGGCTTGCTGTATCTATAAACAATAATCAAACTGCAAAACCAGTTGTGTTGTTTTTGTTCACAGTTTGTGAAAATGATTTTAGTGCCCTGTAGTGATACTGATGGCTAGCCTGACCTTCGAAGCTCAGGACTGTAAGGTTAGGTGCTAATATGTAATTTCATCGATCTGAGTTGGAACGCTCAGCATGTTCCGTTGCATGGTATAAATAAGTAGAAAAGCTGCTATGCTTAGTCAGTGTGCCTTGTGAAAAAGGGACTTGCTGCTGAGACTCAATAAATGAGACATTAGGAGGAAACGTTCTAATTGTTGGTACCCACATCTTGTTAATGAGTAATGTACAGTTAGACTCCATGCAATTGAATCTAAACTGTTTATACAATTATTCTTGTGCTGCAACTAACATTTACCATAATGAAGTATCATAATTGAAGCCATTAAAACAGGGTTAAGATTTGTTTAATTAGAAACAAGAAAATGTAAAATGAGAAGTCACTCTTAGATGTGTATCACTTACATTTATATAATGGGAGTTGGCGAGAGCATATGTCTAGATTTGCAGGCTCAAATTATAATTTTTATGAACTTGTTGAGCAATCTGAAAGAAAGATAATCTATGCATGGGGCTGATGAATGTAACCACTCTCTATGATGCAGTGAATCATCATTCATCAAAACTGCAGGATCTCTCTGGCTTGAACAGGCAACATTTGAAGCCTCTGAACTCTCTCCTAGATGCCTAAGAAATTCATAACAAGGACACTAATGAACAGATGCTTCAAAGTAGACGACCTACTAAAATGTACAATTTTGGTGACTGATTTTCAAAGGCAGACACTGAAAATATAAAACAAAGTCTTTGAAAAGAAAATGTGGATGCTGTCATTACTAAACAACTTCTTAAAAATGCAGAGGGCCTGGCTGTCTTCTCCACCAGATACAATAATTACTGAGCCTCTGGCAGATCAAGATTGACACTTTTACAGGCAGAATTCTTGTTTCAGGTATGAGGCTGACTGTCACAGAGAAACAGCATACTTTTCAAGGTGGTAAAAATGGCAGCCTCATACTTCTCCTCTAACAGGTTCTCCTTAAAATCTGTGAAGTAGGACTCTCCTACCGACACATATTTACCATCAGATACTAGCTACTGCTCTGCCTGCAGTGTTCATCTTGTTTTTCCTATATTCACCTGCTTATGTTTCTTAGATTCCGTGTTTTTATACCCTTCCTGTACCCACCAAGAAACGCCAAAAGTTTTTGAGGAGCCTTTTTTCAGAGGACTGCAAAATTAGAGACATCACTAGAGGGTATCATGGGCAACTATAAGACCCCATTTAGAATACTGCTTTCTGGAGACCTCAACTAAATAATATATTGGGAAGACAGAGCGAGTCAAGACATGGATAACAAAACTGTGCAAGGTTTAAGGGACAAAACATGTTTAGAGAGACTGAATAAAGGGAACGTAGGAGATAGGAGTGGGGATAGTTATTTTCTAATATGATTGCAAGCTAAGGTATATGTGAAAATAACCTCACTCTAACATGAATTAACACAAGTAGAATGCTAGAGTGGTGGATTGTTGGAATAATGTTCAGCAACAGTAGTGGGTCAACAGTGTTTGAGCTTTAACATTTTTGGGCTACAGGTATAAAAAAAAGTTCTGCATTTGCCTCTAGTGTTTGTCAGGTACAAAGCAGGATCTGAGAAATGTTTCCAACAAGGAATACTTCAGAAAACTCAAGGAAAATACTTTTTAGGCATTGCTAAAACTATATGCACAACTAGCAGCTTAAGACTGTTTTGCTTAAATAGTTTTCAGAGAAAGGCAATGAGGTCAAGACTGTATATAGAACACCAGTGTGACAGACACAGGACTATAAAGTAAACCTAATCAGTTTTAGTAATAATAAACAGCAGTCCATAGTAACATCAGTAGTCAAATTTTTCAACAATAGAGCAACTTAGGCTAACTTCAATTTAATACAATTGCTCTAAATTGCTGAACTTAATATTTTAGATACTGTGTATTTGGCAGAATAGTAGTAAATCAAACTACTAACTTGAGCATAGCAGTTATAACAATTCCCAACAGCCGCAAAACTTATTTACCAATGATTAATTATAATATATGAAAACATGAATATTTCCATGTGCTTCTCTGATGACTCTCTAAGGAGTACATTTACAGTGTTAAAAGATGCAAATGTGGATTACAACAATATGTTTCATATATAAATAGATCTGTTCAGTACACAAGTAGTCTACAATGATTGAATCATTATAATCTTGGGACCGTTTGTGTGGTGCACATTTCAGACAGCAGACATCATATAAAAAAACCAAATCAGAATGCTAAAGAAGATGTATGCAACATACATTGTCATTGCCTATATACATTTTTCTTTCCGGTCCCAGTTACAATAACTGGACTGTCTGATCAAGGAAGTTCAGACCCAGATTACAGGGGAGGGGGGGAAGGGCATCCTTAAGGCTGGGATCCCCAACTTGATCAACCCTCTGAAAACCCCATAAGCCAACTCCCTCAAGCGGGACTATCTCATTCCAGCCATACAAGATATAGGGTGCTCTGCCCCGGAATTCAGCTGCAAGTTTAAAAGCTGCTTTCCCAGCTACACCTGGGTCTTTTTGCATCAAGTAACCTACTGGCACATTCAAACTTTTTTTTTCCTGTGATGGGAGTACTGTTTTTCACTATGGCGTTTTTGTAGGGGATCTGTTATATGATGATTGTGCAGCAGGTTTAGGGTGGTAGTATAACAAGTCCTGTTGGCTCTGTTCACAGCTACACATTAGTGCTGTCCAACTTTCCTTGCCTGTCCCTATCCCATGGCATGGATCCCCTTCAACTAATCCGCTGCCAGATTGGTACATAAACAAAAGATGAGGGGAAGACTCATTTATTCCAGCAGAAGGCTTGTAAAGTGAGGCTGTGAGTCTGAAGGCAAGCTAGTTCATTGCGTGGGGCTGTGTATTAAAAAAAATCTAGAGAGAGGTGTGTGTGTGTGTGTGTGTGTGTGTGTGTGTGTGTGTGTGTGGTGACAGGAGCAAGGGTTAGGGCCAAAAGTGCTAAAGAGGAACCTGATATATATATATATATATATATATATATTGAGAAAGATGGACTTTTCATCAAAACATCTAATACAGGGATAATCAGTTAAGAGGGTTCCTAAGTAGCAGAAAGGAGGAAGGGAGAATACTGCCATTTGAATGTGGATGCACATCAGAAGACTCTACTGCTTCCTTGGATGTGTCCTGGCTTATTTAATATTTTTCACATGTTCTTTGCAGATGTACATTTTATTTGCTGAAGAAAAGTCCTTTGAAGTAAACTAGGTACTAAGTGATTTCAAAAGTACAGTGTCCTGCGATACTACTACCTCCCCTCCAATCACACAGCTTACAATGATCCATTGCTTTTTAGGCCTTACACAATTGTATCCAAGTTAGGGAAATCTTTGGGTTCTGCCATAACAATGTGCTGCCATAATGTACACCGCCTTGACTGAGAAATGAAGGATGGGCCTAGGAGATTGCAATAAGTAAATTGGTCTCATTATGTCCTCCAAGGCTAGAAACTCAAGGGAGGGGGTGATCACAGACCTGTGCACATACAGCTTCAAACATTCTCCATGCAGTGCTTTTATCTTTATACTGTACTTACTAATGGGAGAATAAGCGGGGGAGGGCCCTGGCGCAGCCTGATGTCGCCTCATGAGGTGAGTCCAATGTTCCTCTTTAAATAACACCTTTTATGCCACTGCCACTTTAACTTTGAGTGATTTCTCCTTTTCACTTTTGTGTTCACTTTTATTCTGTGAGGCAAGTGACCTCATATACATACAAGAAATAGAGAGATCAAATTTTAACTTTTTACATTATGGTGGCACTGATCTATTGGAGGCAATGCAGCTAGATGAGAGTCTCCCCCACAACAAAGATTACATAGAAATATGTTTAATATATGTAAACATGCTCCTTTCAATTATAATAAAGCAAGGCCTCCTAAGATTTTAAAGAAGAGAAGTCTTAAGTTGTGTTCATAGCCCACATGGCATCCTGAAAGTAATTTCATTTTGGAAGCCCATCAAAGACATACTTTTGGAAAGAATGGACAAGGGTATAACCTGTTTGTTATTCTTTTTGCTGTCTGGGCCCAATTGGTGGGGTGGCTGGGTTATCAGCATTTGGGGCCTGTAGGGTAGACACATAGAAGTTTGACAGCAATGGCAGACCATATGGTCCATCTAGTCTGCCCTTATGTGTGTATTTTCTCTTAGGATAGATGTATGCTTATCCCAGGCATGTTAAAATTCACGTACACACTTACTGTTTCTGTAAAAAATATTTATTAACTTAACATACTAGCTTCGGGTTGTACTCCCTTGTTCTATCATTAAGTTTCTTTTAAAAAACGTTTCCCCTCTTAACTTTATTTAATCCTTTTCCCTTTTTTATCCTTTCACAGCTACATGGTCCGCATAAACAAATAGCAACGGGGATTATCTAGCTCCAGTCCAGGGGTACCAGTTCCGGCCCACGGCTGACTGAGGTTGTAGTTTCTGCAGCACAAAAATGGCAGCCGTTCAATAAAGTGAGTACAGTGGCTGTACACCTCAGTCCCTCCCCTTCTTGGACCCTGCAACCTGCCAAGAGCAAATAAATAGGTCCGCCTTTGCTTCGGTGCCTTACATTATATGAGTACCTCTTATGAAGTTTTGAGCTAACGTAGTCCTATAATGTCTTCAATTCCAAAGAATGGCAGGTGCCCCATTTGCAATACTCATGTTGTTTGTTTGCATCCATTGCATTATACAGCATTACTAAACTTTATGTATAGGTATGTGAATGAATTCCGAAGTAAACTGTAAAAATGAGATAAAATCGAATGTATTTCCATCCAACTTTTAGCCATTCTTTTGGCTTAAAAGATTGAGCTAGTTTTTTGCAATAATTGAGATGTCTGAGTGACCAAAGCCTGCACTATCGCTAACAGGCCAGATTTTGCAGATCTCCACTTAGACAGCTCTATAATACTGCCGATACACTATTACACCAGGACATCTGCATAGAGATCCACAACAGATGACCTACTGTTGGGCATTGGCGCCATGTTGATCTTTAGACGCAAATGAACGCGAATGAAATTAAGTGAATCATTTGTGGATAGAGTTGTGGTGTAGAGTGTTTCCCAAACACTGCATGTTCAGTCTTTCAATTGAATTCACCTTTCTATAGGGCAGTAATCAATCAGTCTTTCAAACATTTACACCTCGCACATGCAGAATCACACACCATCGCTGCTTTATCATGACAACAAATCACACAGAAATAGGTCTTCTGTGTTAGACAGTATTTGACTGTAAAATATACAAAAACTCAACACCCAACCTAGAACATGGAACAGACTCATCACTTATGACAATATAATATTTTAAGTGCATAAACAAGTGTTATGTTTGAAATGTAATGAGAGGGCTTGTTCCTGTTATATCCCATTCACGGTATGTATGTAAGCACATTAACTGCATTAATGTTGGAAGCGTATGGTCTGAATGCCATAGACGGTCATCTTGATGCAAACCAGATCCTTAATTCTCTGCATATGGATTTTCTTTAGCAGAATATCATTAATGATTTCCACAACATAGCTTTAAAATTTTACTCATTTTTCCTGTGATTCATATTATGTCTCATTTATTCCCTCGTAAATCAATTGCCTTTCAGCAAATAAAGCTAATCAATTTGTAATGATTGGATTGTAGCAGATTTTTGTTCTTTATGTCAACTAAATCTTTAAAACACTCTCTGAAAAGAATTGTCTAATCACTCAGCATACACTTTAGTGGCATTTACTTTTTTTTACCATCGCACATCCGATTGATCACTACTGTAGCTACTCAACACTTTTAAGTTTCAAGACAAAAAGTATGCATGAACTGAGCATTCCAGTGAATTACAAAAATTACTATAGATGGACAGATGACATCTGACCTGTGACACAATCTGACCTGTGTGATAATCTTTAAATGTCTGCTGTCATAGTTATTTGGCATTAATGCTCACAAAGAAGTTAAAAATGCTTTTTAACTAAGTAATGTATTTCAAAAAGTAAAGGGACTTAAATGTTTTTACCTAAATATATCCATCAAAGGGGAAGGTATATACCATGTAAGCTTAGTCAAGGCATAACATCAGCACCTACCTGCTGCTCTTTGTTGAGCAGTGCAGTTTTTGCATGTGGCTAGTGCCCTTATCATACAGTTCCTGTTAATGACTATGTGATTCATCACTTTAATTGTTTATCCATATATCTCACCATTTTGCTGTTTTCTTACAGTTCCATAATTTCCCTGTCCATCTGTTCATGGCCCCTGCTATTAATGTAGATGTCCTTAGTTTCATAATTTTCTGCCATCCTAGGGATGTTGTCTGTACCATTACCATGCCTGGGGAGTCTATTTTGTTGATCTATACTTAGCACTGACTGGCACAATGCCTATATTAGATGGTTGAACTAGCAGAGGGAGAGAAGTAGATGTGGGCTTATATGCAGAGGATGCATGTCAAGTAAAGCAATAAATAGTATGTTATACAGTGAAATATTTTGTTCCAACTACTCTAGAGGCTTGAGAGATACAATGGGATTAATAATATAAATGCAACAGGGCTGGTGCATATAAGCAAACATAAGACATAACAAAACAACAACATAAGATATATTATTAAAGAAAGTCAAGTTAATATTCAGTATTACAGACCCTGTTTCATTGGGATTTGAACAGTACCCTATTTACATATCAGAACTGGAATGCGTTCAACTAAATTAATAAATGGAATAAGGGAAACAGAGTACCCTGAAAGATTATCAAAGTTAGGTTTATTTAGTTTTGAAAAGAGACACCTGAGGGGTGGTCTAATAAATATTATAACTATATCCAGGTTCAATACAAAGATTTATCACATGATCTATTTAAAGCCAGAACTGTAAGTAAAATGGAGGGACATCCACTAAGCAAGATACACAGGAGGGTATTCTTTGCTGTATGAGCAGTGAGACTATGGAACTCCCAGCCAGAGGAGGTAGTCATGAAGAATACACTAAAAGAGTTTAAAAGTGGCCTGGATGCCTTCCTTGCATGTACATTAGCAGCTACTAGACAACTAATAAACAGGCTGAACTGGATAGACTAAAGTCTTTTTACAGCCTTACATGTTATGTTACTATGTTACAGGTAGCCAACCTCGTAAGAGTGGGAATGGGTCTAACCTGGTTAAGGGTACTGGTTGCCTGGTTAGTTCTTCCACATTTTACCTTAAAATTTGCTTTATGATATTTTAAATGTGATGTCATTTAGTCATTTCCCTATTCTTTCCCAGTTGTTCATCTGAGAATGGTCTTGGGACAGGGACAACACAACAGCTTAAGAGCACTCCCTAAATCCATCTCTATGCAATATATATATCTGTTCTTGTTAGGAAGTGCATCTGAACAGGGCTGAAACAATTGTATGGCTGAGGTGTACAGTAAGAGAGGATATTGCAGAGAGCTAACAAAGGATTCTAACTCTGAGTTCCAGAATTCTCTAATTCTGAAGGCCAGGAGGTTCTGAGCAAGTAAGAGTAATGGACTGTATAATACTGAGACTGAGAGTGGACATCTCGGACGGAGGATTGGAATCAGAGACAGAGGACAGAGCATTGCTGCTGACCAACTTAAGGTACATGTGGATGCAACTTATGTTTTATTAGACAATGAGGGACGTTTCACTGTTTAGCTAGTCATTGGACAAGAAGGATTTTATCTACTTTTAATCTTATTTGCATTATGCCACTGTAGTAGAATAGGATCCACAACATCTGCATACATCTAAGCACTCTCAAATAGCTTACATACCTGATTTCCTGAGGAGGGCTTTAGGGGTACTATTTAATAAGCTTTAATAAGCTTTGACTGGAGGTCCACTTTGAGAAACCTTTCTGTGTCAAGCTTGCAAGTTTGCTCTGGATTGTGAGCTGAAATAGGAAGGTAACCTAAAAAAATGTTAGCTCATGCTTCAATGTCATGGCTGGGTATTTGTATATACAGTAATGCTAGTGAAACAACAGTAGCAAACTGGCAATAATGGAGAATTCCCTGTGGGCTGTGTTGATTGTGGGTCTGACTAGGCTGGTTCCTAACCCAAACCCCTCTCAGACGCCTGCATCCCAAGTCTCTTTCCTCTATACCTGGGCCAGTAGGAGACCCCCCCCCCAGTCAAGATGCTCAAGTTAACATTTTGCCCTTATAATGCTTATACCCCCGGTATAATGGCTGTGGGAACCAAACTCACTCCTGACACAGTATCTGCCTGTGCAATACTAAAGTTTTAGTTTCTGTTTAAGAGTGATTATTTCCACTCCTGTCCATAATAGTAGTGGATGGCAAACATTCTTGTTGACCAGCTTGAAAACACCTTCAGGGCGGGGCTCAGCAGTTCATGGGCTGATCATGGGCTGGCCAAGTGCAGTACATTTTTGGGCTAAACTTAGTTTGCCTTAGTTTTGCCTCCTTAGTGTCCCTCTATTTCTCCATTTCAAACATGATAGGCAATTAATTTTCCAAGCCACCTATAGAATGCACTAGCCCACAACATACTATTAAAATGGACCAATAGTTTAATCTGACTGTGGGCTCATTCTGTGTGGTGGCAGCCTGCATCACAGGTCCCTGCACCTCCCTGCAAGCCCAATCCTGGACAGCCCAAACTTTCCAGATATTGGTAAGAATCTTGGCCCCACATGATCGACACCAGCCAATCGTGTTCTTTGATCAGCACATGCAATGGACTGATTGCACTTATGTAAAGTCGGGTCCTGGCCCCTGGAACGTGGGAACCACCAAATGGCTGGCACTTCTACTAACAACAGAATTGAAAGATCACAAGTCTGGCCCTGAAATGTGGATTGTACGATACATTATGTATTTTTCAAGTAACTGATAATAAAATAAAGATTTAAAATAAAAAGCATCATTCATTTTTGGAGGGAAAATGTAAACTGATATACCATGGTGGGAATCATTTTCTAGGGCTTGAGAATGTCATACTCTACTTAACCCACATAAGAGTTGAAACTGTAACTTTTACAGAGTACACACTGTACAAGAGAAATAGCTTATCCATTATTAAGTTCATTTGAAAGTTACCAAATTACTTTTTGTTTGGCTTCAAATACATTGCAATTGTGTTAGGGAACTTTGTTCTTTTTGACAGCTTGCTTATTGTCTACAACTCAACATCTACGACTTGATGTGCTAAGACTAAGATGAAGAACATAATTAAGAGAACCTATGATGGCTGGCTGTAGGTTTGGGATTAATTAGCCATATGTCAATAATTTTATCAATACCCGATTAACAAATGACACATTGCACAAAGAGAGATATTGATTTATGAGCTGTCTGTATATAAACTGAAGCGGCTTTGCTAAATAAGAAATCTGACAAAATAATACTTACGGAGCACTTTCCATCTTGATAAAAACACGAAAGTCAGCTAACATATACTTCATTTTGAAATAGTGCTTTTTTATTTATTAGATTTTTGGCTGTGAAAAAGAATGATTAAGTTTGCAAATAATTAACGATCATGTAGCTGAGAATCATAATATTTAGCTCTGCAACAATGAAAGATGAAAAGATATTGCCATTTATTTCACTAATGCCCTTTCTTCTGTTAATCACTTAGTCTTTTTTATTAATTTTGTACTGTTATGTATGGTTTTTCTTATTCCGTTCTTTTAATAGGTGGTGCATAATTTAGAATAATGTGCATGCATATCCTTATATGGATATTTTAATATATATATATATATATATATATATATATATATATATATATATATAAACCCTTGATTCACATTCAGACAAAGTGCTCTTATGTTGGTAATTCTTAAATTTTGGGTGGGTGTGCAATCACAAGTGCATTTTTTTTCAGCCACATGCAGGTATTTAATTTTAAGCTGGAACCCCTTGGGCCCAGGAATGGGTGCATGTAATGGAGCAGGGGGTATCATCATGCAATCTGCCAGTGCCACCGCTGGTGCCATCGCCTATGTCCCGCATGAGCCCTAATGGTGGCAGCGTCACTTACGGGAGTTACATTTATTTAGTCTCGAATAATCTAAGGAATAGCCTCCCACAGAAGCTTGTTACACAATCAACAATTGACAGCAGAAAATAAGCAAATAACATTAACTGTTTACTATATCTAAATAATAGAAATTAACTTTCCCCAACCCCGTCCCTTGGCTGAACTTGATGGACATATGTCTTTTTCAACTGTATGAACTATGTAACTTTGTCCACTTCTGCTTAGTAGACAGAGGGCCCAGGGGCCACTGGACACAGTGAAGATTGCAGATGTAAGTATAGTTTATGTAGTTTTTAAAATGAGTTGCTGTGTGTTTAACCCTTTGTGAACCAGTAAGGGTTCCAAGGGACCAACAGGCAGCATGCCGAAATCTCCTCTCCCATGTAATAAAAAAGATAAAAAAAGGCAAATCTTAAGACCAAATACACTTCTAATGTATTCAACATTCAAGTGTATCAAATGACTGATACTAGGGACTATCAGGGCAAAGGGCTTCTAAACTGGATAGCCTGTTGTCCAGCTCGTCACTAATCATAGCCCCTATATTTGGTGCACAGATTAGTGGTCCCATAGGTGGGGGCCATTACTTTTTTAACTGGAGAAATTTTTTTAAAGTCACACTTTTTTTACGATAAAGCAGTTGGAGTGTTTTGAGTCCTTTTTCATGTATACCTAAAGCAGGTATAAAAGAGAAAAGAGAAAAACAATTAGCACAACAAGACAAACAAGTAGAGGGTTTTGGAGTAGGGGAAGGGACTAGGGCAACATCCAGTAATTCCCATTTTTTAAACAATTTATATCATTAGAAAAAAAATCTGTACTTTAAGTATGCCCAAAGCTGATTCAGGTACAAGAATATTTTTTGTGTTGAGTGATAAAATGTGTTAAACCTCAGCCTCTCCAAATATTGCAGAGGCTCTGAAAAGCATGTCTAAACCCCTATGTACTGTGAAAATGGTCACTATTTGTGCAATTTGTGCAATGAGAGTGCAATGTGCGAATTTTTATATTTTACAAAGACAAGTGAAGGCCTTTAACAACTATAGCTACAACTAATAACTATTTTATTTTATTCTTTTAAGAAAGAAATAGAAGAAAATATTCATACAATATGATATATGTACACACAGTCTGCTATTGCTAAAACTAACTATATTTACAGCTATACTTTTTTAATAATTTGTTGTAAAGACTATGGCCTTGATTCATCAAGAGTTAACAAAAAACTCTCATGGTAGTAAAAAATGTATTTCATTTCATGAGAAAAAGCATGAGAATTTCAACGCTGATGAATTAGAAAATAGGAAGACAATGAAAGTCAATGACACTATTTACACCTGAGAAAAGTAGTGAACTTTTTACTCCTTTTAGTGCAATTGACTTTCATTGTCTTCATATCTGGTGATTCATCAGCATTGAAATTCTCAGGCTTTTTCTCATAAAATTATTTTTGTTTTTGGTACCATGAGAATTTTTTTCAACTCGAGGCCTAAAAGTGTGGAAAATGTGTATGCATATTTCACACAGTCATAACAAGGAGAAACTAAATGACTATTCCAGAATAAACAGTTTCTTCTGTGTCCTGAAGTAACTTTGTAACTAGCAGAGGCTTTGTCATTCAAAGAACTTTACTGACTGCTGGGAAAGAAAGGCTGAGAGAGCCTCTTTAAAGGCATCTTCTATTTACACTGATTTTTTAGCAATTACTTTTACAGGCTGTCGGTGTGTGATCAAAGGCCATGGGAAGCACTTTGATTGGTTTCAGAACTTTTCAATATTATTGTAACTGTTGAATTAGTATGTTCACAGCAAGCTGCAGAGCTGCTGGGTGTAGGCAGCACATAATGTAATCTAATGTTTCTATATGCCAGGTTATATTTAACATCCTTTAGGCAAGTGGGTAACCATAGTGTTAAACCTTTTCGCTTCGCTTCTGATGCTGCACATACTTTTTATCATATGACACTGACCACAAAAAATCTGTCTGTGACATTTCATTTCTAATCCAAAGTTGGCCAATCTTGTGCTAATAATCTTCTTCTCTTTCCTGCCATGTCTATGCTGGTGTAACAATGTGTTCTACCACTACACACAGTAGGAGAAATGTATAAACTGTCATTCAAAAAAGAGGGGAGACTCTGCCAGAGAAGATTGTTGATACGTTTATGTCCTAATGGGGTTCAAATAAGGTTACAACGTTTGTAATATATGTCCCATGCATTTATGTATACATTTTGAGCCCTTTTCATTTATGAGATATTGACAGACAGCATATTCTTAGAGTTAATGCAATCAAAGCTTTATGAAAAAATAAACTAGAGCAAGGTCACACATTCCTTAGTAACAGTAATCAACACATGGAAAGACTGGCTAACCTATACATTTGGCAACCAGTGGTTCACCACTGATCATCAGCAATTATTCCTGCAACACATGAGTTTGTTTTAGTATTAACATTCTGATTTGATCATATATATTACCCGTTTCGAACTGAAAATTCCATCTTCTGGCTAACTCAAGGGTGCAAGCCTTTAAAATACACATGGTTTTGACTTCCAGAATAATACACATCTAAATCTTACAGTCACACAAATATGTGAATAGAATAAGAAAATGTAAGATATATTGCATTAGTGAGTTTCGAAAACAAAACTTCCTCAATCTAATAAGCTAATAAATAAACAGTTTTACAAAAAAGGTGGAAATTTTGGTTAGGGTTCTTTTTTTCAATGGAAAGTCCATTTAAAGAAGAACTTCGGAAGCGCTGGAGTATAAAAGACTCGTGGGCAGTCCAAGTTCCTGTCCTTGGGGCTTGGAAAATTTGGATACACCACAGTATGAAACCTCCCAGGTGCCCAGATCCACTCAACTTCTCCCCTGCCCTTGCCGCGTCTCTGCGCTGCAGCCTTTCTGAATGAGTGGTGCAGGCATGCAACGGTGGATGCAGCTAGTAGTGCACTCATCTTCCTGCTCGGGTGCCTATCTGTCCAGGCAGCTTTGCTGTCAGAGGCGCCGAAGTGAGCTATATGACAGCGAGCGCACTGACTGGCTATGAGGGGGCGCTCAGCCAATCAGCGCACTCGCTTTCAGCTCTAGCCTGCATCCTGGGAGCGATTGGCAGATGGGTTGATCGGGCAACCTGGGGAAATACACACAACGGGGCATCCTGAATTGGGAGGAACAACACATGGCCTGTGTGTTGTTCCTCTTTAAGTAAATATTTTAGATTATTACATTTTGGAATAATAGGGTTGATTCAGAGAGACATAAAAAACGTTTGTTTTTGTGTCGATCTGTTTTTTTTTTTAATTTTCCCTCTCTCGTATGAGTGTACTCGTGATTCTAAGCATGCATCGCAAGCCTTCAGTGACGTCTTCGTCCACTCGTACGCCAACGAGAATGGCATTTTTCAGCTTTCGTTTTCCGTTTATGTTACTCATGTTACAACGTAGCCTTCCGTTTTTTTGCCCTTTTTTCATTGTCTCCTCCCACGAATCCTTTACGTTTCCCGTTAGATTCAGATTTCCTTTTTCTATAAATAATCGTCCAGACGAAAATCCTTACGACCTTACGCCCGCGCAATACAAACTTAACTCATTAATGTGCTCGCCTACATATTTGGTTCACTCACTTCTGCTACAATGCTTAGCTAAATCACTTCGTGCTCTCATTCTTCTTGCCTTTCCCACCCCCTAAAACTTACCTAAATCACTTCGCGGTCAGTATATTCTTGCATTTCCCACCCCTAAAACTTACCTAAATCACTTCCTTGTCAGTATATTCTTGCATTTCCAACCCCTAAAACTTACCTAAATCACTTCGCGGTCTCATTCTTCTTGCATTTCCCACCCCTAAAACTTACCTAAATCACTTTGCGCTCTCATTCTTCTTGCATTTCCCACCCCTAAAACTTACCTAAATCACTTCGCGGTCAGTATATTCTTGCATTTCCCACCCCTAGAACTTACCTAAATCACTTCGCGGTCAGTATATTCTTGCATTTCCCACCCCTAAAACTTACCTAAATCACTTTGCGGTCTCATTCTTCTTGCATTTCCTACCCCTAAAACTTACCTAAAACACTTTGCGGTCCTGCGAATCTTCATCTCTAAATATTTATTGCCCCATTCATTTTGTGGTAACCAACCCTTAATGAATGTATTTATAAAAGGAAATGACACAGAAACAGGTATTTTTTTTTGTCTGAAATGCCACTTTGCGTTGGCCTTATTTTTTAAAAAATATTTTGTCTAAAAATGTTACAACTTTGTTTTTTTTATTTTTTTTCATTAAAATGAACATATGAACATTTGTTAAAATTGTAAAAAAAATTACATTTTAAAACTATATACATAGCAATGGCAGGACCCAGAACATTAGTCTTCATCTGTGATCCCCAACGAGTCGCGCAGCTCCTGCATCTCGGCCACCAATGCAAGGACCCTGGCACTCATTTGTGCCACTCTGGCACATGTGGTCCCTGTATAAAAAAAGAAAAATACATTATTTGTTGACAAATACATGTTTAACAGCTGTGGATGGAATGTTTATTAGTTTGCAAGCTAACTCATGAGGCCATATGTCATTATGCTAAGGAATTAATCAAAGGAAGAGGCCATATGTCATTATGCTAAGGAATTAATCAAAGGAAGAGGGCATATGTAATTATGCTAAGGAATAATCAAAGGAATAGGCCACATGTCATTATGCTAAGGAATTAATCAAAAGAAGAGGCCATATGTCATTTTGCTAAGGAATTAATTAAATGAAGAGGCCATATGTCATTATGCTAATGCCATTGACTATGGCTTTAGGTATCTTGGTGATCATGTCAATTCCCACATACTCAAAATAATGACATTACAACTTACTTTGCTGGTGGCCGAGGTCTGCTTCGGGGACCACCCTCCGTTCTGGGACCTGCCACTGCTGGGAAGTTGAGGCTGTAGAGACATGTCAAATAGGGTCACTTTTAATGTCTGAGTCAACAGTAAGCAAATGACAATTTGAATGTGTGTGTGGCATCACCCACCTTCTCCATGTGCCTCCTGGGCCTGATCTGCTGCAGTCCCTGCTCCAGATCGTTCACCCGCTACTGAATCATCTAGAAAAAGAGATTAGGGAATCAGCTTTGCTTTTAATAGCATGTATGTGTGTGCGGTTACATACCAGAGGCCAATGGCTCCGTCGCTTGGTACGTCTCCCTGCCCACGCCGTGATGCCCCTCCTCTGTAGAAAGGTCCAGGGGCTGGTCGGAGGCCGCTACAGGAGGGGTAGGGACGTCACCCTGGAGATACACCACCTTCACTTTCTGCTGCAGATTCATGCAGCACTGGTCGGCTTGTACGCCTCCGGGTGCGTTGGATTCGGTACTCCATTTCCAACACTAGAAAAGAAAAGCATTTATAAATAAAGGCCTACCTTCTGTATTAGTTACATCTAGCATGCAATCGCTATGTACTTACTAGGGAAATGGAGTCCGAAAAATCTCCGCACCCGGGGCATGTGTAGTCGCTTCAGGTCTGACCAATGCTGCATGATCTGTATACGTGTGAAGGTGGTGTCCGTCTCCTGCTGGATCCTGGAATCGATCTCCAGGGCGACATTCCTCTTCTCGAATGCGCTGGGCAGGTAGTCGTACCTGCACTGAAGCATCATCTAAAAAACACAAAATAGAAATAGTTGTTAGCTAAAACTGCATACAAATATGTGTCACAATTCGATCAGTTGACTAAATGACATTGCCATAAACACATTTCTAGCCTCAAACTATCCTTCTAGATGGAAGTGACTAGGTTCGCACATATGCGCACTAACTAACATGAAGTTTATCAAACGTTTAAACAAAACTGTTTCTTCCTGCGCTTCCTTAAGGCCTATGCATGCATTTATATGGCAAATCAAAGTCCTTACAATACACTTACGAGCATAATCAGCTCTTGTTGTTGGCGGGTGAAGATCGTGGGCGCCATCTTTCTTCTTGTCCACAGCAGATAAGTAATGCCCCAGCGGTTTCCGGGTTCCGCACGGCCGGGCAAATGGACGTACGCACGCGTATGCAAATGTGTAAGCGTCATATCCAGTCATTAGGATTTAAAGGGTCCTGGACACACAGCTCATTCTCTTTGTGATTTTCAACATGCCATCAAAAAAAAGCCATTGCTAAGGCCACACCAGCCTAAGAGGCCACCAGCAAAAGGCCCCAGCGGCCTGAGGAGCCTTCTTCCTCACGTCCGACCACTCGGTCACAACTACCTACTCCCGAAGTGCGGGAAACACACAGCCAAAGTGGCCAACCCAAGGCGACATTGGCCACCAAGGCCGCAAAACCCAAATCAACCACCAAAGCCAAGGAGGGAGCAGCTAAGAAGAAGCCAACAACATCAAAGCAGGCAGGTACGCCAACAAAGGCCACTAAGAAGCAGAGGGTGAGAAGCCCCAGCCCCCAAAGAACACCCTCCCCTCCTCCCCGCACTAGCACATCCCTTCATAAACCACGCTCCACTGGCAAGGCCAATAAGAGCCAGCGTGGCAGAAGCCCCAGCCCAGCCACCACTGTTTCTCTAGCTCCACGTGGCCAAAGCTCCCATGGCCATCGAAGCACTAGTGGCAAGGCCACAAAGAGCCACAGGGCCAGAAGCCCCAGCCCACCCAGCACTGCCTCTCCAGCTCCACATGGCAAAAGCTCCCATGGGCATCGAAGCACAAGTGGCAAGTCCACAAAGAGCCACAGGGCCAGAAGCCCCAGACCCCCAAGCACACATTCTCCTCCTCGGCCACATTTGCCACTGGCACAGGTGGCAACCACCAATCCATATGCCAAATCCACGCCTGGAAGTTTGGGGGCCACCCAGGCAAGGACCCCCAGTCCGATTGCAAGTCCAGTCCATTTGTTCTCAAGCCATGTGTCGCACATTTCATCACCACAGAGCCAGCCCGGAATGTCCCCTGAATTGCCTACATACAGAGATGAGCCAGAACAGCAAGCAATAAGCCGAACATTGCGGCGAGGCCAGTTGAGTGGCAGGTTTGGTGAGGCCCAAACTCTTGTATTGGCAAGTGGGCTCACACTCCATTATGACGAGCTATATGGGCGAAAGTCAAAATCTACAAACAAAATTAGAAAGACACAAATCTTGGAGAAGCTCACCAGACAGGTCAATGCAGCGGGGGAGGAGCTTAAAGATGTGGAGCAGATACAGCGCAAAATATCTGACCTGAAGTATGCAGCACGGAAGAAACAGAATAAACAGCGCAATTACAGGTACATATTTCAGTTGTGCATTTTTCTGCTTGTTGTATTGACCACAATGCTCTAAATTTGCCAACCTCAATTGTTCAACTTACAAACTGGCGGAGGCTTCCCAACAAAATTACAGTATACACGAGCTGAGGAGATGGTGCTGGCGTTGATACACCCCGTCGCATTAGAGGGCCTCTCTGGCAGACGGGATACGGACATCCCTACCATTCCTGCAGGTTAATAATGTTAGTTTGTATGTGAAATGTTTTAAACGTGTGAAATGAGGCTCACAGGCAGATATGAACACATGCCCCTAGGGAGTGGCTTTGAGGGGAGGTTACAGTTTTAGCTGGGTGTTTAATGTCTGCAGAATGGTCATTTTAAAGGTTTGCAAGCCATACACAACCTTGGACAGTATTTATGGTCACTAATAAAGTCTTTATCTTAGCAAAGCACTACCTGTTATGTGAATCTAGTCAATCATATACAACACTTGCTTCTTTTTCTTTATACCACTTGGGTTTTAGCTGTGCTTTGGTCTAAAATACTTGATCTGGGGTCAGGGAAAGGTCTACATAGGAAGAATGCCCACCAGCATACTCTGAAGACAAATGCTATTTGCAAGTGTGTGTGCCCCCAATGTGAGTGTGGGCCCCTAATGGCCCTTTAGGGATGTGTTAAGCCTCATAACATGCAGTACATGCATGTTTGGACTATTTAAGGTAACCAATGTGTATGTACAGGGTGAGGCATACATATAACAGATACTGACATTCATAGTGAAGGACACCTTATGCCGCTGTTGGAGTTTGCATTTCTGCTTGGCCACATGTTTTTTAAAGCATATGTAGTAATCCAGATCATCAATGGATTTTTTGGTGTTTACGTGTCTTTTTATTTTAAACACAGCCAGGAACAGATATATAGTGTAAGTGGACTTTGATGAAACTGCTGAGGCATGTGAATGCACATGACAAATTTGCATAACAAATATATTTAGGGCCCAAACTGAACCTTTTTTTGCACATGTCCCAACAGACCCACACACTGATGGAGGAAATCCAGGAGATGGAGGAGGAGGAGGATGCCAGCTTGATGGGACCTTCAGAACTGACCCCCCTGGAACCTAATCTGCCACTCCCAACATGCTATTGCACCAAATCCTCTGCAGCAGAGTGAAGCTGGACGCATGCTGCCAGCCCATCGTGGGCAGCAGGCTGAGACTGAGCCTACAGTCCCCAGGGGTAGCTCTGCTGCAGAGGATTTGCCGAGCACACCTGTGACTCTTGCTCGCCCTAGAGGTCCAGCATCTGCAGGTGCTCAAGCCCGGGGAATTGTTAGACGTAGTCATCAATGTCGACCAGTTTCCCAGGGGAGGTGCGTGCCGATCCTGGAGTCAGCGTGGCGCCATGACAGCCGTTACTTTCGGCAGGTGACTCAAAGAACCACAGAGCAGCTTAATGCACAATTAGAGACATTAAATAATACATTCACCACCATGCTGACTGAATTTGGGACGAGCAAGAGCCACATGGCCACCTTAAATAATAAATTCACTGCCATGCTCGAGGAGGTTAGAAAAAGCAATAGACACATGTTGGAACAGTGGCAGATTATGAATGCCACACATGCCCAGGTGATGGGACACCTCCAAGGCCCACCACCAGGGTTTTATACCCAACATCCATATTAACAGATATTTGACCTGTATCTGCTCCACATCTTTCCTCTACATCCCCACTGTATTGACCTGTCTGGTTAGCGCTACCAAGATTGCCTTTTTTATGGCTTTGCTTGTATGATTTTGAATGTTGCCCATATAGCTCATTAGAGTGCTGAGATACCCCACTAGCCAATGCCTGAGCAAAAGCCTCACTGAAGCTGCCGCTCAAGCTGCCACGCTGCAGGCTTGGGCCTAATGAAATTGTGTCTGGCTTTTTCTGTTTGTTGGCAAGATTGGGGGACTTATTCTGTTTGTTGGCAAGATTGGGGGAAACTACTACCTTGAACCATGGCAAAGATTGGACTGGACTGGCATTCGGACTGGGGGTTATTGTTTGGGTGGCCCACTGACTTACAGGCGTGGATGTGGCATAGGTATGGCTGCTTTCCACCTGTGCCTGTGGCAAATGTGGCCAAGAAGGAGAGGGTGTGTATGTGGCCCTATGTATTACTGGCCAAATATTCGCATGCAAATGGTTGCTCCCTATGTATGTTTATGCTATTGGTTGTTGAAACTTCGGCCTGAAGTGCGTTACTTTAATACTCCTGGATGTGGCCAATTGCTAGGTGTCATGAGTCTGCACCAATGTATATTTCTGTTGTACTATGTATGTACATGAAGTCTGCGAGTGCCCTTCAACTCCAAATTTTGCTTCTTTTTCTTTATACCACTTGGGTTTTAGCTGTGCTTTGGTCTAAAATACTTGATCTGGGGTCAGGGAAAGGTCTACATAGGAAGAATGCCCACCAGCATACTCTAAAGACAAATGCTATTTGCAAGTGTGTGTGCCCCCAATGTGAGTGTGGGCCCCTAATGGCCCTTTAGGGATGTGTTAAGCCTCATAACATGCAGTACATGCATGTTTGGACTATTTAAGGTAACCAATGTGTATGTACAGGGTGAGGCATACATATAACAGATACTGACATTCATAGTGAAGGACACCTTATGCCGCTGTTGGAGTTTGCATTTCTGCTTGGCCACATGTTTTTTAAAGCATATGTAGTAATCCAGATCATCAATGGATTTTTTGGTGTTTACGTGTCTTTTTATTTTAAACACAGCCAGGAACAGATATATAGGGTAAGTGGACTTTGATGAAACTGCTGAGGCATGTGAATGCACATGACAAATTTGCATAACAAATATATTTAGGGCCCAAACTGAACCTTTTTTTGCACATGTCCCAACAGACCCACACACTGATGGAGGAAATCCAGGAGATGGAGGAGGAGGAGGATGCCAGCTTGATGGGACCTTCAGAACTGACCCCCCTGGAACCTAATCTGCCACTCCCAACATGCTATTGCACCAAATCCTCTGCAGCAGAGTGAAGCTGGACGCATGCTGCCAGCCCATCGTGGGCAGCAGGCTGAGACTGAGCCTACAGTCCCCAGGGGTAGCTCTGCTGCAGAGGATTTGCCGAGCACACCTGTGACTCTTGCTCGCCCTAGAGGTCCAGCATCTGCAGGTGCTCAAGCCCGGGGAATTGTTAGACGTAGTCATCAATGTCGACCAGTTTCCCAGGGGAGGTGCGTGCCGATCCTGGAGTCAGCGTGGCGCCATGACAGCCGTTACTTTCGGCAGGTGACTCAAAGAACCACAGAGCAGCTTAATGCACAATTAGAGACATTAAATAATACATTCACCACCATGCTGACTGAATTTGGGACGAGCAAGAGCCACATGGCCACCTTAAATAATAAATTCACTGCCATGCTCGAGGAGGTTAGAAAAAGCAATAGACACATGTTGGAACAGTGGCAGATTATGAATGCCACACATGCCCAGGTGATGGGACACCTCCAAGGCCCACCACCAGGGTTTTATACCCAACATCCATATTAACAGCTATTTGACCTGTATCTGCTCCACATCTTTCCTCTACATCCCCACTGTATTGACCTGTCTGGTTAGCGCTACCAAGATTGCCTTTTTTATGGCTTTGCTTGTATGATTTTGAATGTTGCCCATATAGCTCATTAGAGTGCTGAGATACCCCACTAGCCAATGCCTGAGCAAAAGCCTCACTGAAGCTGCCGCTCAAGCTGCCACGCTGCAGGCTTGGGCCTAATGAAATTGTGTCTGGCTTTTTCTGTTTGTTGGCAAGATTGGGGGACTTATTCTGTTTGTTGGCAAGATTGGGGGAAACTACTACCTTGAACCATGGCAAAGATTGGACTGGACTGGCATTCGGACTGGGGGTTATTGTTTGGGTGGCCCACTGACTTACAGGCGTGGATGTGGCATAGGTATGGCTGCTTTCCACCTGTGCCTGTGGCAAATGTGGCCAAGAAGGAGAGGGTGTGTATGTGGCCCTATGTATTACTGGCCAAATATTCGCATGCAAATGGTTGCTCCCTATGTATGTTTATGCTATTGGTTGTTGAAACTTCGGCCTGGAGTGCGTTACTTTAAAACTCCTGGATGTGGCCAATTGCTAGGTGTCATGAGTCTGCACCAATGTATATTTCTGTTGTACTATGTATGTACATGAAGTCTGCGAGTGCCCTTCAACTCCAAATTTTCATATTTCAATAAAATATATTGAATGTGACTTTAGCTGTTGTTGACTAAGTTGATGCATTAATGTTTGGGTTATTTTGAGATTACTGAAGGTTTTTCAAAACAAACATGGCAAAAAAATGCATGAGGCTCAGATCATGTGTCAATATTTTAGTAATTAATTCATTTTTATTTTTTTCAAAAAAAATACAAAAGCCTTCACAAAGGCAAATTAAAGTACGAATAAACAATTATATTCAACAAACAAACAAATGAAAACCAAATTAGGCAAAATGGGTGCTAATCAAATTGGCCCGAACAGCGTGGCCAGAGGCACTAGGTGTGCCACGGTAGTTCTCTTCTGGGTCCTGGCTGGGTGGAGAGGGAGGCAGATCCACATACCGGGGGACACGCTGCATTATGGCAAAGTTGTGGAGGACACAGCAGGCCAGTATGATATCGATGACCTTGTTGGGGTCATACTGGAGTGCCCCCCCGGTATGGTCCAAACACCGGAAGCTTGTTTTTAACAGGCCAAAGGCCCCCTCCAAAACGGCCCGGGTCTTGTGGTGCGCTCGATTGTAGGCGTCCTGGGCCACATTCTGTGACCAAAGGACGGGCGTCATCAGCCAGGGAAGTAGCGGATAGCCGGAATCCCCTGAAAGAATAAGAAAAAACTTACATAAATTACAAATTCAAAACAAAAATTTGTGGACAAGTGGTCGTTCACCCTAAGAGCCTATCTTATATTTTAGCCACACCCTGTACATACATACAGGGAGCAGACACAGATAAGGGCAGACTAGATGGACCGTATGGTCTCCTTCTGCCGTCAACCTGATACGTTTCTATGTTTACATACAGATTGCTCACCTAAAAAAACAGCCTAACAGCATCTACTGCATGTTATGAGCCTTTAAACATCAAAGATGGTGGCTCAGGGCCAATCAGGCAGGCTGCAAACAGGAAGTGGCTTATGACTGTGCTGCTCGGCATTCTGGAATGTCTTACCTTTTTAGGACCCCAGATCTGCTTTGTCTGAGCAAAGCACAGCTCTAACCCGCCCCCTGCACTTTATCCTGCTCTCCTCTGCTCAGTAAGTGTCATGCATCTGAGCAAAGATGGTGCCAACCCTATCATAAAGTCAGTAACAGAATTGCAGCCGAGTGGGGGAAATAATAATAAGTAAGTTACTAGATACTAGAAATATGTTATTTTGAAATGCTGGGAAATCAGTTTTTAAGGGTTTGTGCTTTGCTAAAGATCATGGTTAAGGTCCGGTTTAACATGTCATCAAGGGGTAAAAACAGCCATAGGTTCCGACATGGGTCATCAACTATATTCATAGGCATACAGTGAAAAGTGAATGACGTCATTTGCGTAAACTTACCAAGGAGCCATCCACCGGAAAATTCAAACTGACCGTACAATCCAGATCTTCGAAGAATGTAGGCATCATGGGATGAGCCTGGAAACCCGGCAAGCACACTAAGGAACCGCATGTTCGGGACCACCACTGCTTGCACATTCAGTGAGTGGCCCATTTTGCGGTTCCTGGGAAACACAAAAAAAAAAAAAAATATATATATATATATATATATATTATGAGGGGGGTTAGGGTACCTTGGATAGTACCTAAGTTTTGGAGAGCTTCAAATGGGGGTTAACATTAGACACACATATTAACAGTGATTTTTTTTAAATACATCCACAAATTTATTTCACATATATGGTTCATACACAGACATTTTTCACATATTTTACAATGATAGATTCTTGAGAAATAATGTGCATTATCCTATGTTGTTCCCATTAAGGGAAATAATGGAGAGGGCTTTGGTTCTCCTCTATGGTTGTCCTAGGTGGACTTTGTTCATACATATATATTGTCTTCACAAGCACTTGGATAAATTCCACTCAGTTGTAGCAAGTGTAACTTGTTGTGCAAACGTTTCGCTTTCATCAGCTTCCTCAGTGCACTTTAATTATCTAATTATTAATAAAGTGGGATATAGGAGGTAAATACCTTTATATAGTGCCCAAAGATGTTTAGTTAGATGTTAATGTGTACTTACAGAGGGTCATACCTTAATTTACATGGTATAGTTGTGAGACAGCGCTTGTATTCATATTGCCTGCTTAATAAGTACCTGCTCAATAGCAGGTAGGATGATCATTTTACTACCATGTATATACCTTCAAAGCATTTTACACACACTGCAACTAATAGTGTAGCGATAAATTCAGGGCTCTGGAAAATACATTAAGAAAGAAAACCAGGGTCCATTGGAACATAATATACTTGAAAAAATATCTAGAGGATGAAATCATACCTCTAGGTTTAAGAATCAAAATATTTCCACAAATAGGAGAAATAGACCCCATCTTCAAGGAGAAATGGGAACAAAACCTACAGAACTGCTCCCTTAACATGCTTAAATTATTAATTGAACAACAGGAACAAACATTAAAACAGGTAGAAATCCAATACGAGAAAACCTGTGAGGACCTAAACAGGCATAAAGACTGGTCTGACTTTGAAGCAACAAACAATAAAATTAAAAAGAAAATAGAAACCCTAGTCAAAGAAGTCTGGGAAATTAAGAACAGCAAGCTCTATAGAGACAAGAGGGCATATGAGGAAAACCGAGCTTATAAGTGGAGACCCTACACAATAAGACACCAACTAGCAAATACAGAACTCTACTCTTCACAATACTCATCTTCATCATCAGACAGCTCCCAAACGGGAGACAGACCAAAAAGACATTATAGACGTTTCAGTAAAGATAGAAAAAGAGGGGATCTGCCATTCCCCAAACTTCACTCAGAAAACCCAATACACACAGCCCCCAAGGGAGACAAAAGGAAAACTATCCCTTCTCCAGACACAGTGTTGGAAACACCTTTCAAACAAGAATAGCATCTTTTTTAGACCTACCGGGGGGGGGGGGGGCAACGGGACCCCAACTAACCCAACCACCAAAGAAGGGAGCATGGACACGCACAGCCCCCAACCCCCCCCCGAGAACACAACAACCAAAGGATAAAAAACCCAACGCCAACAATATAGTCAACCTGGCAGGGATTCCTCTTACACAAGCGCAGATAGAGGTGCTAGAACTAGGCCTAAACTTCTGTCCTGACCACAACATAAACAAGTTTAAACTAATAAATGATCTCCACCTCTATGCTAGGAAAATATTATTGAAAGCCCAATATGACAATAGGGGTGAAGATGAGGCCCAACTAACCACACTAACAGCAAGTGACGCAAACACACTAGCAATCCTAGAATCACTACAACAAGAACAACTGAATACAGACTGTTTGAGCCAGACAGAGCAAAAAACTAATAAATCCGAACATAAATTTAGAAAACCATCAACATATTTTCCTCCGCTATCGATAAACGCGAGTGTCAAAACATTTGTGAACATCATATCACAGGAAATAGAACAAATAAACACACAGGGAAACAGACCCAAAAATTTCTCACCCAAACAGAAACAGGCCCTAAAGGAACTCCAAGAAAACAAGCTCATAGAAATTAAACCAGTGGATAAGGGGGGGAACACAGTACTTATGACAAAAGAACAATATGAAAGAATGTGCACCAAAATATTAAGCAATAGAGACTGGTACCGTAAGACCACACCATATAAACTAAAGACAGATCAAGAAGACTATAACAAACTTATCAACAAAGCATACGAACACAAAATTATTGAGAAGACATCATGGGAATTTTTAAAAGTAGAACATCCGGTTATACAAACCTTTTATGCTCTACCTAAAATCCATAAATCCAGGAATAATCCACCAGGCCGCCCCATTGTGGCAGGCATAGGCTCTCTTACAAGTAAGGCTAGCGAATATGTTGACGTCCATCTTAGACCCTTTGTGGAATCACTAGCCTCATATGTAAGAGACACACCACATCTCCTACAGATTTTACAAAACATGACAGTCCCAACAGACACAATACTAGTCACACTAGATGTGGAAGCTTTGTATTCGAGCATCCCCCACAGACAAGGCCTTGAAGCAATTAGACACTATCTAGACCAACTAGATATCCAGAAACATGACCATAATTGCTTCATATTGGACTTATTACACTTCATCCTGACACACAACAATTTCCTTTTCAATGGGCAACTCTACAACCAACTTCAAGGCACGGCTATGGGCACTGTCTGTGCGCCATCTTATGCAAATATATACCTCGGACGCTGGGAAGAAGCAATTTGGGCAGACGACTCATTAAACAAATACATGGAACACGTCATAACATGGCATCGATACATAGATGATGTTCTTATCACAACACAATTGGAGGAATTTGTGTCCACTATAAACAACAATACGTACAATCTGAAATTCACACTAGACCATAATCCTAAAGAAATCAGTTTTCTTGATTTAACAATCCGAAAACACACAGATGGCACCATATCCACCAATTTCTATAGGAAACCTACGGCAGCGAACAACATACTCAGGGCCTCAAGTTCTCACCCCACTCTACACTCCACACTAAAAAACAGCATACCTTACGGTGAATACTTAAGGGCTAAACGAAACTGCACAAACCCCGCTGATTTCAAAAGAGTAGCAGACGACATCAGGACCAGACTGAAAAAGAGGGGATACTCAAAAAAGACCCTCAAACGAGCATACCAAAGAGCCCAGGGACAGGACAGAAATTCATTATTAAACACACATCGTACACAACAAAAACTTGATTACACCCCCTTCATTCTGACCTATAGTTCACAACATCAACAAATCAGAACTATCCTAAAACAGCAATTGTACATTTTGAAACGAGACCCAGAAATAGGAAGACATATACCAGATTCCCCTTACCTAACATATAGGAGAGCGAGATTAATAAAAGACGACTTAGTACAAAGTCACTACACCAAGGCAAACAACAAAGAAACAATAGGGACAATAGGGAAGTGCGAGAGTTGCTCGACATGCAAATACATCAAAACAGGGAAAACCATCACAATCCCTACAGGTTCTATAGTACAACAAAGACACTATGCCAACTGTAACACAAAAGATGTAATATACATTCTGATGCCCATGTCCAACGTTCTACGTAGGGAAGACCAACAGAAAATTAAAAACCCGAGTATACGAACACATCAGAGACATTAAAAACAGAAATTTACTAACACCTGTTGGAAAACATTGGGCCCAAGAACACAACGGATCCCTGAGTGGGGCCACCTTCCAAGTGATTGATAGAATTCATCAACACCCCCGAGGGGTCGACATCAGAAAAATAACACTACAAAAAGAAACCCAATGGATAACTACACCACCAGGTATTAACAATGCTTGCAGTTTTGTTCCCTTCCTTAGATAAACAGGGAATCATAGACCCGTATAACTTCAAAATACTATATTCCCCAAACAAGTACTGCCCAACCATGATCATACATAACCTTACAAATGTAGACAATGGCTATAAAATAATAAGTAGTAAACAATTGCTGGCTTAATACCATACAGCATAAGTCAAATTATAATCAACACTCACACATACCAACACACATAAATAAACTAAAACAATCATATAATTCATACAGAATCGTCCATTAATAAGCAAATGTACAGTAACTGTTGTTGTGATAGATTATTTAAATTCATGTACAAGACAGCGCTTGTACTGTAACTCCTGCCACTATGACAGCCCATAACAGTATATGTTCCCTTTACTACAACAACATGGCTGCGCCCTACCGAGGCGGAGGTCCGTACAAGCGGTACGGGGGCCGCCCAGCAGGAAGTGACATATACCGCGTCACTCCCGTGGCTGCCAATAGGCGAGGACCGGATGTGGCGTCTAATACGTCACCAGCACACTCGCATTACAAAGGCAGCACAGCGCGCGGGGATAAACATATCCCCGCATACACTGAGCGCTGATTGGACGGCCCCCTGGTGAGGAGACGCCCTCTCCAGCCTACGAAATATAGCGCGCCTTCATCCACCCGTCAGCACGGTGCGCTCATTCTAGGCAGCGACGGCATACTCCTCTACACCTGCCCCACACGAGGCAGGCACCGCATTGACTCCACCAGGTAAGACAGTCATGTCAACTTTTTAGAGATCCCTTATCCAGCCACATGATATGCTATACCTAATAGCCACCGTTTTATTTATAGCTAACTTCAAAGCTGGCACCTACTTTGCAATAGAACTACCTACCTATAGTCTCCAAAAACGGCAACCATATTTGGGTAACCAGTATAACTCGCTCAATAGCAGGTAGGATAATAATTTTACTACCATGTATATACCTTCAAAGCATTTTACACACACTGCAACTAATAGTGTACCGATTTTTATACCAGGTACTTATTAAGCAGGCAATATGAATACAAGCGCTGTCTCACAACTATGCCATGTAAATTAAGGTATGACCCTCTGTAAGTACGCATTGACATCTAACTAAACATCTTTGGGCACTATATAAAGGTATTTACCTCCTATCTCTCACTTTATTAATAATTAGATAATTAAAGTGCACTGAGGAAGCTGATGAAAGCGAAACGTTTGCACAACAAGTTACACTTGCTACAACTGAGTGGAATTTATCCAAGTGCTTGTGAAGACAATATATATGTATGAACAAAGTCCACCTAGGACAACCATAGGGGAGAACCAAAGCCCTCTCCATTATGTCCCTTAATGGGAACAAGTGTAAAACATAGGATAATGCACAATATTTCTCAAGAATCTATCATTGTAAAATATGTGACAAATGTCTGTGTATGAACCATATATGTGAAATAAATTTGTGGATGTATTTAAAAAAAAAATTACTGTTAATATGTGTGTCTAATGTTAACCCCCATTTGAAGCACTCCAAAAGTTAGGTACTATCCAAGGTACCCTAACCCCCCCCCCCCCCTCATTTACTGGCAAAGAAGGAGAGCAGGGGCAAACGTTTCTTTAGTCTAGGTATATCTCTAGGGCTCTGACCAGGAACAGGTAACAACCCTTCCCCCCAATCTATATATATATATATTAGCAAGGCAAGGTAAACTACTCAAACACTAACACCCTCCAAAAAACATGTTGGACAATACAAATAACACTAAGTACATAAGTAGTTTTTAAACCAAAAAGTATATGTATGTTGGATCAAATAAAGATTAACATTTGAATGACTAATTAAGGTCCATATTAAAATGTTTGCCTAAGGCAGACATTAAAAACATTGCTGAAGCTATACACGGTCAAATGGATCACAGGGACAATTTTCAAGGAGGGATTAAGCTATACACGGTCAAATGGGGCACAGGGACAAGTTACAAGGAGGGATTAAGCTATACATGGTCAAATGGGGCACAGGGACACTTGAGAAGGAGGTATTAAGATAGACACGGTGAAATGGGGCACAGGGACAAGTTACAAGGAGGGATTAAGCTATACACGGTCAAATGGGGCACAGGGACACTTGATAAGGAGAGATTAAGCTATACACGGTGAAATGGGGCACAGGGACAAGTTACAAGGAGGGATTACAGTATACACTGTAAGCTGTTTCACAGGGACAATTTACAAGGAGGGATTAATAGATAGTTACAATACAGTTTGTCTAAACTATATAACAAAATGACCGATTGAACTTACCTATAGATGTACTCGTCGGTTGCAGGAGGGACCAATTCAACGTGGGTGCAATCAATCGCACCCATGACATTGGGCATGTCGGCGATATTATAAAAGCCAAATTAAGCGTGTTCCAGGCTACCATGTCGTCCGGAAATGAAATATATTTCTGACTAATGTTAGCCATGCCATTCAAAAACTTGGATAGCGCGCGGCTCAGCGTAGGCTGGGACATTCCCACGGAGAGGGCACCCAGCCTCTGGAACGAGGCGTTCGCCAAAAATTGCAGGTAGCCAAGCATCTTGGTCATACCTGAAATTGCTTGCCCCTTCCTTGTGGCGCGGGCTAACCATGGCCGCAGCTCACTATACAACTTATGGAGAGAAGCACGATTAAGTCTGGTCAACTCGAACAACTCAACATCATCCATGCGATCGATATGCATGCATCGCCGGTGCAATCTGGCCTCGGACCTGCTGACACATGCAATGCCCTGTAGCTGAAGGTGCTCATATTCCTCCGCAAAGCCGCAAAACATGGTCAAAGCAAGTTAGCCGACTGCAAAATGGTCCCATAAGTGGATCGCAAATAAATACGTTTTATAGGGTGGTGGTCCCTCGGCAATCAGCTCTCTGAATGAGACGCAAGCCCATACCAATAACGTAAGTTATCTGAACGAACGCAAAATTTCAGATTTTGATGGGAAAATGATTCGAACTAACGCAAATGATCCGATTTAGTTCCGTCTATCGAAAGCGCATATACGCATTAGCGCGAACGAACATACGCATGGAAAAACGAATGTAAAAAACAAAAAAAAGACAAACACAGACAAAAACATACACAGACAGCTATGAAAGTCCAGACGAATGTGTCTCTGAATCGAGGCTAATGTGTAGTGTCTATATACATTGACATTTACACCAATCAACAGAGTAGACTTACCAATGCCAATGTAAATTTACATTAAAAAGAAAAGAAAATATTAAGTCAGCCTCCTTCTCTCTGACAGCAGTAGTTTAGTGGGGTTATGGGGTTGATTCCCCTTTTTGTGCGAAAGTAAACTCGCCAGTAAAAATTCTCACAAACTCAGGTGATTCAAAGCCCATTCTAAGATGATTTTGTTTCGGTGTAATAGAAGCAAATATTCTCGCATGACAGTTGAATGAATCACTGCCGGCGAGTTGTACTCTTTTTTATTATAAAAGCAATGCTTCTATAGCCAGCACTCCTTTTAGCAATGAAAGTGACAGCGGTTTTGTTTCCTTGTAACAATTTTTGCATTTTTTTGTCTAAGGAAAATTCCTGTCTGATTTTTTTAACAGTTTTCTATGATAAAATTAATGCACTCTATGTGACATTAAGTTTGAAACTGTCATCGGGGCAGTATTTTTTTTACTTCTAAATGTAATTTTTACTTTTTTTAAAAATTGCATGGGATCCCCTCCCAAAGGCAACCAGCCTGGGCTCCAGGCATAAATGCTTTTTGTCAAGTTGTGCAGCTCCTGTCCCTGCAAGTTACCAGCCTGTATGCCCTTTATTATGGGCCTGGTGCTCTTCCAGGGGTGCTGAGGGCACCAGGCTCTTCCGCCTCCTAGCATAACAGTGGACTCCCCTGGCCCTCACTTCAATCCCTTTCTGGGTCGTGAGGATGAAAGAAGGGGGTACCCATGTTCCTCCTTTCCTTTCTCCAAGTGGCGGCACAGCTGTCAGCTTCTGATGGCCCGCACCACCACAAGAAGACAGAGGAGGGGGCACAGAAGAGCCCCGAGGACCAGTGGAGACCAAGAGTGGGACACCGCAAGCGCTGGAGTACCTAAAGCAGGATGTCGTCTGGCACTGGAATGAAGATAGAAGACTGGACTGGATTGAGCTGGTGAGGGGTCCAGGGGACCCCCTGAATCATATGAATTTGAATATATTACATGATTTTTCATTTGAAGGATTTACTACCAAATGAAAAATTACACCAAAAAATGAAAATTCACCAAAAAACATCTTGCTGAAAAAAGGGTCTGCTGAATAGGACGAGGGGAAAAATAGGCGAGCATTGGAATTTTCATGGGAAAGAAAGGGGCTCTGAATCAAGGTTTATGTGCATAGATCTTCTTTTTGTTCAACTGTTTAACAGTTTTAGGTTAATTTGGCATCATAAATCATACATTCTTTGGTCCAGAGAAACAGTTTCTCTTTGAGCCATTATTAGGCATTGTGCTTGGGTTATCCTTTTTCCACAAGGATCGTCAAACAAATCCAGGGGCCAATACTCCATTCTCATCCTTCTTGACCTATCCACTGCTTTTGATACTGTCAACCACTTGCTTTTGTTCCAAATACTCACCTCCTAAAAATTCAAGATATTCCCCTCGATTCAAAGAGCAAAAGTTAATTGATTTCGTATCGAGAATCGTAAGTTTGGGTGGGTGTTAGTCATTTTTTCCTGTTTTTTTGGCCATTTCCGACTCGCACGAGCCTACGTACGAATGCGTATATGCTCTTACGATCAGCGGAAGTTCGTTCCTAAATTTTAGGATCAAAACGTAAAACTTAGGATCAAATCCTAAAACTTACGATCAAAACGTAAAACTTAGGTTAATTGGATGTGTTTAGGTGTGATTCAGAGAAACCTCTAAACGCGTTTTAAAAGAAAGCCACAGCCGACACCTTTTAGCAGTCGGATTGCTGTTCGTGAACAGGTTTTTTGGCTATGTGGAGGAGTCTGCGCGTCTTGAGCTCCAATGAACTGCATGTATCAGCATGGCCGAGGCCAGTAGTATGGCCAGTAGTATGGCAATGCATACCTGATTCATGTATGCCTTATAAAAGCATTTTAATGTGGACCTTAATTAGTCCTTTGCATGTAAACCTTTATTTTGCAATATATTTGCGTTAATTAAAGAAACTTATGTCCTTTGTTATTTATTTTAAAATTGAGGTACTAGAATAATATTTTTAGATTGCATTTATTGGTGTAGTTGTTTACCTTTGCTTTGTTTAATTATTTAAGCACATCTTTGGTCAGATGCATCACACTTACTGAGGAGAGGAGAGCGGGATAAAGTGCAGGATGTGGGTTACTGCTGTATTTTGCACAGACACAGCAGAGCTGGGGGCACGGAAAGGTCAGAAATCAAAGAATCCAGAGCAACACAGTCACAAGGCCCTTTCTGTTTGCAGGCTGCCCGATAATACCTGAGCCGCCATCTTGGCTGTTTCTAGGCTCATAACATGCAGAAGTTGCTGGGTGTTTTTTAATATTTGTGAGCAATCTGTATGTAGAGGGTGTGGGTAACCACACTAAAAATTTAAAGTTGTACCATTTGAAGCATAAATATTAAAATTAAATCCACAAGTAAAAAATGCAAGTTAACTAAAAATTAAACAAAGTAAGATTTACTTATGCAAATGCATTCATTAATGGTTGGTTACTACAAAATTAATGAAATAAAGAAAAATAAAAGACCAAATATTTAGAATGCACTTTAATGAGGTAAGTTTGTAGTGCGGAGCCGCAAGATCAGAAGGATTTACGTCCAGACAAAAAAGGAAAAAGGGCAAAACCAATGTTGCAACCTGAGAAATGAAACGGAAAATTCAGGATGGAAACTGACATAGGTCTGATTCCCGAACTGCCATACGAACGGACGTATATTTTAGGATAGAAACGTATTTGCTTATTGAATCACTCGCAAGTTCATACGAACGCACGAGCGGACGTGAAAAATAGGATGATCGGCACCAAAATCCAAGCTGTTACATGTTTCTTTGAATCAACCCAATTGTCCTCTCATAGCTCTCCTCCTTCAACTTTCAGTGTATCACAGTACAACACAGTCTCCTCACTTCACTCGTTATCTGTCAGGTTATCACAAGGATTCATCCTTGGATCTCTACTCCTCTCAGTATGCACCTATGATCTTGGTCAAGTTATAAACTCAGTTGACTAGAGATTAATTGACTAATCAAGCTAGAGATGAGTAAACTTTTCGAAAAATTTGATTAAGATGATTCTCTGAATTTTTTAATGAATCGCTGCTAAAAGATAAAAAAAGCTAACCTCCAACCTCACACCACCGTGCAGGTAAGTGACAGTGAGGTCAAAAAAACATTTATTTGTCACCAATCAAAAGGAAATTAAGATTCATACCAATATTGTTAGTCCACAAATATCAACCCAGACCTAACCTAGCTCTGTCCAGAACCTCCTAGTGCACCCTGATCACCTCCTCCCACTCTCATTTTCAGGACTTCACATGTGCTGCTCCACTCCTCTGGAAAGCCCTTCCCTACACACTTCATAACACTACAATACCGAAACCCAAGATTTTGACTATCCTGGGTTTTGGTCCCGGCAACCAGGGCACCTCGATCAGGGATGCCCCACTGTGGGGAAACTCCACAGGTCACCCAAACTGACTCACCTTTCCCTGGTCCTACGGCACATGCGCGACCTCCTTTCCAGTCAGCGAGCAGTGGCACATCCCCATTACCCTAATAGGGAGCGTGCCCACACGGGCCATCCATAACTGCCTGACGTGGGCACTTGCCCTGCTAAAGGAACAACAGGGATGCAGCACTGCTCGCGCATGTGCCATTGGACTGGGGCTGAAGGCGAGTATACTGGCTGAACCGGGGAGTTTTCACACAGTGGGGCATCCCGATCCTGGATGCTCCCAGGGGAGGGAATCAAGCGGGCTGAGAATCTTATAGATTCCTGGACCGATCTCTGTGGGTTTTGGTCTACTTTAAATGGAAAATTCACTTAATTTTACTTGAAAATTTCAGCTATGCAGACAAAGTGCGCAACTTGCACATTTTCAATCAAATCAACCCTTTCGAGTTGGAATACCCTCCACAATCAATATATTCCCTGAAAGTACATACATTAAGCTTTCTATGTGTACCCAGCTTGTTGTAGTGGGCTCATCCTTCTGGAAGTAATCCCTCGAAGAACTCTTTGATTACACAGGGTTTCCCTTAAAATATCAATAAGCAAACAAGGAAGAACAAGCTAAATTTGAAAGCACAAGGTCCCCCAAACAGAACAATATCCAACATGCATAGCTACTTTTAACCCTTTTAACTGTCAGACTACTTGAGATTTTTTCACCCTCTGTCTGACAGATTATTTTTCACTATTTTGCGCTGTTTAACTGTGACTTTTGCAGGAATTTCCGGGAAAATTATATATTCTTCTTTTTTGAGCTTTAACGTAAAATGTCTTGTTTGAAAGTTTTCCAGTGTTA
Source organism: Gastrophryne carolinensis (assembly GCA_027917425.1). Taxonomy (NCBI): domain Eukaryota; kingdom Metazoa; phylum Chordata; class Amphibia; order Anura; family Microhylidae; genus Gastrophryne; species Gastrophryne carolinensis. The sequence continues at coordinate 269,815,402 of CM051239.1, read as the reverse complement.
TTAAAAATATTTTTGACTGAAAATTGTAAAATCCCCATTTCTCCAAATTACAACGCTACCACATATGTATTAGTAGCTCCCCATTCATGCCCAAGAGACCCCCCAAACTGTAAAAAGCACTTTATAACATTTACAAATAAAACACTACTATCACAATATAAAGGATTAAATTAAAAATTTGCATGGGTTAAAAAAAATGGCTTCCCAGCATTACCAGAGACTAGTTATGCAGGGCTTGTAGAACAGGGCATGAAGGCTTGCTTCGGTTATGCCCCTCAGACTCTTCTAGCTCTTCTTTGCCGAGGCAGGTAATGGAGGGCTGGGGTTTAATGGCAAGTCACCCGCTAGCTGGCGGTGACTTGCCAGCTCCCCAAGCCTTGTGACCTGGTATAGGGGTCTCATGAATCCCTTACCAGTTCACAAAGAGTTAAATGTAAAAAAAACACACAGGTACAAGAGAAAAAATATTTTATTATTTTATTTTTTAACACTTACCTCTGATTCATCCCTGAACACTGGGTCACATACTTCTGCTAGAAGCCTTTTATACCTGCTGAGTGATGGGACAAAAGGTTTAATAAAAAATAAATAGGGTGGGGGGAATTTTTGGGGTATTTTTAAGGGTTAAAAACCCTTAAAAATCCCCAATGAAATGGCGTGGGGGTCCCCTCTAGCCAGCACAACCAGCCCAGGGATCAGCTATGCAGGACTTGTAGACCAGGGCAGGGAGACTAGCTTCTGTGGCCCCCTGGCCTTGAAAAGCTACAAGCTTGCGTAGCCTTCATTGCCCCTGCAGGTGACTTGCCAGATCATCCAATCCTTGTGAATTGGTATAATGGTCTCATACATTCCTTGCCTTCACAAAGGGTTAGGCAGAGAAAAATGACATATCTAAACATTTTCTTTACTCACTCCCGATCCTCCGCAGTCCCTCGCTCAATCTCTGATGACAGATACTGGTGGAGGGGGGTGAGGAGGCAGGAGGTCAGAGTCCCCTGCCCCTCCACCTCTCTCCACTGATCACCAACATCTGAAAATGCAGGATGATGTCACGGGATGACGCCATCTCCTCCACCCCCAAAAAGGCTGGGCTAGTGGCGGTGATGGCAAAAGTGGTGAGAGGGGGCCATTTCAGTGCCCTCTCCTCACATGGAAGAGCCCCGGGGATGATCGGAGGCCCCCTGGGTAAAGAGGAGAGCCGGTGAGAGGGATTGCAGGCCATCAAAGGGTAAAAGCCCTCAAAATCTTCCTTAAAACTCACCTGGTTTAACCAACCCACCCTACAGTCTTGTCACTCTTTGGAGCACCTAACTCCATGCTTGGTACTTGTCACTGTTTGTGATGCAACGTCTCTTTTGCTGCCTTGTCATTTAGATTGTAAGCTTGCAAGAGCAAGGCCTCTAACTTTCTGTATGTGTTTTTGTTGCATTTATGTCACGTCTGACCCATATTAGTGTTTGTTTTTTAAGTGCATTACTTGTCTTGCACTCCTGTCATTTTAACCTTGTACAGCTCCACAGAATATAATTCTGCTCTATGAATAAACAATAATAATAATATTGTTAAGTGTTTTATATCCTCTGCCTTCCTGGGCCTGTTGTAAAGAATCTTGCTTCCAGCAAGATACTATCATCACCATGCTTCACAACTAGAATTGTGTAATCATGATGATGTGCGGTGTTTGTCTAACAATAAACATGAGAGTTATATCTTCCCTTTCCTTACCCTCATGACTTAGCCTTGCAGGCAGTGTACTTTCATTTACATAAATGCACTTTTTAAAGCCAGAATTGTTTACTTCATATACTGTTATGATGATACAGCATCTGTCTGTATTTGAAGGGGTGGATTTAATTGGTCCTGTCTCTTCGTTAACAATACTCAATTGTCCATAAACTGGACCAAAAGTCAAAATAAAGCTGACCAGTAGCTGTCCTAGGGGGCCATTTCAATTTGGAGTCCCTACATCAGAGTTGCCTCCCATTGGCGACCTCTGAGTTGTCAGGAAGCCCTCTAGGAAAGCTACTGGCCAGACCAAAGATCTATTTTTACTTTTAGTCCAGTTTAAAGTTCACAATACAATAGAGCTGGGATCCCCTTCCTTTATCTCTGTTTAGGGGTAGCGGATGGCGGCTGTAGGAATATTTTATCGGGGATGCAGCCACTCCAAGTCCTTATGCTAGAGCTCTAGCCTAAACAGTGCTTCGTGATGCGCACAAATATGCATTACACGCAGCACTGATTGGACCAGAGCATGGTCATGCTCTGTGGAAATGTTGATAAGTAAGTTATTATGGGTGACCTGGGGGTTTCATACAGTGGGACATCCCAAATCGGGATTTTGTGGGAGGACAGGAATGATGAAAACTCAGTATAGTGAAAAATGTCCTCTTTAAACTGGACAAAAAATCAGAATAAACTTTTGGTATGAACAGTAGCTTTCCTAGGGGGCATCCTGATTTGAAATTGTTACATAAACCACACTTGCCTTTCCGGGTTCCAGCCCTTTAGTCAAATACAGCAACTGAAATGCACACAGCAGCATTCCACCTCCTTCCTGCTGCGCAGGCCTCCAAAGACAGAATATCAGGTCTGCCAAGCAGGCCTAGTAGATGGAGCAGGGATTCAGCTGTGTGCAATGCAATACCGATAGTAGGCTAAATGAATGTATTTTTAGGTGCGCTTTAGCAGATGTTTAGTCCTCTTCTTCAGGCATGATGTTACATCTCCAGGAGAGGTAAGCTGTGAAGTGCGCTGCAAGGAGGAAGCCAAAAAAATGGATGTAAAGGAGAAAAACATTTTTAAAGATTTGATTCAGATGATATTCTGAATTTTCAACATACAGTCATTCAAAATACAAAAAAACTAACAAACTTACCTCCTCCCTCGCTGTCCTCTGACACGAGTGTCCACCCTGCTGCCTGATCTGCAGCCAAGCAGAGGACACAGATTTGGCCCATGCAAGTCATGTGTCCTGTCTTTCATATGTCCCCAATGCAATTCCCATCGTTTTTTTATTTTTGTTGTCCCCTGTCACCCAAAAAAAAAATAAAAATGGGCTTTATTCCAGGCGGAGGGAACCTGGAATCCGCTTATGAAAGCAGCTGCTCTTCAGCGCTCCCAGCTGGAAGGGAGTGCAGGTATAGTGCTGCCTTGCTCCCTGCCGCTGACAAGTGCGGGCGCAGAGCCGATGTAGCTGCGACGCCTTGTGCAGGCTAGGAGCTGTTTTCATAAAAAAAAACATTTTTATTTTTTGGGGGGACTGGGAACATCTGGCACCCACACAAAAATAATATAAATAAGGCTCCCTATTCTCTTAAGCTGAATTACTGTTTTAGTTATATATTAGACTTAAACAATTGTACTTATTATCTCTTTGTTGTAATAATCTATGCATGTGACATAAGTGCTCCTTTAGTTGTTTTGCAAATAGAATTATAAAATGTCCATCACAAATCCTATGGAGCCTGCAGTCTCTTTAGAGGTTGAGTGCAATAGTTTGTGACTTTATTCAGCATATTTCCTAAAAATATCCCTCTTTTAAATATCTGTGGATGCACCTGCATGTTCTAGGCGTGTGCACTGTACCATGTGCCCTGCATCAACTTGTTCCTAATAAATCTAAGTCAGCAGTATCTCCCCCATACCAAACACAAGCTTTGTTGTTATTTTACCTTTAATAAACCTAAGCTTTTGCCTAAGATCTATCATCAGACTCAGCTTTTCTATAAGATGAATAAGAGATTAAAATGCCAACCCCAGCCAAACTTTTTTATGTTTTGAAAAGAGTGGGCAGATGTTTTGTGATTATTGTTGCTGTTCATCTCAATGTAAAGACAAAAGCACACTTGTCTGGAGAAATGTGTCCAACATCTCTAACTCAGGACCAGACCTGGATAAAACTGTTCCAGAAGTCAGTGTGAAAGCCAATCTTTTATCATTTATGTTCCGACCAAATACTTATGGTGCTTGAGGCTGGTGGTATGTGTCCATTGTCTTAGAAGAACAATAATAAAATAGAATTAAACACACCACAATCCTTTCTATAGAAACAAAACAGCTGGTCATAATATTTTAAGGGTAGAGAGTTGTCATCCATCTATGCAATCAAAGCTATCCCAGTGGGAGAAATGTTGGTAGCCCACTGACAAATGGAATATCAGGATCTTGAGGTAGAGATGAATTTTATTTAAGGTTAAGGTTTTTTAGCCTGTTAATGTGTCAATCCCTCATGGGAATTAGATAGGGCCAATGTTTTGAAACAATTGGATGGAGGATAAAACTAACTGTTTTGTGCGTTGCTGTTGGGTTCATTGTACAGAAGAAGAACTTCCTACATGGGTGCTGAAATGTGTGCAACAGAAAGCACAGACCTAGAAAAGCTAGTTCAAGCAGAAATCAATGTAAAAACTATTTTATTATGCTCCTACCCTATAGAGCTTAGGGCTGGGGGTGTTTCTCCACTGGCCTAGAAGAACAAGAACAAAACACAATAAAACACAGAACCTTGAATTTCCCTCATAATTATATACATTTAAAAAAAGACTTTGGGTCAACTCTCCTGCACCATTCGGATATGGGATTAATGATAAACTTCAGATCAAGGCGACAAAGTTACTACCCCCAAGCACCACTTGAAGAACACTGAACCTTTGTCAAAGGGCAAAGGTGCTGGTAAAAACTTGAGCCCTGGCTTACAAGCCCCTATGTTATGTTTGGCACATCGGGTTGGTAAACATTTTTAGGGGGGCACTTTTTTTAAATGGGGCCCATCCCAGGGAAATTTGTTTCTGGAGGTGAGGGGCATGCCCACCCTCATCCAGTGATGCTTTAAAAAAAAAAAAATATATATGTTCCCTCCAAAAAAACGTACCTTATGTGGCAAGCATAAGGTAATGCAAGGCTCAAGGACCAAACTGCCAGCACCAGGCTCTAGTATTTAACAGCTCCTATGCCCTTCGGCACAGGTCGATGGTCTTCCAGATGTGCCGATTTTCCCATTGGCTGGTGTAAGTGTGGGGAATAGGGTGAAGGGTTACAGCAAGCCCTCTGCCAGCACGTCTGGCTGGTGGCTTGCCACCCCTTCCCTTTTAAACTGGTATAGTGGCCCCTTGGACACCTATACCAGTTTACAAGGAGTAAATATAATTAAGGACACCACATATTTTATAAATCTACTTATCGCACCTGCTCCTGCCACCGGGTATCTTGGTGGTGCCACCGGTGGCATCTATTTCAGATGCCCCACCAGCATCTAGAGAGAAGGGTGGCACAGGTCCCTTCTCCTTCCTTGACATCCAGTCAAGGATGATACAGGGAGCCTGGGGGGGGGCTTTTATACTATGTAGGTGGAGCCTCTGTGGAATCTCTCCCATGTGACTCCTATGTCACTGGAGAAGTGGGGCATGGAGAGGGATTCCCTCCCCTCCAGCAATGTACATAGTCCCATGGGGGACTAAAACTTCCCTTCCTGGCTGCCCATCATTCACCTTGGTGGGATACCAAGAAGGAAGAAGGTGGGACCTGTACTTTCCCTTACTACAGATGCCAGCATGGTGGCTACAAAAGCCACTCCCCAGCATCAAAACATCACAGCCCGATAGTATACTCCAAGGGACCCCTAGATCAGTTCACAGGGTAGTGAGAGCAGACAAAATATATTTGACATTCAGGGGTACTGACGGGGGACTGGCGGCTGAATACTGGGGACTATCCAACCAGAGGGCTTGCAAATTGGATAGACCCTGCTCCGGCTTCTCACTTTTTGGGATGGGGAAGAAGATACAGGTGGTGAGTAAATAGCTCCACTTAATTATCCCTCTAGAGTATTGGGGTAAGGACTAGCCCAGTGCCCAACAGCATTCTCCAATGGCGAATTCAAGCACATTTAGAGTGGTTAAACTTGTAATGAAATGATATTTGAATTGAGGCACATCACACCAGGCATTTAATTTTTAAACTATTTTATTGTGTGCTGACTGAGAGAAGCTCTTACAGAAAGAACACTCAAAAATTCCCTAGGCTCTGAAAATCTCGGGAGCTATTTAGTGGGATACAAGGGTGTCAGGTCAGTAGGCAGGAAGGCAGAAACTCATTGATTTACAACTTGATTGTTACTTATTGTGTAATGTTAGGTATAATATTTAAACCTCAGGTTTCTCCCTTCTGCTTATGTTCAGTCCCCTGTTGCGTCTCAATGAACACACTATAACATCTTTTGCAATGACTTTGGACTATCAGAGTCTCCAGACATATTTTGCATTTTCTTCTCTTGAGTCTACAGCAACAATTAGGGAAGTGTTGTACAAAGTGGCATTTACCTTCATAGAGTCATTTATCAAATATGCTTCCTGAGCAAGTTTATAGGTACATCGATTGAAAGGTAAAGCCCACGAGCCTTGTAACCTACACCACTTTGCTGATCTCAGTTGCTCTGGAAACTATGGCCATGCTAGAATTACAGCAAAGGAGAACAGACACTGGAACAACAGAGCCAATGACTCTAGCTGAACTACTGAATTTGCTATTGCAGCATGTTTTTCCCTTTTATCCGGACGTTTTTTACCATCAGCAGGATTGACACTTTGTAAGGTAAAGTACATTTATTTTATTATACAGTAATACATCGAAGAATGAAGTTGAATATACTTGGAATGATAAATGAAATGCTGGGAAAAAAAATGTTATTGTTCATTTTAAGCTAGGGTTCTTAGCCTTGGCACATTCCCCACTGACATATCCCTGGGGAGTGGAATTATATGTAGTGATGAGACAAATCGGCCCCTATTCTGTTCTTGTGCAGTTCTGCCAATATTTTGGTTCTGCATCACCCAAACCCAAATCTCAATCCTATTAATGTCTATAGGAAGAAAATTCAATGTGCTTTTTGGGTCTCTGGAAAGCAAAGTAGCCAAATGCCCCAAAGTGCATGATAGGAAGGCCACAAAGTCTGGGCATATTATTCTAACAGAAACCAAAACAGCCAGAAATAATGTATTTTTGAAATGGGAAAGACAAAGAAAATAGCTTGAAAGGGTGCGTACTGTAGTAGCTGTTGTCTTTAGAGATGAGCGAACTTTTGAAAAATTCGATTCGACTGATTCGCCGAATTTTCCGACAAAAATCGTTTCGACCCGAATAAATTCGCGACGAATCGCTATTAAAAACGGCTATTTCTGAGCCTCCTACAGCCTCAATAGGGTTGTAAACCATTCAGCCTTGCTGTAACACGCACAGGATGCGTGCTGGGTTAGTTAAATAATACTTTTAAGAAATATCACATGCAGATCAGAGGCATCGCTAATAGAATCGCAGAGCGGCACAATTGCAGAGAGTTGAAGTGGCATCACTATGAGGGGCAGAAGGAGCCCAAATATACACTGGAGTTGGCTTCAGGAGCCCAAAAATTGGATGAATCACACCCTGGAGTTGGCAGAAGTTGGCAGCAGCAGCAGCAGGAGCCCAAATATACACTGGAGTTGGCTTCAGGAGCCCAAAAATTGGATGAATCACACCCTGGAGTTGGCAGGAGTTGACAGCAGCAGCAGCAGGAGCCCAAATATACACTGGAGTTGGCTTCAGGAGCCCAAAAATTGGATGAATCACACCCTGGAGTTGGCAGGAGTTGACAGCAGCAGCAGCAGGAGCCCAAATATACACTGGAGTTGGCTTCAGGAGCCCAAAAATTGGATGAATCACACCCTGGAGTTGGCAGAAGTTGGCAGCAGCAGCAGCAGGAGCCCAAATATACACTGGAGTTGGCTTCAGGAGCCCAAAAATTGGATGAATCACACCCTGGAGTTGGCAGGAGTTGACAGCAGCAGCAGCAGGAGCCCAAATATACACTGGAGTTGGCTTCAGGAGCCCAAAAATTGGATGAATCACACCCTGGAGTTGGCAGGAGTTGACAGCAGCAGCAGCAGGAGCCCAAATATACACTGGAGTTGGCTTCAGGAGCCCAAAAATTGGATGAATCACACCCTGGAGTTGGCAGGAGTTGACAGCAGCAGCAGCAGGAGCCCAAATATACACTGGAGTTGGCTTCAGGAGCCCAAAAATTGGATGAATCACACCCTGGAGTTGGCAGAAGTTGGCAGCAGCAGCAGCAGGAGCCCAAATATACACTGGAGTTGGCTTCAGGAGCCCAAAAATTGGATGAATCACACCCTGGAGTTGGCAGGAGTTGACAGCAGCAGCAGCAGGAGCCCAAATATACACTGGAGTTGGCTTCAGGAGCCCAAAAATTGGATGAATCACACCCTGGAGTTGGCAGAAGTTGGCAGCAGCAGCAGCAGGAGCCCAAATATACACTGGAGTTGGCTTCAGGAGCCCAAAAATTGGATGAATCACACCCTGGAGTTGGCAGGAGTTGACAGCAGCAGCAGCAGGAGCCCAAATATACACTGGAGTTGGCTTCAGGAGCCCAAAAATTGGATGAATCACACCCTGGAGTTGGCAGAAGTTGGCAGCAGCAGCAGCAGGAGCCCAAATATACACTGGAGTTGGCTTCAGGAGCCCAAAAATTGGATGAATCACACCCTGGAGTTGGCAGGAGTTGACAGCAGCAGCAGCAGGAGCCCAAATATACACTGGAGTTGGCTTCAGGAGCCCAAAAATTGGATGAATCACACCCTGGAGTTGGCAGAAGTTGGCAGCAGCAGCAGCAGGAGCCCAAATATACACTGGAGTTGGCTTCAGGAGCCCAAAAATTGGATGAATCACACCCTGGAGTTGGCAGAAGTTGGCAGCAGCAGCAGCAGGAGCCCAAATATACACTGGAGTTGGCTTCAGGAGCCCAAAAATTGGATGAATCACACCCTGGAGTTGGCAGGAGTTGACAGTAGCAGCAGCAGGAGCCCAAATATACACTGGAGTTGGCTTCAGGAGCCCAAAAATTGGATGAATCACACCCTGGAGTTGGCAGAAGTTGGCAACAGCAGCAGCAGGAGCCCAAATATACACTGGAGTTGGCTTCAGGAGCCCAAAAATTGGATGAATCACACCCTGGAGTTGGCAGAAGTTGGCAGCAGCAGCAGCAGGAGCCCAAATATACACTGGAGTTGGCTTCAGGAGCCCAAAAATTGGATGAATCACACCCTGGAGTTGGCAGGAGTTGACAGTAGCAGCAGCAGGAGCCCAAATATACACTGGAGTTGGCTTCAGGAGCCCAAAAATTGGATGAATCACACCCTGGAGTTGGCAGAAGTTGGCAGCAGCAGCAGCAGGAGCCCAAATATACACTGGAGTTGGCTTCAGGAGCCCAAAAATTGGATGAATCACACCCTGGAGTTGGCAGGAGTTGACAGTAGCAGCAGCAGGAGCCCAAATATACACTGGAGTTGGCTTCAGGAGCCCAAAAATTGGATGAATCACACCCTGGAGTTGGCAGGAGTTGACAGCAGCAGCAGCAGGAGCCCAAATATACACTGGAGTTGGCTTCAGGAGCCCAAAAATTGGATGAATCACACCCTGGAGTTGGCAGAAGTTGGCAGCAGCAGCAGCAGGAGCCCAAATATACACTGGAGTTGGCTTCAGGAGCCCAAAAATTGGATGAATCACACCCTGGAGTTGGCAGGAGTTGACAGCAGCAGCAGCAGGAGCCCAAATATACACTGGAGTTGGCTTCAGGAGCCCAAAAATTGGATGAATCACACCCTGGAGTTGGCAGAAGTTGGCAGCAGCAGCAGCAGGAGCCCAAATATACACTGGAGTTGGCTTCAGGAGCCCAAAAATTGGATGAATCACACCCTGGAGTTGGCAGAAGTTGGCAGCAGCAGCAGCAGGAGCCCAAATATACACTGGAGTTGGCTTCAGGAGCCCAAAAATTGGATGAATCACACCCTGGAGTTGGCAGGAGTTGACAGTAGCAGCAGCAGGAGCCCAAATATACACTGGAGTTGGCTTCAGGAGCCCAAAAATTGGATGAATCACACCCTGGAGTTGGCAGAAGTTGGCAGCAGCAGCAGCAGGAGCCCAAATATACACTGGAGTTGGCCTCAGGAGCCCAAAAATTGGATGAATCACACCCTGGAGTTGGCAGGAGTTGACAGTAGCAGCAGCAGGAGCCCAAATATACACTGGAGTTGGCCTCAGGAGCCCAAAAATTGGATGAATCACACCCTGGAGTTGGCAGAAGTTGGCAGCAGCAGCAGCAGGAGCCCAAATATACACTGGAGTTGGCCTCAGGAGCTCAAAAATTGGATGAATCACACCCTGGAGTTGGCAGGAGTTGACAGTAGCAGCAGCAGGAGCCCAAAAAATGGCCTAAAGACATAAATATGTTTTGCACCATTTGGAAAGTGTAAAACGTGGCACCATGCTGAATCTAGTCGCATGCATCAGGCATTGGTGGGTGGAAATCCTGGCTGATCCATCCCTGATTCATTTTGACAAAGGTGAGTCTCTCCACATTTTTAGTTGACAGACGAGTTCTCCTCGCCGTAACTATGGCCCCCGCCGCACTAAACACCCGCTCAGATGGCACGCTACTTGCCGGGCAGGACAGCTTTTCCAGGGCAAACTCTGCTAGTTGCGGCCACAAATCAAGTTTGGCTGCCCAGAAGTCCAGCGGATCCTCAAGGTGTGTTGGCATGGTCATGTCAAAGTATGACATGACCTGCTGGTTCAGGTCCTGCTCCAGGTCTTCCTGCTGCTCATGAGTAGCCTCACTATGCGGGTGTAGAAAGCTACTCATTAGCGACTGAAGACTGAGGCTGCTGCTGCTGATGGAGCTTCTGCTGCTGCTGCTGCCAACCCCCCCAGCGGCCATGGCAGTGGAAGGTGAGCGCAGAGGTCCCCTCGAGTCAGACCTGCGAGAGTATGGACCATGGCGCAGATAGGCATCGGCCAACTGCCTACGTAGAATGTCTTTGTAGTAGTTGAGTTTGTCCTCCCTCTCGGTGGGTTTAAAAAATGCCCCCATTTTGTGCCGGAAGCGAGGGTCCAATAAGGTGGACAGCCAGAAGTCATCCCGCCGACAGATGGAAACAATTCTGGGGTCACTACGCAAGCACGTGAGCATGCTTCGTGCCATTTGCGCAAGTGACTCGGATGGACTACCTGTCTCCATCTCCACTGCATACTGCCACGGTGTGCCCGGGTCCTCTGTCTCTCCTTCCTCAAAAACCTCTAGCTCCTCTGGCTGCTCCTGCTCCTCCTCTCCTGTCCGCTGACTAGATAAACCAGCCATTTCGCCAAGCCTAAACTGTGTTTCGCTGGGCAACTCCTCCTCCTCCTCTTCCTCCTCCTCCTCCTCCAGTTCAGCTCCAAGGGGGTTCATGTGGCCGTAAGATGTAAACGCCATGTCTCCAGTGCCCTGACCAGCCATGGTTTCCAACATGTGCTGTAGTACATGAAGCAGTGGAATCACGTCGTTCATCCCGTAATCCTGCCGACTGACAAATAAAGTGGCTTCCTCAAAGGGCCTGAGCAAATGGCAGGTGTCACGTATGAGCTGCCACTGGTTGACATTGAAGTTACACAGGGGAGTCCCCCTATCTGCTTGGATCATCAGGAAATCCGTGATGGCTTTTCTCTGTTCATATAATCGGTCCAACATGTGAAGGGTGGAATTCCAACGGGTGGAAACATCGCAAATCAGACTATGTTGGGGGATACCATTCTGACGCTGTAGCTCAAGAAGGGTGTGTTTGGCGGTGTAGGAGTGGCTGAAGTGCATGCAAAGTTTCCGTGAAGTTGTTAGGATGTCCTGCAGATGGGGGGAACACTTCAGAAACCGCTTGACAACCAGATTGAAGACGTGAGCCATGCAGGGGGCATGGGTCAGGCTTCCTTGGCGCAGCGCAGACAAAATGTTCTTCCCATTGTCGGTAACCATGATTCCCATTTTAAGTTTTCTCGGAGTAAGCCATGTTTGGATTTCCTGATGAATACATTTAAGCAGTTCCTCCCCTGTGTGACTCCGTTCGCCAAGACAAACCATGTGAAGCACTGCGTGACACCTCCGTGCCCTGCACACATGGTAGACTGGAGGGGCACTGAGACTTGAGCCTACAGTGGAGGGTGAGGAGATGGCGGAGGATGAGGAGGCCGAGTCGCACGGTGTCACAGGCCCAATGGGCAGAGAGCGCGGAGGCCGAAGCGGCGTGACCTGTCCAAGTTGCTGCTGCAAAGGGACCACATTCACCCAGTGGGCCGTAAACGACATGTACTGCCCCTGACCGTAGTTACAGCTCCAGATGTCGGCGCTGCCATGTATTTTGCTACACACCGACAGGCTCAAGGACTGGCCCACCTTCTGTTCAACAAAAGTGTGCAGCGCTGGTACTGCCTTCTTGGCAAAGAAATGACGGCTTGGGACTCTCCACCTCGGCTCGGCACAAGCCATCAGTTCTCTGAAAGGTGCAGATTCCACCACCTGAAAAGGGAGCGACTGCAGCACCAGCAACTTGGACAGGAGCACATTCAGCTTCTGCGCCGTAGGATGAGTGGGCGCATACTGCTGTCTCTTGGACATGGCTTCGCTGATGGATTGCTGGCGGGATGCATGACTTGGAGGAGGAGGAGGAGGAGCAGGAGCGACAGAGGATGGGTATGACGCACAGCTGCCTTCGGCTGAGGTGCTGGAGCCTTGGCTGGCAGAAATTGGGAGCTCACTTGGTGAGGAAGCAGACTGGACCACCCCTTGGGAGCCTCGGTTCTCCCAGGTCGTTTTATGGTGACGCATCATATGTTGACGCAGGGCCGTGGTGCCAACATTTGGACCCTGGCCACGCTTCACCTTTTGCCTACATATCTTGCATGTGGCCATGTTACCCTCCTGCGGATGCCTCAGGAAAAACTGCCACACTGCCGAGTAGCTACTTTTCCCACCCCCTGGCCTCACTGATTCACTGCTGCTGTTGCCAACTCCAGGAACCCCTGCTCCACTACCTCCCGATAAGGTAGACTGCCGCACAGCAGGTGCTCTACCCCGGCCCCGGCCCCGGCCGGCTCCAGCCTTTGGAATTGTGCCCCCATGCTGACTGCTACCACTTTGCTGCCTCAGCTGCTGACTCCGGGGCAACCTGCACCCCTCTTCTCCTGATGATGACGATGAAGCCCCTTCATCACCCGGCTCCCAAGTGCGATCGGCTTCATCGTCATCATCATCATCATCACCGGGTTGTGGCTGTACGTCACTGATGTTCGTGGATTCGTCAACAGTGTCTGGCGCAGGAGCTGGAACGCTCGCAGCACCCACGACACTGTCCACATCACTATTTGTCTGCCTAGCTAAAGAAGCCACCTCCATTTCTTGGCTGGGCAGTAGCTGCTGACTGTCCTCTATCTGATGGTCCTCCTCACTAAAGAGTGGAGCTGAACCCAAAGCATAGGATACGTCGCTGGGGGAGGGAACGGCGCAGGCCAGAGGCAATGGGAGGACAGGGACTGCTCTCGGGGCATGCCAACTCAGGGTTGTGTCAGAGGAACCTACCGACCCTAGACTGGGGGTCTCAGACGTAAGTTGTGATGATGTTGTTGATGAGCGCGTCAACCAATCTACCACGGCAGATGCGTTACTGGTGGAGACCCGATCGCTAGCAGATACTGGCAGATTAGGTCTCTCAGCGTGACTCCTGCTGCTACTGGCCCCCAGTCTGATGCGAGCTCTTCCTGCGGAATCTTGGCCTCTGCCACTCCTCTTTTCACTTCCAGGCACTTGTCTGCCCGACATAGTCTAACTGGCGTGGTAGTAGGTGATATTTAAAAAAACCCCGGGCAGCGGTGGGTCTATATGAAACAGAATATAATGCACACCAAAAGTGAGCAGTAACACTCAGCCTCCAACAGGCCTGCTTAGTGTAAATAAGAGAGCTGCTTAGTGTAAATAAAGAGGGGTATGCTATGTTACAGAATGGGATGCCTCAACAGAAGTGCACCTGGCAGGCAGCAGTAAGCCTATGCCCAGCAAAAGTGTCTTATAATATAAATATAATAAGAGCAAATGCTTATATGGTCTTAAACAGAGGCTGCTTTAGTCACAGAATGGGATGCCCTGGGCAGGAATCGACCTGGCAGGGTCCAGTAGGGCTTTGGCCAGCAAAAGTGTCTTTATCAGGCCTAATTTCAAATATGATAAGAGCAAATGCTTATATGGTCTTAAACAGAGGCTGCTTTAGTCACAGAATGGGATGCCCTGGGCAGGAATCGACCTGGCAGGGTCCAGTAGTGCTTTGGCCAGCAAAAGTGTCTTTATCAGGCCTAATTTCAAATATGATTAGAGCAAATGCTTATATGGTCTTAAACAGAGGCTGCTTTAGTCACAGAATGGGATGCCCCGGGCAGGAATCGAGCTGCCAGGGTACAGTAGTGCTTTGGCCAGCAAAAGTGTTTATCAGGCCTAATTTCAAATATGATTAGAGCAAATGCTTATATGGTCTTAAACAGAGGCTGCTTTAGTCACAGAATGGGATGCCCCGGGCAGGAATCGAGCTGCCAGGGTACAGTAGTGCTTTGGCCAGCAAAAGTGTCTTTATCAGGCCTAATTTCAAATATGATTAGAGCAAATGCTTATATGGTCTTAAACAGAGGCTGCTTTAGTCACAGAATGGGATGCCCCGGGCAGGAATCGAGCTGCCAGGGTACAGTAGTGCTTTGGCCAGCAAAAGTGTCTTTATCAGGCCTAATTTCAAATATGATTAGAGCAAATGCTTATATGGTCTTAAACAGAGGCTGCTTTAGTCACAGAATGGGATGCCCCGGGCAGGAATCGAGCTGCCAGGGTACAGTAGTGCTTTGGCCAGCAAAAGTGTCTTTATCAGGCCTAATTTCAAATATGATTAGAGCAAATGCTTATATGGTCTTAAACAGAGGCTGCTTTAGTCACAGAATGGGATGCCCCGGGCAGGAATCGAGCTGCCAGGGTACAGTAGTGCTTTGGCCAGCAAAAGTGTCTTTATCAGGCCTAATTTCAAATATGATTAGAGCAAATGCTTATATGGTCTTAAACAGAGGCTGCTTTAGTCACAGAATGGGATGCCCCGGGCAGGAATCGAGCTGCCAGGGTACAGTAGTGCTTTGGCCAGCAAAAGTGTCTTTATCAGGCCTAATTTCAAATATGATTAGAGCAAATGCTTATATGGTCTTAAACAGAGGCTGCTTTAGTCACAGAATGGGATGCCCCGGGCAGGAATCGAGCTGCCAGGGTACAGTAGTGCTTTGGCCAGCAAAAGTGTCTTTATCAGGCCTAATTTCAAATATGATTAGAGCAAATGCTTATATGGTCTTAAACAGAGGCTGCTTTAGTCACAGAATGGGATGCCCCGGGCAGGAATCGAGCTGCCAGGGTACAGTAGTGCTTTGGCCAGCAAAAGTGTCTTTATCAGGCCTAATTTCAAATATGATTAGAGCAAATGCTTATATGGTCTTAAACAGAGGCTGCTTTAGTCACAGAATGGGATGCCCCGGGCAGGAATCGAGCTGCCAGGGTACAGTAGTGCTTTGGCCAGCAAAAGTGTCTTTATCAGGCCTAATTTCAAATATGATTAGAGCAAATGCTTATATGGTCTTAAACAGAGGCTGCTTTAGTCACAGAATGGGATGCCCCGGGCAGGAATCGAGCTGCCAGGGTACAGTAGTGCTTTGGCCAGCAAAAGTGTCTTTATCAGGCCTAATTTCAAATATGATTAGAGCAAATGCTTATATGGTCTTAAACAGAGGCTGCTTTAGTCACAGAATGGGATGCCCCGGGCAGGAATCGAGCTGCCAGGGTACAGTAGTGCTTTGGCCAGCAAAAGTGTCTTTATCAGGCCTAATTTCAAATATGATTAGAGCAAATGCTTATATGGTCTTAAACAGAGGCTGCTATAGTCACAGAATGGGATGCCCCGGGCAGGAATCGAGCTGCCAGGGTACAGTAGTGCTTTGGCCAGCAAAAGTGTCTTTATCAGGCCTAATTTCAAATATGATTAGAGCAAATGCTTATATGGTCTTAAACAGAGGCTGCTTTAGTCACAGAATGGGATGCCCCGGGCAGGAATCGAGCTGCCAGGGTACAGTAGTGCTTTGGCCAGCAAAAGTGTCTTTATCAGGCCTAATTTCAAATATGATTAGAGCAAATGCTTATATGGTCTTAAACAGAGGCTGCTTTAGTCACAGAATGGGATGCCCCGGGCAGGAATCGAGCTGCCAGGGTACAGTAGTGCTTTGGCCAGCAAAAGTGTCTTTATCAGGCCTAATTTCAAATATGATTAGAGCAAATGCTTATATGGTCTTAAACAGAGGCTGCTTTAGTCACAGAATGGGATGCCCCGGGCAGGAATCGAGCTGCCAGGGTACAGTAGTGCTTTGGCCAGCAAAAGTGTCTTTATCAGGCCTAATTTCAAATATGATTAGAGCAAATGCTTATATGGTCTTAAACAGAGGCTGCTTTAGTCACAGAATGGGATGCCCCGGGCAGGAATCGAGCTGCCAGGGTACAGTAGTGCTTTGGCCAGCAAAAGTGTCTTTATCAGGCCTAATTTCAAATATGATTAGAGCAAATGCTTATATGGTCTTAAACAGAGGCTGCTTTAGTCACAGAATGGGATGCCCCGGGCAGGAATCGAGCTGCCAGGGTACAGTAGTGCTTTGGCCAGCAAAAGTGTCTTTATCAGGCCTAATTTCAAATATGATTAGAGCAAATGCTTATATGGTCTTAAACAGAGGCTGCTTTAGTCACAGAATGGGATGCCCCGGGCAGGAATCGAGCTGCCAGGGTACAGTAGTGCTTTGGCCAGCAAAAGTGTCTTTATCAGGCCTAATTTCAAATATGATTAGAGCAAATGCTTATATGGTCTTAAACAGAGGCTGCTTTAGTCACAGAATGGGATGCCCCGGGCAGGAATCGAGCTGCCAGGGTACAGTAGTGCTTTGGCCAGCAAAAGTGTCTTTATCAGGCCTAATTTCAAATATGATTAGAGCAAATGCTTATATGGTCTTAAACAGAGGCTGCTTTAGTCACAGAATGGGATGCCCCGGGCAGGAATCGAGCTGCCAGGGTACAGTAGTGCTTTGGCCAGCAAAAGTGTCTTTATCAGGCCTAATTTCAAATATGATTAGAGCAAATGCTTATATGGTCTTAAACAGAGGCTGCTTTAGTCACAGAATGGGATGCCCCGGGCAGGAATCGAGCTGCCAGGGTACAGTAGTGCTTTGGCCAGCAAAAGTGTCTTTATCAGGCCTAATTTCAAATATGATTAGAGCAAATGCTTATATGGTCTTAAACAGAGGCTGCTTTAGTCACAGAATGGGATGCCCCGGGCAGGAATCGAGCTGCCAGGGTACAGTAGTGCTTTGGCCAGCAAAAGTGTCTTTATCAGGCCTAATTTCAAATATGATTAGAGCAAATGCTTATATGGTCTTAAACAGAGGCTGCTTTAGTCACAGAATGGGATGCCCCGGGCAGGAATCGAGCTGCCAGGGTACAGTAGTGCTTTGGCCAGCAAAAGTGTCTTTATCAGGCCTAATTTCAAATATGATTAGAGCAAATGCTTATATGGTCTTAAACAGAGGCTGCTTTAGTCACAGAATGGGATGCCCCGGGCAGGAATCGAGCTGCCAGGGTACAGTAGTGCTTTGGCCAGCAAAAGTGTCTTTATCAGGCCTAATTTCAAATATGATTAGAGCAAATGCTTATATGGTCTTAAACAGAGGCTGCTTTAGTCACAGAATGGGATGCCCCGGGCAGGAATCGAGCTGCCAGGGTACAGTAGTGCTTTGGCCAGCAAAAGTGTCTTTATCAGGCCTAATTTCAAATATGATTAGAGCAAATGCTTATATGGTCTTAAACAGAGGCTGCTTTAGTCACAGAATGGGATGCCCCGGGCAGGAATCGAGCTGCCAGGGTACAGTAGTGCTTTGGCCAGCAAAAGTGTCTTTATCAGGCCTAATTTCAAATATGATTAGAGCAAATGCTTATATGGTCTTAAACAGAGGCTGCTTTAGTCACAGAATGGGATGCCCCGGGCAGGAATCGAGCTGCCAGGGTACAGTAGTGCTTTGGCCAGCAAAAGTGTCTTTATCAGGCCTAATTTCAAATATGATTAGAGCAAATGCTTATATGGTCTTAAACAGAGGCTGCTTTAGTCACAGAATGGGATGCCCCGGGCAGGAATCGAGCTGCCAGGGTACAGTAGTGCTTTGGCCAGCAAAAGTGTCTTTATCAGGCCTAATTTCAAATATGATTAGAGCAAATGCTTATATGGTCTTAAACAGAGGCTGCTTTAGTCACAGAATGGGATGCCCCGGGCAGGAATCGAGCTGCCAGGGTACAGTAGTGCTTTGGCCAGCAAAAGTGTCTTTATCAGGCCTAATTTCAAATATGATTAGAGCAAATGCTTATATGGTCTTAAACAGAGGCTGCTTTAGTCACAGAATGGGATGCCCCGGGCAGGAATCGAGCTGCCAGGGTACAGTAGTGCTTTGGCCAGCAAAAGTGTCTTTATCAGGCCTAATTTCAAATATGATTAGAGCAAATGCTTATATGGTCTTAAACAGAGGCTGCTTTAGTCACAGAATGGGATGCCCCGGGCAGGAATCGAGCTGCCAGGGTACAGTAGTGCTTTGGCCAGCAAAAGTGTCTTTATCAGGCCTAATTTCAAATATGATTAGAGCAAATGCTTATATGGTCTTAAACAGAGGCTGCTTTAGTCACAGAATGGGATGCCCCGGGCAGGAATCGAGCTGCCAGGGTACAGTAGTGCTTTGGCCAGCAAAAGTGTCTTTATCAGGCCTAATTTCAAATATGATTAGAGCAAATGCTTATATGGTCTTAAACAGAGGCTGCTTTAGTCACAGAATGGGATGCCCCGGGCAGGAATCGAGCTGCCAGGGTACAGTAGTGCTTTGGCCAGCAAAAGTGTCTTTATCAGGCCTAATTTCAAATATGATTAGAGCAAATGCTTATATGGTCTTAAACAGAGGCTGCTTTAGTCACAGAATGGGATGCCCCGGGCAGGAATCGAGCTGCCAGGGTACAGTAGTGCTTTGGCCAGCAAAAGTGTCTTTATCAGGCCTAATTTCAAATATGATTAGAGCAAATGCTTATATGGTCTTAAACAGAGGCTGCTTTAGTCACAGAATGGGATGCCCCGGGCAGGAATCGAGCTGCCAGGGTACAGTAGTGCTTTGGCCAGCAAAAGTGTCTTTATCAGGCCTAATTTCAAATATGATTAGAGCAAATGCTTATATGGTCTTAAACAGAGGCTGCTTTAGTCACAGAATGGGATGCCCCGGGCAGGAATCGAGCTGCCAGGGTACAGTAGTGCTTTGGCCAGCAAAAGTGTCTTTATCAGGCCTAATTTCAAATATGATTAGAGCAAATGCTTATATGGTCTTAAACAGAGGCTGCTTTAGTCACAGAATGGGATGCCCCGGGCAGGAATCGAGCTGCCAGGGTACAGTAGTGCTTTGGCCAGCAAAAGTGTCTTTATCAGGCCTAATTTCAAATATGATTAGAGCAAATGCTTATATGGTCTTAAACAGAGGCTGCTTTAGTCACAGAATGGGATGCCCCGGGCAGGAATCGAGCTGCCAGGGTACAGTAGTGCTTTGGCCAGCAAAAGTGTCTTTATCAGGCCTAATTTCAAATATGATTAGAGCAAATGCTTATATGGTCTTAAACAGAGGCTGCTTTAGTCACAGAATGGGATGCCCCGGGCAGGAATCGAGCTGCCAGGGTACAGTAGTGCTTTGGCCAGCAAAAGTGTCTTTATCAGGCCTAATTTCAAATATGATTAGAGCAAATGCTTATATGGTCTTAAACAGAGGCTGCTTTAGTCACAGAATGGGATGCCTCACAGCAGACTTAAGATCAGTTCAGTATATATGCACAGTTAGTTACTATAAGCAGCCTGAAAACGCTAACAAAGGCTGGATGAAAAAAAAAAAATCTCCCTGTCAGCCAGCTCCGTTTTTCCTACCTTTCCCTGGCTTTCTGTCTGTCTCCTGTCTGTCTCCTGCCTGTCTCCTGCCTGTCTCCAGCCTGTCCCTGTCTGTCCCTGTCTGTCCCTGTCTCCAGCCTGTCTCCAGCCTGTCTAACTGCCTCAGCTACACAGCGTTCTGTCTGTCTGTCACGAATGCAATAGAGAAATGAGGAAAAGCAAGATGGCCGCCGTTAAATACCGCTGTGTGACGTCACCGGGCTTGCTGGCTGCTGATAGGCTGCATGTGACTGCCCCAGCTTGCACTGGCGCGGGATACATGTCCAGACATGTCCCGCCCGCCATCTTAGAATGCCTGTAATGTAAATGAATGGATGTTAAAGGAAAACTTCGAGTGATCGAATCGCGGGGAAATTCGGATTCGATCCGAATCGAATTTTTCCTGAAATTCGGATCGAATCCGGGTTCGTCCGGATCGATTCGCTCATCCCTAGTTGTCTTATTTAACCATTAAAGGATTCTTCTCTTTGTTGATGCAATTTTAACACTTAATGATAAAAAGTAACAGTTACTGATACATTTATATCTTTGGCTTTATATGCAGATGCATAACAAAAAGGGAAATCATTCCTCTATAAAAATACCATCATTTTTTTTAAAGGACTCTCTAGATTTTCATAAAGATGAAGGAGTCAAAGAGGAATTATTCTTTCACTGTGAAAATAGACCATTCTGTTAAAGGGGGCATCTAAAATGTATTGATGAAGTTGGCTGTAGTTAAATATCTTCTATCATTTTGCCCTTCCAAATGCAAGGCAGGCTGATTCATTACTAGCGGCAGGTAGCGACAGATGAGTGTCTGTAGCAGGCATTTCAGAGCGCCCGCTAGTAGTCGCTGTGCTCGGCCGTGGGTCGCTAGTGCAGAGCACCTCAGTCAATGTGCAGCATTGTTGAATGCATTGTGGGGAGTCGCTATATGAGCCGTACAGCGCTGTATGGGAGCGAATGGTGGCGACTGGTCAGTGCGACCGACTCACAGCATATTCACCAAAAAAACTGCCTCACACACCGCCGGCGCTCAAAAATGCTTCCCTGAAACCCAGAGTGCCGGAGGCTGTGTGATTAAAGGCTGTTTTTGCACACATATCCACCAGTAACAAAGCGAAAACATATGGAATTACATTGTTATAACATTGTAACATGAACACATTAATGCCAGACCTGTAATGTCAATTCTGCATAAAAATATAAAAAATTTAAAATATTTTCAAAAATGGCTTTTTCTAGGTCAGGAGAGGTCACAACATTATTTGAGAATAAAAAAAAAATAAAATAACAACTCCCTGTTTAAAGAGAAATAAAAGAACATCCATTGAAATGTATGGGAGAGCGACAGGTAGCGAGAGGTAAGATGTGGCGCTCTGCAAGTCTGAACGCCAGCGCTTTACGCTGAGGCTGGGATAACGATGAATCGGACGCTACATGGCGTTATCCCAGTCGCTCAACAGATTCTGCTTGATAAATGTGTAATTGCGTGCCATGTCCGGCGTTCACCTGCCGCTACCTGTCATCTACAAGGCACTACCTGGCGCTATACCTTCATGAATAAGGGCCTTAGTTGGCTTCTTGTACCATAATCTACAGACAAATAACTAGTGTTATAGCTGGTCAAATTGGATTAGAATTTTGCTATTATTCTTAACAGTAGATTCAGCTCCTGTGTCACAATTATTTTCAGGTAAACAAAACTTTACCAGGATAGGTTGCTCTTCCTAATTTGATATGTAAAAAACAATGTCACATATTAGAGATGACCAAATTTCTTTAAAATTGTTTTGTCCCAATCTAATTTTTGAAAATAGGTAAAAAAAAGAACTCACCTCTTTCCAGCACCAGGTGATGTCCTCATCATCTGGCGGGCCTCTGGCATCTTCTTATAGGACGACGGGCACAGACCCTCTGCCTGCACTAGCCTCCCCAATTCAAGAGTCACAAGTAAATATATGGGATTTGAGAAAGAAAGGGCACTCCACTACATATATAGAAAAATATGTAAACAACATAAATTTATTGTAAGTGCTATATTCAAGTTTAAAATCACACATAACAAGCAGATACAAGACAACTTTAAAAACAATTATATCAATGGTTTCCCGGTATCAACTACAATCAGGGCTAATTCATGAGTGCAAAAGATATATATATATATATATATATATATATATATATATATGTTGCCCCCTAATGGTGAATTAAAAATGATATAAGGGATAAATAAATAAGTGAAAAAAAGGGGGGATATTATACGAAAGGTGCCATTATCATAACGTGCCTAGTGCAAGAAAACTATATATACAATATAACAAAAGACAATATTATACTACCAATGTAACCTCACATATAATATATAAATAAAAAAATTCTATCTACAAGTGCATGAAAAACCCAATGTGAGACTTATTGAACCCAATCAACCCCAATAAGATAATAACGAAGGTTATAAAGCAACCCTATATATAATAACAAAGCAATAACAAACCTCCTCCTCCCGTTCGTATCAAAGGCTACCCATCACTCTTTTAATATAGACCATTAATAGGTATAAATGTGTAATCTATAGTGGCCTGTACGGCCACACTAAGGCCTGCGAGGGGAGCAAGGAAGGTACAATAATGAACAATACAACTATAACATATTAATCAATCCTGACAAATAAATACCGCCAAAATGAAATCCGGGAAACCAGCGCTGCCCCGCACGCTCCGCCGTGCACCCACGGCTTCTGATCTCCCGCCAAGGGAAGAGAATTTTTATAATGCGAGGAGTGAGCTGGTGGGAAAGCCTTCATGCCCCCGTCACTCACAGTGACCACAGAGGACCTTTAAGTCTCTGTCCTGGCAGCAAAAAGAGAAAAGGCACCTACTTGCCAGCCTGCAGGCTCAATCCCACAGACTTTTGCTTGCTGCAGAATGTTTCTTTTGGAGGCTGGCCTGGTGTTAATAAGTGCAGCAAAGAAGCCACATCAAGGAAAGACTGCCATTTTGTAAGAAGTACAAGATTAGACTATAGAGGACAGAGGTAAAGTTATTTTCTCTGATGAAGCCTCCTTCAGGCTGTTTGGGACATCTGAAAGAATGATTGTCCAGATTGAAAAGGTGAGCACTACCATGAGTCCTGCCAACAGTAAAAGCATCTCGAGACCATTCATGTGTGGGGTTGATTTTCATCCAAGGGAGTGGGTTTACTAACAGTTTTGCCTAAGAACTCTGCCATGGAGAGAGAATGATAACCAAACTTTCTCCAAGAGCAACTTCTTTCAATGTTTTGGCATGCGCTGCTGTGGCCAGAGACAGTTACAGGACCACTGTGGCTTGCTAAGAGAAATTTAATTACAAGGCAAGCAAATTTAGAAGCTCTGCTATGCAACCCAGCACTGCAGGAAATGGAGGAGAGGCACATGGGACAGGCATCAGGTCATCTCCTTGCTGACGAGGAGGCCGATTCATTAATAGCGGCAGGTAGCGACGGTTGAGCGACTGTAGTGGCATTTTCAGAGCGCCTGCTAGTAGGTGCTGTGCTTTCCCGTTGTTCGGTAGTTGATAGCGACTCAGTCGGTTTGCCGCAATGTTGAATATTGGGTGAGGAGTCGCTATTTGACAGGTTCCGCGCTGTATGGGAGCGCATGACAGCGACTGGCCATAGCGAACGGCTCCCACCATATTCATTAACAAATCACGCTCAAAAAATTATCGCGCTGTAAAATGCATGTTTAACCCCCAGAGCGCTGGCGGCGATGGGTTAAAAGTAGTTTTTTTAACCCCCAAACAACCATATTTTTGGAAACAAAAAAAAACAAGCTTTTTAAATAATTTTGTAATATGAATACATTAATATCAGACCTGTAATATCAATTCTGTACATTTTTTTAATTATTTTTTTACCTTAAGAAAATTATTTAAAATGGCAGAAGTGGTCACAGAATTTTTCACATTTAAAAAAAAAAAAAAAAAAAAAATTAACAACAATTAATTATGAATATTTAAAGATTGTTCCATTGAAATGCATTGGAGAGCGCCAGGTAGCGAGAGGTCATACCTGTCGCTGTTCAAGGTCGGACGCTGGCGCTGTGGGCTGAGGTTGGAATAATGATGAATGAGTGGCTATCTGGCGCTATCTCAGTCGCTAAGCAGGATTGCCTTGATAAATGTGTGGTGGGGAGCCGGCGTTCTCGTGGCGGGGCCCTTCATTACCGGCCGCTCACCAGTCGCTACCTGTCGCTATTCCTTCATAAATAAGGGCCTTATTGTTGCTGTTGGGTTTACAGCAGTTTATCCTTATTTATCACCCCATATATTAAGTCTACTTTTGTGGTCTTTGTTCTAAATGTTTTTTTCAGGTCATCCAACCAACTTTTTCAGTTTCAATCAACTTTCCTAATTATGGCATGTACAAGAATCTCTAGCATTAAGTAACATGCTAGCATTCCTGTACCTGTGGTTTTCTTTTTTTTTTGAGACGCCCTGAAATGTGAACCCCCACCAGTTTGCCAGGAATCATGCCTTGGTGGCATCCCTTCAGATGATCTATACACACATCAGGATTATCTGATTGGCTGGGAGTGGGTATGCACAGTCCTTCTGAATCTTGTATGTTTCCCCAAACCTGTACATACAGATTAAAAATCATCCTACCTGCACCTAATGCATTTTCTGAGCCTATAAACATCCAAAATGGCAGCCCATGCAATTTCAGTCTGGGATTGGTGTCCTTTTCCTGAGCCCAGCTCTACTCTGTCTGGGCAGAGCACAGCTATAACCCCGCCTCCAGCCTTTTTAACCTCCCTCTACTCTCCTCAATATATGATGCTTCTGGGGCAAGATGGCAGTGCCTGTACCCTAGGGTCCTGAACAGGGGGGGGGGGGGAATAATAAGTAAGCTACTTAAAATATATTAATTTTAGATGAGGAATAATTGTTTAAGGAAATGATGCCCATGGTCCGGTTTAATTTTAGAATTTCCCCTATAGGAGATTTAAAAAAAAAAAAATTGAACCTTTTGGTATGTGTTTAACTTTTCCAAAGGTTGCTATTATTTCCTAACTTCTAAGACTAAGCTGAGTGAGAGGAGTTTTAAAAGGTGAAGCACTCCAAATATTCAGGAGACTCTCAAGATCATTTTGATAACCCTTGTTTTTTACAGATCAATTACTGCATTTTAGTGGGGTTCAAAACTAGGTAAGGATGAATTTGCTAAAATTGTGTTCTGATAAAGCCAAACTTAATCAACAGTACAGTATTTAGACTTAACTTTTACCCAAATCTAAACAGCAATGATAATAACTACCTACAACTATAGGGGGAGCCTCATTTATCAAGCATCAGTGCCAGTCAGCACCAGTGTGTCCGCCAGCCTGCATCTAATTTATTCACAGCACTATATAGTTTTAAAATCAGTGGCGCTCTTCTCAAAGCTCCGCCAGTTTATAGTGGCTCTGTAGGTTTAGATCCCATAGACCAAAATGGGCATAAATGTACTGAGGTGTTTTTTGTTTATAATTAATATTGAGCAAAATTATGTGTAGGGAACATGCATTGTGACTTGTCAATAATGTAATCAGGACTTAGATGTCGCCAAATGTCATTTTATAATTTTTTTGTAATTTCATTTTTGATGGCTTATTTTTCCTACTAATGTGTGCTTTGCAGCACAACAGCGAAAGCATAGCTTAAATGCACAGTATGCACAGTAAACTTTGTCCCCTTTGTGCCCCAATCCAAGCTGATTATTTAAACCAGACCAACACCCATTTTTTCTTTAACGTTGTTTGTCCCACAGACAGCGAAAAGGACAAGCTTTGGGGGAACACCCAGAATACTGAAGCCCCCCCGAACATAACCCCCCCAGAACACCCGCTCTCCTTACCTTCACTTCGGGAAAGGAGTTTCGCAATTGGCTCGCCGGCATGCACGTGGGCGGGGCGTTCTGGTGGCTGGGCGCGACCATGGCCTACGTAACCACCTAGCGGCCAATCGCGGTACTCCTTTCCCAGAGCTGACTTGAGGGGAAGGTAGGGATGCCACCCAAGCTTATTCTTATGTCGGTGTTGGTCCGGTTTAACATTGGGCATTGTAACTTGCAACGCCATTCTGTAAAAATAGCAGCACTTTATAAATAAGTTCCTTAGATTTGCTTTGGGATGTCGTAGGTCCTCTAGTGGAAATTACTTTAGGGCCCACTCTATCAATGCATGCAAATATTACTTATCTTTTATAACATTAAACCGGACCAACAGCCTTGCACAGTTGGGAAAGAAAACTACCCAAAATGCACTTGTCCACTCTGCATGCGTGATACCGAATCATTGTCAGCACTTTTTGCTGACAATCAAACCTAAAATGCTGCCTCAACTTTTCTAGTGGTAGCGGCCATTTTGGAGCTTCCTTTACCAGCATTTCAGCCATGCGGCTGCCTGGGTTAATCTGACATAAATGACAGTGCACAGTAACAGGAAGCTCAGCAGCACTTCCTGTTTTCAGATGGCTTGAAGTTCCAGGAGATACCATTTTGTTTGGAAAATTGCAGGAGTTAGAAAAAGGTAAATTAATATTTATGGGCAGCAATGTAAATTTCCCTGGTGGGGATGTATATGAGCTCTGTGGGGGGTATATATGGGCTCTGTTTGTTGTAAGGGTGTTGGTCCGCTTTAAGCCAAAGTGTATTTTGCTTGAATGGATAGCCTTGCTGCTATAGAACAGCTACATCCAGCATCACCTACTACTGCTTTTTTCATAGAAAATGGAAAATGCTGAATAATTACTATTACACTGAAGCTGTACAGAATGCTGAAACTCAAAAATGTGGCTTTCCACTTGTCAGTCTCCTCGCTTACCTTGCCCTTTAAAGCATCGAAAGTGTGCTAGGCCACTGACTGCATGTAGCAGCAGACATGCTCGCCTGGGTGTTTGTTGCAGAGCAGGCTGTTCACCTGTCACATGCTCCACAGCGACACCTAGTGTTCAGCCCATTGGAAGTACACAAAAACCTAGAGTGTAAGCTCTTGGGCTTGATTTCACTTCCTGGTCTCCTGAGTCTGAATGGACAGGAAGTGACCTCACCCAGACTCTGACTCATCCCTCCCTGTTCTAATTGATAGCCCTATTTAAGAAGACTTCTGGCCTGCAGCCATTGCTGTGTTATCAGCTTACTTCCTGGACTCTGTTTCCCTAACTCCTGAATATCTGATCTGAATACCTGGATTTACACTTGTTTTGACGCAAATTTCTCAGTGGACTTTGCTTGTTTTCTGCCAGCCTCTGACCTCGGATTCATCCTTGAACTCTGCCCAGACTTTTTATTTGCTCTTGGGATTATTTTGCTTCACTTCGCCCCACACCTGGAGCTCAGCTCAGCTCTTCCCATGGTTATAGCCAGGAGGCGTGACACCACTTTGTTCTCAGAGTTAGTGCTATTTGCACCATGCCAATCTATGCACCTAGGACAGGGGGTCCTTTGGGGATTTCTTGGTAACCCACTTTTTCCTTCTTCTCCGTTAACTGAAGCAGTTTCATTGACATTTTCTGCTTTTCCTGGTAGAACTTGATGTGCAAAAATATTTTGTGAACCTAAACATAAAAAACGGTATAATAACAACAATATAATAGTCCAGGAATACACAAGTACTTCTAAACTGATACAGCTGGAGCAGTGTGCTCAAGTAGCAGGGCCAAATTACCTGTTGGAAGGTGAAAAAGTCTTATTGAAAGCTACAGAAATTGTTTGCGGCGATTGCCTCTTAAGGTGGTGCCACAATTATTGAGCTTTTTTTTTCATCTTTGTCCATGATATTTACAAAAGCCAAATCTGAACTTTATTAAACATGGAATAAACAATGATGGATGCCAATTACCTGGATCAGTTTAAAGTTATTTCAGAGAAAATTGTGGGTTCATCTTATTTCGTGGAAGGGTACCAACAAATTTGTCCGTATTTATACAAAATCTGGAAAGTCTCTGTTGGCTAGTCATTATTATTATTTTCATTGCAGTATTTTTTTTATAGTTCAATTACCGGATTAGAGTGAAAAAAAAGTGATTACGCTGGTGAAGAACCAGCTGCAGCTTTAATATTGTAATATTGCATATGCGCAGTTTGGCAAAGGAACTCTAGCATTGTGAAGCTCACAATATGTATTGCGGTTGGGTCACAAGGGTGCTGATGGGCAGGCCGATTCATTAATAGCGCCAGGTAGCGACAGATGAGCGACAGTAGTGGTATTTTCACAGCGCTAGTATTCGCTGTGCTTGGCCGTTGTTCGGCTGTTGACAGCGACTCAGTCGGTGTGCGGTAATGTTGAATACGGGGTTAGGAGTCGCTGTTTGACAAGTTCCGCGCTGTATGGGAGCGCATGACAGCGAACGGCCATAGCGAACGGCTCCCAACATATTCATTAACAAATCGCGCTCCAAAAAATCTTGCGCTGTGAAATGCTTGTTTAAACCCCAGAGCGCTGGCGGCGATGGGTTAAAAGTAGTTTTTTAACCCCCAAACAACCATATTTTTAGAAAAAATGTTTTTCAAAACATTTTGTAATATGAATACATTAATATCAGACCTGTAATATCAATTCTGCACAAATTTTTTTTTTTTAACTTAAAAAAAATATCTAACATTGCAGAAGTGGTCACAGAATTTTTGACATTTAACAAAAAAAAAAAAATTAATAGCAATTAATTAAAGATTGCTCCATTGAAATGCATTGGAGAGCGCCAGGTAGCGAGAGGTCATACCTGTCGCTGTTCAAGGTCGCTCGCTGGCGCTGTGGGGTGAGGCTGGAATAATGATGAATGATTCGCTATCTGGCGCTCTGTCAGTCGCTAAGCAGGATCGGCTTGATAAATGTGTGATTGCGGAGGGGAGCCGGCGTTCTCGTGGCGGTGAGCGTCATTACCGTTCGCTCACCATTCGCTACCTGGCGCTATACCTTGTTAAATAAGGGCCTTAATTTTGGAGTACTTATTGAATTTGTTCCTTTGTAGCCTTTAGCTTCCATTGTGTTAAGTTTTCATCTAGCTCTGTCTGTGAATTAGAGTTTACAACTGTTTCTCTTTAGCATCTCTATCCATTTTGAACATAGGCTTCTGTATTGTTGCCACTTTTCTCCTTGACACAATGCATTATTTAGCATTTTTTTCATTTTTTATTTTCGAGGCTAATCTATTATTATTGGTGCAGGCGCCACTTGAGCACCTAGGCCCTTATTTAAGAAGGGATAGCGTCAGCTAGTGGCTGGTTAATGAGAGGTAGCGACTGGTGAACGCCGGACACGGCACGCATTTATCAAGTAGACTCTGTTTAGTGACTGGGATAGCACCATATAGCGTCTGATTCATCATTTTTACAGCCTCAGCAAACGTTGCCGGCGTTCAGCCTTGCACAGCGCCAGGTATGACCTCTCACTACCTGTCGCTCTCCCATACATTTCAATGGACAATCCTTTTCTTTAAACAGGGTTTTTGTTTTTTTCAAAAAATCACAAATAATTCTGTGACCTTTTCTGGCATTGAAAAAGCAGTTTTTTCACATTTTTTTTATTTTTTATATATTTCTTCGGAAATGACATTACAGGTCTGCCATTAAAGTGTTCATGTTACAATGTTGCTACAATGTAATTCCATATGTTTTCGCTTTGTTACTAGTGGAAAGATGCTGAAAAACAGACTTTAAAGTCGGTCGCTAACATGCGCTCCCATACAGCGCTGTACTGGTCAAATAGCGACTCCTCACAATGTATTCAACATTACTGAACAGCGACTGAGTCGCTATGAAGTAGCGACTCACGACCGAGCACAGCGACTACTAGCGGGCGCTCTGAAAATGCCTGCTACAGACGCTCATCTGTTGCTACCTGGCGTTAGTGATGAATCAGCCTGCTAGACTGAGACACTCAACAGCGCCCGCACCACAGCGTTGGCTTCTGGCCGCCGACATTGTCAACTGTAGCGCTCCCAGCCAGGCAGCGTTCGCAATGAATGGCTTATATACGCAACACCTAGCGCCAGCTGAGAGCGCCACAAGCTGACAAAGTTTATTAAAAAAAAATCAGGCGCTCCAAGAGCTGCTAAAAAAGGGTATTTATTCACACATCACCTGTTGTATTCCCTATTTTCTATTTTTTTGTGTTTTTTTAAATTAACAATGGGAGTTGCATTAGGGACATTAGACTAACATGACATATCTTTATAACGGCCCAAATCACAAGTTTGCAGCACAAGAAAAATTGCTAAAAAAGCTTAAAGTGCTAACAAAATTGTTTAAATAATTGTAACCATCCCAGCCCATCGAACTGTATGGGATCAGGCCACACAGTGCAGGGTGAGCGTCTGGTCCTATCTGGAACTGTAGAAAACTCAGCGCCAGCACTCATCCCATCGGAAAGATGGGACACTACCTGGCACTATCACAGGCCATGGATATTTGACTTGATATATACACCTTTTTGACTGGGACCTGACATTCACTTGATGCTCATCTGGCACTACCTGGCACTACGTGGCCTTAGCCTTTCTTAAATGACCCAATTAATTATATATATATATATATATATATATATATATATATACCCTTATTTAAGAAGGGATAGCGTCAGGTAGTGGCTGGTTAATGACAGGTAGCGACAGGTAGCGACTGGTGAACGCCGGACACGGCACGCAATTACACATTTATCAAGCAGAATCTGTTTAGCGACTGGAATAGCGCCATGTAGCGTCTGATTCATCATTTTCACAGCCTAAGCGAACAGCGCCAGCGTTCAGCCTTGCACAGCGCCAGGTATGACCTCTTGCTACCTGACGCTCTCCCATACGTTTCAATGGACGATCCTTTTCTTCTCTTTAAACGGGTTTTTTTTTTTTTTTTTTTTTAAATCACAAATAATTCTTGACCTCTTCTGGCATTGAAATAGCAGTTTTTTCATAATTTTTTCATTTTTTATATATTTTCTCAGAAATGACATTACAGGTCTGGCATTAAAGTGTTCATGTTACAATGTTGTTACAATGTAATTCCATATGTTTTCGCTTTGTTACTAGTTGATAGATGCTTGAAAACAGACTTTAAACACACCGCCTCCTGCGCTCTGGGCTTCAAACAAGCATTTTTCTGCGCCAGAGATTTGTGAGGCTGTTTTTTTGCTGAATATGGTGTGAGTCGGTCGCTATGCGCTCCCATACAGCGCTGTACTGGTCAAATAGCGACTCCTCACAATGTATTCAACATTACTGAACAGCGACGGGGAGGCCGATTCATTAATAGCGCCAGGTAGCGACAGATGAGCGACAGTAGCGTTATTTTCACAGCGCACGCTAGTATTCGCTGTGCTTGGCCGTTGTTCGGCTGTTGACAGCGACTCAGTCGGTGTGCGGAAATGTTGAATACGGGGTTAGGAGTCGCTGTTTGACAGGTTCCGCGCTGTATGGGAGCGCATGACAGCGAATGGCCATAGCGAACGGCTCCCAGCATATTCATTAACAAATCACGCTCCAAAAATTCTCGCGTAGTGAAATGCTTGTTTAAACCCCAGAGCGCTGGCGGCGATGGGTTAAAAGTAGTT
Organism: Gastrophryne carolinensis; assembly: GCA_027917425.1. Classification (NCBI taxonomy): domain Eukaryota; kingdom Metazoa; phylum Chordata; class Amphibia; order Anura; family Microhylidae; genus Gastrophryne; species Gastrophryne carolinensis. The sequence continues at coordinate 269,783,932 of CM051239.1, read as the reverse complement.
TTTTAACCCCCAAACAACCATATTTTTTGAAAAAAAAAAACATGTTTTTCAAAACATTTTGTAATATGAATAATACATTAATATCAGACCTGTAATATCAATTCTGCACAAATTTTTTTTTTTTTTTTTTACCTTAAAAAAATATCTAACATTGCAGAAGTGGTCACTGAATTTTTGACATAAAAAAAAAAAAAACATTAATATCAATTAATTATGAATATTTAAAGATTGCTCCATTGAAATGCATTGAAGAGCGCCAGGTAGCGAGAGGTCATACCTGTCGTTGTTCAAGGTCGCTCGCTGGCGCTGTGGGGTGAGGCTGGAATAATGATGAATGAGTCGCTATCTGGCGCTATCTCAGTCGCTAAGCAGGATTGCCTTGATAAATGTGTGATTGCAGAGGGGAGCCGGCGTTCTCGTGGCGGTGAGCGTCATTACCGTTCGCTCACCATTCGCTACCTGGCGCTATCCCTTGTTAAATAAGGGCCTGAGCCGCTATAAACTAGCGACTCACGGCCGAGCACTGCGACTACTAGCGGGCGCTCTGAAAATGCCTGCTACAGACGCTCATCTGTCGCTACCTGCCACTAATGATGAATCAGCCTCATAGTGTTTTAAGGTAGATAGATTAATGTAATAATCTATAGAAATAACAATGCATGCTTTTCTGAAAAAACGTATAATTATATCTTTTTATTTAGGCGAAATCCGTATAGTCCTTCCTTATCGTATTCTAAATAAATGTCCCTTTGCTTAGAACAGAAGCAAATGTATCAGTAAACAATGACAATAGTACCTGGAAATCAGTCAAGCATCAAAGAATTTGAAACACGACATGCAGATGCTTGGCTAATGCTCTCTAAGAAAGATCCAGACCGGAGACTGTCCTTAGGCTATGTATGTTAAAAACCACTACAATGCACATCTAACTCTGCCCTATCCATAACCTTTTAGTGACCTGGGATAGTTATGACCCGGAGGCCTTTTACAAACATGCTGAGCATTTCTGACAATAGTATGTATTCCAGTAGCCTTTTTTTTAAATTGAATTACGTCTTGTTTTTGTTTATTTTAATCGATTATCTAGAAACTGATGCACACTCGGATTACAATGTTCTTATAAGGGGGCAGGTTATAGCGCTATTAAAAGTATGTATTTAATATGTATTTTAAGTATGGTAATAAAACAATTAAAAGGCAATGACTACAACACAAGTTCACAAGGGTAATCCAAATTGATCCTGAGAGTGTCTCCCCCATTTAATGGAATACCTGTGTATTGGATTTAGTGAGGCCTACAAACTCATAACAAAAGAAAGTGCAAGCTACAATCATGTTTATTTTTATCTCCTGCACTTTATTGGGGATTGCGATGATGACTGTGATTTTGTGCTTTTCTGTCATGTATTGTAAGTCATTTGTTTTACCCTTGTACAGCGCCATGGAAGATGATGGGGCTTTATAAAAAAAACATTAATAATAATATAAATAATAATGGAGAAGCTCTGCAGCTGAAAAGCAGAATAGTTTCCATTGGCTGGGCCTGTAAAATATATGTATTATGTTAATAATGTATCTGCTCATCAACTGTCCACACGGGCTACTGCAGCAACCTGAATCCATTTTCAATAATTACCAAGAATACTCTTTTTTTTTTTTTTTTTGCTAACCATAAAGTTGGTGTAGATGGAGACTAAGACCCTTATTTATGAAGGAATAGCGACAGGTAGCGACTGGTGAGCGGCCGGTAATGACGGGCACCGCCACGAGAACGCCGGCTCCCCACCACAATCACACATTTATCAAGCCGATCCTGCTTAGCGACTGAGATAGCGCCATATAGCGACTCATTCATCATTATTCCAGCCTCAGCCCACAGCGCCAGCGTCCGACCTTGAACAGCGACAGGTATGACCTCTCGCTACCTGGCGCTCTCCAATGCATTTCAATGGAACAATCTTTAAATATTCATAATTAATTGTTATTAATGTTTTTTTTTTTTTAAATGTGAAAAATTCTGTGACCACTTCTGGTCCAGTACAGAATTGATATTACAGGTCTGATATTAATGTATTCATATTACTAAATTATTTAAAATACTTTTTTTTTTGGTTTCCAAAAATATGGATGTTTGGGGGTTAAAAAAACTACTTTTAACCCATCGCCGCCAGCGCTCTGGGGTTTAAACATGCATTTCACAGCGCTTGAATTTTTTGAGCGTGATTTTTTTATGAATATGGTGGGAGCCGGTCGCTCTGACCAGTCCCTATCATGCGCACCCATACATCGCGGAACCTGTCAACTAGCAACACGTAACCTTGTATTCAACATTACGCCACACCGACTGAGTCGCTGTCAACAACCGAACAACGGCCAAGCACAGCGACTACTAGCGGACGCTGTGAAAATACCGCTACAGTCGCTCAACTGTCGCTACATGTCGCTATTAATAAATCAGCCTCTTTGGCATCTGAAGTCAATTTACCCCAATACAGGGCATTTATATGGCACAATGATATTGTGATATTTCTCTCAGATGAAGCAGCGTTATCCGTCTGCGACTCAGCTCGGCCTGGAGAAGCTGCGCATGGGGTGGGCAGGTGCACTGACCTTGGTGATTTTTAACAGGACAGTATTCTTTATCAATATCTTGGGTTTCTATTGTGTTACCTTTCTCCCATATGGTCAATGCGATTCTAATGCTTATGCGTTTTCAGTGGCATGTGTTTATAACGGGGTGTGTGGGATTCCAACCTAATTGCGAGCACTTTATAAGTATGTACTTTAGTGTGAGTTAGAATATATTATAATCCTTTCTGCATGGCATATAGTACTAGATCACTTTAGTAGTTGTCCATTTTGTAGTATAATGCATTAACACTGGGTACAGGAGAGGTGGGGATGTTTTTAATGGTGTTGCGTGTTTTCTGTGCTTTTATTTTTTATAGCTGATCAATAAACTCTATTAATTTCATTAAGGTGTTCTGTGCCCCATTTCTAGACTTAATTGTTGGTTTAGTGATATGTAGTCGGAATGTCTAGGGGAGCACAACCCTTATTTAATCCTTCTGGATTAATTGTTTGTGGTGCCATTTTCTCTTTTTTCGACTTCTCATCTTATAATTACATTGCGTTTTGATACTGCTGTGCTCTTTTATTTTGCTTAATATTCAAATAAGTATATTCATCATTTTCTTAATTTACACATTTGTTTCTATAGAAATGCACTTGCATGTTCTTGTTTGGGAAGGTACTTTGAGTGTTATGAACTTTGAAATATGTTATAAAATATTTTCTTTACAATATTTACAATTTTTGTATGGGACCTTTAGGTTCCTAAAATTGTGCACCTTGGTCAGAGACAGGACACAGATGTGGAAGCTGATTCATTACTAACACCAGGGATCGGCAGATGAGCGTCTGTATAGCGGCGCTTAGAGTGACCGCTAGTAGACACTGTAATCGGGTATCGGGCGCTGTAACAGAGCATCTCATTCGCTGTAGTAATCTGGCCGGCATTGATGAATGAAATGTAGGTTGGGCGCTGTAACAACAGTACAGCACTGCAGCCAGCGAAAGGTGCGACCGACTCTCAGCGACTCACACCATATTCAACAAAAAACAGGCATCTGGTTGGATCTGGTCGCTGTAGCATAGAGCGCCAGACGCTGTGTGATTAAAGTCTGTTTTTGAACACATATCAACCAGTAACAAAGCAAAAACACATAGAATTATATTGTTATAACATTGTAATATTAATACTTTAATGCCAGACCTATAATGACAATTCTGCATAAAAATATAAAAAATCAAAAAAGTTTTCAAAAATTTACTTTTTCTAGGCCAGGAGAGGTCACACAATTATTTGAGAGAAAATAGAGAGAAAAACAAAAAACCCTATTGAAACAGAAGAAAAGGAATGTCCATCGAAATGTATGGGAGAGCGACAGGTAGCAACAGGTAATACCTGGCGCTCTGGAAGCTAGAGCGCCAGCGCTATACGCTGAGCCATCTGTAATGATGAATCGGACGCTACATGATGCCGTTAAAAGTCGTTTACCAGAATCGCCTTCATAAATGTGGTTTTGCGTACAGCGCCCGACGTTCACCAGACGCTGCCTGCCGCTATGAGGCACTACCTGGCGCTATCCCTTCTAAAATAACCCCCTTATCTGACCCCTAGGGCTTGTTTTGTGCACGCCCGTGTGCACAGTTCTATGAACCAGGAAATATCTGGTTTGCCCCTTTGGACTTTCTATTTGTAGCTCACATATAGTATATCAGTTATATCTCTTTTGCTGGTATTAAATATTTGTAGCTGATTTACCATATACATATCCATTTCTGTTTTATTTAAAATGAAAGATCTAAACCTAAGATGCATCCTCTCTAAAAATGAAAAGCTTACAAGGACAACCTTGTCCTGAGCTGAGCCAAATGAAGCTATGGAGAAAACAATCATCTTTCAAAGAAGGAATGTGTCCCAACCCACAATGGTTCATATTGTTAATTGCTACTAAGGAGTCACCACCTGGGTCCCTATGATCCCTATTAGATTCCTAATCCTTTGCCAATTAGAGTTTTTAAAGTGTTACTCATCTCGTGTTTATATAACAAGAATATGTTGAGGGTTGATTCAGCACAATTTGTAAAAAGTACAATTTAGGTAACAAATAAAAAAGAATTGCTCTTTTCATACCTGGAGCTAAATCGACCCCTATATAGAAAAGGAAAGTGAATGGCACTTAATTTATTTAATTCATTGTATTAACAAAAAAATACTGCACTTTTTTATACCTGGTGCTAAATCGAAGCAGACATAATGGGAACCACTTGCTTTAAGAAAAAATAAAAAGTGCCATTTACTTTCATTGTCTATCTAGGGGGAGATTCAGCATAATGTATAAAAGAAGTGCATCTATTTTATTTATTTCCTTATGTGCAGAATTAAAGTGGACCAAATTTTTAATGCTGCTGCTTCACTCTAATCCTAGATAATGGCGCCTGTTTCAGCTGTATAGCTCCGCCTCCTCTATTCATTGAAACTGTTGTGTGTGGCAATGATGTCATTGCCACACCTTAGCAATGACTGATCTTACACCGATGCACAGCAAATAAATCTGTGTTCCAGGACAATTCAAGAAGTGGAAATATCCATTTCTAGTTCTACCCCCTAATAGGGGAGTATTGGCAGGGGCTTTTTGCCAAGTGTATTTCACAAGCTCGGTGGGGTTTTGATCCGCTTTAACTTCAAAGTGCACTTTTTTCCCCTGGTACTGAATCTGCCATTTTATTCTGTGTTGCTTTGGCTGGAAAACAATGTTTATAGCAGTAGTGTACCGTAGTTTGTAGTATAGTTTTTCAACTATAAAGTACTTTTTTTATAAATGATGCAGAATCAATCCAAATAATGTAATACAGAGGTATTTGATTAAATATATAATGTATGCATCACCAGGGTGAAAGTCATTGATAAAGATTAGAGATGAGCGAACTTCTTGAAAGTTCGATTCGGGCGATTCGCCGAATTTCCCCAAGAAATTCGGGTTCGCCCGAATCGAACTTTCACGAATCGCTCATCTGAAAAAAAAATGCCGGCATGGTGGGAGCGGGTGGGGCGCCCTCTGATGACGCGTCCTCTGATGACAGCTGAGAGCGGCGCTGGAGCGTGGAGGCCCGCTCCCACCATGCCGGCATCTTTTTTTTTTTTATTTCAGGGAAAATTCGATCGGCACGAACCAAAAAAAAATCGGGTTCGTGCCGAATCGAATTTTCCCTGAAATTCGGTTCGCTCATCCCTAATAAAGATCAAATAAAGATTCTGTTTTATTTAGTCTCATGGCTTTTATGGTGGGATATAAATGTATCTTACACTGCCTAAATGCTATAGCCATCTAAATGGACTACAAAATATCCAAAGAGCCTAATTTTTGGTAATCTACATTAGGGTTGATTCAGGACTAATGGTGATGAATAAACCCTATTACGTCCATCATATAGTCATTTAAAAGCTGAATCAGCAGAGAATCTGTCAGAAGCCTTTACTGAAATCTGATTAATAATAAAAATAATGATTTACATATATGCAACCATGAACTATAAGATGAATATCTAACCTTAAACGACCGTATTGTACACAATATAAGACGCATCCTCCCAAAAGACGCACCCAGGAGGAGAAAAATTGAAAAAAAAACTATTCTGTACCAAATTGTGTTCTAAAATATTCCCTTCTTATCACCCCATACCAGCCAGTGTGCAGAATCCCCTCAATCACTCCATTCCAGAACCCATGTTACAGGCAGTGAGTGGTATCCTACATTAAAAACAGTAAGCAGTATCTTACATTACAGGCAGTGAGAAGGTATCCCACATTACAGGCAGAGAGGGGCATCCCACATTACAGGCAGTGAGCAGTATCCCACATTACAGACAGTGAGCAGTATCCCACATTACAGGCAGTGAGCGGTATTCCACATTACAGGCAGAGAGGGGCATCCCACATTACAGGCAGTGAGCAGTATCCCACATTACAGGCAGTGAGCGGTATCCCACATTAAAGGCAGTAAGCGGTATCCCACATTACAGGCAGTGAGCAGTATCCCAAATTACAGGCAGTGAGCGGTATCCCACATTAAAGGCAGTAAGCGGTATCCCACATTACAGGCAGTGAGCAGTATCCCAAATTACAGGCAGTGAGCGGTATTCCACATTACAGACAGTGAGCAGTATCCCACATTAAAGGCAGTAAGCGGTATCCCTCATTACAGGCAGTGAGCGGTATCCCACATTACAGGCAGTAAGCAGTATCCCACATTACAGACAGTGAGCGGTATCCCACATTAAAGGCAGTAAGCGGTATCCCACATTACAGGCAGTGAGCAGTATCCCAAATTACAGGCAGTGAGCGGTATTCCACATTACAGACAGTGAGCAGTATCCCACATTAAAGGCAGTAAGCGGTATCCCTCATTACAGGCAGTGAGCGGTATCCCACATTACAGGCAGTGAGCAGTATCCCACATTACAGACAGTGAGCGGTATCCCACATTAAAGGCAGTAAGCGGTATTCCACATTACAGGCAGTGAGCAGTATCTTACATTACAGGCAGTGAGAAGGTATCCCACATTACAGGCAGTGAGCAGTATCCCACATTACAGGCAGTGAGCAGTATCCCACATTACAGGCAGTGAGCAGTATTCCACATTACAGGCAGTGAGCGGTATCCCACATTACAGGCAGTGAGCGGTATCCCACATTACAGGCAGTGAGCGGTATCCCACATTACAGGCAGTGAGCGGTATCCCACATTACAGGCAGTGAGCGGTATTCCACATTTCAGGCAGCGAGCGGTATCCCACATTACAGGCAGTGAGCGGTATCCCACATTACAGGCAGTGAGCGGTATCCCACATTACAGGCAGTGAGCGGTATTCCACATTTCAGGCAGCGAGCAGTATCCCACATTACAGGCAGTGAGCGGTATCCCACATTACAGGCAGTGAGCGGTATTCCACATTTCAGGCAGCGAGCAGTATCCCACATTACAGGCAGTGAGCGGTATCCCACATTACAGGCAGTGAGCGGTATTCCACATTACAGGCAGTGAGCAGTATCCCACATTACAGGCAGTGAGCAGTATCCCACATTACAGGCAGTGAGCGGTATCCCACATTACAGACAGTGAGCGGTATCCCACATTAAAGGCAGTAAGCGGTATCCCACATTACAGGCAGTGAGCAGTATCTTACATTACAGGCAGTGAGAAGGTATCCCACATTACAGGCAGTGAGCAGTATCCCACAATACAGGCAGTGAGCAGTATCCCACATTACAGGCAGTGAGCAGTATCCCACATTACAGGCAGTGAGCGGTATCCCACATTACAGGCAGTGAGCAGTATTCCACATTACAGGCAGTGAGCAGTATTCCACATTACAGGCAGTGAGCGGTATCCCACATTACAGGCAGTGAGCGGTATCCCACATTACAGGCAGTGAGCGGTATCCCACATTACAGGCAGTGAGCGGTATTCCACATTACAGACAGTGAGCAGTATCCCACATTACAGGCAGTGAGCGGTATCCCACATTACAGGCAGTGAGCGGCATCCCACATTACAGGCAGTGAGCGGTATCCCACATTACAGGCAGTGAGCAGTATCCCACATTACAGGCAGTGAGCAGTATCCCACATTACAGACAGTGAGCAGTATCCCACATTACAGGCAGTGAGCAGTATCCCACATTACAGGCAGTGAGCGGTATCCCACATTAAAGGCAGTGAGCGGTATCCCACATTACAGGCAGTGAGCGGTATCCCACATTACAGGCAGTGAGCGGTATCCCACATTACAGGCAGTGAGCGGTATCCCTCATTACAGGCAGTGAGCGGTATTCCACATTTCAGGCAGCGAACAGTATCCCACATTACAGGCAGTGAGCGGTATCCCACATTACAGGCAGTGAGCGGTATCCCACATTACAGGCAGTGAGCGGTATTCCACATTTCAGGCAGCGAGCAGTATCCCACATTACAGGCAGTGAGCGGTATCCCACATTACAGGCAGTGAGCGGTATTCCACATTACAGGCAGTGAGCAGTATCCCACATTACAGGCAGTGAGCAGTATCCCACATTACAGGCAGCGAGCGGTATTCCACATTACAGGCAGTGAGCGGTATCCCACATTACAGGCAGTGAGCGGTATCCCACATTACAGACAGTGAGCAGTATCCCACATTACAGGCAGTGAGCAGTATCCCACATTACAGGCAGTGAGCGGTATCCCACATTACAGGCAGTGAGGGTATCCCACATTAAAGGCAGTGAGCGGTATCCCACATTACAGGCAGTGAGCAGTATCCCACATTACAGACAGTGAGCAGTATCCCACATTACAGGCAGTGAGCAGTATCCCACATTACAGGCAGTGAGCGGTATCCCACATTACAGGCAGTGAGCGGTATCCCACATTAAAGGCAGTGAGCGGTATCCCACATTACAGGCAGTGAGCGGTATCCCACATTACAGACAGTGAGCAGTATCCCACATTACAGGCAGTGAGCAGTATCCCACATTACAGGCAGTGAGCGGTATCCCACATTACAGGCAGTGAGCGGTATCCCACATTACAGGCAGTGAGCAGTATTCCACATTACAGGCAGTGAGCGGTATCCCACATTACAGGCAGTGAGCGGTATCCCACATTACAGGCAGTGAGCGGTATCCCACATTACAGGCAGTGAGCGGTATCCCACATTACAGGCAGTGAGCGGTATTCCACATTACAGACAGTGAGCGGTATCCCACATTACAGGCAGTGAGCGGTATCCCACATTACAGGCAGTGAGCGGTATCCCACATTACAGGCAGTGAGCAGTATCCCACATTACAGGCAGTGAGCAGTATCCCACATTACAGACAGTGAGCAGTATCCCACATTACAGGCAGTGAGCAGTATCCCACATTACAGGCAGTGAGCGGTATCCCACATTAAAGGCAGTGAGCGGTATCCCACATTACAGGCAGTGAGCGGTATCCCACATTACAGGCAGTGAGCGGTATCCCACATTACAGGCAGTGAGCGGTATCCCTCATTACAGGCAGTGAGCGGTATTCCACATTTCAGGCAGCGAACAGTATCCCACATTACAGGCAGTGAGCGGTATCCCACATTACAGGCAGTGAGCGGTATCCCACATTACAGGCAGTGAGCGGTATTCCACATTTCAGGCAGCGAGCAGTATCCCACATTACAGGCAGTGAGCGGTATCCCACATTACAGGCAGTGAGCGGTATTCCACATTACAGGCAGTGAGCAGTATCCCACATTACAGGCAGTGAGCGGTATCCCACATTACAGGCAGCGAGCGGTATTCCACATTACAGGCAGTGAGCGGTATCCCACATTACAGGCAGTGAGCGGTATCCCACATTACAGACAGTGAGCAGTATCCCACATTACAGGCAGTGAGCAGTATCCCACATTACAGGCAGTGAGCGGTATCCCACATTACAGGCAGTGAGGGTATCCCACATTAAAGGCAGTGAGCGGTATCCCACATTACAGGCAGTGAGCAGTATCCCACATTACAGACAGTGAGCGGTATTCCACATTACAGGCAGTGAGCGGTATCCCACATTACAGGCAGTGAGCGGTATCCCACATTACAGACAGTGAGCAGTATCCCACATTACAGGCAGTGAGCAGTATCCCACATTACAGGCAGTGAGCGGTATCCCACATTACAGGCAGTGAGGGTATCCCACATTAAAGGCAGTGAGCGGTATCCCACATTACAGGCAGTGAGCAGTATCCCACATTACAGACAGTGAGCAGTATCCCACATTACAGGCAGTGAGCGGTATCCCACATTACAGGCAGTGAGCGGTATCCCACATTACAGGCAGTGAGCGGTATCCCACATTAAAGGCAGTGAGCGGTATCCCACATTACAGGCAGTTAGCGGTATCCCACATTACAGACAGTGAGCAGTATCCCACATTACAGGCAGTGAGCAGTATCCCACATTACAGGCAGTGAGCGGTATCCCACATTACAGGCAGTGAGCGGTATCCCACATTAAAGGCAGTGAGCGGTATCCCACATTACAGGCAGTGAGCAGTATCCCACATTACAGACAGTGAGCAGTATCCCACATTACAGGCAGTGAGCAGTATCCCACATTAAAGGCAGTGAGGGGTATTCCACATTACAGGCAGTGAGCGGTATTCCACATTACAGGCAGTGAGCAGTATCCCACATTACAGGCAGTGAGCAGTATCCCACATTAAAGGCAGTGAGGGGTATTCCACATTACAGGCAGTGAGCGGTATTCCACATTACAGACAGTGAGCGGTATCCCACATTACAGGCAGTGAGCAGTATCCCACATTACAGGCAGTGAGCGGTATCCCACATTACAGGCAGTGAGTGGTATCCCACATTACAGGCAGTGAGCGGTATCCCACATTAAAGGCAGTGAGCGGTATCCCACATTACAGGCAGTGAGCGGTATCCCACATTACAGGCAGTGAGCGGTATCCCACATTACAGGCAGTGAGCGGTATCCCACGTTACATGCAGTGAGCAGTATCCCACATTACAGGCAGTGAGCAGTATCCCACATTATTGGCAGTGAGCAGTATCCCACATTACAGGCAGTGAGCGGTATCCCACATTACAGGCAGTGAGCAGTATCCCACATTACAGGCAGTGAGCAGTATCCCACATTACAGGCAGTGAGCGGTATCCCACATTACAGGCAGTGAGCAGTATCCCACATTACAGGCAGTGAGCGGTATCCCAAATTACAGGCAGTGAGCGGTATCCCACATTACAGGCAGTGAGCGGTATCCCACGTTACATGCAGTGAGCAGTATCCCACATTACAGGCAGTGAGCAGTATCCCACATTACAGGCAGTGAGCTGTATCCCACATTACAGGCAGTGAGCAGTATCCCACATTACAGGCAGTGAGCTGTATCCCACATTACAGGCAGTGAGCGGTATCCCACATTACAGGCAGTGAGCGGTATCCCACGTTACATGCAGTGAGCAGTATCCCACATTACAGGCAGTGAGCAGTATCCCACATTACAGGCAGTGAGCTGTATCCCACATTACAGGCAGTGAGCAGTATCCCACATTACAGGCAGTGAGCTGTATCCCACATTACAGGCAGTGAGCGGTATCCCACATTACAGGCAGTGAGCGGTATCCCACGTTACATGCAGTGAGCAGTATCCCACATTACAGGCAGTGAGCAGTATCCCACATTACAGGCAGTGAGCTGTATCCCACATTACAGGCAGTGAGCAGTATCCCACATTACAGGCAGTGAGCTGTATCCCACATTACAGGCAGTGAGCTGTATCCCACATTACAGGCAGTGAGCAGTATCCCACATTACAGATAGTGAGCAGTATCCCACATTACAGGCAGTGAGCGGTATCCCACATTACAGGCAGTGAGCGGTATCCCACATTAAAGGCAGTGAGCGGTATCCCACATTACAGGCAGTGAGCGGTATACCACATTCCAGGCAGTGAGCGGTATCCCACATTACAGGCAGTGAGCGGTATCCCTCATTACAGGCAGTGAGCGGTATCCCACATTACAGGCAGTGAGCGGTATCCCACATTACAGACAGTGAGCGGTATCCCACATTAAAGGCAGTAAGCGGTATCCCACATTACAGGCAGTGAGCAGTATCTTACATTACAGGCAGTGAGCAGTATCCCACATTACAGACAGTGAGCGGTATCCCACATTAAAGGCAGTAAGCGGTATCCCACATTACAGGCAGTGAGCAGTATCCCACATTACAGGCAGTGAGCAGTATCTTACATTACAGGCAGTGAGAAGGTATCCCACATTACAGGCAGTGAGCAGTATCCCACATTACAGGCAGTGAGCAGTATCTTACATTACAGGCAGTGAGAAGGTATCCCACATTACAGGCAGTGAGCAGTATCCCACATTACAGGCAGTGAGCAGTATCCCACATTACAGGCAGTGAGCAGTATTCCACATTACAGGCAGTGAGCGGTATCCCACATTACAGGCAGTGAGCGGTATCCCACATTACAGGCAGTGAGCGGTATCCCACATTACAGGCAGTGAGCGGTATCCCACATTACAGGCAGTGAGCAGTATTCCACATTACAGGCAGTGAGCGGTATCCCACATTACAGGCAGTGAGCGGTATCCCACATTACAGGCAGTGAGCGGTATCCCACATTACAGGCAGTGAGCGGTATCCCTCATTACAGGCAGTGAGCGGTGTCCCTCATTACAGGCAGTGAGCGGTATTCCACATTTCAGGCAGCGAGCAGTATCCCACATTATAGGCAGTGAGCGGTATCCCACATTACAGGCAGTGAGCGGTATCCCACATTACAGGCAGTGAGCGGTATTCCACATTTCAGGCAGCGAGCGGTATCCCACATTACAGGCAGTGAGCGGTATCCCACATTACAGGCAGTGAGCGGTATCCCACATTACAGGCAGTGAGCGGTATTCCACATTACAGGCAGTGAGCAGTATCCCACATTACAGGCAGTGAGCAGTATCTTACATTACAGGCAGTGAGAAGGTATCCCACATTACAGGCAGTGAGCAGTATCCCACATTACAGGCAGTGAGCAGTATCCCACATTACAGGCAGTGAGCAGTATTCCACATTACAGGCAGTGAGCGGTATCCCACATTACAGGCAGTGAGCGGTATCCCACATTACAGGCAGTGAGCGGTATCCCACATTACAGGCAGTGAGCGGTATCCCACATTACAGGCAGTGAGCGGTATCCCACATTACAGGCAGTGAGCGGTATCCCACATTACAGGCAGTGAGCGGTATCCCACATTACAGGCAGTGAGCGGTATCCCTCATTACAGGCAGTGAGCGGTGTCCCTCATTACAGGCAGTGAGCGGTATTCCACATTTCAGGCAGCGAGCAGTATCCCACATTATAGGCAGTGAGCGGTATCCCACATTACAGGCAGTGAGCGGTATCCCACATTACAGGCAGTGAGCGGTATTCCACATTTCAGGCAGCGAGCAGTATCCCACATTACAGGCAGTGAGCGGTATCCCACATTACAGGCAGTGAGCGGTATTCCACATTACAGGCAGTGAGCAGTATCCCACATTACAGGCAGTGAGCAGTATCCCACATTACAGGCAGTGAGCAGTATCCCACATTACAGACAGTGAGCGGTATCCCACATTAAAGGCAGTAAGCGGTATCCCACATTACAGGCAGTGAGCAGTATCTTACATTACAGGCAGTGAGAAGGTATCCCACATTACAGGCAGTGAGCAGTATCCCACATTACAGGCAGTGAGCAGTATCCCACATTACAGGCAGTGAGCAGTATTCCACATTACAGGCAGTGAGCGGTATCCCACATTACAGGCGGTGAGCGGTATCCCACATTACAGGCAGTGAGTGGTATCCCACATTACAGGCAGTGAGCGGTATCCCACATTACAGGCAGTGAGCAGTATTCCACATTACAGGCAGTGAGCGGTATCCCACATTACAGGCAGTGAGCGGTATCCCACATTACAGGCAGTGAGCGGTATCCCACATTACAGGCAGTGAGCAGTATCCCACATTACAGGCAGTGAGCAGTATCCCACATTACAGGCAGTGAGCGGTATCCCACATTAAAGGCAGTGAGCGGTATCCCACATTACAGGCAGTGAGCGGTATCCCACATTACAGGCAGTGAGCGGTATCCCACATTACAGGCAGTGAGCGGTATCCCTCATTACAGGCAGTGAGCGGTATTCCACATTTCAGGCAGCGAGCAGTATCCCACATTACAGGCAGTGAGCGGTATCCCACATTACAGGCAGTGAGCGGTATTCCACATTTCAGGCAGCGAGCAGTATCCCACATTACAGGCAGTGAGCGGTATCCCACATTACAGGCAGTGAGCGGTATTCCACATTACAGGCAGTGAGCAGTATCCCACATTACAGGCAGTGAGCAGTATCCCACATTACAGGCAGTGAGCAGTATCCCACATTACAGACAGTGAGCGGTATCCCACATTAAAGGCAGTAAGCGGTATCCCACATTACAGGCAGTGAGCAGTATCTTACATTACAGGCAGTGAGAAGGTATCCCACATTACAGGCAGTGAGCAGTATCCCACATTACAGGCAGTGAGCAGTATCCCACATTACAGGCAGTGAGCAGTATTCCACATTACAGGCAGTGAGCGGTATCCCACATTACAGGCAGTGAGCGGTATCCCACATTACAGGCAGTGAGCGGTATCCCACATTACAGGCAGTGAGCGGTATCCCACATTACAGGCAGTGAGCAGTATTCCACATTACAGGCAGTGAGCGGTATCCCACATTACAGGCAGTGAGCGGTATCCCACATTACAGGCAGTGAGCGGTATCCCACATTACAGGCAGTGAGCAGTATCCCACATTACAGGCAGTGAGCAGTATCCCACATTACAGGCAGTGAGCGGTATCCCACATTAAAGGCAGTGAGCGGTATCCCACATTACAGGCAGTGAGCGGTATCCCACTTTACAGGCAGTGAGCGGTATCCCACATTACAGGCAGTGAGCGGTATCCCTCATTACAGGCAGTGAGCGGTATTCCACATTTCAGGCAGCGAGCAGTATCCCACATTACAGGCAGTGAGCGGTATCCCACATTACAGGCAGTGAGCGGTATCCCACATTACAGGCAGTGAGCGGTATTCCACATTTCAGGCAGCGAGCAGTATCCCACATTACAGGCAGTGAGCGGTATCCCACATTACAGGCAGTGAGCGGTATTCCACATTACAGGCAGTGAGCAGTATCCCACATTACAGGCAGTGAGCAGTATCCCACATTACAGGCAGCGAGCGGTATTCCACATTACAGGCAGTGAGCGGTATCCCACATTACAGGCAGTGAGCAGTATCCCACATTACAGACAGTGAGCAGTATCCCACATTACAGGCAGTGAGCAGTATCCCACATTACAGGCAGTGAGCGGTATCCCACATTACAGGCAGTGAGCGGTATCCCACATTAAAGGCAGTGAGCGGTATCCCACATTACAGGCAGTGAGCAGTATCCCACATTACAGACAGTGAGCAGTATCCCACATTACAGGCAGTGAGCAGTATCCCACATTACAGGCAGTGAGCGGTATCCCACATTACAGGCAGTGAGCGGTATCCCACATTTAAGGCAGTGAGCGGTATCCCACATTAAAGGCAGTGAGCGGTATCCCACATTACAGGCAGTGAGCGGTATCCCACATTACAGGCAGTGAGCAGTATTCCACATTACAGGCAGTGAGCGGTATCCCACATTACAGGCAGTGAGCGGTATCCCACATTACAGGCAGTGAGCAGTATCCCACATTAAAGGCAGTGAGGGGTATTCCACATTAAAGGCAGTGAGCGGTATTCCACATTACAGACAGTGAGCGGTATCCCACATTACAGGCAGTGAGCAGTATCCCACATTACAGGCAGTTAGCAGTATCCCACATTAAAGGCAGTGAGGGGTATTCCACATTACAGGCAGTGAGCGGTATTCCACATTACAGGCAGTGAGCAGTATCCCACATTACAGGCAGTGAGCAGTATCCCACATTAAAGGCAGTGAGGGGTATTCCACATTACAGGCAGTGAGCGGTATTCCACATTACAGACAGTGAGCGGTATCCCACATTACAGTCAGTGAGCAGTATCCCACATTACAGGCAGTGAGTGGTATCCCACATTACAGGCAGTGAGCGGTATCCCACATTAAAGGCAGTGAGCGGTATCCCACATTACAGGCAGTGAGCGGTATCCCACATTACAGGCAGTGAGCGGTATCCCACATTACAGGCAGTGAGCGGTATTCCACATTACAGGCAGTGAGCGGTATTCCACATTACAGACAGTGAGCGGTATCCCACATTACAGGCAGTGAGCAGTATCCCACATTACAGGCAGTGAGCGGTATCCAACATTACAGGCAGTGAGTGGTATCCCACATTACAGGCAGTGAGCGGTATCCCACATTAAAGGCAGTGAGCGGTATCCCACATTACAGGCAGTGAGCGGTATCCCACATTACAGGCAGTGAGCGGTATCCCACATTACAGGCAGTGAGCGGTATCCCACGTTACATGCAGTGAGCAGTATCCCACATTACAGGCAGTGACCAGTATCCCACATTACAGGCAGTGAGCAGTATCCCACATTACAGGCAGTGAGCGGTATCCAACATTACAGGCAGTGAGTGGTATCCCACATTACAGGCAGTGAGCGGTATCCCACATTAAAGGCAGTGAGCGGTATCCCACATTACAGGCAGTGAGCGGTATCCCACATTACAGGCAGTGAGCGGTATCCCACATTACAGGCAGTGAGCGGTATCCCACGTTACATGCAGTGAGCAGTATCCCACATTACAGGCAGTGACCAGTATCCCACATTACAGGCAGTGAGCAGTATCCCACATTACAGGCAGTGAGCGGTATCCCACATTACAGGCAGTGAGCAGTATCCCACATTACAGGCAGTGAGCAGTATCCCACATTACAGGCAGTGAGCGGTATCCCACATTACAGGCAGTGAGCGGTATCCCACATTACAGGCAGTGAGCGGTATCCCACGTTACATGCAGTGAGCAGTATCCCACATTACAGGCAGTGAGCAGTATCCCACATTACAGGCAGTGAGCGGTATCCCACATTACAGGCAGTGAGCGGTATTCCACATTACAGGCAGTGAGCGGTATCCCACATTACAGGCAGTGAGCGGTATTCCACATTACAGGCAGTGAGCAGTATCCCACATTACAGGCAGTGAGCTGTATCCCACATTACAGGCAGTGAGCTGTATCCCACATTACAGGCAGTGAGCTGTATCCCACATTACAGGCAGTGAGCAGTATCCCACATTACAGATAGTGAGCAGTATCCCACATTACAGGCAGTGAGCGGTATCCCACATTACAGGCAGTGAGCAGTATCCCACATTAAAGGCAGTGAGCGGTATCCCACATTACAGGCAGTGAGCGGTATACCACATTACAGGCAGTGAGCGGTATCCCACATTACAGGCAGTGAGCGGTATCCCTCATTACAGGCAGTGAGCGGTATTCCACATTTCAGGCAGCGAGCAGTATCCCACATTACAGGCAGTGAGCGATATCCCACATTACAGGCAGTGAGCGGTATCCCACGTTACAGGCAGTGAGCGGTATCCCACATTACAGGCAGTGAGCTGTATCCCACATTACAGGCAGTGAGCTGTATCCCACATTACAGGCAGTGAGCAGTATCCCACATTAGAGATAGTGAGCAGTATCCCACATTACAGGCAGTGAGCGGTATCCCACATTACAGGCAGTGAGCGGTATCCCACATTACAGGCAGTGAGCAGTATTTCACATTACAGGCAGTGAGCGGTATCCCACATTACAGGCAGTGAGCGGTATCCCACATTACAAGCAGTGAGCGGTATCCCACATTACAGGCAGTGAGCAGTATCCCACATTACAGGCAGTGAGCAGTATCCCACATTACAGGCAGTGAGCGGTATCCCACATTAAAGGCAGTGAGCGGTATCCCACATTACAGGCAGTGAGCGGTATCCCACATTACAGGCAGTGAGCGGTATCCCACATTACAGGCAGTGAGCGGTATCCCTCATTACAGGCAGTGAGCGGTATTCCACATTTCAGGCAGCGAGCAGTATCCCACATTATAGGCAGTGAGCGGTATCCCACATTACAGGCAGTGAGCGGTATCCCACATTACAGGCAGTGAGCGGTATTCCACATTTCTGGCAGTGAACAGTATCCCACATTACAGGCAGTGAGCGGTATCCCACATTACAGGCAGTGAGCGGTATTCCACATTACAGGCAGTGAGCAGTATCCCACATTACAGGCAGTGAGCAGTATCCCACATTACAGGCAGTGAGCAGTATCCCACATTACAGACAGTGAGCGGTATCCCACATTTCAGGCAGCGAGCAGTATCCCACATTACAGGCAGTGAGCGATATCCCACATTACAGGCAGTGAGCGGTATCCAACATTACAGGCAGTGAGTGGTATCCCACATTACAGGCAGTGAGCGGTATCCCACATTAAAGGCAGTGAGCGGTATCCCACATTACAGGCAGTGAGCGGTATCCCACATTACAGGCAGTGAGCGGTATCCCACATTACAGGCAGTGAGCGGTATCCCACGTTACATGCAGTGAGCAGTATCCCACATTACAGGCAGTGACCAGTATCCCACATTACAGGCAGTGAGCAGTATCCCACATTACAGGCAGTGAGCGGTATCCCACATTACAGGCAGTGAGCAGTATCCCACATTACAGGCAGTGAGCAGTATCCCACATTACAGGCAGTGAGCGGTATCCCACATTACAGGCAGTGAGCAGTATCCCACATTACAGGCAGTGAGCGGTATCCCACATTACAGGCAGTGAGCGGTATCCCACATTACAGGCAGTGAGCGGTATCCCACGTTACATGCAGTGAGCAGTATCCCACATTACAGGCAGTGAGCAGTATCCCACATTACAGGCAGTGAGCGGTATCCCACATTACAGGCAGTGAGCGGTATTCCACATTACAGGCAGTGAGCGGTATCCCACATTACAGGCAGTGAGCGGTATTCCACATTACAGGCAGTGAGCAGTATCCCACATTACAGGCAGTGAGCTGTATCCCATATTACAGGCAGTGAGCTGTATCCCACATTACAGGCAGTGAGCTGTATCCCACATTACAGGCAGTGAGCAGTATCCCACATTACAGATAGTGAGCAGTATCCCACATTACAGGCAGTGAGCGGTATCCCACATTACAGGCAGTGAGCGGTATCCCACATTAAAGGCAGTGAGCGGTATCCCACATTACAGGCAGTGAGCGGTATACCACATTACAGGCAGTAAGCGGTATCCCACATTACAGGCAGTGAGCGGTATCCCTCATTACAGGCAGTGAGCGGTATTCCACATTTCAGGCAGCGAGCAGTATCCCACATTACAGGCAGTGAGCGATATCCCACATTACAGGCAGTGAGCGGTATCCCACGTTACAGGCAGTGAGCGGTATCCCACATTACAGGCAGTGAGCTGTATCCCACATTACAGGCAGTGAGCTGTATCCCACATTACAGGCAGTGAGCAGTATTTCACATTACAGGCAGTGAGCGGTATTCCACATTACAGACAGTGAGCGGTATCCCACATTACAGGCAGTGAGCGGTATCCCACATTACAGACAGTGAGCGGTATTCCACATTACAGGCAGTGAGCGGTATTCCACATTACAGGCAGTGAGCAGTATCCCACATTACAGACAGTGAGCAGTATTCCACATTACAGGCAGTGAGCAGTATCCCACATTACAGGCAGTGAGCGGTATCCCACATTACAGGCAGTGAGCGGTATTCCACATTACAGGCAGTGAGCGGTATTCCACATTACAGACAGTGAGCGGTATCCCACATTACAGGCAGTGAGCAGTATCCCACATTACAGGCAGTGAGCGGTATCCCACATTACAGGCAGTGGGCGGTATCCCACATTACAGGCAGTGAGCGGTATCCCACATTAAAGGCAGTGAGCGGTATCCCACATTACAGGCAGTGAGCGGTATCCCACATTACAGGCAGTGAGCGGTATCCCACATTACAGGCAGTGAGCAGTATCCCACATTACAGGCAGTGAGCAGTATCCCACATTACAGGCAGTGAGCGGTATTCCACATTACAGGCAGTGAGCGGTATTCCACATTACAGGCAGTGAGCGGTATCCCACATTACAGGCAGTGAGCGGTATCCCACATTACAGGCCGCGAGCAGTATCCCACATTACAGGCAGTGAGCGGTATCCCACATTACAGGCAGTGAGCAGTATCCCACATTACAGGCAGTGAGCAGTATCCCACATTACAGGCAGTGAGCGGTATCCCACATTACAGGCAGTGAGCGGTATCCCACATTACAGGCAGTGAGCAGTATCCCACATTACAGGCAGTAAGCGGTATCCCACATTACAGGCAGTGAGCGGTATCCCACATAACAGGCAGTGAGCGGTATCCCACATTACAGGCAGTGAGCGGTATCCCACATTACAGGCAGTGAGCGGTATCCCACATTACAGGCAGTGAGCGGTATCCCACATTACAGGCAGTGAGCGGTATCCCACGTTACATGCAGTGAGCAGTATCCCACATTACAGGCAGTGAGCAGTATCCCACATTACAGGCAGTGAGCTGTATCCCACATTACAGGCAGTGAGCTGTATCCCACATTACAGGCAGTGAGCAGTATCCCACATTACAGATAGTGAGCAGTATCCCACATTACAGGCAGTGAGCGGTATCCCACATTACAGGCAGTGAGCGGTATCCCACATTAAAGGCAGTGAGCGGTATCCCACATTACAGGCAGTGAGCGGTATACCACATTACAGGCAGTGAGCGGTATCCCACATTACAGGCAGTGAGCGGTATCCCTCATTACAGGCAGTGAGCGGTATTCCACATTTCAGGCAGCGAGCAGTATCCCACATTACAGGCAGTGAGCGGTATCCCACGTTACAGGCAGTGAGCGGTATCCCACGTTACAGGCAGTGAGCAGTATCCCACATTACAGGCAGTGAGCAGTATCCCACATTACAGGCAGTGAGCTGTATCCCACATTACAGGCAGTGAGCAGTATCCCACATTACAGGCAGTGAGCTGTATCCCACATTACAGGCAGTGAGCAGTATCCCACATTACAGACAGTGAGCAGTATCCCACATTACAGACAGTGAGCGGTATTCCACATTACAGACAGTGAGCGGTATCCCACATTACAGGCAGTGAGCAGTATCCCACATTACAGGCAGTGAGCGGTATCCCACATTACAGGCAGTGAGCGGTATTCCACATTACAGGCAGTGAGCAGTATCCCACATTACAGGCAGTGAGCGGTATACCACATTACAGGCAGTGAGCGGTATCCCACATTACAGACAGTGAGTGGTATTCCCCATTACAGGCAGTGAGCGGTATCCCACATTACAGGCAGTGAGCTGTATCCCACATTACAGGCAGTGAGCGGTATCCCACATTACAGGCAGTGAGCTGTATCCCACATTACAGGCAGTGAGCTGTATGCCACATTACAGGCAGTGAGCAGTATCCCACATTACAGGCAGTGAGCAGTATCCCACATTACAGGCAGTGAGCGGTATCCCACATTACATGTAGTGAGCAGTATCCCACATTACAGACAGTGAGCAGTATCCCACATTACAGGCAGTGAGCGGTATCCCACATTACAGACAGTGAGCGGTATCCCACATTACAGACAGTGAGCGGTATTCCACATTACAGACAGTGAGCGGTATCCCACATTACAGGCAGTGAGCGGTATTCCACATTACAGGCAGTGAGCGGTATCCCACATTACAGGCAGTGAGCGGTATCCCACATTACAGACAGTGAGCGGTATCCCACATTACAGGCAGTGAGCGGTATCCCACATTACAGGCAGTGAGCGGTATTCCACATTACAGACAGTGAGCGGTATCCCACATTGCAGGCAGTGAGCAGTATTCCACATTACAGGCAGTGAGCGGTATCCCACATTACAGGCAGTGAGCGGTATCCCACATTACAGGCAGAGAGCGGTATCCCACATTACAGGCAGTGAGCAGTATCCCACATTACAGACAGTGAGCAGTATCCCACATTACAGGCAGTGAGCGGTATCCCACATTACAGGCAGTGAGCGGTATCCCACATTACAGGCAGTGAGCGGTATCCCACATTACAGGCAGTGAGCGGTATCCCACATTACAGGCAGTGAGCGGTATCCCACATTACAGGCAGTGAGCGGTATCCCACATTACAGGCAGTGAGCGGTATCCCACATTACAGGCAGTGAGCGGTATCCCACATTACAGACAGTGAGCGGTATTCCACATTACAGACAGTGAGCGGTATCCCACATTACAGGCAGTGAGCAGTATTCCACATTACAGGCAGTGAGCGGTATCCCACGTTACAGCAGTGAGCAGTATCCCACATTACAGACAGTGAGCGGTATCCCACATTACAGGCAGTGAGCGGTATCCCACATTACAAGCAGTGAGCGGTATCCCACATTACAGGCAGTGAGCGGTATCCCACATTACAGGCAGTGAGCGGTATCCCACATTACAGGCAGTGAGCGGTATCCCACATTACAGACAGTGAGCGGTATTCCACATTACAGACAGTGAGCGGTATCCCACATTACAGGCAGTGAGCGGTATTCCACATTACAGACAGTGAGCGGTATCCCACATTACAGGCAGTGAGCGGTATCCCACATTACAGGCAGTGAGCGGTATCCCACATTACAGGCAGTGAGCGGTATCCCACATTACAGACAGTGAGCGGTATTCCACATTACAGGCAGTGAGCGGTATCCCACATTACAGGCAGTGAGCAGTATTCCACATTACAGGCAGTGAGCGGTATCCCACATTACAGGCAGTGAGCGGTATCCCACATTACAGGCATAGAGCGGTATCCCACATTACAGGCAGTGAGCAGTATCCCACATTACAGACAGTGAGCAGTATCCCACATTACAGGCAGTGAGCGGTATCCCACATTACAGGCAGTGAGCGGTATCCCACATTACAGGCAGTGAGCGGTATCCCACATTACAGGCAGTGAGCGGTATCCCACATTACAGGCAGTGAGCAGTATCCCACATTACAGGCAGTGAGCAGTATCCCACATTACAGGCAGTGAGCAGTATCCCACATTACAGGCAGTGAGCAGTATCCCACATTACAGGCAGTCAGCAGTATCCCACATTACAGGCAGTGAGCGGTATCCCACATTACAGACAGTGAGCGGTATTCCACATTACAGACAGTGAGCGGTATCCCACATTACAGGCAGTGAGCAGTATTCCACATTACAGGCAGTGAGCGGTATCCCACATTACAGGCAGTGAGCAGTATCCCACATTACAGGCATAGAGCGGTATCCCACATTACAGGCAGTGAGCAGTATCCCACATTACAGACAGTGAGCAGTATCCCACATTACAGGCAGTGAGCGGTATCCCACATTACAGGCAGTGAGCGGTATCCCACATTACAGGCAGTGAGCGGTATCCCACATTACAGGCAGTGAGCGGTATCCCACATTACAGGCAGTGAGCAGTATCCCACATTACAGGCAGTGAGCAGTATCCCACATTACAGGCAGTGAGCAGTATCCCACATTACAGGCAGTGAGCAGTATCCCACATTACAGGCAGTCAGCAGTATCCCACATTACAGGCAGTGAGCGGTATCCCACATTACAGGCAGTGAGCGGTATCCCACATTACAGGCAGTGAGCGGTATCCCACATTACAGGCAGTGAGCAGTATCCCACATTACAGGCAGTGAGCAGTATCCCACATTACAGGCAGTGAGCAGTATCCCACATTACAGGCAGTCAGCAGTATCCCACATTACAGGCAGTGAGCGGTATCCCACATTACAGGCAGTGAGCGGTATCCCACATTACAGGCAGTGAGCGGTATCCCACATTACAGGCAGTGAGTAGTATCCCACATTACAGGCAGTGAGCAGTATCCCACATTAAAGGCAGTGAGCGGTATCCCACATTACAGGCAGTGAGCAGTATCCCACATTACAGGCAGTGAGCAGTATCCCACATTACAGGCAGTGAGCAGTATCCCACATTACAGGCAGTGAGCGGTATCCCACATTACAGACAGTGAGCGGTATCCCACATTACAGGCAGTGAGCGGTATCCCACATTACAGGCAGTGAGCGGTATTCCACATTACAGACAGTGAGCGGTATCCCACATTGCAGGCAGTGAGCAGTATTCCACATTACAGGCAGTGAGCGGTATCCCACATTACAGGCAGTGAGCGGTATCCCACATTACAGGCAGAGAGCGGTATCCCACATTACAGGCAGTGAGCAGTATCCCACATTACAGACAGTGAGCAGTATCCCACATTACAGGCAGTGAGCGGTATCCCACATTACAGGCAGTGAGCGGTATCCCACATTACAGGCAGTGAGCGGTATCCCACATTACAGGCAGTGAGCGGTATCCCACATTACAGGCAGTGAGCGGTATCCCACATTACAGGCAGTGAGCGGTATCCCACATTACAGGCAGTGAGCGGTATCCCACATTACAGGCAGTGAGCGGTATCCCACATTACAGACAGTGAGCAGTATTCCACATTACAGACAGTGAGCGGTATCCCACATTACAGGCAGTGAGCAGTATTCCACATTACAGGCAGTGAGGGGTATCCCACGTTACAGCAGTGAGCAGTATCCCACATTACAGACAGTGAGCGGTATCCCACATTACAGGCAG
This sequence comes from Gastrophryne carolinensis, assembly GCA_027917425.1. Classification (NCBI taxonomy): domain Eukaryota; kingdom Metazoa; phylum Chordata; class Amphibia; order Anura; family Microhylidae; genus Gastrophryne; species Gastrophryne carolinensis. The sequence goes on along the minus strand of CM051239.1, from coordinate 269,759,034 downwards.
TGAGCGGTATCCCACATTACAAGCAGTGAGCGGTATCCCACATTACAGGCAGTGAGCGGTATCCCACATTACAGGCAGTGAGCGGTATCCCACATTACAGGCAGTGAGCGGTATCCCACATTACAGACAGTGAGCGGTATTCCACATTACAGACAGTGAGCGGTATCCCACATTACAGGCAGTGAGCGGTATTCCACATTACAGACAGTGAGCGGTATCCCACATTACAGGCAGTGAGCGGTATCCCACATTACAGGCAGTGAGCGGTATCCCACATTACAGGCAGTGAGCGGTATCCCACATTACAGACAGTGAGCGGTATTCCACATTACAGGCAGTGAGCGGTATCCCACATTACAGGCAGTGAGCGGTATTCCACATTACAGGCAGTGAGCGGTATCCCACATTACAGGCAGTGAGCGGTATCCCACATTACAGGCATAGAGCGGTATCCCACATTACAGGCAGTGAGCAGTATCCCACATTACAGACAGTGAGCAGTATCCCACATTACAGGCAGTGAGCGGTATCCCACATTACAGGCAGTGAGCGGTATCCCACATTACAGGCAGTGAGCGGTATCCCACATTACAGGCAGTGAGCGGTATCCCACATTACAGGCAGTGAGCAGTATCCCACATTACAGGCAGTGAGCAGTATCCCACATTACAGGCAGTGAGCAGTATCCCACATTACAGGCAGTGAGCAGTATCCCACATTACAGGCAGTCAGCAGTATCCCACATTACAGGCAGTGAGCGGTATCCCACATTACAGACAGTGAGCGGTATTCCACATTACAGACAGTGAGCGGTATCCCACATTACAGGCAGTGAGCAGTATTCCACATTACAGGCAGTGAGCGGTATCCCACATTACAGGCAGTGAGCAGTATCCCACATTACAGGCATAGAGCGGTATCCCACATTACAGGCAGTGAGCAGTATCCCACATTACAGACAGTGAGCAGTATCCCACATTACAGGCAGTGAGCGGTATCCCACATTACAGGCAGTGAGCGGTATCCCACATTACAGGCAGTGAGCGGTATCCCACATTACAGGCAGTGAGCGGTATCCCACATTACAGGCAGTGAGCAGTATCCCACATTACAGGCAGTGAGCAGTATCCCACATTACAGGCAGTGAGCAGTATCCCACATTACAGGCAGTGAGCAGTATCCCACATTACAGGCAGTCAGCAGTATCCCACATTACAGGCAGTGAGCGGTATCCCACATTACAGGCAGTGAGCGGTATCCCACATTACAGGCAGTGAGCGGTATCCCACATTACAGGCAGTGAGCAGTATCCCACATTACAGGCAGTGAGCAGTATCCCACATTACAGGCAGTGAGCAGTATCCCACATTACAGGCAGTCAGCAGTATCCCACATTACAGGCAGTGAGCGGTATCCCACATTACAGGCAGTGAGCGGTATCCCACATTACAGGCAGTGAGCGGTATCCCACATTACAGGCAGTGAGTAGTATCCCACATTACAGGCAGTGAGCAGTATCCCACATTACAGGCAGTGAGCGGTATCCCACATTACAGGCAGTGAGCAGTATCCCACATTACAGGCAGTGAGCAGTATCCCACATTACAGGCAGTGAGCAGTATCCCACATTACAGGCAGTCAGCAGTATCCCACATTACAGGCAGTGAGCGGTATCCCACATTACAGGCAGTGAGCGGTATCCCACATTACAGGCAGTGAGCGGTATTCCACATTACAGACAGTGAGCTGTATCCCACATTACAGGCAGTGAGCGGTATCCCACATTACAGGCAGTGAGCGGTATCCCACATTACAGGCAGTGAGCGGTATCCCACATTACAGGCAGTGAGCGGTATCCCACATTTCAGGCAGTGAGCGGTATCCCACATTACAGGCAGTGAGCGGTATCCCACATTACAGGCAGTGAGCGGTATCCCACATTACAGGCAGTGAGCGGTATTCCACATTACAGGCAGTGAGCGGTATCCCACGTTACAGGCAGTGAGCGGTATCCCACGTTACAGGCAGTGAGCAGTATCCCACATTACAGGCAGTGAGCAGTATCCCACATTACAGGCAGTGAGCAGTATTCCACATTACAGGCAGTGAGCGGTATCCCACATTACAGGCAGTGAGCAGTATCCCACATTACAGGCAGTGAGCGGTATCCCACATTACAGGCAGTGAGCAGTATTCCACATTACAGGCAGTGAGCAGTATCCCACATTACAGGCAGTGAGCAGTATCCCACATTACAGACAGTGAGCGGTATCCCACATTACAGGCAGTGAGCAGTGTCCCACATTACAGACAGTGAGCAGTATTCCACATTACAGGCAGTGAGCGGTATCCCACATTACAGGCAGTGAGCGGTATCCCACATTACAGGCAGTGAGCGGTATCCCACATTACAGGCAGTGAGCAGTATCCCACATTACAGGCAGTGAGCGGTATCCCACATTACAGGCAGTGAGCGGTATCCCACATTACAGGCAGGGAGCGGTATTCCACATTACAGGCAATGCCCAGTAACCCACACTACAGGCAGTGAGCGGTATTCCACATTACAGACAGTGAGCGGTATTCCACATTACAGGCAGTGAGCAGTATCCCACATTACAGGCAGGGAGCGGTATTCCACATTACAGACAGTGAGCGGTATCCCACATTACAGGCAGTGAGCGGTATTCCACATTACAGACAGTGAGCGGTATTCCACATTACAGGCAGTGAGCGGTATTCTACATTACAGGCAGTGAGCGGTATCCCACATTACAGGCAGTGAGCGGTATTCCACATTACAGACAGTGAGCGCTATTCCACATTACAGACAGTGAGCGGTATTCCACATTACAGACAGTGAGCAGTATCCCACATTACAGGCAGTGAGCAGTATTCCACATTACAGGCAGTGAGCAGTATCCCACATTACAGGCAGTGAGCAGTATCCCACATTACAGACAGTGAGCGGTATCCCACATTACAGGCAGTGAGCAGTGTCCCACATTACAGACAGTGAGCAGTATTCCACATTACAGGCAGTGAGCGGTATCCCACATTACAGGCAGTGAGCGGTATCCCACATTACAGGCAGTGAGCGGTATCCCACATTACAGGCAGTGAGCAGTGTCCCACATTACAGACAGTGAGCAGTATTCCACATTACAGGCAGTGAGCGGTATCCCACATTACAGGCAGTGAGCGGTATCCCACATTACAGGCAGTGAGCGGTATCCCACATTACAGGCAGTGAGCAGTATCCCACATTACAGGCAGTGAGCGGTATCCCACATTACAGGCAGTGAGCGGTATCCCACATTACAGGCAGTGAGCAGTATCCCACATTACAGGCAATGCCCAGTAACCCACACTACAGGCAGTGAGCGGTATTCCACATTACAGACAGTGAGCGGTATTCCACATTACAGGCAGTGAGCAGTATCCCACATTACAGGCAGGGAGCGGTATTCCACATTACAGACAGTGAGCGGTATCCCACATTACAGGCAGTGAGCGGTATTCCACATTACAGACAGTGAGCGGTATTCCACATTACAGGCAGTGAGCGGTATTCTACATTACAGGCAGTGAGCGGTATCCCACATTACAGGCAGTGAGCGGTATTCCACATTACAGACAGTGAGCGCTATTCCACATTACAGACAGTGAGCGGTATTCCACATTACAGACAGTGAGCAGTATCCCACATTACAGGCAGTGAGCAGTATCCCACATTACAGGCAGTGAGCGGTATCCCACATTACAGACAGTGAGTGGTATTCCACATTACAGACAGTGAGCAGTATCCCACATTACAGGCAGTGAGCAGTATCCCACATTACAGGCAGTGAGCGGTATCCCACATTACAGGCAGTGAGCGGTATCCCACATTACAAACAGTGAGCGGTATCCCACAGTACAGACAGTGAGCGGTATCCCACATTACAGGCAGTGAGCAGTATCCCACATTACAGGCAGTGAGCGGTATCCCACATTACAGGCAGTGAGTGGTATCCCACATTACAGGCAGTGAGCAGTATCCCACATTACAGGCAGTGAGCGGTATCCCACATTACAGGCAGTGAGCGGTATCCCACATTACAGGCAGTGAGCGGTATCCCACATTACAGACAGTGAGCGGTATCCCACATTACAGGCAGTGAGCGGTATCCCACATTACAGGCAGTGAGCGGTATTCCACATTACAGGCAGTGAGCGGTATCCCACATTACAGGCAGTGAGCGGTATTCCACATTACAGACAGTGAGCGGTATTCCACATTACAGACAGTGAGCGGTATTCCACATTACAGACAGTGAGCAGTATCCCACATTACAGGCAGTGAGCGGTATCGCACATTACAGGCAGTGAGCAGTATCCCACATTGCAGGCAGTGAGCAGTATCCCACATTACAGGCAGTGAGCGGTATTCCACATTACAGACAGTGAGCAGTATCCCACATTACAGGCAGTGAGCGGTATTTCACATTACAGGCAGTGAGCAGTGTCCCACATTACAGGCAGTGAGCGGTATCCCACATTACAGGCAGTGAGCAGTATCCCACATTACAGGCAGTGAGCAGTATCCCACATTACAGGCAGTGAGCAGTATCCCGCATTACAGGCAGTGAGCGGTATTCCACATTACAGACAGTGAGCAGTAACCCACATTAGAGACAGTGAGCGGTATCCCACATTACAGGCAGTGAGCAGTATCCCACATTACAGGCAGTGAGCGGTATTCCACATTACAGGCAGTGAGCGGTATCGCACATTACAGGCAGTGAGCAGTATCCCACATTACAGGCAGTGAGCAGTATCCCACATTACAGGCAGTGAGCGGTATCCCACATTACAGGCAGTGAGCGGTATTCCACATTACAGGCAGTGAGCGGTATCCCACATTACAGGCAGTGAGCGGTATTCCACATTACAGACAGTGAGCGGTATTCCACATTACAGACAGTGAGCGGTATTCCACATTACAGACAGTGAGCGGTATTCCACATTACAGACAGTGAGCGGTATTCCACATTACAGACAGTGAGCGGTATCCCACATTACAGGCAGTGAGCGGTATCCCACATTACAGGCAGTGAGCGGTATCCCACATTACAGGCAGTGAGCGGTATCCCACATTACAGGCAGTGAGCGGTATTCCACATTACAGGCAGTGAGCGGTATCCCACATTACTGGCAGTGAGCGGTATTCCACATTACAGACAGTGAGCGGTATTCCGCATTACAGACAGTGATCGGTATTCCACATTACAGACAGTGAGCGGTATCCCACATTACAGGCAGTGAGCGGTATCCCACATTACAGGCAGTGAGCGGTATCCCACATTACAGGCAGTGAGCGGTATCCCACATTACAGACAGTGAGCGGTATTCCACATTACAGGCAGTGAGCAGTATCCCACATTACAGGCAGTGAGCGGTATCCCACATTACAGGCAGTGAGCGGTATCCCACATTACAGGCAGTGAGCGGTATTCCACATTACAGGCAGTGAGCAGTATCCCACATTACAGGCAGTGAGCAGTATCCCACATTACAGGCAGTGAGCAGTATCCCACATTACAGGCAGTGAGCGGTATTCCACATTACAGACAGTGAGCGGTATCCCACATTACAGGCAGTGAGCGGTATTCCACATTACAGACAGTGAGCGGTATCCCACATTACAGGCAGTGAGCGGTATCCCACATTACAGGCAGTGAGCAGTATTCCACATTACAGGCAGTGAGCGGTATCCCACATTACAGGCAGTGAGCGGTATTCCACATTACAGACAGTGAGCGGTATTCCACATTACAGACAGTGAGCGGTATTCCACATTACAGACAGTGAGCGGTATCCCACATTACAGGCAGTGAGCGGTATCCCACATTGCAGGCTGTGAGCAGTATCCCACATTACAGGCAGTGAGCGGTATTCCACATTACAGGCAGTGAGCAGTATCCCACATTACAGGCAGTGAGCAGTATCCCACATTACAGGCAGTGAGTGGTATTCCACATTACAGACAGTGAGCAGTATCCCACATTACAGACAGTGAGCGGTATCCCACATTACAGGCAGTGAGCAGTATCCCACATTACAGGCAGTGAGCAGTATCCCACATTACAGGCAGTGAGCGGTATCCCACATAACAGGCAGTGAGCGGTATTCCACATTACAGGCAGTGAGCGGTATCCCACATTACAGGCAGTGAGCGGTATTCCACATTACAGACAGTGAGCGGTATTCCACATTACAGACAGTGAGCGGTATTCCACATTACAGACAGTGAGCAGTATCCCACATTACAGGCAGTGAGCGGTATCCCACATTACAGGCAGTGAGCGGTATCCCACATTACAGGCAGTGAGCGGTATCCCACATTACAGGCAGTGAGCGGTATTCCACATTACAGGCAGTAAGCGGTATTCCACATTACAGGCAGTGAGCAGCATCCCACATTACAGGCAGTGAGCAGCATCCCACATTACAGACAGTGAGCGGTATCCCACATTACAGGCAGTGAGCGGTATTCCACATTACAGGTAGTGAGCAGTATTCCACATTACAGGCAGTGAGCGGTATTCCACATTACAGACAGTGAGCACTATCCCACATTACAGGCAGTGAGCGGTATCCCACATTACAAACAGTGAGCGGTATCCCACATTACAGACAGTGAGCGGTATTCCACATTACAAACAGTGAGCAGTATCCCACATTACAGACAGTGAGCGGTATTCCACATTACAAACAGTGAGCGGTATCCCACATTACAGGCAGTGAGCAGTATCCCACATTACAGGCAGTGAGAAGGTATCCCACATTACAGACAGTGAGCAGTATCCCACATTACAGGCAGTGAGCGGTATCCCACATTACAGGCAGTGAGCAGCATCCCACATTACAGACAGTGAGCGGTATCCCACATTACAGGCAGTGAGCAGTATCCCACATTACAGGCCGTGAGCGGTATCCCACATTACAGCCAGTGAGCAGCATCCCACATTACAGGCAGTGAGAGGCATCCCACATTACAGACAGTGAGCGGTATCCCACATTACAGGCAGTGAGCGGTATTCCACATTACAAGCAGTGAGCGGTATTCCACATTACAGGCAGTGAGCGGTATCCCACGTTACAGGCAGTGAGCGGTATCCCACATTACAGGCAGTGAGCGGTATTCCACATTACAAGCAGTGAGCAGTATTCCACATTACAGACAGTGAGCAGTATCCCACATTACAGGCAGTGAGCGGTATCCCACATTACAGGCAGTGAGCAGTATTCCACATTACAGACAGTGAGCAGTATCCCACATTACAGGCAGTGAGCGGTATCCCACATTACAGGCAGTCAGCAGTATCCCACATTACAGGCAGTGAGCAGTATCCCACATTACAGGCAGTGAGCAGTAACCCACATTACAGGCAGTGAGCGGTATCCCACATTACAGGCAGTGAGCGGTATCCCACATTACAGGCAGTGAGTGGTATTCCACATTACAGGCAGTGAGCAGTATCCCACATTACAGGCAGTGAGCGGTATACCACATTGCAGGCAGTGAGCGGTATCCCACATTGCAGGCAGTGAGCAGTATCCCACATTACAGGCAGTGAGCGGTATCCCACATTACAAACAGTGAGCGGTATCCCACATTACAGGCAGTGAGCGGTATACCACATTACAGGCAGTGAGTGGTATTCCACATTACAGGCAGTGAGTGGTATTCCACATTACAGGCAGTGAGTGGTATTCCACATTACAGGCAGTGAGCAGTATCCCACATTACAGGCAGTGAGTGGTATCCCACATTACAGGCAGTCAGCAGTATCCCACATTACAGGCAGTGAGCGGTATCCCACATTACAGGCAGTGAGCAGTATCCCACATTACAGGCAGTGAGCGGTATCCCACATTACAGGCAGTGAGCGGTATCCCACATTACAGGCAGTGAGTGGTATTCCACATTACAGGCAGTGAGCAGTATCCCACATTACAGGCAGTGAGCGGTATACCACATTGCAGGCAGTGAGCGGTATCCCACATTGCAGGCAGTGAGCAGTATCCCACATTACAGGCAGTGAGCGGTATACCACATTACAGGCAGTGAGCGGTATTCCACATTACAGACAGTGAGCACTATCCCACATTACAGGCAGTGAGCGGTATCCCACATTACAAACAGTGAGCGGTATCCCACATTACAGGCAGTGAGCGGTATACCACATTACAGGCAGTGAGTTGTATTCCACATTACAGGCAGTGAGTGGTAGTCCACATTACAGGCAGTGAGCAGTATCCCACATTACAGGCAGTGAGTGGTATCCCACATTACAGGCAGTGAGCGGTATCCCACATTACAGGCAGTGAGCGGTATCCCACATTACAGGCAGTGAGCGGTATCCCACATTACAGGCAGTGAGCGGTATCCCACATTACAGGCAGTGAGTGGTATCCCACATTACAGGCAGTGAGCGGTATCCCACATTACAGGCAGTGAGCAGTATTCCACATTACAGGCAGTGAGCGGTATCCCACATTACAGGCAGTGAGCGGTATTCCACATTACAGACAGTGAGCGATATTCCACATTACAGACAGTGAGCGGTATTCCACATTACAGACAGTGAGCAGTATCCCACATTACAGGCAGTGAGCGGTATCCCACATTACAGGCAGTGAGCGGTATCCCACATTGCAGGCTGTGAGCAGTATCCCACATTACAGGCAGTGAGCGGTATTCCACATTACAGGCAGTGAGCAGTATCCCACATTACAGGCAGTGAGCAGTATCCCACATTACAGGCAGTGAGCGGTATCCCACATTACAGGCAGTGAGCAGTATCCCACATTACAGGCAGTGAGCGGTATTCCACATTACAGGCAGTGAGCAGTATCCCACATTACAGGCAGTGAGCAGTATCCCACACTACAGGCAGTGAGCGGTATCCCACATTACAGGCAGTGAGCGGTATCCCACATTACAGGCAGTGAGCGGTATCCCACATTACAGGCAGTGAGTGGTATTCCACATTACAGACAGTGAGCAGTATCCCACATTACAGACAGTGAGCGGTATCCCACATTACAGGCAGTTAGCAGTATCCCACATTACAGGCAGTGAGCAGTATCCCACATTACAGGCAGTGAGCAGTATCCCACATTACAGGCAGTGAGCGGTATCCCACATAACAGGCAGTGAGCGGTATTCCACATTACAGGCAGTGAGCGGTACCCCCCTTACAGGCAGTGAGCGGTATTCCACATAACAGACAGTGAGCGGTATTCCACATTACAGACAGTGAGCGGTATTCCACATTACAGACAGTGAGCAGTATCCCACATTACAGGCAGTGAGCGGTATCCCACATTACAGGCAGTGAGCGGTATCCCACATTACAGGCAGTGAGCGGTATCCCACATTACAGGCAGTGAGCGGTATTCCACATTACAGGCAGTAAGCGGTATTCCACATTACAGGCAGTGAGCAGCATCCCACATTACAGGCAGTGAGCAGCATCCCACATTACAGACAGTGAGCGGTATCCCACATTACAGACAGTGAGCGGTATTCCACATTACAGGCAGTGAGCAGTATCCCACATTACAGGCAGTGAGCGGTATTCCACATTACAGACAGTGAGCACTATCCCACATTACAGGCAGTGAGCGGTATCCCACATTACAAACAGTGAGCGGTATCCCACATTACAGACAGTGAGCGGTATTCCACATTACAGACAGTGAGCGGTATCCCACATTACAGGCAGTGAGCGGTATCCCACATTACAGACAGTGAGCGGTATCCCACATTACAGGCAGTGAGCAGTATCCCACATTACAGGCAGTGAGCAGTATTCCACATTACAAACAGTGAGCAGTATCCCACATTACAGACAGTGAGCGGTATTCCACATTACAGGCAGTGAGCAGTATCCCACATTACAGGCAGTGAGCAGTATTCCACATTACAAACAGTGAGCAGTATCCCACATTACAGACAGTTAGCGGTATTCCACATTACAGACAGTGAGCAGTATCCCACATTACAGACAGTGAGCAGTATCCCACATTACAGGCAGTGAGCGGTATCCCACATTACAGGCAGTGAGCAGCATTCCACATTACAGACAGTGAGCGGTATCCCACATTACAGGCAGTGAGCAGTATCCCACATTACAGGCCGTGAGCGGTATCCCACATTACAGGCAGTGAGCAGCATCCCACATTACAGACAGTGAGCGGTATCCCACATTACAGGCAGTGAGCGGTATTCCACATTACAGGCAGTGAGCGGTATTCCACATTACAGGCAGTGAGCGGTATCCCACGTTACAGGCAGTGAGCGGTATCCCACATTACAGGCAGTGAGCAGCATCCCACATTACAGGCAGTGAGCAGCATCCCACATTACAGACAGTGAGCGGTATCCCACATTACAGGCAGTGAGCGGTATTCCACATTACAAGCAGTGAGCGGTATTCCACATTACAAGCAGTGAGCGGTATTCCACATTACAGGCAGTGAGCGGTATCCCACGTTACAGGCAGTGAGCGGTATCCCACGTTACAGGCAGTGAGCGGTATTCCACATTACAAGCAGTGAGCAGTATTCCACATTACAGACAGTGAGCAGTATCCCACATTACAGGCAGTGAGCGGTATCCCACATTACAGGCAGTGAGCAGTGTTCCACATTACAGACAGTGAGCAGTATCCCACATTACAGGCAGTGAGCGGTATCCCACATTACAGGCAGTGAGCGGTATTCCACATTACAGGCAGTGAGCAGTATCCCACATTACAGGCAGTGAGCAGTATCCCACATTACAGGCAGTGAGCAGTATCCCACATTACAGGCAGTGAGCGGTATCCCACATTACAGGCAGTGAGCGGTATCCCACATTACAGGCAGTGAGTGGTATTGCACATTACAGACAGTGAGCGGTATCCCACATTACAGGCAGTGAGCGGTATCCCACATTACAGGCAGTGAGCGGTATCCCACATTACAGGCAGTGAGCGGTATCCCACATTGCAGGCAATGAGCAGTATCCCACATTAAAGGCAATGCCCAGTGACCCACACTACAGGCAGTGAGCGGTATCCCACATTACAGGCAGTGAGCGGTATCCCACATTACAGGCAGTGAGCAGTATCCCACATTACAGGCAGTGAGCGGTATCCCACATTACAGGCAGTGAGCGGTATCCCACATTACAGGCAGTGAGCGGTATCCCACATTACAGGCAGTGAGCGGTATTCCACATTACAGGCAGTGAGCAGTATCCCACATTACAGGCAGTCAGCAGTATCCCACATTACAGGCAGTGAGCGGTATCCCACATTACAGGCAGTGAGCAGTATCCCACATTACAGGCAGTGAGCAGGATCTCACATTACAGGCAGCGAGCGGTATCCCACATTACAGGCAGTGAGCGGTATCCCACATTACAGGCAGTGAGCGGTATCCCACATTACAGGCAGTGAGTGGTATTCCACATTACAGGCAGTGAGCAGTATCCCACATTACAGGCAGTGAGCGGTATACCACATTGCAGGCAGTGAGCGGTATCCCACATTGCAGGCAGTGAGCAGTATCCCACATTACAGGCAGTGAGCGGTATTCCACATTACAGACAGTGAGCACTATCCCACATTACTGACAGTGAGCACTATCCCACATTACAGGCAGTGAGCGGTATCCCACATTACAAACAGTGAGCGGTATCCCACATTACAGGCAGTGAGCGGAATACCACATTACAGGCAGTGAGTGGTATTCCACATTACAGGCAGTGAGTGGTATTCCACATTACAGGCAGTGAGCAGTATCCCACATTACAGGCAGTGAGTGGTATCCCACATTACAGGCAGTGAGCAGTATCCCACATTACAGGCAGTGAGCGGTATCCCACATTACAGACAGTGAGCGGTATCCCACATTACAGGCAGTGAGCAGTATCCCACATTACAGGCAGTGAGTGGTATTCCACATTACAGGCAGTGAGCGGTATCGGACATTACAGGCAGTGAGCGGTATCCCACATTACAGACAGTGAGCGGTATTCCACATTACAGACAGTGAGCGGTATTCCACATTACAGGCAGTGAGCAGTATCCCACATTACAGGCAGTGAGCGGTATCCCACATTACAGGCAGTGAGCAGTATTCCACATTACAGGCAGTGAGCAGTATCCCACATTACAGGCAGTGAGCAGTATCCCACATTACAGGCAGTGAGCAGTATCCCACATTACAGACAGTGAGCGGTATTCCACATTACAGGCAGTGAGCGGTATCCCACATTACAGGCAGTGAGCGGTATCCCACATTACAGGCAGTGAGCGGTATCCCACATTGCAGGCAGTGAGCAGTATCCCACATTAAAGGCAATGCCCAGTGACCCACACTACAGGCAGTGAGCGGTATCCCACATTACAGGCAGTGAGCGGTATCCCACATTACAGGCAGAGAGCGGTATTCCACATTACAGGCAGTGAGCGGTATCCCACATTACAGGCAGTGAGCGGTATCCCACATTACAGGCAGTGAGCGGTATCCCACATTACAGGCAGTGAGCAGTATCCCACATTACAGGCAGTCAGCAGTATCCCACATTACAGGCAGTGAGCGGTATCCCACATTACAGGCAGTGAGCAGTATCCCACATTACAGGCAGTGAGCGGTATCCCACATTACAGGCAGTGAGCGGCATCCCACATTACAGGCAGTGAGTGGTATTCCACATTACAGGCAGTGAGCAGTATCCCACATTACAGGCAGTGAGCGGTATACCACATTGCAGGCAGTGAGCGGTATCCCACATTGCAGGCAGTGAGCAGTATCCCACATTACAGGCAGTGAGCGGTATCCCACATTACAGACAGTGAGCAGTATGCCACATTACAGGCAGTGAGCAGTATCCCACATTACAGGCAGTGAGCGGTATACCACATTGCAGGCAGTAAGCGGTATCCCACATTGCAGGCAGTGAGCAGTATCCCACATTACAGGCAGTGAGCGGTATTCCACATTACAGGCAGTGAGCGGTATTCCACATTACAGACAGTGAGCACTATCCCACATTACAGGCAGTGAGCGGTATCCCACATTACAAACAGTGAGCGGTATCCCACATTACAGGCAGTGAGCGGTATTCCACATTACAAACAGTGAGCGGTATCCCACATTACAGGCAGTGAGCAGTATCCCACATTACAGGCAGTGAGGGATATTCCACATTACAGGCAGTGAGCGGTATCCCACATTACAGGCAGTGAGCGGTATCCCACATTACAGGCAGTGAGCGGTATCCCACATTACAGGCAGTGAGAAAGTATCCCACATTACAGACAGTGAGCAGTATCCCACATTACAGGCAGTGAGCAGTATCCCACATTACAGGCAGTGAGCGGTATCCCACATTACAGGCAGTGAGCGGTATCCCACATTACAAACAGTGAGCGGTATCCCACATTACAGACAGTGAGCGGTATTCCACATTACAGACAGTGAGCGGTATCCCACATTACAGGCAGTGAGCGGTATCCCACATTACAGACAGTGAGCGGTATCCCACATTACAGGCAGTGAGCAGTATCCCACATTACAGGCAGTGAGCAGTATTCCACATTACAAACAGTGAGCAGTATCCCACATTACAGACAGTGAGCGGTATTCCACATTACAGGCAGTGAGCAGTATCCCACATTACAGGCAGTGAGCAGTATCCCACATTACAGGCAGTGAGCAGTATCCCACATTACAGGCAGTGAGCGGTATTCCACATTACAGGCAGTGAGCAGCATTCCACATTACAGACAGTGAGCGGTATCCCACATTACAGGCAGTGAGCAGTATCCCACATTACAGGCCGTGAGCGGTATCCCACATTACAGGCAGTGAGCAGCATTCCACATTACAGACAGTGAGCGGTATCCCACATTACAGGCAGTGAGCAGTATCCCACATTACAGGCAGTGAGCAGTATTCCACATTACAAACAGTGAGCAGTATCCCACATTACAGACAGTTAGCGGTATTCCACATTACAGACAGTGAGCAGTATCCCACATTACAGACAGTGAGCAGTATCCCACATTACAGGCAGTGAGCGGTATCCCACATTACAGGCAGTGAGCAGCATTCCACATTACAGACAGTGAGCGGTATCCCACATTACAGGCAGTGAGCAGTATCCCACATTACAGGCCGTGAGCGGTATCCCACATTACAGACAGTGAGCAGCATCCCACATTACAGACAGTGAGCGGTATCCCACATTACAGGCAGTGAGCGGTATTCCACATTACAGGCAGTGAGCGGTATTCCACATTACAGGCAGTGAGCGGTATCCCACGTTACAGGCAGTGAGCGGTATCCCACATTACAGGCAGTGAGCAGCATCCCACATTACAGGCAGTGAGCAGCATCCCACATTACAGACAGTGAGCGGTATCCCACATTACAGGCAGTGAGCGGTATTCCACATTACAAGCAGTGAGCGGTATTCCACATTACAAGCAGTGAGCGGTATTCCACATTACAGGCAGTGAGCGGTATCCCACGTTACAGGCAGTGAGCGGTATCCCACGTTACAGGCAGTGAGCGGTATTCCACATTACAAGCAGTGAGCAGTATTCCACATTACAGACAGTGAGCAGTATCCCACATTACAGGCAGTGAGCGGTATCCCACATTACAGGCAGTGAGCGGTATTCCACATTACAGACAGTGAGCAGTATCCCACATTACAGGCAGTGAGCGGTATCCCACATTACAGGCAGTGAGCGGTATTCCACATTACAGGCAGTGAGCAGTATCCCACATTACAGGCAGTGAGCAGTATCCCACATTACAGGCAGTGAGCAGTATCCCACATTACAGGCAGTGAGCGGTATCCCACATTACAGGCAGTGAGCGGTATCCCACATTACAGGCAGTGAGTGGTATTGCACATTACAGACAGTGAGCGGTATCCCACATTACAGGCAGTGAGCGGTATCCCACATTACAGGCAGTGAGCGGTATCCCACATTACAGGCAGTGAGCGGTATCCCACATTGCAGGCAATGAGCAGTATCCCACATTAAAGGCAATGCCCAGTGACCCACACTACAGGCAGTGAGCGGTATCCCACATTACAGGCAGTGAGCGGTATCCCACATTACAGGCAGTGAGCAGTATCCCACATTACAGGCAGTGAGCGGTATCCCACATTACAGGCAGTGAGCGGTATCCCACATTACAGGCAGTGAGCGGTATCCCACATTACAGGCAGTGAGCGGTATCCCACATTACAGGCAGTGAGCAGTATCCCACATTACAGGCAGTCAGCAGTATCCCACATTACAGGCAGTGAGCGGTATCCCACATTACAGGCAGTGAGCAGTATCCCACATTACAGGCAGTGAGCAGGATCTCACATTACAGGCAGCGAGCGGTATCCCACATTACAGGCAGTGAGCGGTATCCCACATTACAGGCAGTGAGCGGTATCCCACATTACAGGCAGTGAGTGGTAATCCACATTACAGGCAGTGAGCAGTATCCCACATTACAGGCAGTGAGCGGTATACCACATTGCAGGCAGTGAGCGGTATCCCACATTGCAGGCAGTGAGCAGTATCCCACATTACAGGCAGTGAGCGGTATTCCACATTACAGACAGTGAGCACTATCCCACATTACTGACAGTGAGCACTATCCCACATTACAGGCAGTGAGCGGTATCCCACATTACAAACAGTGAGCGGTATCCCACATTACAGGCAGTGAGCGGAATACCACATTACAGGCAGTGAGTGGTATTCCACATTACAGGCAGTGAGTGGTATTCCACATTACAGGCAGTGAGCAGTATCCCACATTACAGGCAGTGAGTGGTATCCCACATTACAGGCAGTGAGCAGTATCCCACATTACAGGCAGTGAGCGGTATCCCACATTACAGACAGTGAGCGGTATCCCACATTACAGGCAGTGAGCAGTATCCCACATTACAGGCAGTGAGTGGTATTCCACATTACAGGCAGTGAGCGGTATCGGACATTACAGGCAGTGAGCGGTATCCCACATTACAGACAGTGAGCGGTATTCCACATTACAGACAGTGAGCGGTATTCCACATTACAGGCAGTGAGCAGTATCCCACATTACAGGCAGTGAGCGGTATCCCACATTACAGGCAGTGAGCAGTATTCCACATTACAGGCAGTGAGCAGTATCCCACATTACAGGCAGTGAGCAGTATCCCACATTACAGGCAGTGAGCAGTATCCCACATTACAGACAGTGAGCGGTATTCCACATTACAGGCAGTGAGCGGTATCCCACATTACAGGCAGTGAGCGGTATCCCACATTACAGGCAGTGAGCGGTATCCCACATTGCAGGCAGTGAGCAGTATCCCACATTAAAGGCAATGCCCAGTGACCCACACTACAGGCAGTGAGCGGTATCCCACATTACAGGCAGTGAGCGGTATCCCACATTACAGGCAGTGAGCGGTATCCCACATTACAGGCAGAGAGCGGTATTCCACATTACAGGCAGTGAGCGGTATCCCACATTACAGGCAGTGAGCGGTATCCCACATTACAGGCAGTGAGCGGTATCCCACATTACAGGCAGTGAGCAGTATCCCACATTACAGGCAGTCAGCAGTATCCCACATTACAGGCAGTGAGCGGTATCCCACATTACAGGCAGTGAGCAGTATCCCACATTACAGGCAGTGAGCGGTATCCCACATTACAGGCAGTGAGCGGCATCCCACATTACAGGCAGTGAGTGGTATTCCACATTACAGGCAGTGAGCAGTATCCCACATTACAGGCAGTGAGCGGTATACCACATTGCAGGCAGTGAGCGGTATCCCACATTGCAGGCAGTGAGCAGTATCCCACATTACAGGCAGTGAGCGGTATCCCACATTACAGACAGTGAGCAGTATGCCACATTACAGGCAGTGAGCAGTATCCCACATTACAGGCAGTGAGCGGTATACCACATTGCAGGCAGTAAGCGGTATCCCACATTGCAGGCAGTGAGCAGTATCCCACATTACAGGTAGTGAGCGGTATTCCACATTACAGGCAGTGAGCGGTATTCCACATTACAGACAGTGAGCACTATCCCACATTACAGGCAGTGAGCGGTATCCCACATTACAAACAGTGAGCGGTATCCCACATTACAGGCAGTGAGCGGTATTCCACATTACAAACAGTGAGCGGTATCCCACATTACAGGCAGTGAGCAGTATCCCACATTACAGGCAGTGAGGGATATTCCACATTACAGGCAGTGAGCGGTATCCCACATTACAGGCAGTGAGCGGTATCCCACATTACAGGCAGTGAGCGGTATCCCACATTACAGGCAGTGAGAAAGTATCCCACATTACAGACAGTGAGCAGTATCCCACATTACAGGCAGTGAGCAGTATCCCACATTACAGGCAGTGAGCGGTATCCCACATTACAGGCAGTGAGCAGCATCCCACATTACAGGCAGTGAGCAGCATCCCACATTACAGGCAGTGAGCGGTATTCCACATTACAGGCAGTGAGCGGTATCCCACATTACAGGCAGTGAGCAGTATTCCACATTACAGACAGTGAGCAGTATCCCACATTACAGGCAGTGAGCGGTATCCCACATTACAGGCAGTGAGCAGTATTCCACATTACAGACAGTGAGCAGTATCCCACATTACAGGCAGTGAGCGGTATCCCACATTACAGACAGTGAGCGGTATCCCACATTACAGGCAGTGATCGATATCCCACATTACAGGCATAGAGCAGCATCCCACATTACAGGCAGTGAGCAGCATCCCACATTATAGGCAGTGAGCGGTATTCCACATTACAGGCAGTGAGCGGTATCCCACATTGCAGGCAGTGAGCAGTATCCCACATTACAGGCAGTGAGCGGTTTCCCACATTACAGGCAGTGAGCGGGATTCCACATTACAGGCAGTGAGCAGTATCCCACATTACAGGCAGTGAGCAGTATCCCACATTACAGGCAGTGAGCAGTATCCCACATTACAGACAGTGAGCGGTATTCCACATTACAGGCAGTGAGCAGTATCCCACATTACAGGCAGTGAGTGGTATTCCACATTACAGGCAGTGAGCGGTATCCCACATTACAGGCAGTGAGCGGTATCCCACATTACAGGCAGTGAGCGGTATCCCACATTACAGGCAGTGAGCGGTATCCCACATTGCAGGCAGTGAGCAGTATCCCACATTAAAGGCAATGCCCAGTAACCCACACTACAGGCAGTGAGCGGTATTCCACATTACAGACAGTGAGCGGTATCCCACATTACAGGCAGTGAGCAGTATCCCACATTACAGACAGTGAGCGGTATCCCACATTACAGGCAGTGAGCAGTATCCCACATTACAGGCAGTGAGCAGTATCCCACATTACAGACAGTGAGCGGTATTCCACATTACAGGCAGTGAGCAGTATCCCACATTACAGGCAGTGAGTGGTATTCCACATTACAGGCAGTGAGCGGTATCCCACATTACAGGCAGTGAGCGGTATTCCACATTACAGGCAGTGAGCGGTATCCCACATTACAGGCAGTGAGCGGTATCCCACATTACAGGCAGTGAGCGGTATCCCACATTACAGGCAGTGAGCGGTATCCCACATTACAGGCAGTGAGCGGTATCCCACATTACAGACAGTGAGCAGTATCCCACATTATAGGCAGTGAGCAGGATCTCACATTACAGACAGTGAGCGGTATTCCACATTACAGGCAGTGAGCAGTATCCCACATTACAGGCAGTGAGCGGTATCCCACATTACAGGCAGTGAGCGGTATTCCACATTACAGGCAGTGAGCAGCATCCCACATTACAGGCAGTGAGCAGCATCCCACATTACAGACAGTGAGCGGTATCCCACATTACAGGCAGTGAGCGGTATTCCACATTACAGGCAGTGAGCGGTATCCCACATTACAGGCAGTGAGTGGTATCCCACATTACAGGCAGTGAGCGGTATCCCACATTACAGGCAGTGAGCGGTATCCCACATTACAGGCAGTGAGCGGTATCCCACATTACAGGCAGTGAGCAGTATCCCACATTACAGGCAGTGAGCAGTATCCCACATTACAGGCAGTGAGCGGTATCCCACATTACAGGCAGTGAGCGGTATCCCACATTACAGGCAGTGAGCGGTATTCCACATTACAGACAGTGAGCGGTATCCCACATTACAGGCAGTGAGCAGTATCCCACATTACAGGCAGTGAGCGGTATCCCACATTACAGGCAGTGAGCGGTATCCCACATTACAGGCAGTGTGCGGTATTCCACATTACAGGCAGTGAGCGGTATTCCACATTACAGGCAGTGAGCGGTATTCCACTTTACAGGCAGTGAGCGGTATCCCACAGTACAGGCAGTGAGCAGTATTCCACATTACAGGCAGTGAGCGGCATCCCACATTACAGGCAGTGAGCGGTATTCCACATTACAGACAGTGAGCGGTATTCCACATTACAGGCAGTGAGCGGTATCCCACATTACAGGCAGTGAGCGGTATTCCACATTACAGACAGTGAGCGGTATTCCACATTACAGGCAGTGAGCGGTATCCCACATTACAGGCAGTGAGCGGTATTCCACATTACAGGCAGTGAGCGGTGTTCCACATTACAGGCAGTGAGCGGTATTCCACATTACAGACAGTGAGCGGTATTCCACATTACAGACAGTGAGCGGTATTCCACATTACAGACATTGAGTGGTATTTCACATTACAGGCAATTCCCAGTAACCGATAATACAGGAGCAGTATCCCACATTACAGGCAGTGAGCTGTATCCCACATTACAGGCAATGCCCAGTAACCCACATTACAGGCATTGAGTAGTATCCCACATTACAGACAGTGTGCGAGCATCCCACATTACAGACATTGAGTAGTATCCCACATTACAGGCAGTGCGCAGGCATCCCATTTACAGACAGTGTGCGTGGCATTCCAACTACAGGCAATGTGCGTGCATCCCAAATTCAGGGATGTGCGTCCATTCCAATTACAAGCACTGTCCCGGCATCCCAATTACAGACGGTGTGCAGCATGCCCCAAGAACAAACAAAAAATGTTCATTCCCACAGACATAAACACAGAGAGACAGAAGACAAACATTGTCCATTGTTTTTACCATTGCCTCCGCTGTCCACTGGCCGCCGCCTCTGCTGCCCTCATAGGTGCCACTGCCCATCACCGCTGCCTGGGTGGGCATAGACTGTGACTCCTGCCAGTGTCATTGGACGCTGGCCCGAGTCACAGGCCCCTCCCCACCCAATTGCCTGAACCGGGTTCCTGGGAACTTGAGGCACAGGGCAGCTATGGCCACAGCATTGGCAGTAGAAGTGGCAGTGGCCAGCGGAGGTGATGGTGAAGACAATGGATACTGGTGACGTGTGTGTGTCTCTGTCTGTCTGTCTCTCTCTGTGTTTATGGCTGCGGGAAACACTGCTGCAGTATGGGAGCTGTGAACGTAAGTTTTAAAAAAAAACATTCATCTGATAAGACGCGCTGACATCCCCCCACTTTTGGGGAAAATAAGTGTGTCTTATAGGGCTAACAGTACGGTAGTCCCACTCCACTGTCATCCCAAAAAGAGAATGTGGGTTAATTAAGAAGGGATAGCGCCAGGTAGTACCTCGTAGCAGCAGGCAGCATCTGGTGAACTCTGGGCGCTGTACCCAAAATCACATTTAAGAAAGCAAATCTTTTGAGCGCCTCTAACAGCGTCATGTAGCGTAGTGTGACCTCTCCTGGCTGCAAACAAACACTTTTAGAAAATGTTTTGACTTTTTACATTTTTATGCGGAATTATATTTATAGGTCTGGTACTAAAGTATTATTGTCCCAGTGTTAAAACAATGTTATTCCATGTGTTTTTGCTTTGTTACTGGTGTATATGTGTTTAAAAACGGACTTTGATCACACAACGTCTAAGCTAGAGCACCCAGCTTTTGAGCGCTGATGCTGTTTGTGTGTGTAGTTTTTTTGCTAAATATGGTGTGGAGCACCAGGTGCCGGATGCATTGAGCTGGATCTACCTTTCGCTCGCTGCAGCATTATACTGTTGTTAGAGCACCCAACACCCATTATATTCATCAATGCAATACAACGCCCGATACCCGCTTACAGCGTCTACTAGTGGTCGCTCGAAGTTCCACTATACAGACACTCATCTGGCAATAGTTAGTAGTGAATCAGCCTCCACGTAAGATGTACAATAACTGTACCCTGTGCCCTGTGAATGTCCCCCAATTAAGCTATACCTGTATTAATAAGTAAAATCAAGTAGACTTTTTTTCTGAGCATGTTTTGATGTCATCGGGCAGGCTGATTCATTAGTGACGCCAGGTAGTGACAGATGAGCTTCTGTAGCGCGGATTTCAGAGCAACCGCTAGTAATCACAGTACTACGCTGTATTTGAGCGAATGGTAGCGCCAGCTCAGTGCGACCGACTCACACCACATTCATAAAAAAAAAACAGCCTCTAACATCGCCGACGCTCAAAATTGAGTCGTTGTAGCCCATAGCGCCAGAAGCTGTGTGTTTAAAGTCTGTTTTTGAACATATGTCCAGTAGCAACAAAGCAAAAACATATGGAATTACATTGTTATTACATTGCAACATGAACACTTTAATACCAGACATAGAAACATAGAAGGTTGACGGCAGAAGTAGACCATACGGTCCATCTAGTCTGCCCTTATGTGTATACTGTATGTACTCTTTATCTTAGGATAGATGTGGGCTTATCCCAGGCATGTTTAAATTCAGTGACTGTTGATTTTTCAACTACCTCTGCTGGAAGTTTGTTCCAAGCATCTACTACTCTTTCTGTAAAATAATATTTTCTAACATTGCTCCTGATCTTCCCCCTGACTAGCTTCAGGTTGTGCCCCCTTGTTCTATCATTAAGCTTCTTCTTAAAAACACTTCCCTCCTGAACCTTATTCAATCCTTTCACATATTTAAAGGTCTCAATCATGTCCCCCCTCTCCCTTCTTTCCTCCAGACTGTACAAATTAAGTTCTTTAAGTCTCTCCTGATAAGTTTTAAGTTTAAGTCCTTCCACCATTTTCGTTGCCGGCCTTTGGACACGTTCTATTTGAATAATGTCTTTTTGCAGGTAAGGTCTCCAGAACTGCACACAGTATTCTAGCTGTGGCCTTACCAGGGCTCTATACAGCGGCATCACAACCTCCCTCTTCCTACTGATGATGCCTCGCGCTATGCAGCCGAGCATCCTGCTTGCTTTTCCCACTGCCTGGCTACACTGTCCACTCATCTTGCAGCTATCAGTAATCAGTACCCCTAAATCTCTCTCCTCCGAGGTCCTGGCTAACACAGTACATGTAAGGACAATTCTGCATAAAAATATAAAAAATCAAAAAAAATGTTCACTAATGTAATTTTCTAGGCCAGGATACATGTGAGAAAGTTTTGAGATTTTATTTAAAAAAAAAAAAAAAAAATTGGGATCAGGAAAGGGATTTAAGGATCGTCCCTAGAAATGTATGGGAGAGCGCCAGGTAGCGAGAGGCAAGACATGGCGCTCTGCAAGGCAGAACGCCGGCGCTGTAAACTGGGCCTGGGATAATGATGAATCGTACGCTACATGGCGTTGCTCCTAGTCGCTCACCAGATTTGGCTTCATAAATTTGTAATTGCATGACCTGGTCATGCGAGGTCCTGACGGGCTTCTGGGAGGGGGTGATGGGTCTGATCAGCAGTGTGGTGGGTTTTCAGATGCAGAGGTCTGTCTCCATATGTCTTCTTGGGGTGGTGGAGTCGCTCTCGGAGCTGAGGGCTCTGAAGGTCCTGGTCCGGTTGCTGCTCTTCTACGCCAGGAAGTGTATCCTGATGAACTGGAGACACCCAGCTAGGCCCTCAGTGCAATCCTGGAAAAGACTAGTTAACCAGAAACTCACCATGTATAAATTGACATACGCCGCAAGGGGAGTGCCAGATAAGTTCGAAAAGGTCTGGGATCCATGGCTGCAGAGCCAAGAGTCAGCGTATGACGCTGAGTGAAACTGGGGGGGGGGGGGGCCTGGCGGAGGACTGCTTGGGTCAAGTATGACATCTACAATATATTTGGGGAGCTGGGACCGTGAGCTGGAACCCAACGAATAATGAAGGGGATGTTAGAGTACGTACGCCCCGTCTAATAAAGTACATCAACCTCCCTGTCCTTTACCTGAACCGTGATGGAAGCAAGAACTACCAAGGGTCCGGTATGAAAGTTGTGTAAATGATTGTCAGTGTTGTCACTTATATGCCAGTTATGAAGTTGGGTGCCGGTGGCGCCTTAATGCCTTAAAAATGACTTGTATTGTTGTGTTATGTATGTCTGTTTATTGCAAAATAAAAACTTTAAAAAAAAAATAAATGTGTAATTGCGTGCCGTCTCTGGCGTTCACCTGACGCTACCTGATGCTTACAAGGCATTACCTGGCGCTAGAGCTTCATGAATAAGGCCCTGAATGAACTTTCCCCCATAGGGGGTATTAAGGGGTTTATTCAAGAAACACTAATGCCACGTAGTACCATGTAGCGTCAGGTGAACGCTGGGCGCAGTATATGAAAACCATACATATGAAAGGGAGTCTGGTGAATGCCTCTAATAGCGTCATGTAGTGTTACATGTATTACTAGAGGCGGCTCAGTGTAAAGCGCCAGCACTATGTTCAGCAGCACCATGTAGCACCTATCGCTCAGCAGCATTATCCCATACATTTCAATGGTGTTTTATTTGGTTGTGTATAAATAGCGTTTTAATTTTTTTCTAAATTTTAGGATATCATTATTATGTGACCTCGCCTGCCCAGGAACCAAACACTTATATTGTTATATTTTGTTTTTGTTTTTTTTATGCAGAATTGTATGTGCAGATCTGCCGTTGCAGTGTCATAGTAACAGTGTAGAAACAATGTCATTCCATATGTCTTCGCACTGGTGCTGGTGTATATGTGTTTAGAAACAGACATTTTACATATAGCATCCGGCTCATGACGCTAGAGCGCCGACGCTGGTTGTGTGTTTGATTTTCTTAAATATGGTCTTCAGTGCCGAGTGCCGGACACACTTAACTGGTGCTACTTATCATTTGCTGCAGCGTTGTCCTGTTGTTATACATATACATATGCATTGATTGAGGAAGAACGCTTCTACAGCGCCCTCCAGACATCACATTTATCAATGCAAAACAGGATACTACAGCGTCACTTGTCCAGTCGTTACCCTAGGTTATAGCGCCAGACATCGATTGCACTGTCCACTAGCAGATGCTGTAAGCGCTGCACATAGATGCTCAAATGGCAATACGTGGCGCTAGTCTTAAATCAGCCTCCACGTCCACAACGACACCGAAAAAATCTAGTTTTAATTAATCTAATTTTTAGCTCCTTTCTACATCAGACTGTATTTGTGTCTACAATTTTTGTTCCAGGTTCAATGTAATGGTCCTTTCGTGGGTCATCCTGATTTTAGATGACCCAGCCAAAGCTCCATACTCTTTCTACACTGATAACAACAAGGCAGGTCAGTGAGTAGTAGATGTTTCCTAATTCAAGAGACTTTTCCTAGGATGGAATTCTACATTTCTTACATTATTTCAAAAGGAACTAATCTGGGCTGGATAGGTTGTGCATGTACACATATTTACACAGCATAGATTTACCTGCAGATGAATATATATGAACATATGTTGGATGTTAAAGCGGGATTCCACTTTTTTGCTTGGGATGGGAAAGTTTTAGATTGTGTCTCATGTGTTTTCTTGTGCTTTCATTAAGGAAATGTAACATTAATCTCTGTCCTTTGGTGACAAGTTGAGTTCACAACAGAGCCACATGGCTATATAAGATCTAACACCTTTCTATGTCATGCTTTTCGGTGCTGAAGTAAAGGGCCCCTAAAGTTACTTAATCTACAAATAAATAACAATGAAAAATGTTATTTTTGTCATATTGTGAGTCATATTGTAAAAATTATTTCCCTATGTGTGGAGTCTTTGTTTCAGCAGTCAGACAGGAATAATATAATTCATTTTTATAACTATCAAAACAACAAAAGTGCCTTCAGAAATATGAGGATTCCTGTGGTCTTTGATAAGAGCTCTAAGTCTGTAAATAGCTCTTTTTTTATTAGAAGGATAATTCTAGCCCTAGATTTTGTGTGTTGTAGCCCAGGGGCTAGAAAGGGTGTCACACTGAACTAAAGCTGTGAGGTTCACTGTATTGTAAGCAAGGGTGATGGTGGAATAAGTAGCCTAATTGTTTCTTTGGAATGACCGTGAGACCTCTCCTGTTGTGAATTACACATGGTTTTACCCTTTGACCTAAAAAGGCTCAGAAATGCCCGGCTGATCTCTTAAAGCTGTGCTGAAAGGTCCTATCAATGACAAGCTGGAACATTATATGTCAGGCGAGATGTGGGCCAATGAACATATTAAACTGCATTAATTACTCGCTGGACCTAGTTTCCGACAAATGTAATGTAATTTAACCTGTCACCATGTTGATAATCATTTAAAAAGAAGTGCAATATGGACAGCTGTCATTGATGATCCAACTTTTGTGCAAAGAGCCAGCATCCCCAGCATTGAAACAGTAAAGATAATAAAACAAGTGAAAGCCCAGTGACTGGGTAACTCCACCCCACCCTGCCACCCTCCCCTGGTGCTTACAATAAGAGAAAAACCTTATCCTGCCCAGGATACTGCACATTTTCTATAATTCTGTGGCTGCAAGGACCATCAATAGAACAGCTTTTCATACAGTGTGCACATGCCTTTCTGCCTGATCCAAGTTTCAGCAGATCCAAGATGGCGGTGCCCAGAGCTGGAATCGGGAATAAAATCGGAATTTTAACCTCCTCCCTCCCTGCCCTGCCCTGCTAGGGGAGGATGCCTGCTTACCATTACTGGTCACTGAACTTCCACTTTAAGCCTTTGTGGTCATAGTGGACCCTTTTTTATAGCCAATAAACAGTGCAAAAAGAAAGTACTTGTATCTACATAGAGACACTCCCCAGAATTTCTATATCTTTTGGATTACTCACCTTTATTACACGATTGTAAGCGCCGCCTGGGGCGTCCCTTCTGGTCTTGTGGTTTCAGGTGCCGAGTGATTCCCCGCAGCCTTCTACCATCCAGCTGGTGTCGGGGAGTCAGAAGGAGCACTCACCCTCACCCAGCAGAAGCGGCAGGGGCAGCCACGTGCGCAGGTGTATTGAGCTGCTCCTTCTCCCTCCCCTTGGACGGCTGTGCTGACAACCTTTTGTACTGGTAACACTTTATCTCAGTACACACGTGGTATCTCTTTGTTTACACTCTTGCATTTGCACTTTGTATCCATAATTATTGGAAAGCATAGGTGTTTTTTCACATATTACTTGTTGGTTTATATAAAATGTTATTTATTTCATTCACTTTATTAATCTTAACTGGATTGTGTATTATATATTTTGTACACTGGGCTTGTGCAATGAATTTGAATTATAGTTAGAAGGATATTTTTCAATTCCTCCTGGGTATACGGTGTGTGAGGCTCCTGGAATATTATAGATACATTTTTTGTTTGTTTTGGAGTATAACTTATATATTTTTTGTGCCTGCACAAAAACAAAACAGGGACCAATTATTACTTTTTTGGGGGGCCTCCATCCACATACTATATTGTTTTGTTTATTGATTACCAAAATTAGGTGAACATTGAGGGGAAGGAACAGCTCTGTTTTAAAGTGTCTCTTGTAATATGTGATGTTTTTATAGGTGCAATTGAATTTATTTCAATAAAGTGATTATATTTTGATATTATCGTGGTGCTCCCATTTTTAGAGGTAGGTGTGGTAGTTTATCCACAATATGGCCCCCCTCCAGACGCAAACAAACCCGCAGACCCAGCAGAGCTTCCAGCGGGTCTGAGGCGTGTTACGCCACTCCCAGGAGGACGTCCCGCCAGCAATGACCAGATTAAAAAGGTAAGTGTATTTTGTTTGTTTCCTGCACCTCTAAGTTTTATGTGGGCGTGTCTTTACTTATGTTCCCCTATTTGGTGCCGTGTTGTCCCTAATGTGACCTTAGCATTTTTATAGCATTTTTTGATAAATACAGGGATCTTAGCGATGTGCTTAGTGTTTTTTAGGGGGGATAACTTGTTTTGTATTTTTTTCTGCGTCTTTTAACATCCTCATCAGTTAGCCTGCAGAAATGTTTGTTTATTGTTTGTTTGTTTATTGAATAACTCATAGTTTTTGGTTACTGTTAAGTTCTTTTTTTTTTTTCTCTTTGTATTTTTTCATATAGGACATATGCCAACGGACTATGCCGACCATTGGCGCGGAAGGGAATCATTGTGGCGGAGATTAGGGCCACCGTGTCCTGGCGCTTTAAAGTCAACCTCCGGCCAAAGTCCATCCACCAAAGATGGTCGGACCTCAAGCACTGGGACCAGGCATTGGTCTACAGGCTCCATGATGCCTATGCCTCAGGTAAGTTAAGAATGTTGCACATCAAAGCTTGTTGTCTGAGAACAATCACGGACTTGTACTTAATGCCTCGTCTTCTTTTGTGTCTTCACAGAAAAGCAGCCTTCCCTCCACAAGCATGGCAAGGAGATTGTTCCCCGCCCTCCTAACTATGATCCCCGTGCAGCTGTGGGGCAGCAGCCTTCTCGCCATTGCAAGGTGGAAGATCCAGGGGTGAAAAGGGATAAGAATCTGGACGTTCCAGAGGAGTTGGCAGGTGAGGTGGGGGCTGTGTGGGTCATCAGCTCCTCTGATGAGGAGGAAACATCCTCATCAGTTAGCCTGCAGAAATGTTTGTTTATTGTTTGTTTGTTTATTGAATAACTCATAGTTTTTGGTTACTGTTAAGTTCTTTTTTTTTTTTCTCTTTGTATTTTTTCATATAGGACATATGCCAACGGACTATGCCGACCATTGGCGCGGAAGGGAATCATTGTGGCGGAGATTAGGGCCACCGTGTCCTGGCGCTTTAAAGTCAACCTCCGGCCAAAGTCCATCCACCAAAGATGGTCGGACCTCAAGCACTGGGACCAGGCATTGGTCTACAGGCTCCATGATGCCTATGCCTCAGGTAAGTTAAGAATGTTGCACATCAAAGCTTGTTGTCTGAGAACAATCACGGACTTGTACTTAATGCCTCGTCTTCTTTTGTGTCTTCACAGAAAAGCAGCCTTCCCTCCACAAGCATGGCAAGGAGATTGTTCCCCGCCCTCCTAACTATGATCCCCGTGCAGCTGTGGGGCAGCAGCCTTCTCGCCATTGCAAGGTGGAAGATCCAGGGGTGAAAAGGGATAAGAATCTGGACATCCCAGAGGAGTTGGCAGGTGAGGTGGGGGCTGTGTGGGTCATCAGCTCCTCTGATGAGGAGGAAATGTCTGGCAACTGAGAGGGCCAGTCTCAGGTGGGGAGTCCAGAGGTGGAGAAGGTGATTAACTCCCCACATCTAGATAAGGGTGCAGAAGTGGGAGTGGAGGAGTCTGGCCCCTCAGCAACCAAATTGCGAGAGCGAAGCCCACACTTTCTCCCCTTGCAGCCCTCCCTCGTTTGAGGACAGCACCTCGTTGCTTTTGTGTATTTAATTGTGTTTGATCTTTTTTGGAAATGACAAGTGTGTGTGTAATCTTTATATACTCTATTCTGTGTCAGGGCATCATAGTCCTGTTGTTTCCGCCAAACCCCTTCTGGAATTTTCACCAAGCCTATGTCAGGTAATATTACCATTAGGGATGAGCGAATCGATCCGGACGAACCCGGATTCGATCCGAATTTCAGGAAAAATTCGATTCGGATCGAATCCGAATTTCCCCGCGATTCGATCGCTCGAAGTTTTCCTTTAACATCCATTCATTTACATTACAGGCATTCTAAGATGGCGGACGGGACATGTCCAGACATGTAAGCTGGGGCAGTGTATGCTGGGACAGTCACATGCAGCCTATCAGCAGCCAGCAAGCCCGGTGACGTCACAGCTGTATTTAAGGCCGGCCATCTTGCTTTCCAGCCTCATTTCTCTATTGCATTCGTGAGAGACAGAACGCTGTGTAGCTGAGGGAGAGACAGACAGTTAGACAGGCAGGGACAGACAGGGACAGGCTGGAGACAGGCAGGAGACAGACAGGAGACAGACAGAAAGTCAGCGGAAAACAGGGAAAGGAATGGAAAATCGGAGGCTGTCATTTTTTTTTTTTTTTCATTCCGCCTGACAGCCAGGCTTTGTTAGCGTTTTCAGGCTGCTTATACTAACTAACTGTGCATATATACTGAACTGATCTTAAGTCTGCTGTGAGGCATCCCATTCTGTGACTAAAGCAGCCTCTGTTTAAGACCATATAAGCATTTGCTCTTATCATATTTGAAATTAGCCTGATAAAGACACTTTTGCTGGGCATAGTACTACTGGATCTTTTTTGGGGGGCATCCCATTCTGTGACTAAAGCAGCCTCTGTTTAAGACCATATAAGCATTTGCTCTTATCATATTTGAAATTAGCCTGATAAAGACACTTTTGCTGGGCATAGTACTACTGCATCTTTTTTGGGGGGCATCCCATTCTGTGACTAAAGCAGCCTCTGTTTAAGACCATATAAGCATTTGCTCTTATCATATTTGAAATTAGCCTGATAAAGACACTTTTGCTGGGCATAGTACTACTGCATCTTTTTTGGGGGGCATCCCATTCTGTGACTAAAGCAGCCTCTGTTTAAGACCATATAAGCATTTGCTCTTATCATATTTGAAATTAGCCTGATAAAGACACTTTTGCTGGGCATAGTACTACTGCATCTTTTTTGGGGGGCATCCCATTCTGTGACTAAAGCAGCCTCTGTTTAAGACCATATAAGCATTTGCTCTTATCATATTTGAAATTAGCCTGATAAAGACACTTTTGCTGGGCATAGTACTACTGCATCTTTTTTGGGGGGCATCCCATTCTGTGACTAAAGCAGCCTCTGTTTAAGACCATATAAGCATTTGCTCTTATCATATTTGAAATTAGCCTGATAAAGACACTTTTGCTGGGCATAGTACTACTGCATCTTTTTTGGGGGGCATCCCATTCTGTGACTAAAGCAGCCTCTGTTTAAGACCATATAAGCATTTGCTCTTATCATATTTGAAATTAGCCTGATAAAGACACTTTTGCTGGGCATAGTACTACTGCATCTTTTTTGGGGGGCATCCCATTCTGTGACTAAAGCAGCCTCTGTTTAAGACCATATAAGCATTTGCTCTTATCATATTTGAAATTAGCCTGATAAAGACACTTTTGCTGGGCATAGTACTACTGCATCTTTTTTGGGGGGCATCCCATTCTGTGACTAAAGCAGCCTCTGTTTAAGACCATATAAGCATTTGCTCTTATCATATTTGAAATTAGCCTGATAAAGACACTTTTGCTGGGCATAGTACTACTGCATCTTTTTTGGGGGGCATCCCATTCTGTGACTAAAGCAGCCTCTGTTTAAGACCATATAAGCATTTGCTCTTATCATATTTGAAATTAGCCTGATAAAGACACTTTTGCTGGGCATAGTACTACTGGATCTTTTTTGGGGGGCATCCCATTCTGTGACTAAAGCAGCCTCTGTTTAAGACCATATAAGCATTTGCTCTTATCATATTTGAAATTAGCCTGATAAAGACACTTTTGCTGGGCATAGTACTACTGCATCTTTTTTGGGGGGCATCCCATTCTGTGACTAAAGCAGCCTCTGTTTAAGACCATATAAGCATTTGCTCTTATCATATTTGAAATTAGCCTGATAAAGACACTTTTGCTGGGCATAGTACTACTGCATCTTTTTTGGGGGGCATCCCATTCTGTGACTAAAGCAGCCTCTGTTTAAGACCATATAAGCATTTGCTCTTATCATATTTGAAATTAGCCTGATAAAGACACTTTTGCTGGGCATAGTACTACTGCATCTTTTTTGGGGGGCATCCCATTCTGTGACTAAAGCAGCCTCTGTTTAAGACCATATAAGCATTTGCTCTTATCATATTTGAAATTAGCCTGATAAAGACACTTTTGCTGGGCATAGTACTACTGCATCTTTTTTGGGGGGCATCCCATTCTGTGACTAAAGCAGCCTCTGTTTAAGACCATATAAGCATTTGCTCTTATCATATTTGAAATTAGGCCTGATAAAGACACTTTTGCTGGGCATAGCACTACTTGTCCCTGCCAGGGCATCCCATTCTGTGACTACAGCAGCCTCTGTTTAAGACCATATAAGCATTTGCTCTTATTATATTTGAAATTAGGCCTGATAAAGACACTTTTGCTGGGCATAGCACTACTTGTCCCTGCCAGGTGTACTTACTGCTGGTTTTTAGGGCATCCCATTCTGTGACTACAGCAGCCTCTATTTAAGAACCTAACCATTTGCACCTATTCTAATTGAAATTAGGCATGATAAAGACACTTTTGCTGTGCATAGTCTTACTGCTGCCTGCCAGGTGCTCTCTGGTTTTTGGGACATCCCATTCTGTAACATACCATTAGCCTCTGCATTTACTGTAAGCTGCACAGTTATTTAAAGAAATTTGGCCTGTATGAGCCTGCTAACACACTGCTGCTGTGTGCATATATACTGATCTCAAGTCTGCTTGGGGCATCCCATTCTGTAACATACCATTAGCCTCTGCATTAACTGTAAGCTGCACAGTTATTTAAAGAAATTTGGCCTGTATGAGCCTGCTAACACACTGCTGCTGTGTGCATATATACTGATCTCAAGTCTGCTGGGGGCATCCCATTCTGTAACATACCATTAGCCTCTGCATTTACTGTAAGCTGCACAGTTATTTAAAGAAATTTGGCCTGTATGAGCCTGCTTACACACTGCTGCTGTGTGCATATATACTGATCTCAAGTCAGCTTTGGGGCATCCCATTCTGTAACATACCATTAGCCTCTGCATTAACTGTAAGCTGCACAGTTATTTAAAGAAATTTGGCCTGTATGAGCCTGCTAACACACTGCTGCTGTGTGCATATATACTGATCTCAAGTCTGCTTGGGGCATCCCATTCTGTAACATAACATAACCTACCTACCATACTAATCAGCTCTCTTATTTAAACTAAGCAGGCCTCTTGGAGGCTGATTGTCCACTTTTGGGTGTGCATTTATATTCGGTTTCATATACAGTGGGGTATCCCAATTTGTAAGATAACCTACCCCAACCATGTAAACTAAATAGGCCTGTTGCAGCCTGAGTTTCTCTGCTTGCGTATGGCCTGCATTACAATCTGTCTCTTTCAATGACACTGCTGCCTGGGGTATCCCAATTTGTAAGATAACCTACCCCAACCATGTAAACTAAAGGTTACGTCCTTCCAGAAGGAAAACTTATGCCGAACACTATTTTTGTTAGGGGCATTGACCTTTGGATTGATCGGCATGAAATTATTTTTTTTTTTTCAAAGTATGGCGCTGTAAAGAAGGTCAAAATGATGTCTCATACTTGGATTATTGTTACTTTTTGTTCAGCTTGAAATATAACAGGCCACACGGGCATCCCAAGGCACATGCTATTTTAAACCTATCTGTTATACAACATAAGCGTTGATCAGGCTACTTCAGTTTGCACTTGTTTTTGACTGCTTTTAATAAACCAGGCCGCAGGGCACCCCAAAGCTGCACCTTGCACCCTATCTGGTATACAACATAAGCGTTGATCAGCATCAGCTTCATTAAGCTACTTCAGTTTGCACTTCCTTTTTGACTGCTTTCATTTAACCAGGCCGCAGGGCACCCCAAAGCTGCACCTTGCACCCTACCTGTTTATACTAAATAAGCATCTACAGCCTCAGCTTTATTAAGTTATTGCATTTTGAATTGGTTTTGGTCTGCTTTAAATACACCAGGCCGCAGGGCATCCCAAACCTGCATGTTGCACCCCATCTGTTATACTAAATAAGCGTTGATCAGCATCAGCTTTATTAAGCTATTGCATTTTGCATTGGTTTTTGTACTGCTGCCAAAACACTAGCCCATATGGGCATCCCAAACCAGCACATGTCACCCTATCTGTTATACTAAATAAGCTTCTACAGGCCCTTTTTTTATTTATTTATTTTTATTTATATAGAGCTGCAATAGCTTATATTGTGAGGTTAATTTGCCATTTTGCAGCATAATATAGAGCAGCCCCTGTGTAAATCTGAGGGGCAATAGCTTATATAGTGAGGTAAATTTGCCATTTTGCTTCGTTATATAGAGCAGGCCCTGTGTAAATCTGAGGGGCAATAGCTTATATTGTGAGGTTAATTTGCCATTTTGCAGCATAATATAGAGCAGGCCCTGTGTAAATCTGAGGGGCAATAGCTTATATTGTGAGGTTAATTTGCCATTTTGCAGCATAATATAGAGCAGCCCCTGTGTAAATCTGAGGGGCAATAGCTTATATTGTGAGGTAAATTTGCCATTTTGCAGCATAATATAGAGCAGCCCCTGTGTAAATCTGAGGGGCAATAGCTTATATAGTGAGGTAAATTTGCCATTTTGCTTCGTTATATAGAGCAGCCCAGTTGCCATCTAAATCAACTACTGTCCGGCCAGTACAGCTTTTCCAGGGCAAACTCTGCTAGTTGCGGGCACAAGTCAAGTTTGGCTTCCCAGCAAATCCAGTGGATCTTGAAGGTGTGTTGGCATGGTCATGTCAAGGTATGACATGACCTGCTGTTTGAGGTCCAGCTCCAGGTCTTCCTGCTGCTCATGAGTAGACTCACTATGCGGGTGTAGAAAGCTACTCACTAGCGACTGAAGACTGAGGCTGCTGCTGATGGAGCTGCTGCTGCTGCTCCTTCCACCCCCCCAGCAGCCATGGCAGTGGAAGGTGATCGCAGACTTCCCCCCGAGTCAGACCTGCGGGAGTATGGGCCATGGCGCAGATAGACATCGCCCAACTGACTACGTTGGATGTCTCTGTAGTAGGTCAGTTTGTCCTCCCTCTCAGTGGGCGTAAAAAATGCCCCCATTTTGTGCCGGAAGCGAGGGTCCAATAAGTTGGAGAGCCAGAAGTCTTCCCGCTGACAAATGGAGACAATTCTGCGCTCACTAGTACGCATGCATGTGAGCATGCATCGTGCCATTTGTGCAAGTGACTCGGAGGGACTACCTGTCTCCATCTCCACTGTAAACTGCCATGGTGTGTCTGGGTCCTCTGTCTCGCCTTACTCACAACCCTCTAGCTCCTGTGGCTGCTCCTGCTCCTCCTCTCCTGTCAGATGACTAGATAAAATGGTCATTTTGTGAAACCTAAACTGTGGTTTGCTGTGCCCCACCCCCTCCTCCTCCTCCACTTCAGCCCCCACAGGCTTCATGTGGCTGTGAAATGTATGTGCCATGTCTCCAGTGCCCTGACCAGCCATGGTTTCCAACATGTGTTGTAGTACATGAAGCAGTGGAATCTCATCGTTCATCTCATAGTCCTGGCAACTGACTAATAACGTAGCTTCCTCAAAGGGCCTGAGCAAACGGTCGGTGTCACGTATGAGCTGCCAATGGTTTACATTGAATTTACACAGGGGTGTCCCCCTATCCGTTTGGATCATCCAGAAATCCGTGATGGCTTTTCTCTGTTCCTATAGTGCAGTGGTCCTCAACCCTGTCCTCAAGGCCCACCAACATGTCATGCTTTTTGGATCTCCAAATAGCCAGCTCTATTGCTCTGCAGCTGCACTAATTACTCCACCTGTGCATCTTTGTGGAGATCTGCAAAACCTGGCCTGTTGGTGGGCCTTGAGGACAGGGTTGGGGACCACTGCTATAGTGGATCCTGCATATGGAGGGTGGAATTCCAACGGGTGGAAACATCGCAAATCAGACTATGGTGGGGTACACCGTTGTGACGCTGAGGCTCAATAAGGTTGTGCTTGGTGGTGTAGGAGTGCCAGAAGTGCATGCTAACTTTCTTTCCTGTTGTTCTTTCAGATGGGGGCAAGACTTAAAAACTAGACTGAACACGTGTGCCATGTCAGGACGCATGACTCTGGCTTCCTTGTCGCAGCGCAAACAAGATGTTCTTCCAAGTGTAATGCAGCAGGCTGGACTTATGGTGACGCTGTCTGAGAGGAGAAATCCCTCAGACATCAAGATAAAAAATTCCAAGAATGTTTGAGGGCTAATTATTCAGAGGCAAATGATAGCTAGTTGTTTCTGATTTAATTACAAGGTGGAAACACACCCTCAAACAAAACTTCACTTTGGCAATACTATTGCATTTGTCTATTCATAATTTTATGTATATACACTAACTAACCTACTTTTTCTCCACAGGATGCTGCATGAAACACTGCCACATCGCTGAGTAGCTGATTTTTCCGAACAACAGTCCGCAATAATCTGCTGCTGCTGCCGCCGCCACCGCCGCAGACTCCAGGGACCCTCTTCCACTACCTCGGCTTGCAACACCTCCTCCCACGACACTCTCCTCATCACTAATTGCCGGCTAGTGGAAGAAGAGGCGAGTGTCTCCTCCACTTCTTGGCTGGGCAGTAGCTGCTAAATTTTATGATTATCAGATCTTCATCAATGGATAGTGGAGCTGAACCCAAAGCATAAAAGTCAGACAACAGACAGTTGACTGGGGGTGTCAGATGCCACTTGTGATGCAGTGGACTGCTTTTGCAGCACTTCCAGACAAAGTTGCTTCATTGGCTGACACAATGACTGGTAAAGCTGTGGAACATATGGTTTAAAAGCAAAAATAACCATTTGTTTTTATATGAAAAAGACCCTGGTTTATACATAGTTTTTTTTTTTTCCAGAGACTGCCCTGCGTGGAAATGAATGGCGCATGGATCATCCAAGCTTTCGTCCCAACAATGCCTGATGTATTCCAGTAGATTGATGACGGGGCCAGACCTACACTAAAGAAAGATGGATCGTGCAAAACAGATTTAAGGCGCTGCTCTCCAGTTACAGACATTCCTCCGCATCGGACCACAAGTAAGTATTAATAAAAAATCCTTTACGTTACTCTTACTTTTTATTAATATTCTTCGGATAAGACGGATCAGACATGATTCCAGATTAAAAATTCCAAGAATTTTTGAGGGCTAATTAGTCAGAGGCAATGATACCTTCTTGTTTCTGATTTAATTAAAAGGTGGAAACACACCCTCAAACAAAACTTCACTTTGGCAATACTTTTGCATTTGTTTATTCATAATTTTATGTAGATATTACTAACTAAGCTACTTTTTCTCCACATGACTCTCCACAGGGTGTGATTCATCCAATTTTTGGGCTCCTGAAGCCAACCCCAGGGTCTCTTTAAAGTAATGTTTGGGCTCCTGCTGCTGCTGCTGCCAACTTCTGCCAACTCCAGGGTGTGATTCATCCAATTTTTGGGCTCCTGAAGCCAACTCCAGTGTATATTTGGGCTCCTGCTGCTGCCAACTCCAGGGTGTGATTCATCCAATTTTTGGGCTCCTGAAGCCAACCCCAGTGTCTCTTTAAAGTAATATTTGGGCTCCTGCTGCTGCCAACTCCAGGGTGTGATTCATCCAATTTTTGGGCTCCTGAAGCCAACCCCAGGGTCTCTTTAAAGTAATATTTGGGCTCCTGCTGCTGCTACTGCCAACTTCTGCCAACTCCAGGGTGTGAATCATCCAATTTTTGGGCTCCTGAAGCCAACCCCAGGGTCTCTTTAAAGT
Source organism: Gastrophryne carolinensis (assembly GCA_027917425.1). NCBI lineage: Eukaryota > Metazoa > Chordata > Amphibia > Anura > Microhylidae > Gastrophryne > Gastrophryne carolinensis. The sequence continues at coordinate 269,722,257 of CM051239.1, read as the reverse complement.
AATATTTGGGCTCCTGCTGCTGCTGCTGCCAACTCCAGGGTGTGATTCATCCAATTTTTGGGCTCCTGAAGCCAACCCCAGTGTATATTTGGGCTCCTGCTGCTGCCAACTCCAGGGTGTGATTCATCCAATTTTTGGGCTCCTGAAGCCAACCCCAGGGTCTCTTTAAAGTAATATTTGGGCTCCTGCTGCTGCTACTGCCAACTTCTGCCAACTCCAGGGTGTGATTCATCCAATTTTTGGGCTCCTGAAGCCAACCCCAGGGTCTCTTTAAAGTAATATTTGGGCTCCTGCTGCTGCTACTGCCAACTTCTGCCAACTCCAGGGTGTGAATCATCCAATTTTTGGGCTCCTGAAGCCAACCCCAGGGTCTCTTTAAAGTAATATTTGGGCTCCTGCTGCTGCTACTGCCAACTTCTGCCAACTCCAGGGTGTGAATCATCCAATTTTTGGGCTCCTGAAGCCAACCCCAGGGTCTCTTTAAAGTAATATTTGGGCTCCTGCTGCTGCTGCTGCCAACTCCAGGGTGTGATTCATCCAATTTTTGGGCTCCTGAAGCCAACCCCAGTGTATATTTGGGCTCCTGCTGCTGCCAACTCCAGGGTGTGATTCATCCAATTTTTGGGCTCCTGAAGCCAACCCCAGTGTATATTTGGGCTCCTGCTGCTGCCAACTCCAGGGTGTGATTCATCCAATTTTTGGGCTCCTGAAGCCAACCCCAGGGTCTCTTTAAAGTAATGTTTGGGCTCCTGCTGCTGCTGCTGCTGCCAACTTCTGCCAACTCCAGGGTGTGATTCATCCAATTTTTGGGCTCCTGAAGCCAACTCCAGTGTATATTTGGGCTCCTGCTGCTGCCAACTCCAGGGTGTGATTCATCCAATTTTTGGGCTCCTGAAGCCAACCCCAGTGTCTCTTTAAAGTAATATTTGGGCTCCTGCTGCTGCCAACTCCAGGGTGTGATTCATCCAATTTTTGGGCTCCTGAAGCCAACCCCAGGGTCTCTTTAAAGTAATATTTGGGCTCCTGCTGCTGCTACTGCCAACTTCTGCCAACTCCAGGGTGTGAATCATCCAATTTTTGGGCTCCTGAAGCCAACCCCAGGGTCTCTTTAAAGTAATATTTGGGCTCCTGCTGCTGCTGCTGCCAACTCCAGGGTGTGATTCATCCAATTTTTGGGCTCCTGAAGCCAACCCCAGTGTATATTTGGGCTCCTGCTGCTGCCAACTCCAGGGTGTGATTCATCCAATTTTTGGGCTCCTGAAGCCAACCCCAGGGTCTCTTTAAAGTAATATTTGGGCTCCTGCTGCTGCTACTGCCAACTTCTGCCAACTCCAGGGTGTGATTCATCCAATTTTTGGGCTCCTGAAGCCAACCCCAGGGTCTCTTTAAAGTAATATTTGGGCTCCTGCTGCTGCTACTGCCAACTTCTGCCAACTCCAGGGTGTGAATCATCCAATTTTTGGGCTCCTGAAGCCAACCCCAGGGTCTCTTTAAAGTAATATTTGGGCTCCTGCTGCTGCTACTGCCAACTTCTGCCAACTCCAGGGTGTGAATCATCCAATTTTTGGGCTCCTGAAGCCAACCCCAGGGTCTCTTTAAAGTAATATTTGGGCTCCTGCTGCTGCTGCTGCCAACTCCAGGGTGTGATTCATCCAATTTTTGGGCTCCTGAAGCCAACCCCAGTGTATATTTGGGCTCCTGCTGCTGCCAACTCCAGGGTGTGATTCATCCAATTTTTGGGCTCCTGAAGCCAACCCCAGTGTATATTTGGGCTCCTGCTGCTGCCAACTCCAGGGTGTGATTCATCCAATTTTTGGGCTCCTGAAGCCAACCCCAGGGTCTCTTTAAAGTAATATTTGGGCTCCTGCTGCTGCTACTGCCAACTTCTGCCAACTCCAGGGTGTGAATCATCCAATTTTTGGGCTCCTGAAGCCAACCCCAGGGTCTCTTTAAAGTAATATTTGGGCTCCTGCTGCTGCCAACTCCAGGGTGTGATTCATCCAATTTTTGGGCTCCTGAAGCCAACCCCAGTGTCTCTTTAAAGTAATATTTGGGCTCCTGCTGCTGCTGCTGCCAACTCCAGGGTGTGATTCATCCAATTTTTGGGCTCCTGAAGCCAACCTCAGGGTCTCTTTAAAGTAATATTTGGGCTCCTGCTGCTGCTGCTGTCAACTCCTGCCAACTCCAGGGTGTGATTCATCCAATTTTTGGGCTCCTGAAGCCAACCCCAGGGTCTCTTTAAAGTAATATTTGGGCTCCTGCTGCTGCTACTGCCAACTTCTGCCAACTCCAGGGTGTGATTCATCCAATTTTTGGGCTCCTGAAGCCAACCCCAGGGTCTCTTTAAAGTAATATTTGGGCTCCTGCTGCTGCTACTGCCAACTTCTGCCAACTCCAGGGTGTGAATCATCCAATTTTTGGGCTCCTGAAGCCAACCCCAGGGTCTCTTTAAAGTAATATTTGGGCTCCTGCTGCTGCTACTGCCAACTTCTGCCAACTCCAGGGTGTGAATCATCCAATTTTTGGGCTCCTGAAGCCAACCCCAGGGTCTCTTTAAAGTAATGTTTGGGCTCCTGCTGCTGCTGCCAACTCCAGGGTGTGATTCATCCAATTTTTGGGCTCCTGCTGCTGCCAACTCCAGTGTCTCTTTAAAGCAATGTTTGGGCTCCTGCCCCTCATAGTGATGCCACTTCAACTCTCTTGAATTCAATTGTGCCGCTCTGCGATTCTATTAGCGATGCCTCTGATCTGCATGTGATATTTATTCAAAGTATTATTTAACTAACCCAGCACGCATCCTGTGCGTGTTACAGCAAGGCTGAATGGTTTACAACCCTATTGAGGCTCTAGGAGGCTCAGAAATAGCCGTTTTTAATAGCGATTCGTCGCGAATTTATTCGGGTCGAAACGATTTTTGTCGGAAAATTCGGCGAATCAGTCGAATCGAATTTTTCAAAAGTTCGCTCATCTCTAATTACCATGCACATACAAACAGATGCCAATCAGTAATTTTATATGTTTCTAGAAAACATACTCCACAGATAACTTAATCTAAATTAATTTTCTTGTTATCGTTTTTGTTTAGGATTATCACAGCTCCCGAGATTCCCGCTGGCACATTCCTTGGGCGTAAAAACCTGCCTTGTCCCCACCAGCATGAAGTTGGGTCCAGCAGCATGGGCCAAAGCCAGAGCTGTGGTGGTAAGTTACATATGTCCCCTATTGTAACTGTAGTTGCCTTGGTGATCTTTCTATCAGTTTAACGAAACAAAGGATTCATTGTGTTCCATTAACAATTATGTTATGTGGCACATTTTTTTCATTGCTTAATTTAATGCTTGTCTCAGTCTGACATTTTCTCAGGTATGCAGGTATGTATGTTTAGACATGAATCCTTAACCCTAATTGTACCTTGGCCCATAAATCCACTAATGGCTCTTGGACCTGTATAGAGTCCCTGACATAGGGCCTGATGCAGAGCCTCCTCTGAACTGCCCTTAAAACCCTCCGATTGTCCGGGTCTCCCGTTTGAATCGTGGCTCAAATGTGATGCAGAGCCTCCGTCGGAATGGCTCCCTAACTGATCCGTCAATTTCACTTTACTCTGAAAGCTTTTTTTGCTCTCTCGGGTGCCTTCAATTTGATCGGGGCTCCCGGTCACGTTCACACGGGCGGCCCGTTTTTCCCTGATTTTTCCTGCCTTTTTGAACGTACCTGCTTGGTTTCCGTCGTATTTGACCTTCCATTTTGGTGGTTTTAGCAAGTATACTTACATCTCCATGGCTCTTCAGTTGCCAATCTGGCTACACGCTAGCGCACATCCCTCAAACTCCATTGGAATATGCATATGGCCACAAATGCAATTCTGACACACATTTTTTTTTCTTTTTGTTTTTTTGTGGGGGTTTCCTTGTCCTTAATGCATACCTTAATCATCTAGTAGTTCCTTCTTCCTTGTCCTTAATGCATACCTTAATCATCTAGTAGTTCCTTCTTCCTTGTCCTTAATGCATACCTTAATCATCTAGTAGTTCCTTCTTCCTTGTCCTTAATGCATACCTTAATCATCTAGTAGTTCCTTCTTCCTTGTCCTTAATGCATACCTTAATTATCTTGTAGTTCCTTCTTCCTTGTCCTTAATGCATACCTTAATCATCTAGTAGTTCCTTCTTCCTTGTCCTTAATGCATACCTTAATCATCTTGTAGTTCCTTCTTCGTTGGCTTTAATGCATACCTTAATTATCTTGTAGTTCCTTCTTCCTTGGCTTTAATGCATACCTTAATTATCTTGTAGTTCCTTCTTCCTTGGCTTTAATGCATACCTTACTTGTTTGTGTTTTTTTCTGTTTTATTGTCCCATATCTAAACCTTTTGTGTGTCATGTAAATGTGTGCTGATGTTGTGTGATGGTACTTTTGCAGGAAAGACAACTCTCGAAATATTAATAATTTTTTATTAATAACCTTTTTTGGTTTTGCGTTAGTTGTGTTTTTTTGTAAACATTTTTGTTTAAACATAAAAATAAAATTATTTACATTTTTAAAGTAAAAAAAAAGAAATTAGGCCTCGGGGCCTGTAGCCTGTTGTTTTCTTGGATCTGTGAATGAAAAACAACATTACTTTACGCGGGGCTGGCTCGTCAGATGTGCGTTTTGTTTTACTGGCTGTGATGGCGTTTTACTACGATGTCTAAATAAAGGAGGATGATTTTACTCACCTAACCTTGTGGCTGGCACTTCTCATTGAATTACTTTAGCATTGTTTATTGTGTTTGGTTTTTTGGTGTTTTTTTTTGGGCACTTTTTAAACCGGACCTTCTGCGTGATTTAATGAAAAGCCCAAACTCTTTAAAAAAGTTGACACAGCATCTTAAACTAATATATATAAATTTTTTAGTCAATCAATTATTATTCTTTCCCCCACTGGGCTGCAACTCAGTTCAGGAATTTAGGATACGTGCAACGCCATGTTGACTCTGAAGCATCACACTTACTGAGGAGAGGAGAGTGGGATAAGGTACAGGGGGTGGGTTATAGCTGTGCTTTGCTCACACAGAGCAGAGCTGTGCTCTGGAAAAGGTTGGTAAGATGATTTGTAAGGTGGACAATCTGTATGTACAGGGTGTGGGAAATATCTAAGATAGCCTCTTATTCATAGTTAAGGTCTGGTTTAAGGGCTTTTTGGGATAAATTTTACTGGAAATGTTAAAGCTTTTTAGTTTTCAAATGGTATTGTTTGCTCATTTTCTTTAGTTTAAATAAACACCACTTACAAGGTTTAGGCTGCACATTGCGTCGGGGGCGGAATCTCCCTTCATCCTCCCTCTGTGGCAGTTGGGAATCTGTATGGATGACAAACACACTGATATTAGAGACTGTTGTTCTTTCATTAATATAATATTAAGTTAGGCTTCTAGGTATCAATCTACTCACCTTCCCCAGCAACCTCTTCCTCCTCGCCCCCTTCCTCACTCATCCCTTGGGATGTTCCAGCGACGTCTGAATCTACAACAATAGTGCACATGAATATCTGTATTTAATGCATGTCTTACCACATATCTAACTATATTTCCCTTACCGGAGTCAGGTTGAGGCTCTGTTCTGCTCGACTCCCTGCCGTCAGATCCCCCCCTCCCCTGCATGCTGAGGTCCAGCGGCTCCTCCGAGTCACTTACAGAGGAGGGGGTGGCCGTTGACACTGGCGGTGGGCCACCTACACCTTCACCTGTTTCGCCCAACACTGGGCTGCGTGTCCTGGTCCGGCGGAACCGTATATTCCATTCATAGGCTGAAATACAAACACAAACATTAAACCACGCCCACGCACTGCCAGGGTTATAGGTGCATTTACATTTTCAACACTTACATGGGAAATGTTTGTCGAAGTACCGCCTCACCCGGGGCTTATGCCTTCTTTTTAAATCAGACCAGTGTTGGGCGATCTGGGTGAAGGTATAGGTGGTTTGGGATCGGCGTTCTATCGCGTCCACCACCTCCAGGGCCAACGTCCGTTTGGCATAATCTGAGGGCAGGAAGTCGTAGCGATTCCTCAGCATCATCTGTTATTAAAAAATACAAGGACCCACCATTAATCCCCAAAATACATTAATATGTTTCCTGCCCTAAATAAAGTCACTTTATTAACCTCTTGCTGACTCACATTGCCCTAGTTCTGCTATCTGCATCTAGCCTAGTTTGTAGCTGCGTACATGTGTTAAACTAAGGTGGGCTTGTATTTAACGTGACAAACTAAGTTGTTCAAGACTATTCTTGCGCTTTGTTTTTTTTTTATTACAAGAAATGTGTGCGCGCACATAAACGCACGCTCGCCTACTCACATCCATGATGATTTTGTCCTGCTCCTGAGTGAAGATGGCGGCCGACATCTTTGTTTTCTTTTCAAGGTTTATCAGTGACGAGCCCCCGCGGTGACGTGCATGCGTGCGCACACGCGCACGCAGGCACCAAGGAACACACCCACACGGGCCACATATTTAAAGCGCAAGGCCCTCAGCTCAGTGTTGTATACCATATCAATCTGGCCAGACATAAAGGGAGCCAAAAAAGCCATCAAAGCCCCGAGCCACATAGCAGGCGCACACATGGCTCATCAAAAAAAAGCCAAAAGAGAAGACACAAGACACATGCCCCAACTAAAACGGTGGGTACTCCACAGCCACAGGAACATTCTAAAAAACGCAGGAGCAAAGATACCACAACACATTCTCCACCACCTGCCAAAAAAAACAGACCTCCAAAGGGTGCCAAATCGTTTTAAACACTGCAGCATCCTCAACCGCAACACAGCAAGCATACACACAAAAGCAAACACATCAGCAAGGGTAAGCGTAGTGCCAAACCCTCCACCCCACCAAGGTAACCCACCCCTCCACCTCAACCTTCTGGTTCTCCCAATTCAAGTACCTCAGAAACATCATCCAGCTCAACAGGTGAGAGCTCAACAGGAACCCATACATTAACCCACAGCAGCACACACACAACACATCACCATCCCCCATAAGCCCAAGACACACACACAACTCCCCAGATAGTCAACCATCAATTTCCACAGATGCAGGGGACACAACACACCCATGTGGGCGACAACTACGCCGTGGCTCACTAACTGCACGATTTTGCGATGCTCAAAGCATGGCTGGTGCAAATGCAGTTTGTGAGCATTATGATGCCCTATTTGGCCGGACCTCCAAATCAACCACTAAGCAGGCTAAGGTGGAGATCCTGACGAATATTTGGCGGCAAGTAAATAGTGTGGGATCTGTCCGGCGAGATATTCCACAAATCCAAAGGAAATTTGGGGACCTTAAATGTTATAGCCAAAAAAAAAAGGGACATGCGCCGGGAGCAGAGGTAAAGCCCATTTTAAATGCCTTTATAGTTGCATTCATAACAGGATGTAACACTTATTAGGTGTGATTTAATCTTCCCCTGCCAGCAGACAGGGGGTGCCTTACCCACAAAAATAATCCTAACACCCGCCGAGGAACATGTCTATACATACATACACCCTGCCAACGTCCAGGGGCCTGCAAGAGGCACACGACACAGACCGGAATGTAAGGTCCCAAGGTGAGTTTGAAATTTCCATGAGCTTTTAAAATGAGGGGCAAAAGCCAGTGTTAGGCTAGACAACACACTCTACTTTGGGGTAAATATAATCTTAAATTCTCAATTCCAAGGCCAAAGGCAACAGGACACACAAGGCCAAGCAACCCCTGCCTTAACCCCGAAGGCAAGGCCAAACCAGGATTCAACAGCACGAACCCAAAATGAGGATTTGGAGGAGGTAAGTCAATGGTCCTTTGTGATTACTTTTAACTTTGAACTAGGAACGATTGGTGTGCCATCCAAAAAGTAAAATGAAACTATATTTATTAACAGCACAGAGTAAGCACACCCATAATAGAAGATATCCGAGATTTTAAGGAGGACAACCCACATCTGTTACCAACCACTACTGAGCCAGTGGCCGCAACGCAGTCAACACAGCCACAACCACCACATCCACAACCTCTTTCCTAACCCGAAACAACCACCCAGCCCACTGCTAGAACCCATACCAGGCGCCAGATTAGCCAAAGAGTGCAACTGCAAATTATGGAGGAAGCGTGGCGCAAGGAAAATATAGCTTTTGCAGCAAGCACACAGCAATTCAATGCCACTGTGTGCACACAATTAACCAACATAAGTACCCAATTACAGGTATTAAACCGAAATGTGTCTGCCCTTACCAGCCATATGGTTGACCTATTCCAACAGTGGCAGCACATTAAGGAAAGCCTGGCACACATTGCTGCAAATATTGTTCCACACCAGCATTCATCTGTACCATCCTCCCACACATACCACTAAAGATTTTGGTTACAATATCTGTCCCCACGTGTAAGTTTCCTTTTTTCAAAAAAAAAAAAATGAAAACTAACAATTTGTTTAAGCACAATAAAAAGTAAGCCAAAAAAACACTTGTGTTGTATGCAAATACATTCTCAACAAGTTGTGCACGTATGGTTTGTGCGGTGCCACTTTGGCTGCCTGATAAAGGAGGGGTGTGCTCTTCAGCAAGAAAAATATGATCGGCAGGCAGGTCAGAATATCTGGTAACCCTGCTACGAATGGCCAGGTTGTGTAGTATCCCGCAAGCGAATACAATTTGTATGACCTTGGCCGGCCTATATTGGAATGCCCCCCCCCAGTCTGATCTAGACAGCGAAAACGCATCTTGAGCAAAACAAATGCTCGCTCAACCACCGAGCGAGTCCTCCTATGGGCAGTATTCTAGCGCTCCTCTGCCTGGGAAGATGGGTGCAGGATGGGGTTCAGCATCCAGGGGAGCAAAGGATAGCCAGAGTCACCTGCAAAAAAAAAAAAAAAAAAATTTATAACAACTCCCAACGTTTAGGGGTGCATAGCAACATTATTAAAGAGGGACAAATAGGTGAGCGGGCTAGTGTTGGAAAAGACATTTGGAATGAGGCTACCTGCACATCCAACCTGGACACTCCTTAAACATGTCTGTGGGATGGTACTTACATAAGAGGGCAAGAACAGGACGCAATAGGGTACAATAACTTAACCGATTTAATTTAAAGCTCAATAATTAGGCTAAAAATATACTACGAAAATAGTTACAAAATAATGTGTTAATGGAAAAAACACAGTCAGACAAGGTGGGCAACCAATACAAGTTTCATACACATACCCAGTAGCCAGCCACCAAAAAGATCGCCAGATTTGAATCGCTCATCTAGGCAGGAATTCCACAAGATGTGCGCATCATGCGTCGAGCAGGGAAAGGGAAACGAGTCCCAAAAACCAATTCAGGGCAGCCAGTGCCTGCACATTTATGCTATGTCCCATCTTCCAATTCCTGCACACAGGCAATAAAAAAAAAATTAGGGAGACCCTGTAAAAAGGACCCCCCCAAAAAAACCCTAAAATATATCAAATACTCATGCCATCGATGTCCAAAGGCGTGTGGTGCAGCCTGGTTTCTGCCATACTCAGCAGGACAAGACCGCGGAGCTGGCGCCGCTGATGTGCTCCAACAGAGGACTGCATATTATTGCCCGAGTGCAAATACGGCTGCTCTGACTTGCCGTAAGTGAAGGCTCGGCGGCCCCATTTTATTAGGCTGATTTCAATCGGAAATCAAGGCGCTGCATCACTGAAAAAAACGGACCAATGAACGAGGCGTCCGTTTTCCCGGGAAACAGCCTCGTGCGAGCCGATAATCGGAAAGGCGGCTGAGCGCACACCTGAGCGCATAAGCGCACACTAAAATCAACGTAGCACCCTTTCCTGACCCGATCAAAGCCCAAAACCAACGGGAAAACGCACGGGGGAGCTGAACGGGGAGGCTCTGCATCAAGCCTTATCTGGTCAAAACATGTACATGTTATTGTCTTGTGGCTAAAACTCAGACTAATCATTAGTGTATATTGAAATTAGTTAAGCCATCTTGGCTTTCAAGCAGAATGCATGTGGAAGTCCACACAACACTGGCAAAATAAAGTAACACTGGCTTGAGTTTATATTTGGCAATAGCAACATTATTGCCCTTATTCATCAAGCGATAGCGCCAGGTAGTGTCTGACGAGCGCCAGGTAGCGGCAGCTAACGGCGACTACCGACTCAAGTACGCCCGCGGCGGTCACAATGACGCATTTATCAAGCAAAATGAGGCTAGCGCCGGCGAGAGCGACGGCTAGCGCGGCATTCATCATGAAGCCGCCTGGACCGAACAGCGCCGCTGCAAATTCCCTCACAGCGCCAGGTATGAGCTGTCGCTCCCTGGCGATGTCCAATGCATTTCAATGGAGCAATCTATAATAATTCATGATTAATTGGTAATATTTTTTTTTTTATTTTTTTAATGTCAAAAATTCGGAGACCATTTCTGCAATGTTAGGATTTATTTTTAAGTCAAAAAAAAAAAAAAAAAAAATATGTGCAGAATTGATCTAACAGGTCTGAGATTAATGTATTCATATAACGGGATGATTCTAAAAACATGTATAATGTTACATTCACAAAATATGGTTGTTTAGGGGTTAAAAACTAGTTAATACAGATCGCCGCCAGCGCTCTGGGGTTTAAACAAGGAATGGACAGCGACAGCACATTCGGAGCGTGATTTTTTGATGAATATGAAGCTAGCCGTTCGCTCTGGCCATTCGTTGTCAGGCGCTCACATACAACGCTGGACCTGTGAAACAGCGACTCCCCAGCCCGTATTCAACATTACCGCACACCGACTGAGTCGCTGTCATCAAGCTAATGTCGGCCAAGCACAGCGAATACTGTCTGGCGCTGAAAAAATCACGCTACAGTCGCTCATCTGTCGCTACCTGGCGCTATTGATGAATCGGCCTCCCCGTGTGTTTCATTGGGCAAAAACACACTAGTTGAGTTTTTTATCTGCTGACACATGTATGTGTTAAATGTATCAATGTTTGGTATTGTATAATTTTTTAAGAAGGTTTTTAGTGTCCCATGTTTAATGATTGTTGGCTCTGGACTATGGGCCTGATGCAGAGCCTCCCCTGAACTGACCTTAAAAGCTTTCGATTATCCGGGGCTCCCGTTTGAATCGTGGCTCAAATGTGATGCAGAGCCTCCGTCGGAATGGCTCCCTAACTGATCCGTCAATTTGTCTTTACTCGGGAAGTTTTTTTGCTCTCTCGGGTGCCTTCAATTTGATTGGGGCTTCCGTTCCCGTTCACACGGGCGGCCCGTTTTTCCCTGCTTTTTCCTTGGTTTTTGAACGTACCTGCTTGGTTTCCGTCGTATTTGACCTTCCATTTTGGTGATTTTTTCAAGTATACTTACATCTCCATGGCTCTTCAGTTGGAAATATAGCTACACGCAAGCGCACATCCCTAAACCTCCATTGGAATATTCATATGGCACCAACTGCCAATTTGACACATATATATATTGTCAAATTTATTTTTGGGTGTTCCTTCTTCCTTGCCATTAATGCATACCTTAATCTCTTTGGTGTTCCTTCTTCCTTGCCATTAATGCATACCTTAATCTCTTTGGTGTTCCCTTGCCTTTAATGTTTACCGTAATTGGTTGTGAGTTTTTCTGATTTTTTGTCCCATATCTAAACCTTTTGTGTCATGTAAATGTGTGATGATGTTGTGTGATTGTACATTTGCAGGAAAGACAACTCACAAAATCTGTTTATGTTTTTTTTAATAATTTTTTTTTTTTTTTTTGGTTTTGTGGTTTTGAGATTTTTTTTTTCATAAAACAAAAGTAAAAAACTTTTTTGTGTTTTTCTTTGATCTGTGAATGAAAAACAACATTAGTTTAGCATTGTTTTTATGGTTTGGTTGGGCGTTGTTTTTTTGGGGCCCTTTTTAAACCGGACCTTCAGCGTGATTTATTGAAAAGCCCAAACTCTAAAAAAACGATTCCGCAGCATCATCTGTAAAAAAAAGATACAAGGACCCACCATTAATCCACAAAATACATTAACAAGTTTCCTGGCCTAACTAAAGTCACTTTATTAACCTCTTGCTGCCTCACATTGCCCTAGTTCTTCTATCTGCATGTAGCCTAGTTTGTAGCTGCGTACATGGGTTAAACTAAGGTGGGCTTGTATTTAACGTGACAAACTAAGTTGTTTCAGACTATTCTTGCGCTTTGTTTTTTTTTATTATAAGGTATGTGTGAGCGCACATAAACGCACGCTCGCATACTCACATCCATGATGATGTCGTCCTGCTCCTGTGTAAAGATGGCATAGCTCCTGGTATAGCTCTGACGTTCCCCCGCAGTGACGTGCAGGACATCCCAAATTGGAATGCCCCAGAGACATGATGCCTGTAACCCAGCCCTGGATTTCTTCACACTCCAAAGGGCTGGGTTACATGGGTTTTGGCCTGCTTTAAAACATCATGACCAAATCAGGTTAGGATGGAATAACCCACCTCCTTTACATTATTATTAAAGTAACACAGGTTCCCTCACATAAAGCAGAACAAAACCCAGAGCGGCCACTGGTCTTCCCCCTGGAAATCCCAGATCGGGATGCCCCACTGTGTGAAACCCTTTTTACTGAGACTTTACTCAGAAATGGCAGACTCCCTCTCTTAAAGCGGAACAAGCCATGATTAGTTTAATGACCTTTGCAGGCGTATATTGTAGTGCCCCACCAGTCTGATCAAGACAACGGAACCTCATCTTCAAGAGACCAAAGGCTCGCTCCACCACAGAGCGAGTCCTCCTGGGGGCAGTATTGTAGGGCTCCTCTGCCTGTGAAGATGGGTGCAGGATTGGGGTCAGCAGCCAGGGAAGCAAAGGATGGCCAGAGTCTCCTCCCCAAAAACAAAACAAAAAAAAATAACAAAATAAAAATAAAAAAAGGTGTGCATTGCAACAATAGAAAAGAGGGACAAAAAGGTGAGCGGGGTAGGGTTGGAGGAAAGGACATTTGCAATGAGCCTACATGCACATCCAACCTGTACACTCATTAAAAAAGTCTGGGGACATAAGAGGGCAAGAACATGACACAATAGGGTTCTATCACTTAACCCATTTATTTTAAGGTAAAAAAATTAGGCTAAAAATATACTAACCAAAAAATTACTAAATAGTGTGTTAACCCTTTGAGTGCCAGCCTACCTAGATTTTTTGTCACACTCTGTTGCCCGACGACTTTTCACGTTTTTGCGCTACACGTGTTCAACCTTGATTTTTGAAGGGATTTTCATGAAAATTATATATTGTTTTTTTCAGCAGAGTCTGGGCTTCAACATGAAATGTCTTGTTTGGCCTTTTTTTAGTGTATTCTCAATACTTTTGGGTGAAATATGTGCAAACTTTACAATTTGTAGTGTTTTTTTTGTAATAAAAAATGTAAGTTTGTTAATAAAATATTATTGGATAATAATTATTAAAAATTGGTTAATAAAATATTATTAGGAGATTTCAGATAGAATACAACTATGCAATATGATTGCATAGTTGTAAGGGGTTAATAAAAAAAAAAAATGACATAGGGTTCCCCCTCTCAGGGGGGGGGGACCTCATTTCTTTTTTGGAATTCTAAGGGTTAAAAACCCTTAAAATCCCCCCCAAAAAATGACATAGGGTCCCCCTTACCCAGCATTACTGACCCGGACCAGCTATGGGGGCTTGTAGAACAGGGCGCAGGGGCCAGCGTTGGTGGCCCCTGGCCCTGCAGGCTACTAGCCCACATAGCCACGTGGCCCGGGCCCTTCTGCCCCCCCCCTGGCCGTTGGGGAGGCAGGTAATGGGGGCTGGGGGTTATGGCAAGTCACCCGCTTGCCGCAGGTGACCTGCCATACCCAGAGCCTTGTGAACTGGTATAAGGGGTCTCATGGACCCCTTACCAGTTCACAAAGAGTTAAGTTAAAAAAAAAGACACCAGACAAATATTTTATTATTCTTTTTTTGACTTATACTTACCTCCCATCCAGTGTCCCACGCTGCTGCAGATGACAGTTGTCGGTAGTGATCGGAGCAGGGAGGGTGGGAGGCAGGGAGATCAGAGCCTCCCTGCCTGCCACCCTCCCTGCACCGATCGCTGCTGACAACTGACAGATCGGAGCCCGATGACGTCATCAAGTGGGCGGGGCTAGGGACGGGGTTAGGGGCGGGGCCAGCATCTGCCGAAGAGGGTGGTGAGGGCCCGTTTCTGGGCCCTCACAAGCAGCGTGGAAAGCCCAGGGGGGGGGGGATCGGAGCCCCCCCTGGTGAAGAGAAGACCCGGGGAGAGCCATCGCGCTGCGAGGTGAGTAAATGTCATTTACTGTTTTTTTTTTTTACAGATGTCGGCGCCGGCGGGGGGGGGGGGGGCTATTCCGGGCCCCCTCCTTGTACAGAATCGCTGGCCCTTTCAAATGAGGGGTAAGGTAAGTCTGTATGTTTTTTACTTTTTTTTTATGGGCCTCTAAAGTCAGCTACGTGACTCTCACTTAGCTGGCACTTAACGGTTGGAGAGGCAGCTACGTGAGAGTCACGTAGCTGGCACTAGGAGGGTTAAGGAAAAAAAAAAAAAAACAGGGTGGGCAACCAATACAAGTTTCATACACATACCCAGTAAGGCGGGTGAGCTCAAACAGGTGCAGCCTGGTTTCTGCCATACTCAGCAGGACAAGACCGCGGAGCTGGCGCCGCTGATGTGCTCCAACAGAGGACTGCATATTATTGCCCGAGTGCAAATACGGCTGCTCTGACTGCCCGTAAGTGAAGGCTCGGCGGCCCCGTTTGATTAGGCTGATTTCAATCAGAAATCAAGGCTCTGCATCACTGAAAAAAGCGGAACAATGGACGAGGCGTCCGTTTTGCCGGGAAACAGCCTCGTGCGAGCCGACAATCGGAAAGGCGGCTGAGCGCACACCTGAGCGCATAAACGCACACTAAAATCAATGTAGCACCCTTTCCTGACCCGATCAAAGCCCAAAACCAACGGGAAAACGCACGGGATAGCTGAACGGGGAGGCTCTGCATCAAGCCATATATTTGTTTGTAGTGTTGTAGTGTCATGTTATTTTCCAAAAATGTGATGTAACAGTTGTGTAACTATAGATACATGCGATTGGTGTATTGAACAGTTTTTTCTATCTTCTCCCAACAGCATACGGGAGCATCACAGACTCTGGCAATATGTGCTTGAGTCATGAGCTATACTGCTGGACCTTCGTTTCTAGTCGGACCATGTTGGCTTTTTGCTTTTTCCCATTAATTCCAATTAACACATAAAACTGGTATGCTTGTGAATGAGAGCATTTATTGGCAAAACTATGCTCACACAGGTAACATTGTTCAACTTACAACATTACCATGCCCCATCATGCCCATATGTAGTCAGACCATCATGGTTTACTACATCCAGGGTTTGGCAGCCTGGAGGAACAAGTGGTATGGTTGTGGTGGTTGTTTGGCCATTGTGCACTTGTGGGTTGTGGCCAGGGCTGACACCCGATCCAAATATTACCACATGCTGGTTTTGTGCATGTGCTGCCTGCTGTTGTAGCTGCATCCATTGTTCTTATTCCAGTGCTTTATGTGTTGCCAAATGATTATTTTCACCTTGAATTGCCTCCATCTCTTTGGGCCAGTTGCCCATGACCTTGGTGTCTTTCTGTCTCCACAGATACCATGAATGGGGACTAACAAATAAACAAGAAAGGACAGTTACACAAATGTATTAAATCATCTTTCACCATATGTGAAAACATCATAAACAGATGCATGTATTTTGGTGTGCATTTTTAGGTTTGCCCTTGATGCATAGGAGGAGAACCATTATTCTATATCTGTGTCCAGGCCCATAATTCATTGATGTGTGTTAGTTATTGTATCTGAAATTGTAAAGTTCATTTTTGGACTTTCAGATACAATAAGCTCTGCTACATGAGTGGTCACAAAGTGTCTTGGATGTGTTATGGGTATACTCAAAATATGGGTATACTCAAAACATTTAAACCACAATAATGTGGTAGTCATCGGGGTGTACTGAATAAATAACAATAGCAGACATACTGTGACATGACTAGTATTAACAAGGGTATGCCTTACCACAAATTGAAAATAGTCAAAATTGTCAAGCTGCATTAGCCAGCCAATCATGTGCAGCATATTTCATGAGGTGGTCCTGGCCATCTGTGACCTCATCCCAGAAGGCATCAGGTTTCCATACAATGAGGAAGAGGTCCAAAACATGTTGGCAGATGCCAGATGTGCTGACCTGCATTGAAGGGATCCATATTCCCTTCCACCCCCTCGAGCACAAGAGCTTCACTATCGCAGTCACAAACACTTTCATTCTATTAATGTGATGGTGGTGTGTGACAATGATATGTGGCTGCATTCTGCAAGGTCATGCTCCCCAGGAACCTGCCATGACTTGTATGTGTTGCATCAATCTACCCTGTGCAGAAAATTTGAGAGCAACCAAATGCAGTGGGGCTGGCTTCTAGGTAAGTACGTGCCTACAGTATCAGATCTCTAAATAGTGTAGCTGGTGAACTAGGGAGTAGGGTAAGGTCAATGGAAAATGCAGCGAAGCAAGTAGGGGTGTTCATTTCTGTTGCAATCAACATTAACTCATGTGTTTGTATTTACCTGATAGGGGATACAGGCAGAAGACGTGGCTCATGACCCCCATGCGGAACTCACATACCGCAGCTGAAGTGCTCTACAATGCTATTCAAAGCAAGACCAGATGCATTGTTGAAAGGACCATCAGCCTGCTAAGAGCATGCTTCCTATGTTTGGCCCGGTCAGGAGGGGAGATGCTGTGCAGCCCAGAGTAGGTTTCCAAGATAATCCTTGCTTTCTGTGTGCTACACAATATCTGCATACTCCTTCAAATGGAAAAGCCAGAGAAAACACAACTGGTGCCTGAAGTTGCAGACATGCCCGCACACAGTGCAGAAGACACCCAGACTGGCTTTGCCCAGCGGACACAAATGATAAACTCCTTCTTTCTGGTAAGATGGATGCTCAAATAATGTGGTTGACATACATACTTACATACAAACTAGAGAGTTAGGAAAGCCATAGGCAGGTTAAATTATTACAATTTAGATTGATTGTTAAAAATATTCTTTTCCTTTCCTTTTGATAAAACTATTATTTTCCTTTCACTTCTAGGCACCATAAAGTGGATGAAACACTTTCTTTTTGGTTATTGTTGATTTTGTGTGGATCACATATGATATAATAATATCATATATGTTAATTTGTTAGTTTAAAATTATGTATAATAAAAGAATATAGTTAAACAATGTGTGTTATTGGTTGTTGTAGTAGTAGCGAACACAGCTGTGGAATGGCTGTAAGCAAGCAGCAGCATTGAATGGCAGAGACAGAATTTAACACAGAGAGTCCGCATCATGAGCGCCCAGCGTTCATTACTTTTATCAAAGACGGACAGAAAAACACAGCATCACTTAGCTAGAAACACTAAACGACAATAGCGCCTTTGCCTCTTTCTCTAGTGTTCTGCTGTGGATGCTCTCAGTGCCTCTCCTTAGTAGCAAAATTGGTGCTCATTGGCGCTAGCACTAGTAAGATTAGATTGAAAGGATGAAATGAAGAAACATTTTGGATTCTCTGTACAGCTTTTACCCAGCAATGCAAGAAATAGAGGAAACGTGCATGGGACAGCCATCAGGACAGTTGCATGCAACCTTATTATTGCTGTTAGGTTTACAACCCCTTTAAATATTTCAGCTTGATAAAATAATATAAAATGTCATACACACATGCCAGGAGTATCCTATGGTATGCTTTACTTTTACACTGGGTAAATACATGCATAAAATAATACAAATCAATATTCTAAAATATATATGTTCATATTCTGATTTTATTGGTAGACCTGCATCTTTAGAAGTAGATAAAGCAAACATTACCCAGTTAGCAAAATACCACTGGTAGGGGACACTTATTTTGTATATGGAATTATGCCAGACTGACAAGATATGGCTTTCTCAAATTTCCAACTCCAGCCCAAAGGTGAGACCACAAAAGCAAGACCACATTTTCTAAGCTAGGTTGCTGATGCTAGGAACAGTTGTTCATATTAAAGAACCCTAATTTAATTTCATCAAAGAGACATAACATGCCAGTATGTGTATGTATCGGAGGTATGTATTTTCTAAAAGCAACTAAAACCCTGTCATTCCAGAGTTGCTCTTCTGTTTGACTTCCAGCCAGCACAGGAACTGCTGTCTGGAAAGAGTAACTTTTACTTTATCTGTGTAGCTACTGATGAGGTCTGTCTCTGTGATCCTCAGGAATAGATAAGGGTAGAGAGACAGCTCAGAGCAAGGCTTGTTTACAGCGGGGCAGAAGAAAACAGTTAGACATAAATGAGGGCTGACGGTTTCATGAAGCACATTTGGTTGATCACAGATTCAATCTGACTGCCCTGAACTGAGCGATGATCCGTACAGTATGCAAAATTCACTTCCTTGCTGGTCTGTGCCCACCAGCCTTGCAGCAGCCCCTCAGCCATGGCTTTGAGAAGAACCAGAACTGAACACCGCATTGTTTTACCCAATTCCTTTTGACAACAATCACATTCTTTTAAAAACTTCATAGGTTTTACTTGTCACTGGTTATAAATTAATCCTTTTCTTGGTTGCGTTTTTTGCCTGACTCTGTTTTTTTTCTATATATATATATATATATATATATATATATATATATATATATATGTCTCATGATTTTGCTAATTTTGCTACAAACTGCATATGTAATATGTATATAGCTAACTTTTTTCAAAAACGACTTAGCATGTATATAAGTATAATGTTCCCAAAGCATTAGTTCTTATACTAAATAATATAATAATATTAATATTATCATAATAACATGAAAAGTATTCAAGGCAAATAAATACATAATTTTGTGTCATTTTTCATATATGCTTTAATGAAATATTTTAGTGTACATGGAGAAATGCTTGTGTTTGAATTTATTTTACAGGATATTAGTTAGTGATGAGCTTCAGATCAATGAAATGGTATGGGCCCCTATAATCGTACATATGTGTGGTGGCTGGAGCTCTTGTACCAAATGTACCAAATGCTGGATACTGGGGATTATACATCTGTAAGACTTCCAAATCAGATTGTCCCTACTCTGGCTTATCACTAGTAAATAGTATATGTGGAAAAGGTTATATTTTGGTATTTAGACTTTTTTTTTTAAGTTGGAAAAAAATCAAGTTCCTGCATAAACTGTGGTTGTGCCTTTTTTGGCTTTAAAGCGGTCCTTCACTCTGAATAAGAGTCTATCTTATATGTTTCCCACAACCTGTACATACAGATTGCTCACATTAAAAATCATCCTACCTGCATCTACTGCATGTTATAAGCCTTTAAACATCCAAGATGGCGGCTCATGGAACATCAGGCAGCCTGCAAACAGGAAGTGCCTTCTGACTGTGCTGCTCTGCATTCTGGGATTGCTGAACTTTTCCTGACCCCAGCTCTGCTCTGTCTGAGCAAAGCACAGCTATAACCCCCCTGTACTTTATCTCATTCTCCTCTCCTCAGTAAGTGTGATGCTTCTAAGTCAAGATGGCGGTGCCCGTATCCTAAAGTCCTGAACAGAGTTGCAGCCCAGGGTTTGGGCTTTTCAATAAATCACGGTGAAGGTCCGGTTTAATGGACCTAAAATACAGGATTTGCTTTTGCTCTATAAAGCTTTCTGAATTTCAGATAGAGATGGGTTCAAATTATGTAATTTTTTTAAATGTTTCAAACACCCACCCCCTATAATAATGCTGCCATGCATGCCCATTCCTAAAATTACAAACATGCTACCTTCCCTTTCCCTGGGATAAATCTTTCCCACTTTGTCTAAGAAATTATTCACAACATGAGTTTGGCCAGCTACCTTCATACTTTAAAAGTAAATCTTTCACCTGGAAGACTTAAAGAGGTAGTTGGATGCTTAAGCACATAGGGCAACAGATAGGCTTTATTCGTATAAATGACTTGTTTTGAAATAGTGGGTCTTATTTATGAAGCGCTAGCGCCACAGAATTTCATTTAATGGACTTCAATGGTCCTTCCTAGTTAATATGCTTTTTGTACTTTTTGGTGTTGGTTTTAGCAATAATTTAGTGCTCATTTAGCTGACACTTTATTTGTTTTTATTTGAGTTTTTATGTTCGCAATGTTGTTTGTGTCTCTTTTTTTTATCTTATTATTGATCATCACCTATCATGCACTTTCAATCTTGTCACTCCTGTGTCAAGCCATTTGGGTGCCACTAATGTCATCCCTGGTATTGTGTCTTTGTCACTAAGCTCTATGGGTTTCTTACACGTTATAGTGGTCTCTGCCGGCTGTCAGCACCGTTTATGTCAAGCTGATTATCCTTGGTTATTTGGTCAGCTGACACTGTGTACATGCCACATGTGGCCTAACAAGTGTTTCTGTGTTTGTGCGACTGTGTTTTGCAATGTTATATGGTTGGTTGTGTGCAATGTTTGTTCTGGACGTGTTGTACACGTCCATGTTTTTTGGCTCCTTCATTTCCCCTGCTTTTGTTTTGCATTTATTTTGCATTGTTTGCTGCTTGCGTAGCATTTTTTCCAACAGCGTTTTTCTGCATGGAACCAATCTTTTAGTCATGTAATTGTTTTTGATTGCGCACTTCTGATTTTCGGCTTAGCGATACGCAGCAGCCATGGCACCTACCCATCAGCGTGTTAAGCCCATGGTGAATGACCAGATTATCAATGTAAGTTTTGTTGTTTCGTGTTCATGTTTCCTATGGAGTGTGTTTTTCTGCTTTTGTTTTGTTTGTCAGTGTGTACCTGTGCTGTGTAGCCATATGTGTATTTCCCATGGGCGTGTCCATCCCTGTCCATTTTCTCCTTAGGTGTTTTTTTTTTCTGGTATACATAGCATTTTTTTATGGACTTAGCATATATGGCTTGATGCAGTGCCTCCCCGTTCAGCTATCCCGTGCATTTTCCCGTTGGTTTTGGGCTGTGATCGGGTCAGGAAAGGGTGCTACGTTGGTTTTAGTGTGCGTTTATGCGCTCAGATGTGTGCTCAGCCGCCTTTCCGATTGTCGGCTCGCAAGAGGCTGTTTCCCGGGAAAACGGACGCCTCATTCATTGGTCTGTTTTTTTCAGTGATGCAGAGCCTTGATTTCCGATTGAAATCACCCTAATAAAACGGGGCCGCCGAGCCTTCACTTACGGGCAGTCTGACCAGCCGTATTTGAGCTCTGTGCTTTTTGGGAATGCATTCCTCTGTGGGCCAACATCAAAGGCGCCAGCTACGCGGTCTGGTACTTATAAGCATGGCAGAACCCAGGCTGCACCTAACGCCTTTGGACATCGATTGCATGAGTGACGTTGACCTATTCGAGCTCACCCGCCTTAACCGTGTTTCTCTCCATGCCTTGTATAGCGAGCTGCGGCCATGGTTAGCCCCCACCACAAGAAAGGGGCATGCAATTGCAGGTATGACCAAATTGGTTGGCTGCCTGCAATTTTTGGCGAATGGCTCGTTCCAGAGACTGGGTGCCTTCTCCATGGGGATGTCCCAGTCTACGCTGAGCCGCAGCCTAACCAAGTTTTTGGATGGCATGGCTACCCTGGCACAGAATTATATTTTTTCCCCTCAAACAGGGGATGCCCGGAATGCCGTCAAGCTGGGCTTTTATAACATAGCCGACATGCCCAACGCCATTGGTGCAATCGATTGCACACATGTATCGCTCATCCCCCCTGCGGACCAGGAATATCTGTTCAAGTATGTGGTTTGGGTCTGCTTTTTTTTTTTTTTTTTTAACCAAACATTTGGTAAGCCTCACACTAATTCCACTTTTGGAAGTGCAGTGGCGGGCCCTGATCTTCTATTTTTCAGTCTGTTTGCTGGCTTCCCTGGGTCCACACATGACGCGCACATTTTGAGGAACTCCAGCCTCTCTCAACTGTTTCAATCTGGAGATATTTCTGGTGGATGGCTACTGGGTATGTGTCTTAAAGTTGTAGTTGTTGGCCACCATGTTTGAATTTGGATTTGCCAGTACACCACTAATCTGTGAGACATTTCCATGAAACTTGCAAACTTAATTTGTGTTTTAGTTTTTTTGTTAAATTTAATGGGTGAAGGTATTCACCACTATTGTGTTATGTTCTGGCACTCTTATCTAAGTAGCATTCCACAGACATTTTTAATGAGTGTACAGGTTGGATGTGTATGTAGCCTCATCAAAAATGTCAAATCCAAAAACAATACCTAGCTCACCTATTTGTCCCTGTTTAATAATGTGGCAATGCACACCTAAACCATTTTTTTGCACCCACCTTATGTTTTTCTTTGGGATTTTTGCAGGTGACTCAGGCTATCCCTTGTTACCATGGCTGCTCACACCCATCCTGCACCCATCTTCCCAGGCCCAGGAGCGCTACAACACAGCCCATAGGAGGACTCGCTCTGTGGTGGAACGTGCCTTTGGGTTGTGGAAGATGCGTTTCCGATGTCTGGATCAGAGTGGGGGTGCCCTTCAGTATCAGCCTGGCAAGGTCATCCAAATCATTATTGCTTGTGGGGTCCTGCACAACCTTGCCATTAGAAGCAGGATTGCTCAATATACTGACCCGGCTGCAGAACCTTTACCGATTTCAGACGAGCAGACCCCTTCTTACTCTGGTACACAAAGTGGCCCAGCACACACAATACGTGCTGAACTTGTGGCCAATGTATTTTCAGAAATCACAAGGTTTTTTGGGGGGTTTTTATTTTTTGCTTTGTGCTTAAACAAATTGTAAATTTTCCTTTGTTTTTTTAACTGAAAAACTGAAACTTGAACGTGGGGTCATATACTATTACGCCACAATTTAGTGGTAGGTTGGGGAGGATGTTGCAGTTGATTGATGGTGTGGGTGAATGTGTGCAGCAATGTGTGCCAGGCTTTGCTTAATGTGCTGCCATTGTTGCCCCATTTCCCCCATATGGCTGTTTAGAGCAGACACATTTCTGTTTAAAACCTCTAATTGGGTATTCATGGAGGTTAGTTGGGTGCACACAGTGTCATTAAATTGTTGTGTGCTTGCTGAAAATGCTATATTTTCCTGCCGCCAGGCTTCCTCCATAATTTGCAGCTGTCTTTGTTGGCTTAGATGGCGCCTTGGCTGTGTTCTAGCAGTGGCACGGGTGGGTGGTTCAGATTCAGAATGAGGTTGTGGCTGTTGTTGTTGTGGCTGTGTTGTCTGAGTTGCGGCCACTGGCTCAGTAGTGGTTTGTGACATCTGATGTGTGTCCTCCTCCAAATCTCTTATATGTTCGATTATGGGTGGACTTACTATGTTCTGTAAAGAAATGTAGGTTCAGATTAGTTTCCTTCTGGCAAACGAATGGATCCAAATTCAATGTTAAAAGTCCACACAAAGGACCATTGACCATTGACCTCATCCACAATATCAATTTGGGTTCGTTGCTGCGAATCCTGGTGTGGCATGGGCCTCGGGGATAAGCCAGGGGTTGCTTGGCCTTGTGTGGTCTGTTGACTTTGTCCTTGGAAGTGAGAGTGTTAGATTAGATTAAATTAAACAGCAAGTACAGTGTGTTGTCTTGTGCAACACAGACTTTTGTACCTCATTTTTAAATCTCAGGCCCAAATCAAACTCACCTTGTGACCTAACATTCCGGTCGGTGTCGTGTGCCTCTTGCAGGCCCTGAACGCTGGCCGGGTGTATGTATGTGTATATATGTTCCTCGGCTGGGGTTAGTATTATTTTGGTTGGTAAACCACCCCCTGTCTGCAGGCTGGGGAAGATAAAAGCACACCTAATAAGTGTTACATCCTGTTACCAATGCGACTATAAATGCATTTCAAATGGGCTTTACCTCTGCTGGCGGCGCATGTCCATTTTCTTTTTACTGTAATATTTGAGGTCCCCAAATTTCCACTTAATTTGTTCTATATCTCGACGGACAGAACCCACACTATTCACTTGGCGGCAAATATTAGTCCAGATCTCCTGCTTTGCCTGCTTTGAGGTGGCTTTGGAATTACGGCCAAATAGGGCATCATAATGCTCACAAACGGCATTGGCAACAGCCATGCTTTGTGCATCGCAAAAACGGGCTGTTGGTGACCCACGGCGTAGTTGGCGCCCACATGGGTGTGTGGTGTCCTCTGCATCACTTGAAATAGATGGTTGGCTATCTGGGGAGTCGTGTGTGGTTCTTGGGCTTAGGGGGGAGTGTGATGGTGTGTGTGTGCTGCTCTGGGTTAATGTCTGGGTGCCTGTGGAGCTTTCACCTGTTGAGCTGGATGGGGAATCTGAGTTCGTGGAACTTTGAGACCCAGAGGGTTGAGGTGGAGGGGTGGGTGACCTGGGTGGGGTGGAGGGTTTGGCACTACACTTACCCTTGCTGGTGTGTTTGTTTTTTTGTGTATGCTTGGTGTGTTAGGAGGATGCTGCAGGGTCTTAATAGATTTGGCACCCTTGTGTGGTCGTGTTGCTTTTGCAGGTTGTGGAGAATGTGTCAAGGGATCCTGGCTCCTGCGTTTTTTGTGATGTGCCTGTGTCTGTGGCGTAACCACCGTTTTAGTCGGGGCATGTCCAGCATGGGTCTTGTGCCTGCTCTTATGTTGTTTTTTAGATGAGGCATGTGTGCGGCTACTATGCGCCTCTGGGCTTTTGTGGCTCTTCCTGCTCCCTTTTGGTCTACCCATAGTGATATGGTATCCAACACAGAGCTGAGTGCATTGACCTTTAAATATGTTTACCGTGTGGGCGTGTTCAGCAGCCTGTGTGCCTGCGTGCGCGCACGTCACCATGGGGGAACGTCATAGCCATACCCGGAAGAGCTACCAAGATGTCGCCAGCCATATATACCAAGGAGCAGGACGACATCATCATGGATGTGAGTAGGCGAGCGTGCGTTTATGTGCGCGCATACACTACATGTAATAAAAAAAAAAACTAAGCACAAGATTAGTGAGGAACAACTTACTTTGTAACCTAAAATACAAGCCCACATTAGTTTAAGACCTGTACGCGACAAACTAGCCTACATGCAGATAGTCGAACTAGGCCAATGTGAGTAAGAAAGAGGCTCAGAAAGTGACTTTAGGTAGGGCAAGAAACTTGGACATGTATTTTGTGGAGTAATGCTGGGTCATTGTGTATTTTACAAATAGATGATGCTGAGGAATCGCTACGACTTCCTGCCGTCCGATTTTGAGAAGAGGACGTTGTCGCTGGCGGTGGTGGACGCGATAGCCCGAAGAACGCAAACCACCTATACCTTCACCCAGATCGCCCAACACTGGTCCGATTTAAAGAGGAGGCATAGGCCCCGGGTGAGGCGGTACTTCGCCAAACATTTTCCAGGTAAGCGTGTATACTTGACATGCAAGAATCACACTGGCCTTGGCTGGGCGTGTTTTTATGATTGTGTTTCTATTTCAGCGCATGAATGGAAGATGCAGTTCCGCCCCACCCGGACAAGAGCACGCAGCCCAGTGTTGGGCGAATCAAGTGAAGGGATAGGTGGTCCACCGCCAGTGACAACGGCCACCCCCTCCTCTGCCAGTGAATATGACAAACCGCTGGACCTCAGCATGCAGGGGAGGGGGGAATCGGACGGCAGGGAGTCGAGCCTCACAGACCCACAACCTGACTCTGGTAAGACTCAGAAAATTACATATGTGCTAATACATGCAAGAAATACATATACTCATGTGCACTATTGTTATTTGTAGATTCTGACGTCGCAGGACCATCCCACGGGAGGGGCCAGGAAGGGGGTCAAGATGAAGTGGTGGCTGCGGAAGGTGAGTGATTTGATGCCTCGAAGCATAACCTAATCTGACATTCAGGAGGCACAAAGAGTAACTAAGATAATTGTGTTTGGGATCCAAACAGCTTCAGAGCCGGACGTACTGGTTGACCCAGGGAGGAGCCTGCGCACCAGACGCCCTGTTGGCCAAAAGCAATGTAAGTTTAAGTTTAATTTTGGACAACTAGTTTAAACTCATGTCCCCACAACTAACAAAAAACACATAAAAAAACACTAAAAATGATGATGTTTTTCTTTCACAGATCAAAGACAATGGCCACGCTAATCAAGGAGACAACCATTTAGACGCCAATTTTAAATGTTTTACATTTTTACAGTTTTCAAAACATTTTACAGTTAAACCCAAAAAAACATAACAGTAAAAAACAAAAAAACTACAAAGAAGTGTGGTGTGTTTTATTTCGTGACAATGTACGTTATCACAACAACATTATACTGTTACATGTCCCAAAAGGTAAGTATATGGGACAAGGAATAGCAAGAAGAAGGAGAAGAAAACACAGAATCAGAAACGAGATTAAGGTAAGCATTAGAGACAAGGCAGAAGGAGATACAGAGATTCAGGTAAGCATTAAAGGCAAGGAAGAAAAACAAAAAGAGATTCAGGTCAGCATTAAAGGCAAGGAAGAAAAACAAAAAGAGATTCAGGTCAGCATTAAAGGCAAGGAAAAATAAGCCAAAAATAATTTAAGCTTAAATTTAGGTATGTGTCAAAGTGCCAGTTTGTGGCATATGTACATTTACATGGAGGTTTAGAGATGTGCGCTGGCGTGGACCCAGATTGACAACAGGAAATCCATGGAGATGTAAGTATACTTGTCAAAAACTACCAAATTGGTGTGAAAAATGAGACGGAAGGCAAGCAGGTACGTTAAAAAACAAAGGAAAAAGGAGGAAAAAACGGAACGCCTGTGTGAACGTGAAGGGAAGCCACGATTAAATTGCATGCTCCTGAGAGAGAAAAAAAAACTTCCCGAGTGAAGACAAATTTACGGATCAGTTAGGGACCCATTCCAAGGGAGGCTCTGCATCACATTGGAGCCACGATTCGAACGGGACCCTCGGACAATCGGAAGGTTTTAAGGTCAGTTCAGGGGAGGCTCTGCATCAGGCCAATAGTGTCTGTTTTCTATGGTTGATTTATTTGTTTGGGTTTTGTTTAGTTACATAGTTACATAGCTACAGGGTTAATACAGTTGAAAAAAAAGACATATGTCCATCAAGTTCAACCAAGGGTGTTGGGGTAGTAGTTTTGTTTGCATAGCTTGCGTTTTATGCTTGCTTTTTTACACTTCTCTTGCGTTTTGCGAATCATGTCTTTTAATAGCATCTTTTTTGCGTTCTTCATTTAGTTTGATTTGCATAATTACATTTACATTTTGTAGTAGTTCCTTTACAAAAATTTCACACATGTGCCAGGTTTTTCCTTGAGTTGCCAATCTGGATATCTCATTTTTATTTATTTTGCTTGGGCTAGTTTTTTCACCTGTTTGCTATTCTCTTTGGCTTTCCATGTTTTTTTCTAATGGCTGTGAGTATGGGCGAGGGATTTTGCCTTGATTCTGGTGTGATATTATTTGAGCTATGACCTTGTGGGCTTCTTGCATGTGTTTTTAAATCAATGTATGTGTTGTACCTAGGTTTTTTTTTGGCTTGGTTTCAGTTTGGTTGGTTGCGTTAATATAGTTGCTGTGTAAATGTGTGTTGACCGTAGAAGTTTTGCCTGATTGCGTTTGTTACCACCATCTATATTTTGCCTGTTTGGCTGACTATTTCTGTTTTCTTCATATAGATGATGTTCCAGCGGGAGTATGATTATGCCCAGCCCCAGTTCTGGAAGGGGGTGATCATCAGTGAGATCGAGGAGATGATTGACCAGCACTTCAGGGTCAATCTGAAGTCAAAATCCATCAGGCAGCAATGGCTGGACCTGAAGCACCGGGATCCAGAGGATGTACACCTGCATTATGATGCTGTTCCAGTAAGGTAATTATCCTTGCAGAGCTAGTGAAATCCATCAATTATAAAATGACTCCTCACTCATGTTTTTTTTTTTTTTTTTTTCATCTACAGATAAGTGCCCCCCTGCAAGCATGGGAAAAAAGTACCCCAGTGTGCACCGGTGCAAGCGGTGACATTGACAGCTCGCCGGGGGGGGGGGGGGGGGGGCACTCTGTCCATGCAGAGGTGGAGAACCTGGAGTCAGAAGTGGACAATGTGGTGGATTTGGGATGAGGAGGAGGTGGTGAAGACTTTGCCCAAGGAGGTGGGGGAGCAGTCTGAGTATGAGTATGGCCAGTCTCAGTTGGGGAGTCCGAAGGAGGAAGCAGTAGACTTCCCGTCACCTCAGGTTGTTGGTGATGGTGGCTCAGAGGAGGCTGGTCTCTTGGACTTGGACACACCAAATTGGGCTGAAGCTTCACTGCCTTCCTGCCCTCCCCTCCCAGTCCCAGTGCTCCCTGGGTGGTGGCCTGCATTTTGTCCACTGGTAGTTAGCTTGATGGCTTAACAGTTGGCTGGCTGTTGTCTACATGCCAAATGTGTTTCTCTTGTGTGCTTTTGTTTCTCTTTCATATTGTTTCAAGTCATCCTCCCCCCGTCCATAATGTTTGCTGGAGCAACCTCAAGGTGAATGTTTAGATGGAAACATACATCCACAACTATCTACTGTGTTGCCTGTTTGCTTGTTTGCCACACCTAATGAACCTTTTTTTGTATTTTTTTTCTTTCCACAGATCGAGTGACTCCTGCTGGAGCATCTGCATCATGACTGCTGCCGCCTCTCCCCCAATGGCATCAATATGGGTCCAGCAGCATGGGTCATCCCCATAGCTGTGATGGTGAGTAACTTAGTTACAGGTTGACATTGAAGCCTTTGGCCATTGACATACTTGACAGTCCACCTATTTTGTGTGGTCCAACACAGGGCTCGATTGGTCACTTGTCCCTGTGTGCACTCCCGCACAAAGTGTGTGTGTATCTCTTTGTTAACATTTGTTAACATTTGATGTGTCTTGCATGTTACGTCTCCACCAATCTGATTATGGCCTTCTAGCCAGCTGTTGATAAATCGGACCAACACACGTTTTTTCTTTAACAGGTTTTGTTCCCGCAGACAGCAATTAAGAACAAGCTCTGGGGGGGGGGGGCATCCAGAATGCTGGAGCCCCCTGAACATAACCCTCCAGAATGCCCGATATCCTTATCTTCACCTCGAGCCAGTGCTGGGAAAGGAGTCCTGCGTGCCTTGTCCTTATTCTCTATTTGAGGGACCAACACCTGGAAAAATGGTTGTTGGTCCGGTGTAAGTTAAAGATTCCATATAGCATTTATGTGGGCCACACCTACTCCCAGATCTGTGTTGGGATTGTTTTGCTGATCTACACTTGCACTGGCTCAGACAAAACCAGGATCTTTGTTGAAGATTTTGCTTGTTGCTTTGGGAACACAGGTGCAAATTTCAAATGTATTTGCCAAGCTACACAAGAAGCAGGATTTTGCAAATTCCAGACCAAGCAAAGTGTGGCCTAGATGTGATGTGTCCATTGTGTGGGTTGTGGCGGTGCTGCTGGATGGCCATTGGGAGCAGTAGGGGTGTTGGAAGCAACAGGGCCAGCTCCAAACAGTTCCTCAAAAAGTGTTTTGCTGCTGAACTTTCTGGCTCAGTATCTGCAAAAACTGATGTACTACATTTCTCTCCTGCTCTCCTGGATGGTTGAAAGAATTGGCAAATGTTGCTTCTGGGCCTGTGCCATCCGCTGTTCCTGCTCCTTGTGGGTAGCTGCCTTTGAGTGTGCTTAATTTGGCTCTCCCTAGCCGCCACTCTGTTGGCCAGTTTAGAATAGGGTTGGTGTCAATTGTAGGCTGCCAGCATCTGTGCCCCCAGTTCGTAGGGCTGGGTCCTATTGGGGTGCCTTTTGGTTCCTGATCAACCCCCAATGAAGCCTATAGAGGTGAGAAGAAACATAACTCAACTGTCTGTGGTTGCCTATATTTTATTGGTCCCCCCTGAACTAACCCAGAGGATTGTTTAATGTGGGTGTAGAGGAAGTTATTGTGAAGCTGCTGGGATACCAGGGAATTTGAAATATTTGGGTTGGACCAAAGCAGGGCAAACGTAGCCACCACAAGTACATGCCAGTGTGCTTAAGGACCACACACTGGAGCGGAGGTGCAATTTTGTTGCCAATGTCAATGCCAATGATTGACAGTTGGCCACAACAGTGTTGGACATTGAATTTACCAATGCGTATCCTGATGCCTATGTAGGAGGGACTGCTGATGGGGCCATTCCAGCTGGGCTGCCAGGAAGCTGCGAACCTCTTCGACATGTTAAGAAGCACAGCTACCACTTAAAAGTGAACCTAAGTTTGGGAAAGTGGAGAACAGAGCTACAACAACACAAATAGAACACACAGCATTGGGGGCTGCAACAAAACAGGGTGGAACACCTCAAGATAATGGTTCATGTGTTTGGTTAACAAAAATGGCCAGTCTGGGAACTCATCAAAAGCTGGAGTATGTAAAAAAAAGGGCAATCAAAATGTTGACAACTTTGGAACTCACATGGCAAGAGTAGTCAAGCACGTCAAGGCTTCAATATACTCATAAATTACACACAGCACTGTCTAACTGGTTTCAGAGTTCCGTGGGCCAAAGATGCCAGGTCGGGGGGAGGTCAGCAGCTGGCCCTGCAATCTTTTAGATTCCAGGGCACGGTCGCATGGGTTTTAATCCAGTGTAAATAACAATATATCATTAGTTAAAAACTGGTATTATCTTATCTTCTTCTTATTTTCTCTCTAGAAATATTTTATTGTTGAACCACATTCAAGAAGTCTGTAATGCTATAAAAATAGTTTTAAAAATCTTGGATATATCGACCCATCTCATGATGTTATGCTGCATTTGAAACTATGCATTTTTAAGCATATAAAACTTTATTAAAAAAAGACTGAAATGTAAACATCTTGGATACTCTTAACAATAACATAAAAATAACTTAACAGTAGGACAGTAATGAAATTATGCAAGTATGCAAAAATTCCCCTCTTATGGGTGGCAGTCTGGGAATAATTATCAGCTGTGGCCATGTCCAGCACAGTAGTTTAGTGAGAATTATTAGCACATCAATAACAATTTAATTAAAAGCAGAGCCTTAAGCTCAGATCAGCCAAGCAGTATTTGGCCACGACTTGTCAAACATGGGCAGACATCCCCCTAAGACCAATGGGCAGGAAAATATCTGTTGATCCTCAAACACAGCATTGGAACTGGGACTCACAAACTGGGGAGAAAGGGGTTCCAGCCACTCTAAATTAAGATATTTTTTTCTACTAATTGATCTCATTGACAAATATCTGACATTTATTTGATTTCTTTAGACATGGTAATGGTCCACGAAGTGTGTTTCTTTACATAAGAGGAATTAGATCATGCTACTTAGAAATAGGAAATAATGTGGGTTGAGACTTGTCTGGCAGCTTAGTGATGTCTCAGGTCACATTGAAGAGGAGAGAGAAGATCATTTTGTGACTTGTACTGATTAAACACTAATTGCCATCCAAACAATACACAACCCCCATTATATTTTGCATTGAACAAGGTTTTTTTCAGTCACATCATGCACTACACAAGATGGTAAGTTTAGACCTGTCTTGCTGCTTAGTGATGCCTCAGTTCTAATAGGATTCCAACTGTATAATAGAGCGCAGTTCATACAACAACATAAAGGCTGATTAAACATTAGTTAGCACAGTGGCACACAAAAGAGGACACATATCCTGTAACTTGTTACATGCTGCAACACAACTAATTAGTTTTTTGTATCTTAATGTAACTCTATTTTAAATAAATATATTATCTTTAACCAACATATTTTAAAAGTATCAGGCTTGTTGTTGTGTTAGGAGCGCTAAATAGCATGCAGTTTACTGAGAGGTACCGAGACCGCTGATTATCCCCTGGGTATTATTCTGCAATGGCAGCATGGATCTTGAAAGCAAAAGTCATTTCTAAATTGTCTACAGTATAGTGTTTTGCTTCCCATGAGACAGATTGTGTTTTAACAATCGCTATATTAACAGTTCTGTCTAAACTCATTGGATGGTGTGGGGTGCTACAATGTACAAGCTGACACTGAATACAAATATCAGTTAAGGCGCTGGAACCAGAAGCAAATGAAACATGAATGATCTTGGCAATAACAAGAAGTTCATCTAATGGTAGGATTTGTCAACAAACGGTGAACCGGGAACAATAGAGCCTCTTTAAGAAGCTAGCATTCAAACTAAATGTGACTTGTAGCAGCATAAATATAACAATGCTTAACAGTGTGAAAGAAAAGTTAGAACTGTATCTGCAGAAGTGTTTCTCTTTTCCTCAATGGCCACTAAATGTTTATGTTTTTCATTTCTCTTCGTAGAATCATGAGTACCGTGATCAGAGGGCTTTTTCCAGATGGCAGGGTTTCTCAGCTTAAAGAAACCATATACCTTGTTCTATAAACCAGTATTTATCAGGTGCCACCTGAGTCAGCTCATCAAAAGCACTCTATAGCTTGATATTCATCTACAATAGATTCCCGCACAGCTAATATATTGATAACTATGGTGCTGGCCAATAGGGGAACCACAACGTGGTATATGCAAGTTAAAACAAAAAGGTGATTGGACTGCCAGTACAGTCCAAAGAAACCCCTATTTTCAGAGTCCCACTACATTTAGATGGTGAAAAAATATAAATGGCCTTTATTGAAACAACATGAAGACATTAGATACACAAGACAATTAAGAAACAATTACTTAAAATGTACTATTTTAAGTTAAAATTAATTAGAAAGTGACAAGCGCAATCAAAAATTGACCTGTGCAATATAATAAAGTGCAATGCTTAGACTGATTAAATCATACAATATCACCAAATAAGTTGAGCCTGGTCCAACCTCATCCCCTCTTACTGACACCGACGCGTTGCAACCCCACCACTTCATCAGGATGTAAAGATTTGATGTTTATCTCTTTTGACATGCACGAGCTGGAAACTGGTTGTGGGGCGCAATGAATATTTTCAGAATTTCTTCATTTTTAAATAAAATATTAAGAGTTTCTACAACAACCAAGGTACTCACTCAAACTCCCCACACTCCATTAGAGTGTTTTACACTTGTATGTCCTGCCACCATACCCCTGCTTTCATATGTAACAATCCCCACATGCTAGAAAAACACATGCTGATTGACTTACCTCTCTGAATATTTGGGTCCTTCAATTATATCCCTCCCTCATCAGTCCCACATGTTAACCATTTTCTCAATAATCAACCCACTTTCACCAATGTTAAGCATACAACTATTATAGAAAAAATATTAACAAATTATTACGTCAAAGATTTCACCCAGGGGTGTTGTTGTACAAGTGTTCCTCAAAGCCACCGCTGTCACCTGTATTTGCCAATGCCCCCCTTCTAAATCACTCTCTGGGCCAAAAAAGAGTTTAGCATTTTGACCAGTTCATTTTGTTTTTCTGGGAGGGGGTTGGGAGGACCTATGTTTCTGACCTATAGGTATATTTTAAAAATTGGCCCACTTTCTAAGGTGAGATTTGGGATGACCAGCACTGCACAGTCAAATGGTCGGGTACTCAGAGGGGTGAGAGGATATTGCCTGGTCAGCAGGTGAGTGCCTGAATTTGGTCTTTACTAGATTAGTGCACTGCTGGGCATCCAAATCTTAAATGCCCCCTTATTCTCCTAAACAGTGACCAAATGTCTATAGGACTTTTGGTCTACTTTAAAAATCCAACATTTTATTCACTTTGCTATCCACAACTCTACTGGTCAGTCTGTATGGGGTCATCCAGAACAAAAGATAAACACAAACAAATTTAAAGGGTTACTAAGCCACTTAAAAACTCACTTTATCTCCTGCACAGCAGCTGTAGCCCTGTCCACTGCTCGGAAAAATCCCAGTTTACGAGATAAGGGCGAGGGGTGGTGAGGCTCCCTGCTCCACGATCAACAGTGAGCAGCCACAATCGTCTTAGCCCCGCAGCTTCTGCTTGTTGCGCTGGTCGCTGTGCGCTGTCCACTCATTGCTATGACTTTTGTTCAATGAGTCTCATGTATTCTTCATTATTATTACACTAAAATGATGTATCACATTCATTGTAGATTTATTTTCTGAGGTGGTGCAACGCAAATGTAGTGGCATTTAGGCACATTCTGTGTCATAATTGTGTGGCCTATGTGGTGGTCCACTCATGTTAGCACACCCCATGGGTATTTATTGATTACTTGTAAGGAACTTACCTGGGAGTCTGTCCCGCGGTGACTCCGCACGCTCACTGGTGGCGCGGCCCCTCCGGCGGCCGCGCCAGGCAGCCGCCCCTCCAGCGTCGGGCGCACCGGCAGCCGACGGCCGTGCACGTGCCCGCGTGCTAGCACGTTCCCTTTATGTCCCCCGGCGGCGCTGCTCCCAGCGCATTCGCCGGGGGCAGATTTAAAAGGACCAATCCTGACCCAGGAATCCTCTGCTCTGGGAAGGTCAGGGAATGGACAGCCTGACTGGCCAGGGCGGTCCAGTCCCTGGAGTTTCTCCTATCAGGGGTGAGATCGTGTGTTGCACCAATCAGCACATTCCCCTTCCCATTGGTCAGTCACCATTTAAATATTTTCCCGCCCGAACCACCAGTGCCTGTTATAGCCATTTACTAGCTTGTGTGTGCTTCTGAATCTCGTCTTAGTGTGTTTGATCCGGCTTCATCCTTGACTACTCCTGCTCGCTGCCTGAACCGACCTTCTGCCTGTCTGACTTCGTTTCTGCTTAACCCCTTGGATACCGCGCTTCTGTGATCACCCGGCCTTGACCCTTGCCAGTCCCGACTACTCTTTGCCTTGCCCCTTGGTTTTGACGTTTACAGACTTTGGTGCATGAAATCCTGATTTGGGATACCCCGCAGTTCATCCGTCTTTATCGTAAGCCAGCAATCTTTGCGCCAGTAAGACCTGGGGGCAACCGAGTCTGGAGAGGCATAACCCGTGTCTCCAGCAAGCGGGGGCTTGTCTATAGGCACAAGAGGCGGTGGAGATTGGGGATTGTTGGCTCACGAGAGAAGGGTGTCCAGCGGTCCCTGACAGTATAACAGGCCAGAACTATGGACCAAATTTTGGAGCAGGTGCAGGCCTTGACTGCGGCTGTTGAGCACCTGGCTCATCGAGTGGCGGCCCAGGAGAACCGTCCAACTCCTATCAACCCAGTCCCTTTGGGGGCACCGGCCGTCCATCCTGTGGAACCCAAGATCCCACTCCCCGATAAGTTCACTGGGGACAGAAGCAAGTTTTCTAACTTTCGGGATGCCTGCAAACTTTATTTTCAACTCCGCCCACACTCCTCTGGCTCCCAAGAACAACGTGTGGGCCTGGTCATCTCCCTCCTGCAAGGGGACCCACAGTCCTGGGCATTCGGCCTGTCACCTCAGGACCCAGCACGGCAATCGGTCGATGTGTTTTTTTCAGCTATGGAAATTCTTTATGATGACCCAGATAGGGGTGCCACTGCTGATGCCAAACTGCGTTCCTTGCGACAGGGTCGCCGGCAGGCCGAGGAGTATTGTTCCGAATTCCGTCGGTGGGCTGTGGACTCTCGGTGGAATGACCCTGCCCTGTGTGGTCAATTCCGGTTGGGCCTATCTGACGCCATTAAGGACATTTTTGTGAATCACCCTGTACCTCAGTCTTTGGACGAAACCATGCAACTCGCTATCCGAATCGACCGGCGTTTACGGGAGAGACACCTTGAAAGAGGGGCGCATCCCGATACCAGCTGGAAAGCTGGAGCTCCAGCCCCCTTACCATTCGAGGAACCTATGCAGCTGGGAGCTACCAAGCTTTCTGAGGCTGAGAGGCGTCGGCGATTGACAGAAGGACTGTGTCTCTACTGTGGGGGGACCGGTCACCTGGTCAGAGTCTGCCCCAAGAAGCAGCCGGGAAACTTCAGAGCCTAGGTGGGGTCGAGGGAACCCACCTAGGCTGCAAGGTATTTCCTCAGATTTATTCCCAGTTTATGGTCCCAGTCCAGATTAAAGTGGACCTTGAATTTAAAAATGTGGAGGCCCTTCTTGATTGTGGGGCTGCAGGGAATTTTCTTGACTTAGAGCTAGCTCAAAGTTTGAAGATTCCGCTCCAACCTCTGTCTAAGGTTATCCGGGTTTTAGCCATTGATGACACACCTATTGCGGGGGGCCTCATACACTTTAAGACCCCACCAGTGTTTCTTAGAGTGGGAGCAGGGCATTCTGAATGGATTTGCTTTTTTGTCTTAAAAATGCCCTTAACTCCATTAGTACTCGGGTTGCCTTGGTTACAAAAGCATAACCCTCAGATTGACTGGGCTGCGAGGCAGATTACTAAATGGGGCCCGTCATGTTTCCAGTCCTGCTTGGAAGTCCCGGTGCGTGCCACACAGCTACTCCCCGATGGGGTTCCAGGCCCTTATCATGATTTTCTCGATGTATTTTCGGAAAAAGCGGCGGATGTTCTTCCGCCTCATAGGTCCTTTGACTGCCCCATAGAACTTCTTCCGGGGACTATGCCACCCAGGGGAAAAATCTATAATTTGACCCGGGCGGAAAACAAAGCTATGAAAGATTACATAGCTGAGAATTTACAGAAGGGGTTCATCCGGGCATCCACTTCTCCGGCTGGGGCGGGTTTTTTCTTTGTTGAAAAAAAAGATGGGGGGCTCCGCCCCTGTATAGATTACCGGGGTTTGAATAAAATAACCATTAAAAATAAATACCCCCTTCCTCTGATTGATGGGTTATTTACACAGATCATCGGGGCCCAAGTCTTTACCAAGTTGGATCTACGGGGGGCCTATAACTTGATAAGGATCCGTCAGGGTGATGAATGGAAGACCGCCTTCAACACCCAAGATGGGCATTACGAGTACCTTGTGATGCCCTTTGGTTTGTGTAACGCCCCGGCCGTCTTCCAGGACTTTGTAAACGAAATTTTTAGAGAGTATTTGGGTCGCTTTGTAGTAGTGTACCTCGATGATATTTTGATTTTTTCTTCCTCTTTAATGGAACATCGTGAACATGTTCGCCTTGTCTTACAAAAATTAAGAGAAAATTGCTTATACGCTAAACTCAAGAAATGTGTATTCGAGGTTCCTGAGGTCCCTTTTTTAGGGTATATAATTTCTAACACTGGGTTATCTATGGATCAGGCTAAGGTCAAAGCTGTACTTGAGTGGGAGCAACCTAGAGATTTAAAGGGGCTACAAAGATTCCTGGGATTCGCCAACTTTTATAGGAGATTTATTAAGAACTTCTCCACCCTAGTAGCACCTCTCACAGATCTCACCAAGAAGGGGAGCTTCCCATCACCCTGGCCGGAACGATCCTTTCAAGCCTTTAGAAAGTTAAAAGAAGTCTTTAGCTCTGCCCCAGTATTAGTTCACCCAGAATGTCAACGAGCTTTTATAGTCGAAGTTGACGCTTCCGAGCTTGGCGTTGAGGCAGTTCTCTCGCAGTACAGCGGTTCCCCGGAACGACTTCACCCTTGTGCTTTTTTCTCGAAAAAATTCAATCCCGCTCAGCGGAATTATGACATTGGGAATCGGGAGCTCTTGGCGGTTAAACTAGCCTCTCAAGAATGGAGACACTGGTTAGAAGGGGCCCAGTTCCCTGTTACGGTCTTCACGGACCATAAAAATTTAGAATATATTCAGTCTGCAAAGAGGTTAACCCCTAGGCAAGCTCGGTGGTCCCTGTTCTTTTCCCGATTTAACTTTACAATTACTTACAAACCAGGGTCAAAGAACGTAAAAGCTGATGCCTTGTCTCGAAGCTTTTCCACGACTAACTTACCTGAGGGGAAGAATTTGCCCATACTGCCACAACACATGGTGGTAGCTGTGATTCAGCCGAACCTCTCTGACCTGAATCAGTTTCAGTCTGAATCTCCGCCTGGTAAACCGCCTCATGTCCAGTTTGTACCTGCGTCACATCGCTCGGCCATCCTACAGCAATTTCATGCCTCTAAAACTGTAGGCCATCCTGGAGTTAAGAAAACCATTTCCATGTTGTCACGTCATGTTTGGTGGCCCTCTATTAAAAAAGATGCTCAGGATTATGTTCGAGCCTGTAAGATTTGTGCCCGGAGTAAAACCCCTAGACATTCTCCTGAAGGTTCACTGTTGCCCTTATCCATTCCTTCCCGACCATGGACACACCTTGCCATGGATTTCATCACTGATCTTCCATCATCGCAGGGGTTTACCGTCATCTGGGTGGTGGTAGATCGGTTCAGTAAGATGGCACACTTTATCCCGTTAAAAAAGTTACCAACCGCTCAAGACCTTGCACAACATTTTTTAACACATATATTCAGACTCCATGGAATCCCGGAGGATGTGGTCTCTGACAGGGGGGTACAGTTTGTCTCTCAGTTTTGGAGGGCATTTTGTGCCAGGTTGGGGTTCTCTGTCTCTCTGTCCTCTGCATTTCATCCCCAATCAAATGGACAGACAGAGAGAACCAACCAATCACTGGAGCAGTACCTTCGATGTTTTGTTTCCGATGTCCAGACAGATTGGTTACTGTACCTTCCGTTTGCAGAGTTTGCTCTAAATAATGCCACCCATACTTCCACAGGGGTTTCCCCGTTTCGCTGTGTCTTCGGTAGGGACCTCAAGTTTTCTGCTTTGTCCGAAGAACCCTCTAGTGTGCCCTCGCTTGAGGAATGGTTGTCCCAATGGCCGGACTTATGGGCAAAGATCCAGCAAAACTTGACCAGGGCTGTCGGCCAGCAGAAAACTTTTGCCGATCACGGTCGGTCTAGTGACCCTGATTATGAGGTGGGGGAGTTAGTTTGGCTTTCCACCAAAAATTTGGCATTACGTCAGCCCTCTGCCAAGCTAGGTCCAAGGTTTATTGGCCCTTTTCCTATACTACGGAAGATTAATCGAGTTACTTATCGCCTTGATCTCCCTCCCTCCATGAAAATTTGCAATTCTTTTCATGTTTCCCTTTTAAAATCTGCCAAGGGTATTGAGCCAGATACTTCCCCTGCTGCCATCCTGGTAGACGGGCAGCAAGAATTTGAGGTAGCCCGGATATTGGACTCACGTTTCTTCCGAAACTCTCTCCAGTACCTAGTAGATTGGAAGGGATACGGTCCAGAAGAGAGGTCTTGGGTCCCGGCCAGAGATGTCCACGCGGGGAGGTTGGTTAGGAAGTTTCACAGAGAGAACCCTCAGAAACCCAGCTTGGAGGGTCCAGAGGCCCCTCCTCAAGGGGGGGGTAATGTAAGGAACTTACCTGGGAGTCTGTCCCGCGGTGCCTCCGCACGCTCACTGGTGGCGCGGCCCCTCCGGCGGCCGCGCCAGGCAGCCGCCCCTCCAGCGTCGGGCGCACCGGCAGCCGACGGCCGTGCATGTGCCCGCGTGCTAGCACGTTCCCTTTATGTCCCCCGGCGGCGCTGCTCCCAGCGCATTCGCCGGGGGCAGATTTAAAAGGACCAATCCTGACCCAGGAATCCTCTGCTCTGGGAAGGTCAGGGAATGGACAGCCTGACTGGCCAGGGCGGTCCAGTCCCTGGAGTTTCTCCTATCAGGGGTGAGATCGTGTGTTGCACCAATCAGCACATTCCCCTTCCCATTGGTCAGTCACCATTTAAATATTTTCCCGCCCGAACCACCAGTGCCTGTTATAGCCATTTACTAGCTTGGGTGTGCTTCTGAATCTCGTCTTAGTGTGTTTGATCCGGCTTCGTCCTTGACTACTCCTGCTCGCTGCCTGAACCGACCTTCTGCCTGTCTGACTTCGTTTCTGCTTAACCCCTTGGATACCGCGCTTCTGTGATCACCCGGCCTTGACCCTTGCCAGTCCCGACTACTCTTTGCCTTGCCCCTTGGTTTTGACGTTTACAGACTTTGGTGCATGAAATCCTGATTTGGGATACCCCACAGTTCATCCGTCTTTATCGTAAGCCAGCAATCTTTGCGCCAGTAAGACCTGGGGGCAACCGAGTCTGGAGAGGCATAACCCGTGTCTCCAGCAAGCGGGGGCTTGTCTATAGGCACAAGAGGCGGTGGAGATTGGGGATTGTTGGCTCACGAGAGAAGGGTGTCCAGCGGTCCCTGACATTACTATTGGATAGGGCTGTAAATCTGTTTTTTATAATATTGTTGTCCGCTAAAGGGAAGCTGTGAATGGGACCGTGGGAGCCACCGGGAAAGGTATGTTTACATGCAACCAGGGTTTTAACATAGCTGTGTATCTCGATTTTGGATACCCGGGGGCAGGCTAGTGGCTGGCCCTTTAGACTCCTGGACCATGTCTCCAAGTGAAATTAGTTAATTATACCTATACATCCCCACTGCAGACTCAGTCCCTCAGAGTACTGGGAATAAATCAGGCCTGATCCACTTTTAAGCATTGACTGCTGATACGTATGCCATTAGTAGATAGTCACATGGTGCACCCCTTCTGCCAATCAATTTGGTGACTGGACAATTGACAACAGGGTGGACATCGAAGAGACCCCATGGGTCAGCATAACAGGACTCCAAGGGATCAAGTGGTACTGTTGTAAGTAGAGAAAGCTTAATTTTTCTTTTTTACAGATTTCCACCCTACAATTACAAGCAACCACCACCATACACCCTCCTTCTTCCATTTCCATACATTCTACCTCTGTTTTCACACTAACATTTTATCGGCCCACCAGTCATATGCATACACACACTTTTTCCCACTCTCAGATGTATTTCTTTCTCTCTAGCTAGGGACCTGTGGGCTTTTAAGATTCCCACCCTTACTATTGTGCTTGTTCCCATGCTTGTGTACACACCCAGGGAAGTCAAAGCCAATGGCAGTATCAAAGACTGGGCCAGGTGGAAGGTGGAAGCAGGGATTCAACTGCAGAGTCACCTGCTGAGCCAACTGCAGGTGATCAGAGGCCCATCATGCCGAGCCAAGAATTGGTTTGTGCTCTTACTGGACGTTAATGGCATTAAAAGTTGTTTTCTATTAATCTGGGCTTTTCAGCAAGATTTAACACAAAATCTATTGTTTCTATTGAACTAAACTTCACAGCAAGATCCATTGGTATCCTACCCAGTACACTGGTAAAATCTTCCCTTGGGAATGTTGGCATCCTACAGTATATGGCTTCTATATGGGGGTTTGTTCATCAAAATGATTGCGCCACTTTTTAGACTTCGCATGGTTGCATGGCTACCCACTGCTTATTTCCTATTTGCAAGCAGAATAAGGGTCCCGAATTTCACATGCTTAGAAGAAATTCAAAGTGTTCCTACATTCATTATTAACCCACAGTGGTCACAGGGTCTTTGCATACCTCACTCACCGGGCAGATTAATAACAGATGTTCTTCTGCTGAAAAGACCCTGGAAAAGCCTGAAATTGTAAGATCTTACTCACTTTAGTCCGCATGTGTCCTTAGCCACATGACCTTCTTCAAATCAAGAAACTATTTTTGGGCCTTTAAGAAGATAGCTTTCTCTAATTCAGATTGCAGAGAAAAGATAGGGAGTTTTTTTAACCCCCCCCCCCGTCCTGCCTCAGTGCTGGCGGAGGGAGCCAGGACAGTGGTTTCTATACACTGGACCTCGACTTGATGATGTGCGGAGGACCAATCATTAAGATGCTAATAGACAGAAATATGATTAGAATACCTAGAGCCCAGAATCGATTGATAAACCTGGTTTTAACTGAAGCCCCTT
This sequence comes from Gastrophryne carolinensis, assembly GCA_027917425.1. Taxonomy (NCBI): domain Eukaryota; kingdom Metazoa; phylum Chordata; class Amphibia; order Anura; family Microhylidae; genus Gastrophryne; species Gastrophryne carolinensis. The sequence goes on along the minus strand of CM051239.1, from coordinate 269,680,653 downwards.
GCACTAGCATTCTAGTGACCAAGATCAGATTGGTAGGTGGCCACGGTGAAAAGACCAAGCCAGGGTGCAAAAAAGTATCCAGAGCTCAATATCCCAGGCCAACATGAGCAGAGGTGATGAGAGGTTACAGGATAGGGCATGGATTGCAAGAGGACCAACTGGTAACTCCATTATAGCCTGATTCCTATATATAATACTTGCATGTACACCCAAATGTGCAGAAGTTTGCACATCGGCAGGGATATTTTTGGTGTTCCTTTTGGTGACAACTAACCTTACTGGCAGAGGAGTGGCACAGTGACCAAGACACACAGGTTTGGGGGGCATAAAGTGAGGCTGGTTTCTTCATTCTTGCACCACCCTGAATAGTCTTGTGGGTGACAGGCCTGTCATGCCTGTCAGAAGTAGTGTGGTCAGTAATGTCTGCTCACAAAGATTTCAAGCATAGTGCTGTATCTTCGAACACACATATCACAATCACCCGTCATTAATGCCCGTTTTGTGCATACTATTAAAGTGGTTTCTGATGACTCAGGAAAGGAAAGATTTTTTTTAATTAAAGTGATTGGAAAGTCAAAAGTTAAAAAATAAATATTAGTAGATTATCTTTCATATAGTGGCTTTAGTACTGTGCTTCTTCCTCTGTCTTTCTCATTCAGTTTCAGTCCCTACCCCACTGATCTGGTCCATCAATCAACCTTCGGTGGACCAAGAATGGAAAGACCCCCCCCCCACTCCCTGCCCAGACATCCTGATTGGCTTCCTCTTTCTGCAGCTTTGAAACCTAGCCCTCCTTTCATCTCTCACACTCATTACAGTGTGCTTACATTACATTGCTGTTGCCACACCCACTGTGTCGCTTCATTTTTTCAATGAATCTCCAATGCTCTAATACTTTTAAAGATAACTTATGAACTACTGGGTCTGTTTGGCAACAGATTGAAGTTTAGGTGAGTGCAATGTGTAGTCCGAGACAATGGGATAACAATCATGCTTGCCTCTGGTAAATCTTTAAAGTATTTTTGTGAAATATTTATTTTTCCAAAATCTATAATAGAAGAACATTGGATTTTTCATAGGTTTCAAAGGATAGTTGTCCTTTAAAATGTCTCAGAATAGGCATACATAGGTTTCCCAGGGCCCCATAGAAAGTCATAGTGGGGTCCCCAAAAAGAGCTTTGTTATAAGATGCATTTATACAATTAACCAATATTAGAATATATTAACCCTTTGAGTGCCGGCTTACCGAGATTTTTTTGTCACAATCTGTTGCCAGACGACTTTTCACGTTTTTGCGCTACACGTGTGCAACCTTGATTTTTGAAGGGATTTCCAGGGATTTCGATGAAAATTATATATTGTTTTTTTCAGCAGAGTCTGGGCTTCAACATGAAATGTCTTGTTTGGCCTTTTTTTAGTGTATTCTCAATACTTTTGGGTGAAATATGTGCAAAAAAATGAAAAAAAACAATTTTTTACAATTTGTAGTGTTTTTTTTGTAATAAAAAATGTAAGTTTGTTAATAAAATATTATTGCGTGTGAAAGCCCTATTTCTCCCGGTTACAATGGTACCACATATGTATAGGTATACCCCCTTTCCTGAAACAGCAGTTTAGGAGATTCCAGATAGGATACAACTATGTAATATGATTGCATAGTTGTAAGGGGTTAATAAAAAAAAAAAATGACATAGGGTTCCCCCTCCCAGGGGGGGGGGGAAGGGGGAACCTCATTTCTTTTTTGGAATTCTAAGGGTTAAAAACCCTTAAAATCCCCCCAAAAATGACATAGGGTCCCCCTTACCCAGCATTACTGACCCGGACCAGCTATGGGGGCTTGTAGAACAGGGCGCAGGGGCCAGCGTTGGTGGCCCCTGGCCCTGCAGGCTACTAGCCCACATAGCCACGTGGCCCGGGCCCTTCTGCCCCCCCCCTGGCCGTTGGGGAGGCAGGTAATGGGGGGCTGGGGGTTATGGCAAGTCACCCGCTTGCCGCAGGTGACCTGCCATACCCAGAGCCTTGTGAACTGGTATAAGGGGTCTCATGGACCCCTTACCAGTTCACAAAGGGTTAAGTTAAAAAAAAGACACCAGACAAGTTCTTTATTATTCTATTTTCACTTATACTTACCTCCCATCCAGTGTCCCACGCTGCTGCAGATGACAGTTGTCGGTAGTGATCAGAGCAGGGAGGGTGGCAGGCAGGGAGATCAGAGCCACCCTGCCTGCCACCCTCCCTGCTCCGATCGCTGCTGACAACTGACAGATCGGAGCCCGGGTGTCAGTAACCCGAGGAGCGGGATGACTTCATCAAGTGGGAGAGTTAGGGGCGGGGCCAGCGCCGACCGAAGAGGATGGTGATGGCCCGTTTCTGGCCCCTCACAAGCAGCGTGGAAAGCCCAGGGGGGGGGATCGGAGCCCCCCCTGGTGAAGAGAAGACCCGGGGAGAGCGATCGGGCTGTCAGGTGAGTAAATGTCATTTACTGTTTTTTTTTTTTTCAGATGTCGACGCCGGCAGGGGGGGGGGGGGGGGCCTATTCCGGGCCCCCTCCTGAAGATCAGAGGCCTGGGAAATCTAACAGCGGATTCTTGTACAGAATCGCTGGCCCTTTCAAATGAGGGGTAAGGTAAGTCTGTATGTTTTTTACTTTTTGTTTTATGGGCCTCTAAAGTCAGCTATGTGACTCTCACGTAGCTGGCACTTAACGGTTGGAGAGGCAGCTACGTGAGAGTCACGTAGCTGGCACTAGAAGGGTTAAGATATTACCTTGACTTTCTATTTGACAGGAGCCACCGTTCTGGCAGCTTGTTTCTTAGTGCCCTATAGTCAGAGTGCAGGGAGAAAAGTGCTGGTGACATATTTGAAGCCAAAATCCATGTCCCCTGGTGCTCTGTGCTGATGTATGAAGGGGCAGCATGAAGTGCTGGGGCACTAATCCCTGCTGCTGATGACCTGGGCCAACTGATGGCGTCCAGGCCCCACCATCACCAATACTGATCCTGCTGCTGTTAGCCAGGTCCAGTGGCCTGGGCATCACCAGTCTGCCACTGCCAGGGTCCCTCTGAAGGATGATGAGCTGTAAGACAGGGGGAGCAGCTTGCACATGACCACCTTCTGCCATGGGCCCTGTAGTAGCTTCCTCCCCTGCCACTATGGTATATTCGTCCTTGTATCTCATCCCTTGATAGGAGCAATAGGGGCCATCCTGAGCTTGTAAGAGATAGGACTTTCCTGTTCTGCTAATCCACAATATTAGGTTTAGGTAATGTTGAAGTGAAAAGGTTGAACGTGTTCAGTTTGGCATATACCTATATACATCTATTAGGTGGTCATGTAACTAGTTAGCTATCAAAAAATCAGCTTGGGTTAATGAAACAAAAATCTTCATATGGTATTAATGTGATTTATAAACATGAGTATTTAGTATGACCTTCTCGTGGCATTTCTTTTAACTTTACTTATCCTTTTTTATTTAATTCTTCCACTCCTGTTGTTCAATTAGTGTTTGACCCCTTTAGCAGAGATGTAAATTAAATGACATTTCAATGCCATCCCATATTTAAAATTCTGTGTTAGTTGTGGATCATAAATGATGATCTTCGTTCTTTAGCTAATTTATTCATTTAACAATTTCCCTCCAGAAGTTCAAGCAGAAGGCTCTGAAGCAAACTAAGCAGAATAAATCCAAGTCGGCTGAATTTCTGATGGGTGAGCCTTGCTTGATGAGTTATTGCTCATAATTTGTGTAAGGATTAATTAACTAATTACAGACAAATGGCTGTGGGCGAAATTTTGCTCTTGCTTGTCATGGTGCAATTTGTAATTATTTTAATCATTTATTCTCTTTTTTTGGGGGGAGAGTTAATTTTAACCTAGTTCTGTTTTAGTGACATTTGAGGACGATTCACTGCCATCTTTTAGCAATGGAATTATTTGAAGGAATGTGTTTTGTTTTGTGCAGCCAACAAAGGAAAAGATGAGGCAGAAGGCATTAAAATCTACATTTTATCATCAACACTGATATTTCTAATGATATATCTTCTGGGGGGAAATTATTAGATATGACAAGTTGGATAGCACCCTTATAACTCACACAAAAAAAAACCTCACGCAACAAGCCCATGCTGAACCATGAGGTGAGCCTTCACTCTTTATTATCCTCACAGTGAATGACAGTGGCTGCCTTCTAATATAACCTGTGTTCTCCAAGGCCTATCATGTGCATTCCATTCATACAAGTTATAGCAAGTCAGAATGAGAAACAAAGAACTCCAAATGAGTCATTCTCTTGGCATATTAAACATTCTGGTAACTATCAACAAAGGGTTACTGCTCCCTGCTCTTTCATATGTAAAGCTGCACCTTAGAAAAGCATGCAACACATGTTAAAGGTCCCAATGCAGATGCGATCAGGCAGATTTACTGAAAAAAAATCATACATACAACTAAAGGAATGCAAGAGCATTTACTTGAAAATGCAAATAGTAAAGTAAAAACCTGCATTTCAGTTGCTAGGTTCCTAAAGACCATCATGTAATTGGTATTTTTGTTATTTTATGGTATTTGGGGATTTTTCTTAGATTAACATTCCTAAAAAAGGGAGCAAGTACAAGGTAAGTTCTGGGCTCCAGTAACACAAGTTAATATTCTTTAAATGTTAACTTATAACTAATATTAATATATACTTAAAGTCTCTAAAGCTAGATCACTCCCTAAAAGTCATAGCAGCACCACTGGTCGTGACTGGTGGATATTCTGGGGGGGGGGGGGGGGTATGTGCTGGGAGGGCTCCAGCTTTCTGGATGCTCCCCGAGCTTGTCATTATTCGCTGTGTGCGAGACCAACATCCATTAAAGAAAAAAACGGGTGTTGGTACAGTTTTAGTATAGTGAATGAATAGTGCAATAGTTGTTAAAGAAGTAAGGATTTGGGGTAAGGAATACAAAAATATGAGGTGGTTAAGTTGATTACAGGTTGTGGATTCAACAGATCACTGGAAAACCATGTCTCAAATGAGATATCAATCTAGTAGTGGAGGGGACTGCATAGTGAACCCAGAAAGCATGTGTTGTAATAGGATGTGGTTGGTCCACATTAATGAAGTCAAGACATTAATGAAGTCAAGACTACAAACCACATCCTATTGAAGATTAAATTTTAAAAAAGCATCAGCTCCCCTCACCGAAGCCGTCTGTCAACAGAGAGTGACAAAATGTCAAGTAAGCTGGCTGATAGTTAAAAGGGCTAAATGTACCTATGCATGTTGAGTATTGTTCTTTTTGGGGGACCTTGTTCTTTCAGATTTAGCTTGTTTTTTCTTATTTGCATGTTGATATTTTAGGAAAATGTGTTCACTGTTCTGCTTTTTTATACATTTTTTAGGGAAACCCAGTGCAACCAAAGAATTCTTTGAGGGATTACTTCCAGAAAGATGAGCCCAGTACAACAAGCTGGGTACACCTAGAAAGCTTAAGGTTCACACTTTCAGGGAATATATGGTTTGTGGGGAGTTTTTAAAAGTAAAGGGTCACACAAGGTGCACACTGTCTGCAGAGCTGAAATTTTCAAGTAAAATTACCCTTCACTTTGGGGTGTTGTGGTGGCAACTCTTCCCTTGACAGTACCTATGCATGTTGGGTATTGTTCTTTTTGGAGGGCCTTGCTTTTTCATATTTAGCTTGTTTTTCCTTGTTTGTATATGATTTTTAGGAAAATGTGGCTTTGATTTTGCTTTTTTAAGCCTGTGCAATAATTCATTGAGGGATTACTCCCGGAAAAATTAGCCCACATAAACAAGCCTGGTACGCTTAAAAAGCTTGAGGTGTGTACTGTACCAGAGAATATATAGTGTGTTAGGGGTATTTCAAATGTAAATCAGTTGTTTTTCCTGAAAACTGAAAAGGGAAATCCCCAGAAAGCCCTTCAAAAATCACAGTTGAACATGTATAGCACAAAATATTGAAAATGGTCTGGCAAAAGAGGGTGACAAAAACTCAAGGTAGGCTGGCAGTTAAAGGCTTAAAATAAATTATCACCTTTTCTTAAAAAAAAGGCCCATCAACAACACTCAGGTGATATCAGGTATCATGTGATACATAAAGTGCTCAGGTAATCTAATCATCTCCAATATAATAAACTACATTTAACTTTAATGTATTTAATTATAAAGTTTGTTGAAACTTAACATGCAGGTATTCAAAGGTGGTCAGAGTGTGATGTACAGAAAGTGTTTATATCGCTCACTGGCCTCTAAAGACATTTCATTAAAAAACTCAACAAAAAACAAAGGAATTATCAAGACAAACAGGCAACGACTAGCAAGAAATATGGAGTCCCATGCCAGGGACCCTTTTTTCCCCTGTGACTATAGAGAATTGAGTGTAATCTCCAAAAAGGGAGTCCTAGTCAGGAAAAAGAGCTATAAAATAGTTTCAACTTTACATCGATAATAAAACTTTAACAAAAAACAACCATCTCAAAAAGAATATAACTAAATATAAAATAAAATTAAATAATCTTAAAACAGTATAAATATTAGTATTACTGTTAGAATTTTGGTTAAATTTGGCCTAAAGAAATTAATAAACCTTAAAATCAAGTCTGATGAACAAATCAAACATCATTTACCTGCCAACCTAGAAGCTAGATCCCATCTCATGCTACTGTCAAAAAACCATAGATGCTCAGATCAGTATTGAAGTTGACAGTAAGCACCCAACTTGCTCCCAGGGAGCTTGCAGTGAGGATCTGAGTGTCCACCAATGATAGCATATATGAGTGGGGGGCGCTCATGTAAAGTGCTCCCTGGTGTCAGTCAATGAGTGGGACGTGGGATCAAGAATGTGAGCTGTCAGGAAAGTGACACTTGTTTTTTTGTTAGTAGCCTGAATGGTCAGTCACCCAATCCGCTGCAGCAGTCTTACTGTTCTGGTCTGTCACTCATGTCTGTCAGAGCCCCATCCCCCACCACTGGCATCGGGGAGGATTTTACGCAATGAGTTATTTTATTACTTTTATGCCCAATATGGAATTAGCACAGCGGGAGGGATGGGTGGCTGGGCTACAAAAAGTTTGGACCACCTCTTTAAAGAAGTCAAAGTGAATTCTTCTTCTACTCTAAAATGCACACATTATTTGACCAAACATCTAGCTTGAATTTCAATTAGAACGTCTATGTTCTGTAGATCTAACTGCCTGTCTCCTGAACTAGCCATACTTCCAGGACAGGTTGGCTCTTGTATTTGTCTTATTGTTTCAAGTGCACTAAAAAAAACAAGCTTAGCTGGAATTTTCTTTATGCATTACATTGCCATATAACTTTTTTATAGGGATTTTCAACACTAGGCTATTTTCATGACATATATCTTTTAAATAAACATAATGGTTCCTCTTTGGCTTTTATAAGAATGCTTTAACCAAGCATATGTGCGGTTTAATGTAATTCTGTCACTATGTCAGATGTAACAATAAAGAATTGGCATTTGTAATGAAAAACCTTTTGAACTGAGTAAAACCTCAGATTTCTATTAAATAGGCTTAGATTTCTGACGCTACAGTTTTGTTTTGAAAATCCTGGTTAAAGAAATATGTTACTGCTAGAAAAGTTGGTCTTATTATTAATGGATCCATGCGGCAACCTTAAAGGAACTGTAAAACAAAAAAAAGAATACTTGAATTTTCTTTGGTCCAGCACTGAGAACAAGTTTTGTGGTGTGCATTCTTCCTGGACTTAATTAGGCGCATGGCCACCCATGGCAGACATGGCACTGCCAACTCCATTCACTGCAATAGAGAGTGCCCGGTACACCCCATTGCAGTAAATGGAACTAATGTGGGGGGGTCCCAAACTTAGAAACCAGTACGTTTCTGAACACTGCACAGGGAGGAAGCTCCTATTATGGGAGAAAGGTGAGTATCCTTTTCATTTTTGTTTTTTAAACCTTACATTCCCTTTAAGTAACATTAGATTTCCTGCTCAAGAGTATATGGAAATTTCATACGTGCTTATCACAAGCAAAGTGGGAAGGTGATAGAAGTGTACATTTGTGGAGGGAGAGAATAAGCACTATTATCAATATATACATGTATTTTATTAGTGTAGGTTAGTTTTTGTTACTTCATTTGGGTCCTATTTGCCTCTGTAGATACCTTTAGAAAATGATGACATATAGGGGGTAATTTACTACCCTTGCACCTGTTTCTGCCTGACTGGGTATGCCATCTGTGCTGGTAGTGCGGAATAACACAGCGATCCAAGCTATTTAGCACTGGTGGATGCAGGGAACATCTAACTTTCTGGTGGTATTTTGCTGTGTCTTCGCCGCACTTTGACGGTCAAAATGTGTGGTATTTACTAGCGAACAGTGTGCTTTTGACAGTGGGCACTATCTTGCATCCTATCAAGCGCTGCACACGGGCCCTGGTCTAGCGTCTGTGCAGCGCCCATGAAAGGGATGCAATAGAGCTACCCAAATTGCGTGAGACTTCTCTGAGCGGTGTGGGACTTTGAAGATCAGACGGTTAAGCCGGCGGTGGGGATGAGAATGGGGGGGTTGCCCCTTTTTTATTTTTGGTTCGATGTTCCTTTTTTACAGCTTAGGGCAGCATGGAATTTGTCAGGATATATGTGTGGTGTCTCTAGAGTGTCTGAGGTCTTTAGGAAGCCTCTAAAATTAGTTTAAAAAAAATAAAAAATCATGTGAAAACTGTTTATTAGTTGTTTCTCTAATACTAGGTATCCATCTGACCTTCATGCTCAATGTATTACTGAAAGATATAGAAATTACATAAACAGCCATGCTCACCAAAAATAACATTGATTCCTATGGGGTTCACCACTAAAAGCTGGCGCACCAAAAATCCATTCGCTAGCATTCACCTGGCGAAAACGAACGGAGATAAATATGGCAAACACAGTCTTCATCTGGTGAATAGGCCATTTTTAGCATAGTAAATGCGGCAAACTAGCGAAAGCAAAGCGAATGGTCAGTGAATGACCGCTTAGTAAATCACGCCCATAATCTTTTCATTCTTCTTTCATTTCTTTTCCTAAATATAAAATGATTACATGATATTGCATACATTGTATTTAAGCAGAAGAACTCGGATGCAGCTGAAAGTAACTTGAGCACTTGTAAATCCACATTTTAAATGACCTAGACCTACTGGGGATGTATTGTTCTCTGTGGCAAAATTATGTCCTAAAGTTTTAAACTTTTTCTAATGTTAGCAAATGTGTGTTTTATGGAAGAAGTTTCACTTCACATAAAAAATCTGTTGCTACTGGCATTGTACAAGTGCAGGCATTTGCCAAAGGCTATACGCATGCCTATTAAGAGAACACAGGGGAAAGGGAATGCAGCAGCCATATTTGTCACTAGGAGAAAGCAGAACAAAAGTAAAAAAAAAAGCCCAGAGGACTTACTTACCTTTCAAGCGCAGGTCCAGAGGTTTCCGCAGCACACAGCGGACTAATAAAGCGTCAGTGTTTATCCAGCCTCCAAGTAAAACGTAACTTTTAATTTATCTTGTTAAAAATAGCCAATCATAGAAAAATGGCAAGATAAATGAAAATAAACCAGGGACCCAGAAGCCAGCGAGTCCTACCACCAGAATCCTGTTACGCGTTTTGGGCCACAGGGGCCCATTAATCATACCGGACTAATGTCAGTTATGCTGCTGCTTTTGCCAGCCACTTCCCGGTTCATGTTGTGCTTTAATCCATGCTACATAAACACGTATGAAGCTGCGGATCACTGGTCAGTGACCGGCTAGCAGTTCGCAGCTTTCCACATGGTCCCATTGTGCAGCTCCCATTCATCCCGCCCTCGCTCCTGTGGCTGCAGAGAAAAAGCCGCACACGGGAGAATTGTGGGATACATACTCCTGGGTGTAGCAAGATGGTGGCGTGGGGGAGAAGTGAGTGGGAGCTAGCTGCCTGGTAAGGAGAACAGATAATGAATAAGCATGCAGCAGTTTGCAATGCTTATTAATTACCTTTTTAGTTTTTTACCTTTTAAAGTAAAAACCTTTTTTTAGACTTTTAGGCTGCTTTAAAGAGGAACAAAACCGGGGAATTTTACTCCCCTGGATTTTATTTATCATCCTAGGGGCATGCTGATTTGGGATGCCCTGTTGTTGCAAACCCCCAGGAACACTCGCTGTCCTTAACTCTCCAGTGATACTATGACACATGAGCAGGCTCTCTTTCGATCAGTGTTTAAGGGGTTGCATTGAATGTGTGGGATAACCAGAAAGGTATTTATTATGGTACGACCAGGGGTGTCACACATCAGGGCATCCCAAACTGGAATACTTCACAAAGAGGGACACCACCAACCCTGGGGTCTTATATAATCTAGGCCAGTGGTTGCTGCTCTTTAAGTATTAGCTTTAGCAGTGCCAGTTTGTCCTATGTCTACAGAGTACATCAGCGAACAGACCTTTAAAGCCCGGTCCAGCAAAATCTCTTTTATCAAGTGCCCACAGATGAGTGAGTGAAAATAGAGATTTGGTTGATGGCCAGATTAGTAGTCTCTGCGTGATCTGAAGGTGCAACATATTTGTCTTTGGGTTTTAAGAACCAATAACGTATAAAAATAGATTGCAACATACGCATGATTTTACTCTTGGTATTAACTGTAAAAATATTTTGGCATCAGATTAAAGACAGCATACCAACACAACATTGCAGCAGTAGCATAACATAGCAGAGTTACAGTTGAGAAAAATGTTGAAAACTAGAACATTGCATAGATATAATGGAAGAATCCATTGATACTTGGTAAAACATTTATATATGGGCTGGACATTTTCCTAGAAGTGAGCAGAAAGAATTTCACAGCTCAGAACAGCCTGCGGGTTAATTCAAGTTACCCTATTAAATAGCTGCTCCATAGTACAGGTGTGCAGTGACCTGGGCCTGTATAATGAAAATGTCACCAGGCTTTCTGCAAGCAAAAGAACTCCTAGCACAGAGCAGGTTAATATATTTTTATCTAATAGTACAAATCAGGATAAGTTTGGGTTCTATTTCAAGTAAGGTTTCGATTAAAGTAAACCAAAATCATTTTTATATAGGACCACCGCATCCCCAACTTCCAGGGCATTCTAAATAATGCTGAACTGTTGACAGCCCATCTTGAAGCCCAAAAATCTACACTCTTTCACCACTCTAGCACCCATGGGGTGGATGTAAAAAAGGCTGTTTTTGATTTTAGGTCCCTTTTAAGTCAGTCTACCCTATATTCCAAGTTGGGGTAAATACTTTTTTTTAACTATAGGTACTTTTTAAGGTGTCCAACCAGTTGCTGCCTCCCCACCTTCCCAGGTGTTCCAGATCAGGAAGCCCATCTACTACAGCACTCCAGCAGGCCCAGAAATCGAGCAGCCCTCCCAGCATTCGAAAATAAGGCTCGATTCAGAGACACATTCGTCTGCAGTTCCGTAGCTGTCTGTGAAAGTTTTAGTGGGTGTTTTTTTGCTTTTTTTTTTTTGCTTTTTTTTGTCCATTTTTCATTCGTACGAACGTTTGGGAAAATGCGTATATGCGCTTTCGATGAACGGAAGCAAATCAGATCATTTCCGTTAGTTCGGATCATTTTCCAAACAAAATCTGATATTTTTCATTCGTTCAGATAACTTACGTTGTTGGGATGGGCTTGCGTCTGATTCAGAGAGCTGATTTCCGACGGACCACCACCCTATAAATCCGTTTCATTTCCAATCCACTTATGGGACCTTTGAGGGCTCGGATTGCTATTGTTGAACATGTTTTGCGGCTATGTGGAGGAGTCTGCGCGCCTTTAGCACCAAGGCATTGCATGTATCAGCATGGCCAGGCCATAAATTGTATAGCAATGCATACCTGAATCAATACATTTCATATATGCCTTATAGAAGCATTTTAATGCTGACCTTAATTAGTCCTTAGCATGTAAACATGTATTTTCCCACACACCCATATACTTATGTCCTTTGTGAATTATATTTGGATTGTTGAACTTGAATCTTCATTTGTTGTAGGAGCTATTGTTTTAGTTGGTTACCTTTGCTTTGTGTAATTTTTTTATATTTGGTTGCAGGAACCGCAAGATGTGCCACTCACACAACATAAAAGCAGTGATTGGTCCAGCTATGCGATTCCTCATTGTTCTTGCAGGGCATCCAGGGTCGTCCCATGATGCTTATATATTGCAGAGCTCCGGCTTATTTAGTCAGTTTGAGTCTGGAGAATTATCTGGTGGATGGCTCATGGGTAACTTTGCTCACATTCCATCAATCCATTTTCACTGTATGGCAATGAATATAGTTGATGACTCATGTCTTAACCTATGGCTGTTTTTAGCCCTTGATGACATGTTAAATAATATTGTAGCTTAGCATGTGTATTTTATGTTAGTATTTTGTAATACTTTCAGGGGATTCTGGATACCCACTCCTGCCCTTGCTCCTGATGCCCGTTCGGGCCAGGGGTTCTCTAATCGGGCACTGTGCAAAACCAGGGCAGTGGTGGAGAGGGCCTTTGGCCATTTGAAGACCCGATTTCGATGTTTGGACCATACCAGGGGATCCCTTCAGTATGACCCAAAAAAGGTCATATATATCATCATGGGCTGTGCTGCGCTGCATAATTTTGCAATCTTGCAGCGGGTCCCCCGGTATGTGGATTTGCCACCCTCTCCACCCACCGATGAGCCAGAGGACGCCTATGTTGGGCAGCACAGTGCGTCTGGCCAAGCCGTCCGTGCTAATCTAATAGCAACACATTTTGCTTAATTGTTTGCTTCTTTTTTGTTTTGTGTTTACCTTGTTTGTTGTTATTGCTTTGTTCCATTTGTTTTTTGCTTTGGGTTTTATTAATAAATAAACAGTAATGACTTAATTACAAAAACCATCAACAATGTTTGGAGTGTTTTTTTTTGTAAATTTTGGGTGTTTGTTTATGGGGCTATTTGAAGTCATATTTATTATGCAAAAACCGAAAGACAGCAACTTAGTCAGAAACACGTGTATTTATTTTCTTTTAGTAAATTTGTTAAACCAAAAATTGGGTGTGGATGGTCACTCCCATAGTTATGGGGAATACATGGACATGAAATTTAGGCCAAATCATGCCACATAGCTGGATTTACAAAGTAAGGCACTCCAGGACTAAGTTAACCTTAAAAAGAACATACTAACATATATGTGCCAAGCATTGTCAAGTGGATAAATCACAGATGTTACATGTTCAAAATAGGGACACAAACACACCCTCTCCTGCTTGGCCACATTTGCCACAGGCACAGGTTGTAAGCAGACATCCCTATGCCACATCTACACCTGTTACTCAGTGGCCCACCCAAACAAGAACACCCAGTCCCAATCCAAGTACAGTAAAATCTCAGCCAGGGGCCAAGGTAGTAGTTTGCCAGTCCAGAATGTCACACAATCATGCCTACAAACAGGAGGAGCCACAACCAATGTAATTATGGACAAGGCTGCAGCGCAACAGCTTGAGTGGCCGGCTCAGTGAGGCTTGACCTCTGGCATTGGCTAGTGGGCTACCTCAGGACTCTAATGAGCTATATGGGTGCAAATCCAAGGCATACAAGCAAAGCCATACCAAAATGCTATATTGGTAGGGCTCACCAGACAAGTCAATACAGTGGGGATGTAGAGCAAAGATGTAGAACAGATTCAGCCCAAATACACCTTAATATGGGGGATGCCCATAGAACCCAGGTTGGGGTCCTTGGTGGTGGGCCCTAACCTGGGCCTGTGTGGCATTCAGAATCTGCAACTGTTCGAAAATGTTTCTTTGGTTAGTTTGCAATTCAGCCATGCTTGCCCTGAATTCGGTTGTCAAGTTGGCCATGTGGCTGTTATGGGTCCTAAATTCAGTCAGCATGGCACTTAAGGTATTATTGAGGTTCTCTAATTGGGCATTAATATGACGGTTCCATCCTCCTCCAGCTCCTGGATTTCCTCCATCAGTGTGTGGCTCTGTTGGGACATGTAAATAAAAAAGGTTCAGTGTGGGGAATACATATGTAATTCAGCAAAAAGATACATGGCAAGGCACATGCCTTTTTGCTGTCTGTGTCCTGTTGTGCCAATTGTCCCTCTAACGCAACAGGATGTAGCAGGCCCAGCACCATCTCCTCCGCCTGGATAAATTTCAATTTAGTGGGGAATCCGCCGCCAGTTTGTAAGCTGCAAAACATAGTTACAAAAATTAAGCTCAATGATGTCTATACAAGAAGAATAAAAACCCAAAAATAAGATATGTACCTGTACTGCCGCCTTTTATTCTCTTTCTTCCGTGCGGCATATTTGAGGTCTGATATTTTCCGTTGAATCTGTTCTACATCTTTGAGCTTGTCCCCCGCTGCATTGACTTGTCTGGTGAGTTCGGCCAAAATCTCTGTTTTGCGCTGCTTGCTTGTTGATTTGGATTTGCTCCCATATAGCTCATCATAATATAACGTGAGGCCACTAGCCAATGCCAGAGTTTGGGCCTCACCAAAACGGCCACTCAAGTGGCCTCTGCGCAATGTGCACCCTGTTTGTGGTGGTTGTGGCTCCTCATTGTTTCCAGGCAAATGGGGTGACATTCTGGGCTGGGTGTGTGTTGGAGAATTCAAGGACTGCAGGCTGGCTGCTGATTGAACTGGACTGGGAAAGGGACTGTGTGTTCGTGGCAGGGTGGCCACAGAAGTTGCAGGGGTTGATGTGGCATAGGTTGTTTGCCTGCCCACCTGTGCCGGTGGCGAATGTGGCCGAGGAAGAGAGGGTCTGGATGAGCTTGAACTCGTGCTTGGGGCCCTGTGGCTCTGTGGGCCCTTGGAAGGAGCATGGCCCTTGGAGGTACTTGGCCGGTCCATGGGTGACCCAGAGCTTGTGGTTCTGCCACTCTTGCCCGTGGATTGGTAGCCCCGTGCGGGTGGGGATGTGGAGCTTGGGATTGTCTGCCTTTTAGGGCTTTTGCCCCTGCTGTGTCTTCTGGGCCTCTGGGGCTTCTGGCCCTGCTGTGGCTTCTTGTGCGTCTGGGGCTTTTGCCCCTGCTGTGTCTTCTGGGCTGGCGGGGGCTTCTGGCCCTGCTGTGTCTTCTTAGGCCTCTGGGGCTCCTGGCCCTGCTGTGTCTTTTTGGGCCTCTGGGGCTTCTGGCCCTGCTGTGGCTTCTTGGGCCTCTGGGGCTTCTGGCCCTGCTGTGGCTTCTTGGGCCTCTGGGGCTTCTGGCCCTGCTGTGGCTTCTTGGGCCTCTGGGGCTTCTGGCCCTGCTGTGACTTCTTCGGCCTCTGGGGCTTCTGGCCCTGCTGTGGCTTTTTGGGCCTCTGGGGCTTCTGGCCCTGCTGTGGCTTCTTGGGCCTCTGGGGCTTCTGGCCCTGCTGTGGCTTCTTGGGCGTCGGGGCTTCTTTACCGGCTTTTGGCTTCCATCATGGTGGGTTTTGGCTTTGAACACTGCCTTGGTGCCACTGGGGGGGGGGATGTGGGTCAGGGGGCTGGGGCTTCGCACCCTCTTACCAGGTTTTACCACCTCCCTTGTGGTAGGCTTGGTGGCCTGTGTCTTTCGCTTTGGTTGTGCCTCCTTTTTTTTGGGAGTAGTGGTGGGTTGCTTGGCCGGAGCATTGTTTTTTTTGCTGCAGTTTGGTTTTGGGCATTTGTGATCAAGTTTTGGGCCCTTCTGATGCCTCCTGGCGCTTGGGTGCCTTTTTGCAGCTTGCCGCTGCTTGCTTCTTGGGTGCCATTTTGCACGTACTCTGAAAGAGAATGAGCTGTGTGTCCAGGGACCTTTAAATAAGATTGGCAGCCTGTGACGCCTACACGCTCGCGTACACGTGCGTACGACCATTCGTTCGGCCGTGCGGAACCCGGAAACCGCTGGGGCATTACTTATCTGCTGCGGAGAAGAACAAAGATTTTCACCCGCCAACAAGAAGAGATCATCATGCTTGTAAGTGTCTTATTATCAATTTGATTTGCCAGCTAAATGCATGTCTACCCCTTAAGGAAGCGCAAGGGCTTTATTTAAAAGTGGCTACAACTCCGTGCACAA
Source organism: Gastrophryne carolinensis (assembly GCA_027917425.1). Lineage (NCBI taxonomy): Eukaryota > Metazoa > Chordata > Amphibia > Anura > Microhylidae > Gastrophryne > Gastrophryne carolinensis. The sequence continues at coordinate 269,664,614 of CM051239.1, read as the reverse complement.
CCAAAGTCACGGCACACATGTGCCAAACATCAGTTCGCCCAGCTTCAAGGATTTGATTAGCCTAGAAATGTGTTAATGTGTGTGTTAATGTCATTTAGTCAAAGGATCTACTTCAGATATTGGTAGTCAATTGGAACTAAATGCTGTGTTTGCTTTATGTTTTGTAGACCATGCTGGAGCGCAGGTACGACTACCCGCCCAACTCTTTTGATAAACGCACCGTCGCCCTGGAGATCATCATGAAAATCCAGCAACACACCGACACCACCTTCACCCACACTCAGATCATGCAGCATTAGTCGGACCTGAAGCGGTTGTAAATAGTTTTTACATTTTAAAGTTTTATAAATTTTGAAAAACAGAAAAAACTTTTAAATATTTGTACAGAAACAATCATTTAAAAAATGGCCTTCCAATATAACAAAAAACAAAAAAAAAACAAAGTTTCAGTGTCATTTTTTTGCACAAAAACATTAACACCAACCGAAGGGTCAAATACATATTTAGAGATGAAGATTCAGATAACCGCGAAGTGGTTTGGGTAAGTTTTAGGGGCCGAAAATGGAAGAAGAACCGAACCGCGAAGTGGTTTGGGTAAGTTTTAGGGTCCTAAAATGGAAGAAGAACCTAACCGCGAAGTGGTTTGGGTAAGTTTTAGGGTCCTAAAATGGAAGAAGAACCTAACCGTGAAGTGGTTTGTGTAAGTTGTAAGGGTCCAAAAGGGAAGATGGAGGATAGTGCTAAGTGGTTGGGGTGAGCTTTAAGGGTCCAAAAGGGAAGATGGAGGATAGGGCTAAGTGGTTGGGGTGAGCTTTAAGGGTCCAAAAGGGAAGATGGAGGATAGTGCTAAGTGGTTGGGGTGAGCTTTAAGGGTCCAAAAGGGAAGATGGAGGATAGGGCTAAGTGGTTGGGGTGAGCTTTAAGGGTCCAAAAGGGAAGATGGAGGATAGTGCTAAGTGGTTGGGGTGAGCTTTAAGGGTCCAAAAGGGAAGATGGAGGATAGGGCTAAGTGGTTGGGGTGAGCTTTAATGGTCCAAAAGGGAAGATGGAGGATAGTGCTAAGTGGTTGGGGTGAGCTTTAAGGGTCCAAAAGGGAAGATGGAGGATAGTGCTAAGTGGTTGGGGTGAGCTTTAAGGGTCCAAAAGGGAAGATGGAGGATAGGGCTAAGTGGTTGGGGTGAGCTTTAAGGGTCCAAAAGGGAAGATGGAGGATAGTGCTAAGTGGTTGGGGTGAGCTTTAAGGGTTCAAAAGGGAAGATGGAGGATAGTGCTAAGTGGTTGGGGTCAGCTTTAAGGGTCCAAAAGGGAAGATGGAGGATAGTGCTAAGTGGTTGGGGTGAGCTTTAAGGGTCCAAAAGGGAAGATGGAGGATAGTGCTAAGTGGTTGGGGTGAGCTTTAAGAGTCCAAAAGGGAAGATGGAGGATAGTGCTAAGTGGTTGGGGTGAGCTTTAAGGGTCCAAAAGGGAAGATGGAGGATAGTGCTAAGTGGTTGGGGTGAGCTTTAAGGGTCCAAAAGGGAAGATGGAGGATAGTGCTAAGTGGTTGGGGTGAGCTTTAAGGGTCCAAAAGGGAAGATGGAGGATAGTGCTAAGTGGTTGGGTTGAGCTTTAAGGGTCCAAAAGGGAAGATGGAGGATAGTGCTAAGTGGTTGGGGTGAGCTTTAAGGGTCCAAAAGGGAAGATGGAGGATAGTGCTAAGTGGTTAGGGTGAGCTTTAAGGGTCCAAAAGGGAAGATGGAGGATAATGCTAAGTGGTTGGGGTGAGCTTTAAGGGTCCAAAAGGGAAGATGGAGGATAGGGCTAAGTGCTTTAGCTAAACATTGTAGTAGAAGTGAGGGTGGCAAATATGTAGACGAGCACTTTAGTGAGTTATGTTTGTAGTGCGCAGGCGCAAGATCGTAAGGATTTCCGTCTGGACGATTATTTTTTGTAAAAGTGAAACTATCTGGAAACGTAAAGGATTCGTGTGAGGATACGATGGGAAAAAACGAAAGGCTACGTTGTTAGCTGAGGAAATGAATCAGAAAAGTCACGCTGGAAAATGACATCCTCGTACTCGTACTCTGGCATACGAACGGACGGAAACTTTACAGAAGGTTTGCAATGCATGCATAGAATCGCTCGCACATTCATACGAGAGCGGGAACATTTGAAAGTAATACGAAATCGGCACTAAAACGGAAGTATTCTGTCTCTCTGAATCGAGCCTATTGTGGTCTTGCTGTAAGGTTTTCAGCAAAAAGGGATCCCAGATTGGCATAAAGGCCAATTTCCCTAGAAAATGAAATAAAACAGCTCTACAGTTGAATAGAAAACCTAACCTTATAATCATTAAAGTTACATAAGTGTATTACACTTTTCTCCACTGCACAAGCACCGATTAGCTGAGGAGGACAAAAGTGGTCTTTTTGGTTGGCCTTTAAAATCTCATGCAAAGTACAACATAAATAAACCTTGTTTATGGTTTACCAGCCCTCCACTGTAAAAGCGAGATGGTATTTTTTGGTTTTCCTTCCAGTAAAAAAATATCATTTTTTTGTCCATTTTAGTATTGCATCAGTTTATTTCACAAGGGATCCATTTGAAGTAGTTTAAATATATGCCTAAAAGTAGCATATATCAAATATCATTTGCATGAGAGAATATATAAAACATTTCATGTTGTTAGTGTTATTTTGTGTCTAGTGTTGATCCAGCAACTGATGTTTTCAATATTTTGACTCCCCAGTCTGGTGTTTGAGATTAATGGGAGGCAGCACTGAAAATAAATGAGCGCAGAATTTCACATGTATACTTCACCGAGGAAGGCAAGGGAGCCATTAGATTTTATAGGCTCCTAATTTTCTTCCTTCCAAAAATCCACTTGCAAGATCCTTGACACACTATTTAATTGGTGACCTCTGTAGCAGCGCTGGCTTTCAGTGCTTCTTGTACAGTGTTAGATTTGATGAAGTGTTCTTTATGTACTCCTTGGAAGTAATCATGCATTTTGGCAAATATCCAAGAACTTTTCCCGAAAGAACATTTGATACAGAGTGTGTTTATGTGGTTTACATGCTCACCTTTGCCACAACACTGTCATAATAGGGGACACACATTGGGCTTTTCTGTGAAACAAAACCTCCCTGTATTCATTCTGTTCCCTGTTAAAGGAAATAGGAAGTGCTGATAGTTTGTTTCACATCATCAGGCTGCAGCCTTCTTGTATTCACATTTCATTCTAAAGGCATTGTGTTTTAATTACTAACCAATAGTATTTAAATAATAGAGTCATTTTATGGATTAGCATGTTTTCTCTTTTTATATTTAACAAAAAACACAGATGATTAGGTTCTATAGAATTTTCAGTAGGTGGTAAATCCATCCAAGCCTAGTCAGGTTTGTTCACAGTGATGGAGAAAAGCGTAAAGCATCCAGTCATGCTTCCCAGAGGGAGTAACTGAACAAAGAAGGGGTGGCAGCCGCTCAGATCATTTTATAACTAACCTGGGAGGTGCACGTGAGTAGGGCAATTAGGATACAAAAGTCTTAAAGGAGCCACCTACTCATGTGCACCTCCCAGGTTAGTTATAATATGGTCTGATCGTCTGCCACCCCTCCTTTGTTCTGAATGTGACCCCATGGCTTGCATTCGAGGTTATAGGGCTGCCTCAGGTAAGTCTGCTCCCAATTTATCTATAGCATTGTATGTCCCAAATGGGGCTCTCAGAGATTAGAGCTAGGACTGCACCTCACAGAGGCACCTTGGCGCTTGGTGGTGCAGCTTAAGCATACTTCTGCAGATGTGTGAGGACCGAGCCCTCTGTTTTTAACCAGATTTAGAGACAGGGTAACTGGGGGAGTAACTGGTCAGTGCAAGGGCAGCTGGACCCTTATACCCCTGTCCAGACAAAACATAAAAACATTTTATTGACCAACTTGCAGCTAGCCACCAGCGGTCAAAATTCTCCAAGATGTAATGACACACCTCTAGACGTTTTTATTGCAATGGAGGTTGACGTGCCAAAGCTGAGCTGAGCTACATACCCCTTCTTTGTAATGAATTGAGTAGGTGGTAAGAGATGCAGGTGACTAAAACTCAGTACAGTATAGATTTTTTTTTCTTGCATGGACAGACCCTTTAAAAGTATAACAACCATTTAAATTTAAAATACCCCCCACAAACTATATATTCTCTGGAAGTACACACCTCAAGCTTTCTAGGCGTACCAAGCTTGTTTATGTGGGCTTTGTTTTCTGGAACTAATCCCTCAATGTATTCTTTGGTTGCACAAAGTTTCCCTAAAAAAGAATAAAAAGGAAGAATCAAGCCACATTTTCCTAAAAAAACTATATGCAAACAAGAAAAAACAAGTAAAATCTCAAAAAGCAACATGCCCCGAACAGAACGATACCCAACATGCATAGGTACTGTCAAGGGAAGAGTTGGCAAACACCCACAGCAAAGCATGCGCATAACAGTAATTTTACTTGAAAATTTCAGCTCTGCAGACAAAATGCGCACCTTGCAATTTTTCAACCAAAACAACCATTTACATTTTGAATATCCCCTATAAACCATATAGTCCCTGAAAGTACACATGTTAAGCTTTCTAAGAGTACCCAGCTTGTTGTAGTAGGCTCACCTTTCTGGAAGTAATCCCTCAAAGAATTCTTAGGTTGCACAGGGTTTCCCTAAAAAAATGAATAAAAAAACTGAATAAATAACATTTTTTCTAAAATAGAAATATGCAAACAAGAAAAAACAAGCTAAATCTGAAAGAGCAAGGCCCCCCGAGCAGAACAATACCCAACATGCATAGGTACTATTAACCCTTTTAATTGCCAACCTACTTGAAGTTTTGTCACCCTCTGTTGACAGGTCATTTTTCCCCATTCTGCGCCATGTTTAACCGTGATTTTTGCCGGAATTTCCGGGAAAATTATAGATATATATTTTGCAGCAGAGTTTAGGCTTGAACATGAAATGTCTTGTTTGTAATTTTTCTACAGTTTTGTTTTTATATTTTTGTGTAAAAATAAATAAATATTTTTTAGACAATTGTCTCCTTTATTTTAAATAAAACATTTACTTTATTAGAGAAAACCATATTGCATGTGAAAGCCCAATTTCTCCCGATTACAACGGTACCACATATGTATCGGTAGCCCCCCCATTCTTGCCCAGGAGACCCCCCAAACTGAAAATAGCACTTTATAACATTTACAAATAAAATACTACTACTATCCACATTATAAACATAAGGGGGTAATTAAAAAAAAATTGACATAGGGTCCCCATTGTCCCCAAATTGAAATGGGGGGACCCCATTTTTGGGGGAATTTTAAGGGTTAAAAACCCTTAAAAATTAAAAAAAAAATTGAAATGGGGTCCCCCTTATCCAGCATTACCAGCCCGGGACCAGCTATGGGGGCTTGTAGGAACAGAGTGGAGGGGCCAGCTTTTGTGGCCCCCCACCCTGCAGCCTACAAGCCCACATAGCCTATGTGGGTCCGGGCTCTTCTGCCCCCCCGGGCTTTGGGGAGGCAGGTCATAGAGGTGCCGGGGGTTAACGGCAAGTCACCTGCTAGCGGCAGGTGACTTGCCAGCCCCCAGCCTTGTGAACTGGTATAAGGGGTCTCATGGACCCCTTACCAGTTCATAAGGGGTTAAGTGTAAATTTTTTACTATTAATATTGTTTTTTAACTTTTTAATACTTACCTCCCATCCATCCCTGTGTCCCACGCTGATCAATCTGGCTTCTGCTTCTCCTGCTGCAGCTGGGGGACCCCATTTTTTGGGGAATTTTAAAGGTTAAAAACCCTTAAAAATCCCCCCAAAAAATGAAATGGGGTCCCCCTTACCCAGCATTACCAGCCCGGGACCAGTTATGGGGGCTTGTAGGAACAGAGTGGGAGGGCCAGCTTTTGTGGCCCCCCCACCCTGCAGCCTACGAGCCCACATAGCCTGTGTGGGCCCGGGCTCTTCTGCCCCCCCCCTGGGCTTTGGGGAGGCAGGTAATGGGGGTGCCGGGGGTTAATGGCAAGTCACCCGCTGCGGCTAGCGGGTGACTTGCCATCCCCCAGCCTTGTGAACTGGTATAGGGGTCTCATGGACCCCTTACAAGTTCACAAGGGGTTAAATGTTAAATAAAAAAGACACAGACACATAAGAAAAAAAAAGATCTTTATTTTTTTTTTTTTTACTGTACTCACCTCCCCCCGGCGATCTGCGATGACAGTCTGCTCGGGTGTTTGGAAGAGAGAGCCTGGGGAGGGGGGGCGATCTCAGCCCTCTCCTCCTCCCCACCTCTCTCCTCCAACCACCCGAGCAGAGTGATTTTCTGTCTCGGGTGCCGGCATTAAGAGGCGGCTGCTGGTGACATTACAACGATGTCACCCGCCCCCGCCCCCAGTGGTCGGGGCTAGCAGACCCGTTCCAGGAAGTGGGGGAGAGGGCAATTTCTGCCCTCTACTCGCCACGGAAGAAGCTGGGGGGGGGGCGATCGGAGGCCCCCCCCAGTGAAGAGGAGACCCGTCGGGAGACAGCGCGGCATCAGGTAAGTAAATGTCATTTTTAATTTTTTTTTTTTTATTTACAGTTAGCAGCTGCTGCTGCTGAAGCGGGGGGGGGGGGGGAGCCTATTCCGGGGGCTCTCCTGAAGCCATCCAACCCCCCCATGGGGGATCGGATGGCACCAAATTAAAGAGGAGACCCGGCTGGATCCAACAAGGGGTCAGGTGAGTATTTTTATTTATTTATTTTTAACTAGCAAGGGGGGAAAGTCAAGCACGTAACACCTACGTGCTTGGCACTTAAGGCAAGGACATGCAAGCACGTAGGTGTTACGTGCTTGGCACTGAAAAGGTTAATTCCTATTTGTTTGTTCTATATTTTAGATGACGATGACATACCGATATGACTTCCTACCCGACATATATGCAAAGAGGTCATTGGCACTTGATGTTGTAGCAAAGCTGGAGGAGACCCAAACCAACTACACATTCATGCAGATCATGCAGCATTGGTCAGACCTGAAACGGGGAAAGTTTTGCCGGAAACTATTTTCAAGTAAGTGACAAGTCTTGCCAATACATTCACTGCCCAAATCACATTAGGCAGGCCTGTGTTTAAAAGAACGCTATTCTCTTCCAGTGTCCGAATTCCACACAAGAGTGTGACCAACCCGGAGGCGACGAGTCCAGCTAAGGCTGCTGGTGGACGTGTCGGTGGTGGCCAACGACCTCAGGCTCCTCTGCAGATGAGCCCCAAGCTCACCTGGACTAACCTGCAGAGTCTGAGTCAGAGGGAGTCTGAGGATGATGGAGGACAGGAGGATTTAGGTATGAAAATCACACACAAACACACACACAGGAAGATACAGACTAAACACACACACATATGTGTTATAATGTGTAATTATGTGACATTTCATTCTACTGGAGGTGCTCCAGTCCCACCTGAAGAAAAAGAAGGTGGACCATGTACCACACATAAAGGAAAAGGCAAGAAACACCACTAACATATTCACTAACTATTGTTTTTGGTTTCTTCTACAGACTCAGACCAAGAGTGGCAGGTCCCAGTCAGAAGAGTGGCTCCCCAACCCCGAAACCCCCACCAGCCTAGTAAGTTTTAAGACAAGTGACTATTTACTAACATGGCTTCTTCAACAGGTTAGCATGAAGCAGATTGTTTTCATTTTTTATTTTCAGTTCACACACAAGAGAAGCAGCAGCACCTGCAGGAGCTGACAGCTGCTGTGAATAGGCTGGTGCAGGATATTGAGGAGCTGGCCACAGCCATGGTGAACCACCCACCTTCTTTTAGCCAACACCACCCATCATTTTGTAAATAGTTTTTACCAATATATATATATATATATATATATATATATATATATATATATATATATAGATGTATTTATTTTTATACTTATATATATATATATACTTATATACTTATATATATATATAATATATACATATATATAATATATATATATATACTTATATATATATATATAATATATATATACTTATATTTTAATAAAAAAGTTCTAACTGCATTTTTATAATGACAAATAACAAAAAATGTAATTATTATAAATAAAAAACTATTAAGAATTACATATTCTTATGTTGTCTTTTAATTTATATAATTAACAATCTGAGTAATGTTTATTGGGCATCCCAAATATACAACTATCACGGAGAATGAGCTTCACTCAGAAGGTGGTTAAGTTAAGCAATAGGAAGAAGAAAAGAAAATGCCAAAGTGGAAAGTGGTTAAGGTAAGCATTAGGAAGAAGTAAAGAAGAATGCATGGCAAGCAGGGCATGATAAGTATTTTGGAACAGAAGAGACTTGACACAGCAATAAGTAAGTAATGGGATAGCAGGGGCAGGGTATGGGAAACAGTTAAAAAAAGGGTCGTTTATGTGTACAAGCTAGGAAACAAGCCAGCGTTTGCGTATAAATTTCACAAAAACGTAAATTAAATGGAATTTAGGGGCTAAATTAAGGGAAAAACAGGTCTTTTTAATGGGCACTAGTAGTACCTCACTGGACACTGAAACATTACATTGCAAGGTACATGGAAAACGCTATAAACGCTAGAAGACAAGTCTTTCGCTTCAGCGTATAGAAAAGCGTTATCCATGGCATAGGCCGCGAGAGCCGTACTCACAGTATTCTCGATGGCTTATGCAGCTATGGAAACAGTACAACACTCACCCGATGGAGGCTCTGAATTATGCAAATGCACGTAACCTTAACAAAATATATGTGTAATGCACACACTTCGGAACAAAAACTAAATGGAACATAATAGCCTCTGAATCAACCCTATTGTTTGAAAAGTATATATTCCTTAATTATATTCTCTCGACAGGGACTTCATTTATTAGCTTCACTCATCACTTAATGGGAGTACTCTTATTTAGACAATCCCACAAGTCCGTGAAGCATGCAAGAAAGTTGTGAGGGTATTCTCACTTCCATTTTACAACTCGCAAGACTGTCTGCGAGTTGTAAATCATTTCAATGATAAAGGCCATGTTGCAAAAACATTTTTTTTAATGGAAATAACAGTCAGCATTTGCATTTTTTTATTTTTTATTTTAGTTGTAAACTTTTTATTAAAGAAGCGTGTACCAACCCCAGACAGCTAGCCCAGGCACCATAAGGGTCAATAACCCAGGACATACTAGCCCTTATGCCCTTTGGTATGGGATCAGTGTTTCTACAGGCACCCCAGGAAGAACTGTATGGCCATACCAATAGTGGCTCTTCTGCACCCCCGGAGTGGCCAATCAGGCTCTTCTGCACTCCCGGAATCCCAGATGGGTATGCAAGTAATCACCCACCAATGCCGGAAGGTGACAGGGTGGCCCCCTACACTTTGAACTGGTTTAGGGGTTCCCTGGACTGCTTATCAGTTCACAAGTGTCACAAAAAAACACTACACAAAGAAAACATTTGATATTCTAAATTTCACTAATTACCGTTCCCCATCTTCTTCCCTTTGTCCCCTGCCAGGCACAGTCTGGTGGTGTTCAAGGTTCTCATCTGTCTTCTTTTGGAGGCAGTGAGCATCAAATGCCAGGAAATGATTGATGAGCCACGGAGATCGGCTTTTTATAAAGAGAGGCAGAGCCCCAGTGGGATCTCCCCAATGTGACTCCATACATTCACAGGATGGAGGGATTGAGGAGGGATTACGCCTATATAAAAGCAGTTTTTCCCCCCTTAGTGCATGCACTTAGTCCCCAGCTGGGAAGCCAGGAGGAAAACTGTGGGCCCCTTACCTCAAAATCCCGATTGGGTGTATTTTAGATATCATTTGCAGTGTCAGCGGGAAAGGTAAGTATCAGCTGATTACAAAATTAAAATATTTTTTTAAATGTGTGTTGTTTATTGTTTAAACTTTAACTTTACTTATTAACTGGTCCCATTGACCCCAATACCAGTTCCATTACAATTACCTGCACCACCAATGGCCAGGATGGTGCAGATGAACCCATAACATGTACAATATAACATAGTAACATAGTAACATAGTATGTAAGACTTTAGTCCATCCAGTTCAGCCTGTCCAGTGGTCTAGTAGCCATAGCTGGAAATGTTATTACATGCAAGGAGGGCATCCTGGCCACTATAGATCTTCTTCCAGTGGTCTAGTAGCCATAGCTGGACATGTTATTACATGCCAGGAAGGCATCAAGCCCACTTTTGAACGTTTTTACTGTATCCTTCATAACTACCTCCTCTGGCAGCGAGTTCCATAGTCTCACTGCTGTTACAGAGAAGAATCCCCTCCTATGTCAGTGGAGAAAGCACCTTTCCTCTAACCTTAGTGGATGCCCCCGGGTTATGGTTACACTCCGAGGTATAAATAGATTGTGGGACAGATCTTTGTATTGACCCCGAATATATTTATACATAGTTATTAGATCACCCCTCAATCGTCTTTTTTCTAAACTAAATAAACCTAACTTTGACAATCTTTCAGGGTACTCTAGTCCCCGCACTCCTTTTATTAACTTTGTTGCCCTTCTTTGAATGCGCTCCAGTTCTGATATGTCCTTCTTAAGCACAGGTGCCCAGAACTGTACACAGTATTCCATATGGGGTCTGACCAGTGACTTGTACAGGGGTAAAATGATGCTCTGGTCATGAGCACCTATGCCCCTCCTGATGCACCCCATGATCCTATTTGCTTTGGCAGCAGCTGCCTGGCATTGATTACTACAGTTGAGCTTATTGTCAACTAAAACCCCTAGGTCCTTTCCCATTGTTGTTTTACCAAGTGTTTCTTTATTTAGTGTGTAATCATGATACAGATTTCTCCTTCCCATGTGCATAACCTTACATTTATCTGTGTTAAACTTCATTTGCCATTTAACTGTCCATGCTGCCAAAAGGACTGTTAATGGCCAGGACTGGGGCCAGCAGTAAGGCCCTTGAGTCCTGGGATTACCATCCTCTATGCTTGCCGGGTTGGTAAGCTTTAGAGAGTGGAGACCAACATTTTTTTTTCTTAATTTTTTGGGGGGAGAATATTTTTTTTTTTAATTATCCTCTGATGAATATAGTAAAAAAAAAAAAAAAAAACATGTGAGTTAAACTGGCATTTCTGCCAGCTTTGAGCAGGAGAGAAATGCCAGCACACAAAAACCTGATCCCTTTGCCTAGCACTCAATGACGTCGTAGTGCAAGGCTGGTAATTGTAACCTGACCTATAGACGTATAGCTTCTACACAATTTTTTTAAACATATAAACATAGAAGGTTGACAGCAGAAGGAGACCATATGGCTATCTAGTCTGCCCTTATGTGTATACGGTATGTATTCTTTATCTTAGGATAGATGTGTGCTTATCCCAGGCATTATTCACTTACTGTCGATTTTTCAGCTACCTCTGCTAGAAGTTTGTTCTATCTACTACTTTTTCTGTAAAATAATAATAATAATATTATATCTGTCAATAATAGCACAAAATACAGGTCTAAGATGTCCCATTTAAAGGTCTAAGATGTCCCAGGTAAGTAATGTAATAGTTACTTACAATTAGATAGGCCCAGAAAAAATGATAATGCAACTTGCAAACACATGTACTAGCAGCATGAATATCATTACCCTGTGGTTAGTGATGTAACAGATTTAAAAAGCAATGTTATGACTTGTGTCACATTACTAATTTTAACAGGTCAGGGAGCGGTCCTGTAACAGATGTGATCTACACAGTTGTTCTATAAGAAACTTTTGTCTTGGTCAAAGAAAAAAAAGAATATTAAACATTAGCTCAAAGTTCCATGAGCTTAACCCTTTGGAGACAACCCAGTAGTAAAAAGACATTATAAGGTTGTTTCAACACCATGTTTTCTTACTCTCTTATTTTGATAGACAAGCCCTTTTCTCCTGATTTTTTGCTTGGTGCAATTCAGGACCATATTTAGCTGTTATATATTTAAAAAAATATGTACAACTAAATATGGTGCTGAATTGCACAGAGGGAAAATATAATGAGAAAAAGCATTCCTCATTAACATCACGTGGAAACACAGGAAAGAAGAGTGTTCTGCCCTGAGAAAACAAAGCACAGCTGTTTTCACACTTTTAAGCACCTTTAAGAAATGAAGGAAAAAACTAAAATCAAATGAACCAATGAATGCATGCAAATTAAGCAATGTGATCCTTCCTTGCACACTCTGAAAGCCATGTCTTGTATGCACAACTGCCATCAGGGCAAGACAACTAAAACCCCAGTATAGGACTCCAGGATCCTGGTTACCGGCATCCCTGATGGAGGACAGCAATCTGGGTGAGCCTACAGGCCCCATAAGGTATTTTCTGATAGTAAATTTTTTTTTAACTTTATAAAAGTGTGGGAATGTTTTGGAGGGGGACTGACTCTGCCTGAAACTTGACTACTCTGTGCGAAAACAGCCGGTGGATACGCTGATGCAGGTGGGACACAGCTACCTGGTTTCCGTAACCGACAGGTACGCTGATGTAGGTGGGACCTACATAGTTTCCACAATTAAAGATGCGGAGGCATTGCTGCGTGTGAGAAGGTTTGCGCTGTTTCCGCAAGTTAAACTACTGCGGCGTTGCTGCGTAGTATGTGACGTGGCTGTTTCCTATTTGCTAGAGTTGGTGAGCTCTGATTGGCTCACTTTCCCCTTGACTATGAGCTGTATCAGGGCACTGTTAGAGCGTGAGGCTGCGTATGACACGCCCTTGCGACGGAATGTCAGGTAAACACATAAGCTATTTAAAGTTTGTATTTCCGCCATGCCTGCCAGCCTCGTAAAAGTTGCCCAGGGCAACGAAACGCGTCGGCGGCGACAGGCGGTACGTTTTCTGTTGGACTGTTTTAGCATTCTTTGGATCTGACCAGGTCGATATCTGGAGTGGGTGAGAGCAACTGCTGTACTTTTAAATCTGTACACACCTGTTTAAAGTTTAAAGATTAAAGTAGAATTTGTCAAACAATATTACACTAGATATGCTTGATTTTTATCTTTTCAATATGAATGTTGCCACTGATATGGAGTGAACATCGGCGGTGATAATATTTGAACTTTGGAAGTGTTGAGAATTTATTGATGTGAACGAATCAAACTGACTTTTGGAATAACGTATACAAGGCCTGTTTACTACTTCTAAAGTCGGTAAGAGGCTTGATCTCTTGGTGAAGGATATACAACCACATGAAAGTGTAGGCGGCCAGCTCAATCCCACTGCAGCCTCCACAGATGCACTGAGGCTCAGGACTCACCAGCAAGGTCCATATACATGAAAAATTTCCATTGTCCAGCACTCAAGTGTTCCTTAAAATTTCTCCGTTTATTGGTCAAGTTAAAAGTTACATGGTGTCCATTCCAAGAATAGTTCACATATTACGCATTTCAGGCAGCATCCTGTGCCCTTCCTCATATCAGGAATATGATATGATATATCAGGAATCAGGATATGAGGAAGGGCACAGGATGTTGCCTGAAATGCGTAATATGTGAACTATTCTTGGAATGGAAACCATGTAACTTTTAACTTGACCAATAAACGGAGAAATTTTAAGGAACACTTGAGTGCTGGACAATGGTTTTTGATATACAAGATAGAAATGGGGGTAAGGGATGAGGTCTAAGCGAGCTCTCCCTTGACTTGGCCTGCCAAAGAAAGACTCAATCTGTGTCCCCACCCTTCTTGTTATATATGTGCTTCTAGGGGGGAAAAAGGGGGCCCTAGGTTCGGGTAACCCCTAATTATGAAGGGCTTTCTAGGGGAAAGAGGAAAAATTCCTCTGTTAACTCAGTGTAAGCATAATGAAAACATTAAAAAATCAAAAGTTCAACATTTATTTTCTGTACAATTAATATACAACATAACTCCACAGTGTCTTTGTTACTGGCATTATGTACATATATATTTTTTCCACATATCTTACTCAGTTCCCTTTAATTTACAGAGGTACTGTAAATGCGGTATAAGTCTCTGTTCATCTGCGAACTGCCCTTACGCTGGGGGCTCAGTCCCATCTAGTATCAGTTTGTAGCAAGCTTCAGGTCAATATACACTCAGTTGTAGCAAGTGGTTCCTTGTGTGCAAACGTTTCACTCCTTATGAGCTTCCTCAGTGCACTAAAAATAGTCTGTTTATACATGACAAAGTATACTGTTAGCTTGGATACTTTCAATCATAAAGTTATTACATTCGCTATGCCTTATAACATACCTCTTCATATCCTGTGTTACTAAGGGAGCGCTTGCTTCCAAACGTCCTGCTGCTTTATATATAGCTGTAGGATCTGCAAATCGTTTAAGGTACTTTAAGTACTTGTCTAGTGAGTAATCATATAGCTATGGTCATACATTGAAATAAATCAAATGTACCTTTATCAGTTAAGTGGTGGGGGCACTTTTTGCTGGGCTATATGTTGGTCTTGGTAGTAATTGAGCCTGCACTGGCTGTGTAAAACAGAAAAGGATAATCATTTTTCAGTATGCCGATACAGTGTTTGCCAGAGTGGCACTTTTGTGTATCTATTCTGCATTGTATGTCGCCTCGCACTTACCTTTCACAGCGCCATGCCTGTCTGTGAACAGGCTTCGAGAACAGCTAATCCCCGCCTGCCCGCAGCATGCCGGTGTAGTTCCGGTTTTGCCGGCAGCGTCGGCGTGACTGTCTCAAATTGCGGAGGCCGCCCAGGGACGCAGTGGGGGGCGGGCTTCGGCCGTCCTCCTGTGTCCTCCTGCCTATTGGCAGTCCCAAATCATGACGTATTAAGCGTCATTGTGGGCTGGGCGGCCTCCGGGCGCCGTTCAGGGAAGTGTCAGGCGCCATTTTATTGTAGCCCTGTGTCAGGTTAAAGTATAGCCTAAACGGCTATATGTAAAGTGAAATTTATTTATAGCATTTTGGAAGCGGACGTCTTGGAAAATAAGCGCTGCCTTTGTGTTCATAGCTTGATTATTCACATGTTAATCTTCAATAATTACTGATCCCTGAGACGCTGTGTAATTCAATCTCTTTCCTATTACTGTATATAATAGACTGCGTACTTGTTTGTATACCTTTATTCTTACTGTATTGTTCGTTATTTTTCTCCTTTCTTTTCTGGTAAATTAGAATTTATTTTTTATTTTTTATTTTTTGTTCTTCTTTACGAGTGGATCAGAATTCGGGTGGCTGTTACTTAAAATTTATTAGTTCAATATGTATTCTTACTTACTTTTGTTGTACGTGTCAGTCACAACAGGAGAGGGGGGGGGGGTTTGGGGGAAGGGGGAGGAAAGGACTACAACGGATGAGTTGATAGTAAATAGTTATTTAAGAAAAGGAACAAAACTACAGGAATCATTAATGCCTGGGGGGGCGAGAGCTTTTAGTGATACTATCCACTTAGTTTCTTTTTGTAGTGTTGATTTCCTAATATCTCCTCCTCTGGGGTGCTGATGGATTCTATCGAGGACCTGGAAGGTTGCCCCCTGCGGGGAGCCTTGGTGTTTGAGGGCCCAGTGTTTTCCAACAGGGGTCAAGAGGTTTCTGTTTTTTATATCTCTAATGTGCTCATACATTCTTGTTTTCAATTTTCGATTGGTCTTACCCACATAAAAGTTTGGGCATGTACATATGAGAATATACACCACATCTGTGGTGTTGCAATTTGCAAAGTGTCTTTGTTTAATAGTCTGTCCATTTGGTACTTCTATTGTTCGACCCTCTTTAATATATTTACAGGTTGAGCAACCTTGGCATTTGTATGTGCCTACAGTTTTGCAGCAGACATTGCGTTGTTCATTAAGGAAGTGACTTCTTACTAGTTCATCCTTAATGGATCTAGTTCTACGGAATGTAAGTTTCGGTACATCAGGTATGTACCTACCTATTTGTGGATCCCTTTGAAGAATGTACCAATGGTTGTTGAGTATTTGTCTGATGTGTTGGTGTTGTGTGTTGTAAGTAAGTATGAATGGGGTGAATTCCCTCGATTGTGGTTTCTGTCTTTTCATGTGTATTATGTCCACCCTACTTCTCTCTTGGGTTCTTTGGTATGCCCGTTTCAAGACTCTATTAGAGTAACCTCTCGCTTTCAACCTTTCTCTGATCCCCTCTGCGGCTACCTTAAAATCTCCTTCGTTTGTGCAGTTCCATTTTGCCCTCAGATACTCCCCGTAGGGAATACTGTTCTTTAAAGTTGTGGGATGTGCACTCGTCGCTCTCAAGATATTGTTAGCGGCTGATGGTTTCCGGTAGAAATTGGTGGAGATTGTCCCTGTCTCGTCTTTCATTATTTTTAAGTCTAGAAAGTTTACCTCGTTTTTGTCATATTCGAGGGTAAACTTTAAATTGTAGCTGTTTTTGTTTAGGGATGCTACGAAGGTTTCCAGTTGGGTTTCATTTCCTCCCCAGATGATTAAAACGTCGTCTATATAACGGTGCCATGTGATGATGTTTGTGGTATGTTCCTGCAGATTTTCTTCTCCCCAGAGTTCCTCCTCCCAATGCCCAAGGTAGAGGTTTGCGTAGGATGGCGCACAGATCGTGCCCATGGCTGTTCCTTGTGTTTGGTTGTAAAGTTGGTTATTGAATAGGAATGTGTTATGTGTAAGTATGAAATGTAACAGGTCTAGAATGAATTGATTGTGGTCTTGTTCCTGTATGTCCAACTGGTCCAGATAGTGTTTAATTGCTCTGAGTCCTTGTGGGTGTGGAATGATTGAATATAAAGCTTCCACGTCTAATGTGACTAGTAGCGAGTCTACTGGAACAGTCATATCTTCCAAAATCTGGAGAAGGTGGGGTGTATCCCTGACATAGGAGGCTAAGGAGCTCACAAATGGTCTAAGAAAGGAGTCTATATATTCACTGGCCCTACTAGTGAGGGAGCCTATGCCCGCTACTATGGGGCGTCCAGGTGGATTGGTCATAGATTTATGTATTTTGGGCAATGCATAAAATGTTTGAGTGATGGGGTATTGTACCTTCAAGAATTCCCATGTTTGTTTTTCTATTATTTTATGTGCATACGCTGCATCTATGATTGTGTTATACTCATCATGGTGTTCCCGCATTTGTTGGGGTGTTGTTGTTCTATACCAGTCTTTATTCTGGAGTATCTTTTGACACATTTTTATGTATTGGTCTTTCAACATTATTACCGTGTTGCCTCCTTTATCTGCGGGTTTTATTTCGATCTCTCTGTTATCTTTAAGTTCCTTCAGGGTCTGTTTATGCTTAAGTGTAAAATTCTTTGGTCTCTTACCCCTTGTATCTATCAAGTCAATTTCTTGAGTCACGATATTGACAAATGTTTTGAGACTGGCATTGGCTGTCAAGGGAGGGAAGTATGTGGAGGGTTTCCTGAATGTATGTGTTTTGATTTGGTCTTCTAACTTGTGTTGTATTCTCTGCTTAGGGTCCTTCTGTGCTTGCTGGAGGGATTCCAGTGTTTCTAGAGCCTCCATGTCCCCTTGTGTTAGTACTAGAGATGAGCGAACTTTTGAAAAATTCGATTCGACTGATTCGCCGAATTTTCCGACAAAAATCGTTTCGACCCGAATAAATTCGCGACGAATCGCTATTAAAAACGGCTATTTCTGAGCCTCCTACAGCCTCAATAGGGTTGTAAACCATTCAGCCTTGCTGTAACACGCACAGGATGCGTGCTGGGTTAGTTAAATAATACTTTGAAGAAATATCACATGCAGATCAGAGGCATCGCTAATACAATCGCAGAGCGGCACAATTGCAGAGAGTTGAAGTGGCATCACTATGAGGGGCAGAAGGAGCCCAAATATACACTGGAGTTGGCCTCAGGAGCCCAAAAATTGGATGAATCACACCCTGGAGTTGGCAGGAGTTGGCAGCAGCAGCAGCAGGAGCCCAAATATACACTGGAGTTGGCTTCAGGAGCCCAAAAATTGGATGAATCACACCCTGGAGTTGGCAGGAGTTGGCAGCAGCAGCAGCAGGAGCCCAAATATACACTGGAGTTGGCTTCAGGAGCCCAAAAATTGGATGAATCACACCCTGGAGTTGGCAGGAGTTGACAGCAGCAGCAGCAGGAGCCCAAATATACACTGGAGTTGGCTTCAGGAGCCCAAAAATTGGATGAATCACACCCTGGAGTTGGCAGGAGTTGACAGTAGCAGCAGCAGGAGCCCAAATATACACTGGAGTTGGCCTCAGGAGCCCAAAAATTGGATGAATCACACCCTGGAGTTGGCAGGAGTTGGCAGCAGCAGCAGCAGGAGCCCAAATATACACTGGAGTTGGCTTCAGGAGCCCAATAATTGGATGAATCACACCCTGGAGTTGGCAGAAGTTGGCAGCAGCAGCAGCAGGAGCCCAAATATACACTGGAGTTGGCTTCAGGAGCCCAAAAATTGGATGAATCACACCCTGGAGTTGGCAGGAGTTGGCAGCAGCAGCAGCAGGAGCCCAAATATACACTGGAGTTGGCTTCAGGAGCCCAAAAATTGGATGAATCACACCCTGGAGTTGGCAGGAGTTGACAGCAGCAGCAGCAGGAGCCCAAATATACACTGGAGTTGGCTTCAGGAGCCCAAAAATTGGATGAATCACACCCTGGAGTTGGCAGGAGTTGACAGTAGCAGCAGCAGGAGCCCAAATATACACTGGAGTTGGCTTCAGGAGCCCAAAAATTGGATGAATCACACCCTGGAGTTGGCAGAAGTTGGCAGCAGCAGAAGCAGGAGCCCAAATATACACTGGAGTTGGCTTCAGGAGCCCAAAAATTGGATGAATCACACCCTGGAGTTGGCAGGAGTTGACAGTAGCAGCAGCAGGAGCCCAAATATACACTGGAGTTGGCCTCAGGAGCCCAAAAATTGGATGAATCACACCCTGGAGTTGGCAGGAGTTGACAGTAGCAGCAGCAGGAGCCCAAATATACACTGGAGTTGGCCTCAGGAGCCCAAAAATTGGATGAATCACACCCTGGAGTTGGCAGGAGTTGGCAGCAGCAGCAGCAGGAGCCCAAATATACACTGGAGTTGGCTTCAGGAGCCCAAAAATTGGATGAATCACACCCTGGAGTTGGCAGAAGTTGGCAGCAGCAGCAGCAGGAGCCCAAATATACACTGGAGTTGGCTTCAGGAGCCCAAAAATTGGATGAATCACACCCTGGAGTTGGCAGGAGTTGGCAGCAGCAGCAGCAGGAGCCCAAATATACACTGGAGTTGGCTTCAGGAGCCCAAAAATTGGATGAATCACACCCTGGAGTTGGCAGGAGTTGACAGCAGCAGCAGCAGGAGCCCAAATATACACTGGAGTTGGCTTCAGGAGCCCAAAAATTGGATGAATCACACCCTGGAGTTGGCAGGAGTTGACAGCAGCAGCAGCAGGAGCCCAAATATACACTGGAGTTGGCTTCAGGAGCCCAAAAATTGGATGAATCACACCCTGGAGTTGGCAGAAGTTGGCAGCAGCAGCAGCAGCAGGAGCCCAAATATACACTGGAGTTGGCTTCAGGAGCCCAAAAATTGGATGAATCACACCCTGGAGTTGGCAGGAGTTGACAGTAGCAGCAGCAGGAGCCCAAATATACACTGGAGTTGGCCTCAGGAGCCCAAAAATTGGATGAATCACACCCTGGAGTTGGCAGGAGTTGACAGTAGCAGCAGCAGGAGCCCAAATATACACTGGAGTTGGCTTCAGGAGCCCAAAAATTGGATGAATCACACCCTGGAGTTGGCAGGAGTTGACAGCAGCAGCAGCAGGAGCCCAAATATACACTGGAGTTGGCTTCAGGAGCCCAAAAATTGGATGAATCACACCCTGGAGTTGGCAGGAGTTGACAGCAGCAGCAGCAGGAGCCCAAATATACACTGGAGTTGGCTTCAGGAGCCCAAAAATTGGATGAATCACACCCTGGAGTTGGCAGAAGTTGGCAGCAGCAGCAGCAGGAGCCCAAATATACACTGGAGTTGGCTTCAGGAGCCCAAAAATTGGATGAATCACACCCTGGAGTTGGCAGGAGTTGACAGTAGCAGCAGCAGGAGCCCAAATATACACTGGAGTTGGCCTCAGGAGCCCAAAAATTGGATGAATCACACCCTGGAGTTGGCAGGAGTTGACAGTAGCAGCAGCAGGAGCCCAAATATACACTGGAGTTGGCCTCAGGAGCCCAAAAATTGGATGAATCACACCCTGGAGTTGGCAGAAGTTGGCAGCAGCAGCAGCAGGAGCCCAAATATACACTGGAGTTGGCTTCAGGAGCCCAAAAATTGGATGAATCACACCCTGGAGTTGGCAGAAGTTGGCAGCAGCAGCAGCAGGAGCCCAAATATACACTGGAGTTGGCTTCAGGAGCCCAAAAATTGGATGAATCACACCCTGGAGTTGGCAGGAGTTGACAGTAGCAGCAGCAGGAGCCCAAATATACACTGGAGTTGGCCTCAGGAGCCCAAAAATTGGATGAATCACACCCTGGAGTTGGCAGGAGTTGACAGTAGCAGCAGCAGGAGCCCAAATATACACTGGAGTTGGCCTCAGGAGCCCAAAAATTGGATGAATCACACCCTGGAGTTGGCAGGAGTTGACAGTAGCAGCAGCAGGAGCCCAAATATACACTGGAGTTGGCTTCAGGAGCCCAAAAATTGGATGAATCACACCCTGGAGTTGGCAGAAGTTGACAGTAGCAGCAGCAGGAGCCCAAATATACACTGGAGTTGGCCTCAGGAGCCCAAAAATTGGATGAATCACACCCTGGAGTTGGCAGAAGTTGGCAGCAGCAGCAGCAGGAGCCCAAATATACACTGGAGTTGGCCTCAGGAGCCCAAAAATTGGATGAATCACACCCTGGAGTTGGCAGGAGTTGACAGTAGCAGCAGCAGGAGCCCAAATATAAACTGGAGTTGGCCTCAGGAGCCCAAAAATTGGATGAATCACACCCTGGAGTTGGCAGAAGTTGGCAGCAGCAGCAGGAGCCCAAATATACACTGGAGTTGGCTTCAGGAGCCCAAAAATTGGATGAATCACACCCTGGAGTTGGCAGAAGTTGGCAGCAGCAGCAGCAGGAGCCCAAATATACACTGGAGTTGGCTTCAGGAGCCCAAAAATTGGATGAATCACACCCTGGAGTTGGCAGGAGTTGACAGTAGCAGCAGCAGGAGCCCAAATATACACTGGAGTTGGCCTCAGGAGCCCAAAAATTGGATGAATCACACCCTGGAGTTGGCAGGAGTTGACAGTAGCAGCAGCAGGAGCCCAAATATACACTGGAGTTGGCCTCAGGAGCCCAAAAATTGGATGAATCACACCCTGGAGTTGGCAGGAGTTGACAGTAGCAGCAGCAGGAGCCCAAATATACACTGGAGTTGGCCTCAGGAGCCCAAAAATTGGATGAATCACACCCTGGAGTTGGCAGAAGTTGGCAGCAGCAGCAGCAGGAGCCCAAATATACACTGGAGTTGGCCTCAGGAGCCCAAAAATTGGATGAATCACACCCTGGAGTTGGCAGGAGTTGGCAGCAGCAGCAGCAGGAGCCCAAATATACACTGGAGTTGGCTTCAGGAGCCCAAAAATTGGATGAATCACACCCTGGAGTTGGCAGAAGTTGGCAGCAGCAGCAGCAGGAGCCCAAATATACACTGGAGTTGGCCTCAGGAGCCCAAAAATTGGATGAATCACACCCTGGAGTTGGCAGGAGTTGACAGTAGCAGCAGCAGGAGCCCAAATATACACTGGAGTTGGCCTCAGGAGCCCAAAAATTGGATGAATCACACCCTGGAGTTGGCAGAAGTTGGCAGCAGCAGCAGCAGGAGCCCAAATATACACTGGAGTTGGCCTCAGGAGCCCAAAAATTGGATGAATCACGCCCTGGAGTTGGCAGGAGTTGACAGTAGCAGCAGCAGGAGCCCAAAAAATGGCCTAAAGACATAAATATGTTTTGCACCATTTGGAAAGTGTAAAACGTGGCACCATGCTGAATCTAGTCGCATGCATCAGGCATTGGTGGGTGGAAATCCTGGCTGATCCATCCCTGATTCATTTTGACAAAGGTGAGTCTCTCCACATTTTTAGTTGACAGACGAGTTCTCCTCGCCGTAACTATGGCCCCCGCCGCACTAAACACCCGCTCAGATGGCACGCTACTTGCCGGGCAGGACAGCTTTTCCAGGGCAAACTCTGCTAGTTGCGGCCACAAATCAAGTTTGGCTGCCCAGAAGTCCAGCGGATCCTCAAGGTGTGTTGGCATGGTCATGTCAAAGTATGACATGACCTGCTGGTTCAGGTCCTGCTCCAGGTCTTCCTGCTGCTCATGAGTAGCCTCACTATGCGGGTGTAGAAAGCTACTCATTAGCGACTGAAGACTGAGGCTGCTGCTGCTGATGGAGCTTCTGCTGCTGCTGCTGCCAACCCCCCCAGCGCCCATGGCAGTGGAAGGTGAGCGCAGAGGTCCCCTCGAGTCAGACCTGCGAGAGTATGGACCATGGCGCAGATAGGCATCGGCCAACTGCCTACGTAGAATGTCTTTGTAGTAGTTGAGTTTGTCCTCCCTCTCGGTGGGTTTAAAAAATGCCCCCATTTTGTGCCGGAAGCGAGGGTCCAATAAGGTGGACAGCCAGAAGTCATCCCGCCGACAGATGGAAACAATTCTGGGGTCACTACGCAAGCACGTGAGCATGCTTCGTGCCATTTGCGCAAGTGACTCGGATGGACTACCTGTCTCCATCTCCACTGCATACTGCCACGGTGTGCCCGGGTCCTCTGTCTCTCCTTCCTCAAAAACCTCTAGCTCCTCTGGCTGCTCCTGCTCCTCCTCTCCTGTCCGCTGACTAGATAAACCAGCCATTTCGCCAAGCCTAAACTGTGTTTCGCTGGGCAACTCCTCCTCCTCCTCTTCCTCCTCCTCCTCCTCCAGTTCAGCTCCAAGGGGGTTCATGTGGCCGTAAGATGTAAACGCCATGTCTCCAGTGCCCTGACCAGCCATGGTTTCCAACATGTGCTGTAGTACATGAAGCAGTGGAATCACGTCGTTCATCCCGTAATCCTGCCGACTGACAAATAAAGTGGCTTCCTCAAAGGGCCTGAGCAAACGGCAGGTGTCACGTATGAGCTGCCACTGGTTGACATTGAAGTTACACAGGGGAGTCCCCCTATCTGCTTGGATCATCAGGAAATCCGTGATGGCTTTTCTCTGTTCATATAATCGGTCCAACATGTGAAGGGTGGAATTCCAACGGGTGGAAACATCGCAAATCAGACTATGTTGGGGGATACCATTCTGACGCTGTAGCTCAAGAAGGGTGTGTTTGGCGGTGTAGGAGTGGCTGAAGTGCATGCAAAGTTTCCGTGAAGTTGTTAGGATGTCCTGCAGATGGGGGGAACACTTCAGAAACCGCTTGACAACCAGATTGAAGACGTGAGCCATGCAGGGGGCATGGGTCAGGCTTCCTTGGCGCAGCGCAGACAAAATGTTCTTCCCATTGTCGGTAACCATGATTCCCATTTTAAGTTTTCTCGGAGTAAGCCATGTTTGGATTTCCTGATGAATACATTTAAGCAGTTCCTCCCCTGTGTGACTCCGTTCGCCAAGACAAACCATGTGATGCACTGCGTGACACCTCCGTGCCCTGCACACATGGTAGACTGGAGGGGCACTGAGACTTGAGCCTACAGTGGAGGGTGAGGAGATGGCGGAGGATGAGGAGGCCGAGTCGCACGGTGTCACAGGCCCAATGGGCAGAGAGCGCGGAGGCCGAAGCGGCGTGACCTGTCCAAGTTGCTGCTGCAAAGGGACCACATTCACCCAGTGGGCCGTAAACGACATGTACTGCCCCTGACCGTAGTTACAGCTCCAGATGTCGGCGCTGCCATGTATTTTGCTACACACCGACAGGCTCAAGGACTGGCCCACCTTCTGTTCAACAAAAGTGTGCAGCGCTGGTACTGCCTTCTTGGCAAAGAAATGACGGCTTGGGACTCTCCACCTCGGCTCGGCACAAGCCATCAGTTCTCTGAAAGGTGCAGATTCCACCACCTGAAAAGGGAGCGACTGCAGCACCAGCAACTTGGACAGGAGCACATTCAGCTTCTGCGCCGTAGGATGAGTGGGCGCATACTGCTGTCTCTTGGACATGGCTTCGCTGATGGATTGCTGGCGGGATGCATGACTTGGAGGAGGAGGAGGAGGAGCAGGAGCGACAGAGGATGGGTGTGACGCACAGCTGCCTTCGGCTGAGGTGCTGGAGCCTTGGCTGGCAGAAATTGGGAGCTCACTTGGTGAGGAAGCAGACTGGACCACCCCTTGGGAGCCTCGGTTCTCCCAGGTCGTTTTATGGTGACGCATCATATGTTGACGCAGGGCCGTGGTGCCAACATTTGGACCCTGGCCACGCTTCACCTTTTGCCTACATATCTTGCATGTGGCCATGTTACCCTCCTGCGGATGCCTCAGGAAAAACTGCCACACTGCCGAGTAGCTACTTTTCCCACCCCCTGGCCTCACTGATTCACTGCTGCTGTTGCCAACTCCAGGAACCCCTGCTCCACTACCTCCCGATAAGGTAGACTGCCGCACAGCAGGTGCTCTACCCCGGCCCCGGCCCCGGCCGGCTCCAGCCTTTGGAATTGTGCCCCCATGCTGACTGCTACCACCTTGCTGCCTCAGCTGCTGACTCCGGGGCAACCTGCGCCCCTCTTCTCCTGATGATGACGATGAAGCCCCTTCATCACCCGGCTCCCAAGTGCGATCGGCTTCATCGTCATCATCATCATCATCACCGGGTTGTGGCTGTACGTCACTGATGTTCGTGGATTCGTCAACAGTGTCTGGCGCAGGAGCTGGAACGCTCGCAGCACCCACGACACTGTCCACATCACTATTTGTCTGCCTAGCTAAAGAAGCCACCTCCATTTCTTGGCTGGGCAGTAGCTGCTGACTGTCCTCCTGTATCTGATCGTCCTCCTCACTAAAGAGTGGAGCTGAACCCAAAGCATAGGATACGTCGCTGGGGGAGGGAACGGCGTAGGACAGAGGCAATGGGAGGACAGGGACTGCTCTCGGGGCATGCCAACTCAGGGTTGTGTCAGAGGAACCTACCGACCCTAGACTGGGGGTCTCAGATGTAAGTTGTGATGATGTTGTTGATGAGCGCGTCAGCCAATCTACCACGGCAGATGCGTTACTGGTGGAGACCCGACCGCTAGCAGATACTGGCAGATTAGGTCTCTCAGCGTGACTCCTGCTGCTACTGGCCCCCAGTCTGATGCGAGCTCTGCCTGCGGAATCTTGGCCTCTGCCACTCCTCTTTTCACTTCCAGGCACTTGTCTGCCCGACATAGTCTAACTGGCGTGGTAGTAGGTGATATTTTAAGAACCCCCAGGCAGCAGTGGGTCTATATAAAACAGAATATAATGCACACCAAAAGTGAGCAGTAACACTCAGCCTCCAACAGGCCTGCTTAGTGTAAATAAGAGAGCTGCTTAGTGTAAATAAAGAGGGGTATGCTATGTTACAGAATGGGATGCCTCAACAGAAGTGCACCTGGCAGGCAGCAGTAAGCCTATGCCCAGCAAAAGTGTCTTATAATATAAATATAATAAGAGCAAATGCTTATATGGTCTTAAACAGAGGCTGCTTTAGTCACAGAATGGGATGCCCTGGGCAGGAATCGACCTGGCAGGGTCCAGTAGTGCTTTGGCCAGCAAAAGTGTCTTTATCAGGCCTAATTTCAAATATAATAAGAGCAAATGCTTATATGGTCTTAAACAGAGGCTGCTTTAGTCACAGAATGGGATGCCCTGGGCAGGAATGGACCTGGCAGGGTCCAGTAGTGCTTTGGCCAGCAAAAGTGTCTTTATCAGGCTAATTTCAAATATAATAAGAGCAAATGCTTATATGGTCTTAAACAGAGGCTGCTATAGTCACAGAATGGGATGCCCTTGCAGGGTCCAGTAGTGCTATGCCCAGCAAAAGTGTCTTTATCAGGCTAATTTCAAATATGATAAGAGCAAATGCTTATATGGTCTTAAACAGAGGCTGCTGTAGTCACAGAATGGGATGCCCCGGGCAGGAATCGAGCTGGCAGGGTCCAGTAGTGCTTTGGCCAGCAAAAGTGTCTTTATCAGGCTAATTTCAAATATGATAAGAGCAAATGCTTATATGGTCTTAAACAGAGGCTGCTGTAGTCACAGAATGGGATGCCCCGGGCAGGAATCGAGCTGGCAGGGTCCAGTAGGGCTTTGGCCAGCAAAAGTGTCTTTATCAGGCCTAATTTCAAATATGATAAGAGCAAATGCTTATATGGTCTTAAACAGAGGCTGCTGTAGTCACAGAATGGGATGCCCCGGGCAGGAATCGAGCTGGCAGGGTCCAGTAGTGCTTTGGCCAGCAAAAGTGTCTTTATCAGGCTAATTTCAAATATGATAAGAGCAAATGCTTATATGGTCTTAAACAGAGGCTGCTGTAGTCACAGAATGGGATGCCCCGGGCAGGAATCGAGCTGGCAGGGTCCAGTAGGGCTTTGGCCAGCAAAAGTGTCTTTATCAGGCCTAATTTCAAATATGATAAGAGCAAATGCTTATATGGTCTTAAACAGAGGCTGCTGTAGTCACAGAATGGGATGCCCCGGGCAGGAATCGAGCTGGCAGGGTCCAGTAGTGCTTTGGCCAGCAAAAGTGTCTTTATCAGGCCTAATTTCAAATATGATAAGAGCAAATGCTTATATGGTCTTAAACAGAGGCTGCTTTAGTCACAGAATGGGATGCCCCGGGCAGGAATCGAGCTGGCAGGGTCCAGTAGTGCTTTGGCCAGCAAAAGTGTCTTTATCAGGCTAATTTCAAATATGATAAGAGCAAATGCTTATATGGTCTTAAACAGAGGCTGCTGTAGTCACAGAATGGGATGCCCCGGGCAGGAATCGAGCTGGCAGGGTCCAGTAGGGCTTTGGCCAGCAAAAGTGTCTTTATCAGGCCTAATTTCAAATATGATAAGAGCAAATGCTTATATGGTCTTAAACAGAGGCTGCTTTAGTCACAGAATGGGATGCCCTGGGCAGGAATCGACCTGGCAGGGTCCAGTAGGGCTTTGGCCAGCAAAAGTGTCTTTATCAGGCTAATTTCAAATATGATAAGAGCAAATGCTTATATGGTCTTAAACAGAGGCTGCTTTAGTCACAGAATGGGATGCCCCGGGCAGGAATCGAGCTGGCAGGGTCCAGTAGTGCTTTGGCCAGCAAAAGTGTCTTTATCAGGCTAATTTCAAATATGATAAGAGCAAATGCTTATATGGTCTTAAACAGAGGCTGCTGTAGTCACAGAATGGGATGCCCCGGGCAGGAATCGAGCTGGCAGGGTCCAGTAGGGCTTTGGCCAGCAAAAGTGTCTTTATCAGGCCTAATTTCAAATATGATAAGAGCAAATGCTTATATGGTCTTAAACAGAGGCTGCTTTAGTCACAGAATGGGATGCCCCGGGCAGGAATCGAGCTGGCAGGGTCCAGTAGTGCTTTGGCCAGCAAAAGTGTCTTTATCAGGCTAATTTCAAATATGATAAGAGCAAATGCTTATATGGTCTTAAACAGAGGCTGCTGTAGTCACAGAATGGGATGCCCCGGGCAGGAATCGAGCTGGCAGGGTCCAGTAGGGCTTTGGCCAGCAAAAGTGTCTTTATCAGGCCTAATTTCAAATATGATAAGAGCAAATGCTTATATGGTCTTAAACAGAGGCTGCTTTAGTCACAGAATGGGATGCCCTGGGCAGGAATCGACCTGGCAGGGTCCAGTAGGGCTTTGGCCAGCAAAAGTGTCTTTATCAGGCTAATTTCAAATATGATAAGAGCAAATGCTTATATGGTCTTAAACAGAGGCTGCTTTAGTCACAGAATGGGATGCCCCGGGCAGGAATCGAGCTGGCAGGGTCCAGTAGTGCTTTGGCCAGCAAAAGTGTCTTTATCAGGCTAATTTCAAATATGATAAGAGCAAATGCTTATATGGTCTTAAACAGAGGCTGCTGTAGTCACAGAATGGGATGCCCCGGGCAGGAATCGAGCTGGCAGGGTCCAGTAGGGCTTTGGCCAGCAAAAGTGTCTTTATCAGGCCTAATTTCAAATATGATAAGAGCAAATGCTTATATGGTCTTAAACAGAGGCTGCTTTAGTCACAGAATGGGATGCCCTGGGCAGGAATCGACCTGGCAGGGTCCAGTAGGGCTTTGGCCAGCAAAAGTGTCTTTATCAGGCTAATTTCAAATATGATAAGAGCAAATGCTTATATGGTCTTAAACAGAGGCTGCTTTAGTCACAGAATGGGATGCCCCGGGCAGGAATCGAGCTGGCAGGGTCCAGTAGTGCTTTGGCCAGCAAAAGTGTCTTTATCAGGCTAATTTCAAATATGATAAGAGCAAATGCTTATATGGTCTTAAACAGAGGCTGCTGTAGTCACAGAATGGGATGCCCCGGGCAGGAATCGAGCTGCCAGGGTACAGTAGGGCTTTGGCCAGCAAAAGTGTCTTTATCAGGCCTAATTTCAAATATGATAAGAGCAAATGCTTATATGGTCTTAAACAGAGGCTGCTTTAGTCACAGAATGGGATGCCCTGGGCAGGAATCGACCTGGCAGGGTCCAGTAGGGCTTTGGCCAGCAAAAGTGTCTTTATCAGGCTAATTTCAAATATGATAAGAGCAAATGCTTATATGGTCTTAAACAGAGGCTGCTTTAGTCACAGAATGGGATGCCCCGGGCAGGAATCGAGCTGGCAGGGTCCAGTAGTGCTTTGGCCAGCAAAAGTGTCTTTATCAGGCTAATTTCAAATATGATAAGAGCAAATGCTTATATGGTCTTAAACAGAGGCTGCTGTAGTCACAGAATGGGATGCCCCGGGCAGGAATCGAGCTGGCAGGGTCCAGTAGTGCTTTGGCCAGCAAAAGTGTCTTTATCAGGCTAATTTCAAATATGATAAGAGCAAATGCTTATATGGTCTTAAACAGAGGCTGCTGTAGTCACAGAATGGGATGCCCCGGGCAGGAATCGAGCTGGCAGGGTCCAGTAGGGCTTTGGCCAGCAAAAGTGTCTTTATCAGGCCTAATTTCAAATATGATAAGAGCAAATGCTTATATGGTCTTAAACAGAGGCTGCTTTAGTCACAGAATGGGATGCCCTGGGCAGGAATCGACCTGGCAGGGTCCAGTAGGGCTTTGGCCAGCAAAAGTGTCTTTATCAGGCTAATTTCAAATATGATAAGAGCAAATGCTTATATGGTCTTAAACAGAGGCTGCTTTAGTCACAGAATGGGATGCCCCGGGCAGGAATCGAGCTGGCAGGGTCCAGTAGTGCTTTGGCCAGCAAAAGTGTCTTTATCAGGCTAATTTCAAATATGATAAGAGCAAATGCTTATATGGTCTTAAACAGAGGCTGCTGTAGTCACAGAATGGGATGCCCCGGGCAGGAATCGAGCTGGCAGGGTCCAGTAGGGCTTTGGCCAGCAAAAGTGTCTTTATCAGGCCTAATTTCAAATATGATAAGAGCAAATGCTTATATGGTCTTAAACAGAGGCTGCTTTAGTCACAGAATGGGATGCCCTGGGCAGGAATCGACCTGGCAGGGTCCAGTAGGGCTTTGGCCAGCAAAAGTGTCTTTATCAGGCTAATTTCAAATATGATAAGAGCAAATGCTTATATGGTCTTAAACAGAGGCTGCTTTAGTCACAGAATGGGATGCCCCGGGCAGGAATCGAGCTGGCAGGGTCCAGTAGTGCTTTGGCCAGCAAAAGTGTCTTTATCAGGCTAATTTCAAATATGATAAGAGCAAATGCTTATATGGTCTTAAACAGAGGCTGCTGTAGTCACAGAATGGGATGCCCCGGGCAGGAATCGAGCTGGCAGGGTCCAGTAGTGCTTTGGCCAGCAAAAGTGTCTTTATCAGGCCTAATTTCAAATATGATAAGAGCAAATGCTTATATGGTCTTAAACAGAGGCTGCTGTAGTCACAGAATGGGATGCCCCGGGCAGGAATCGAGCTGGCAGGGTCCAGTAGTGCTTTGGCCAGCAAAAGTGTCTTTATCAGGCTAATTTCAAATATGATAAGAGCAAATGCTTATATGGTCTTAAACAGAGGCTGCTGTAGTCACAGAATGGGATGCCCCGGGCAGGAATCGAGCTGGCAGGGTCCAGTAGGGCTTTGGCCAGCAAAAGTGTCTTTATCAGGCCTAATTTCAAATATGATAAGAGCAAATGCTTATATGGTCTTAAACAGAGGCTGCTTTAGTCACAGAATGGGATGCCCTGGGCAGGAATCGACCTGGCAGGGTCCAGTAGGGCTTTGGCCAGCAAAAGTGTCTTTATCAGGCTAATTTCAAATATGATAAGAGCAAATGCTTATATGGTCTTAAACAGAGGCTGCTTTAGTCACAGAATGGGATGCCCCGGGCAGGAATCGAGCTGGCAGGGTCCAGTAGTGCTTTGGCCAGCAAAAGTGTCTTTATCAGGCTAATTTCAAATATGATAAGAGCAAATGCTTATATGGTCTTAAACAGAGGCTGCTGTAGTCACAGAATGGGATGCCCCGGGCAGGAATCGAGCTGGCAGGGTCCAGTAGTGCTTTGGCCAGCAAAAGTGTCTTTATCAGGCCTAATTTCAAATATGATAAGAGCAAATGCTTATATGGTCTTAAACAGAGGCTGCTTTAGTCACAGAATGGGATGCCTCACAGCAGACTTAAGATCAGTTCAGTATATATGCACAGTTAGTTACTATAAGCAGCCTGAAAACGCTAACAAAGGCTGGATGAAAAAAAAAAAATCTCCCTGTCAGCCAGCTCCGTTTTTCCTACCTTTCCCTGGCTTTCTGTCTGTCTCCTGTCTGTCTCCTGCCTGTCTCCTGCCTGTCTCCAGCCTGTCCCTGTCTGTCCCTGTCTCCAGCCTGTCTAACTGCCTCAGCTACACAGCGTTCTGTCTGTCTGTCACGAATGCAATAGAGAAATGAGGAAAAGCAAGATGGCCGCCGTTAAATACCGCTGTGTGACGTCACCGGGCTTGCTGGCTGCTGATAGGCTGCATGTGACTGCCCCAGCTTGCACTGGCGCGGGATACATGTCCAGACATGTCCCGTCCGCCATCTTAGAATGCCTGTAATGTAAATGAATGGATGTTAAAGGAAAACTTCGAGTGATCGAATCGCGGGGAAATTCGGATTCGATCCGAATCGAATTTTTCCTGAAATTCGGATCGAATCCGGGTTCGTCCGGATCGATTCGCTCATCCCTAGTTAGTACCATTGTTTGATTTTCTTCAGATTCTATTCCTGATGTCTCCATGTTCCCTTGTGTTGGTGTGATTGTTTGGATTTCTTCAAACTCCCTATTCTCATGCTGTAATTTTAGTAGGACCTTTCGAGCATATAGATGTAAGTCTTCTATTAGTTCAAATCTGTTCACATTGTGTTCTGGACAGAAATTCAGACCCATTTGTAACACTTCTATTTGACTTGTTGATAATGGTACTCCTGCCATGTTGATTATGTTATTGGTGATCTGTGTATGGGTAGTGCTAGGAGGTGCTACACTGGTCTCGTCCATGGGCCTTTCTTTTGTGGCTGGGATAATGGCCCCACCGATCCTGCCCCTGCTACTTCTAAAAAATCAGTCTGGAGTGTCCCTGATTGGGATGTGGATTGGATAGCGTCGGGTGAGGGGAAGTTCTTTCGCTTATCTCCTTTTGGAGTAAAGGCCTCTCTGTGGGTCCCTGTAGTTATGGGTGGCTCTCTCCTCCTATCCTTAGCAAATAGCTTGTAATGTCTCCTTGGTCTGCCCCCCGTTAGGGAGCTGTCCGATGACGAGGATGAATACTGTGAAGAATATGGTTCTGTATTGTCCCCTTGGTGTTTCTTAATGTATGGCCTCCACTTATAGGCTCTGTGTTCCTCGTATGCTTTTTTGTCCCTATATAATTTATTACTTTTTATTTCCCACACTTCCTTCACTAGTGCCTCTATCTTCTTTTTGATCCTATTGTTTGTTTCTTCAAAATCTGCCCAGTCCCTATATCTGTTTAGTTCCTCGCATTTCTTCCCATATGTTGCTTCTACCTCTTTCAGTGTGTGTTCTTGCTGTTCAATGAGCAGTTTCAACATGTTCAGGGAACAATTCTGTAGATTTGATTCCCATTTCTCTTTAAAACTGGGGTCCACTTCCCCTATTTGTGGAAAGATATTTTTGATATACAACCACACTTGATTTGGAGTGCATGCACCGTGGGATCCTATTTAAAAACTGTGTCAATTTGAAAACTGTGTGAAGATCCTGAGGGAGCTCTGTGCTTTTTTTATAATAGTTTTGCCGGACACTTTGAGAATTGGGGTGTTTGGCACGTTGAGCACCCCTTCTTTTATAAAAAGTTTTATAAGAAGTTTATTACCCTTAAGCCATTTGAATAATCTCAGCACGGCATTTTTGTATTTATTATTCATCTTCCCCTTAACTCAGATCAGTTTTCCAGCCTCTACTGCTGTAAGAAAAATCAAAAAGCTGCAACCGCAGCTTATCTTATCTGACCAGTGTTCCTTTCTCTATACATTTAAAGTCTTCCATGTGCCTTTTGGCAAGCTCAATAGAAGCCTTCCTATTTTTTGGCCTGTAAATAATGGCCTTTTTTTCTTGCCCCTCCGTAAAGACCAGATCTATTGTGGTCAGATGGACAGATTCTCTAGTCTCTACTTGGGAACTCTGGATCTCCTTCAGAGTTACCTTTGGTCTCTGTGTTGCCTCTCTGATTAAAGCCCATCTTGGCTGGTATGAGAATTTTGGTGGGCAGACCTTTTTTGTCAGGATTGTTGTGGTACCATTTGATGATAATGGATTTGATGGGGTTCGGGGGAATCATCAGAAATTTGGATATTTTTTTTATAACCCAACCTTGACTTGTACTCCTCAACAACTTTGTCCATGACTTGTTTGGGGAGCTTTTTGGTCTTCATGGTGTTTTTTGTTTGGTTGTGCCCTTTGCTTAACAATGTTGCAGCCTCTGGGGACTTGGAGAGAGCCTCTGAAAATGTGTGTTTATACTGACAGACCATGTAACACTAAGAAGCATCAGCCCACACAGCGCCACTTTTTTGGCCTCAGCGGCACTCAACATCTGATTTAAGAAATAAAAAAATGAAAGTTCCAATGTGGTCGTCAGCTAGCGTCTTATTTACCACTAGCATCGAAAAGGTTTGCAGAGCTCGGTGCTGTGGTTGAAGAAGCACCAGATCAAATGCTCGAAACGCTGGCGCTGTATTGCTGGATTGAACTGTTTAATGCTTATAAGTAATATTAAACACATTTTTTTGTACAAAACTTGCATTGGGACTTGTCAATAATTGAAACGCAGGTCCGAAATGTCACAAAATTATTATTTTTTTGGGGGGGGTTATTCTTTAGCTTAACAATGTGTAATTTGGACAACAACTCAAATGCAGCCTAAATGCACTGTAAAGTTTATCTCCTTTGTCCCCAGCAGTAATTTCTTGTAACTCTAATGATGGAATGCTGACCAGTGTCAGGAAAATACAGGGTTATAGATTTCAAGGAGAGCCAGGCAAACGACAGTCCAAAGTGGCACTCACTGGCGCTGGGATAATCGGCAGCCGGGTCCAACAGGCGCTTACATAGGCCGGCCAATACCTAGTGCAACAATCAAAGCTAATTGGTGACTGCTAGCGCCACAGCAAAAAAAGCCAAGGGGGTGGGTGAATACTTTTGCAAGTAACTGTAGGTAATTATGAAAATACCACTGGTGTGAAGAATTTTATTCTGACCAGTAGCAGGCTCTTCTCTAAAGACTTTGAGCATGTTTTCTGAAGTGCACATTCCTGTGCCATTTCGCATCATTTTGCTGACATTGGCTTCAACCTTGGCACATCCGCTTTCTTATTTTTTATTTGGTGGTGTTCCGTAGGTGTGCATAGAATTGCAAGTCAAAACAACTGTTCCTAATTAATCAGCTTGCATAGGCACACTAGGTTTCTACCTATATGCCAGCATGTTTCAGTGCCTGTTTGTGTACCTATAGATCCTTTTACCAGTGTGCACTACTCTGTTTCTCAAATATCTGGATTCTGTATATTTACTATTTTTAAAATGTGATCATAGTATCTTTAATATTATCTCAAAAACACTGGTGTAAATCAAAATGTTGCAAACTTTGTATTGCATTAGCGCTCAGTTTTAGTTGTTGAGAGCAAAAGAACACTTTGGTAGGACAAAACAGATTTATCAGAAATTTTAAAAATATATATTTGCTTACATGTAACTCTTGCATTTAGTTCGGTAAGTATACATTTGTTTAAACTTTTTTTCAAATTAAAAACACTTCAATACATTTTTCCGATTGTGCTCTTTGACATCTTAAGCTTCAGCACCACTAAAAACGTGTGCAGCCTATACAACTGCACTGGTCTGCACTGTGAAGAAGGCGCATATTAAAAATTCATCTCTGTCTGGTGTACACATTGGTGCTGTCACACATGTCCTAAATGAGGCAGAAACTGATGCAGTGCTTAAAATGGCACCATATATTAATAAATCAGGCTCTAAGCCACACAGGCCAAACACGCCTGGCCCCACACTGCTATGGTTTAATGAGTAGAGGTTATTCCATTTTCCTCACCATTGTATTGGTGGCTAATTAATTAGAATACATATTTTCCACTAATTTACTCATAGAGTAGGCATAAAAAAATGTCTAAGGTATATTGCAAGATAAATGCTGTTGGAGGTCAACTTAAAGATCCAGCTAAAAGTTTTATACTGTTATTAGAAAAGGTGCCATGTTCTTTGGGACAATAACACTAATTGATTTATGTTAATGACTTTTAACGCATAGGGCATCTGGAGTAATAAAAGGGAATTTAATATTTCCAAAGATGAGCTCCCAATTTAATTTTTATATGCATTTGATTAATAATTTATGAAAGAAGAGTAGAAACTATGACCTAGAGTAATTAGAAATAAAAGGCATGCACAGAGTATAGTATATAGTAGATTTTTATGTTCATCACAATATATATCTAACATATTCTGTATTAAACCCTCTAATAGAAATTATTTTAAGTAGAACAGTGGACAAAACATATTTTTCAGTTTCAGAATTCCCTCAATTTCCATGACCGCGAATTCCCCCCCCCTTTTCTGTAATTACAACTTACTGTTCGTGTGGTGCACAACAGGAAATGAAGCGTAAAGGAGGACTATCATGAAAAAAATGGCCCAATGATATAAGCTGGATGGCGGGAGGAGGGGTCACTTATACACCCGGCATCACAAAATATACAGCCAGGCTTGTTTGTTTCTTTTAATGGAAGGAAGAGGAAATCAGTGGTGACAGGTCCTGTTGCACCCTGATACACACAAACTTTTCACCCCTGGATTTTATTCCTACCAGGAGAAGAATACCACAGGCTTGGGGGGGGGGGGGGTCAGTTTGGGTGTATAAATGACTCCTCCTCTCAAAAGCTAATGTGTTTATATGGATTTTAGTGTAAATGCATCTTATATATTAAACCAAAAACATATTTGAAATTATTTAATTGAACTCACAAGGTATTATTGCCCAATAAAAATTAAAGCCTGAATACTTACTTGACAGTAAGTCAATTACACACATTTTAGGAACTATTTGTATGGTTTGAGTGCAGATTAATGGGAGCGCCAAGATATCGGGGAGAATTTATAGCATGTGGGCTGGATCTACCAGCATGGGACAATACAGGGACAAATAGAAGGTGAGTATTAGTCAGTTTGAACATCGGGTAGGGGATGGTGTTGCAAAGATAAAGCCTTAGGTGCATTTATGCCTTGGAGATGATATTTGTCTCAAACACCCGATTAGTTGTTTTGCTGAAGCCAGTCTAAACCACCCGTTCTTGAAAATTTAAACTGCTAATAATTGTAAAGTTCAAGTTTTAATTGGGTCCTATAATTTTATCACCGTTGCATGTAATTAAAACCATTGTTGCACCAAGCATCAATCAAATGTTAATTTTATTTTTTTAAATCTTGTTTTCTTTTTTTAGCTAAATATTATTGTAGATAGTCAAGATTGTACATATTCAAGATTTGCAATAATACTTTGGCTGTCAAGCTTTTGGAGTAGCAGGTAATAGAAGTTCCCAGTGGTGAGGACTGCTAGATTTCTTCAGCAGGAACTGCCCAGCTTGAGCACCTGGAGAATCAGGAGGTCTCCAAAGGAACA
This sequence comes from Gastrophryne carolinensis, assembly GCA_027917425.1. Lineage (NCBI taxonomy): Eukaryota > Metazoa > Chordata > Amphibia > Anura > Microhylidae > Gastrophryne > Gastrophryne carolinensis. Next base: position 269,628,430 of record CM051239.1, on the reverse strand, counting down.
GGCAGTAAAGGGGTGTGGTTGAGGAACAGGGCCAAGGTTGGGGCTAGCAGCAAAATTGCATAATCAAAGCATGGTGCCGAGATCAACTGAGGAATCCATAAAACCAAACGTGAGGTCAGTAGAAGAGCCAGGTCACAGTGAGGTTCACTAAGGTACAATGAGGTTCAGAAGCAGACGAGAGCTAGCTAAACAACAGGGCAGTATTCTCCTTTTGCATGTATTGAGATGAGCTTGCATTAAATGGGCCTGTGCATGCATGATTGTGAGAGAGTAATATGCATGTTTGATTGCAAAGAAGCAATGCAATGCAATGGATAATTCAGGAACCACAGTAACTCTTTCTGTCAGATGAACTGCAGACATTAGGGGAGGAAATGTTTTACTATAGCGATTTGCAATGGAAAACACACTATATTACTTTATCCTAAACTTGTATAGCCTTTTCCTTTGGAATAATGCTTACTCTTATAGGGAGATGTTCTGTCACCAGGCCTATATCTCTCCCTGCTCAGCAGGTTTGTGCATTCTTCTCCCAATAGCAACTCCAAAATGCCAACATCCAGATGGAAATATGCACTACTGCTTATGGCAATGCCCCCATAGTGTTTATTGGTATGCTACAACTAAGTTATTTAATTTTCTTCCCCTGACCACAGAGGGGGCAATTTTATTAAATTAAACCTAAATGGGGCCAAAGTGGATAAAGGAGCCAAAAAGCTAGTCTTTATTACATCCTTAGTAGAAGGAATGTATATTACAGATGGGGATCTCTCCAGATCATCCTGCATTTAGGCTTTTTCTCTTTTTTATGGTGTTGGAATCTTTATTGTGACTTCAACACAACAAGCCACAATGTCTTTGAAAAAATCCTTCAAAAGCACTTCTTGGTCCTTAATAACAATGGTCCAAAAAAGATCATCCAATTCCGTCTACGTAATTCATGTTTATTGTACACAATATTAAGTGCCATATTTCTGGTTTATCTTCAGGACATTGTATTGTATGTCTTTTTTTGAATTCTCTCAATAAAAAGTTTATTAAAAACCACCCTACTACTTTTAAATAGCATGTACTAAATGTGGGATTTTCCTTACTCTTTTATATTTGAAGAATAGTTATGTGTGGATAAGTTGGATGGTTTGGAAGAATGCAGAATATGTTTACCTGGAATGACAATTTAATCAGTTCACACTGTTGAATCAAGTAGTGATTTAAGTCAATGGTACCTTCTTTGTCAATGCTTTTCCTGCAAATTCCTTGTTTACACCTTTTCACTTTTACATTTGGAAAATAGCTTGCATGAGAAGAAAAAGTCAACCCTTTTTCCTATAATCATTTTTCTTTTTTATGTCAAGCCAAGTGAGTTGTGAAAGGATTGTAGGGTGGTTTTACGTTCCTTTACTGTACATTTGTTTCACTCCAGTTTTCTCTTGCTGCCTACCATTCTGAATGTAAAAAATGAATGACTGTTGCAAACGTTGTTTCAAAGAAACTCTAGTTACATATGCCAACCAGACCAACCTGAATATACTCATTAGACACAAAAAAGTCATTATCTGTAACTTTTGATGAGTTTGGACAAAATTAAGGGTGTCTGTGGGGCACTAATGACCCCAAGGGACCTTTGTAGCAAAAATATATATTGCCCAGAATGTCAGCTTCCATCCTGTATATCATAATTCTCCCAGTAGAACAGATGGAAGAGCATTCTCAAGCTTCAGAAATTCACTATGTATGCAATTTGACAATCATATATTTGAAAGCATCTGTCTGTGAAGGTTTTTATTTAACCATCTCTATTGACAACTTGACGACAACATAACTAATGTATTCTTGAAGATGTTGTGGCTGTTTTTGAATTCTTGGTTCTTGATTGGCAAAACTTATTAAAGAAAGCAAAGCATGTTTGACTACACTTACTTTGTATAAACATTCTATATCTGATAATAGACACATAATAATACATACTGAATTGTACTTTCTTCGTAATAATTCTGCAAGTGCCTTCAAAAATATCAAATACTCCTTATATGTTCTTTTACTAAAAATGGTCTCTTTAAACAATGTCACATATAGTAGTAGTTAAAACTGTAAAAATGAATAACACCTTCTAAGTCTATTTCATTTTTAATTACAAACAACATTTAGACAACAATTATACTTGTCTGACACTCCTCTTAACATATTTACAGTGCAATTTAGCTAGATGAAAATTCCACATGGACCTATTAAATTTAAATATGTTCATGTGTTTTCAAAGCAGAATATGAATGATTAGCGTTCAACTTTTAATTCTAAGCTATTAACAAATTACCTTTGGCGGTGTGCAATTGGCTTCAAATAATCATACAGTACTCTACTTGTAAACCCCTTAAGGCTTTACAATAGATTATTTCACTTTTTAATCCTTTATAGCATTTATTTCCCTAGGTATAAAATATTAGAATCTAGAAATAATGTAATCATTATAACTAATTGTTTAAGGCCACATTTGCGACTCCTTAAGCTCACAAGGTAATGCGATTCATATTAAACATTATCCTTAAGGCTGCCGAGGCCATGTCGAAAAAATGCAGTTCCTATAATCCTCAATGTTCAATAATTCTCACCCTCTCTGAAACAATGCACTAAAATGTGATAAAGCTCACCTGACAGATTGTGGCCTTGCCTGACATTTTCAGGAGCTGCATTCCACAACTCACATCTAATAGCTACAATAAAGTAAAATCAGTAACACTAAAGATTTAAAGTTTAACTGTGATATCCCACACCGTACCACACTGAAACAATTATGTGTATTAAATAAATTTAATCTAAAAATAATATTTTTTATTTTACACTTTATTTCTTTATCAATGCATAAGCTCTATCATCTGAAACAATTATGTGTATTAAATACATTTAATCTAAAAATAATATTTTTTGCATTACACTATATCTCTATAGTAACATATAATTTCTATTAATGATATATGGTATAAATAATGCTAATAATAATTTGTATTGTTATTATAGTAGTTCAGTAGAGTATAGAATTGTTACAGTATATGGATTTTCACAAATACATTTACAACAAGGCTTTATGTTCAAGTGCATTAATTGCATAAACAAATTGGCTGTGATAGGAAATTAGGGGTTGTAGGGGCAATAACTTCAGCAGACCCTTTTTCAGCTTTGTAATATCTGAGCTTTGAGTGCACCCAGGAAGCTCCTTTACATGGCTGAAGGCAGACACTCCATTATGAATCATCCACCCAGTGCTGCCTGGTTAGTTTTTGAATGGCTGAAGGCACCAAAGAGTGTGGGGAGGATACACAGGTACTATGTATTTATTGTGTGGTTTGGATGAAGTTATTGTTGTTTGCACCCATTGGGAAAGAAAGACTCAGCACGTTGCTATTACAAATATGATTTGGAATGCGGGACCTCTGGGGGAGGGGATGCAACAGTTCTTTTATTGGGCTCATGGTTGCCTAGAATTTTACACATGCTCAGTATTATAATTAAACCCACAGAAGAAAAATCATGCACTCACCTTCAGTCACACGCAGCTCGCCAGGGCTAATACGATGCTCTGAAATCTCCCCCTGCGCCAGTCACACAGTGAATGGACGGCACTTCTGGCAGAAGCTGCGGAGCTGCTCGTTGTTAGTTGGGTAGCACGGAGTGTTCCCCCACTGCTGCTGGGGGGTTTCTGAGAGGCAGACAAGGAGGGCTTCAGCTGCTTTGTGAGAGCCAAGGTGAGTGCCTGTTTTTTGGGAGTTTAGGAACCCTCAGTTAAACTGACCACTTTATGTGATAGTGGGTGTTGTGGCTAATCTGTGGGCTTTTGAAGAACAAATATCCACAGCATTCTATGTAGGTGTAACCCTGCCTGCATACAGTTATTGCACGATATATCTGGTCCATAAAGGATGTTGGTGAATGACCTAATGCTTGGCCAATCAATGAATTCCACAGCAAAAGAGCTAGAGTGGGGCCCAAGTTATAAATTGGCCAGACAGCTTGTATTTGGTGGGACAGTCTTCCCACTAATGTCAGCTAAGAACTTATGGGGGTACAGTGGGACAACTTAAATATAATAATGCTTGGAAAAACATTTCCCAATATAATATCTTTTGAAGCAGTAAAATTAAATTTATTATTTGTTACTGAAGTGCCCACATAGGCTATGTACTCACAAACATGACTGAAATGTAAGGGAGGGGGTCTAGAGCAGAACCTCTTGGAGTTTTCAGTGGCTGTGGACATCCTCTGCACAGTAGTATATATAGACACATCCTATTTTCAGCAGAGATCTTTATGGTGGGCAGAGGTCAACTGAACATAGGGAGAGCAAGCAGAATTCCTGGTGGACTACAGAACCAGCAGAGCTGGGTACATCCCCCATCAAGCAGCCCACCTAACCAATCTCTCCTGTCAGTGCCCATCTGTTTCACTGTCTTCTTAGTCATTTGCTACTAGTGGGTATGTGTGTGTTTTTGTCTCTAGGGGTTGTGGGTGTTAGTTGTCCTGGGCATGTGAGGGTGAGTAGATAAAGGTCAATTCCATGTGTTTCAAATCGGTGTGTAGAATTGTGATTCAAGACCTTTTAACCAAATCATTTAGGTGACCCGTGCTCTTTAAAAGGTTGAGCCCCTCTGCCCTAGATTTATTGCATAACTTTTAGGCTGTGATTTCCACTGGGTCATGAAGACTTGGGGAAATTGTTCATAAAAATGAATCATACTTACTTTAGTTCCAGCGCAGCTGAAACTCTTCAAGGTACTCTTCATAAAATGTGTTTTAGCTGTTAAATCTAGGACCCCAAGGTCTCCTTTGCTCCAGTCCTCACCTCCATCTTACATGCCTGCTTCAAATTTTCAGAATTTTAATGCTAGCTCACATACTGCTGCAGTCCAAATCTAGTTTCACTGTTTAAGGGGCTGTGCATGCAAGAAAAGCCATACACTGACGGAGACTGGAGGTGGGGTTTCAGGCAAATCTTCGGTTTTAATAGACAATGTCCAAGTGTATTTGCGTGGAAAGATGTAGCCTAGATGAATGAGCTGAAAGAGTTAAACAAATAATGGGGGTTATTCATCAAGGGATAGCGGCAGGTAGTGCCTCGTAGAGGCAGGCAGCGTCTGGTGAACGCTGGGCGCTGTACGCAATACCACATTTATGAAAGTGAATATGTTTAAACAGGGTTTTTTGTTTTTATTTACTTTTTTCTCAAATAATTGTGTCACCTCTCCTGGCCTAGAAAAAGTCATGTTTGAAAACTTTTTAGATTTTTTTTATATTTTTACGCAGAATTGTCATTACGGGTCACAATGTTACAACAAGGTAATTCCATGTTTGTTCACTTTGTTACTGGTGGATATGTGTTCAAAAACAGACTTCTGGCGCTCTATGCTATAGCAACCAGCTTTAGAGCACTGACGCTCTGTGTGTTTTTTTGTTGAATATGGTGTGAGTTGCTGAGTCGGTCGCATTGAGCTGGCGCTACCTTTCGTTCGCTGCAACGCTGTACTGATGTTAGAACGCCTAACATACTTCTCATTCATCAATGCTGGCCAAGTTACTACAGCGACTGAGGCGTTCTGTTTCAGCGCTTGATAGCTGATCACAGCATCTACTAGCGGCCGTTCTAAGTGCTGCTATACAGCCGCTCATCTGCCGATACCTGGCGCTAGTAATGAATCAGCCTCCCCAACCTTTGTTGCAGCAATCCCTGGAAACCAGCTTCATTGTAGATAAAGTGTGTATGATCATTTTTCAGCTCTGCCTTATGTGGCACAGTCTCCATCTCAGTTGCCCAACATTTCTAAGAATTTGGAACACTCCCCACCTCAATATACCATCAGGTGAAACATATTTATCAAAATCTTGCAGTACTCTGCAAAATATTTCTCCGCCCTATTTAGCGGCCTTTGTTTTTACAAATTAGTAAACAAAATACCACCCCAGGGGATAGCGCTCTACATTTTAATAAAAAAAAAACTACAAAATATAGATTATATATAACAGATTATAACAGATAACAGATACAATATTTGAACTTTGACAACCAAAGAGAAAAGTACAATTTGATTATGCTTTTATACATGCCATTAAGGTTCTTTGTTTTTTCTGCTAGTAAACGACAACACCCGGGAAAATTGAGGTTAACATTCATTATGCATCATCTCTTAATTGTATTCATCCTGTAAGCAACAAATCAAAACTGATATAATCTACTCTATTGTTTTTACCTACCAACATATGGCTAGTAAACATATAGCATCAGAGTGCCTTGTGCTTGAGGAAAACAATTACATTGAATGTAGTAGAATAGCTCTTTTATTGCAGTACATAAGACTTTGATTACATACTGCCAAGATTCATACCAACCTAGTAGTTGTTGACAGATAAAGTAGAAAAAATGAAACTCATTTATTTCTCTTTATTGAGACCTCAAGGTAAAGCAGATATTCGGTCCTTGTACTTACTACAATGATAGAACAAAGACTGACAGCTAAAATGTGCCAGTCCAGAAATATAAATTAGACCCAGCTTCTTATCAAGGTTTCATTTAGTCTTTCAGAAAAGGAACCACTGCTTGCATTATTGCAAAAAGCTTAGAAGAGTAACACCTTTATTGCTTATTAACCCTTTTTGTAGGTTCTAATGTTATACGTTATTTTAGAAACAATAAAAAGTGGAGGTAGTTACTAGTTTCCAGGAGACAACAGTCGAAGTAATAAAGAATTTATTTCTTTGTTATGTTTTACTACTAGGAAGATTTTTAGCAATATATTAGTCATTCACATTCTAGGGGAAAATGTATAAATGCTATCAGGACCACCAATAGTTATTTTTGGGCTTCATACAACTACAAAACTGGGCCCGCATAAACTATGTGTGATGACTGAGCTACTAGTTTTAATGGGTCACAGCCAAGAAACCTCAGCTAGTGTTCTGGCCCCAATGCATTATTACTACCATAATGTGGTAATTATACTCATTTCTGCCACATAATCTGTCCCTACATCCACTTATCCCTTATCCACTCTGCCTGGCTGATTTTGGGGAAATCTGCAACTGCCTCTAGGCAACCACATTGTGGTTACCTTGGGTTCCATTTCAAACTAGGGGTCCTGCCATAATTTAGGCTATATAGAGTCTGCCCACAATAACCTATGTGATGGCTGGCCCATAATTTGAGCTTCAGTTCCCTATATAGATGGTCATGATGACATGACCTGGTGACAAATGTATTAATTGCCCACATATGAAAGATCTATGCCATAAGCCATATGCAAAAAAATGTGCATAGAGTTAGAGATGAGTGAATCCAATCTGGCGAACCCGAATTCGTTACGAATTTCAGGAAAAATGCAATTCGTAATGATTCCGAATATCCCCGCGATTCGATCGCTCGAATCGCTTCCTTAAAACTCCATTTACTGCTATCCAGCCCATCTGAAATGGTGGATCCACATGTCAGGACATGTCCCATGGGGCAAGGAATCCTGGGTAGGCGTCACATGCTACCTATCAGCAGACAGGCTTACCGATGATGTCACAGACCTATAAAAGCGGCGGCCATTTTGCAGAAGCTCATTCTGACACTGTATTGCGGCCAGAGCAGATCAGGCAGAGAGAGAGCGAGGGATAGATAGATAGATAGATAGATAGATAGATAGATAGATACAGCAAGGGAGAGACAGATAGATAGAACAAAGAACAGAAGAAGCGAGGGACAGATAGAGAAGGAGAGAGGCTGTGACAGTGACAGAGAAAGACAGCGAAAGTTGAAAGTGTTTGCATTAGCTTTCAAGCCTATTTGGTGTTAATAACACACCTGCCTATTTAGCTTTTCCTTTTCCTGGTGTCATTCTTTAAAAAGCGTGCCAGCATTAATATTTGAAGAGTACCTGTCTACTAACTGGTTGCATTTTGTAAAGAAAGTCACTTTTCCACTGTAAAAGCAGCCAGCCTATGTATTTGATGAGGGGGCATCGCAAATACTAGCATAAATATTTGAAGAGTACCTGTCTGCTAACTGGTTGCATTTTGTAAAGAAAGTCACTTTTTAAGCAAACTTTGCCTTTCGCCGGGGGGAGCATCCCAAATACTAGCATAAATATTTGAAGAGTACCTGTCTACTAACTGGTTGCCTTTTGTAAAGAAAGTCACGTTTCCACTGTAAAAGCAGCCAGCCTATGTATTTGAAGAGGGGGCATCCCAAATACTAGCATAAATGTTTGAAGAGTACCTGTCTGCTAACTGGTTGCATTTTGTAAAGAAAGTCACTTTTCCACTGTAAAAGCAGCCAGCTTATGTATTTGAAGAGGGGGCATCCCAAATACTAGCATAAATATTTGAAGAGTACCTGTCTGCTAACTGGTTGCATTTTGTAAAGAAAGTCACGTTGTCAAATTGCCAGCAGTCATTGCATTTAACCGGGGGGGCATCCCAAATATGCTAGCATGTGTCTTTTAAGAGTACAAACATTGGAGTTGGCAGCAGCAGCATTAGGAGCCCATATATTGCCTGAAAGACACACCCTGGAGTTGGCAGCAGCATAAGGAGCTACCATGCATCAGCTACTACCATGGATCAGCCATTGGTGGCTGGAAATCCTGGCTGGTCCATGCCTGATTCATCTTCACAAAGGTGAGTCTCTCCAAATTTTTCGTGGACAGACGAGTTCTCCTTGGCATGACTATGACCCCCGCCGCACTAAACACCTGCTCAGATGGCACACTACTCGCCGGGCAGGACAGCTTTCCCAGGGCAAACTCTGCCAGTTGCGGCCACAAGTCAAGTTTGGCTGCCCAGAAGTCATGTCAAGGTATGACACTACCTGCTGGTTCAGGGCCTGCTCCAGGTCTATCTGCTGCTCATGATTAGCCTCACTATGCGGGTGAAAAAAGCTACTCATTAGCGACCGAAAACTCAGGCTGCTGCTGATGGAGCTGCTGCTCCTGCCACCCCCCCAGCAGCCATGGTAGTGGAAGGTGAGCGCAGAGGTCCCCCCGAGTCAGACCTGCGAGAGTATGGACGATGGCGTAGATAGGCATCGGCCAACTGACTACGTAGAATGTCTCTGTAGTAGGTCAGTTTGTCCTCCATCTCAGTGGGTGTAAAAAAATGCCCCCATTTTGCGCCGGTAGCCAGGGTGGAGGTGGAGAGCCAGAAGTCATCATGCTGACAAATGGAGACAATTCTGCGGTCAATATGCAAACACGTGAGCGTGCATCGTGCCATTTGTGCAAGTGACTCGGAGGGACTACCTGTCTCCATCTTCACTGCATACTGCCACGGTGTGTCTGGGTCCTCTGTCTCGCCTTCCTCACAACCCTCTAGCTCCTCTGGCTGCTCCTGCTCCTCCTCTCCTGTCAGATGACTAGATAAAATGGCCATTTGCCAAAACCTAAACTGTGCTTCGCTGTGCCCCACCCCCTCCTCCTCCTCCACTTCAGCAGTAGTAACTAGGCCCTGAAGACTTTAACAGGAACAAAGTGATAAAACTCTTAGATGTGCGTATGTGATGCTCTGATGAGGGCAATTCAATGTGCTCCAGTACGCTTAAAAAATGTTTTTTTGAGAGACTGGCCTGCGTGAAAATGAATCGGGCATGGATCAGCCAAGATTTCCACCCACCAATACCAGATGCATCAGAGTAGATTGATCATGGTGCCAGACCAACTCTAAAGAAATATGGATAGTGAAAAACAGATTTAAGGTGCTGCTCTCAGTTACAGACATTCCTCTGCATCAGACCACAAGTAATTATTGAGGAAATGCTTTACGTTAATCTTAATTTTTATTAATATTCTTAGGATAAGATATATGTGCCCAAAATCTGTGTATGTTCTCTTCATGTTGCTGCCAACTCCAGGGTGTGTCTTTCAGGCAATGTATGGGCTCCTAATGCTGCTGCCAACTCCACTGTGTGTCTTTCAGGGAATATATGGGCTCCTAATGCTGCTGCCAACTCCAATGTGTTTTTCAGGCAATATATGAGCTCCTAATACTGCTGCCAACTCCAATGTGTTTTTCAGGCAATATATGGGCTCCCTGTGCTGCTGCAAAATTCAGGGTGTTTTTTTTCAGGCAATATATGGGCTCCCTATGCTGCTGCCAACTCCACTGTGTGTCTTTCAGGCAATATATGGGCTCCTAATGCTGCTGCCAAATCCAGAGTGTGTCTTTCAGGCAATATATAGGTTCCTTATGCTGCTGCCAAATCCAGAGTCTCTTTCAGGCAATATATGGGCTTCTAATACTGCTGCCAACTCCTGGGTGTGTTTTTCAGGCAATATATGGGCTCCCTATGCTGCTGCCAACTCCAGAGTGTGTCTTTCAGGCAATAAATGGGCTCCTAATGCTGCTGCCAACTCCTGGGTATGTTTTTCCGGCAATATATGGGCTCCTAATGCTGCTGCCAACTCCTGGGTGTGTTTTTCAGGCAATATATGGGCTCCCTATGCTGCTGCCCAGTCCAGAGTGTGTCTTTCAGGCAATATATGGGCTCCTAATGCTGCTGCCAACTCCTGGGTGTGTTTTCCAGGCAATATATGGGCTCCTAATGCTGCTGCCAACTTCTGGGTGTGTTTCAGGCAATTAATGGGTTCCTTATGCTGCTGCCAACTCCAGTGTCTCTTTCAGGCAATATATGGGCTTCCTCTGCTGCTGCCAAGTCTAGCGTGTGTCTTTCAGGCAATATATGGGCTCCTAATACTGCTGCCAACTCCAATGTGTTTTTAAGGCAATATATGGGCTCCCTATGATGCTGCTAACTCCTGGGTGTGTTTTTCAGGCAATATATGGGCTCCCAATGCTGATGCCAACTCCTGGGTGTGTTTTTCAGGCAATATATGGGTTCCTTATGCTGCTGCCAACTCTAGGGTCTCTTTCAGGCAATATATGGGCTCCTAATGCTGCTGCCAAATCCAGAGTGTGTCTTTCAGGCAATATATGGGTTCCTTATGCTGCTGCCAACTCCAGAGTCTCTTTCAGGCAATATATGGGCTTCTAATACTGCTGCCAACTCCTGGGTGTGTTTTTCAGGCAATATATGGGCTCCCTATGCTGCTGCCAACTCCAGAGTGTGTCTTTCAGGCAATAAATGGGCTCCTAATGCCGCTGCCAACTCCTGGGTGTGTTTTTCCGGCAATATATGGGCTCCTAATGCTGCTGCCAACTCCTGGGTGTGTTTTTCAGGCAATATATGGGCTCCCTATGCTGCTGCCCAGTCCAGAGTGTGTCTTTCAGGCAATATATGGGCTCCTAATGCTGCTGCCAACTCCTGGGTGTGTTTTCCAGGCAATATATGGGCTCCTAATGCTGCTGCCAACTACTGGGTGTGTTTCAGGCAATAAATGGGTTCCTTATGCTGCTGCCAACTCCAGTGTCTCTTTCAGGCAATATATGGGCTCCCTATGCTGCTGCCAAGTCTAGAGTGTGTCTTTCAGGCAATATATGGGCTCCTAATACTGCTGCCAACTCCAATGTGTTTTTAAGGCAATATATAGGGGCTCCCTATGCTGCTGCCAACTCCTGGGTGTGTTTTTCAGGCAATATATGGGCTTCTAATGCTGATGCCAACTCCTGGGTGTGTTTTTCAGGCAATATATGGGTTCCTTATGCTGCTGCCAACTCTAGGGTCTCTTTCAGGCAATATATGGGCTCCCTATGCTGCTGCCAAGTCCAGAGTATGTCTTTCAGGCAATATATGGGTTTCTAACACTGCTACCAACTCCAATGTGTTTTTCAGGCAATATATGGGCTCCCTATGCTGCTGCCAAATTCAGGGTGTGTTTTTCAGGCAATATATGGGCTCCCTATTCTGCTGCCAAATCCAGGGTGTGTCTTTTTGGCAATATATGGGCTCCTAATGCTGCTGCCAAATCCAATGTGTTTTTCAGGCAATATATGGGCTCCTAGTGCTGCTGCCAACTCCAATGTGTCTTTCAGGCAATATATGGGCTCCTAATGCTGCTGCCAACTCCAGTGTCTATTTTAGGCAATATATGGGCCCCCTATGCTGCTGCCAACTCCTGGATGTGTTTTTAAGGCAATATATGGGCTCCTAATGCTGCTGCCAACTCCTGGGTGTGTTTTTCAGGCAATTTATGGGTTCCCTATGCTGCTGGCAAATTCAGGGTGTGTTTTTCAGGCAATATATGGGCTTCCTATGCTGCTGCCAAGTCCAGAGTGTGTCTTTCAGGCAATATATGGGCTCATCATGCTGATGCCAGCTCGAGGCTCTCTAATTGTGCCGCTCTGCGACAGCGAATCTAATAGCGACGCCTCTGATCTGCATGTCATACTTCTTTACAATATTATTTCACTAACCCAGCATGCATCCTATGCATGTTACAGCCAAGCAAAATGTTCTGCAACCCTATGGAGGCTCTCGGAAGCCCAGAAATAGCCGTTTTTAATAGTGATTCGTCGCAAATAAATTCAGACCAAAACAAATTTTTCCAGGAAAATTCATCGAATCGGCCGAATCGAATTTTTCAAAATCTCTACATAGAGTATAAAGTCATATCCATGTATTTTTTCCCATGATTGGATTGATAGATGTTATTGCATACAGATGTTCATAGTTGCTGTTCATCTACTGCCTAAAATGTTTTGTTGGGTTATTTTCCGACTTCACCAAAAGCCTTTAAAAATAAAAACAAAATAATATACAAATTCACCACTTTTTTTGTTTGTGCTTCGATTATTTACTCTGGATGTATGGCGAGTTTTTCATGGTCTTGTAGTTTTTATTGTTTTGGTGTTAGTGGCTCTGTCCATCTGCTTTGATTAATTAGGCCTTAAAACAGAAGGAGATGGAAAGAAATATGCCAGACCATTTACTGACCAGTAAGTTTCCTGCTTAGTGAACTAATAAACCACTGTAAATAGAGATTAAATGAAATGCAGAGAAAGCTTCAATGTCAAGCTGTCAGACACGAATTTGAGGGTTAGCCAAATGATTTTAGATTTTTCTGGACAGGCTGGGTTTTGAAAGGCAGTCAAGCTTTTCTCATTATTTTTAATGGTGTAGATGTTTTATTTTACAAGTATAAAAATAACAGCAGCATATGGGAATTGTCCCCTGCTCTCCATGTGGTGAACCGTTTGTTCTAAAACTCGGACCAGTTTAGATATTAGTTTAGATCATGTTCGTGTTTCCCTTCTGCTTATATTTTTATTATCATCAATATTATTGCTGTCATTACAAAAATAATGCAATAAACATTTGGTACAAAGCTGACCGTATTTTCATATCAGACATTGAAGCTTGTAGTTAAAGTTTGCGATGGTTTCAGAACATTGTAACAACAGAGAAAGTTATGCAGTTGAACATTAAGAACATGCCTCCACAGTGATGATGATCAACTTGTGGGTTGTTGGCATCTTGGGGGGGGGGGGGGCAAATATAGCTGTCAAATTGTATTACCAAAGTGATAAGTTAGGTGGGTTAAGTAGATATAATAGGTACGGTGGGGGGTACTGGACCTAGGGCAAAATGAAAACAAATGAAGAAAGAAAAGGTAGGGGTTGGGTGGTAGGGATAATGAATATGCCAATGGCAATGGCATGCTTTATGCCATACTAGCTTAATGCAACATAGTAGTCCCCACATTGGAGAAAGCATTTTCTAGCATAGGACCCTATACCTTAATAAATTTTCTATGGTTTTCAGTTTCTTGTTTCTTGTTTTTTCCAAGAGCTAGCATTTGTTAGCTTAGTGGCCAGTAGAAGCTGGATCATTAGTTTGTTTTGGTGTTTAGAGATGTAGTCCGGTTAAACAAGGAGAAAGAGTCTCTGTGAATGATTGTCTTAAGTAAAGAGTAAGAGTCCAGCTCTGGACCAAAAGCATTTTTTTAGTCACAGCCTAAATGTCGATCCAGTCTTCCCTTTTCCTATGCCTATTCAGATTTATTTCCCACTATACCATGTAGCTATGTTCTAACCTGGGCGAAAGTTCTGTGAAAGAAGAATATATGTAGGAAATCAAACCTGATGTGGGATTGCTTTTTAGGCATGCAATTGTTTTAATTACATAATGTTTCTTTCATCTGGCCTAACAGAGTTAGTGTCATCAAGGAATGTCTGTGTATAACTTATTTTTTATTGTAACTGTATTTTATACTATTATTGTTTTTATACTTGCCTATATTCTGTTTCCCCTGATGCTGCCACTGTGTCTTTTCTCGGCAATCACCTGTTTCTTATTCCCTTCTCCCTGTGTGACTGGATGGCTGGAGGTGGCTTATCTGCCCTCTTGGAGCTCAACAGCTGGTGCAATTGATTGGTTCCTATTGCCTCTATTGGTGGTGGTGTGGCTGCCCTTTCTGGCTCACCTGCTGGCGCAATGTGGGTTGGACGCGGCCAAGTGGATGTGTCCATGCCCCGTTGGTCCTCCTTTAAGGCAATTGTGAATGGCTGGTGCAGCAGCGTGCCCTGTTAGAGCAGGGATACAGCACGTGGCTTTGCTCAGCTTTATTCCTAAAGGTTTTTTAGAAATTGAAGGGCAAATTGGTGTGCTCTGGGGCAAGTATCAAAACCCAGGATAATAGAAATCCAGGGTTTTGGGCCACTTTAACTAAGCAAATAGGTAAGAGGGCCACGGGATAACTACTGCATGATTGCGTATGGTTAATCTGGCATAAGTTTTTTAACAGATGCAGTCAGTAGCTGCTCGTTTGTTCCTCTTTCTTGGTGTCCTCTTTCTTGTCTATGGGTCGTGAGATTCCTTCAGCCTGTCTGCTGGAGTCTTCTGATGCAGGCGGTGGGTTCTAAATCAGATGGGATCTCTTGAACAGAAAGATACAGGTCCCCTCTCCTTTCATCCTTGCTGCCAACCAGTAATAATGCCAACGGCTGGGGGAAGGGAAGTTTTTATACTTCTGAGGCGGAGCCTTTTTTGGAATCCCTCATATGACTAACTACATCACTGGATGTGAGGGACATGGAGAGGGTTTTTCAAAGATGACATCTTACGTCCATACTATCAAACCATAAGCTACAGTATTCTAAAAAGACTAATACTATCTACATATCTATATAAATTACATCTGTTTTCTGACTGGTTTTCAAAGTGCTTTTGACCATTTTAGCTGACCTTTTCTTTTGGGGTATTTTATGTGCATGTAATCTAAAATATACCAATGCTGGCATGATTTTTTTAAAGCCTGCCCCAATTCCTAAGCCAATCAGTATGCCAGGCATGGGCTGGTAACCTACCCCTGCCAGTTCACCAGCCCCATGGCATACTGAACTATACTGCGCTATAATTTGAGGTGAACGGGACAACTCGCAAGGCGAACGAGACAACTGATTATTTGTTTGTTGTTTGCTGGGTTTTTGCTGCGATTCGCCTGGCAGAAAGAGTGGAATTTACATAGAAAAACGGTCTGGAGTGGAGTCTCAGTATTATCCTAGGTGTTTGCCAAGCTTTATCAAAATGGGAAAATCATGTGAAAACAGTTTTAATCGTAGTACTACTACTGATGTGCAAACTCGGACATCGCCATACAAATATGCCAATATAACGTAAATTTGGCTAACATACTTCTCACGAATGAGTGGCAAAACGTTTTGCAAATTGCCCCCATATACTATTATGGGCAATTGACTTCTAATATATGTTGAAGGTTAAAAAGCATAAAGAAAGGTATTTAGCTTACATGTATACTATCATTTTATTATGAGCTGGCATCTGGATATTTTCTTTAAAAATGTAAGTTGTTGACAATGATAGTTGAAAGCCCTGAGAATGTATATGGACTTTTAATGCATATGTATCCTTAAACCTTGCAACTTCTGTAACTAAATTTTCATACATTACAGGAAATGAAGCCCTTCATGGGATAAAAATAAAATAACCCCAAAGCAAGAGTGACAGAACAAATAATCATGCAAGAAGAAATAGAGTTAAGTATGTCTTTCTTTTCAGTTATAAAATGTTGCATTATTAATGTTTTAATTCCTTTAATTTGTATTTGCCTCCTAAACAAAATTATTACAGTTTAAAGAAAGACCTCCCCCTCACCCACCAAAAAATAAATAATAATCCAAAAAACCCTTAAAAATTCATAAGTCCATATGAGGCAAAACACAGAGCGCTGCTGTAGGGGAACAAGGAGGCAGTGGTAATGCAGCATGCTCAGCTTATTGCCACATATAACCAGGAGATTCGAGAACTGAGTATGCAGCATTTCCTGGTGGTGGTTTCATACTGCGGGCATTCCAGGTCGGCCTTCTGGACTTTAGGTATAGTTTTGCCACTCTTTAAGATCAGTTATGTGACACTGATTTTTAAATACATTTCCTTGAATTTAGGGGGGTTGTTCATTAAAATATGGAGATGTTTTCAACTAGAGGACTCTCATTTCGAGCACCTCTGTGTCTCAGTTGACCAATAATTTCCTTCCCCCTCTAATCAACAATAAAACCAAAATGTGCCATTCTTAAAATGGACATTTGTGAAAAAAAAAATGTTTAGCCCAATGACAATATTTAGCAGCTTGCATTGCTAAAGAAAGTACAAAGACGAGGTACAATATTTCTATATTCGGGTTAGAATGGTGCAAAAATGTAACAGAACACATTGCGAAACAGTGGCGTACAACCTCCCCTCTGCATTACTGTACATCTCCGCCAGACTATTAGGTTGCCATGCATGCAGAGTGGGGATAGAAGTGGTGCAGAGTGCTCTGCTTTCTGTTGATATAGGTGAGTATGGGCCGATTCAAAGCCAGGTGAAAAAACTCACTCCTTTTAGAGTCACTTTCATTGTCTACCTTGGGGCTGATTCAATATCCAGATCTAAATTTTCACCTGGTTTTGAATCAGCTCCAAGGTAGACAATGAAAGTGAATGGCAAGTTTCTCTCCAAAAATAGTGTTTTGTCACCTGGCTCTGAATCAACCTCTATGTGGCAAGGCACAGACTTTCTCAAATGATATACAATGAAATTTGTGAGATATGTGATGCCATTGCAATTGGACGAAATTCCCTTTAGATTCTTGGTCCACCTTCAGAAGAGGTGCAGAAATGTTCTTTCAAACAGGACCTTCACCATGATTTATTGAAAAGCCCAAACCCTTAAAAATCGATTCCCCAAGCATCTAAAATTAGTATATTTTATGTTTTTAGTCACTTACTTATTATTCTTTCCTCCACTGGGCTGCAACTCTGTTCAGGACTTTAGGATACGGGCACCGCCATCTCAGAAGCATCACACTTACTGAGGAGAGGAGAGTGGGATAAAGTACAGGGGGTGGGTTATAGCTGTGCTTTGCTCAGACAGAGCAGAGCTGGGGTTAGAAAAAATTCAGAGCAGCACAGTCAGAAGGCACTTCCTGTTTGCAGGCTGCCTGATGTTCCATGAGCCGTCATCTTGGATGTTTAAAGGCTCATAACATGCAGTAGATGCAGGTAGGATGTGAGCAATCTGTATGTACAGAGTGAAGGACCGCTTTAAGCCTTTTAAGACATTTTCCACAAATTCTTAAATATGATGCCTCATGGAGTATTCTATAAAGTATGGAGTGGCTGCCTGCATAATGCAGGAAGACTCTTAAATAAAGTTTGAAGTAAACCGAAACTCATATAATTGAGTTTGCCCTCTTCTTCATCCTATTCCTAGGTTAGATTGACCCACAGGGTCAGGGTTTCCTCGAGTGTGTAGCCCGGTCAAGAGTAGGGATGTCTTATGCATTCTCTGTGGGATCAAGCGTTGGACTGAGTTTATACCAGTCGATTTCACACTGTGGGGCATCCCAGAAAAGTAACAAGTAAAAACCTGGGTTCTCATATATAAGCCAAGTGGGCTGCTGCAAAGCTGGATGAGTACACAGGTTTACAGTTCCCATTTTAAGACAGTCCATAGGGGGTAATTTTTTTAAACAAGAGATTTGATTTGAACTAGTTGATAAAAGAGAGTATATGTTTACTGACATCTAATGTGACATTGTCATATGAACTGTGCTTACTCTTTAGTGCCTTTGAATTTAAAAGAAAAGATTCTTCATGAGGAGCTGTTCCAGCTTCTAGATTGTGATGAAAGTGATAGTGCTGTTTTTCAAGGTAACATAGTTTTACTGTTAAAGTTCCACTTTTATGATTTATTTGATTTGATTTGTTTCCTTATTGTCCTTTATTCTAAAAAATATTTACATACATTTCCATAATAAAAGTCAATATTGCGACGATTAAAAGGTGATATCCCCCCCTACCAAATGCATTGCCTGGTGGAACCTGGGCTCTTCTGTTTTCGAATATGAACTTTTACAATGTAAATTGAACGTTAAAGTTTAATGGACAATGTCTGGGTGAGAGAGTGCTGGATCCTACTTCAAAGATTGCCCACTTTCTATGGGACGAGTTGTACTTTTTTTGAGTTGTTTCTTGTTCTTACTGCTAAAAAGTTAGAATTAATTTTGTTTGAGTCTTTTAAAAGTCACAGCTATCTAATCAGATTCCACCTCAAATACAGTTGGCCAGTCCTTAGTTGGGATTTTCTGCTCTCAATAGTTTAAAGCCAGAAAATCTCCTGCTTAGACCCTATGAATAAGAATGGGCCACAGATTATTGCAGTTCTTGTCTACTAAAGCCTACACCTTTGCATCTGTTTACAATGTACAATGGGACTTTGTGGATACGCCTGGCGGATTATTATTCCTGCAAGATCAAGCCAGGTTACCTAAATGTGAAGGGCTAGCTTTACATTTGGGAGTTGTAAAGGCAAACAATATATGCTTTCACCAAAGTAGAAATGCTCTGTAAATTAACATTATTATACTTGAATACTGTTTGACCTAACTAGTTTACTATAGGTTTGGTTCTCTTAAAAATTTCCATGAACCTAAATATAAATATCCTACATAGGTTTAGGGAAATTCTAATGACAATATGACTCCTTAACTATAAATATACATTTTTCTTTTGATATATCTTAGCTAAGGATGGAACACTTTCAACAGTTAAATCTACGTCTATGCAGACTGATGTATTTTGCAGTAATGGTGACTTCCTCTCAAAAGATGAAACTATTCCCTGCTACATGGAGGAGTTTGAGAAGGATGCTCAGGATGACATAATCGTGCTTGGCAGCCTTTCACAGGAACAGGTCAGAGTAAGGAAAATATTTCAGTAATGTCATTGTTAGCCTTACTTTCCATTACTTATCTTGTTTGCTTGCCAGACATAACCTCGTACATTATGGCCCACTGACCACTAGTATTCCTAAAAAGAATAAAACATTCACATTTGCAATTTATTCCAGATCACCGAGTCTGTGTAGACATAACAGCACATGTTGCTGAACATCAGCAATATTTGAGGACTTTTTTCATGTCCTCTGCCCATAATGGTCTTTAATTTTCTAGTCTAGAATTTATTTTAAACAGACAAAAGGGTTTCATGTGGGGGGAAATAACCTCACGTGTTTTAGCATTTGGACATTTTATAGTTATGTATAGTTAATTTTCTCAGATTAGAGGTCTTTTTGGTGAGGTTGAAGTGAGGTTAAAGTCCTTCCATGTGTCCCTCTTTCTAGGACTGATTTGATAAAAATGTTTGCTGTCATCCCCTCCTAGGCGGGCACTGTAGCATGGAAACAGGTGCTAGGGCTTTGAGTGACAGGTCAGTCACCCAATCCCTAAAGCAGTGAGGCTGCTGGTATTGTGTGACTGCACTCAAGCATGGCTGTATAACAGGAAGATTGTGGTAATCAGAAAACGTTATATGCCTTCTGGCGGCGCATCCGCCGGAGACTAGTTTAAATGAGCCAATGAACCCTGGAAATATTGATTGGGCTCCCTAGCCCTCTGGTCAGTGGGCTAATCAGCCCAGGGAATACATTGGACAAATAGACCTGCCCACCGGCTAGGCAATCCCTACACACCTTCCCCTATAAATGCACCTCAGCCCCTGTCTTTAATGCCCATAATAGCTTGTGCTTGAGTGTTGGTGCTGTTGCTCTGTTACCTTGTGTTTGACTCAGAATCAACCTTTGACCTCGCAATCTCTGAACCTTTGTTACCGACTTCGGATAATTTCTGACCCTGTCTCTGTCTGCTCCCTTAGGTATCATGACTCTTCCTCCATTGACCTTTGGCCTGCCCTCTGGCCTTGCCTCCAGGTATCCCTCTGCTTGATGCCTGTTGGTCTGTTTTATTGTGTACAACTCTTGCTTCATCTGACTGTCTGTACACTCCAGTAGATGCTCACCCACCTGCAGGTCCAGACCTCAGTCATTAACATTTGCGCTGTTAAGTCCTTGGGTCACCCATGTCCAGCGAGGCCGGCTTGTGTCCTGGAAAATGGGGACTTGTCTATAGGTGAAGCCAGGGGCAGAGATTCGGTGTTATCTACTAACCTGGACCTGCTAACTGATGAGCCTTACATATAGCAAGAGAAGGTATCATGTATACCCCCTGCATAAAAAAATCACCCAAGAATATTTATTTTTTTTAATGGAAGGAAGATCATCCGTATGACAGGTCTGAATGTAATGTTCAGCTTTAACAGGGGAGATCTTCTAAACTTTAATGGCCTTTCTCCTGATCCAGCCTGTGCTAGAACAACAGCTTAATTTTAATGGTTTTCTTCTAATGTGTGTGGATGTTTTTACCCATCAGGCAACGCTCCTTTCACCCCTCAGCAGAGGTCAATGGGTTGGAATTTCACAGCAATCCCATATTGGCTGCATCCATGAACCGCAAGCACCTTTAAGCAGAATGTTCTGATGAGTTGTAGCAGATTACCATAGAACTCTGTGGGGAATGAGTTATTTAGCCACAGGAAGAGGTGTGAGCATCATGGGATCAATGACAGGCAGCACTTACACTGCTGCTAATGGTTGGGGCATTTAAACAAAGCATTAAAAGCTAGGTTTACAGTTTTGGCTGACAGTCAAGGTACAGATGCACAATTTTTAATAGTGATCTCTTTATCACAGAAGCAAGATGAGAAACGATTTACACAGCTATCAGTTAGTTACATTGTAACAGCAGGGTGCCCAGCTGCTATAGAATGTAACGCAGAAGGAAACAGCTAGTGTTACATTGTAAAAGCAGCCACTGGATGTTTACAATATAACACAGTAGGGTGCTGACTAGCCTTTTGCAATGTAACAGCTGGACTCCTGTTCTGCTTGTTACATTATGCAGCTTGAGTTATAAACCCTCCAGAGCAAGTTTTATTACTCTGTTTAAATAAATGGGCATCTGTAGGTCAATAATATATAATAAATGAATAATGACCTCACCTAGCCCCAAAGTATCTTGCTCCAGTGCTGCTATACTTACACCTGGTCCTCAAGTGTGCCCCCTCGCTGTATAGGGCAGAGATAATGCACTAAGCAGTACTTTATTTGGCATGCTCCTCTGCACACTTTAAGTGTAGCTGTGCACCCCAGCCCCGGGAATTTGAGAAGTACAGCAATCAAACTATGGCTCTGCTCTTAGCTGCCATTCTCAAGGAGCCTCGATGGGTAAGTATGGCGTCACTGAGCCAGGGGCTATGTGCTGCTGTCGATGTAATTTGTGCATCCATTTTCTATGTTATCAGCCTAAAGAAGCACTTTACAGCCCAATTCAAGATATTAGTTTTATATAAATTGAGATGGGATTTGTGAGGTCACTGGCACAAAAAGTTGGGGTACTTTTAAATGCAGCAAACATCAGGTCAAATTAACAAGTAAAGCACTTCCACATCTCCCTGACATTTTGCAGCAATAGACTTGCCAGTGAATCATACATACATACTTTGACCTTGCTTTAGAATCTATGTTCTAATATATAATAACAGTAACATGGTAACTCATCTTTTTAGAACATTAAATATCAAGAAGGTTTCCTTCAAAGTGGAAGGAAGTTGTTATACAGAAGATCCAACGACTCATTCAAGAAGTATGTATTATATTTTTCTTTGATTAGACACATTTGCTTAGAATGAATAACATTTTTCAAACCAACCCAGTTGCTCTTATAATTTTCATTGTTTGCACACTACTATTGCAGTGGAGGGTGCAGGAAGATATTTCTGACATATGCACATTTTCTGCTCACATTTCAACTTGGCTACATTATTAAAGAAGAGGATCAGGAGGCACGGCCCTTGTCAGTTAATAATTTAGGTGGCGTTAAAGAGGAAATCTGAGAATTTTATAACCCCCCCCCCCCCCGTGCTAAGCCAAATCTGGGCAAAAAACATAAGAACTCACTGGAGGGTACACAATCTGCATGAAAGCTGAAGCTAGGACATTGAGTGATAGGTCAGTTTCCCAATCTATGCAGCAGTGTGATTACGCTGGCCTGTCACTCAAGTGGTATAATGGGGGCAGGGAACATATTTGCTCCCGGGCCCTAGGCAGAAAGGTGCCCATTGCAAGCCTCCTCCCCCCGCTCTTGTGGTAATGTGCCCTTCAGCCTGTATCTGCAGCCTGGCTACCCTGCCATAGCTATAAATCCCACTAGTAGCTTCACATTTCTTTAGTACAGGGCCCCGGGGAGGATACTGCCTTCATTCCGGAAGTGTAATGTAAGTACAGGGCAAGCCTTTGGGCTGCGTGGTCTGTTCATTCTTACAGAACACCCCCAGCTGTTGGTATTTTAGGGGCAACATTTGGGTCGATTCAGAGCCTTGTGAGAAAACTAACTTTATGTTAGGAGAGACTGCCATTAGGAACTGCCATTCACTTTCTTTGTCTACCGGGTGTAATTTTTCACCTTGCCCTGAACCATGTTGAGAGAACAGCAGGTATGTCCTTGTGCTGTCCCCTGTTGAATAAAAATATGGTTGTAGCAGTTTACCTGAGTAACCTTGCCTGTCTGTCTCTGGGTTTGTGGTAACGTAACTCCTTTAAACACAGTGCCCCCATCAGCTCAGTTCATATTATTTGGGTCAGCTGGTTCTAGCGTGGAATCTGGAGTGGGGGGTAATTATGGTGTGGGGGGTAAAGGCACACTCATACTCATACTCTCTACCAGTTAAAGTGGACCAACAGTCAAAAATGACTTAAACCAGTCCAACACAACAAACAGTGCTCATATGCAACTCTCCCCAGGGCAATTTAGATTGCTGCACATAAAAATTAAATTACCTTTTTCTAACTCTTGCTTTTTTAGAATTTTAGAAACAAAATGGCTTCTCATGCATTTGCAGGCCACCAAGTGCTGCTGGGCTTCCTGTTACTGTGCATTGCCAGTTATGTCAGTTGAATCTAGGCATCAGCATGGTTGAGATGCTGGGAGAGGAATCTCCAGAATGGCTGAAACCTTTCTTTTCTAACTGTGCCAGTCTATTGGTCAGTTTTGAAGTGGACCCTGGTAACCTGGCTCTAGAGCCTAAGAGACTCAAGGGCCAGGTTACAGCTTTTACCATTTGGGAATGCTCTGCTGTATGAAACCCAAGACAATATTCATTAGCTAAAAGACTTCAGAGCTGGATAAAAGTTCTCCCAGGGGCATCACAATTTGGGATGTCCACTGTGTAAACCTTTCTTTGAGATAGATCATGACCTTACCTTGATTCCTGTTCCCACGGCACGTGCATGGGCCTGTGATGGCATTGCCAGCATGCTCTCCATCTGATGTGGGCTACGTCTGCCAGGCGTATATGTGAATGGCTGTTGGTGCCCTGACACTTTATTGATTCAGGATAGATTGCTGGGATTTAATATAGCCCACAATCTTTTCTGATCAGATGAGAGCCTGCAAAAGCAAGGTAAGAGAACTGCCATTCTGGGGAGGGGGGTTTACACACATGGGCATTTCAAACCAGATGCTCCTGTCAAGCAGACCAAAATCTGGGAAGCCCACTATGATATTTGCTTTGGGGTCCCCGTGAAAACTATGTAGACCGCTGACTCAAGTCCAATTGTGCCTCAGGTCCAGGGGTGCCATGCAGAGCATCAAAGAAGCATTGCAGTGAGCAGGTAGGTTGTTATTTTTTGAATTATGGGAAGGTACGGGTGTCTAAACGGTTAGAAAAAGCTTGAACTTGAAGCTTGAACGCATTTGTAAATAACAACTCCTTTGTAGGTATTTCAATTTGGAAAGACTTGTTTTCAAAGTCTTTAAAGCAAAACAAAAACCAAGATTTTGTTTGGAGTGTAAGAGCAATTTCATCCCCAGTGTCCTTCAGATTGTGTGCAGTCCTACCCCAGCCATCAGAATGACTGGGTGTGGGAGCATGCCTCGGCCCAGAGATGCCTGGGATGTGTCCCCCGCTAATTACATTGCCATGGAGCGAAGGTGAGATTTGCGGGTGACCACCAGGGGCATCTCTATGATTTGGGGGGCTGTTATTTACAGAATTCTTATTTTTTAACTGTGTCTCATTGAGAAAATCTGTACCTCACCTGCAAAGCTGCTGCTTTGCTGCTGGAAAGTCTCTAAACCGAGTACAGAGGTATTCAAATAAGACAGGAAAAGCTCTCCAAATCTAATTGGATACCCCCAAAATGTATGAATGTATGCATGGCATGTGACGTTGAGATTTCCCTTTCAGGATTTAATGTACAAAACCTAAACTTACCCTCGCGTATCTTTGGTCTTCTTCTTTGTGGTATCTTCATTTGGGATGCCTCACAGTGTGAAAGCCTAAGGTTTGCCACATACTAATTGTAACCAAGTCTTTTAGGTTACATGGGTTTTCCCACTTAAAGAGATGTTTTTGCACTTTCTTGTGTGATGAATTGGAGAAGTAGAGACCACATAAAAAAGATGATGTTCTAAAATGAGATACCAAAAGAGTGAATGCCTTCTGGGAAAGCTAATATTTATAAAATGAGATACTACAAAAATGTGAATGCCTTTTACGAAAGCGAAAATTGATAAAATATATATATAATATATATATAAAATATATATATAATATATATATCAATATATATAATATATTGATAAAATATGACATACACAGCTAGATTAAAGTAACCCCTTGCATATTGGTAAATTATAAGGTAGCCAGTTCGGGAAATGAATTTCCTGTGAGCTCTGTATGATTGTTTTCTCTTTCAATGTCTGATAGAACAGAAAGCCAGTTGTTCAATGCAGCAAATGCCCACAAAGAAGAAATTCTAGCCAAGCTTGGCAATCTCTCTGAGGTGAATAATCAAATCAAATCAAATGAAACAGCAGGACTTTGCTGGAAGGTGAGATCCTACACAAATATTTTGTTGTTGATTCTAAAGACCTGATCAATTCAATTGATTTCCCCAAGTTACATGTTTTGTGGTTTCTAGTTGCTCCTTTATAATCCTTCTGAGTTTAGTGATATAAGCGAATCGCATCTGCTTTTCAACCCAAATGATAGTAACACTTAAGTCGGCTGTCTGATGTTATTAACTGTGAATCATTTGGGCATTGTTACGGTCCTTTGGATGAGTTTTTCAGGGCTGGCCAAAGAATTTCTTTCGACAGGACAAGAGGCAGCTGTGCCACCATGTAAATGAGACAGGGCTGCTATATGATAAACGCACGATCTTCTTACTTTCTCATCATCTGACATTCGCTTTGAGGAAGGTTGTAAATGTAACAGAGATTGTGGTTTAATTCCTCAGACTGGCATTTGTGCCCCCCAGTCACTATTCGATTATCTTCTAAATTGCTGTGTTTCGGCGAGATAAAGAGTTTTTATGGCTTGCTCACTTGAAGCATCCAGGGAAACCTGGGAAAGGGATAACCAACCGGGCATACACAGTCATTTCAGTAGAAAATTACAAATTCTTTGTTTGCATGACATTTCCAAAATTACTGTTGCTTAGGAAGCTAAAATTTAAAATGTCACACTTGGCATGCTGAGCTTAGAAAATATATTTCAATATAAAATTCATAAATGCTTTCTAATTTGAAATGTGCCTGCATCAATAATCCTGCCTTGAGGTTTTCAAAGCTTTTTATATATTTTGTGTTAATTAGAAATAAAAGTATTGCTTTTATAGACTTGCTTAAACAGCTCTAACGGCACGTGGAAGCGCGGGCCTTCATAATCACTTACACACACATATATATATATATATATATATATATATATATATATGTATTTATTTACATACCCACATAATATATGCAGACAAATTGACACATACACAGCAAATGTTAGGTGAAACTTAAACCAAACCGCATAATACACAATTGAGATACATGTGTAAATAATTTTATCTGCCATTATACTTGGAACCACTCTTATGTATATATACGTATATATACAGGTCCTTCTCAAAAAATTAGCATATAGTGCTAAAGTTCATTATTTTCCATAATGAAATTATAAAAATTAAACTTTCATATATTTCAGATTCATTGCACTGAAATTTTTCAGGTCTTTTTTTGTTTTAATACTGATGATTTTGCCATACAGCTCATGAAAACCCCCAAATCCTATCTCAAAAAATTAGCATATTTCATCCGATCAATAAAAGAAACGTGTTTTTAATAAAAAAAAAAATCAACCTTCAAATAATTATGTTCAGTTATGCACTCAATACTTGGTCGGGAATCCTTTTGCAGAAATGACTGCTTCAATGCGGCGTGGCATGGAGGCAATCAGCCTGTGGCACTGCTGAGGTGTTATGGAGGCCCATGATGCTTCGATAGCGGCCTTAAGCTCATCCAGAGTGTTGGGTCTTGCGTCTCTCAACTTTCTCTTCACAATATTCCACAGATTCTCTATGGGGTTCAGGTCAGAAGAGTTGGCAGGCCAATTGAGCACAGTAATACCATGGTCAGTAAACCATTTACCAGTGGTTTTGGCACTGTGAGCAGGTGGCAGGTCGTGCTGAAAAATGAAAACTTCATCTCCATAAAGCTTTTCAGCCAATGGAAGCATGAAGTGCTCCAAAATCTCTTGATAGCTAGCTGCATTGACCCTGCCCTTTATAAAACACAGTCGACCAACACAACACAACATGGCACCCCAGACCATCACTGACTGTGGGTACTTTACACTGGACTTCAGGCATTTTGGCATTTCCTTCTCCCCAGTCTTCCTCCAGACTCTGGCACCTTGATTTCCGAATGACATGCAAAATTTGCTTTCATCAGAAAAAAGTACTTGGGACCACTGAGCAACAGTCCAGTGCTGCTTCTCTGTAGCCCAGGTCAGGCGCTTCTGCCGCTGTTTCTGTTCAAAAGTAGCTTGACCTGGGGAATGCGGCACCTGTAGCCCATTTCCGGTGGCTCTGGATGTTTCTACTCCAGACTCAGTCCACTGCTTCCGTAGGTCCCCCAAGGTCTGGAATCGGTCCTTCTCCACAATCTTCCTCAGGGTCCGGTCACCTCTTCTCGTTGTGCAGCGTTTTCTGCCACATTTTTTCCTTCCCACAGACTTCCCATTGAGGTGCCTTGATACAGCACTCTGGGAACAGCCTATTTGTTCAAAAATTTCTTTCTGGGTCTTAACCTCTTGCTTGGTGTCAATGATGGCCTTCTGGACAGCAGTCAGGACAGCAGTCAGGTCGGCAGTCTTACCCATGATGGCGGTTTGGAGTAATGAACCAGGCTGGGCTTTTTTAAAAGCCTCAGGAATCTTTTGCAGGTGTTTAGAGTTAATTGGTCGATTCAGATGATTAGGTTAATAGCTCGTTTAGAGAACCTTTTCATGATATGCTAATTTTTTTAGATAGGATTTGGGGGTTTTCATGAGCTGTATGGCAAAATCATCAATATTAAAACAAAAAAAGACCTGAAAAATTTCAGTTGGTGTGCAATGAATCTCAAATATATGAAAGTTTAATTTTTATACTTCAATACTTCAATACTTAATGAACCGCCAAGTAAGTACATGGTACAAACAAGGAATGCTTTTTTGGCAAGGAGATACACCATGAGAGCTATAACAATTACATACATAACAAAGTATAACAAGAATTACGATTCAGTTCAGGTAATCCATAGACTAACATAATTGTCAGCAATGCAGAGCAGGATGTAGTTAAGTGCCACTCACACACTGGGATTATTCAAAGCCAAAACGGCAAGAGGAAAAAAACTGTTTTTGTGTCTGGAAGTTTTGGTTGAATGAGCCATGAATCTGCAGCCAGATGGTAGGAGCCTGAAGAAGGGATGACATGGGTGCGTCACGTCTCCAGATATCTTCTTAGCCCTTGAGGAGATTCTGCTCATGTATTGATCATCCAGAGAAGGTAGGGGAGATCCAATTAACCTCTCAGCAATCCTGGTTATTCTCTTCAGCCTCTGCTTGTCTTTGGCTGAGGCCCCGCCGTACCAGACTGTACATGAACTGGTGAGGATTGATCCAATGGCACCGTTGTAGAATGCCTTCAAGATCTTTTTGGACAAACCGTATTTTATCAACTGTCTGAGGAAGAATAACCTCTGTTGGGCCTTCTTTAAGATAGCAGACGCTTGCTTGCTCCACTTCAGGTCCTGTGTGATCTGAGTACCAAGAAATTTTGCACTGGTTACAATCATTTCATTATGGAAAATAATGAACTTTAGCACTATATGCTAATTTTTTTAGAAGGACCTGTATGTATATAACATTACAATATTTAGCCAGAGGGTCATTTCTCCACTCTCAGTCTTAAAATTACAGTGTAATGAAGGAATTCAGGTGAGCATGGTAGCAATGCTAGAGATGCAACAAACATCACATTTGTTTAATTTTATTTGATTGAGTGCAGAGATAGAGAAGGTCTCTCCTTAGTTAAGATGTTCCATACAATACAGTAAAACACCTCTATTGTTGTTGAAAAATAACTACACCATTTAGATACAGAAGGAAAAGAAAATTGAAGGAGGTTCCGGCTGCCACAGTGTGTTTAGCGGCTTCCAGATGCCCTCACTGAATTGAAGAACCAGCTTAAAAACATTGAGTGTCTTTCCTGGGGCACCTAAAAAGTAAAGGTTTAGGTTTCTCCACCTGATAACGAATAAGCAAATGATTATACTCATCTTCTCCATGACTGGTGTTTGTTTGATTGAGAACAGGTGGTTAAAGCACACACAGTGCCAGCCTCTGCGCGATATTCTATAGATACCAGTCCTACTTTGAACAGGCACCCCATCTAGAAAAGGCAAGTATTGCTCACTGCAGGAAATAGGGGTGTCAGAAGTTTCTTTAGGCTCCAACTGGACCTATACCCTCCCCAGGTTGTAGGCTTGAGGTCTGTTTTTAGCTGAGCATTATTCAAACACCAGTGTGGTGCTGGAACAGAGACTGCTACCGATAAGTTTCTGTAAAAGGTGAGGTGAAAAGTTGGTGCTATATAAACTGGAAGAAATTTATAGATATAAATGAGAACCTCCTCAGGCCATAAATGCTGTGCTGGGGGCTGCGGCTGCACTACGCTATACCTTTAGCTAGATGCATGCATGCATCGAGCCGAGTGCGCTGATTGGTTGTGTGCCCGCATGTGCCGTAGGACTGGGGAAAGGTGAGTATTATGGGCCCCTGCGGCGACGATCAAATGCGGGATAGTCAAAATCCTGGGTTTTGGTCCACTTTAAGCATAGATATGCCCTTTAACAAAGAAATGTTCATATATTATGATTATACTTTAATATTTAAAAGGAATTTGAATGAATACCTATATAGTTTATCTTTTGTAAATACCTACATGATCACATGCTTTTGATTTTTTTCCAAAAAGAGTTTTATTTCTTGGATCGTTTTTCATCTTTTATATTAAAAGTAGAATTGGGTTTTAAAAGCTTTTAAAAAGCTTTGTGTATTATGTTTCTATTTAGGCCAAATATTATTTATAGAATATATGTTATGCTCATTCAGTGCATTGCTTTGATTAATTGTATTTGTTATAACTCCTTCTATATTGTGCAATCTAATAGCTGTTCTAGTTTTATTTTCTGTAAAGATGAATATAATAATGAGACAAATCGGCCTCTATTATTTTCTGGTGCAGTTCTGTGTGTTCTGTAGGATAGTTTTTCATTTTATGGTCCTGCATCACCCTAATCCGAAACCCGTTAAAGTCTATAGGGTGAAACATTTTTTGGGTCTCAGGAAATTACCTAATGCCCCCAATTTGCATAGGAAAACATCCGAACATTTGGAATACATTATCTCTAATTAAAACAAAAACATCAGCTGTCTCTTTAGCCAAATATATATTTTGGAGTGGAAGTAAAGTCACCCTTTAAAGTGGACCAACACCCAGGATTTTCACTATCCTGGGTTTTGGTCCACGTCGGTGGGGGCAGCCCCCCCCCAGAACGCCTGGGAACACTCACCTCACCGCGCTCCTACGCGGGCGCTCGTCCAATCAGAGCGCTCAGAGCCACTGTGGTATGCACGTACAAGCGGCGTCCAACCACAGCGGCTCTGAGCACTGGAGGCCGCGTCTCGCACTTCCCTCTAACAGGGAGCGCGCCCGCGCCGGCCATTAGCAAACAGCCGGCGAGGGTGCGCGCCCTGCATGCGCCGTTGGAACTGGGTTTCAGATGCCCCCGCGGGGAGGGATCTGATCGGCCCGTGATTGGCTCCTGGATACCCTGGGTGGCCCTATATGACGTGAGATTTCTGTGGGCATTGTCTGCCGGCACCTGCATTTATTTTTCACATATTTGTTGAGGTTCGTGTGATTTTAATAAGTTGTGTTGGGGATGGATTCCTTGTGCAATATTAGTTGTAAATATAGTTGTATTTGATGCTTTTATACACATGCACTTGCACTTTGTATTAACACATTTCCATTTGTTGGTGTGTATATATATATATATATATATATATATATATATATATGTATTAGGGTTACTATTATACTGTATCATATTGATTGTTAGATAGCATGATTATTCAGTTAATAGCACTTTAGCACTATATTTATGATTCTTTTGTGGTATACCCATTTTTTGTGCTGGCACAAAACAATTGATTTAGGGTATTTATAGTTTGAGGCCTTACACCCATGTGGTAGAAATTTGGATAGTCCCTTTGTTTGGGCATCATCTATTGTATACTTATAGTCATAACAGTTGTTTTTAACATGTCTTGTGTTATATGTTTTAGCCCCCTTTTTTTGTCCCAATATAATATTGTATTGTAGTATTGACGGTTGTTGTGGTGCTTCCTTATGGGAGAAAGGTGTGCCTAGGGCACGTCCACTCCAAGTATTTGTTGAGGTCAGTTCTTCTTAAACATCCATATGTAAGGCTAAAGATGTTCCCCCCGACAAACTAATGTAATATTAGTGTGGAAGAAGACTCCCAACTTTAGGCCCTTTAAAACATCTGTATTTAAAAAGGTCACAGTCATTTTAGAGTGGAACATTTTTTCTTTTAATATAGTATAACATTTGCGTATGGAGTGCCCAAAGCCCCATCAGTGCCCAAATAAAATATTTGAGTTTGAAAAGGAGTGACCTTCAGTCACTATATTTTGCCACCAAACGCTTCCATTCTAAAATTACATGATTCTGTTAAAGGGTACCTCTAGTTTTACATGCAGATGTTTTAAAGGAGGTAGAGGGGGATTATTCTTTTACTGTAATGGGATATTATAAATTTGTTATGTTAAATGGGATCTCTCGATTTACATACAGATGTTTTAAAGTTAAAAAGGCTTTGAGCTGTGGGAAGAAACTAAAGCCCTTGGAAAGTGTCATTTTCATTTGTTAATGTGACATTCTCCACATAAAACACATCATCCTATATATTTTGTTTATTAGGACATGCAGAAGCATTTTAAAAAACATACTAACCGATCTGTGGTTGGAACCTAAACTGCAAGGAGGGTTAGAATGTGGCTAAAAAGCACCCAGACATCCAAGCCATCATTTGAGGAATAAGTAGGAAGAAAAGAATACATACATATTAAATTATTATATTTACATAGCAACTAAAACCTTTTTCCAGGTAATATCTACCTACATGTCACTAGGTACCATGCAACTGTAATATGTGGCACATCTGACCCTGATACTAAGCAGAATATTAGGGAGCCTGACACATAATACCAGTGCTCATACCTCACAAGGTCTCATATACAACACTAACTCATAATACCAGGGTACTGCCTTCACAATGTGTGATAGGCCACAACTTCATTATACCGGGGTGATGCGTTCACAAGGTATCATAGGCCACAGATTTAATATACCAGGGTGCTGCCTTCACAAAGTATCATAGGCTGCAGCTTCATCATACCAAGGCGCTGCCTTCACAAGGTATCAAAGGCTGCAGATTCATTATACCAGGGCGCTGTCGTCACTAGGTATCATAGGCCACAGGTTCAGTATACCAGGATGCTGCCTTCACAAGGTCTCATATGCCACTAACTCATAATACCAGAATGCTGCCTTCACAATGTGTCATAGGCCACAGCTACATTAACCTAGGGTGCTGCCTTCACAAGGTATCATAGGCCACTGACTCATTATACCAGGGTGCTGCCTTCAAAAGGTATCATGGGCCTCAGCTTCATACCAGGGTTCTGCCTTCACAAGGTATCGTAGGCCACAGATTCAACATACCAGGGTGCTGTCTTCAAAAGGTATCATAGACCTCAGCTTCATTATACCAGGGTGCTGCCTTCACAAGGTATTGTAGGCCACAGACTCATTATACCAGGGTGCTGCCTTCACTAGGTATCATGGGCCACAGATTCATTATAACAGAGTACTGCCTTCACAAGGTCTCATAGACCACAGATTCATTTTACAGGGTGCTGCCATCACAGGGTATCATAGGCCACCAACGTCTTATACCAGTGTGCTGCCTTCACAAGGCATCATAGGCCACAGATTCATTATACCAGGGCGCTGCTGTCACTAGGTATCATGGGCGACAGCTTCATTATACCAGGGTGCTGCCTTCACAAGGTATTGTAGGCCACTGACTCATTAAACCAGGGTGCTGCCTTCACTAGTTATCATGGGCCACAGATTCATTATACCAGGGTGCTGCCTTCACAATGTCTCATACGCCACTAACTCATAATAGCAGAGTGCTGCCTTCACAATATGCCATAGACCACAGTTTTATTATACCAGAGTGCTTCCTTCACAAGGTCTCATAGACCACAAATTCATTTTACCAGGGTGCTGCCATCACAGGGTATCATAGGCCACCAACGTCTTATACCAGTGTGCTGCCCTCACAAGGTATCGTAGGCCACAGATTCATTATACCAGGGCGCTGCTGTCACTAGGTATCATGGGCCACAGCTTCATTATACCAGGGTGCTGCCTTTACAAGGTCTCATACGCCACTAATTCATAATACCAGAGTGCTGCCTTCACAATTTGCCATAGACCACAGCTTTTTTATACCATGGTGCTGCCTTCACGATATGCCATAGGCCACAGCTTTTTTATACCATGGTGCTGCCTTCACAAGGTATCATAGGCCACAGCTTCATCATACCGGGGTGATGCCTTGACAAGATATCATAGGACAAAGATTCATTATACCAGTGTACTGCCTTCACAAGGTATCATAGACCACAGATTAATGTTACCAGGGTGCTGCCATCACAAGGTATCATAGGCCACAGATTAATGTTACCAGGGTGCTGCCATCACAAGGTATCATAGGCCACAAACGTCTTATACCAGTGTACTGCCTTCACAAGGCATCATAGGCCACTGACTCATTATACCAGAGTGATGCGTTCACAAGGTATCATAGGCCACAGCTTCATCATACCAGGGTGCTGCCTTCACAAGATATCATAGACCACAGATTAATGTCACCAGGGTGCTGCCATCACAAGGTATCATAGGCCAAAGATTAATGTTACCAGGGTGCTGCCATCACAAGGTATCATAGGCCACTGACTCGTTATACCAGAGTGATGCGTTCACAAGGTATCATAGGGCATTGACTTATTATAACAGGGTGATGCGTTCATAAGGCATCATAGGCCATCGAACCTCTTTACTATCGTGCTGCCTTCACAAGGAATTATAGGCCACTGACTCATTATACCAGGGTGCTGCCTTCACAAGGTATCATAGACCACTAAGAAAAGACTATGCACAAGAAACACAGCACAGACTGTATACAAGAAATGTACACAGTGTATGCAGCTCATATCATATACGGCAATGCCAATTGTAAACAACGTTCAGAGCATGGACCATACACAGGGATAGGGACAGTCATTACTCACAGAGATATTGCAGGACAGTCTGTGCCCAGAAATGACATTGTAGGCCGTACAAAGGATCACAGCACTCCACTCTGTACTAAGGTCTGAACACAGGCCGGCTGGCCAGACTCTGTAAAGCTAGCATAGGACTAATGGGGAAGTTACAATGCATATGATTAGATGTATTGAGAATTTTTTTAACCAAAATCTATTTGTAAGTTATAGCAGTTTATGTTACAGCATTATTTTTATTTTATATTTTCATCATCTACTTTATCTATTAGCAACCAGGGCTGGTCTTAGGTGTAATAGGGGACAACTTTTTATCTATCTGGTAAAATGCACACTTCTGCTTGTGTGTGGCAGCACCACCTTCACCAATCAGAAGGTGTGCCAGTAGAAAAGATGCTGCTCACCTTATGTCTGGGATAGTCCCGGTAGACATGTTGATGGGAGGTACTACAAGCTCCCAGAAGCTAGTAATCCAGCACAAAGAGTATCCATGTGAGTCCCAGTGAGAAGTAAAAGATAACATTTACGCAAATTAGCATATCAGACTGCTATTTTACTCAAATAGATTAAAGGATGGTGGCACGTTTTGGGTCACCAGGACCCTTTGTCGAGCCAATGGGATGCCCCAGAAAAATAGACCAATCACCAGGATAGTGAAATCCTCCCGATTCGCACAATGTTCCCCCACACTCAGTTAACCCTCACAGATACCTGTAACACTTGCCACATGCAAAGTTAAGTCCCCACACACCTATCATCCCCAAAAAACACCATTAACCGCACTACAAACCTATTAACTAAACCCCCCACACACCTGTGAACACCTCCAACACCTCCAGTCAGTAAGCCTTCTCCTGTTCCCAAACATTCCCCCGAATGAGCTTACCAGACTTGGGTCCTCACTGCACGCTGTTTATTCCTCCATTGATTGGTGGCACAGTGGTGCCTCCCTCCGCAGAATTCTGGCGCCTTGCTTCACACCATGCCTTTTGCAAACTCCTAAATTGATGGTTCCCCCAACCCCACTACCTGCTCCCTAACCCAGGAGGTTAGGGGGCAGGGCTACCGAGCCACCTCACTTGACCCGCTATGCTACCTGCTGACCTAAACCTCACTATAGGGGAATACATGTTTTCACTCTGGAAGTGCATAGTTAAATGTTTAACAGTTCAGAGCTGCAGTGGCCGTATCACACTCCACCATTCTCCTCCTTTCCCCCCATATTTGCATGTGGCTCACTTGCTGCTGATCTCTATTTATTATGTCAGTTGTAGGTAAGTAGCTTGATATATTGGCCACTTGTTCCTTTCCATCAAAACTGTCGGAACCTTTGTGTCCACTGGATTAGTGTGGATTTTTAACATGGACATCGAAAGGTCAGTTTCAAATATACACATGTTAAGTGAACATGTGCTGGATTCTCTTAACCTTTTCGGATTCAGGATGAACCGCTGTCCTTCTGGGAACCAGTGCTACTGGACTTTCTTCTTATGGGGTGAGCTGCCCCTCTTCTTTTTGAGTCTAAGACTCAATAAGCCTGCTAGACTTTACCTTACCACAGGCTGGCCAGCTGCTTTATCTGCCAGTGCTGGCACACATAATATATTTGGCTCTTAATGTTCCATGGCTTTTGTGT
The DNA here is from genome assembly GCA_027917425.1 of Gastrophryne carolinensis. NCBI lineage: Eukaryota > Metazoa > Chordata > Amphibia > Anura > Microhylidae > Gastrophryne > Gastrophryne carolinensis. Next base: position 269,592,720 of record CM051239.1, on the reverse strand, counting down.
AAACAGGAGTGTCTGATTTATGTTCTACGACAGAAACTGCTGTACTCTGGGAGTTCTCTGGTTTTAGTGGTAGGCCATAGGCCTTTTTAAAGCCAACCTACACTCCTACACCCTTGCAACTAAGGGGTTTACAGGAATACTAAACTAACCAAACCTCCCCGCTCACACCATCAGTGAGTCACTGAAATGTACCCAGCAGAGCTGCGTCTATTGGTGGATTCCTGAGGATCCAAAACTGGGATGCCCCAATGGAGAGTGTTAAGAGAATTCACTGGTGGTCCGCTTTTAAGTCATTCAACCAACAAAAGTCACAAGGGCTGCACTACACCCTCTCCATTCACTACACTATGGAGGGGGCGTGTCAGGCCGCTGCACACTCCCTTCATTTTCAATTGACAAATCAATCCCAACCCCATTTATTGGCCATGGATGGTGTGGGATGCAGTGGGGGCTCAGATCCAGTGGACAGGTGAGTTACTGATCGCCAGATTAGCACTGATCAGCTGTGTTGGACAAATGGTAAGTACTCTGTTGTTTTTTATTTGGTTGCTGAATCACTTTAAAAACTGGGAGGTTTCTGTCTACCAGACCATCTGGAATATATTGTGGAGAAGAAAAGGTTCTCTCTTATAACAAACATTGTGCATTCATTAAAGTCAGAGGTGTATATTGAACATGTACTTAACAGCTTATTTTGAATTTTAGAGTCAGTGGTCAGATAGGCCACAGCCTATTCAGATTTTTCTCAAGACCCTCCGAGGAGCTAAAGATAAGATTCCCAGGGGCCAATATGTCGTGAAAACATCTCTTCTTAGCCGTCCAGGAGGAAATGCTCTCCAGTGGTCCAAAATCAAGAATCACCTTTGGGCTGAAACCACTTTGCCGGTTTACCATAAGGGTAATTTCTTTGATGTGGAGATGACTGTGGATCATACTGTAAACACTGTAAGTTTTTTTCTTTTTTCTCTTTACATTTTTGTTATATTTTTTATTGAAAATGTTTCTGCTGCTAATGACAAACAATACAAATATATGTTGAACAGCCGTTTATGAGTAAAAAAATCTAGAAGCACTACACATTATTTTAGTTATTGCAGTTAAAATAGTCATAATAGGGTTGATTCAAAGTTAAAAATACATTCTGACTCTGAAATCTGCAAATGTACTCACTAATTCAGCATACCTTATAGCTAATATTCTCGTACAAGTGCTTTAAATAAGCACATTTTTTAGAATATTTTTTTAAATGAAAAAAGCCATGTTTTAAATGGCCGCTTATTAAAAGACAAGCAGCCGTGTGTTTATTAATCAAAGAAATAACAAAGAAATAACTATCCCGAGCACCTGGAATAGGGGCTGGAACCCCAGGGCTCAGAGGTCAAATGGCTGATTTTTGGTTGCTTGCAAGCCCCTTTGCCCTTCAGTACAGTTCCGGTGCTCTTCCAGGGGTACTGAGGGAGACTGCAAGGTTCCTTGGCATGGGACAAGTGCTCCTTGACAGAAGCACTGAACTTGTGCTGAAAGGGCATAAGGGCTGGCAACTACTATTGCTAGGGGCTGGCAGTTTGGCCCTTGAGCCCAGGGTGATCAGCCCCAATGTTCAGCGTAATGGGATAATAAGCTTTAATAGAGGGAGGCCACATTTTTTGTGGGTGTGCAGCCAAAAAAAACAAACAATATCTTTGGGCATGTGGCTTGCCACCCCCTGCCAGGAGCTGAGGGGGGAGCTTTTATAATACAGTGGCCCCTTGTGGCTCTTACATAACCGGAGGGGGGCATGGAGGAGGATACACCAAGAATGGACAATGGGAGGCCTTTTACCCCCTGATCAATAGATGCCAGCATGGCATCTGTTTCCAATGCCACCTCTGGCATAGAAAGCCCCTAGACGCTGGTTCAGGAGGGAGCCTAAACCCATGGACCAGAAAGAGGATGCTCAGTGGAGACAAGAAGGAAGAATATGAGGATCAGTGAGTACAAATTAATTTCAATTAATACATTCGAGGTCTGATCAGCAGTGCATTGCAATGAGGGGTGAGTTTTTTCTGTATTATTTGCGAATATTGGTCATAGCTCCTCCCCACCCTCCAAACAGAGATAGACCACCGGTTAGTGTTCCTCTTTAACTGTAACAAACCCTTTGTACATAATGCTGAAGTTGCTCAAAATAGTGTATTTGGTGTTTAAGAATCCCATATTAACTATAGTAGAATCTCTGTATATAATGCTGGAGTTTAGTGGCTTCTAGTGAATGAAATACACAACCACAAATGTTCCCATATAAATTTAAATGGCATTCAGATTCACACCAGAACCTCCCCAACTGGAGTATTTAAAAATCAGCACTACTGAATTAGAAAAAAGCAATTTATCTATAAGTTTGCACGGAAGACTGGAACTGAAATCTACAACCCAGAGACAGGGTAAACTGGGTAGTACATTCGGTCTTATGAAAAACAGCACATATATAAACTCCCTAATGTGTAGCTAATGTGTCTGCCATTGTTTTATTCAAAGCCCCCCTAGTAAGCTTGCAAAAGAAACAGACCTCTCCTGGAAGAAGTCAGACCAGACTAACTGCTGCTATATACGCTAAAGCCTCTAACTGGCATCTTAAGCCTTTTTGGCTTAACTTTAAAGTTCTCATGCCGCTGGCTAGCATGTTATTTAACAATAGCGCCGAAAAGGATGCAGCGTCGGGCGCTGTAGCTCAAGATCCCATAGAGAACAATGGACAGAACTGGATTGTAGCGTTTAATAGTTCTAATTAATGTTACACACATTTATTTGTACAGAGCTTGCATTGTGACTTGTCAGTAACTGAAGCGTAGGATCTAGATGGTCTAAACATTTTTTTAATGCCTTTCTTTGCTTAACAAAGTGTAATTTGGAGAACAACAACTGAAACACTGCCAAAGCACACTGTAAAGTTTGTCCCCAGCAGTGATTTCTTGTAACTGTAATGAAGAAACACTGACCAGTGACAAATAAACAAGATCTCAAGGTGGAAAAATGTCATAAATATGACAGGTATCGGCAGATGAGCGTCTGTATAGCGACTGCTAGTAGACACTGTAAACATGTATTGGGCACTGTAACATGGCGCCTCAGTTGCTGTAGTAACCTGGCTCGCATTAATGAATATGATGTATGTTGGGCGCTCTAACACCAGTACAGTGCTGCAGGGAGCAAAAGGTAGCGCCAGCTCAGTGCGACCGACTCTCAGCGCTCCACACCATACTTAACAAAAAAGGAAAAACGCACAGCGTCGGCGCTCTAAATTTGGTTGCTATAGCATAGAGCCAAAACACGTTTTAACACTGTGACATTAACACTTTAGTGCCTTTCTGCATAAAAATATACAAAGTAAAAAAAGTTTCTAAAAATGTTTGTTTGCAGCCAGGAGAGGTCACACAATGATTTGAGCAAAAAAATAATGTCAAACATGCTGTTTAAACACAAGCAAATGAACGGTCATTGAAATGTATGGGAGTGCGACACTGAGCAAAAGGTAATACCTGGCGCTTTGGAAGCTAGAGCGTTGGCGCTATACGCTGAGCCGCCTGTAATTATACATCGGACGCAACATGGCGCTGTTTTAAAAGTGATTTTGCCTACAGTGGCCGGCATTCACCAGACGCTGCCTGCCGCTACGAGGCACTACCTGGTGCTATCCCTTCTTAAATAACCCCCTTAGTGCAACAATCAAAGCTAATTAGTAGCGTTTCGGCGCATCGAGGGCTAGCACCAATGACGTACACAGCACAGCGCCAGATTAGACGTCGGCGCTACGAAGCTGGCGCTATAGCCACCAAAATGATGCACATCATAAATAAGGCCCATAGTTATTTGGTAATTAATAGATTTTTATTAATACACAAATGTGTGTGTGTGTTTGCCTACAATGTGAAAGCTACAGAGAAAGATCATTTTATGTAAATATCTTATAGACAGGAAGCAATCTTAAATGTCTTGAGATGGTACATTCAGTGATGTACTCCATGTGAATAATGTCTGCCATCTATTATTCATTGTAAAATGGCTATGCACGTTTATAATATTATAAATGATGTGCAAATTCTGTAAAAAATTTAGCGTCTTTCCTTGCAGTTTCAGGAACACTTGTCATGTAGTGACTAGGTGTTCAGCTACTTTATCTGCGAGTTTAAAATATAGCATTATTTCAAAATTAATGCATTTCCATTCGTTTAGCTTGGAGGTAGAAAAAAATTGCTTGATTTTTATTTTTTATTTAAGGCCTCTTTAATACTTCAGAAGGTAAAGTCTTCTAGAATGTACCAGTTCTAAAATGTATGGAGAATGGGAATCATATGCTTGTCACTATTAGTCATGCCTACAATTCCTTTCCCAGAAGTGCTTTCTGCAAACTACATATATCAGAAATTGATTAACATGACCCGAGGTATTCATTTTTGAAAGATGATGAGACCACCACTTCCTAAGAGGTTATTTTCTGTATGTCAGCATCCGTCTAAGAATGGAAATGATTTTAATAAGTGCCAAATACATGGTGCTTCGACAGAAAACTAGAGCAGAAACTTTGCAGTGAATGTAGCTTGAGGAAAATAGTGAAAATGGCACTTTTGTCAAGTCCAAAGTGGTAGTAAACACCAAAGTTTTCAATATAGCCCCTTGCACATGTACTAGACAAGTTGAGGGCTATCAAACAAATAATTAAACAATTAAAATAATAATTAGGCCCTTATTTAAGAAGGGATAGCGTCAGGTAGTGGCTGGTTAATGACAGGTAGCGATAGGTAGCGACTGGTGAACGCCGGACACGGCACGCAATTACACATTTATCAAGCAGAATCTGTTTAGCGACTGGGATAGCGCCATGTAGCATCTGATTCATCATTTTCACAGCCTCAGCGAACAGCACCAGCGTTCAGCCTTGCACAGCGCCAGGTATGACCTCTCGCTACCTGTCGCTCTCCCATACATTTCAATGGACGATCCTTTTCTTCTCTTTAAACAGGGTTTTTGTTTTGTTTGTTTTTTCAAAAAAAATCACAAATAATTCTGTGACCTCTTCTGGCATTGAAATAGCAGTTTTTTTCATAATTTTTTCATTTTTTATATATTTCCTCAAAAATGACATTACAGGTCTGGCATTAAAGTGTTCATGTTACAATGTTATTACAATGTAATTCCATATGTTTTCGCTTTGTTACTAGTTGATAGATGCTTGAAAACACACTTTAAACACACCGCCTCCTGCGCTCTGGGCTTCAAACAAGCATTTTTCAGCGCCAGAGATTTGTGAGGCAGTTTTTTTGCTGAATATGGTGTGAGTCGGTCGCTATGAGCAGTTGCTAACATGCGCTCCCATACAGCGCTGTACTGGTCAAATAGCGACTCCTCACAATGTATTCAACATTACTATAAAGTAGCGACCCACGGCCGAGCACTGCGACTACTAGCGGGCGCTCTGAAAATGCCTGCTACAGATGCTCATCTGTCGCTACCTGGCGTGATGAATCAGCCTCCCCAAGAACTAAACACACTTATGCTGTTGCACGCCAAAACAATTAACTAAAAAATATTAGGGTCTGATGTTTTGGAAACCAATATATCCAGAATTGTATTTTTACTTTAAAAAAATGTATTTTTAATTACCCCGGTTAATGTGGCAAAGATCAATAATAATGTTCACCGCAGTTGACACAGCAGGGTGCATTTTGATGTCCTACGAGGGCTTCTAGTTACAACATAGCTTGGAACGGGAACACGGGCTGCCTGCAAAATATGGCACCCTATTTCTCCAACATTTCTCTCTCATATACAGGAAATACTGATGGAATGCTGATTCATTACTAGCGCCAGGTATAGGCAGATGAGCGTCTGTATAGCGGCGCTTAGAACGACTGCTAGTATACGCTGTAAGTGGATATCATGCGATGTTACAGAGCGCCTCAGTCGCTGTAGTAACCTGGCCCACATTGATGAATGTGATGTATGTTGGGAGCTCTAACACCAGTACAGTGCTGCAGCGAGTGAAAGGTAGCGCCAGCTCAGTGCAACCGACTCTCTGTGCTCCACACCATACTTATCAAAAAACGATACACACACAGCGTCGGCGCTCTTATTCTGGTCGCTATAGCTGTTTTTGAACACATATCCACCAGTAACAAAGCGAAAACACATGGAATTACATTGTTTTAAAACTGTGACATTAACACTTTAGTGCCAGACCTGTAATGACAATTCTGCATAAACATTTTAAAAGTCATAAATTATCTCTAAAAGTGTTTGTTTGCAGCCAGGAGAGGTCACACAATGATTTGAGCAAAAAAATTGACAAACACACTGTTTAAACTCAAGCAAATGAACGCCCATTGAAATGTATGGGAGAGCGACAGTGAGCAAAAGGTAATACCTGGCGCTCTGGAAGCTAGAGCGCTGGCGCTATATGCTGAGCCTCCTGTAATAATACATCGGACGCTACATGGCGCTGTTAGAGTCACTCACCAGATTCGCTTACATAAATGTGGTTTTGCGTACAGCACCCGGCGTTCACCAGACGCTGCCTTCTGCTACGAAGCACTAACTTTTACAGCGCCAGCCAGTATTCGCTGTGCTTGGCCGGCGTTTGCTTGATGACAGCGACTCAGTCGGTGTGCGGTAATGTTGAATACGGGCTTAGGGGTCGCTGTTTCACAGGTTCAGCGTTGTATGTGAGCGCCTGACAACGAATGGCCAGAGCGAACGGCTTGCTTCATATTCATTAAAAAATGACGCTCTGAATTTGCCGGCGCTGTCCATTCCTTGTTTAAACCCCAGTGCGCTGGCGGCGATGGGTGTTAACTAGTTTTTAACCCCTAAACAACCATATTTTTTGATTGTAACGTTATACATGTTTTTGGAATCATTTTGTAATATGAATATATTAATATCAGACCTGTAAGATCAATTCTGCACAAATTTTTTTTTATAATTTTTTTTTTACTTTAAAAAAAAACCGAACATTGCAGAAGTGGTCTCAGAATTTTTGACATTAAAAAAAAAACAAAAAAAAAAATACCAATTAATTATGATTAATTAAACATTGCTCCATTGAAATGCATTGGACAATGCCAGGGAGCGACAGGTCATACCTGGCGCTGTGAAGGAATTTGCAGCGGCGCTGTTCGTTCCAGACGGCTTCATGATGAATCCCGCGCTAGCTGAAGCTCTCGCCGGCGCTAGCCTCATTTAGCTTGATAAATGCGTCATTGTGACCGCCGCCGGGCGTACTTGAGTTGGTAGCCGCCGATAGCTGGCGGTACCTGGCGCTCATCAGACACTACCTGGCGCTAGCCCGTGATAAATAAGGCCCTTAGTCTTTCTTATTTCTGCCTCACTGGTCTCTTAGGCCCTTATTTATGAAGGAATAGCGACAGGTAGCGACTGGTGAGCGACCAGTAATGACGGGCCCCACCATGAGAACGCCGGCTCCCCACCACAATCACACATTTATCAAGCTAATCCTGCTTAGCGACTGAGATAGCGCCATATAGCGACTCATTCATCATTATTCCAGCCTCAGCCCACAGCGTCAGCGTCCGACCTTGAACAGCGACAGGTATGACCTCTCGCTACCTGGCGCGCTCCAATGCATTTCAATGGAAAAATCTTTAAATATTAATAATTAATTGTTATTAATTTTTTTTTTAAATGTGAAAAATTCTGTGACCACTTCTGCCATTTTAGGGAAGGGGAAAATGGTACAGAATTGATATTACAGGTCTGATATTAATGTATTCATATTACTAAATTATTTAAAAAACTTGTTTTTTTTGGTTTCCAAAAATATGGTGGTTTGGGGGTTAAAAAACTACTTTTAACCCATCGCCGCCAGCGCTCTGGGGTTTAAACATGCATTTTACAGCGCAAGAATTTTTTGAGCGTGATTTGTTAATGAATATGGTGGGAGCCGGTCGCTCTGACCAGTCGCTATCATGCGCTCCCATACAGCGCGGAACCTGTCAAATAGCGACCCAATATTCAACATTACTGCACACCGACTGAGTCGCTATCAACTACTGAACAACGGCCAAGCACAGCGAATACTAGCTGGCGCTCTGAAAATGCCGCTACAGTCGTTCAACTGTCGCTACCTGCCACTATTAATGAATCGGCCTCTTAGTTTTGTATCACTTTCTTTTTGTTAAAGTGATCCTATACCCAGAAAGAAGTTTATCACCTTCTATCCCCAGCCAATGCCCCCAAAAAGGCCTGTGTTTCTTTTTTTTACTAAAGCCTTTGCCCAATATTCATAAGAACACAAACCCTATGCAGTCTGCTGGGTAAATGGTTGGCCATACTGATCCCTGGTCGTCCAGCATTGATACATTCAGTTAAACACAACTCGGCATTAAGGGTCAGCATTATCAGTTTAATAACTGCAAAAAATCTAAAAGCACATGAAACTAAACTGCCATTATGTGGCAGTTTGCGTTGATCGCAGCCCAGCCCAGCATTCAAGGGCATTCTGATTGCTAATGCTCTGTGCACATACACTCCCTGTATACGCAGTTTTCTCTTACTTACACTAGCGATTTTCACATTGTTCCCCCCCTGCAATTTTATTAACACTCATTTTGGGTACTTTTAAAGAGGAGCAACCACCAGCAGACTCTAAGGCCCTTATTTAACAAGGGATAGCGACAGGTAGCAACTGATGAGCGGCTGGTAATGACGGGCCCTGCCACGAGAACGCCGGCTCCCCACCACAATCGCACATTTATCAAGCCAATCCTGCTTAGCGACTGAGATAGCGCCATATAGCCACTCATTCATCATTATTCCAGCCTCAGCCCACAGCGCCAGCGTCCAACCTTGAACAGCCACAGGTATGACCTCTCGCTACCTGGCGCTCTCCTATGCATTTCAATGGAACAATATTTAAATATTCATAATTAATTGTTATGATTTTTTTTTTTTCAAATGTGAAAAATTCTGTTACCACTTCTGCCATTTTAGATAATTTTTTTAAGGTAAAAAAAAAAAAAATTGTACAGAATTGATATTACAGGTCTGATATCAATGTATTCATATTACAAAATTATTTTAAAAACTTGTTTTTTTGGTTTCCAAAAATATGGTTGTTTGGGGGTTAAAATGCCGCTACAGTCACTCAACTGTCGCTACCTGCCACTGTTAATGAATCGGCCTCTAAGACTCTAAGGCTGGTGGTCTCCCTTTTTTGGGGGGCATCACAATTTAGCACCGATGTCTGATACCCCCAGGACCACTATGAAACTCATCTTTTTGAGTGATCCCATGGCAATATTGGCAGTCCACGCACTGTGGTATCCCTGTCACTCCTCCCTCCATGAGGAAGCAGTTGTGGGTATGGCTGCCACTCCCCCTCCATTCAACTTTCATTGCTGCTCATGAATATGCACTTAATAGAAAACTGAGTTGAGAAGAGCCAACACATGCACCGTGGGATTGTGACCAAGGTAAGAATACTCAACTTTCTTTTCTTTTACATACAGTGGGACATCCCAAATTAGGATGCTCCATGCAAAAAGAAGATAGAGTGTGTTAAATGTTTCACTTTAAATAAAAAATATATAAATTAAAAAAAAGACAGAAAGAACCATAGGCTGATTTATGGAATATTGCATACAAATACTGTTACTGCTGCCTGTGGTTTTCCCAACTGTTTTTAGGATGTAAGTATAAAATCCAGGCTGACCCAGGTTTAAGAAAGGATACCAAGCAGGACTAAGCACAGTTGTGGCTCCATGGGCACCCTTAATACTTCTCTTTTTGTACTACTATGTAGAATATGTATTTTCTATGACTGTGCATGAACAAGCTACTATTTTAATCATTATTTCATAAGCTACCAAATATTTTCAAATATGCCTAGCTCTCCAGACATATTACCAGTTTGATTTGCCTTTATTATATACATTCTGATGATGTCATTGCTATGATTACTGGGCTCAAGGTTTTTCTAACCTCCTTAAACAAAAAGACTTACATTTAATAAAAATATACTTAGTGACTAATTTGTGTATAATGCTTTTAGCTTTTCTTCTAGTGGTTTAAGAAAAAAATGTCTGGTTTAAATGAAATGTGATACTGTTAATGGTTTAATGGGATCCTCTACGTGGCCGTGGCTTTATTCACCAGATGCTTCTGTTTTAGACTAAAATAAATATAAGGGAATATGAATTTACATTTTCATGCAGGTGATGTATTATGATGAACTTCACAACAGCCTTGTAATAAAATAAATGATTCGCTATTTCTCTAATTTGTTGCCCTAGTAAAGTCACACAGTATGCAGACAAAAATGATCTATAACTTCATGACGGAAAATACCTTTGATTAAAATGTTTTTTGCACTCGCTGTATTATGACCATATACAGTACCTGCAATAATTGACTCCTGATGTCTTGGAGAAACACAGAATCATGAAAGTAAATTCCCGTTCTTAAAACTATTAGTAGATGGAAGGGCACACAAAGCCATTTTAGAAGTTTTAGATATAAAGCATGATAAAAACTGAGTGACTGTCACAAGTAATGCTGGGACCTATGACAGAAATGCTTTTTGAATTTCGTTTGATGTGTGTGGCTCTCCTCTTTAATAATTTTCCAGCTGGGTAGATTTGGATGGAGCTTTCAGCTTGCATTAATTACTGAATAGCTCTTTCCTGTTTATATTTTTTATAGCTGCTGCCCACGGAAAAGAAAATAAAGTCTGGAATGACTCTGCTTCTAGAGCTGTACCTGCTTCACGGAACTGATACGTACATTGACCGAGCCGTTGGGTGGGGTATCTTTCCACTCTGTGACAACAACTTCAATGTCTTAGAGGGCAAGTATAGGTGTCCAATTTTACGAGGACATTATGATTCGAGGATTGATCGGTTCAGTAAGATTGAAGATCTTATCATGGCTGACTTGGATCACTGGCTGTGTAACTTATACTTTCAGGTATGGACTTTTTCAATGGAAAATACTATTACATTTGCTATAATCAAAGCAGAACAACTATAGACCATTATCATTTTAACAAATTCCTTTTTGATATGATTGCATATTTTGTTCTAATCCTTTGATAAAACTGAAATTGAAAGACTGACTTTTGATGTCTACTACTATTGTATTGTCTACCTTACAACTTTTAATATTTTCGAGCAAATATTACATACAATAATTAGGAAACGTATTGCATATATTTATTCTTCTAACACACACCTTTAATTGTTTGTTAATAATGTGTCATACTTTGTTAAGCCTCATTTTAAAGTTACACCATTCATCGTCTAACTCAACAGACTGAAGATACAAGCTTTTTAAACCCACCTTTTTAGGGCAACATTCTATATTAAGAAATCATAGATAAAGTTGTATCTGGCATTTAATACAATGTTCGGGGTACAACCTACATAAAAAAAATGCCACAACCCAAATTCAATTTGTTGGGCTGGTACATAAGCATACACATAATAACTTGCAGCAAAATGTTATTTAAGTCCTAGAAAGAAAGAAGAAGCAAGAAAAAAGAAAACGTAAATGTATATAGTTTGGGGTACCACAGTTACAATCACTCTGGGGAAAAAGAAACTTAATACTAAGACATTGAGTTTTGAGGGCTTCTCCAAATATACAATCAAAAAAATGAAAAAAGAAAGTTATTAAATCACTTATGCTTGGCTGTGTTTTGTTGTTTTAATGGGTAAAGTTCAGATTTTGTAGGTAGGGGTGTAAAACAGCACTCTATATTCTATTCAGGCAAATTTCAAACCATAATATTGTGCAGATTTTAAAAGCAGATTTATTTTGCACTTTCACTTTTCAGTGTGCGTAATAAAAAATGCACTTGCAAAATCACTTGGTGCAGATATTTACTAAACATTTGAGAGGCTCTAAAATAAGAAAAGCCTTCCCAGATTTTTTTGAATTACCCTCTGTGTTTTTGGTGTTAGTATCCCTGCTGTTAATACAGTATCTGCTAAATTGTGTAATCTCTAAGTACTCTATATTGTTTGCATAGCCTTATATTTCCTGGAAAAAAATTCAGCTAATCCTAATCAAAGTCCTACATGCCCCCTGCCACCCCTTTCCTAGAGCTAAGCCTATTTTGAGGGGTAATCCATCCTATGACAGACACATGACACATGAAGTCTTGCTTCACCCTGTATTTGCGGTGGATGCTATAGGCAGCTGGAGGGTCTCTAATCCAATCACTGCACTGCAATGGCTGTACTGTTGGTGCACTGACTTATGCTCAGTACAGAATGTTTTGTAGATTTTCTGGAACTCTACTTTAATTGTTTCATTCAATGTCCAAACATTTTGAACCACCCTTTGTATGCCTACTGTATGTTGATAACTCCACCCAGGGGTGGGCTGGGGGTGAACATCAGCAAAACAGCAAAAAAGTAGGTAGGATGTGCTCATCCAGTCAATATATAGCAGTCAAAGAGGTGCTAGAGGGGTGTAACCACACTCCATAGATAAAAAAGAAATGTAACCCTCTGCACTCTCATACTATTGAAAGAGCTATCTATCACTTGTTAAAACATGGACTGTTAGTTAAAACAGATTGCAATGAATATAAAAGCAAGGTAGCCATGACAAGGCCAATTTATACCCCATTCCTAACATTACTAAGCCTAAAAGAGTTTGTGCAGACATTGCTACTTCTTTACTTGTGTGTGCACAAGCAATGCAATTCACGGACCAGCCTGTCTAAAGACATTGCGATAACTTAAAGGAGCAGTATCGCGAAATTTGCATTAAAAAAGATAAATAATTAAATAGCCACACAATAGCTTCTAACATGTGTATAAATAATGTGGCGATAGAAAAAGGAAAAAATATATGCCTTTCTTTTAAATTGTATAATGACAATGGCTCAGTCCATTTGCTGAATAGGGGGATCTGCTGAGTTGTATTTAGTGAGCTGCTTCATTTAGCCCTGAAGTCTATAAGACCCGGCCATTGACCTTCCCCCTTGGGCATTTTAAATCAGGATGCCCACTGTGTGAAACAACCCCTGGATAACCACAGATCATGCAGATAGTCATTTAGACAGGCCGGGCGGCCAGGAAGGTTACTGCTCAGGCACCCCATCTGCGTGCAAACAGCGCTGATTGGATTAGAGCCCGCACATGCGCTGTGGGACAGGGAAAGGTAAGTTCACAGGCGAACTTGGAGATTTCACATATCAGGGCATCCCAAGTCGGGAAGCCCCTAGGGGCACAAAACAAAACTCCAGGTGAAAATCCTGGGTTGGGCTTTGCTCAAAACACACAAAGCTGAAAGAAAGATCATATGGAAAAATGAAAAATAAGAATATGAAAGAGAAAATGGTAAACTGAAGGGAAAACTGTCAAAATCAGCTAAATGACTTCTAGAGCTTTTCTCTCTGTTTTAGATATAGAAGTTCTGGCCAGGCAATGTCGCAAATGCAATGTTGTTATCTTATGCTGGACGGCTGCCAGCACTGAACAGCTGATACTTTGATACATTGTTTACCCCTCTCCTCAGCATGGAACAGGCCAGAGTGTCGGGCTCCGACACTCAGAAGACATAAACATGAGCTATTAGTCTCCAGCTGCTCAACACACACATCATTTTTTTCTACATTTGTAATTCTTACTCCAACACTTACCTACATTCAAAGTACCATTTAAATATAAGTCACCAAGAAAAATTCGCGATACTGCTCCTTTAACTTGGTTACCCACACACTATTAAAAATGCTTTACTTGCCTACACTGTGTTATAATTCAGCAGGGTCGAACATCAGCCAGTGACTTTTACCCAGCCAGTCCATGACCAGCCAGGACCACCCCCCTGCCCCTTATGTGTTTTCCAGCCAAACAACAAATGCACTCCAAGGTCCAGACTTTAGAAATTCATAAACATATGATGAGCAGGGATGTATATGGCCACTCTTAAGTTGATGGTACTTTAGCCTTACTGTGTAGTAATTCAGAGACTATAGGGTGGGGAACATTTAATGGATCTCTTGAACAGAGGGGTACTGTGGGTCTGGGTGGTGGTGGGGCAAACAGGAGACTAGGGAGGGAGGTTTCAGATAGGGATGTTAGAAGCAGCAGTTCAGCTCCTTTCAAAGCAATAAGGCCCACCAGGAATGCTCCAGAGTCTCCCTATAGCCAGTTCCCTATGGCCAGCACATCCAGCCCATCCATGGCTAGACCGGTCACTATCAACACTATAAATAAGAATAGGAACCACAGCCACAGAGGAGCCTAAATGGAGCATGTGGTTTACATATGCATTTGCAAATGTATGTAGCAATCCTTTGGTTACCACCTAGATATTGGAAACAGACTACAGCACTGACTGAAAGTAACAGGTGTGCTGAAGTATAAATTAGTGAACATTTGTACTGAATCAAAAATTCCCTGAGGATTCAGCTCACTCAACTCTAGTGCTGGGGAATCTTTTGCGTGCATAACCAGGGTAGAAAGCAGCAAAGCAAGTGCCAAAAAAGTTGACAAAATCCAATACTGTACCTATTATATTCCAGTGACACGCATGTTTCTAGTATGAGATAACTTTCTTGATGAGTCAAATAAACATGAAATAAGGTAAAATTTAAATTGGAATGCAGATAACAAACACAGAGGAATGTAAAACTTTCAAAGCTGCACAGAACTAGAACTTACCATATATAACTGCAAAATCTATGATACGGTATGCAAACTGAACTATATATGACCTGTGCTTTACAATGTTGCCCAGCTGCTAAGTTTATATTTAAATTGGCTGCTGCCTTACTAGCTTTGTCATGTGAAAATCGGGCCAGTATGTCTCTAAGGGGTTAAATATCTAGGTCTTAAAGCATAGTTTTGTGACCTCTCTGCAGCCAAAGTATGTACTTCTGCATTTCTACTTTGGGCATTTTGGGCTTAATTTCTGGATAGATGTGAACTGTGCAAATTCAGCCACAGCCAGCCTAAAAGTGACCATAATGTTGGTAATAGCAGTTAATGCATTACTTGTGGTGGATGAATCTTCAGAGATTTGTTTTGAATTCAGTTTGGATTATTTGATCATAAGATCACCAAATTGATTTGCCCCTAATGGAGAGCACTCCAATAGCATAGACACTTTGATGTCTCTCATTTAAGCTTTCAGCCACTGCTAAGCTACAAAGAAGGAAAAAAATAGCCCTTTTTGAGGAGTTAGGTGTTTGGAAAAAGGCACAAAAAACACTTCCAAAATGAGTCTCAACAGTTTTGTATGCACTTTGAAATTGGGTCTAAATTCAAATCATACTGAATGTTGGAAAACTCTTTACTCCAAAGAGGAACAACACCCTCAATTTTTACTTTCTGGTGTGTTGTTCCTCTCAGTGGGTGTATCTCCCCAGGTCGCCCCATACACTCACCGTCTGCACAGACTTGGGCGAGAATGAGCGGCACACTCAACCAATCAGCTTGCTGGCTTTCAGTCTGATCCCTTCAGTGCCACTGACCACTAAGCTGCCTGGGTGGCTAAGCAGCCAAGCCGTGCTGAAGGGAGCCTAGTGCTCGCACGGCTAGAGGTGAGCAGGGATGCGGGTGTGGCACAGAGACACAGCAGGTTCTCTGGGACGCAGTGAGTGAAACGAGGCATCTGGGGGGTTTGCAATTTTGGATGCCCCAAGAAGTGGAACTTGAATGGCCCTGGAGTCTTTTAGACTTCAGGGCCTCCAATGTTCCTCTTTAACAACCAATAATGTACTACATAGTAACCACAGGGTCAGAGCATTCTAAATGAATATGAGTGCCAATCCAGTTATGGGCCGGATTTATGAAGCCCCACAACGTCATCCACCAGTATCCTTTAGTTTTCGCAGATGCTTTCCACCCAAGTTAACTTTATAAACCAGTACAATAGGGGGACCTTGCGGACTTTGGTGGACCCAGTGTCAGACTCAGATGCCTGGGACCCACCAGTCGAACTGACTCTGGAGGCCCACCCCACATTTAGATGCAAGTATTACCAGCTTACTTTTAGGGCCCATGCACAGAAACATTATGACAGAATGGTGTGTCTGTGTGTGTGCACTTGGGATGCCACAATTGAGCTTTACATAGTTCATGTTTTGGTGATGAAAGCACTCAAAGGGGCCCCTGGGACCAGGGGTAACCCTGTGGTCCAGTTCAAACCTGGGTGGACCTCTGCAAAAATGTAATTAAATGTAATTAAAAGCAGAAACTGTAAATTGTAAATCAGGCCCAATGTGTAACATGCAGATAAGTAGTAGTATGTCCTTTTTAATGAAACATCCATGAGTACACATTTTTGGTATAATCATTATATTATTTATTTTTCTCTCTGTTTCTGTTTAGATTGTTAAACTACCATTGGACACAAATAAGCAGAAGGAATGTGACTTCTTTGTCCAGCTACCACAGGAATTCCTTACCTATACTAGCCATAATGAGAAGAAACCAATCAATGAAAAAGAGTTACAAAAGCCAATCAGAAAATCCTGTCATTACCAGGAGGCACAATCAAGCATGCTTTTCACTTATTCTCAAGGTATTCTTAACAA
This sequence comes from Gastrophryne carolinensis, assembly GCA_027917425.1. Lineage (NCBI taxonomy): Eukaryota > Metazoa > Chordata > Amphibia > Anura > Microhylidae > Gastrophryne > Gastrophryne carolinensis. Next base: position 269,576,174 of record CM051239.1, on the reverse strand, counting down.
ATGAGTTGAACCAGGTAGTTAAAAATTGTCTACATTCTATTTATGACATATAATGTTGGTATGTTTTTTAGATTATCAGTTAGACAGTTGAATCTAGCATTTGATCCTATCATGGGTACTAGAAAAGCATGTGATTAGAATTTCCAGGCGATAAAAAGTCAAGTCTCTAAAAGACTTTAGTAGTTTCAGCAATCTCCTTAGATGTATTCTTTGCTTTAGGCATGCCAATAATTTGACCCTTGTGAAACAGATTAACATCTTTTCCATGACCAGAAGCTACTCATAGCACCAGTTAGGGTCAAATTATTTGTTGCTAGATAAAAAAAAATAATCACACACGCAGTAATTATTCAATGAGAAGCTATTACCTATTTAGTTAAAGTTAGTTAAATACAGGTGGTGACCTTTTTATGGGCAGGCACTACAGTATATTAGACCTGCCTATTTATAGAAGAATATTGCATATCTATCATAAGTGGAAAAAGTATCTGAGCCATTGGTTTTATTATCTGGAATAGACAGTTGGGCAAAATAACTGCATTTACGGTAATTGTTGTTTAGTCCAGCACATAGGCTTACAGGAACCTTAGCCCATTCCTCTGTACAAAACAGCTTCGACTGACATCATGACAGAACTGCTCACTTCAGGTTCTTCTACAAAATGTTATTGGATTAAAAACAGGATTTTGCCTTTGCCATTCCAAAGCTTTACTCTATTTACCCACTCCTTGATAACTTATTATTAAGTGCTTAGGGTTGTTGTCGTTCGGCATGTTCATGTTATCTTGAGATCAAGCTTATTGAAAAATGTCTTGATATTTTACTTTATAATTTTCTTCAAACAATTCAGATTTGGTTGTTCTATCAATGATCTCAAGCCACCAGATGCAGCAAAATATAACATATCTCATTTTAATTTAAAAAGAAAGCTCTATTTTGGTTTAATTTGTTCACAAGATATTGTTCCAATAACTGCAGATGTTTACATTTCTCAATCATGCCCCCTCTTTCCTCCAGATTGTCCAAATTTAGTCCTTGAAGTCTCTCCTGATTTTACGTCCTTCGCACATTTTTATTGCCTGCCTTTGGACAGTTCAATTTGAATAATGTCTTTTTGTAGGCAGGTCTCTGCATTCAGTATTCCAGCTGTGGCCTCTCCAGAGCTATATATAGTGGCACCACAATCTTCCTCTTCCTACTGGTGATGCTGCAAACTTTGCTGCCGACCATCTGACTTTTCCCACTATGTGGCTAGATTGGGGGTCATGCTGAAGATTTGGTAAAGCAAGGTTAAATCTGGGTACACATGTGGGTGCCAAATGCCATCTGCATCTTGGTGAGCTTTTTAACTTTAACTCACATAAAAGTTTAATAAGAATAAGTGTTTGAAAGTTTGCACCCTGTGTGATATGCTAAAGAATATGTTATTTGTGCATACCCCACAGGGTGCTTTTAAACAATTCCTGGCTAACAGAGTACTTCCTATACGATGCTCGGTGAGGGGATTCCATGCATCCAAGTGCGTTATTTTACATTTAAAGACATTAGTTCCACTATTTTTACTATTCATCCAGTGAAGGTGAATCATTTTCTATGTTGCAGGCACATCCAGGAATATCCAACATATTATGCACTTTTCAATTGTCAAACAGGCAAACTTTACCTACCAGAACAGAGCCTTGGGGTACACCACTTATAACTCACCTTTCTTCAGAGTGCACACCATTGACAACAACACTATGATATTTATACTTCAGCCACCTGCATATTCACTGAATTATCCACAGATTTTGTGCAATTTCAATTACTTATCTATGAGATCTGTATGTGGAGCAGTGTCACTTTGCTAAAATCCAGATATCCACAGCCTTCCCTTCATCTAACACGCTAGTGACATAGTCAAAGAAATCAGTTCGATTAGTCTGATATAATTTGCCTTAAGAAAGCTGTGCTGTTTCTGGTCCAACAGGTTACTATTTTTTCAGATGGAAAATTATCATTTTTTTCAAGGGAGTTTTCATAAGTTTCACTACTACAAATGTAAAGCTAGCTGGCCTGTAGTTACAGATTTCTTCTCTACTCCCTTTGTTATAGATAGGTAAACAGATAGTTAGATCTGATTGTTTACATGTTATGGTAACTGGTTCTGCTCCTGTTCTTCTGTCCTACTGACCAGGGCTTGTCAATATATTGTGCAACTCATTTGACCCAGCTTCCTCAGGTCCTGTGAAATATAGAATTATTATTATTATTATTGTTTATTTATATAGCGCCATCATCTTCCGTAGCGCTTTACAAAGTAGTAATTACAGACAGGGTAGAAACATACGATACATATACTATTTCAAATGCAGTTTTACAGAGTTGACAATGGATATTCCGAGTACAAGATACAATAGGGGAGAGAGCCCTGCCCTTGCGAGCTTACAGTCTAAAGGAAGAGGGGTGAAGACGAGGGGGAAGGATCACAAACAATCAGTATTGAGCTTTGTGGCATGTGCTCTTTGAATATAGAATATTCCTCCCTGGGCTCAGGGCATGGACCTTACCTGCCCTTCCGTTTCCAGTATAGACAAATCTCCTCTGTTCATGCCATGATACACAAACATGTGTTTTAAAGATCATCTGATTAATTCCTGTTCTTTAAATTAAAATGGTCACCCATGCACACCTGATTTTCATCCCATTGATCGAAAACACCTGACTTTAATTTCTGCTCCAAATTATCTGCTAATCCTAAGGGTCCACATACTTTTGCTGCTCACAGATTTGTAATATTGCATTATTTCCCACCATAATGTAAATAAATTACTAATCACTACGTTTTGACTCATTTGTTTGATTTGGTTCTCTTTATTTTAAACTGTATGTCGTTTTAGGTCAAATGTATGTATGTAGAAAATAGGGCTGACAAACTTTCCAGCACCAGTGTGTTATGTTGTCAATCTTTCCTCAATATATAAAGTGAGGCCCCAGTGTGTTAGGGGCTTAGTAAGTTGGGGTAAGGACTAGAGATGAGCGAACTTCTTGAAAGTTCGATTCGGGCGATTCGCCGAATTTCCCCAAGAAATTCGGGTTCGCCCGAATCGAACTTTCACGAATCGCTCATCTGAAAAAAAAAATGCCGGCATGGTGGGAGCGGGCAGGCCGGCTACGCTGTCAGCCTGCCCGCTCCCACCATGCCGGCATTTTTTTTTAAGCAAAAATGCCGGCATGGTGGGAGCGGGCAGGCCGGCTACGCTGTCAGCGGGCGGCGGAAGCCGGACCGCTGACAGCGCAGCCGGCCTGCCCGCTCCCACCATGCCGGCATTTGTTTAAAAAGCAAACACTTACCTGCATGGTCGGAGCGTGGAGGCCGGCACCGCTCTCAGTCGCCCTCTGATGACGCGTCCTCTGATGACAGCTGAGAGCAGCGCCGGCCTCCACGCTCCGGCGCCGCTCTCCGCCGCCCGCTGACAGCGTAGCCAGCCTGCCCGCTCCCACCATGCCGGCATTTTTTTTTTTTATTTCAGGGAAAATTCGATCGGCATGAACCAAAAAAAATTTGGGATTCGTGCCGAATCTAATTTTCCCTGAAATTCGGAGCGAATTCCGGTTCGTCCGAACCGGTTCGCTCATCCCTAGTAAGGACATGTGTGACCTTCCTCCCCATGCCATTTATTATCAAAGTGTTGTCTACAAAAGTATTTTATGCATCGAAGACAAAGTTCTATGATCTATTTAATTCATAATGGGGTCAATTCCGTGCCAAGTGAGGATTTTCACTCCTTTTTTCAGGAGAGAAAACAGCCGTTCACTTTTATTGTCTACCGCGTGTAAATGTTCACCTGGCCCAAAGTAGACAATGAAAGTGAATGGCAGTTTTCTCTTCTTAAAAAGAAGTGAGAAATCTCGCCTGGCTCTGAACTTACCCCAATGTCTGTTAACTTTTATGTGTGTTGTGTCGCCCTATATCAGCCTTTTGTTAAAGCTTTACCCATCGCTTTCATTTATCAGTGTTTGCTATTATAAAATTTAGTTATCACTTGCTTCTTTTTATAATGTGATAAACATATGTATACATCCACCAGGGTCAAAGGAAACTGGATTGCTGCATTTAATTAAAAAATATTTCTTTATTTATCTGACTACGTTTCTAAATTTAGGTATCAATCCAATCCCCTCGATTCAAAGAGCAAAAGTTAATTGATTTCGGATCGAGAATCGTAAGTTTGGGTGGGTGTTAGTCATTTTTTCCTGTTTTTTTGGCCATTTACGACTCGCACGAGCCTACGTTCGAATGCGTATATGCTCTTACGATCATCGCAAGTTCGTTCCTAAATTTTAGGATGAAAACGTAAAACTTAGGATCAAATCCTAAAACTTAGGATGAAAACGTAAAACTTAGGATAATTGGATGTGTTTCGGTGTGATTCAGAGAACAGTTTTCAAACCTCTAAATACGTTTTAAAAGAAAGCCACTGCCGACACCTTTTAGCAGTCGTATTGCTGTTCTTGAACAGGTTTTTTGGCTATGTGGAGGAGTCTGCGCGTCTTGAGCTGCAATGAACTGCATGTATCAGCATGGCCGAGGCCATAAATTGTATGGCAATGCATACCTGATTCATGTATGCCTTATAAAAGCATTTTAATGTGGACCTTAATTAGTCCTTTGCATGTAAACCTTTATTTTGCAATACATCCATATATTTGCGTTAATTAAAGAAACTTATGTCCTTTGGTATTTATTTTTAAATTGATGTACTAGAATAATATTTTTAGATTGCATTTATTGGTGTAGTTGTTTACCTTTGCTTTGTTTAATTATTTAAGCACATCTTTGGTCAGATGCATCACACTTACTGAGGAGAGGAGAGCGGGATAAAGTGCAGGATGTGGGTTACTGCTGAATTTGGCACAGACACAGCAGAGCTGGGGGCACGGAAAGGTCAGAAATCAAAGAATGCAGAGCAACACAGTCACAAGGCCCTTTCTGTTTGCAGGCTGCCCGATAATACCTGAGCCGCCATCTTGGCTGTTTCTAGACTCATAACATGCAGAAGTTGCTGGGTGTTTTTTAATATTTGAGAGCAATCTGTATGTAGAGGGTGTGGGTAACCACACACAAAATTTAAAGTTGTACCATTTGAAGCCAAAATATTAAAATTAAATCCACAAGTAAAAAATGCAAGTTAACTAAAAATTAAACAAAGTAAGATTTACTTATGCAAATGCATTCATTAATGGTTGGTTACTACAAAATGAATGAAATAAAGAAAAATAAAAGACCAAATATTTAGAATGCACTTTAATGAGGTAAGTTTGTAGTGCGGAGCCGCAAGATCAGAAGGATTTACGTCCAGACAAAAAAGGAAAAAGGGCAAAACCAATGTTGCAACCTGAGAAATGAAACGGAAAATTCAGGATGGAAACTGACATAGGTCTGATTCCCGAACTGCCATACGAACGGACGTATATTTTAGGATAGAAACGTATTTGCTTATAGAATCACTCGCAAGTTCATACGAACGCACGAGCGGACGGGAAAAATAGGATGATCAGCACCAAAATCCAAGCTGTTACATGTTTCTTTGAATCGACCCTAATGTCTAGAGAATGGTCTTCAAGAGAAAAAAAACAGCAAGTGCAGTTGTCTTGACATATTACTATGGATACAAGCACCACAGACAAAATAAATACTAAAATAAACTATTTGCTCAATTAGATATATTTATTTTGTATACTATACTGTTTTTTTCTGAAGAAAAAAACTAATCAAATTATCTGCCTACTCATCTAAGTTTTTCTAGGGTGTTGAATATGCTAGCATAACCATACATAAAAACAATTACTATTGCTCTGTGTATGTATATCATCTACAAGACCAGTATGACCTATATGACCCCTTAGTATTTAGCAAGTATCGTAATATCTTACATGAGTTAATATTACTATGATAACAAATATTGTAAGGTTTGGGGTCAACTTTATGGGTAGGTTCACTTTCAATCCTTGTATATGAAGGTGCCCATTGATCTCAATGGCAGCATGCTGTACTGATGCCATACCCACCTGTCACACCAGCTTCTCATACTGGCAGGTGAGAGATGCACAGTAGTGAGTAGTAAGTGGGGTGCCTTGGAGTGTCTTGTGCCCAAGTGTACCCCTAATCTGACGTCTAGTTTATGCTCTAATTTTAAAAAATCTAATTGTATTAATTAACCTCCCAATATGAACTCATCAGCTTTATTATTGGCTCCTCTTAGGAGTAATAACATAGGCTATGCTATTGTAGACTCGAATGACAGAGCTCAATTCCCTAGTTTGCAAGAATAGCTCAAGATACAAAGACTTATGGCAGTTGGTTAGGCCAGAGATCCCCAAACACAAAAGCAGGAGATTAAGGAATTGACCAAAAGTATGAAATGGGAACAGGGAATGATAAGCAGGATTTTGAGCAAGGCACAAAATAGGAACGGGATCCCAGAGCAGAACACAAAAGAGGACTTTAAAGGGAACCCAGAGCAAGACACTAAGCAGAATGAGGACATTAGAACAGGACACAGACCAGATATAGGACCTTAAAGCAGAACATGAGCCAGAAATTACTTATTGGACATAGACATGTGACACAGACCAAAAGCCTTGGAGCAGGGGGGTTGACACTGGCCTGTGTCCCCATTAACTTTACAAATGCACTGATTTACAGTTTAATTTTGACCTATGATGCTTTACCACTAAACTTTGGCCACAACAGTTGGCAAATCTTCATTAAATCTAGGTATATATCTCAGGCCTTACTTGCCTGTAAGGTATCTAGAATTCCTAAAGAGTGATTGTGCTTTAAGTCCTATCAGGCTGTGCTTTCATGCCAATTGTATGGATACAACTATAGTATCCAAACTGTTCATTCTAAGTTCAACAGTACTTAAGACATCAGTTTTTATTACTATATCCCTATTGTTTGATTGACAAGTCAACATTTATACTTGCCTGATGCAGTGTCAGTCCACACTATTTGTTCTTTCTGTAAGCTGCCTCCAGCCCCTCCCTCCTGATCACAAAATTAAACCTGAGGCTCATGTCAGGTTGACGGCCGCTCCCTAGTGGTTGGCTAGAATGAATCTCACTACAATGCAAAGCACACTGCATGTTTGCATCACTCAGCCCTGCCACTCCCATCACAAAGGACTTTACAACATGGGGTGAATTTATTTATAATTAGTTTGCCATTTTAACTTCATTTTCAAAAAGGAAAAAGTAAATACTGTATTGTTCGCCCTATAAAGTGCACCTGTCCATAAGACGCACCTAGGATTTGGAAGAGGAAAATAAGAAAAAAAGTATTCTAAACCAAATGTTGTGCTAAACACCCCATTGCAGACAGTGTGTCACCCATCCCATTCCCCATGGGCAGTGTAGCATCCCCCCATCCCATTCCCCATGAGCAGTGTGGCATTCCCCCATCCCATTCCCTATGGGCAGTGTGGCATTCCCCAATCTCATTCCCATAGGCAGTATGGTACTTGCCAGTCCTTTTCCCATATGCAGTGTGGCATTCCCTCCTCCCATTCCCATATGCAGTGTAGCATTCCCCCTCTCCCATTTCCATAGGCAGTGTAGCAATCCCCCTCTTCCATTACCATAGGCAGTGTGGCATTCCCTCCTCCCATTCCCATAGGCAGTGTAGCATTCCCCCTCTCCCATTCCCATAGGCAGTGTAGCATTCCCCTTTTCCCATTCCCATAGGCAGTGTGGCATTCCCCCCTCCCATTCCCATGGACAGTGTGGCATGGCCTCATCCCATTCCCCATATAGGCAGTGTGGCATTTCCCCTGCCCCTCCTGTTCCCCGTAGGCAGTGTGGAATTCCCCCCCTACCATTCCCCATAGGCAGTGTGGCTTCCTTCCATCCCGTTCCGCATATAGGCAATGTGACATTCCCCCCATCCATTAATCAGTGTGGCTTCCTTCCATCCCGTTCCGCATATAGGCAATGTGACATGTTTTGGCTCCCGGTGCCGCTCTGGCCTCCTGCGCCACCACTGCCTCTTGGGCAGGTGCGTGCTGACACAAACAGAGGTCACTGGCGCTGAAAGCCAGAGCGAGGACAGCGGGCTTGAGACAGATGTAAGTATACTTTTTTTACACATTCGCTGAATAAGACGCACTGACATTCCCCCACTTTTGGGGAAAATGGTGCGTCTTATAGGGTGAAAAAATACAGTAAATAATATAAGTAAATTTGAGCATGCATGGAGATTAGATTACAATAAGGTAAGTGCTTTTTGTAATATGCACACTTCAAAAAAGGATGTCCTAAAATAAAAATAATACTAGTGTTTTATTATCCAGTAATAATTTAGTCATATGTAATAAGGGTTGAACATTCAATTAAAGGTTATAAATACATTTTGCAGTTGAGGTTTTTAAAAGTACATTTGGACATCTGCCCTACATAATAATATCCAGCCCATAAAGGGTCTTGTATCTTAAAGATATTTAATGCTCGCCATTGCCAATTTAAATGTATTAAATTAACTAAGCAAGGTCAATTAATACAAAGCATATGTAATTTACATACTGAACAATTACAAAAACAACATGTATATATCTTGAAAAATGACGCGGACGCTCCATGAATTTGTTCATTAGGGTTGTCTAAATATATTTTGACTGCATTTTAATATCCCCCATGTGTTTGTTTTAAAACATATACGCAAAAGCATTGCTGATTTCACCAATGATATGTAGCTGAGAAATTTATTAATGGGTAAACAAACACAACATGTGGTAATCCATTGCAAATTAAAAGTTTATTAAATGCTTGCTTGATGACTTTCTGGCTATTTAAATTAGACGAGTGAACCCTCGGGGAGTTGAAAACACAGCTGAAATTATTGCTTTAGCAGTTCCATGAAAAAATGTCTCCATGAATAAACCAGTAAACTGTATCACTGGAGCGGTTGGCCGCCGGGTGATCACGTGGGCAGGTCCTGCCGATGGCCCGAGCAGAGAAAGCGACTGCAGCCAACATGACCGCCCGGCAGCCAATTGTGGAACTCCGTTCTCACCGCTGGCTTGTGATGAAGGTGAGTATTACAAGCTTTGTGTGCAGTTTGCTGTGAGGGGGGCTCCAGAATTCTGGATGCCCCCCCCCCCCCCGAGCTTCTTACGATCACCAGACAGCGGGTCTAACAATTGTTAAAGCAAAAACAGGTGTTGGTCCGGTTTAAAGTGAAGCAAACCCATTTTTGAGTGCTACGATAATGCTAAGGTCCCCCCCCCCCCCAACAGCTGGGTGACCCGGACGGCTCGGCGGGGGTCAGTTTTCAAAGAAAAACGTGTTTTTCCACCACCTAAGCCACGCCCAACTGCACTTTTGAGATCGGCTATTGATTGGCTGATCTCAAACATGCCACAACGGCACGTGCCAGAAGGTTAGACGCCTTCCATGACTGCAGGGAAGCTGAGGATGAGGTGGCCTGTGGTCACAGTATTGTGGGATGCACCAGAAAAGGTGGGTTTACCGGGGACCCAGGGGGTGTCACACAGCCCCATAAGCCCCTATTTAATGAACAATATATTATTGAAATCACATTGCTTTATTAAATATTTAAAATGTACATGGGCATCCCAAATTCAGATGTTGCCATTGCCCCGAGTATACAAAAAAAAATAATAATTATATAAAGTCCAGATCACAAAGTGATTGATAGGAATAGTGCTGATTAAACAATGATCATTCTGGCAAACGCGTTTCTTCATTAACATGGCTTCCTCAATGCCTTGATGATTAAAAAAGTTGCATTTATAGAGTATCAGATAGGCAGCATCTATGATTCATCACCTCAGGACTGGTCAGAGAAAATAGAGGATTGGCAGCTCAGGCCATTGTAAGGTTGTAAAGGCCTGTGAGCAGCCCCTCTTCCAGCCTGGACTGTGCTGGCAACATGGAATGCACCCTGGAGACACAGATGGAAAATCGCGGATGGTTCTGTCTTAGATGTCTCCGACAACGTTGTTCTTGCAGGCTCCAGAGGTTGCAGGCCTACCACCAAAACCTGGGGCTGATTTTCCATCTGTGTCTCCAGGGTGACAGGGAGGAGTCACTAATACATTGGAACTGAATACAGCTCCAGCCAAGCTTGTGTATTTCTTCTCCTGGTAGGAATAAAATACTGGGGTGCCAGGTTTGAGTGTATCAGAAGTAACATAACCTCCCAAGAAATTTGATTCGATCCAAATTATATTGAAATGAATTGCGTTATAATTGCTATATTCCGGCCACTATTTAAGTGCATGTAGTGTTTGCAGTGTTTTTAGTCTAGTGTATATGCCTTGAGGAGTCCCACAAGAGGACTAGTCACATAGTTGGCATTGTGGCAGGTGGTAACAGCAGGAGGAGTCACAGAACAGGAACAGTGGCATTGATGGGGGTGGTAGGTGGCACAGAATAAAGTGTACCAAAATAGCAAGAGTCCCATTCATGGAGGATGGCAGGTGGCACAGAATGGAGAGTACCAAAGCACCAGCATTCAGATTGCTGAAGGCTGGCAGGCGGCAGGTGGCACAGAATGGAGAGTACCAAAGCAGCAGCAGCAGCCACACTGGTGGAGGGTGGCAGTTGGCAGAGATTGAAGAGTACCAAAGCACCATTAGTCACATTACTGGAGGGTGGCAGGTAGTACAGTATGAAGAGTTTAAAAGCAGCAGCAGTCATATTGATGGAGGGTTGCAGGTGGCACAGAATGACATGTACCAAAGCACTAGCAGTCACATTGCTGGGGGGTGGCAGATGGCACAGAATGAAGAGTTTAAAAGCAGTAGCAGTCATATTGATGAAGGGTTGCAGGTGGCACAGGATGGCATGTACCAAAGCAGCAGCAGCCACATTGCTAGACGTTGGCATTTGGCACAGAATCGAGAGTACCAAAGTAGCAGCAGTCACAATGTTCTAAGGTGGCAAGTGGCACAGAATGAAAAGTACCAAAGCAGCAGTCACGTTGATAGATCTTGGATTCGGAGGGAGATGGTGCTGTCCAGGCTGGTGCAGATTCACCTGCAAGCCCTCCTGCTGCTGATGATTGCTTTCCTCAGTTTGGTGGTAAAGAAAATAACTCATTGGCAACAGGGGGGCTCCCATTTTGGACCAATAGTGAGGGTCTAGCATGGTCCAGCAGTTGCTGCTGAACAGTGAATATCTGGCTGTCACTGCGCAAACAACTGTGCGCACACTTGGACATGGTACAGGGGGTGTCAGGGTCATCTTCCTGGTCTTCCTTCTCTCTCTCCCTCACCTGATGCCCAACATTATTGTGATTTATTACATTATTAGGAGTAACAGGTTGGCTGCTCTGTACAGTTACCCTAAGATGGCTGTGCCTAGCTCTGGAATCATCAGGGGGAATGGCTCTGGATAGGGTGCAAATTAAGGGGTTTTCTTTGCCATACCCCCCCCCCCCCCAGTCCTGCCTCAGCACTAGGGGAGGGGGGGCAGGACTGGGGAGTTATGAAAAGACTAAATTTTCACTTTAAGTGTAGTGGAAAAGGTCAGTGTCTCAACATTTTTAGCTGTTCATGAACTCTCTCATTATATATATATATATATATATATATATATATATATATATATATATACAACCTGGTACATGTACATGTACATAAATTATGTGTATGAAAGAGAGATGCTTAGTGAATGTTATAATTGCTAGACATTTATAATTATAGCACTGCTTCTTCTACTTTTCTTTGTTTAAATGATTTTATAACAGGGCTGAAATATTGAGATATGGCACATCCAGAGTGATGTTGCTTAACAAGTCCTTTAGTGCTCTTGAAGCACAGAAAATATTTGGAAGGAAGTGTACTTTTTACATTTGACAGCTTGTCATTTCCTTTACAGGACAACCCCTGGCCTCTCAAAAAGAACCTAATGTTAGCAAGGAATTAATCCAGGGCACAGAGAAGGATAAGAAAACGCATTTAAATGAAAGAGAAGGAAAGGAGAGGAAGACTACAAATAAAGCTCAAGCAAAACTTCAACAGACAAGTTTGACACAAGTTGTTCAGGTTCAGTGCTTAGTTTATTACCCATGACATGCTAAATGTGAAAAAGAATAGATAATATCACTTTTTCCTTTTTAGGTGGAAGAGATTTCAGAGGAAAGCACAATAAGACATTTGAAGAGAAAAATGTTCACGAAAGGTAAAATATGTATCTGTCACTGTACTGTTAATATTTTATTGTACTGACTTACAATTCCAACACTACAAAAAGTATAATAAAACCTTGTACCCAGTAGCAGCTTGCAGTGGTCACTCATTGTGTTATATCTCTTCTGTAGGGGAGGGGAGTGGATCAAGATGGAATATAGGATAGTGACAATGTTTGCAAAGCTTTTAGTTTTTTCCCAATGAAAAGCTTTGTCGACCTTTAGGAGATCAACAATTGCAAAATCTGGATGGCCAGAGGGTGGGGCATAAAGCAGTCTGTGCCTAGATTCGCCTTTATTTCTGCTATATTGACTTCCCAGCATTGCCGCACCGTGGCCACATCCCCAGCATACTTCAATTCGTGCCTAGCTAGAGGTAAGCTTGGGATTTAGTTGTGGACTTTCTAAATGGCCAGCTTGACACTTTCACAGATAGCAGCTGGGGTCAGGGTTTGCGGCTCAGTGGCACTCGCTCCATTCATATTTCCTTGCAAAATTGATGTCAGAGTGGCAAAGGAAATCTGAATAGAACGAGTGCCTCTGGTGAGTGCATCGTAGGAATAAGGAAAAGGTAAGCTTCCAGGCTATCCTGGAGGATACATACAGTGGACATCCCAGATCTGAATGCCCCAGAGGTGAACAAAATTCCTCATTAAAAGGTTCCTCTCTCAAGCTCAATTACAAATAATGAGATCTTAATTGTAACATTTTACAGTAACAACGTATCCTAATTTTACCTCAATACTTACCTGCCCCTCCACTGCCTTGACTCGCAGTTGCTGTGAGTCAAGAGAGACCAGGCTCCCTCTTTGATTGAATGCAGAAGGGGGGCATCATCAGTAGATGATGGCTTTGCATGGTCAGCTTCCACAGCTGGATTCAGACTGGAAGTGAGCTATTGACTTCCAGAGCTGATAGCAGTACCCTGGCCTACAGTGAATCAAGACTGTGAAAAGAAAGGTAAGTATCCAAATAAAAAAAAAAGAGGAACACTCTGACTTTAAGGTAAATAAAATATCAACTTGGTCAACAATGGCAATGCTGAAAACTATCTTGTTTAGGAGCACTATCACAAAATTGTATAATATTAAAAATCCAAATAAACACGTTGGCTAATGAGGGGAGGGGTCACTTATACACCCAATCTGAATAAAACTCCCGCCAAGCTTGTGGTTTTCTTCTCCTGGTAGGAATAAAATCCAGGGGTGACAGGTTTAGTGTATCAGGGGTGACAGAACCTGTCACCCGATTTCCTTGTCCTTCCATTAATAAAAATAAAAATATTTTTTGGCTGGATATTTCTTGATGCAGGGTGTATACACGATCTCTCCTCCCACCACCCAGCATATCTTTATGGCTTTTTATTAATGGGCCATTTTTTCACAATAGTGCTCCTTTAAAGACTTTGTAAAGGCAAAAACAGAATACATACATTTTCTCCCCTTCAACTCCTTCCCTCTGGAATAGTACTGAGAAATGTACCTGTTTCTGAAAATAGGTCCCCGCTACGTGTATAACTAAAAGTGATCCATTGGCATCCTCCTCCCCTTTGTCAGTCACAGCCACCCTTCATTCACTTCAATGAAGGGTGCTTCACACACCTCCTCCTTTACAGTCACTGGAGTTGAGCTTGCTCCTAGCTATGACTAGACATGTCCAATGGGACTTTTCATAAACTAGTCTCTGACCATAAGATGAGAATTGGATTGGAAGCAATTATTAAAATATAAGGAAATTAACAATTATTCAAAATACACAAGAAGAGGGTCCACTACAAAAAAGTTATATTTAGGCATCAATATGTAACAATACTATTTATATCAAATATATGGGCACCAGCCCAATCCTAAAGGTAACCAAGAGGGTGCAAGAGGTTGTGTTACAATAAGTGATACAATTAGATTATTAACAAATGATATATTACATTATTTTTATCATTACAAATATTTTACTATACAAGAATACTTTTCCAATACCATATTACAATGATAAGTTGCAATATGATTTTTACATTATGTCTATACATTGTTTGATGTAATGGCCAATTAAGTTGCACTTTGAAAATTTGGGTCTAATCTACTTGCTATTAAACTTGACACCTATGACATTTTTGAAAAATAGTCAAAAAAACCTCACATTTCAACTTTGCCATGATTTATTAATGCCACACACAGTCTCTTGTTGTTCCTGTGACCCTTGCCACCAGAATTTTTGTGAGTACATTTCTGATCGACTTGCAATCTGGTGCTGTGAAAGCCGCGACAACAATCAAACAGAACTCGGTCAAATATCGATTTTCAACATAATGCTTTTTATTCCTTTGTCTGAGATATAAAAGCGTGCATGATTAATCATTTGTGAGAAAATGCTACAATTAAAGCAAAGGAAGTTACAGACTTCTCAATGCTTTACTGATTGCTAAACTTCATTAAAATATTCTAAGAATAACAGATAGGTTTAATTCCTGAAGCACAAGAAAAATGATATCATCTATGGATTTTTCACATTTATTGTATCACTTTATTATATCACTCTGCCTGACTGCAGAAATAAAGGAGACAGAACATACTCTCGCATTGCAAGCTTTACATGGATCAGGCTGAGGTTTACTTAATTAGAACCTCCAGGCAATAAAGGAACCCTTTTTTTTAAATTCTGTGAATCTTAATATGCTAAATAATGCAAAACGTCAGCTCTTGAAGCATGAGACACACATCTGGCAGCTTAACATTTAAATTACTAAAAAAAAAAAAACACTGCTAGTTCTCAAGCAAGAAAGAAGATATGAATTGAATTTTAAGCAAAATTAAATACATTTTTAGTTTTTGTTTTATAAAAAAAAAAAATACTTGATACAACACATATACAGTTATTTTGATCTTTGGAATACAGTCTTGTTTAAAATCATGTCAAAACATAAGATAATATAGCTTTCAGGGAAATCAAAGCGAAAGTTAGGTGACTATCACTGTAGTTATTAATGGTCATTCCAATCTGTTTTTCTTTTGAATAGTGTGTATAAAATATATTTGTTGCTAAAATTGGATTCAATTAAAATAAATACATCAGGCAAATGTAGATAAAAGATGGTAAATAATATATACTTATGAAGACATTCATAAAATCATACAAAAATAAACAATTAGATGATTCAGCATTTTGTATTTTATCGTTCATTGTATTACTCATTAATTAAGCCCTTTATAGTGCATTGATTCTTTTATGTAAGAAAAGCTGTCTTAGAAATGGTCCACAAATTTGTCGTAGTGCACCACTTAATTGGTTTGGGAGCGGCAGAGACACATCTGGCCCTAAGACTGAACATTTTCACCCCAGGCTGCAATTCCCTTTTCTGTCTTCCTGTCAAGTAAAGTAGGGAAATGGTACAGTCTGTTTTTAGAAACAATAACATTTGGCTCTATGGATAGCTGATTGCTCCTTTCACCAGTCTGGAAGTTGCAAGCAGGGTAATAAAAATTATGGTTAGTGTTGGTGGCCCCACTATAATCTCTAAAGCTGACTTGTATGATATGATATATATTTACTCTTGGGACAAGTGGGATCTCTAGCTGACTGACAGGGAGTTCTGTTTCCTGTCACAATGCTCAGAAGAAACCCACTGCATTGGCACTATTAGAACTTCTGCCTTGAAATAGAGGCATCTCAGAGGACATGTTGCCAAAGCAAACTTTCCGAATGCAGAGGCCTCAGGTGTCTATTATAATCTGCACAATTCTCCGCTGTACACTTTTCTCTAGCCTGTCAGCCAGATCCAAATGTCTGCTGTAAACCTATCCCAGTGTCTGCCAACAACCTACTTCTTGCCTGTTTGTTATTTCTCTCTAATTTTCAGTTGTAAGCCCTCAAAATTATCTGCTATTCACCTGCTCTTTGCCTGATATCCTGCTCTAATATCAGCCAGTCAGCCTGCTACAATTTCTGTGATCCCTCTTCTATACTGTGTTGGCAGAATGCTGTCAAAGGCCACCAGCTGTTCTGCAGTTGGCCTATATAGGCACTAAAGTGTATAGGGCTAAGGAGTCTTTGTGTATGTGGTTGTCACCATCAACTTACCTTTTCTCCAGTCCTTCAGTGTCTGCAGGCAGCGCAGGCTTCGGCGGCTGGCGGGTTCTCTCTCCACCCAGCAGCCGCATCCCCGGTGAGCGCTGGCTCGAGCAGCATTGGCTCCAGCACCGCTGAGCGTGCCCGCCCCCTTCTCTCCTCACCGATTGCTCAGCTCGGCAGACCATGCCTGTGCGCGTGCGCGCACGAGCACAGCCCTCTCACTGCTGCAGGCAGTGCGCCTGCGGGAGGTTAGTTTAAAGGGCCAATGAGCCCTAAGAATCACTAGTTATGACTAATAAAATTATTGTGCAATCAGCTCACATGTTAGCAGATTAGCCAATTAGTCCGAGTGCTCCCCTGACCAATCCCCTTCACCTTTATCCTACATAAGCACTCCCATGTCACTTGTTCACTGCCCCTGATAGTGTGCTGCTGGGTGTGATATTGTCTGAGATTGTTCATTTCCGTTGCCGACCTTGTTTTGTTGACCATCCAGTGATTGCCGCCTGGACCAACTCCTGCTTGTATCCTGACCATGAATCTGTCTCATCCCTTGTGCTGCATACCCGTGACCTCCCAGCTTGACCCCTGGCTCGACCTCGACTCTTCTCTTGTCTTTCTCTTTTGTGCTGCGCTAGTAAGGATTGACCTTGTGTATGACCCTGGCTTACCCGACATCGCCCAGTCTTGCCTCTGGTTCTTCAGCTTTCACCCCTGTAAGTCCACATCCTTTGTGCTACGAAGTCCTGGGGGCAATGTGTCCGTCGAGGCATGTAAAGTGTCCCGGCAAACGGGGGCTTGGCTATAGGTGAAGCTAGCAGCGGAGATTCGGGAGTTGTGGACTTACCTAGAAGGCGGGTGTCCCACGGGGCTTGACAGTGGTTAGTGAGCCTCTAAAACTAAACCATGCTTCCCACTGTTTGTGTACTATTTTCCCAGCCCATGGGCCAGTGACTATTAAAACCTGATCTCTTCCCAGACTATGTCAACTATGATAGTGTGACAGATATGACTTGATAACTGTTACACATTTGACCTTCCGATCTATGCTTGGACCAATATTTGCCTGAACCTGACCTCTTTTGGGCTACACTATAATGCTGATAATGCTTAGTGGACTGAATACCTGTTTATGACTTTGCCCAGCCTTTGCTGGAGCTCTCTCCGGAGCATTTATCCACATACTCCCTGACCTGGCCTGCACTTCTATGTTCTCTTTATTTGCCCTGGGTTTTCAACAGTTTTTGCTGCCTGGTGGCGCTAGGATGATATATGGCACCACTTGAGGCTGAGCAGGAGCTCACCTATAGGTGAAGCATGCTATTTTTTATGGTGGAGGTGAAAGCAGAACAAAAGCTAGGCATTAAATGATGTTAATTAGAGATCTGCTAAGTTGTCATGAACCCAAATTATTTGCTTTTCAGATTAGAACTTGCTGTATAAAATGCACAGATCATTACCTACCAGGGTTAAAAGTTTCTTTAGACATTGAGGGTCATGCTGAATATTTGGTGAAGCCAGTGTGATTTCCGGTGTGCATTGTGGTGTGGATTGCGACCTGCATCCCGGTGAGCTTTTTAGCAAAAACAGAAAAAAGTGCAAAAAAAAAAGTCTGTGTCCTACAATCCCCCCCCCCCCCCACCTGTACATGTGATGGCACATTTTTACAATTTAGGTAACTTATGTTTCCAGTGATGTATGTATTTTTGAAGTATGCTACAGATTTCACCACTTTTTCTGCATAGCCCATACGGTTCCCTTGTTTCTAAACTTAAAACAAATAATATTACCTCATTGGAAAAATGATGACCTAACCTGTAAAAATGCCCCATCATGTGTACAGGTAATTTTGGGGAAAAACATTTTTTTTCCACTTTTTTGTGTCTAAACACTAACAATCTCACTGGTATACAGGTTGCAAACCACACTGCAATGCACACTGCAAGTCACACTAGCTGCACCACATATTTAGCATGATCCCCCATTATCATCATGGTCAGTAACTAACAGATAATGTGGAGGCTGATTCCTTACTAACGCCAGGTACTGCGCCTGAGCGTCTGTATAGCGACACTTAGAGCGACCTCTAGTAGACGCTGTAAGCGGGTCTCGGGCACTGTAACAGAGCGCTTCAGTCGCTCTAGTAATCTGGCCCGCATTGATGAATGTGATGTATGTTGGGCACTCTAGCACCAGTACAGTGCTGCAGCGAGCGAAAGGTAGCGCCAGCTCAGTGCTTATTTATCACCATATTTATCAAAAAAGAACACACACACAGCGTCGGCACTCTAAATCTGGTCGCTATAGCATAGAGCACCAGACGCTGTGTGATTAAAGTCTGTTTTTGAATACATATACACCTTTAACAAAGCGAAAACACGTGAAATTACATTGTTTTAACACTGTGATATTAACACTTTAGAGCCAGTCCTGTAATGACAATTCTGCATAAAAGTATAAAAAGTTAATATAGTTTCTAAAAATGTTTGGTGGCAGCCAGGAGAGGTCACACACTGATTTGAGCAAAAATTACAAAACAAAATAGTCAAACGCGCTGTTTAAACACAAGCAAATGAATGTCCATTTAAATGTATAGGAGAGCGACACTGAGTGAAAGGTAATACCTGGCACTCTGAAAGCTAGAGCGCTGGTGCTATACACTGAGCTGCCTGTAATAATACATAGAACGCTACATGGCGCTGTTACAGTCACTCACCAGATTCGCTTTCTGAAATGTGGTTTAGCCTACAGCGCCTGGCGTTCCCCAGATGCTACCTGCCGCTACGAGGCACTACCTGGTGCTATCCCTTCTTAAATAACCCCCAAAGGTTACTACATATTTTAATACATACATACGGTAACAATTTTAATGTCTGAAAGTAGATAAATATAAAATAACTGAATATAAAATAAAATCTGATTCACTTATTTCTGAAAAAAATATCTAAATAATATAGGGAATAAATATAGGGGCACTAAAGAAACCTATGCAGTATATACACAAAACAGTTCAAGATGTTTCACATAAAAGCATAGCTAAACCTGTCAGAATTGTCCTTGCAGCAACAGTTGGCAGCAAAAACATTCTTATCTGGTGATGATCTCTTGTATAAGAGGAGGAGTTTTCATTGAGCAGCGACGAGTATGACTAGCACTGTCCTAACAGTTTCGGGTGTGTCAGAGACAGCAGTAAATCAAAGTGATACCAACTGGGAAACTCCCTTGACAAAATACATAACAAGTATTTGCAAGTATGGGATACAAAGCAGAAGTCATTGTATTAAACATACTATACATATGGCTCTAGGTTTATTTCAGAGTATTGTATAGTTGCATATATATGAAGAGTTACACTTAGAAGCCCTTTGTTGCTTTTTCTTTTTTTTTGGTTCTTTCTTTTTAATAATCATATAGTGATATAAATATAATAGTAAAATGTACAGGTTAACAATCAGACTGAACATACTGAAGTGTGTTGTGTTCACATAGGTTTGTCTTTTGTGAAATTGTATTTATTAAACTGGATGAATGAAGGATAGAAATGCACAGATCATTGGATTTCACAATACACTGCACTGCAATGATTCTGATTAGTCCCATGGGGTGGGGGGGGGGGGTAATAAAATAATTGGGGGTTTCTGCATTTGCTGTTTAAAATACTGCTAGTTTTTTTCTGTAGCCTCTATCTACCTTTATTCACCTAGGTTTCAGCTTTTTTCTTGTGTACTGGAGTATACAGGCCAGGAAGTACAAAATAGCAACTGTGTGACGCTCAGGGATGGATTATGAGAGGGGAGCAAGGGGCTAGAGCCCCGGGGCCTCCACCACTTGCCCTGAAAAGGGGGCCCCCACCAACATTTGGGTTATGGTCTGGTCCAGGAGGCTTTTCAGTCTTTGGTCTGATGGCCCGGGGGCAGGCAACAAAGCTGTCAGCTGCAGTGGGGGGCGCGTCTGGGCAAGCCTCTTTTTTATTTTTGCAATCCTTCAGCCAAAGCCACCACAGGGCAGGATGGAGAGTCTAGAGCAGCAAATCCACCATCAGCAACGCTACAGTGATGGGTGCGTGCAGAGCTGTGCTCACATAGGCCACCAAGCACAGCCGCTGGCAGGGAACTGTTTTCTGCTAGACCAGCTGATTGATTACACTACCCCCCACCCAGAATGGCAAAGCAGGAGTTCCCGAGCAGCACGCACCCGCACAAGGATGGCACAAGATACTCGATCTGACGTTCTAGTAAGTAGGCAGGTGCCAGACAACCACCAATCAGTTACCTGGCTGGACTATTATTTTAAAGAAAAAGTACTGTATCCGGGGCCTCCACCAGATTTTGTGCCCAGGGGCCTCCACCACATTTAATCCGGCCCTGGTGACGCTGTAAACAAATGTTGTAAATGCATGTATACCTGTCCTCTTCCACAGTTTTTGGGGCCTGTAAACCCAAAACAATAATACGACTGTGAGAATCCTACCTTACATCTGACCCCTGTGTTCCTTCTTAATTTCCTACAGTACAGGGTAGATGCCATAGCAGGGCTTGAAAGTTTGCCCCCTCCTTTAAATTCCATTTCTTTAGGACGCAAAAAATTAGTCTAACTGTTACTCTGTCTTTTGGTGCTGTAAGCCTAAGTGAGAATGGCCACAGCCAAGCATGTTGATGACTCATAAAGCTGCTCAATGTTCTTTCCATATCAGTCCATATCAGTTACTACCCCTAAATTGAAGTGAAGAAAGCAACTTTGCTTAGTATACATAAGGTATTTCCATATAAGCAGAGATTTTGAAATGCTTGGAAATGGCTCATTTTATACAGTTCCCAAAGGGAATAGGGCGGGAGGAAGTTGTCATGTGCCTGGACAATGACTTAATAGGCATCTAAAGGCTTAGAAGAAAAAAACATGACTCACCTTACTTCTCCTGTAGCTGATCTATCCAGGTTGGCTTTTTCTAAACATACTCATTCAGGAGAAGTAATAGATTTTAGAGGGAGCTTTCTAGTACATTTACTGTTATAATCAAGATACCCTTGCTTAAAGTGAAAAAGTTAATGTTTCCATAAAATACATTTTACTGGGGGGGAGGGGGTCTGATGAATTATTTATCCCCTGGTGAATAATTATTAAATTCGAGCTTTATCGATTAAATAAAAAGATATTTAACAAATCTTTCACTTAAATAAACATTTTGTTAAAAGGGAAATTTCATAATTATATACAGATGTGTAAATGGCTTTGCTCTAAATATACATCATTTGAATAAAGAGAACTTCTGCCTTATATTAAAATTAAAAAATACATTTGGAAGTCAAAACACACAAAAACTTAACAACCTAATTTTGAATTCAGTCAGGGCCTGGATTCAGGGCCTGGTGAACCAGAGCCTTTTATAAGCATGTCTGAACTGCATCAGAACTGAACAGAAGTGTACTCAAACTCTAGCCCTAAATAAATTAGGGACTTGTAGCATTGAATATAAGCATCTCCATAGAAAAAGGACAAAGCAAATCAAATCATAGGTAGACCCCAAATGGCAGAATAGTTGCAGAAACCAATTATTATATATCCAAACATTGTGTTGTTGGCTATATTTTTCATTTACATTATATAATAATAACCTATTGTTATGTATTGCTATTGTTTTAATAAAATATTTTTAATTAATATGCAGTTATAACAAGTACATTTTTCCATATACTCTGTGGGCTTATATTTGTAACAAAATATTTTATTTGTTCAGCAGGAATTGCCCGTAATAAAATTGCTCCCTACACGGATAAGCAATCAGATGTTATAACATCGAAAGGAAACTTTGATTTTGACAAGAAGGTAACAATGCGAATGTCTGTGAAGCAGAATATGCACAACAATGCCTTTCATACAGTGCAACAAAACATTTCTAACATGCATTTCCCAGCAGTTGGTATTGCGGGCTTCAAAGGTAGTTTTGATGTGCCTGACAAGTCAAAGCAACTGACATTTTGTGGGATCAGCAATACTCCTAAACCTTTTATTGCTGGGAACACGCCTTTTCTAGAGCTGCGGAACACTTCAGCTAAATTAATCAAAGTCCATACCTTTCTGACAGGCTTTGAAGTGCTAATTGGATAATTATTTTCTTTGCTGATTTGGCTTTGTGGCTCCTGTTTAGAGGCTATATGTATAACCTCAATCTACTTTTGTAACAAATGTGAAGATTGCGGACAGGCGGTGACCTACCCTACTATCAGGGTTCCTCATTCATGTATCAGGTATTAAAGAGCTAAAATATTCAGTTACCTAAAGTTTTTGGAATATTTCTAGTTAGTCTACTTTTTAAAGAGAGCTAAGGGAACGTGTTTATTTTGCAGAGACAATGAAACCTTAACAAAATGACAGCATCTTTTCCTGTTGCTTTTATTTTCTCTTTTACTAGATAAATAATGGTTAAAGAGAAAATAAAAAACAGCAGAAAATTGTCCCTTTTACTGGATAAATAATGATTAAAGAGAAAATAAAAAACAGCAGAACATTGGCCCTTTTACTAGATAAATAATGGTTAACCCTTTAAGTGCCAGCCTACCTGGAGTTTTTGTCACACTCTGTTGCCAGACCATTTTGCACTATTTTGCGCTCCCCATGTTCAAATGTGATTTTTGAAGGGATTTCCAGGGATTTCCCAGGAAAATGATATATTGTTTTTTTCAGCAGAGTCTGGTCTTTAACATGAAATGTCTTGTTTGTCATTTTTTAGGTGTATTCTTAATATTTTTGGGTGAAATATGTGCAAAAAAAAAAAAAAAAAAAATTTTTACATATTGTAGTTTTTTTTGGAATAAAAAATGTAAGTTTGTCAATAAAATCTTATTGCGTGTGAAATCCCAATTTCTCCCGGTTACAGCGGTACCACATATGTATAGGTAGACACCCTTTCCTGCCCGGGAGACTCCCCCAAACTGAAACAGCGCTTTAGGAGATTTTCAGATAAAATACAACTATGCTATGCAATATGCGCACCTTGCGGTTTTTCCAGAAAAACAACCCTTTACATTTGAAATACCCCCAACAAACTATATATTCTCTGGAAGTACACACCTCAGGCTTTCTAGGCGTACCAAGCTTGTGGATGTGGCCATAGTTTTCTGGAAGTAATCCCTCAACGTATTCTTTGGTTGCAAAGAGTTTCCCTAAAAAAAGGATAAAAAAGCAGAATCAAAGCCACATTTTCCTAAAAAAAACTATATACAAACAAGAAAAAACAAGTTTAATCTGAAAACGCAACATCCCCCGAACAGAACAACACCCAACATGCATAGGTTCTGTCAAGGGAAGAGTTGCCAAACACCCCAAAGTAAAGCATGCGCATAACGGTAATTTTACTTGAAAATTTCAGCTCTGCAGACAAAGTGCGCACCTTGCGATTTTTCAACCAAAACAACCCTTTACATTTGGAATATCCCCCATAAACCATATATTCCCTGAAAGTACACACGTTAAGCTTTTTAAGGGTACCCAGCTTGTTGTAGTGGGCTCATCTTTCTGGAATTAATTCCTCAAAGAATTCTTTGGTTGCGCAGGGTTTCCCTAAAAAATTTATAAAAAAGCTGAATAAAAAACACCTTTTCCTAAAATATAAATATGCAAACCAGAAAAAACAAGCTAAGTCTGAAAGCGCAAGGTCCCCCGAACAGAACAATACCCAACATGCATAGGTACTATTAACCCTTTCAATTGCCAGCCTACTTGAGATTTTGTCACCCTCTGTTGACAGGCCATTTTCCCCATTTTGCGTCATGTTTTGCGACATGTTTTGCGCCATTTTTGCTGTAACTTTCAGAAAAATTATATATATATTTTTTGCAGCAGAGTTTAGACTTTAACATGAAATGTCTTGTTTGTAATTTTTTTTTTTTTTTTTACAATATTATTAAGTGAAAAAAAAAATAAATAAATAAAAAAATTTTTTTAGAAAATTGACTCCTTTATTTTAAATAAAAAATGTATTTTATTAAGGAAAATCATATTGCATGTGAAAGCCCCATTTCTACCGATTAGAACGGTACCACATATTTATCGGTAGCCCCCCGTTCCTGCCCAGGAGACCCCCTTAACTGAAACAAGTATTTTATAACATTCACAAAAAAAATACAAAAACCATCCACACTACAAAGGGTTAAATCGGGGAAAAAAATGACATAGGGTCCCCCCTCCCAGGGGAGGGAGACCCCATTTTTTTTTTGATTTTTAAGGGTTAAAAACCCTTAAAAATCAAAAAAAAAATTGACGTGGGGTCCCCCTTACCCACAGTAACCAGCCCGGGACCAGCTATGGGGGCTTGTAGCCGCAGAGTGGGGGGGCCAGCTTATGTGGCCCCCCCACCCTGCAGCCTACGAGCCCACATAGCCCATGTGGGCCCGGGCTCTTCTGCCCCCCCCTGGCCTTTGGGGAGGCAGGTAATGGGGGTGCCGGGGGTTAATGGCAAGCCACCCGCTAGCACAGGTGGCTTGCCATCCCCCCAGCCTTGTGAACTGGTATAGGGGTCATGGACCCCTTACCAGTTCACAAGGGGTTAAAAGTAAATAATCACACAGACACACATAAAGAAAAAAATATTTTATTAATTTTTTTTTTTTTTTTTTACACTGTACTCACCTCCCATCCATCCTGGAGCACTCTGTCCCTCGGCGATCACTGGCTTCTGCTCACTTGCTAGAAGCCTTTTATAGCTGCTGGATGACAGATTACAAAGGGTTAATCAAAAAAAAAAATGACATAGGGTCCCCCCTCCCAGGGGGGGCGGACCCCATTTTTTTTTGATTTTTAAGGGTTAAAAACCCTTAAAAATCAAAAAAAAAATTGACGTGGGGTCCCCCTTACCCACAGTAACCAGCCCGGGACCAGCTATGGGGGCTTGTAGGCACAGAGTGGGGGGGCCAGCTTATGTGGCCCCCCACCCTGCAGCCTACGAGCCCACATAGCCCATGTGGGCCCGGGCTCTTCTGCCCCCCCCTGGCCTTTGGGGAGGCAGGTAATGGGGGTGCCAGGGGTTAATGGCAAGCCACCCGCTAGCGCAGGTGGCTTGCCATCTCCCCAGCCTTGTGAACTGGTATAGGGGTCATGGACCCCTTACCAGTTCACAAGGGGTTAATAGTAAAAAAAATGACACACACACAGAGAAAAAAAAATCTTTATTTTTCTTTTTTTTACACCATACTCACCTCCGATCCGACGTCCCTCGCCGCTGTCCCGCGCCGATCACCTCACTGACAGATGCCGGTGGTGATCGGCGCAGGGCGGGTGACAGGCGAGGGGGCTCCGATCGGAGCCTCCTCACCTGACATCCGCCCTGCTCCGATCACCACCGGCATCTGACAGATGCCGGAGCTCGGAGGGGGTATAGGAGGAGCGGGATGACGTCATCCCGCTCCTCCCACAATGGGCGGGGCCAAGCGGCGGCGGCCATCGCCGCCATTACAAGAGGTGAGGACCCGGAAGAGGGTCCTCACCTGAAGACTGCGCAGCCCAGGGGGGGGATCGGACCCCCCCCTGGTGAAGAGGAGGCCCGGACAGAAGGCTCGGGCGCGGAGGTGAGTAAATGACAGTTTTATTTTATTTTTTTTTTACAGCGGCGATCAGCGCTGGAAACGGGGGGGGGGCGGCTGGTTTCGGGCCCCCCCCTGAAGACGGAGGACGACGGGGGGGCGATCGGATGCCCCCCCAAGGAAGAGGGGACCCCAGGCTTCACAGGGATACCGGAGGTAAGTGATTTTTTTTTTCTATTTTTTAACTGTTTGGGGGAAATGCCAGGCACGTAGTTTCTACGTGCTTGGCACTTAACGGTAGGAGAAGCAACCACGTAGAAACTACGTGCTTGGCATTTAAAGGGTTAAAGGGCCAATGTTCTGCTGTTTTTTATTTTCTCTTTAACCATTATTTATCCAGTAAAAGGGCCAGTAATCTCGAGACTATTATTTGCTTCCTCACTTGATATGGATCGTTCTACATATTTTTGTAAATATTCTTCTGGGGATTTATTTACTCTTTTGTGGAAATAGGAAAATCTCGACAACTAACCGGCAGAACCTTAAAACCCAATCAAGTGTGAGGGATTTCACAATTTCAAAACCTGCACTAAATGTCCCTACCACACATGGCAAAATTCAATTGTATATTCTCCCCACAACATTCAAGCATTCCTCTCTAGCTTGGCATGTCCAGGCAATGCCATTAAAATACTGGGCAGGTTAAAGGAGTTGCTCAGTTCAGGCAATGAGAAGCCCTCTCCTTAGATGAACTTTCAGAGCTTGGTCATCAAGTGGAATGATTTATAGAAAGTTACACTTCACTTGCAGGGCTGTTTCTAGGGAAGGAAGGTGATCGCCCTGGGTGCCAAGGCCATTGTTGTCGTCCTTATCCCAATCATCCTTCTGCAGAGGCCACTGGGCCACTGTTATTGGTGCAGGCCATAAAACAGACTTCTCATTCCTCCATATTAGGCTTAGTCATGGGGAGGGGACACTAACTACTGCTTTGTAGGGCCAGAGGGTAGAGGGTAGAGGCACTGCATGGCACATACCTGTATGGGAAAGCAGCATAGGATAGATGAGCTAATTTGCCTAGAAACTGTCCTGTTTACTAGTGACCATATAAGGGGAAAACATGCCAGGGTTTTGGGTAGATTTGTATTGTTTGGTGTAGGCCCACTTTAAATGCTAACCAATAACGATGGAGAGGCCCTCCAGTGATATGAAGAAACTCTCAAGTCTTTGAAGAAATACAGCCTTCAGTGTTGGTGTTGGTGATATTCACAAAATAAACATTCCCCTCGATTCAAAGAGCAAAAGTTAATTGATTTCGGATCGAGAATCGTAAGTTTGGGTGGGTGTTTGTCATTTTTTCCTGTTTTTTTGGCCATTTCCGACTCGCACGAGCCTACGTTCGAATGCGTATATGCTCTTACGATCATCGCAAGTTCGTTCCTAAATTTTAGGATCAAAACGTAAAACTTAGGATCAAATCCTAAAACTTAGGATGAAAACGTAAAACTTAGGATAATTGGATGTGTTTCGGTGTGATTCAGAGAACAGTTTTCAAACCTCTAAATACGTTTTAAAAGAAAGCCACTGCCGACACCTTTTAGCAGTCGTATTGCTGTTCTGGAACAGGTTTTTTGGCTATGTGGAGGAGTCTGCGCGTCTTGAGCTGCAATGAACTGCATATATCAGCATGGCCGAGCCCATAAATTGTATGGCAATGCATACCTGATTCATGTATGCCTTATAAAAGCATTTTAATGTGGACCTTAATTAGTCCTTTGCATGTAAACCTTTATTTGGCAATATATTTGCGTTAATTAAAGAAACTTATGTCCTTTGTTATTTATTTTTAAATTGATGTACTAGAATAATATTTTTAGATTGCATTTATTGGTGTAGTTGTTTACCTTTGCTTTGTTTAATTATTTAAGCACATCTTTGGTCAGATGCATCACACTTACTGAGGAGAGGAGAGCGGGATAAAGTGCAGGATGTGGGTTACTGCTGTATTTTGCACAGACACAGCAGAGCTGGGGGCACGGAAAGGTCAGAAATCAAAGAATCCAGAGCAACACAGTCACAAGGCCCTTTCTGTTTGCAGGCTGCCCGATAATACCTGAGCCGCCATCTTGCCTGTTTCTAGGCTCATAACATGCAGAAGTTGCTGGGTGTTTTTTAATATTTGAGAGCAATCTGTATGTAGAGGGTGTGGGTAACCACACCAAAAATTTAAAGTTGTACCATTTGAAGCCAAAATATTAAAATTAAATCCACAAGTAAAAAATGCAAGTTAAGTAAAAATTAAACAAAGTAAGATTTACTTATGCAAATGCATTCATTAATGGTTGGTTACTACAAAATGAATGAAATAAAGAAAAATAAAAGACCAAATATTTAGAATGCACTTTAATGAGGTAAGTTTGTAGTGCGGAGCCGCAAGATCAGAAGGATTTACGTCCAGACAAAAAAGGAAAAAGGGCAAAACCAATGTTGCAACCTGAGAAATGAAACGGAAAATTCAGGATGGAAACTGACATAGGTCTGATTCCCGAACTGCCATACGAACGGACGTATATTTTAGGATTGAAACGTATTTGCTTATTGAATCACTCGCAAGTTCATACGAACGCACGAGCGTACGTGAAAAATAGGATGATCGGCACCCAAATCAAAGCTGTTACATGTTTCTTTGAATCGACCCAATTGTGTCAAATTTTTCCAGAGCAAAAGATGCTTGCTCCAAATATATAGAATTGGGATAATTTTTATATAGTCTTTATTTTATTTGACATTGAATGTAAATATTGCATTTAGGCCCAGCTCAGCCAGTTTTATCAATTTAGAACACCTTTGATGTCAAAATAATAAAATAATTAATACATACAATGATTTCCTAAACAAAGTTTTAATTAAAATGCTAACACATTTAAGGGTGTAGAATATTATGTTTCACATGTCAGTTACAATAATTGATAAAAAATGTTATCTAAAAAATAAAATATACAACAATATTTTGGCATGCGAGTCTGACTTGCTTGCTACTTTTTATTTGACATCCACAGCCTGTATTAGTGAAGAGGAGGATGGTGGAAGGAGTACAAAAGACTGCAGTGAAAGGGAGTGGGGAGATATCATGCACACACCCCCTCACCATTGGAGCATGAAAGTGGGTACTTTTAACCACAAAGTTTAAGGAGAAACCCCTTATAAAGGTCTCTGGGCAGGCAATGCACAGTGGGACCCAAATTCAAACATAGTCCTCATAGCATGTAATCACTCGCCGGATCTTGTTACTCTGCAGATAACTCTGACCTAAACACGCTTAGACCACAAAGCACAGATGGTCTTTGAACTCCTACAAAGTGGAAAATGTACCACTATGCTCCAGAAATGGGTCCATCAAGAAGCCCCCCCTGCCCCCAGCACCTCCTCATCCCCCCCCCTATTGCTCCATCTGAAGCCTCTTTGCCTCTAACCCTAAGTGCCTTCCTCATCCTCTGAATCTTTCCTGAAAATGTATCCAGGCATCTTGCAATCTTGCAATCTTTGCCTACAAAGCAGATCTTGAGATGAGGTGGTTGCTTCGAGAATTGAACAAATGCCTTTGAGGGAAGATGATCCACATTCAATAGCATGTGTCTTCTCTAGAATATTCTGAAGATGACCATGAGAAACCTGTTACATAACTTTAGTGTCTTGTTTAAGATTGACATCATACCCCGATTCCTCTATATTTTTCAAGCAGGTTAAGAGTGCACACAGAGAGTTCCTTCTCCTTTGACCCTCTATCATATGGTCACTATCTTGGTTGGATCCATCCATTAAGCTAAGAAAGAAAGAACATTTCTTATTCTTCCCCTTTTAGATGACTAGAGATTTATTGTATGCTGGGCCAATTACAGCACATTTTCATAACTCTTTCTGTGGTGGGGGCTTTGGGAAACATTCCAGGGAACTAGAGTGGGGAGCACCATGGTCAGTGACAAGAGCTCTACCTTTTTACAAGGAATGCGTGCAGCTTGCATTGGCTCCCATTCCCCTCTGTACTTTCTTTCCTCTCCTTGACTCACTTCAAGAGTATCTTGAAATTGGAATTTTCCTTTTGAAGGCTCTACCTGTGAACTCTTTGGCCCTTGCTAACAAATAGAAATCAGACATTGGTCAGGAGTTTGAGGCTGCATACTAGAAGAAATCCTTTTGACCCTTAAAATATTTTTGGACTACAAGATCATGCTTAGGTGGTACAGAAGCACAGTGAACCTCAGTAAAGTTGGTGGAACTTCATCCTACAAGTACTGGAGATTTGACTTTGGCCATGAATACAATGAGGAACATTCAGTGGGAATTCCATTCCATAAACCTTTTATTAGAACAAGATTCCATAAATATTTGAGCTGTTTCTGATCATCTTTAGAAAATGAACAATAATCAATGTCTGTGGTTTACTTTGATAAAAAGCAAATATAAAAACTTATGTCAGCAATGTAGCATTTTCAGTAGCAAACGCA
The DNA here is from genome assembly GCA_027917425.1 of Gastrophryne carolinensis. Taxonomy (NCBI): domain Eukaryota; kingdom Metazoa; phylum Chordata; class Amphibia; order Anura; family Microhylidae; genus Gastrophryne; species Gastrophryne carolinensis. The sequence goes on along the minus strand of CM051239.1, from coordinate 269,545,899 downwards.
AACAGGATTGTTGTATACAGAGATTATGGGATAAACAATCTTTTTTAAATGCTAGTTTAAAAAGATGGTTGCTGCACAAGACTTTTTAGAAGGAAGTAAACAGCATGAGCATTTAAAGGCAAAGTACACAAACTGTCATCCATCAGCTCACCTCATCATGGCTGTCTCTCCCTTCCTGTCAAAACACAGCTGCTTCTGAAAGTAGAAACAACAAAAAGATTAGTGGCATACCCCCTTTTTTGTTTTCCATAGACCACCAATAATGGGGCTAATCTAATGATCTAAAACTCCACATCATCAAGCTGTGGATACTGGGAGAGAGGGAGAACAGTCAGGGTGATGGGAATGCCTGTACTACAGACCCTGCCCATAATGCTGATTATTATGCAGCATCACAGAGCCAAGGCCCATGCCGAAATATTTTATAAGAGAAATCATAGGGTGAAACCATTTCTTCTTCAATTTAAAAACAGAAAACAGTTTAGAGCAGTGACAGCAGTGACAATTGTCTTACAGCTGCTTTTTGAATCCATTTAACAGTTACAGTATGTAACAATTCACACAATCAAGCAACAAGGAGTCAAATTACATCATTATAGTCATAAATGTCACATATACTGATGAAGCTTTCATTGTTGGGAGAATTGAAACCTGGCCCTGCGCTGGCCCTCAACATTTGGGACCCAGAAAAGACAGGTGAGGGCAACAGAAGATAAGGCAAGGTGGCTAGGAGTAGTCATATGACATATCATAGACATATTTCACTAGCATATGAACACTTGCATAACAATGTTGGATTTTCACTGTTCAAAATTTTGTATTAACAACTGTCAGAGGTAGCCTGAGCACCAGGAATGCTTCTTAACCTGTAACCACATGCCTCTATAGATTTGAGTATAAAATCCAAATGTCAGCAAATACAGGTGTACAAGGTCCAGAAATCTACCAAGAAGCCTTGATGGCTGAGATGGCCTTAGAGTGGACCTACCTGTGTTGTGCACTTAGGCAGATAGGTAGATGCATAGTTAATATTTGGTATGGTACACTCAAATGTATAATTGCCCTTTGGGAATGTACCGTATTTTTATCTTAATTATTTATCTGCAGTTAGATATACGGAGAAAACTGCACATAAAAATATGTTCTATTTTAAATCCTTCAATTTCTATGCTGTCTTCATATGTGAAATCACTTTACATAACTGTGTAACAGTAGTTATCTTATGTGACTTTTACTCTATGGAGGGGGGGGGGGGGGGTCACAAAGTCAAAGCATCACATACTTTATGTCAAATACATGTCTCGAGAATATAATTTTACTATTTAATTTTATTGGTACCTCAGGAAAGCAAAAGTCTCGGTTTTCTTCTTTCACAGCTATATCTAGTTAAAAAATAATGGTAATAGAGAGTTTCTGTTTCGCATATTTCTGTTTATAATGAGATATTTAGAAGTTGGAATGGACCATTGCTATTCCGATGTAAACAATGCCATGTAGGCTGTGTAGGAGATGCTTCTAATTAAATAATCACAAATTAATTTCATATATCCTAACATTCAGCATGAAGGAGCAAGTAACTGAGATAATGAACCAATAAGGATAACAATTTTCTGTGATAGAATTTTGGATATGGGTAGTACATCAGTTTACTGGACTCTTTTTTTAATGTATTTGTTCATGTGTCTATTTGTCAAATCTGATTGTATCTAATGTAATAATTACTACATTATAACTGAAATGGTATAATTCCACTGATATGGACACATCTCAGACTGAAATAAGTGTGTTGCCAACTAACATTGTATTCTTTCCATACAGCAAGAGGAAACAAAAATGAGAGAACAGCATTTCAAGTGGGCACAGAAAGCTGAGCCGATCACTGAAAAGCACATAGAAAAATGCTCAACAGCTACTTCCTATTTGGATGAATTGGAAAAGCATCAATATTCTGTATGGTAAGTGGCGCTGGAATTAAAATACACTAGATGAAATATTTACTGGGAGCTAATGTAAGATCCTATGCAACTCAGTACAGAATGTATAGTGGATGACTGAATTTTCCTGTATTTCTTCTCACTTTGAGTTTTAAGACTTCTGCAGTGCTGCCGGTTTTATAGGGGGAGCTCCAATTAGCTTTATTTACATGCTTACCTCATAGGTCTAGAGAGAGTACTAGAGATGACCTAAATAAGGTAGGTTTTTGATCCAAAACCGGTGAGAATTGCTTTTTAAGAGTGCACTGGTGGAGAAAGATAACGAAATATTAAGGGCTAGGGATTTTTAGGCCTTGATTCTTGAAGCCTTATATATTGCTAAAGTCAGAAAGTTCCTTTAGTAGATTGGGGGGCCATAGTATGGGGGAAATTTAAGAAGAGCAGCATGTCAATAGCGAACATAGAGAGTTTATGTTCAATGTCGCCATGCCTAATGCCACTAATTCATAGATTTGATCTAATTGGTGAAGCTAGTGGCTCCAAGGTCAGTATGAATAGTGTCGTAGATAGGGGACACCCCTGATATGTACCCCGAGGTATAGGGAAGGAATGTGATTCAAAGCCAAGTACTTAACAGTAGTGGAGGGAAAGCTATAAAGATCCTTGATATAAACATATAAAAATAACCACGCAATACTCAAACAGATAATTGCATAAAGCTCAACGTGTGCAAAGTCCCTTTTGACAATGTAAAAGTTCAAAATTATCCACAAAACACAGAGCTAGCTTATAAAAAATTAATAAGGTCTACCCCAAAGTGCATGTTCCTGCTTTGATCTTCAAGTGAACCGCCACCGGACACACCAGCTTCTCACCAGATAGACTGTGGGCAAGCGCACCACTGATTAGCATGTATAATTCATACGATGAACGTGCATCATCACAAATGTAGAGATACTCAGCAATGCATATATGACAATCTCCAGAGGGCGAAAGTAGTGTGGAATAACTCTGTGGTTCTTATATCCTCATATTACTCAAGGTTAAGGTTCACCAATATATTTCAAACCGCCATGTAAGGAGAGAAGAATAGGGGAATAGACTAGTTCAGTATGTTTTAAAACCAATACTATTTAATATGTAAAAACACACTCACAAGCAACAATGAAAAAGCGCTTATAAAATACAGTGAAAGTGACTCCAGCAATCCTCACCGCCAAAGGTCTCCTCTCATGTAAATAGCAAAGATCCAGAAAGTAGAAACTCAATACGGCAAGGTAATCCTACGCGTTTCGCTGTCTAAGCGGCTTCTGCTGGGATACTTGCCTGTCTGAGAAAGCTGGTATATAAACCGGAAATTGCCGAAGAGTCTGCGTCACATGACGTGCATCAGAGGTCAAAGGATAAAACAATGTTTGCATCACATGATGCACGTATACACCGCGCGCCTCGTCATCGCGGCTCCATACAGCGCGCCGACGCAGGACGTATCAGGTTGACTGGCGCGTATATTGCTCTACCTTGAATACGCGTGCGCACTGGTTAACCCGCACGCAGGCGCAGATCAGCACAGGATGCCAGACACGTCCATAGCTCCAAGCCTATTACACGTGCGCACTGGATGATCAGTGCACGCAATGACAGTATTGCAGTCTCCCTGTTAATCCACCAAGCGGACATGCGCCCACAATAATGTGCGCGCACGTCCCCCTGGTGCAGCCGTACTGCACAGCCACATTTTCTCCTTTTATCCAAAAAGGGGACCTGTCATTTCTGGACATATTACAGACCTATTATGAAGTAAATAAAATGCATGACATAAAAAATTGCTTGCTGTTTGTCATAAGAAGAAAACATAAAGGACCAGCAACCATTCTTTATGCTGAGTAAAACAGGGAAAAAAAAATATATATATATTTCACCACTAAAAAACATCAGGATCCTTGTCAGGGTAAGGATTGCTTTACACTCTTGCCCAACAAACCTAGTGCAAAACATTGTCAAAACCATGAGACTGTTATAAAAACATGATAAAAGAAAAACGGATCTAAGAACTTTCAATGAAGCAGTTGAGGTCGAATTCCACATTTAACCCCTGTGGACAACGTGTATCCAGCTCAAAGATCCATTTACTTTCTGGGACAATGCCCTTGTTATATTTAGTCCTCTCCAATGACCTTTAACTCTATCGATCGCTTGGAATGACATTAAACTAGGATTGGATGCATGGACCTTCTTAAAGTGAGCTGACAAGTTGTGCCCCTCATAGCCCTGTTTGATGTTATATATATGTTCGCGGATTCTCACCTTTAGTTCTCGGGTGGTCCTACCAATATAGGTAAGGCCACATGTACACCAAATTGCATACACCACATTCTTTGTGCTGCAAGAAATGATCTTTGGAATCTTGTAAGTTCTACCTTTTCGGGTATCTTCAAAGAATTTCCTAGGTTTCTCCATCTCCCGAGCCATCTTGCAGCCACAGCAACTGCCACATTTATAGAAGCCCGTAAGGGGGTTGCTGGTTAGAGACACTTTTTTAGGAAGATTTATGAAACTCCTTACCAACCTGTCCCGGGGCTTTCCTAAAAATACATATCGTTTTCTCAGGTAGAGATGGACCTAAAACGGGCTCCTCCTTTTGCAGGTGCCAGTGTTTCCCTAAGATACTTCTCATTTTCCGGTAATGGACATTAAAGACAGTAATGAAGGCATAATCCATATTTTTATCTCTTTTGTAGAACTCCGAGTTTGCCCAAAAAGGGATGCCCTCTCCATTATACGGACAGTTTTGTTCGGTTCAATGATATCGTCATGATCGTAACCTTTCTCTAAGAACGCATTTGACAGGGCTGCAGCCTGTTTATCGTAATCTGTAATGTCAGAACAGTTGCGCCTCAAGCGCATGAATTGTCCCCTGGGTATAGCCCGTAACCAATTCGGATGGTGACAGCTATCCCAGGGGACATATCCATTTCGATCTGTGGCTTTTAAATGCGTAAGGGTTGATAGCTTCGTTTCGTCCACCCTAATGGTTAAATCCAAGAAATTCACTTCCAAGGCTCCTATGTCGGCTGTAAATTCTAAATTGAAGTTGTTTGTATTAACCAGCAGAAAAAAGTCCTCCCTAGAGGACCTAGAGCCCTCCCAGATGACCAACACGTAATCGATATATCTGCGCCAGAGTTTAAGAGAGGGCTTAGGTTCCCCAAAAATCTGTTGTGCCTCCCAGTACCCAACGTATAGGTTGGCCTTACTGGGGGCAAATTTTGCTCCCATCGCCACGCCCTTGGTTTGGAGGTAAAACTTACCCCCAAACCAAAAGTAGTTGTGATTTAGGTGGAATACTAAACAGTCCATAATAAATTCTACCTGATTAGCAGGCAGGTCTGACGATAGACACAAGTTCCAGGAGAGGCAGTCAAAGACTTTCTCCATGAATAACAAGAACAGCATCCTCTCATAAGAGGCATTACTTGAAAGTTCAATTTAAAAATGCATCTCATGCCGTCCAATGCCTGCCCCCAAGGGACAAACCCAACCTGGTTGTTGAGGATCAGGTTGCTCAGGAATGAGGGTCTTTTCCCAGTTTTGGAATCAAAACTATGGAGGGTCAAGGGGATTGTTTGCCTTAATGTATTTGAATAGTGAGGTCAAGTAGGGGGCTATCACCGCTGCCATTTTCTTATAGAAGAGGGTCGTGTAGCCATCTGCTGTAATTTCTGCATGTTAAAAAAAAATCCTTACGTCTAACGTGTAAAAATGCTCCATTGCAGGTACAGGTGATTTTATTGGGACAATTAAAACAACATTTTACTTGATTGTGTGTTAAGGTTGAAAAGCTCACTGAGATGCAGGTTACAAATCATTTTTTTTTTTCTTTTAAGCATTTCTTATATTAAATCTTGATTTAAAAAGAAAGTCAATTTTTGTAGAGTCATTTTTAGAAAGAGCATTTTGTTTACCATTTTAAAAAAGTTGACAAGCTATATTAACTAATATAGTTCTCCCATAACAGCGTGACCGAGTTTTGCATCTCATGTATGCCTTCACATCATAGGTCTGTTTAATGTCCTACCAGATGGCTGTGTTTTTGCATTACAATTTTCTTCCTTATTAGAAGTTTTATTTTCTACAAGTCTTCAGTGCTGCTTTCTCACCTTAGCAGCAGCCATAGCAGCAACATTCCATGTGTTCAGGGCTCAACTCTCTCTTTTTGTAGATCTTGGTGTACAGACTCTGTAGGTAGGTAGTAAAAAAAATCTTCCATAAAACACACACTGCAGACGTCGGCCTTAGGATGGATGCCCCCCCAACACATTTCTGCACATCCTCACTACCGGCCTGCTGCTGGGTGGTAAACTAGAAGCCAGGTATCAGACATTATGCTAGGGGTAAGTGGACCAGCAGTCATTTTTTACTACCAACCCAATTTTAAGTGGGATTCAGGGTTGGCTGATTCCCTTTCTCTTGGGGATCCCAATCCGGGATGGCCAACTGTGTAAAGCCACCCAGAATCGCTGGTATATGTACCTCACAAGCGATCCTATGACACATCCCTGGCTTTCCCGGCTGATGCATTGAAGCTGTTCCCCATTCTTTATGTCAGGCTTTGTGAACAATTCAACAATATATACAATAGTGCAATAATATATACAGCATAAAGTGCTGCTTGGATGAAAGCCTGCACATGTGGGGTCACTTGCTGTTGAACCCCGGGGGATTTAACACTTTAGGGCATGCCGCATTTGGATGCACTAGGAATAGTGAATCAGCCTGTTTGGTCCAATTTAAAGGGAAGAACAGAGGTGACCCAACCAACCATGCACCTCCAGCAGCTCCAATTGAGGCCCCCCAAAGCAAGAGACCATGTGGGGGTGGGCATAAAGATGCTACTCTGGGACAAACACGCAGGCATATGGGGAGCAAGAGCCGTGGGTGGGTTGATGTGTCAAGCATGCTTGCAAAGCTGTGTCGCTCCCCCATGACCATAGTGCTCTGTTCAATGCCACACCATGCACACCCCAATGGCTGGCCCTGGCTCAGCATATTTTGGCACACAATTACAGGGCTGTTTTTGGGGATGTAAAGCAGGGAAATTGGCGCACAATTGGGGTAGCTTTTCTGAGTTCATGGTGATGGGTCAGGGCATTTGCCATTTGTCAGACTCCTCATCTCTCCACATTGAGCTCATTAATGGGAAGGGGGCACTGTCTGCTGCCAAGAAAGATGCACAGCCTGGCACATACAGCACATATGGGACAGCAGCAGCACCACAGGATATGTGAGAAGTGGGAAACATTTTTTCTTTTTATTTCTTTCTTCCTGCATAGAGATGAATTTTTTTCTTGAAACTGTCCTGCCCAATAATATACACTCAAATATAAAAAAAAACTAAAATAATAATATGCAGTGCTAAGCTCTCCATCTCTCTCTCTCTCTCTCTCTCTCTCTCTCTCTCTCTCTCTCTCTCTCTCTATATATATATATATATATATATATATATATATATATATATATATAATGGTTTAATAAAAGAAAAGCACATGCTTTAGCATAACATAATGCAGCACATCCTGTATTCCTTTATATAATACAGGTAACATTATACATCTACATTGTATTTTTGCGATCTTACCCAGTAAGTCATGCCAAGAACACATCTATATAAGTAATTCACTCATTCATTCAAAACCAGTTCCAGTTGAAAATGCATTTAGTGATTTCACCACACAACACTAATCTTTTCCCTTCCTAGGACTGAAGTCATTTTCTAATTAAATGGCTAAAGAAATGAAGAGTTCTGGGTGATTGCCTCATTGCCTAATGCAATTCCTTCCTTGCACGTTTAAGTGGCACAAATAATTCTAAGGCTCTTTAATTCTCTGATATTGCATTTCCTTGCATATATTTTGCTTTGTGTTGATTTGAAAAGCTCTGGACAGAGATCACGTAAAAGTTTAATTAGCCAGTTTCAATGAAATATAACAAAAACACAATATGTGTATTTTTTTATAGTTTTTAATATTGGCTTTTTTAGTTACTGTATTTTTTACCCTCTAAGACACATTTTTTACCCCCCAAAAGTGGGAGGAAATGTCATTTTGTCAGGTAAATGTTAAAAAAAAAACAAAAAAAAAATTACAGCAGCTACCTAAACACATACCCCTCGATTCAAAGAGCCAAAGTTAATTGATTTCGTATCGAGAATCGTAAGTTTGGGTGGGTGTTTGTCATTTTTTCTTGTTTTTTTGCCCATTTCGTATTCGCACGATCGTTCGCGCATAGACGTATATGAACATACGCATTTCGTACGAGAATCGTATAATTTGCGTTAGTTCGTGTGTTTTTCCCGTCCAAATCGTATTATTTGCGTCCGATCCTATTTTTTACGTCCTTCACATGGGCTTGCGACCAATTCAGAGAGGTGATTGCTAATTGTTTGGAAGCCCATTAAAGAGCTGCTTTACGAAATGTTTGCCGGCAGCTATTTGGCCTCGGGAGTAGGATGGAGCGGAGTGAGTTTGTGGCACATCAAGGGCTTATGCTTTTTGGCATTGAGTTGATCGAGATGTCTGAGAGCAGATTGCCCCTGCGTCGTCGCATGAACATCGATAGCATGAATGATGTTGAGCTGTTCGAGCTGACCAGGCTTAATCGCGCTTCCCTCCATAAATTATATAGTGAGCTGCGGCCATGGTTAGCCCGCACCACAAGGAAGGGGCATGCAATTTCAGGTATGACCAAGATGCTTGGCTGCCTGCAATTGGCGAACGGCTCGTTCCAGAGGCTGGGTGCCCTCTCCGTGGGGATGTCACAGCCTACGCTGAGCCGCGCACTCTCTAAATTTTTGGAAGGCATGGCTGCCATAACTCAAAAATATATTTATTTTCCTGATGATATGGCAGCCAGAAACGCCATTAAGCTTGGGTTTTATAATGTGGCCGACATGCCCAACGTTATTGGTGCTATTGACTGCACACATGTGGCACTCGTACCTAGGGCAGCCGACGAGTATATATATAGGTATTGAGATTGGTTATTATGTTGCCCAACGTGTCATGTAACCTGTTTTCCTTTGCGGCAGCATATTTGTTTATCCCTCATTTGTGTAGCTGCTTTATCTAGGCTTTTCATTAGTATTTCCCAATAGAGTGCAGACATGTTTTGTGTTTAATTTTTTATTTTGGGTCAAATATCAATTACCCTTTTTGTATGTTTTTGCCTTAAGGAATCGTAAAATGGGACACTCCCTTAATGTCCAGGCCGTGGTTGGTCCGGACATGCGGTTTATGAGTGTCCTTGCCGGCTACCCAGGATCGTCCCACGACTCCTATATCCTCAGGCGATCTGGGTTGTTTCGGAGATTTGAGGCAGGTGAATTTTCGGGGGCATGGCTGCTTGGTAAGTGTGTCCTATTTGTGTGTTATTAAATGTGGCATTAATCTTGTATTTGTTGATATGTTTGTTTTTGAATTCTTTACATAAGCGTCCAACTGCCTTTTTCTTGGGTCATATATTATGAACTTCCCAAAAAAATGCTTGCCTCGCTTTGTCCTTCAGAATGTTTTCCCTTTAGTTAGGATGTCTGTAAGTTCCTTGTCCCTAAATATATTGGTTTGGAGTTTATACCCAAGGATCTTTGACCTTTGGCTCCTTTTGTACTATTGGTCTTTAAATGTCAAAGTGGACTTAAACTGCATACATTGTAGTTTCCAGATAAATGTGGATAGGCCCTCAGCAGCATCCTAATCTGAAAACCTAGTCTGAAAACTAAAAATATATGTAAAATCCAAATACCCTTGGGCGTGCAGATGTTTGTTAATTATTTGGTATATTGAAGTGCCATTTTTAATTAGGTAATACATTAGTGGATTTTTTTTTTGGCCTAATGTGCCCTGTTTTGTTTTTTGCCCACTTTACCTTACATCATTATGATATATGTAAAATTTTTGGTGTTTGTTGTGTTGCCTTTTTAATTTTGATTACATTTAATTCTCTGTTTAAGGTGATTCCGGGTACCCACTTCTACCCTGGCTCATGACGCCTGTGCTGCGGCCCCAGGATGCCTCTCAGGAAGCGTACAACCGTGCGCATCGCAAGACCCGGGCTGTTGTGGAGAGGGCCTTTGGGCTGCTGAAGACACGTTTTCGTTGCCTTGACCATACTGGGGGCGCCCTGCAATATGATCCCAAGAAAGTGATCGACATTATCATGGCATGTGCTGTTTTGCACAATTTTGCCATCCTGGAACGTGTCCCACGTTATGTGGACAGCCTGCCCTCTTCAGCCGTCGAGGATGAAGTCGAGAATTTTGTGGGGCCCCCCAGTGAGTCTGGCCAATCTGTTAGAGCCAACCTGATCAGGCAGCATTTTACTTAACTTTTTTCCCTGTCTCAACATTCTGTGTGTCTGTGTTATCCTTTTTGTTACATATGTTGTTTTGCCGTAATGTGGCATTACCTCAAAGTAAAACATTTAGACCTTAATTGTTGCCTAATGTATTTCATGTAGTTTCCTTATCTTTAGCTTTGCATTGTTACACCTCTTCAAACCCAAATTATCTGGTTTAGCCCAAGCTGTTTAAAATGTGTTCCCACTAAAAACGCCACAAGTATTGTAAGTGAAGTTTTTTTTTTACTTTGAAAAGGAAAAATTATAGTGCTTAACAGAAAACATTCCACATACATCTGTGGTTACAAATGGATAACATTACCAAAAAAACATCGAGCACATCTACACCTGGAAGTGAGTGGCACAACCAAACAAGGACACCCAGTCCAAAGGCCAGCCTAGTCCAGTCATTAATATTGCCTGTGCCCAGGGATATTTGGGCATGGCCATAATGTCACACAAACATGTCTGCAAACAGGAGGAGCACCAACCAAATACATATTTAAAGCCATAAGTGGCCAGATACACTCCACATAGACCTATGGCATTGGCTAGTGGCCTTAAGCATTACTCTAAGGAGCTATATGGGAGCAAATACAAAACACAACCTGCATGAGCAACACAAAATGGATTGTTTGAAACCTCAAAGGACAAGTAAATACAGTGGGGGTTAAGAGAAAAGATGTCCCACACACCCATGGCTTAATAGGGTGGCTGCCCATAATACCCAGGTGGAGGTCCAGGTGGAGGTCCATGTGAATGGGACCTAGCCTGGGCCATGGCAGCATTGTGAATTTGAAACTGCTCCACAATGTTTCTCTGCATATTGGTCATCTCAGCCATGGCTGACTGGATGCCATTACTTGCATTGGCCACGTTGCTGTTGAGGGTACGCAACTCCGCGAGGATGCCCTGTAGACTGGTATGGATGTTGACCATGTCGGCATGCCTTTGCTCACGCTCTGTAACGAGCTGGGCATCATAAGAGTCCCTTTGTTGGGTCCATAATTGAAGCAGGGCACTCTGCCTCCCCTGGGAAATTGTGGGGCGGCGTAATGGAGTCCGCCGCACAATTACCCTGGCTCTTGGGCGTGCCCTGCCGCGTGGTGTCGTACCCTCAACAGCAACAGGCCTGCTTTGCAAATCCTCAGCAGCAGAGTGAACACTGGGGACTGTAGTGTCAGTCTCCCCATGTGCATGCACAATGGATGGAGATTCACTCTGCTGCTGAGGATTGGCCAGAGAAACATTATGGAGCAGTTCCAAATTGGGACCCAGGGGGAGGTCATCCGACGTGCCCTGCACGGAGACATCATCATCTTCCTCCATGTCCTGGATCTCTTCCATGAGTGTGCGGGTCTGTAGGGACATATAAAAAAAAAAGTGTAAGTTGGCGTCCAAATTTGGGATTCCAACAGTTTAACACATTCTTAAGCACTTGGTAGTATTTATGGTACTAAATTAACTTACCGGAAATCTCTGATCTGGGCTCCTATGCTGTACGGACCTGGTAGGCATAACCAAACTGGGGGGTGAGTTTACCCTTGCTGAGGGATCATGCTGGGCTGAAGAAGAGAAAAACAAACCACGTAAACACACACATAACCATTTTTGGGATAGGTAATCAAATATAGCTCTATTTGTAATATTATTCAACTCTAGAGCAATGGGGACCTTTGTTCAAACACACGCAAGTTTACATAGGTGCAATGGCTCGCAAAAACTGCTAACTGACCTCAGTTCGAAGTCAGGAAGTGTACCCAGCCAGCATACAACTTTCAACGCACATTTTGGGATTTAGCCTACCATTCGCTAGGTCCGGGGTACTCAAACAATTGTTGGAAAGGCCCATTTCAAGGTATGTGGTGAGAGGTGAATGTCTGGCCATGGTGCTGACGCAGGGGGTGTCTAGTTAGAAATAAATACACTGGTGGAGGGGCTGGAGATTTCAAAGTGCCAACTAATAAAGGCTGCTTGCCCTTGCTGGGCTGGATGGGGCAGAGCTGAGGGGACAGGGATTGGATGGCTAAAGGGGGGAGTTAACGTATTGATGGTGATGGGATGGATGGAGCAAATCTGTTACAAATGTATGGGGCTTATGTGGGGGGGGGGGCATGGGGGGACTGTGGCAGATGGGCCAGAGCAGGGGCAGCGGGACACGATTGTGCCAAGAGAAAGTTTTACCAAGTTACTGTGTACCTTGCAATGCCACTTCCTGTGCAGTACTTCATATTGCAATGCTATGTTTCAGGGAGCCATGACATTGGGCAGGAGAACAACCACTACATCGCCGATCAAGGGGGCAGCTCTGAGCACGTCAACACAGAAGTAACTGAGTGCAGGGCTGTCTGGGCAGGGGTCCTGGAATCTGGTGCCAAGGTCCGCATTGGGACCCCGGGCCGCCAGTTGAGTCTCGCTGCTCTAGGTCAGATATGTTTGGGGGTGGCTAATTAAATTGTTAACTCAAACACAACTCACACAACCAAAAGGCAACCCATACATAATGATGTGTGTTTTGTGATTGATTCCAAATATATCACTTATCTTGAGAAACTTCATGACTTTAACAATCCAATTGGACATTTGATCTTTGCCATAATGGCTGTGGGCCTAAATGTGTGATTCCCAGGGACCAAAAGAGGACACAAACAGCCACAGTAGTGCGAGGCCAAGCAAGGCAAACCATAGGGGCATCCCGTTATCTTGTTACTAGTGAACTGTAGATTATTTAGCAAACAGGCAAACATGCAGATTTAAGAGTACTCACCGTGGGTACGGGTCAGTGAGTCTGTGTCCCTTAGACCAGCATGTCCACCGACCGCGACCGGATGGAGAAGTCCAAGCACAATCTCCTCAGCAGGGGTAAACTCCAATTTAGATGGAAAGCCACCTCCAGTTTTCATGCTGAAAAGAGAAAATCGTTTGGTACTCAGAAAAGGTGCATACAGTACATCCAAAACATTATATTTAGCGAAAACATTTATTTACCTGTAATTATGCCTTTTAATTTCTTTTTGCCGTACAGCATACTTCAGATCAGAGATTTTCTTCTGAATTTGGGACACATCTTTCCTCTCTTCCCCCGCTGCATTTACTTGTCGGAGGATGGTTTCAAACAATTCCATCTTGCGCTGCTTTGTGGTGTGTTTGGATTTGCTCCCATATAGCTCGTCATAGTATAATGTAAGGCCACTAGCCAATGCCATATTTTGGTCATGGGAGAATCTCCCACTCAACTGGCCGCGGCGCAATGTGCGGCCAGATGGTTGGCTTGGCTGCTCCTCCATGTGTGCAGACACATGTGGTGACATTATGGCCTGGGGCTGGGTAGGGGAATGGCCGGATTGGTGGCTTCCCAATGACTGGACTGGACTGGCCAAGGGACTGGGTGTTCTGGCGTGGCTGGCCACCGAACTTCCAGGTGTAGATGTGGTCATGGTTGCAATTCGGGGCCCTCTTGGGGGGCTATGTTCCCGGCTGGTGCCAGGTCGGGGGCTCTGTTCCCGGCTGGTGCCAGGTCGGGGGCTCTATTCCCGGCTGGTGCCAGGTCGGGGGCTTCTGGCCCTGGATGGGGTTCGGCGGGCCCTGTAGGGGCTTCTGGCCCTGGATGGGGTTCTTCGGGCCCTGTAGGGGCTTCTGGCCCTGGATGGGGTTCGGCGGGCCCTGTAGGGGCTTCTGGCCCTGGATGGGGTTCTTCGGGCCCTGTAGGGGCTTCTGGCCCTGGATGGTGTTCGGCGGGCCCTGTAGGGGCTTCTGGCCCTGGATGGGGTTCGGCGGGCCCTGTAGGGGCTTCTGGCCCTGGATGGGGTTCGGCGGCCTCTGGCTGGGCTTCTGGCCCTGGATGGGGTTCGGCGGCCTCTGGCTGGGCTTCTGGCCCTGGATGGGGTTCGGCGGCCTCTGGCTGGGCTTCGTGCCCTGGATGGGGTTCGGCGGCCTCTGGCTGGGCTTCTGGCCCTGGATGGGCTTCGGCGGCCTCTCGCTGGGCTTCGGGCCCTGGATGGGGTTCGGCGGCCTCTGGCTGGGCTTCGGGCCCTGGATGGGCTTCGGGCCCTGGATGGGGTTCGGGCCCTGCTGCGGGGCCTGGGTTGCCGAACTGCCCTACTTGAAGGCATGGCCGGTGTGGGCTCCCTTGTGCTGCCTCTTCTGGGGGCAGAGGTGGTGGGTGCTGCAGTTGGCTGCTTTTTGGCTGCAGGGGCACGGGGCTTGGGGCCCCTTTTTTTGGTTCCTGAGGGTCCAGGGTCCCTTGGTGGGGCCGAGGTGGGAGTCTTGCCTCTCAGCTTTCTCCTACCTTGCTGGGACCTTGTTGTTGGGCCCTCTGCGGTCTTGCTTTGCTGGGGTCGCTTGCTCATAGGCTTTTTAGGTGCCATCTTACACAAATGCTCAAAGAGAATGAGCTTTGGGTGCAGGGACCTTTAAATAATGAGCCCAGCGTGTGACGCCTATGCGCACGACTACGCGCTCGTACGAACGTACGTTCGAGCGGAACCAGGAAACCGCTGGGGTTTCACTTATCTGCTGCCTTGAAGAAGCATAAAGATGGCGCCCACTATCTTCACCCGTCAACAGGAAGAGATCCTCATGCTGGTAAGTGGCTGCCTGTGCATTTTAATCTAATAGTCAATGATGGCCTAAATGTAAATGATGCGTTTGGAACTAGTTTGGGGTCTCTTAATGTTTAATCACTGGCTCCTCACACTTCATCCTCAAGGGCCGAGCCTGGCCACGTTTTCACCTGTCTATGCTGATGTCCTAATTCGGCCAATTGCTCCGGCTTAGCAACAGTTAATTAACCTGTGGAGTAGCGGGGCGAGCTGGCAAACCTGGCCTGTCTCGGACCTTGATGCGGATGTTTGAGGAACACTGTTTTCCTAAGCCATAAAAACACAACGGGAAGCCACACACGTGGTCCAAAAGCCTAAGCATTAGCCTACATCTTGGATGTTTAAACCATCCTAACATGCCATAGATGCAGGTGGGCTGATTCTTGATGTTGGCTATTATCTGTATGTACATGGTGTGTGATACATATAACCTAAGACCAGACTCTCATTCACAGTCAACGTCCTCTTTAAGGCACTCCCCAAAAATGGCTGCCACTAGAAATGTGTGTGTTAATGACATGAAATTCTCAACTTGTGATGCAACACATATGTGTGTGTGTGTAAAAAAGTAAAATCTCTGTGTCCATTATGTTTTTCAGATCATGCTTCAACGCCGGTATGACTTCGCGCCCAATGTGTGCGAGAAAAGGGACATCGCCCGGGAGATCATCGCGGAGATCCACCGTGTGACTAGCACCACCTTCACTCACACCCAGATAATGCAGCATTGGTCGGACCTGAAACGTCTGCACATGCCCCGGGTGCGGAGGTTTTTTGGAATCCATTTTCCAAGTAAGTACAAAGCAATTGCATGGTATATGTTCCAAATGTATAAGTTATGCCTTTATTTATAATGACTTTTCTTTGGTAGTGTTGGAAATGGATTTCAGAATTCGCCGCACCCGGAGGCGTACAGGCCGACCAGTGCTGCATGAGTCTGCATCTGTGAGTGAAGGTGGTGGATCTCCCGGGCGACGGACCTACCCCTCCTCTGTGGCCTCCTCAGACCAGCCCCTGGACCTTACCACAGAGGAGGGGCCAAACCGCGTGGGCGTGGAGTCATACCTGGCCAGGCATGGGGAAGGCTCTGGTATGTCACTCTTCATGTATAGGCACAAAGATATACATGGCAGGCCAAAAACTAAGTTATCCTTTATTATGTATTTGTAGAAGCTTCTGGTGCGGGTGAAATAGTGGAGGAGGAGGCAGCAGAGATGCTGGAAGTCGATCCTGGCGAAGGTGAGTGATGTCAGCCACACTGGGAGCCAGATATGTTGGGAATAGTGACTCTCTACAAGTACTAACCAAATGTCACATGTTTCTCCAGGGACTTCTTCACAGCAGAGCCAGGACCAAGGGCAGCCTGTTGGCCCCAACCAGCCATCTGTCGGCCACCAACTCCGTAAGTCTCCATGCCATTATTCATATTAATGTTTGGTTAGCTAATAACACACACATAACTAAAGGCGTAGCCAATGTGTAGTTCACACTTTCATGTGGGCACTTCGTTAGCTTAAAGAGGACCCTAACTTGTATTAAGAACCAAAGAATTAGCCATCACACTGTACCTACAGATTCGAAACAGGGAAAAACACCCTTCACCCATCTAATGCATGTTATTAGACTGAACCAAACCAATATTGCGGAATATGGAATGCGCAATATTTACAGGCAGCATGGGATACAGATTGAAAAAAGGAAGGTGCTGCCATGCATTGTGTGAGTGATGACCTTTCCCTCAACCCAGCTATGCTCTGGATTCCCAACGCACCACTGTAACCTACTCCCCTGTACTTTATCCAACTCTCCACTCCTCATTAAGTGTTATGCTTCAGAGTCCAGATGGCGGCGCTGTAATCCAAAAAAACCCCAAATTTACTTTGATCTGGTGCAGAATCATTTGGGAATAGTTAGTGGTTTTCATTAAATAATGTTCAAGGTCCGGTTTAAGGAGTTTAAAGACTTACCTGTGGGAAATGCATTAACTGTATCCCTTGGAAGAATGACATATGTCATGCATTTACATGTATTTGATTAACCCCAAATCTATTTCCAGCATACAAACCGGTCTGGGACTCCTATTTATGTTTCTTTCTCTATTGGTTCCAGGGATGATCCCCAAAACTTTGGCGGAGAAAAAAAAAAGAATGAAGGAGTTGGTGGCCGAGCTGCTGGCCATACAGGAGACGTTGGGGCCAACAGATGAAGAAGAGGAGGAGGATTAGTGCCCTTGGTCCTGGCTACTTTGGTTCAATGTTTTACCAACTTTGTTGGAGTTTTCACGTTTTTAAAGTTTTGCCTTTTTAAAAAAAAAAAACAAATTTTAATATGTTTTTAAGGCAAGCCACACCAAATTTTGTATTTTAAAAAAAAAAAAGTTTGTATTTGAAAATAAAAAAAAAAAAAAAAAAAGGGGTTTGCAAACAAACACCCCAATAAAAACTAAAAATTCCCCTAAAAATATATCCAAAATCACCCCAAAAATTTAAAATAAATTATCTTTTAATACTTCATAAATGTGTCTTTTCTAATATGCGCAAACACAAACAATTACACAAACCAGAAAAAAAACGGTTAGAAACATATAGACATATGTACATTATGTGGTTTTGGTAAGTTTTAGGGTCGTCAACATGAAGAAGGATGCAAGCGCCAAGGGGTTTAGGTAAGTTTTAGGGACCGAAAAATGAAGTTGGACGCAGCCGCTAAGGGGTTTGGGTAAGTTTTAGGGACCGAGAAATGAAGTTGGATGCAAGCGCTAAGGGGTTTGGGTAAGTTTTAGGGACCGAGAAATGAAGTTGGACGCAGCCGCTAAGGGGTTTGGGTAAGTTTTAGGGACCGAGAAATGAAGTTGGATGCAGCCGCTAAGGGGTTTAGGTAAGTTTTAGGGACCGAGAAATGAAGTTGGATGCAGCCGCTAAGGGGTTTAGGTAAGTTTGAGGGACCGAGAAATGAAGTTGGATGCAGCCGCTAAGGGGTTTGGGTAAGTTTTAGGGACCGAGAAATGAAGTTGGATGCAGCCGCTAAGGGGTTTAGGTAAGTTTTAGGGACCGAGAAATGAAGTTGGATGCAGCCGCTAAGGGGTTTAGGTAAGTTTGAGGGACCGAGAAATGAAGTTGGATGCAGCCGCTAAGGGGTTTGGGTCAGTTTTAGGGACCGAAAAATGAAGTTGGATGCAGCCGCTAAGGGGTTTAGGTAAGTTTTAGGGACCGAGAAATGAAGTTGGATGCAGCCGCTAAGGGGTTTGGGTAAGTTTTAGGGACCGAAAAATGAAGTTGGATGCAGCCGCTAAGGGGTTTAGGTAAGTTTTAGGGACCGAGAAATGAAGTTGGATGCAGCCGCTAAGGGGTTTGGGTAAGTTTTAGGGACCGAGAAATGAAGTTGGATGCAAGCGCTAAGGGGTTTAGGTAAGTTTTAGGGACCGAGAAATGAAGTTGGATGCAAGCGCCAAGGGGTTTAGGTAAGTTTGAGGGACCGAGAAATGAAGTTGGATGCAAGCGCTAAGAGGTTTAGGTAAGTTTCTGGTTGAGGGTGCGCATGCGCAAGATCTTATAAACATACGAACGCACGAATCTAAGAGGCCAAAAACCAATGAAAGCCAGAGGCAAACGCAAGTAATTGGAAGAGGTTGACGATGGAAGCAGCCGAAAAAACAGGCTGCCGCCGCAACAGGTGAGCACATGAACGTGATTTTTACGATTGCCAACTGACTGAGGCAAGTTCGGGAGATATCATACGAACGGACGTATATTTTAGGATAGAAACGTATTTGCTTATTGAATCACTCGCAAGTTCATACGAACGCACGAGCGGACGTGAAAAATAGGATGATCGTGAGCCAAATCCAAGCTGTTACATGTTTCTTTGAATCAACCCAATAGACACACACAAATAAAAACATACATTACTATTATGTCCGCTGCCCGCCACCACCATCTGCCGGTCACTGCCATCACCTCCGCTGCCTGCCACCGTCTGCTGCCATCACCTCTGCTGCACGCCACCACCCTTTCCATCACCTCTGCTGCCCTTGCCGCTTCCAGCAACTGGGTGAGCGTAGCCTGTGACTCGTGCCAGTGTCCAATAATTCTGGCATGACTCCCAGGCCGCAGCCACCCAGAAGCAAGAACTGCCACTCTGGGAACTTGGTTTCTGCTGAGGTAGCAAAGGCAGCGGAGGCAGGGGGTGGCGGCAGAGGTGATGGCAGCAGACAGCGAACGTGACCGCAAACCTCAAAAAAATATGTTTGTGTGTGTGTGTCTATGTTTGTTTTGTTTTTGGGGGCATGCTGCATACTGCTTTCGTATGCCTTACGTGCTGTCTGTATTTGGGATGCCTCGCACACTACCTGTATTTGGGATGCCTCACACACTGCCTGTATTTGGGATGCCTCACATGCTGTCTGTATTTGGGATGCCTCGCACACTGCCTGTATTTGGGATGCCTCACACACTGCCTGTATTTGGGATGCCTCGCACAATGCCTGTATTTGGGATGCCACACACACTGTCAGTATCTTGGATGCCTCGCACACTGCCTGTATTTGGGATGCCACACACACTGCCAGTATCTGGGATGCCTCGCACACTGCCTGTATTTGGGATGCCTCACACACACTGCCTGTATTTGGGATGCCTTGCATACTGCCTGTATTTGGGATGCCTCACACGCTGTCTGTATTTGGGATGCCTCACACACACTGCCTGTATTTGGGATGCCTCGCACACTGCCTGTATTTGTTATGCCTCGCAAACTGCCTGTACTTGGGATGCCTCGCAGACTGCCTGTATTTGGGATGCCTCACACGCTGTCTGTATTTGGGATGCCTCACACACTGCCTGTATTTGGGATGCCATGCACACTGCCTGTATTTGGGATGCCTCACACACTGCCTGTATTTGGGATGCCACGCACACTGCCTGTATTTAGGATGCCTCGCACACTGCCTGTATTTGGGATGCCATGCACACTGCCTGTATTTGGGATGCCACGCACACTGCCTGTATTTGGGATGCCTCACACACTGCCTGTATTTGGGAAGCCACACAAACTGCCTGTATTTGGGATGCCTTGCACACTACCTGTATTTGGGATGCCTCACACACTGTCTGCATTTGGGATGCCTCACACGCTGTCTGTATTTGAGATGCCTCACACACTGCCTGTATTTGGGATGCCATGCACGCTGCCTGTATTTGGGATTCCTCACACACTACCTGTATTTGGGATGCCTCGCACACTGCCTGCATTTAGGATGCCTCACACATTGCCTACATTTGGGATGCCACGCACACTGCCTGTATTTGGGACGCCTCGCACACTGCCTGTATTTGGGATGCCTCACACGTTGTCTGAATTTGGGATGCCTCACACGCTGTCTGTATTTGGGATGCCTCGCACACTGCAAGAATTTGGGATGCCTCGCGTGCTGCCTGTATTTGGGATACCTCACACTCTGTCTGCATTTGTGATGCCTCACACACTGCCTGTATTTGGGATGCCACGCACACTGCCTGTATTTGGCATGCCTCGCACACTGCCTGTATTTGGGATGTCAAGCGCACTGCCTGTATTTGGGATGCCTCACACTCTGTCTGTATTTGGGATGCCTCGCACACACTGCTTGTATTCGGGATGCCTCACACACTGCCTGTATTTGGGATGCTTCACATGCTGGTTGTATTTGGGATGCCTCACACACTGCGGAAGGCAACGCACACTGCCTGTATTTGGCGTGCCTCACACACTGCCTGTATTTGGGATGCCACACACACTGCCTGTATTTGGGATGCCTCACACGCTGTCTGTATTTGGGATGCCTCGCACACTGCCTGTATTTGGGATGCCTCACACACTGCCTGTATTTGGGATGCCTCACACGCTGTATGTATTTGGGATGCCTCACACACTGCCTCTATTAGGGATGCCTCACACACTGTCTGTATTTGGATGCCACGCACACTGCCTGTATTTGGGATGCCACGCATGCTGCCTGTATTTTGGATGCCTCACATGCTGTCTGTATTTGGGATGCCTCGCACACTGCCAGTATTTGGGATGCCTCGCATGCTGCCTGTATTTGGGATCCCTCACACACTGCCTGCATTTGGGATGCCACGCACGCTGCCTGTATTTGGGATGCCACGCACACTGCCTGTATTTGGGATGCCTCGCACACTGCCTGTATTTTTGATGCCTCACACACTGCCTGTATTTGGGCTGCCACGCACACTGCCTGTATTTGGGATGCCTCGCACACTGCCTGTATTTGAGATGCCTCAAACGCTGTCTGTATTTGGGATGCCTCGCACACTGCCTGTATTTGGGATGCCTCGCACACTGCCTGTATTTGGGATGCCTCACACGCTGTCTGTATTTGGGATGCCTCACACACTGCCTGTATTTGGGATGCCACGCACACTGCCTGTATTTGGGATGCCTCACACACTGCCTGTATTTGGGATGCCACGCACACTGCCTGTATTTGGGATGCCTCGCACACTGCCTGTATTTGGGATGCCATGCACACTGCCTGTATTTGGGATGCCTCACACACTGCCTGTATTTGGGAAGCCACACAAACTGCCTGAATTTGGGATGCCTCGCACACTACCTGTATTTGGGATGCCTCACACGCTGTCTGTATTTGGGATGCCTCACACGCTGTCTGTATTTGGGATGCCTCGCACACTGCCTGTATTTGGGATGCCTCGCACATTGCCTGCATTTGGGATGCCACACACACTGCCTGTATTTGGGATGCCACGCGCACTGCCTGTATTTGGGATGCCTCGCACAATGCCTGTATTTGGGATGTCTCACACGTTGTCTGAATTTGGGATGCCTCACACGCTGTCTGTATTTGGGATGCCTCGCACACTGCAAGAATTTGGGATGCCTCGCGCGCTGCCTGTATTTGGGATACCTCACACTCTGTCTGCATTTGTGATGCCTCACACACTGCCTGTATTTGGGATGCCACGCACACTGCCTGTATTTGGCATGCCTCGCACACTGCCTGTATTTGGGATGCCACGCACACTGCCTGTATTTGGGATGCCTCACACACTGCCTGTATTTGGGAAGCCACACAAACTGCCTGTATTTGGGATGCCTCGCACACTACCTGTATTTGGGATGCCTCACACACTGTCTGTATTTGGGATGCCTCACACGCTGTCTGTATTTGAGATGCCTCACACACTGCCTGTATTTGGGATGCCACGCATGCTGCCTGTATTTGGGATGCCTCACACACTACCTGTATTTGGGATGCCTCGCACACTGCCTGCATTTAGGATGCCTCACACATTGCCTACATTTGGGATGCCACGCACACTGCCTGTATTTGGGATGCCTCGCACACTGCCTGTATTTGGGATGCCTCACACGTTGTCTGAATTTGGGATGCCTCACACGCTGTCTGTATTTGGGATGCCTCGCACACTGCAAGAATTTGGGATGCCTCGCGTGCTGCCTGTATTTGGGATACCTCACACTCTGTCTGCATTTGTGATGCCTCACACACTGCCTGTATTTGGGATGCCACGCACACTGCCTGTATTTGGCATGCCTCGCACACTGCCTGTATTTGGGATGTCATGCGCACTGCCTGTATTTGGGATGCCTCACACTCTGTCTGTATTTGGGATGCCTCGCACACACTGCTTGTATTCGGGATGCCTCACACACTGCCTGTATTTGGGATGCCTCACATGCTGGTTGTATTTGGGATGCCTCACACACTGCGGAAGGCAACGCACACTGCCTGTATTTGGCGTGCCTCACACACTGCCTGTATTTGGGATGCCTCACACACTGCCTGTATTTGGGATGCCTCACACGCTGTCTGTATTTGGGATGCCTCGCACACTGCCTGTATTTGGGATGCCTCACACACTGCCTGTATTTGGGATGCCTCACACGCTGTATGTATTTGGGATGCCTCACACACTGCCTGTATTAGGGATGCCTCACACACTGTCTGTATTTGGATGCCACGCACACTGCCTGTATTTGGGATGCCACGCATGCTGCCTGTATTTGGGATGCCTCACATGCTGTCTGTATTTGGGATGCCTCGCACACTGCCAGTATTTGGGATGCCTCGCACGCTGCCTGTATTTGGGATCCCTCGCACAGTGCCTGCATTTGGGATGCCACACGCGCTGCCTGTATTTGATATGCCACGCACACTGCCTGTATTTGGCATGCCTCGCACACTGTCTGTATTTGGGATGCCTCGCACACTGCCTGTATTTGGGATGCCTCGCACACTGCCTGTATTTGAGATGCCTCAAACGCTGTCTGTATTTGGGATGCCTCGCACACTGCCTGTATTTGGGATGCCTCGCACACTGCCTGTATTTGGGATGCCTCACACGCTGCCTGTATTTGGGATGCCTCACACACTGCCTGTATTTGGGATGCCACGCACACTGCCTGTATTTGGGATGCCTCACACGCTGTCTGTATTTGGGATGCCTCGCACACTGCCTGTATTTGGGATGCCTCGCACGCTGCCTGTATTTGGGATGCCTCACACACTACCTGTATTTTGGATGCCTCGCACACTGCCTGCATTTGGGATGCCTCACACATTGCCTGCATTTGGGATGCCACACACACTGCCTGTATTTGGGATGCCACGCGCACTGACTGTATTTGGGATGCCTCGCACACTGCCTGTATTTGGGATGTCTCACACGTTGTCTGAATTTGGGATGCCTCACACGCTGTCTGTATTTGGGATGCCTCGCACACTGCAAGAATTTGGGATGCCTTGCGCGCTGCCTGTATTTGGATACCTCACACTCTGTCTGCATTTGTGATGCCTCACACACTGCCTGTATTTGGGATGCCACGCACACTGCCTGTATTTGGCATGCCTCGCACACTGCCTGTATTTGGGATGCCACGCACACTGCCTGTATTTGGGATGCCTCACACTCTGACTGTATTTGGGATGCCTCGCACACACTGCTTGTATTCGGGATGCCTCACACACTGCCTGTATTTGGGATGCCTCACATGCTGGTTGTATTTGGGATGCCTCACACACTGCGGAAGGCAGTGCAACGCACACTGCCTGTATTTGGCGTGCCTCACACACTGCCGGTATTTGGGATGCCTCACACACTGCCTGTATTTGGGATGCCTCACACGCTGTCTGTATTTGGGATGCCTCACACACTGCCTGTATTTGGGATGCCTCACACACTACCTGTATTTTGGATGCCTCGCACACTGCCTGCATTTGGGATGCCTCACACATTGCCTGCATTTGGGATGCCACACACACTGCCTGTATTTGGGATGTCTCACACGTTGTCTGAATTTGGGATGCCTCACACGCTGTCTGTATTTGGGATGCCTCGCACACTGCAAGAATTTGGGATGCCTCGCGCGCTGCCTGTATTTGGGATACCTCACACTCTGTCTGCATTTGTGATGCCTCACACACTGCCTGTATTTGGGATGCCACGCACACTGCCTGTATTTGGCATGCCTCGCACACTGCCTGTATTTGGGATGCCACGCACACTGCCTGTATTTGGGATGCCTCACACTCTGTCTGTATTTGGGATGCCTCACACACACTGCTTGTATTCAGGATGCCTCACACACTGCCTGTATTTGGGATGCCTCACATGCTGGTTGTATTTGGGATGCCTCACACACTGCGAAAGGCAACGCACACTGCCTGTATTTGGCGTGCCTCACACACTGCCGGTATTTGGGATGCCTCACATACTGCCTGTATTTGGGATGCCTCACACGCTGTCTGTATTTGGGATGCCTCACACACTGCCTGTATTTGGGATGCCTCACACGCTGTCTGTATTTGGGATGCCACGCACACTGCCTTTATTTGGGATGCCATGCACACTGCCTGTATTTTGGATGCCTCGCACACTGCCTGTATTTCGGATGCCTCACATGCTGTCTGTATTTGGGATGCCTCGCACACTGTCAGTATTTGGGATGCCTCGCACGCTGCCTGTATTTGGGATCCCTCACACGCTGCCTGCATTTGGGATGCCACGCACGCTGCCTGTATTGGGGATGCCACGCACACTGCCTGTATTTGGCATGCCTCACACACTGTCTGTATTTGGGATGCCATGCACACTACCTTGATTTGGGATGCCTCGCACACTGCCTGCATTTGGATGCCTCGCACACTGCCTGTATTTGGGATGCCTCACACACTGCCTGTATTTGGGAAGCCACACAAACTGCCTGAATTTGGGATGCCTCGCACACTACCTGTATTTGGGATGCCTCACACGCTGTCTGTATTTGGGATGCCTCACACGCTGTCTGTATTTGGGATGCCTCGCACACTGCCTGTATTTGGGATGCCTCGCACGCTGCCTGTATTTGGGATGCCTCACACACTACCTGTATTTTGGATGCCTCGCACACTGCCTGCATTTGGGATGACTCACACATTGCCTGCATTTGGGATGCCACACACACTGCCTGTATTTGGGATGCCACGCACACTGCCTGTATTTGGGATGCCTCGCACACTGCCTGTATTTGGGATGCCTCACACGTTGTCTGAATTTGGGATGCCTCACACGCTGTCTGTATTTGGGATGCCTCGCACACTGCAAGAATTTGGGATGCCTCACACACTACCTGTATTTTGGATGCCTCGCACACTGCCTGCATTTGGGATGACTCACACATTGCCTGCATTTGTGATGCCTCACACACTGCCTGTATTTGGGATGCCTCGCACACTGCCTGTATTTTGGATGCCTCGCACACTGCCTGCATTTGGGATGACTCACACATTGCCTGCATTTGTGATGCCTCACACACTGCCTGTATTTGGGATGCCTCGCACACTGCCTGTATTTGGGATGCCTCACACGTTGTCTGAATTTGGGATGCCTCACACGCTGTCTGTATTTGGGATGCCTCGCACACTGCAAGAATTTGGGATGCCTCGCACGCTGCCTGTATTTGGGATGCCTCACACACTACCTGTATTTTGGATGCCTCGCACACTGCCTGCATTTGGGATGACTCACACATTGCCTGCATTTGTGATGCCTCACACACTGCCTGTATTTGGGATGCCACGCACACTGCCTGTATTTGGCATGCCTCGCACACTGCCTGTATTTGGGATGCCACGCACACTGCCTGTATTTGGGATGCCTCACACTCTGTCTGTTTTTGGGATGCCTCGCACACACTGTTGTATTCGGGATGCCTCACACACTGCCTGTATTTGGGATGCCTCACATGCTGGTTGTATTTGGGATGCCTCACACACTGCGGAAGGCAACGCACACTGCCTGTATTTGGCGTGCCTCACACACTGCCTGTATTTGGGATGCCTCACACGCTGTCTGTATTTGGGATGCCTCACACACTGCCTGTATTTGGGATGCCTCACACGCTGTATGTATTTGGGATGCCTCACACACTGCCTGTATTTGGGATGCCTCACACGCTGTCTGTATTTGGGATGCCACGCACACTGCCTGTATTTGGGATGCCATGCACGCTGCCTGTATTTTGGATGCCTCGCACACTGCCTGTATTTCAGATGCCTCACATGCTGTCTGTATTTGGGATGCCTCGCACACTGCCAGTATTTGGGATGCCTCGCACGCTGCCTGTATTTGCGATCCCTCACACGCTGCCTGCATTTGGGATGCCACGCACGCTGCCTGTATTGGGGATGCCACGCACACTGCCTGTATTGGGGATGCCATGCACACTACCTTGATTTGGGATGCCTCGCACACTGCCTGTATTTGGATGCCTCGCACACTGCCTAAATTTGGGATGCCTCACACGCTGCCTGTATTTGGGATGCCTCACATGCTGTCTGCATTTGGGATGCCTCTCACACTGCCTGTATTTGGGATGCCTCACACACTGCCTGTATTTGGGATGCCATGCACACTGCCTGTATTTTGGATTCCTCGCTCACTGCCTGTATTTGGGATGCCTCAGATGTTGTCTGTATTTTGGATGCCTCACACGCTGTCTGTATTTGGGATGCCTCGCACACTGCCAGTATTTGGGATGCCTTGCACACTGCCTGTATTTGGGATGCCTCACACACTGCCTGTATTTGGGATGCCACGCACACTGCCTGTATTTGGGATGCCTCACACACTGCATGTATTTGGAATGCCTCACACGCTGTCTGTTTTTGTGATGCCTCGCACACTGTCTGTATTTGGGATGCCTCACACGCTGTCTGTATTTGGGATGCCTCACACGCTGTCTGTTTTTGTGATGCCTCGCACGCTGTCTGTATTTGGGATGCCTTGCACACTGCCAGTATTTGGGATGCTTCGCACACTGCCTGTATTTGTGATACCTCACACACTGCCTGTATTTGGGATGCCACGCACACTGCCCATATTTGGGATGCCTCGCACACTGCCTGTATTTGGGATGCCTCACACACTGCCTGAATTTGGGATGCCTCACACGCTGTCTGTATTTGGGATGCCTCGCACACTGCCTGTATTTTTTTGGATGCCTCACACTCTGTCTGTATTTAGGATGCCTCACACTCTGTATTTGGGATGCCTCACACGCTGTCTGTATTTGGGATGCCTCACACACTGCCTGTATTTGGGATGCCACGCACACTGCCTGTATTTGGGATGCCTCACACACTGCCTGTATTTGGGATGCCACACACACTGCCTGCATTTGGGATGCCTCACACACTGCCTGTATTTGGGATGCCTCACACACTGCCTGTATTTGGGATGCCTCACACGCTGTCTGTATTTGGGATGCCTCACACCCTATCTGTATTTGGGCAGGTACATCTTATAAAAGAAAAATTGCATGGTTTGATATCCAAACATCCTTGCTTACCATTTGCATCTTTTAAATCAGTAACCCTGTATTATGATTTCAAAATGAATTTATTATTGCATTAATTTTTTTTTTTTAAACTTGAGGTTGAGTATAGTGTTTCTGGTGATCATCAGTATTGTTTTCATGAAAAAAATGGTCCAACAATACAGTTTCACATAAATATGCTACAGACTAATGGGGGGGGGGGGGGGCTGTAATATCTTGACTCGTTGCCAGTGCAGGGGGGACGTTCCAGCGTTATGGTGGCTGCGTTGAGAACAAGGAAGTGCCGGCTGATCAGACTCAGCGGCGTAAGAAATTAATCTGCTAATCAGGTAAGACACCCAGCACCGAACTAGGCGTGATTATCTGTGGAGGACAAAAGGTGAGTATAAAGCTTTATGTTTGCCTGCATAATGTCTTTAAGCAAGCATTATTTTCCCTAAAACAAGTAGGAAATTTACTGTGAACATTTGACTTACATGCAGCTTTACTGTTATTTGCAGGACCGGAATTTCCACCTTCTTGTCAATCTGTTCCTGTCTGGCTTTAAATGACTGCCTGCTCCTGGCAAGTGTTAGCCTCGATGTAGTTTTACAACAGCTGTACAGTGTGTGTAGATCAGTAAATGTTACTTGAAGATTGTGGATAGAAGGTTCTGATTTACAATGCCACATTCTTGTTGAATATAGGTTTCAAGAGCAGAGTATATAGCAAGTTAGTTAGAATATAGATAATATTACATATATAAAATGTAATATTATCATGAAGCACCAATTACACAAATTGGTTTAGGGGATTTCCTAATGGGTGGATTATTTTTCAGACAAATTAAAGCAAAAGCATCTAGTTATCTGAACAAATTTTAAGAATGTTTTATAATCTGCCAACAGGGGAGGAGTGGCCATAAGGAGAATTTCTTTGAGACCAGCTAGATGGCTATATCAACAACCCATCCAGTTCCTACCTCCCTAGATACCATGAAACATCTGCCCATGATCCTCCCCCAATGCTATAGCCCCAGCATTATGGCTGTGGGGACCATACCCACCTCTGCAATACAAAAGTTTCAGTATCATCGCTTTGGCCATTGAGTAGCCATATCCACTCCTGCCCATGATCAATCCCTCCAATGCTGAAGCATCAGCCTTGGAACGCACTAGTTGGGAAGTATAACGGGGGCTAGGTTCAATGGGTATGTTACAGCCCAGTCCTGACCAGAGCAGTTTTTTGGCCGCAAGCCTCCACTATCTGTTTTATGTCTATTATCATATACACACACAGGTCCCCAGTTTAACACATTAAACACCAAGCTTGTGAGTCTCACGTGGTTGCCACTCCAACCGTTAATCGCCAAGCATGTGAGACTCACGAGCCTAGTGTTTTTCCTTGCTAGTGGCAAAAAAAAAAATGAAAAAACACTCACCTCTCCCCTCGATCAATCTGTCCGGGTCTTCTCTTCACTGGGGGGCATCCAATCACCCCCGGGCCTTTCAGACTTCAGGAGAGGGCCCAAAACACCCCCCACTTCTGCCACTGCGGACACTCGCTGTAAAAAAAAAGAAAAATAGAGCCATTCAGACACCTCAGTGCCCAATCCCTCCTGTTGAGTCTCCTCTTCATCCAGGAGCCTCCGATCCCCTCCTGGGCTCTTCAATCTTCAGGAGAGGGCCCAGAACAGGGCCCCCATTTCTCCTTCCCTGTGGGCCACCATCCTGCCCTGCCTCTTTCTGGGGTGGATGATGTCCTTTTGTAATGTTATCCTGCTCAAGGCCCGGGAGTCCTCAGATGCTGGTGATCTGTGGAGAGGAGTGGAGGAACATGGGACTCTGATCCCCTGCCTCCCCACCCCCCCCCCCCCTCCACTGATCACCAGCACCTGTCATCGGTGATCGTCAAGGGACATTGATTGGCATGAGACATCGGAGCTGAGAATCGGAGGTGAGTAAAGAAATCAGTGTCATTTTCTCTGGCTGTGTCTGTGTTTTTTACTGTTAACCCTTTGTGAACTGGTAAGGGATCTTTGAGACCCCTATACCAATTCACAAGGCTTGGGGGGCTTGCAGGTCACCTGGAGCTATTGGGTGACTTGCCATTAACCCCCAGCCCCCCATTACTTGCCTCTGCAAAGCCCAGGGGGGAGGCAGAGAAGCCCGGGGCCATGAAAGCTACGAAGCTTGTAGCTTTCAGGGCCGGGTCACCGAAGCTGATCCATGTCCTGGTCTACTCCCTGCATAGCTGGTTAGGGGGACGCCACAATTTTTAGGGGTTTTTAATCCTTAAAATGTGTTTTTTAAAGCGTGGAGTTGCCCTGCTGGGGAGGGGGACCTCGCAGCATTTTTATAAAAATGGAATCCTTTATAGTGTGGATAGTAATTAAAAATGTTATAAAGCGCTCTTTTCAGTTTGGGGGGTCTCCTGGGCAAGATAAATATGTGGCACTGTTATAATAATGTGAAATAGGGCTTTTACATGAAATATGGCTTTCTCAAATAAAATAAAACGTTTTATTTAAAATATTTCAGACACATTTTAAAAAACATAATTTTACATTTTTCAATCAAAAATATAAAAAAAAAAAAAAAAAAAAACTGGAAAAATTATAAACAAGACATTTCATGTTAAAGCCGAAAAAAAAAAAACAATATGTAATTTTCCTGGAAATGTATGCAAAAATCACAGTTAAACATGCGAAATGAGGGTGACAACATCTCAAGTAGGCTGGCATTAATAAGGATTAAAAGTAGCTATGCATGTTGGGTATTGATCTGTTCGGAGGGTCTTGCACGTTCAGATTTAGTTTGTTTTTTCTTGTTTGCATATTTATATTAGAAAAATATGTTTTTCATTCAGCTTTTTTATACATTTTTTTAGGGAAACCCTGTGCAACCAAATAATTCTTCAAGGGATTGCTTCCAAAAAGAGGAGCCCACTACAACATGCTGGGTACGCCTAGAAAGCTTAAAGTGTGTACTTTCAAGGAATATATGATTTGTGGGAGGGGGGTATTTCAAATTTAAAGAGTTGTTTTGGTTGAAAAGCACACTTTGTCTGAAGAGCTGAAATTTTCCCTTATGCATACTTTGGAGTGTTTGACACCTCTTCCCTTGACAATACCTGTGCATGTTCAGTATTGTTTGCGCCCAAGTCAGTTGTATGCCTGGTATGCATAGAAAGGTTGAGGTGTGTGGCTCCAGAGAATATATAGTTTGTGGGGAGTATTTTCTTCAAAAACTGCAAAGGTGCGCATAGCAGTTATATTTAAACCCTATAAATTGTAAAAAAAAAAAAATGTAAATTAATTTGCACATATTTCACCCAAAATATTGTGAATACACTCAAAAATGACTAGACATTTCATGTTAAAGCCCAGACTTTGATGAAAAAAACAGTATATAATTTACATGGAAAATCCCTTTTAAAATCATGTGTAACACAAAATAGTGAAAATTGGTCTTGCAACAAAGGGTCACGAAAACTCTAGGTAGGCTGGCAGTTAAAGGGTTAAAGAAAATTCCAGGATACATACCTACAATAGTCATATACTTTTTCACCAGCACCAAAATGTCTGCTTTTAACCCATTAAATGTAATTTGTCTACACTTCTTTTCCTTATTATTCAAGCTCTTGTTTTGGTATACTATTGATCAGCCTTCCATGACTGACTTTAATTTAAAGTACATCTATAGTCAAAA
Organism: Gastrophryne carolinensis; assembly: GCA_027917425.1. Taxonomy (NCBI): domain Eukaryota; kingdom Metazoa; phylum Chordata; class Amphibia; order Anura; family Microhylidae; genus Gastrophryne; species Gastrophryne carolinensis. Next base: position 269,514,426 of record CM051239.1, on the reverse strand, counting down.
CTTATTTAGAATAATCTTATCAATTGTTTCCCCAGGGCATTCTGACAAAGTGATTGACCACCCATGGTAAAAAAATGCTTGCACCGCCCACCATCTGTTACAGGAGCACTACCAAACACTCTATTTTCACTAAAATAGATTCCCCCTCAACACACCACTTCTATTGCAATGAATGGACAGGGCAAGCCCAACATGCAATCAGTTTTGACAGCTGCTCAGGCCCAGGTTGGCACCGGATTACTGATCACAGGAGTTGGACAGGTCAGCTGCAGGGAACAACCCGTGAGTACCCTTTTGTTAATTTAAATAGGTGGTCAATCCCTTTAAATATGTTTAGTAAGTTAAAACGTGGACACAGAGCAGTTTATGATGGGGGACAGTACACTCTAGTGAAGCATGTCTCATTTTGTTGAAGACCAAGTTGCAGTACATGTGTGGAGCTATTTTCTGACTTGCCTTAGTCATAGTTTGCTATGAATAAAATAAGTATCTCTCTAATGCATAATTTACTAATGGAATGGTTTGGGGGGTAGGCTAGATTAATTTAGTGTCCCTGTGAACCATGACCACCCTTTGCAATGGAGGATGTAGGTCTGAATTAAAGTTTTACTTATTTTTTAACTATTATTGCCCTTGTTTATATTGTTCTAAAGTTAAATCTGAGGACATTTTCCCATTATTATCCTTCTTGGTTTGTAGCTTTTCACATTGTTTACTTCTATTTTGGAAAGCTAAGGGGTTGCCTTATTTTTTTTAGCTGAATATTTTTGTATTCACATGTGCCTGTGGCTGTGTAACATGGCTACCAAACCTTTTCCACTATACAGCTATACTGTTGTTTATACCACCTCACCAGCTTTAGTTACTAATACCAAAATGCTTATTGTAAGTGCTGCTGTTCAATTAAATTCATAAAATTTCAATTCGACCTAAATGTTGCTGATTTGATTGGATCAGAAGAGAATTTTGGTAAAACTTTGAAAACCATGGCAGAGGAACCTGTTTGTCAACTCTGTGTGATCAATAAATACCCTTGCCCACTACTTGCACTGTACTGTGTTTTGAGTGGGGGGAAGGTCTACAGTTAAAGCATGCTTGTCACCAAATCGGACCCTATGATTAAAAAGTATGTATATAGATTTCAAAATGCACAGTATATATTTTGGCATTTCATTTTTCATACCTAAAGGGGGCTACCTGCTCCTGCGTGCACTGAAACTGCCACCTTGAACATTCCTGGTGACAGATTCACATTACAGTGTAGAGGTGGAAACATTTTTCACATTTTATGGAATAGCTCCTTGTATGATAACCAAGCCTTGGCTAAAACCAATGGTTTCTACTACCATTGGTATTCATTTGCATACCGCTGGTGGTACACAAGGTGCCAAGTTGATTTGAAGTGGTGTTTTATGAGGATAGAAAAATATAAGCAGGCCACAGGACAGAAGAAACCGATAGTGACTGCCCCCTCCACCCAAGCCCCCTATATTGGACATTACATTAGTGGGGCCTGCAGGAGGGCAAAATGGGCTGAGACAGTAGTGCATGGAGCAAATGGGACAGCTTTTTTCTGAAATTGTGAAATACATTTGGCCAAAGCCCTTGCCACTATTTCCTTCTTAGAGTGTAGAGCTAGCAATGGATATTTTCGGTTTTCGAATAGTCCTGGAACCTCTCTGTAAGCTGGCAGGCAATCAGTCATTGTATAGGGGTGGCAAACAAAATAGTGCAATGAATGGAGGAGGTGGGGCTTTACAGCAAAAACAGGTGGCATTATCTGGGATTAGAGTGAAGCAGGAGCAGTGAAAATTGGCAAAAGGTACTCTTCACGGGGGGAACAATTCAGGGGATGCTAGCTAAAGGTGTGGGTTTTGGCCTGCTTTAAATCAGTTAATGATATTTTTAATTTCTCCTTAGCTGTCATTGGGGGCAAGGCATGTAAATGTTTTAAGCAAGAAGGCACTGTGAAAGCATTGCAAAACTATCAAAAGAAGAATAAACAATGTAAACAACCGATAAGTAGGGATGGGGGAACCTGCTTGAATTCGACAACACACCGCTAAAGTCTGTTTTGGGCCCCCAAAACCTCATTAAAGTCAATGGGGGCTTGAACTTGGATGCCCCAAAATGTCTGTAAAATAGAGGTGACAAAGGTTAGAGGGCTGCAAATCTGCCGGGGGGCACCAGGGCAATTGTCCTGCACAAAATGGGTAGGGAAAGTACTTGAAGTATTCAGAACAGAATCAACAGAAAACCAATAAAATTAAGAAATACATAAATAAATGTAAAAAAAAAGTAATTTGTTATGGGTGTCAGAGGCCAAAACAGGGGGTAACACTGGGGAGATTGCCCTGCACAAAATGAGGTAGAAAAGGAACTCTGAATAATCACAGAAAGCAAAAAAACGGTTAAATACATAAATAAATGTTCCTGTGTTTAATTTATTCCTGCTGCAGGTAACTGCCTGCAGGTTTATTTTTTGGTAATTTTGGGGCATTTTTGGTTAGCTAAAAATGTTATCTTATGAAGAATATCATAATTTTTTATTTTTTAATTGTATTTTTTCACTTTTAGGTGTTTTACTAAATGTGGCTTTTAAAGGCATCCCATTTAACATTGGAACTGCCTGTGGGTTTATTTTTTAATATTTTTTGGTAACTTTTGGGGCATTTTTGTTAGATACAAATTTAATCTAAAGAAATTTTTTTTGTCCAAAATTTTTTTATTGCCATTTAACTGGCATTCATTAAAGCCGGCAAAGTTTTTAATGTTTCTTCCATTAAAAAAAATAAGAAATGTGGGGTCCCAAAGGCTACCAGCCAATGCACCAAGACTCAGAGGCCGTACAATTGGCCACCCCTGTCCCTGCAAGTTACAAGCCCTTATGCCCTTTGGTATGGGCTCAGGGCTCTTCCAGTGGTGCCTTGGGCACCCCCGGAAGAACCTGTTCACACTCTAATGTGCACCGGGCTCTTCTGCACCCCCAATGCCCCAATGCGAGGTGCGGTAATGTGTCATTTTACTGGCATGGCACCCACCAAGCCCGGCAGGTGCCATGCTGGCTCCTGACCATAGTGAAATGATATAGAGGTCTCATGGATCCCTTACCAGTTCACCCCATGTTCCCATTTTATTCAAATGGGAACAAAATGTCAGCTTCTGATGGCCGGCGCTCCCACATCTACATGCGGGACGGGGCCCAGAAGAGCCCCAAAAAAGGAAGAGGAGACAGCGTGGGGCAAAGTAGACATGCCGGACCAGAGGAAGACAGTGCTCGTGTGGTGCCTTATTTCTTTTTCACTTGTGGGGAAATGGTAAGAGGTTCCTATACCAGTTCACTATGGTCAGGAGCCTGCATGGCACCTGGTGGGCTCGGCACATTACTTGCACCGCCATTTGGGGCATTGGGGGTGACGAAGAGCCCGGTGCCCATACCAAAGGGCATAGGGGAGCTTGTAGTAACTTTTAGGGACAGGGGCTGCCAATAGTGTGGCCTCTGAGCCCTGGCTTACAAGCCATTAAGCTTGCTGCCCGGGCTGGTGGCCATGGGGGGGGACCCCCCCTTTCTAAACTGTAAGAAACATTAAAAAAAACAAGATCCCCACTGTCACTTGAGTGCCAGTTAAGTGGCATTCAATCAAACAAGGGAAATTGACAAAAAGAAAAAAAAAATCAGACAAACATTTTTTCTTTAGATACAAATTGTATCTAACAAAATAAAGCCTAAAAATGACCAATATGTATAAAAAAACCCGCAGGCATTGTCAATGTTAAATGGGATGCCGTTAAAAGCCACATTAAGTAAAACACTTTAAATTGAAAAAAATACAATAAAAAAGTCAAGCTATTCTTTGTTAGATAAAAAATAAAAATAAATAACCCAAGCTTTCCATTAAATGTCATCTGTCTAATCAAGGATGAAGTGCAGAATTGCCTTACAAGGATTAGAACAGGCAAATCTCCGGGTCCAGATGGCATTCGTCACTGTTTTTAAGAGAATCATATACAGTAACAGACAAGCCATTATTTTTAATATTTAAAGAGGACCAAAACTCACGCCGATCGGCCCGGGAATCTATAAGATCCGAGTGGGCTGATTGGGTGAGCGGCCGCGCATGCGCCATAGAACCGGGAAGACGTGAGTTACTTTAGGCGATCTGGGAGGTTTCACGCAGCAGGGTACCCCCGATTGGGGTGCCCCGGGGGAAAGGACCAGAACCCAGGATAGTCAAAATCCTGGGCTTTGGTCCACTTTAAAGGTCTCATAATGATGGGGACTGTTCCACAGGACTGGCGGATAGCAAATGTGGTCTCAATTTTCAAAAAGGGGTCTGAAGGGGAACCTAGGAACTAAAGACCAAAGTTTAAGGTGGCCAAGCTGTTTAACCCTTTAACTGCCAGCCTATTTACCTACTTACCTACATATTGCATGTAAAAGCCCCATTCCTACTGATTACAACGGTACCACATATGTAATACCACATATTGACACCCATTGCCAGGAGACAACCCAAACCGAAAAGGAACTACTATGCACACTATCAAGGGTTCAATCCTTAAAAAACTGAAATAAAACATGGGAGTAGGGTCCCCTCTCGGGGGGCACACTTTTCTAACATTTTTTAAGGGTTAAATCCTTAAAAATTAAAGAACAAAATAGTGTAGAGTCCCCCCTGTCTAGCAAAAACCATAATCTCATTCGCCATATAAAAGGCCACCATGCAATGCAGGGAATGACCATTCTCTGCCCCACTGAAGACCCTAGGGAAGGGAATTAGATGCCCCTCTGATGAAGAAGAGACCCCCAGTGCTCGATCCTGGACAAATGGGAGCAGCTTTCTTTTTGTCCACAAACTGGCTTAAACACAAACATGTAGATTCTACGGGCTTGGCAGTTAATGGTAGGCGAAGCAACACCATAGAATCTACATGATGACGTGTAAAGGGTGCAAGGCTTTCTGAGAGATGCTGTCATAAGGGGATTGGTCCTGCCAGACAAACGCTATCAGCTTTTATGAGGAAGTAAGTTCAAGACTGGATCGGATTGTGTAACTCATTGTCATGTATCTTGACTTTTTCAAAACTTTTAATACTGTGCTACATAAAAGACAGGTACATTGCAGATGATATTATGTTGTGTAATTGGCAGTCTAGGCAGAAAAATGGCAAATTAAGTTTAATACAGATAAAGGTAAAGTTATACTCACGGACAGGAGAAATTTGTGCCATGAGAACACACCAAATAAGGAAACATTGGGTAAAACTACAAAGGAAAAGGACCTAGGGGTTTTAGTAAACATTAAACTAAACTGTATTGATTAATGCCAGGCGGCAACTACCAAGGCAAACAGGATCATGGGGTGAATCAAGAGAGACATAGGTGCCGATGACCAGAGCATCGTTTTACTACTCTATAAGTCATTGGTCAGACCCCATATGGAATATTCCCCTCGATTCAAAGAGCAAAAGTTAATTGATTTCGTATCGAGAATCGTAAGTTTGGGTGGGTGTTAGTCATTTTTTCCTGTTTTTTTGGCCATTTCCGACTCGCACGAGCCTACGTACGAATGCGTATATGCTCTTACGATCAGCGGAAGTCCGTTCCTAAATTTTAGGATCAAAACGTAAAACTTAGGATCAAATCCTAAAACTTAGGATCAAAACGTAAAACTTAGGTTAATTGGATGTGTTTAGGTGTGATTCAGAGAAACCTCTAAACGCGTTTTAAAAGAAAGCCACAGCCGACACCTTTTAGCAGTCGTATTGCTGTTCTTGAACAGGTTTTTTGGCTATGTGGAGGAGTCTGCGCGTCTTGAGCTCCAATGAACTGCATGTATCAGCATGGCCGAGGCCATAAATTGTATGGCAATGCATACCTGATTCATGTATGCCTTATAAAAGCATTTTAATGTGGACCTTAATTAGTCCTTTGCATGTAAACCTTTATTTTGCAATATATTTGCGTTAATTAAAGAAACTTATGTCCTTTGTTATTTATTTTAAAATTGAGGTACTAGAATAATATTTTTAGATTGCATTTATTGGTGTAGTTGTTTACCTTTGCTTTGTTTAATTATTTAAGCACATCTTTGGTCAGATGCATCACACTTACTGAGGAGAGGAGAGCGGGATAAAGTGCAGGATGTGGGTTACTGCTGTATTTTGCACAGACACAGCAGAGCTGGGGGCATGGAAAGGTCAGAAATCAAAGAATCCAGAGCAACACAGTCACAAGGCCCTTTCTGTTTGCAGGCTGCCCGATAATACCTGAGCCGCCATCTTGGCTGTTTCTAGGCTCATAACATGCAGAAGTTGCTGGGTGTTTTTTAATATTTGAGAGCAATCTGTATGTAGAGGGTGTGGGTAACCACACAAAAAATTTAAAGTTGTACCATTTGAAGCATAAATATTAAAATTAAATCCACAAGTAAAAAATGCAAGTTAACTAAAAATTAAATAAAGTAAGATTTACTTATGCAAATGCATTCATTAATGGTTGGTTACTACAAAATGAATGAAATAAAGAAAAATAAAAGACCAAATATTTAGAATGCACTTTAATGAGGTAAGTTTGTAGTGCGGAGCCGCAAGATCAGAAGGATTTACGTCCAGACAAAAAAGGAAAAAGGGCAAAACCAATGTTGCAACCTGAGAAATGAAACGGAAAATTCAGGATGGAAACTGACATAGGTCTGATTCCCGAACTGCCATACGAACGGACGTATATTTTAGGATAGAAACGTATTTGCTTATTGAATCACTCGCAAGTTCATACGAACGCACGAGCGGACGTGAAAAATAGGATGATCGTGAGCCAAATCCAAGCTGTTACATGTTTCTTATGCCCTTATTCATCAAGCGATAGCGCCAGGTAGTGTCTGACGAGCGCCAGGTAGCGGCAGCTAACGGCGACTACCGACTCAAGTACGCCCGCGGCGGTCACAATGACGCATTTATCAAGCAAAATGAGGCTAGCGCCGGCGAGAGCGACGGCTAGCGCGGCATTCATCATGAAGCCGCCTGGACCGAACAGCGCCGCTGCAAATTCCCTCACAGCGCCAGGTATGAGCTGTCGCTCCCTGGCGATGTCCAATGCATTTCAATGGAGCAAGCTATAATTAATCATAATTAATTGGTGTTATTTTTTTAATTTTTTTTTTTAATGTCAAAAAATCGGAGACCACTTCTGCAATGTTAGGATTTATTTTTAAGTAAAAAAAAAAAAAAAAAAAAATATGTGCAGAATTGATCTAACAGGTCTGAGATTAATGTATTCATATAACAAAATGATTCTAAAAACATGTATAATGTTACATTAAAAAAATATGGTTGTTTAGGGGTTAAAAACTAGTTAATACAGATCGCCGCCAGCGCTCTGGGGTTTAAACAAGGAATGGACAGCGACAGCACATTCGGAGCGTGATTTTTTGATGAATATGAAGCTAGCCGTTCGCTCTGGCCATTCGTTGTCAGGCGCTCACATACAACGCTGGACCTGTGAAACAGCGACCCCCCAGCCCGTATTCAACATTACCGCACACCGACTGAGTCGCTGTCATCAAGCTAACGCCGGCCAAGCACAGCGAATACTGGCTGGCGCTGAAAAAATCACGCTACAGTCGCTCATCTGTCGCTACCTGGCGCTATTGATGAATCGGCCTCTTTGAATCAACCCAATTGTGTATAGTTCTGGTCAACAAGTGATTAAGAAAGACATATGCGAACTTGAGCGTGTTCAAAGTTTGGCAACAAAATTATTATACGGAATGGGGGAACTAGACTACCCTGAAAGATTGATAAAATAAGGTCTATTTAGTATGGAAAAGAGATGTCTGAGGGGTGATCTAATAACTATGTATAAATATATTGGGGGTCAATGCAAAGATCTATCATATGATCTACTTATATCCAGGACTGAAATTAATACATGGGGCATCTGTTACTTACACCGACATAAGAGAGGATTCTTTAGTGTAATAGCCTGGAGGCCTTCCTTATTTGTAATAGCATTAACAGCTATGGCTACTAAACCACCTTAAGGGTTAATATACAGGGTAAACAGGATGGACTACAGTTTTTTTTCAGCCTGCCATATTACTATGTTACTATGTGAAGTATGGAGCATTGGTCAGAAAGAAAGTGATACAATGAATAATAATTTACTGATTCAAATCATAATGTATGGATAGGGAATACAAATCTAAAATATAATAATTCTTGATTAGTTATAATGTGTATGCTTTATTAATTGATGATAATTTATATGTAAATAGTTAAAAAGTGATAAAAGAATTCATTTGTATTTGGTGGTAATTAGGATCATTAAAAAAGAGTGAAACTGAAAAAAGCTTGGAAAAACCTAGCCTATGTTGTAAATGTGGCTTTAAAAAAATAATACTCTGGCAGGTTTCATGTCCTTCACATCTGATTAGATGTTTGAAGATGGAAGGCTTTGTAATTTGAAATTCTGCCACTCCTAACCCATCCTTTGATTCTGCTGTTGTCTCATATAGGTATATGCCTCTTCCTTAGGAAACAGTTCTTCCCTCCCTGTGATTAAGCCCAATATGGGAGGATGAGGCATATGATCAGCACCACTAGTAGTGGCCCTAACCCACCTGCAGAAAACAGGATGGCTGGGACAAAGCCCCCCTCTTATATTCACAATAGTCTTGTCACTCAGGCAATAACACTGTTTAAGATTTTACAACTTCTCTTGCCAGGCCTAAAAACTTCAGGGCCGGGCCATTCCCTATGGCATGGGGGTCTTTCTGAATGGCTGACATGGTTACGAGCAGGAGCAGGGGTGCACCCAGCAGCACACATGCAGCTAGCTTGATGTCCTGATGCCAGAGCATCAGGCAGAACTAAATGAATCGGATCACGCTAGCTGTCCGTCTGTGCATGCACCATGGGAACACAGGAAAGGTGAGTTAATGCTGTGCTCCAAGGGGATAAACAAAGCATTGCATCCCAAATAGGGATGCCCCATCAGAGAGAAACTATATCCAGGAGAGTGAAAATCCCAGGTATTGTTCATCTTTAAAGGAGCACTATCACAAAATTGTGTAATATTAAAAACCAATATAAATATGTTGGCAAATTAGAGGAGGGGTCACTTATTCACCCAAACAGAATAAAACTGCTGCCAAGCTTGTGGTTTTCTTCTCCTGGTAGGAATAAAATTCAGGGGTGACAGGTTTAGTGTATCAGGGGTGAGAGAGCCTGGTGTATATGTGACCCCTCCACCTGCCATCCAGAATATTTATATGGATTTTTATTATTGGCCCATTTTTTCACGATAGTGTCCCTTTAATGCTTCAGGCTTCTTGTGTGATATGCACCAAGGGATATCAGATAAGTACGTTGTATATTTTCCCCTACATATATTAAATTTTTCTTCCAATTTGGAAAGCTTTGTTGGTGGAAGCGACTGCCTTGAATAATTGTTGAAGAATTCCTATGGATGACATCTGGCTCTTGGAAGTGCCTGTACTAAAGTGGTGTCAGCTTGGCCTAATATCTTAAGAGCGTGGAGTAATTTAGCGTCATGCATCTTCTAGAAGTTGGCAGGTGAACTCAGGACTGCAGTGAGTCACCTTTTCCGGTTTCTTTCTTCCTTGGTGGGAGCGTGGCCTGGTGATATTTCCATGGCAAGAGAGTGGATAAAGATCAGTACTTTGTCTGCTTTATAGACTAGATTATATCACTGGACTTTGAGAATAGAACGCCTCATCACTCATCACTTTTTTTAACAGATCTGATCTTTTAATTCTTTGTATGTTTGAACTATGCGCAGCATACAGTATATCAAGCAAGCTGTGCACTCAAACCTGACATTGACTTATTGGAAAATATTAAAGCCAGTTAGTTAAGGTACAGGTTATCCCAGTTCAGTTCCGTGATAGTATTCATGAGGCCTTTTCATTTTTTACTTTTTGTTTCAAGTGATACTGCAGGCAAAGGTAATTGTTACACCATTGCATCGGGCTATGTTTGGCACTGTCCTAAACTGTTTTCTGTTTTTAAATTGAAGAAGAAATGGCCAAGATATTGAGGTTTACAGGCTCAGACAGTCTTGTCTCCAGCACAGCAGGACAGGATTGCTGGTCCCTCCCTCCTCCCACCCCTCCCTCTGTCTCCTCCTCCAGATTCATCACATTGCTGTCAGAGCAAAGAGCTGATTACTATGCAGCATCACAGATCCAAGGGCCACGCCCACTTTTTCCAGAAGACAACTCAGGGGGTGAAAATGTAAACCTCTATATCTCGGCCATTTCTTCTTCAATTTAAAAATGGAAAACAGTTTAAGATAGTGTCAGATGTAGCCCAATGTAATGTTGTAACATTTACCTTTGCCTGCAGTAGCACTTTAAGCCTGGACAAATCCTTTATTATTATAGTGCGTTGGAAAATATGTTTTCTAATATTTTCTGCAAGTAATGCCGAACATTTCAAATATTTAACCCTTCTAGTGCCAGCTACGTGAGTCTCACGTGAGCCTCTTAACGATCACACAATATGGCCTAGTGATAAAAATCTATATAAATTTGCTGGATGGCAGGTGAAGGGGCCACATATATACCCATCAAGAAATATCCAGCCAAGATTTTTTTTCTTTCTTTTAATGGAAGGAAAAGGACATCCAGGGTGACAAGCTCTGTTACCCCTGATAGACTAAACCTGTCACCTCTGGATTTTATTCTTACCAGGAGAGAATAAACCACAAGATTGGCAGGAGCTTTATTTAGTTTTGGTGTACAAGTGACCCCTCCTCTCATTAGCTGATGTAGTTATATGGATTTTTAATATTACACAATTTCTCAACAGTGATCCTAAGTTTAAATGAAAACTCCCATAGAAATGAATAGCGGAGTTTTTCTTAACAGTCATAATTAAACTGTCATTGATGATTTCATAGTCTAACACCCAGTCACACAGACAGAGCACGCAGGGACAGTCCCTCTCATGAATTGTATGCTTTTTTTTCAATTACTACCCTTTTTCTCTTAAAATATGACAGGCCTTATATTAATTGTTGCTCCAAAATATGTGTTTCTTGGAATTCCCGTCGCTCTCTTCCCCTGCTCCCCATGGTAACCAGAAGCAAGCTTGATGTGTGTGGGTGTGAATCGTGCTGGGGCTTATTTTCGGGGTAGATCAGGGACACAGGGTATGTATCATAATTTAAGGGCTATTGATGATATTAGAGTCTAACTGCCACCCAGTCTCACTGTCACACAACACACATGCACAGCTCCTACGCTAAACTCACTACAGGTCTGATTTAAAGTCGATTGTACACTCTATTTTGGGGATTATGTATTGTTACTGAACTGTCATTGATTATATTAGCGTTTAACTACCCCCCCACCACTCATGCACAGCGCCTCTTTTAAGTACCCTCATGGCCACTTCAGTTCTGACTTAAAGTAGATTCTAAGCTGTATTTTAAAGATTATGCCATTGATTACAGTCTAACTACTACCCAGTCTCAAAGACACAGCACCTTTGCTAATAGCACTCATGAGCATTCAGGTCTGCCTTAAAGTGGACTGCAATCATAATATATCTCTTATCAACACAGTCCGTTTACCACCCAGTCTTCTAGACACAGCACACATGCACAGAACCTCTTGTCACACCACTTTGAGTCCGCTGCAATGAAGATTGAAGCACCCAAACTTAATGTACATCTAATTATTCTTCTTATTCTCCAGATTTTTGCAATTAATGTGTCGCAAACCACTTAACATACAGACACAGTTGATACAAGCATTTCAAAGCTCTTGGCTCTAAAGGTGTGCTATGTATTTTTGTTAGTCAGTCAGATTTTTTAGTTTTTAATAAATTTACATTTGAATGTCAGGATTTTGCAGCCAATCAGTTATGCTTTAAAGTGAATTTTAGGCACTTATTATAAGGAATTATGGAAGCAATTGATGTCTAGACTCTTTACTCAGGTGGTGACCCTTTGCACAGAAGTGCAAAGTTTCCTTTCTCAATATTCTCCGTAAAATTAAATACCATCAGGGGCATCCCCGCTATTTCAGGCACTAGCAATGCCTAAATATCCCCAATAATTATTATTCTCCAGTTATCTATAATGTATACCGACATTGATGATTTCACAGTCTAACTACTACGTGGAGGCTAATTCACTACTAGCGTCATGTATTGCCAGATGAGCGTCTATATTGCGGCGCTTAGAGCGACCGCTAGTAGTCGTTGTAAGCGGGTGTCAGATGCTGTAACCTAGCATTGCAGTCGCTGTAGTAACCTGGCCTGCATTGAGGAATGTGATGTGTGTTGGGCGCCCTAACAGTTCTACTCTGCAGCGAGCGAGAGGTAGCACCAGCTCAGTGCGTTCGGCACTCGGCTGGTCGCTATAGCAAAGAGCGTCAGACGCTGTGTGATTAAAGTCTGTTTTTGAACACATATCCACCAGTAACAAAGCGAAAACACATGGAATGACATTGTTTTAACACTGTGACAATGACACATTAGTGCCAGAACTGTAAATACAATTCTGCATAAAATTATAAAATGTAAAAAAAATTTATAAAAGTATTTGTTTGCAGCCAGGAGAGGTCATACAATGATTTGAACAAAAAAAATAAATTATTTTAACACAACGAAATTAGAGCGCATTGAAATGTACGGGAGAGCGATACTGAGCGAAAGGTAATTTGTGGTGCTCTTTAACCTAGCGCACCAGCGCTATACGCTGAGCCGCCTCTAGTAATACATGTGACGTTACATGGCACTGTTAGAGGCACTCACCAGATTCACTTTCTTAAATGTGGTTTCTAATACAGCGCCCAGCGTTCACCAGACGCTACCTGCCGCTACAAAGCACTACCTGCCGCTATTTTTTCTTAAATAACCCCCATAGTCTCACAGACAGAGCCTTGTTTGTCACTTCACTCATGGCCACTTCAGTACTGCTTTAATGTGGAGTGTAAGCTTTTTTCTAAGCACTATATACTGTATTTCCTCCTAGGAAATGCATAACATGAAAATCTTTAGTAAAGCAATGCACAATAACACGTGCATCCTGTCAGTGTGGCCTAGGGTTAAACTTGTAGAAAGAGTTTGCAAGTGTTAAAACATTGTAAGGACTTGAATATTATGCTGTTAATGGGAGAGTGCTGAAGGTTAATTGATGGCATGCACCCCTGTGCTCCAGTGAGAAATGCTAAGCACTTCACAGTTTTCCATATGCAGCTATGATTATTTGTATTGTGCGGTATATAAATAAAACTATGGGTAACCACACCGTTAATATCGCTTTATTATGACCCTAATTTATTTCCACTAATTCGCTGTATATGTAACGCACTTCCCCTGGCCTTTAGCTCTTCTCATGGTCCTTAATGATAGCAACTACACAAACCACAGTAGTGTACAATTTGTTTTAACTGTCACAGTGTAATTCATTGACTTTCCGCGGTGTAAAATCAATCTGTTCTGTTTATATGGCATAAACAACAAGCAGTTTCACAAGCATGAGGCAAACCATATGTGAAGGTGTTTAAAAAGGCACAATAGGGAATACATGAAGCATCTGCACCTTCAGAGTTTCCATGTCAAGTCACAGGTGTGCTGTAAAGAAAACAAATGTTATAGGTTTTATTGTTTTTATTGAAGAATAACATTACAGTTGTACTTTTAACTGTTATTACCCATTTATTGCACTACATGGCTAAGATCTTGTTAACTCACTGATGCCTTGGCAGTACTGCTTTAAAAAGGTCCAGATACAAATTCCATATTTGTCATATGAGCTTGCTGACTGCCTGTATTTCTGTGTTTGGGTCATGACTATACAGTACAGCTGCATAAATGATAAAATAATGTGATAAAATTTTAATGTGCTCACATAGGGTTTTTAGGACCCCTTTACCCCCTTAACTTGCATATACAGTAGAGCAAACAGACCAGGCAATGGACAGGACATTTGCTAGGTGAGAACAAACAGGAGGTCTTCCTGGGCACCAAGGCCATTGGGGGCGCCTTTATCCTAGTAACCCTGCTTTTGCAGTTGAGTCCACTGTTGTTGGTGTAGGCCATAAGACAGGCCCCTTCATACCCCCATATTGGGCTTCGTGATGGGGAGGAGGCACTGCCTGCTTCTAAGGAAGAGATACAGCAAAATATATGTATGGGACAGAATCAGCACCATAGGATAGATGAGGAAGGGGACAGAGTTATTCCAAGTATGTCACACACCCCGCTTCCAATATTCATGACATATGGGTTATGTCCAGTAGAGGGGACCTCCCACACATTCCCCAGAATTCGTCTCTGCAGGACGGCGAGCAAGTCAGAGTATGGCTGTGTTTCTTCCTTGCAGGTAAGCCGGGGTTACACCCAGCCAATTTGCCCCTATTTCTGCCCGGACCTTGTTTAATTAAGTCCATACTATGCCTCCCAGCCTTGGTTGTAGGTCCGGGTGAGGGTAGGCAACAACTTAGAGGTGTATCTAGGGAGCCATGCTCCCCCGTGAGACCCCATATTAAGGGGTAGGCGGTATCCAGGTTTGGTGATCCTGGTTTGGGATGACCTGTCCCGGTGGATCCCTTCCACTCTGTAGTGCGGGATTCCCCCCCTTCCGGGTCTCCCTGTTCCCCTCTACTTGGGGGGGGGGTGCTTTTCCTTCTCTCCAAAACTTCTTTTAGGATGTGTGTTGTGTGCGGGTATGTGCTTACTTCCTCACTCGTCGCGTGGTGTGTGTGGGCTTTTGGCCACATGTGGAGGCCATTTTACGGGTGGAGCTTCTTCCCCTCAGGTGGCTTGGAAAGGGGGCGGGGCCGGGCGCTCGGCGCGCTCGGCACGTTCCGCCCCCTTATTTATGGCGCCATTGCGGAGCCCAGCTATTTGCTGGGATCCGCGTCTTTCAGATGGGGGCGGGGCCAGATGCGGCTCGATCCGCGCTGGCCCGCCCTTCTTCTCCCTCTCACTCTGGAGCTCCTGGCTGGCAGGACGCCATTGATCTTCCGTGAGTGCCCTGTTGGGCCCCCTTTTTTCTGTAAATGTGCGCTGCGTGCTCCTTCTAGCGCGTTGGGGATAATGTACTGATTTGCATATCATGTGCTCAGCAGGCCATAACGCGACAGTCGGGGTCCCAGGCGTCTGGGTCCGTGCCACCAGCCTGATCTCCTACCCCACCCGTGACACTGTCATTGGCGGGGAGTCGCAATCTGATGTATGTGCTAGATTGGCCCACATCGAAAAATTGATTTCTACCTCTGCAGCCAGAAAGGCCCCAGCTAAGAGAAGACATCTGTCTCCGGCCGCGCCGGATCTGGATTTTGGTTAGTATGATTCCCTCGACTGGTCTGATTAATCCCCCGCTTGAGGAGGGGGAATTGTTTGCTGAATCCGATGCTGAGGATCAGCAGTTTTTTGATGGTGATACTGGGCAGGCGCAGGGGGATGCCGTTGATACCCCCAAAGTCCTGGCCCATTTATTTGAGGTGCTGGATATTTCTCCTCCAGCGGAGTCCCCTCCACAGAAAGGGGAATTCTTTGGGACTTCTAAGCCTCGCTTGGAGTTTCCAAATCAGAATCATTTTGAAAGCATGATTCTTAAGGAATGGGAGAGACCTAGCCGGCTCCCCGGTGTTCCTCAGGGATGGGATAGGAAGTATCCCTTTCCGGTGGACGCGGTGAAGCGCTGGTCGTCCCCTCCCGAGGTCGATGCGCCCGTTCTGGGATTGTCCAACACCTCTGTTGTACATTCTCCAGACGCCACCACTCTTAAAGATGGTGAGGACAAGCGCATTGACCAAATGGCCTGCCATGCCTTCGCTAGTGTGGGTTCAGCCTTGCAGCCTGTTTGTGCGTCTGCGCTCACGGCTGTGGCTACCAGGTCTGTGGTTAGGGACCTGTTGAGTGGTTCCCAGCTTATCCCGGCCAGTAATGAATTCCCAGCCCTTAAGCGGTGTGAATTGCTCATGTCTTTTTTTTTATCCGCCTTGGATGACACAATATGCATGTGTAGTAGAACCTTGGCATTGCTAGTGGCTATTCGCCGATTGGTCTGGTTGCGCCAATGGGCGGCTGACATTGCGGCTAAGAAATCGCTTACAGGGCTACCCTTCCTGGGTATGCGGCTGTTTGGAGATAAGTTGGATTCGGTGGCAAAAGGGGGAAAGTTACCACAACGTAAGAAGCAGCGTCGCTCCTTTCGGGGTGCAGGCTCCATTAATCCTTCCTTTCACGGTGCTAGAACAGGCAGAGGTTTTGCCTACTCTACCTTCAGAGGTGATTCCTGGAACCGAGGCTGAGGACATGCTCGTCCTGGACCTGCCTGGGGTTCCAAGCCCAAGCCCGCTGCCAAGCCAGCTCAGCAATGAGGGGGCGCCCTCACTCTTGCGGGTGGGGGGGACGGCTGCAACACTTCTTCCAGGTTTGGGCCCGGGAGGTCACAGACAAATCGATTTTGGAAGTGGTCTCTTCCGGGTACAAACTGGAGTTCGAGTACCGGCCTCTGCACAGATTCCTCCGATCTCGGGTGCCCTCGGATCCCGGGGCTGCGCAGGGGCTCCTGTGGGCAGTAAAAAATCTTCTGGACATGGAGGTCATATGCCCGGTGCCTTTCTCTGAGAGAGGCCAGGGCTATTTTTCCAACCTCTTCACAGTTCCCAAAAAGGATGGATCCATAAGACCCATTCTGGATCTGAAGCTTCTCAACAGGTTCATTCGAACCAAGAAGTTCCGCATGGAGACGTTGCGCTCAGCCATCCTTTCTCTTCGTTACCTTCATGTACCAATCTTCCCAGCACACCAGAGATTTCTCAGGTTTGTGGTGGGAGATCAGCATTTTCAGTTTGTTGCCCTCCCTTTCGGGCTGACCTCGGCACCAAGGGTGTTCACCAAGGTGCTGGCGGGCATAATGGCCCTCCTCAGAGCCAAGGGCATTCGCATTGTGCCGTATCTGGACGACCTCCTCATTACGGCATCCGCTCTCAGACAGGCGGAGCTAGACACCAGGACGGTGGTAACGACATTGGAGAGGTTCGGCTGGGTGATCAACCATCCCAAGTATTCTCTATCCCCGTCAAGGGGGATTTCGTTTGTGGGCATGAATCTGGATACCGTTCAGACCAGGGTGTTCCTACCTCAGTCGAAGGTGCAGATGGTTCAAGATCTGATACGTCTTCTCGTGTCCAACCCTCGCCCGTCTATCCAGCTAGGGATGAGACTGGTGGGATTGATGGTGGCTTCCTTCGAGGCAGTTCCCTTTGCTCAGTTCCACATGAGGTCGCTCCATCTCCATTTATTGTTGGATTGGGAGAGATGTCCGCTGTCATTGTATCAGTCATTTCTGATGTCTCCCCTGGTTTGGCAGTCTCTTCAATGGTGGCTGGAACCAAGGAATCTTCTGAGGGGCAGGTCTTTTCTGACCCCTTGTTGGGAGACGGTCACCACGGATGCCAGCCTGTCGGGCTGGGGGGGTTTCTGGAAGGAACATCAGTTCCAGGGGCTGTGGGGTCCTCGGGGCTGTGGGGTCCTCCACATCCCCATCAATGTCTTGGAGCTGAGAGCTATTCGGTTGGTGCTGTCACGCTTGACGCATCCAGGGTCTACCGGTTCTGGTTCGATCAGACAATCGGACTGCGGTCGCTTACATCAATCACCAAGGAGGGACTCGCAGCAGGAGTGCCCTCAGGGAAGTTTCTCTGATTCTTGCATGGGCGGAGAGCAATGTCTCATGCATTTCAGCGGTGTACATTCCGGGTGTGGAGAACACGGAGGCGGACTCCCTGAGTAGGGGATCCTCTCGCCGAGGGGAATGGTCGCTCAACCACAATGTGTTCCGGTCCCTCTGTCACAAGTGGGGGATTCCGGAGGTGGATCTTTTTGCCTCACGTCACAATCACAAGCTTCCTGCATTTGTGTCTCTGTCTCAGGATCCTCTGGCCCTGGCAGTGGACGCCTTGTCTCTTGCCTGGAGGGATCTGGGGTTTCTGTACCTGTTTCCCCCCTTCTCCATGGTGGGCAAAGTGGTGAGCAAGCTGGCTCTAGAGGGTGCGCCAGCAATTCTGGTGGCCCCAAGGTGGCCAAGACAGGTTTGGTTCGCAGACGTCGTGCGGCTGGCAGTAGATCAGTACAGGTTGCCCCTGTTTCCGGATCTGATCACTCAAGGTCAACTTCGTTACCCCAATTTACAAATGCTGGCTTTGACGGCGTGGCTGCTGAAACCTCCATCTTAAAGTAGGAAGGTTTGTCTGATGCTGTGATTCAGACACTTGTTAGAGCTAGGAAGAGATCTTCCTCTAACATCTACTACAGGACTTGGAGGTCCTATATTGACTGGTGTAAGGCTAGGACATTGCCTTGCAGGGTGTTTTCGATTCCTAGGATTATGGATTTTCTTCAACACGATCTGGACCTGGGGCTCCAGCTTAGTACCTTGAAAGGGCAGAAACTTCTGTTTCTGCCTTGGCGGTCTTCTTTCAAAGGTCCTTTGCTCTGCATCCCTTGGTTAGGACTTTTTTCCAGGGGGTCACTCATGTGCGGCCCCCTAGAAAGCCCTTGTTGCCCGTTTGGGATTTGAATTTGGTTCTGTCGGCCCTCCAGGGGCCTCCCTTTGAGCCGATGCAGGATGTTGCTTTTTATTTGCCTACACAAAAGATTGCCTTTTTGGTGGCTATTACCTCTGTTCGACGTGTCTCTGAGTTGGCGGCTCTTTCCATTCAAGCCCCTTACTTTGAGAGACACCAGGACAAGGTGGTTTTTCGTTTTAAGCCAGATTTCCTTCCTAAGGTGGTTTCTGCCTTCCATCTCAATCAGGATGTGGTTTTCCCTTCCTTGTGTCCTAAGCCTAGCAATGTCAAGGAGAGGATCCTGCATTCTTTGAATGTGGTTCGTTGTGTGAAGTACTATTTGGTGGCTACCTCTTCCTTTCGTAAGACGGACGCCTTGTTCGTGGTGCCCTCCGGGCCCCAGAAAGGTTTGGCGCCTGCCAAGTCTACCATTAGTAAATGGATACGTCAGGCCATTTTTGGGGCCTATACTGCCAAGGGGAGGCTTCCCCCTTTTCAGATCACTACTCATTCTACTCATGCTGTTGGGGCTTCCTGGGCTTTTCAGCATCAGGCCTCTGTTGAACAAGTTTGTAAGGCTGCTACTTGGTCTTCTGTTCATACTTTTTCCAAGTTTTATAAGGTTGATGTGCGGGCCTCAGCGGATGCTGTTTTTGGCCGCAAGGTTCTGCAAGCTGCAGTGGTTTAAATTTGTGCGTTATTGCTTTTTTTGGGATCCCCACCCATGTTGGACACTGCTATTGGATGTCCCATATGTCATGAATATTGGAAGCAGGGTGTGTGACGTACTTGGAATAATACCATTTTGTGATTACTCACCTGTAAAATGGGTATTATAACCATGTCACACACCCCGCTTCATTCCGCCTTATTGTATTCTGGATCCTTTATATGGTGAACCTTTTATTGTTGAATTTTTTGTATTTGACTCTTCCTGGTCCCCTTACTGCTTTCCTATACTGGGGAATGTGTGGGAGGTCCCAGGTATTTATGGACTGGGAGGGGCTTCTTTTTTTCCTGCCATCTCTGCAGAAGTTCGCCCTCTACTGGACATAACCCATATGTCATGAATATTGGAAGCGGGGCTTAGTCTGTCATTGTCACATGGAGTGCAACACTCATAGCTATCATGTTTGAAGCTGAGAGCGCACATCTGACTGGACCCCAGTGCAAAGACACTATTTATGGACTCTGCGGACTCACACAGCTAAAGTAACTCTAAGCTGAGCCATTATCTCTGCTTTGAACAATGTATAGCCCTTGGCTTGTGTTGTAGTCAGATCAAAATAGGCTTTCTGCAGCTCCCCAACCAGGTATGGTGACAGACCCTCCACACATTCACCTCCTAGGAGTTTTTCTCTTTCAGGAATTCTTTTAAATCATTTGAGAGAGGCTTCAACATCATCATCAGATAACATTTTTTGTAATGCACGCTGCACAGCTTTCCTCACATTACAAGTCACAGAAGGGCTGGTCTCCTTTGCCCAACTTGAGCAGTGAAAGACTCCCTCTGCACAGTAACCTGCTCCAGCAATAAGTGTTTGGTTTCCTGCTGGGCGGCTTATTGTTGTGAGATAGCCTGCAGGTGCTGCACATAAGTTTGTTGTTGCTGCAAGGTTGCCTTCTGTAGGTGTGTATTAGTTTGCTGTTGCTGCGAGTTAGCCTGCACTAGTTGCACACTTTACCCATGACATAAACAGCGTAGCATAAACAGCAACTTTTCCTTCCTTTGTATGCCATTGCCCTTAGCAACCATGATTTGCCCGCATCCTCCACCATATGTGGGCCGACTGGCATAAAACAGGCAGACACTGGCAGAGTTCTTGTGCAAACACAGGATTCTGAGGAACAGTCACGCAGTAACCGGCTTTTCAAGCAGACGCTGGCTCTCTCCAGCTTCCAGCAGAGCATTGGGGGTAGCTGCTCAGTTTGCAACTCTTTTGTCTCTCTGACATCCAACGGCTTTTCCCTTAATATCAACTTAGGTGTACACCTGAGTATTCAGTTCATCAGTTTGTGAATCCTGGACTGGAGTATGGGAGTGGATATTTCCCCCAGAATCTACAGCCACTCAGACCCAGACCCAGAAATTCAATCTATACAAACTGCGTGACAACCTAGCTGCTGCCAGCCACTAGCTTTACCAGGGACTTACTGAATTTTTTGCCCTATAAGACGCACTATTTTCCCCAAAAGTGCGTCTTATTGGGCGAATGTAAAAAATATATACTTACCTGAGGCTCGTGCTTGCGGTCCCTGCTCCGGCTCCACAGTGCGCGCTGACAGCTGACAGAGTGTCAGTGCGAACTGAACGAGGTGCAATGGCAGAGCTGGGAGCCAGAGCGGGGATGCTGTCTGCCTTCGCTCTGGCTCCCATCCCCCTTCACTGCCTCTCGGGTGTGCACTGACATCTGAGTGTTTGTGCCACCGCGCTTAACGAGATGCGGTGGAGGGGGCGGGAGCTAGAGTGGGGACAGACAGCGTCCCCACTCTGGCCCATGGCTCTGTCATTGTACCTCGTTCAGTGCGCACTGACACTCGGCTGTCAGCGCACACCGGCGCAGAAAAGCGTGGATGGGTCTCATGTAAGTATACTTTTTTTTCTTTTTCTGGGGGGTTGATGGGAAGGTCACACTGATTAGGAGGATGGGGGAATGCCACACTATCTATATGGGGAATGGGAGGGGGGAATGCCACACTGCCTATGGGAATGGGAGAGGGGATGCCACACTGCCTATATGGGGAATGGGAGGGGGGTGCCACACTGCCTATATGGGGAATGGGATGGGTAGGAATGCCACACTGCCTATATGGGGGATGGGATGGGAGGGAGTGCCACATTACCTACATAGGGAATGGAAGGGAGGAATGCCACACTGCCTATATAGGGAATGGAAGGGGGGAATGCCACACTGCATATATAGGAAATGGGAGGGGGGAATGCTACACTGCCTATACAGGGAATGGAGAATGCCACACTGCCTGTATGGGGAATGGAATGGGGGATGCCACACTGCCTATATGGGGAATGGGATGGGTGGGAATGCCGCACTGCCTATATGGGAAATGGGATGGGGGGTGCCACACTGTCTATATGGGGATTGGGATGGGGGGTGCCACACTGCCTATATGGGGAATGGGATGGGGGAATGCCACGCTGCCTACACAGGGAATGGGAGGGAAATACCACACTGCCTATATGGGGAATGGGATGGGTGGGAATGTCACACTGCCTATATGGGGAATGGGATGGGTGGGAATGCCACACTGCCTATATGGGGAATGGGATGGGTGGGAATGCCACACTGCCTATATGGGGAATAGGATGGGGTGGAATGCCACACTGCCTATGGGAATGGGATGGGTGGAATGCCATATTGCCTATAGGGAATGTGATGGGGAAATGTCACACGGCACATGAGGAAATGGATGGGGGAATGCCACACTGCCTATGAGGAATATGATGAGGGAATGCCACACTGCCTATACTGGGTTGTTTTATCACAACATTCGGTTTAGAATATTTTTTTTTTTTTCATCCTTCAAATCCTGGGTGTGTTTTATGGGGATGTGCGTCTTATAGAGTGAAAAACATGGTATGTCACTGAAAGCCTTAGCCTCAGTGGCACATATTTCCCATCCAAGAACAACCCTGCCGACTGCTTACAATATGCAATTTATATACTTGAAATAAACTGATTCTGATTCGAATGTTAACCCTTTAAGTGCCAGCCTACCTGCAGCTTTTGTCACCCTTTGTTGCCAGACTACGTTTCACTATTTTGCGCTACATATGTTCAACCTTGATTTTTTAAGGGATTTCCAGGGATTTTCCAGGAAAATTATATATTGTTTTTTTCAGCAGAGTCTGAGCTTAAACATGCAATATCTTGTTTGGCCTTTTTTTCTTTTTTAGTGTATTCTCAATACTTTTGGGTGAAATATGTGCAAAAAAAAAAAAAAAAAATTTTTTGCAATTTGTAGTGCTTTTTGTAATAAAAAATGTAAGTTTGTCAATAAAATTTTATTGCGTGTGAAACCCCAATTTCTCCCGGTTACAGTGGTACCACATATGTATTGGTAAACACTCTTTCCTGCCCAGGAGACTCCCCCAAACTGAAACAGTGCTTTAGGAGATTTTCAGATAAAATACAACTATGCTAAGCTTTCTAGGTGTACCAGGCTTGTTGACATGGGCACAGTTTTCTGGAAGTAATCCCTCAATCAATTCTTTGGTTGCACAGAGTTTCCCTAAAAAAGAATAAAAAAGAAGAATCAAAGCCACATTTTCCTAAAAAAAACTATATGCAAACAAGAAAAAACAAGTAAAATCTGAAAAAGCAACATTCCCCGAACAGAACGATACCCAACATGCATAGGTACTGTCAAGGGAAGAGTTGCCAAACACCCCAAAGTAAAGCGTGCACATAACGGTAATTGTACTTAAAATTTTTAGCTCTGCTGACAAAGTGCGCACCTTGCAATTTTTGCAACCAAAACAACCCTTTACATTTGGAATATCCCCGATAAACCATATATTCCCTGAAAGTACACATGTTAAGATTTCTAAGCGTACTGAGCTTGTTGTAGTGGGCTCATCTTTCTGGAAGTAATCCATTGAGGAATTCTTAGGTTGCACAGGGTTTCCCTAAGAAAAATTATTAAAAAGCAGAATAAAAACCATGTTTTCCTAAAATATCAATATGCAAACAAGAAAAAACAAGCTAAATCTGAAAGCGCAAGGTCCCCCGAGCAGAACAATACCCAACATGCATAGGTACTATTTACCCTTTTAATTGCCAGCCTACTTGAAGTTTTGTCACCGTCTGTTGACAGGTCATTTTCCCCATTTTGCACCATTTTTAACAGTAATTTTTGCTGGAATTTCCAGAAAAATTATATACATTTAGACAATTGTCTCCTTTATTTTAAATAAAAAATGTGTTTCATTAATGAAAACCATATTGCATGTGATGGCCCTATTTCTCCCGATTACAACGGTACCATATATGTATCGGTAGCCCCGCATTCTTGCCCCCCAAACTGAAAAAACATAGGGGTTAATAAAAAAAAAGACATATGGTCCCCCCTCCCGGGGGGGGGGGGGGGGCCCATTTTTGTTTAATTTTAAGGGTTAGGGTTAGGCTAACCCTAACCCTTAAAAATCCCCCAAAAATTTACATAGGGACAACCCCATGTTTTGGGGAATTTTTGGGGTTAGGGTTAGGCTAATGGGGGGGGGGGGCATTTTTTTTTTATTCTAAGGGTTAGGGTTAGCCTAACCCGAACCCCTAAAATTCCAAAAAAAATGGGGTTGTCCCTACGTGAGGCTCACGTAGCTGGCACTAGAAGGGTTATTGCATAGCATAGTTCAGACTTTGCAGTCATCAAATGCAGTCCCTTTGTTACTCCTACATACTTCCATTAAAAATAAAGAGAAAAAGGAGTAGAGACCAGAGATATAGAAGGTGGTTGGGGATAATGTGACATAAAATGCATTTTAAGGCTTGATCCTGTTAGGCTGCACTCAAAAAAGGATTTCCAGGGCAAGACATGCGAGAAGCTTTGGATGTTCAAATGGAAAGAGGTGATTTGGGAGGAAAAAAGGAGAAAGTGTTATGAAAAGTAAAGGTTACCTGTGAGAGGGGATCTAGAGTCAAGTTGAAGAGTGCCTTGTACATCACACATAAAACTGTATTCTTTTGTTATTGAGGCACTGTCAGCAGGGCCGGAATAAGTGTGGTGGAGGCCCCTGGGCACAAAATCTGGTGGAGGCCCCATTTACAGTATTTTTTTTACAAGTAACTGATTGGTGGTTGTCTGGCCCCCGCCTACTTACTGGAACATCAGATCGAGGGGTAGTGTAGTCACCCAGCTGGTCCAACAGGTAAAAAAGTTCCCTGCATTGAGCTGCTAGCAGCTGTGCTTAGAGACTTATGTGCAGTGACAGCTCTGCACCCATCCATCACTGTAGTGTTGCTAATGGCGGCTTTGCTGCTCTAGAATCTCTATCCTGCCCTGCGGTGGCTTTGGCTACAAGTTTGCAAAAACAAAAAAGGTTTGCCCAGGCACAGGGGCCCCCACTGCTGCCGAAAGCTTTGTTGCCGGCACTGCGGCCCATCAGACCAAAGACTGAAAAGCCTTCTGGATCAGGCCATAACCCAAAGGTTGGTGGAGGCCCCCTTTGCAGAGCAAGTGGTGGAGCCCCCGGGGCTCGAGCCCGGCCCTGACTGTCAAAAATAAGAAGCGAGTGATTAGATAAGAAGTAGAATAAAAGACTGGAGCAGAATAAAAGACTGGAGCATTGTTCATTAGCAGGCTCCTGATGAGGTCATTACAATGGTCCTCGCATCTTGAAGTTTTTAAATTGCGCAACTTTGTCTAAAATCTGAATTCCAGGCATTAAACTTTCACTGAGTTGCTGAATGTGAAAATTCACAGGACATTTGCATAATGTGTGTTTGATTAAGCTGATCTAACTGTTAATGTCTAAATGCTCTGGTTAAAAAAGAAATGAATGTCCTGGATTTTAGGGGTACACTAAGTATTTTCCGATTCAGATCCAGGGACATAAGTAAAGGAGGATATAGGGCTGCAATCGCATTGGGGCCCAGGAGGTCAGCGGGGCCCAATCATTGTTGCGCCTCCACCTTGTTCATAATATTTGTGCTCATTTGGCATCATTTAGAGAAATAAAGCACAATTTGTCTCTGCTATTTCAGTTGACCAGCTCCAATTAATTAAAAAATTAATTTAAAAATACAGATTACTTGATAGGACCCTATTTAATGTTCACACCAGTGCCCTTATTTATGAAGTGCACCATTTTCTGGTGGTTATAGCGCTAGTTTTGAAGCATCTCTTTCTTTATTGGCGCTACTATTTGGACAGAATGGAGCTGGAAGTTAACTTATTAGCTTTAATTGTTGCTCTGGGTATTGCTTAGCCTGTGTCAGCGCTTGTCTGACCGACTGCTGATTATAACAGCGCCAGTAAGTGCCACTTCTTTTAGGCACTTCACGGCGTATTTAATAATTTTTGGCATGCTGAAAATACTTGGTAGGTTTAAGTTTTGTCAGGAACAGTTAAAGAGGATGTCCCATTGTAGAAGTGTTTAAGCTCATAATCTATTGAAATACAAAGTTTTTTAAAGTTTTAAGTTTTGTCCATGTAGAATGACAGGAGCAGTTAGAGAGAAAGTCCAGCCTCTCCCCCTCACTCCTGCCCTGTCCTCCCTCTCATGGCACTGAGACAGGATGAGGTTAAAAAAATAAAACACTTTACCTGTACCCTGGGATCCAGCTTTATTGCCCTGGCGAGTTCAGCACTGGGTCCGGCCCTTTTGGCATCCCCAACCGCTCTGTGCAACCTCTGTATGACTGCCATCTGTAGTGCCAGTTTCAGCACTGGATTCCCAGGACTGGTAAGGGTTTTTTTTACCCCCCACTGTCCTGTCTCAGTGCTGGGGGGGAGTGGAATTGGACAGACTGGACTTTAAATGATTTAGCCCCAATTATTTCACATGTGTAACATATAACAATATCATTAATGTCCTCCAGCTGTTACATTTCAACTACTTAAAACATTTATTTACAAAGTGTATGTGTTGTGTGGACTAACCGTCCGGTGTAAATATGACTTGGCTTTACCGGCGCACTCGGGCACAGTCCGGCAAAGCCTTTGCGTAACTTGTGTACAATGCCGGCTTACTCCTAGTCCACCATCCTGGGAGTTAATAATGTGGTAAGGTGTGGGTAGTATGGTGTACTTGGGTAAATCAATTTGGGTCCTCCATGAAAATGACAACAGCATGTGCTGTTTTTCTAGTCATTTAGTGTCACTTTTAGTATAAAAATTAAAAGTTATGGTAAGAAATACTCAGCGGGGCCACCGTCTTTTAGGTGCTGCAAAGCATATTTATTCATTTTTGGTAAAAAGATTGTCACTGTATTATTCTCGTGCTGGTCGGGATTTCATCATTACACTTTACAGACAGACACACAAACTTTACAGTGCGTTTAAGCAGCGTTTTAGTTGCTGACCAAATTACATATTGATAAGCAAAAGAAGCCATGAAAAAACGATTTTACAAGTAAAAAATAAAATCTAGAACATCTAGGATTTGCATTTACATTATTGACCAGTCAAATGCAAGTTCTGTTCAAAAAATGTGTGTAATATTAATTATAAGCATAAAACCGTTCAGTACAGTTCTGCCCATTGTGCTCTATGGGATCTTAACCTACAGTGCAGCGGAAGCAAGAGTGAGGAATCAGACACCTCAGATGTTACAAAGCCAGCTTTCCCCTATATTTTCCAAAAAAGGCTTATGCAAATTGTTTTGTACACAACTTTAAAGAAATCAATCGTGATACTAGTTAATACTAAAAACTGGTTAAGCAATTCACCCTGAGTGAAAAAAATCCCCCTATTTTCTTAGCTATTTTTACTGGAAGGAATCAAAAACAGTGTTTGAACATATTATTCCACTTTTACAGGGATGTAAACCCTGAGCCAAGACAGATAAGCAACATAGGGGACAGCTATTAACCCCTGCACACACAAGCATTGGTGCTTCCACGGGGAGGCCGATTCATTAATAGCGCCAGGTAGCGACAGTTGAGCGACTGTAGCAGTATTTTCACAGCGTCGGTGTGCATTAATGTTGAATATTGGGTGAGGAGTCGCTATTTGACAGGTTCCGCGCTGTATGGGAGCACATGATAGCGACTGGCCATAGCGACCGGCTCCCACCATATTCATTAACAAATCACGCTCAAAAAATTCTCGCGCTGTGAAATGCATGCTTAAACCCCAGAGCGCTGGCGGTGATGGGTTAAAAGTAGTTTTTTAACCCCCAAACAACCATATTTTTGGAAACCAAAAAAAACAAGTTTTTTAAATAATTTTGTAATATGAATACATTAATATCAGACCTGTAATATCAATTCTGCACAAATTTTTTTTTTCTTGTTTTTACCTTATCTAACATGGCAGAAGTGGTCACAGAATTTTTCACATTTAAAAAAAAAAACATTAATAACAATTAATTATTAATATTTAAAGATTGTTCCATTGAAATGCATTGGAGAGCGCCAGGTAGCGAGAGGTCATACCTGTCGCTGTTCAAGGTCGGACGCTGGCGCTGTGGGGTGAGGCTGGAATAATGATGAATGAGTTGCTATATGGCGCTATCTCAGTCGCTAAGCAGGATTGGCTTGATAAATGTGTGATTGTGGTGGGGAGCCGGCGTTCTCGTGGCGGTGCCCGTCATTACCGGCCGCTCACCAGTCGCTACCTGTCGCTATTCCTTCATAAATAAGGGCCTAAGTCTAATGCAGGGGTGGAAATACGTTCACGTCTCAATGCTAAAAAAAGATGATCATAAAGAATTAAATTCCAGGTGCTGGCCTACAGGGAAGTGGCTAATTCTTAATAGCCACAACAGCTTTAATCAGCAGTACACCAGGATGATCTCTCTGCATTGCAGGTAAGCAAACAATGATACATTTTTACACTTGGAAATCCCTTTAAACCTTTAATTGTAAAGCACGTAACTCTCACGTAGTTGCCTCTCCTTCTGTTAATCAAGCATGTGAGAGTTACATGGCTTGCCTGGCTTTCTCCCCTGCTAGCGGCCACAAAAAAACACTCACCTGACCAGTGTCCCGCCGGGTCCCCCCTTCAACCCCCCTACCCCCTCATTCTCTACCATGGTGAGGAGAGGGCCTGAAACAAGTCCTCAAGTCCTCCACTTCCCCTGTCATCGCTGCTAGCCCTGCCTTTTGTGGGCGAAGCAGATGACATCATCCAAGACGTCATCTGGCACCCACCTCAAGACACTCAGTAGTACCGGGTGATCGCTGGAGGGAGGTTGGAGGGGTAGGGGCTGTGATCCCCTGCCTCCCCAGCCCCCCTCCAGTGGTCACCCGGCATCATTCATCGGAGCTCCGTGGGACAGGATCAACGCAGGACACATAATTGGAGGTGAATGTTAAAAAAAAATGTTTTTTACAGTATTACACTAGTCCTATTTTTGCTTTCCTTTACATGTACTTTGTGGATCTACTGTGGGTTTATCATACCCTGATTATGAGCACTTTGCTGGACATTTAAAGAGCAGCAGTCTGACTTTCTAGTTGGTGCCATTTTCACATAATTGTATCGGCCATTATTGCTGCTATCTGGAGTAAGTTCTGGATCCTATATTTGCTGCTATTTTATATAGCCTTATGAGCTATTCTTTTGCCGTCATCTGGTAAGAAGCTTTGCACTACCAGGTGTTGGGAGCACGCTAAGAAAGCTGGCACATGCATTTTAGGATACCTCAGCTATTGGACTTTATTTAATTGTGTTTAAGCTCTGTGTTTTTCTAAACTGTTTTATTTTATGAAGATCGGGACTCTTTTACATGTTGAGCTGTTTCATATCAAAAACTTCAATTGTTTTTCTATCACTTTATACAAGTTTATTGGATTGTTAATTATTAGTGTGCACCTTTTATATGTGTTTCTGTTTTAAACTTATATACATACTTCTAATGACTTCTAATGGATTGATGATGTCTTATTTTTGTCTGACTGATGCTCTGCTTTAAAAACTGCAGTGAAGGAAAAGGCCTCAATCTGAGTCTGAGGGACAAACCAGCTTTCTTGGCCTATGTTCCTCTTTTTTCATTTAACCCAAGAGGGTCAGTCATACATTTCTATTGCTTATGCTGAAAGAAAACCATTTTCTATGGTTCACCTGGGACGCAGAAATTACTATTTGCTGAGGGAGGTATTTTCCTTTGTCGTGTCATTGTTTAGTTGGAAAAGCATTTTTCACTTTCTTGCCAAACTTTATAATGAATAAAACATTTCTATTAA
Organism: Gastrophryne carolinensis; assembly: GCA_027917425.1. Lineage (NCBI taxonomy): Eukaryota > Metazoa > Chordata > Amphibia > Anura > Microhylidae > Gastrophryne > Gastrophryne carolinensis. The sequence continues at coordinate 269,485,001 of CM051239.1, read as the reverse complement.
TCTTGAACATTACTGAAAAGCGGCCTGTGTCCTGTGAATCATTTGAAATAGCTCTGGCAAAGGGCAAAGTACTTTTATACAATGCCTCACCAACTTTACCAAATTTCTGTTGCCAAAAGTCTGATCTAAATCTGATCTAAATCTAACAAAATAAGTGTACATTATACATGATATTAATAATAATAGTAATGTTGCATTGTCTTTAGTATTTTACCATATAAAAAAACTTGACCATTTTACTTAAAATTAATCAAATCCATACCCCTATGCTAACTCATCCTGCTCCTCTCCTCTCTAAATTGAACTTGTTGATTATGCTGATTACTATACATATACTATATTTCTCTCAAAGTGAGGGGAGGGAAGAGGAGAGGACCACACTCTCCACTAAGTGCTATGGAATAAGTGGCACCACCTTACAGGAGTATATAAAATATATCAATTTATTGCATAATAACTACAGATTAAAACCACATATAAACAAACACATTCACATATACAAACATGACATAACACCACAAGAGGGCGCCAGGGGTCTCATATATTAAACATAATACTAGTGAATAAATTCATTCCAGAAAAGGTATTCCTTCAAAAACATCTATATTAAAATAAATTAATCTCTCTATACAATCATGTGCAAATTAGTGCAAAATATGTGCAAAGTACAAACAGGATATAACTCAATAATGGACCTATCATAAGGTAAGTGAAATCCTAACCGGGTACAAACCAACGCACCAGGGTAGGCCAAGAGAGAAAGAGCAAAGAGGGTGCATACAAATCGACCACAGGCGCCCCCACAAACCGTCGCCAACGCGTATCGTGGTGTCACCACACCACTTCCTCAGGGAAATGTGCTCATAGGGGGTCCATCCCCACACTTTTAAAGGGTCAACAGGGCCACCTCCGGTCGCTCAAGGACCAATAGGAGCCCAGACAATATCACAGCTGTGGAGGAACTCCCCCTGGTTACCCAGCAGCCCGCCCTGTAAACATCCAAATCCCTGTGTCCCTGTATTGGGTGCACCTGTGTTTAATGATGGCGTCCAATTGTTCGCATGGCCAGGTATGTGGCAGACAGCAAAGCCGCGTGCGCACACTCCGGCCGGAAGTGTGCGGCGCGTCAGTCCCGCCCTCATTGCCAGGCAACGGCCACCGGCAAAAGCCGTGTGACGGTCGCCAATAATAACAATATAACGGATGGTATAGAGGCCGCGGGCAACACACATGCACCCCGTGTGCCAAGTGATGAAAAATCGCCAAGTCAAGAAACATAGTTACAGGCGCGCGCAGGCGCATAATGAGGGACACAGGGGGCCAGCAGTGTGAATGGAGCATGCGCGATGTGCCTGTTCCAAGGCTGAAGGACAGAGGGGGCGGTATTATAACCACGGTAACCAGAAGAGCATATCACTGGCGGAGAATCTCTGTTCAGCAACCCGGCAGATGACAGCGCGTTTAAAGCCATATTAAAAAGCGCTGACAGGTGCGGGATAAGTGGATCTGGGTCCCCCATGAGCACAAGGACGGTTGTTTAGACAACATATATGGCACATGTAATAAAAAACATCCAAAGTAGTCTATTACTATATCCATAAAGCATACCTAAATTATACAGAAACGGTATATATACACAGATTCACAATATAAAGCATACATTAAGAGATGAATGTAAGACCGCTTACATTCATCTCTTAATGTATGCTTTATATTGTGAATCTGTGTATATATACCGTTTCTGTATACCGTTCATGGGGGACCCAGATCCACTTATCCCGCACCTGTCAGCGCAGATTCTCCGCCAGTGATATGCTCTGCTGGTTACCGTGGTTATAATACCGCCCCCTCTGTCCTTCAGCCTTGGAACAGGCACATCGCGCATGCTCCATTCACACTGCTGGCCCCCTGTGTCCCTCATTATGCGCCTGCGCGCGCCTGTAACTATGTTTCTTGATTTGGCGATTTTTCATCACTTGGCACACGGGGTGCATGTGTGTTGCCCGCGGCCTCTATACCATCCGTTATATTGTTATTATTGGATTTTGCTGGTGGCCGTTGCCTGGCAACGAGGGCGGGACTGACACGCCGCACACTTCCGGCCGGAGTGTGCGCACGCGGCTTTGCTGTCTGCCACATACCTGGCCATGCGAACAATTGGACGCCATCATTAAACACAGGTGCACCCAATACAGGGACACAGGGATTTGGATGTTTACAGGGCGGGCTGCTGGGTAACCAGGGGGAGATCCTCCACAGCTGTGATATTGTCTGGGCTCCTATTGGTCCTTGAGCGACCGGAGGTGGCCCTGTTGACCCTTTAAAAGTGTGGGGATGGACCCCCTATGAGCACATTGCCCTGAGGAAGTGGTGTGGTGACACCACGATACGCGTTGGCGACGGTTTGTGGGGGCGCCTGTGGTCGATTTGTATGCACCCTCTTTGCTCTTTCTCTCTTGGCCTACCCTGGTGCGTTGGTTTGTACCCGGTTAGGATTTCACTTACCTTATGATAGGTCCATTATTGAGTTATATCCTGTTTGTACTTTGCACATATTTTGCACTAATTTGCACATGATTGTATAGAGAGATTAATTTATTTTAATATAGATGTTTTTGAAGGAATACCTTTTCTGGAATGAATTTATTCACTAGTATTATGTTTAATATATGAGACCCCTGGCGCCCTCTGGTGGTGTTATGTCATGTTTGTATATGTGAATGTGTTTGTTTATATGTGGTTTTAATCTGTAGTTATTATGCAATAAATTGATATATTTTATATACTCCTGTAAGGTGGTGCCACTTATTCCATAGCACTTAGTGGAGAGTGTGGTCCTCTCCTCTTCCCTCCCCTCGCTTTGTGTATTTTGTGCTTGGGTTGTTGTGCACACCATTACCCATTAGTATATACCTTTGGTTTAACAAACTGGTGCTGCCCACTCTTTGTGTTTGTATATACTATATTTCTCTCTTTTAGATATTACATAGACTAAGACAGAAATGTCCTGCCAAATAAAAAAATGTTTGCTGATAGCAGGGGTGCATTGTCTTATTGTCACACTTCAGGGAGTTGCAATAAAAGGCAGAGAAAATGCAAACCATTTACTGCAGAAGAACTGGAAGCTTAAAGATATATTTTGTATAAGGTTTTATGTGTGCAGATGTGAGCAGATGTAGACAGAGGTAACGTGGCCCCACCCCCATTATGAAGAAAATGGGTGTTGGTGGGGGGCCTCTTTAAGAAGAGCAGAGGTGAGGCAGGGGGGTGAGGTCAGGTGGAAAGAAGTGGGGAGGGGTAAGTTGCAAAAAGAGTATGGAGTTGGCTGAAATTCAGTGGGAAGAAGTGAGATCAGTACAGGTAAAGTGAACAGAGATGAGGTGGAAACAAGTTGGCAGAGGAATGGTGGGAAGTAATAAGCAGGGATCAGGCAGAAGTAATTCGGAAGGTGAGAAGCAGTGGGGGGAGATCATGAAACAAGTAGAGGTAAAGTGAGCAGAACCAGTAAGAGGTGAGTAGAGGTGGGCCGAGGTAAGCAGAGGTGAGGTGGGAGGAGCTGAGCAGAAGTGAGAAGGGGTGAGATGAACAGAGATGAAGTCGGCTGAGGTGAGGCTGCAAGAATTGTGCTGAGTAGAGGTGGGTCAGGAAGGTGAGGGGAAACTAAGTGGACAGAGGTGGGGCAGAAATGGACTGGGAGGTTGGCTGTCTGTGGGAAGTGGTGAGATGAGTAGAGGTGAGGCATGCAGAGGAAGGCAGAGGCAAGCGAAGGTGAGGTGGGTAAAGGTAGGCAGAGGTGCTGGGAGCACAAATGATAGCATGCAGCCCTTGGACAGCAGGTTGTTCACCCTTGGTTGGGTCTGGCAAGTTCGGCATTGAAAAGTGAAATCAATGGGAACCCGAACGTAGGTGGCACAGAGTATGCATTAGGAAATGCTGCTGTAACAATTACCTTAGCACCACTGCCCATGAGTGAGGACACTCCTAGTGGCAGCTAGCAGTGCTGGCACTAGGAGTCTCCTCACTCATTGGGAGGGGCGGCTATCTTTCTGTGGCCCCGGTCTGGGACCATTTCAACATGATGTCCCCGCTGACCAGAGACCTTGAATTGGAGCTCAGGTGAGTTACAGCAGCTTCCTGCTGCTGCTGCACCCTTAGGTGAAGCAGGCCATCAACCAGCTTTTCAGTGTTTCGGCCGGACGCCAAACTCGAACACGGATTTGGAAACTATCCAGGAATCGACTGGAGACATGGTTCAGCTTCCACTACAAGGGGGAGAGCATTCCTCAGCTTGCTACAAGATAATTATATGAATCAGTTCGTGGAGGCACCTACTAGGGGTGATTCTATTCTATATCTTGTAATATCAAATAATGATGACTGATGGGGGCAGTAACAGTCCGTGAAAATCTTGGTAACAGTGACCACAATATAATTGTATTTAACATAAACTGCAAGAAAGATTTTCTTCCTGGGAAGGCAAAAACATTACATTTTAGAAAGGCCAACTTCCCCAGGCTCAGAGCTGTACTCAAGGACATAGACTGGGAGCATCTGTTCAGGAATAAGGATACAGATGCCAAATGGGAGTGCTTTAAATCAATTGTGAGCAGCAAGATTGCAAAATGTATTCCTACGGGTAACAAATATAAGCGGCTAAAGTTAAACCCCTCATGGCTGACACCTGTGGTTAAAAGGGCAATAAAGAACAAAAAAAGGGCATTTAAACATTACAAGGCTGAACTCTCAGCTGTAACACTTGAGAAGTATAAACTAGTAAATAAAGTGTGTAAGAAAGAAATAAGGTTGGCAAAAGCACAAAATGAACGAGATGTGGCCAAAGAAAGCAAAACAAACCCTAAACGATTTTTCAAATATATTAATTCGAAGAAAAGTAAATCAGAACAGGTAGGTGCCCTAATTAATGATAATGGGGAAATGGTCACTGGGGATGAGGATAAGGCAGAGCTGTTAAATGGATTCTTTAGCTCTGTGTACACAAGAGAAGCGCAAGGAGCCAACACAGGAGATGCCACTGATAGTAATAGCCCAAGTATAATAATTAACAAGCTAAACGTGGAAATCATCCAAGAAAAACTAAATAATTTAAATGTGAATAAGACTGGAGGACCAGATGGACTTCACCCAAGAGTTCTCAAAGAACTCAGTTCCGTTATCTCGTCACCTCTGTTGTTGATCTTTAAAGACTCACTAGCAACTGGTATAGTGCCAAGGGACTGGCGCAGGGCAAATGTGGTGCCCATTTTTAAAAAGGGCTCTAGGTCTTCTCCGGGCAATTACAGACCTGTTAGCTTAACATCCATTGTGGGGAAATTGCTTGAGGGACTATTAAGGGACAACATACACGAATATATAACTATCCATAATATTATAAGTGACAACCAACACGGTTTTACTAAGGACAGAAGCTGCCAAACTAACCTGATTGGCTTCTATGAGGAGGTGAGTAGAAGCCTGGACAGAAGGGCGGCTGTGGATATAGTTTTTCTGGATTTTGCAAAAGCATTTGACACCGTCCCTCATAGACGCTTATTGGGGAAATTGAGATCTTCAGGATTAGAAAACGCAGTTTGTAACTGGATTGAAAACTGGCTGAAGGATCGTGTGCAGAGAGTTGTGGTTAATGATACCTACTCTGAATGGTTACCAGTTGTAAGCGGTGTACCCCAGGGTTCAGTGCTGGGCCCTCTATTATTCAACTTGTTTATAAACGACATAGAAGATGGAATTAAAAGCACTGTCTCTATTTTTGCAGATGACACAAAGATATGTAGCACAGTGCAGTCTATTGAAGATGTTCACAAGCTTCAGGCTGACTTGGACACATTGAGTGTCTGGGCATCCACTTGGCAAATGAAGTTCAATGTGGAAAAATGTAAAGTCATGCACTTGGGGTCTAATAACCCGAAGGCCACATATGTCCTCGGGGGAGTAAAACTGGGAGAGTCACTTGCTGAGAAGGATCTGGGGGTACTAGTAGATCACAGACTAAATAACAGCATGCAATGCCAAGCAGCTGCTTCCAAGGCCACCAAGATACTATCGTGCATTAAAAGAGGCATGGAATCACGGGATAGAGATGTAATTTTGCCTCTTTACAAGGCACTGGTGCGCCCTCACCTGGAATATGCCGTCCAGTTCTGGGCGCCCATTCATAGAAAGGACGCTCTGACTCTGGAAAGGGTGCAAAGGAGAGCCACCAAACTAATAAAGGGAATGAAAGATCTTAGTTATGAGGAAAGATTACGAGAATTAAATCTGTTTAGTCTTGAGAGGAGGCGATTGAGGGGGGACATGATTAACTTGTATAAATATATAAATGGACCATACAAAAAATATGGGGGAACACTATTTCACGTAAAATCCTCTCTAAGGACAAGGGGGCACTGCCTTCGACTGGAAAAAAAGAAATTTAGTCTCCGGAGGCGACAATCGTTTTTTACCATAAGAACTATAAATCTATGGAATAGCCTCCCACAGAAGCTTGTTACAGCATCGACCGCTGACAGTTTCAAAAAAGGATTAGATGCTTATTTTGAAGAAAATAACATTAACAGTTACTATTAGTGGTTATCAATAAAAAAATAAATAAAGACAAACAATAAAATAAATAGCTTCCCCTATGAAATAAAAAATAACTTCCCCGACCCCAACACCCTTGGTTGAACTTGATGGACATATGTCTTTTTTCAACCATATTAACTATGTAACTATGTAACTATGAAACCCGAACTCACAAAGTTCAGTATGAACCCAAACTTTGTGGTTCAGGTTCACCCATTACTACTTGCGGACTGAAGCACTTTACACACTGAACCCAGTACATAATTTGAGCTCCTTTTCTGGACAGAGAGTGATACACTGCACCTGCAGGCTCAGCCAGGGGCAGGAGGATATTGTTACATTGTTTTGTTCTACCCTGTGTACTGTACTCATTCCTGGTCACTGGAAGACTTGCTCCATGCTCCAGCCTATTCCCTGTAGGCCTTCACATCTCAGCAGGTGGCTGCTGGGATTTCTTGCCTTTCCAGAACTAGTAGACTTCCATTGTCCCAGGAGGCTGTTAGGTGCTCCTCCTCCATGCCCTTGGTCAGCGGGCTTTCATTAATCCATGGGGGCTGTTCAGATATGGTTCTATGCCTTGTCTTGCAGTGCAAATAGCTTGGGTCCCCATTTGCATCCTAGTTCTAGCTTCTAATTTATTAGTATCCCTAGATTAAGGCTGTGTTTATTGTTTGCAAATATGTACAGGTATTGTTGCATTGCTTTTCTTTCGTGCCTGGAGTAAGGCCCTGAATTTCTCTATGAATCATCATTCAAATATATTATATATTCTTGCCCCACCCTTCCCTTGGTGGTGAGTCCTGCTGTGGAGCTCCCAGTGACACCCTCCCACCCAGGATATTTGAAAGAAAATTCACATATCTCAGTGATAAGTTAAAAGCACAGGGCCTAACTGTGTACTGTGTAACTGTGTATTGTGTGATGAATTCTCCAAATGTATTTGAAAAACCCTCTAAGTAATATTATCTGTGGGTTACCAGATAACCACAGAGACCAATTCTACCCCAATAGAATGTGCCGCACACCATAAAATACTAAATGAATTTGTAATCCTTTATTTATTAATTAATTAATTAAATAGACCCAAGTTCTACCAGACAAACATATAAAACATACATTTAAAAAACATGAGTAAAAAGCCCCAAATAATTGGGGCAGGACGGATATCTAATAGTTAATATTATTCCAGGAGTAATATAATGTTCCCTCACACAATACAATTCATGCAATTAAATAATATAAAAAGGATACAAACAGTGAAAATGTGAACAATAATGTCAATTAATATTTACACAATACACACTCCAAATACAGCTATAAGAACAACTACCTATTCATATATGTGCTAAATCCCCATAGAAAGTGACTAGTGCAGTAAAGTGTCAAGTGCTAATTGGCTATTCCATGCCACAAGGTGCTATAAGAAATGCAGTGCCTAATTGTCTATTAAAGATACATGAATTTTTAAGGTAAACCGGGAACTAATAAACAATATAATTTTAGTACATCACTGGATAATGAGAGCCGTCCCGCAGAGCACACCCACGACGCGTTGCGTGGTGATCCCCTCACCACTTCATCAGGGTGATTGTGTGTCCCTCACACCCACCTTATAAACCCCCGGTCTCGAATGACGTCCATTCCTGGCGGAGGAGTGGCCGCACGGGACTGCGCGCCCCGTCCGAGTTACCCAACGCTCGCAGGGGCTACGCCGCACCTACTTCCTGCTTCCTCCGGGTTGGACCGCATGACCCGGAGGAGACGCAGGGCCGGCTCTCCCCTGCAGTAGGAGGTGCACACATGCCGCGACGTCATACACGTTATACATTTACATTACACATTATTTGAAAAACCCACCCTAATGATTTAAGGGGGATTCTGCTTTCACTCTAAAAGTCCATTATTTGAAATTTACCTCTTATAATTTTACTTTTTTAACTAGCACAATGTTCCTCAGATGTACTGTTGTCTTATGCACATTATGAGTAGGTGCATTTGGTTGCTTTATTTGTTTCCATAAACCAGAACATAAATCACCATTTTTTTTACAGACTTAAAGGGCCATTCCAGCCCCTTCCTGCAATAAAAAAAACATACCCCCCCACCCTGCTCTTCCAGTTATGTATTTTTTTGGGGGAGCAGGAGTGGCCTTTTAAACAGTGTTTAGATTTCAGGCCCAACTAATATCTAGCATATGCACTTTGTGAACATGTTTCAGTTTTTAAATAGATGGGAGTCCATGTTTAATCATTCTTGCTGGTAACTGACATTGGTAGACATTTATATTAACTAAATATTATGGTGATATTTGTGATTTTAAAATGCTGTTTTGCAGAGCATTACTCAACCAAAAGGTTGCTGAACTGTCTAGCATTAAACAAATGAACTTAATGTGAGTGAGTAGGTGAGGTTTAGATTCCTACCACACCACCTTAGGCAAAAAATGACCTTTTTCAACTTTGTTTGTGATTACCTGTAGTGTTAAACGCTAGCAAAAATAATTACACATAGAATGCAAGGTTTTAGTTAATTGAGAAAAAAAACATCCTTCCCATTCTTCCTACCCTAAAATGTAAACAAAAATTCTCCCTGTGCTTTAACAATTCCCTGCATTCCCGGCAAAACTGTATAGCAGGGAATATTGTAGAACTATGTACATTTGTGTCTAAAACTTGAAAATAGCTGTCAACAGGCTGATATTAAGAAAACATAAAAATGCTTCTTAATGAAAGTGAAACCCGATCACGGAGGTAATGTCAGAGGAAATGTATTCAATACCTCGCAAGACTTGGTGGTCAGAAATGAAGTCTCCAGTGTGTAATTAAGCATACAACAAATGCAAATTGCAGGAAAGTTCAAAAAGGGAAAAATGTGCTCTAGCCTCAAATCTGCCTTTTTTTTTACAGATGTGGTCTAAATTTATACCTTACGAAGAAATCTTTAAGGAAATAGGGTCTGTCATTTGGAACTTATTTTCTCAGCTCTTGCACGCTCACATGACATTACAGAAATTAGACTGTTGTTTTGATGATAGCATTGGGTCATGGCTGATCAAACAAAACCAAATTGTTATACCCATGTGGTCTACACTACATTAGGACCTAATCATTAAATCCAGGTTAGTTGCTGCTCAGTCTCTAGCATAAATGTTTTTCTTCTGTAATAGACTTTTTGTGTAGGCCCTGTTGTTTTCTCGTGCCTTCTTGTAAAACATGGCAACTAACAACTGCAACACTGTTTATTTAAATACAGATTATGAAGTGTTATGGGAAATTGATATTTAGTATTAAAAATAATCCAATTATGTCCCAAAAAAACCCGCTCTAGCATAAATGTTTTTCTTCTGTAATAGACTTTTTGTATAGGACCGTCTATTTTCTTGTGCCTTTTATAAAAATGAGGTGGCTAATAACGGCAAAATGATTAATGATCTGCATATTAGATTAGTTAAGTTAATATTTTTATATTATATTTGAAGTGGTTCTAAGGTGTCCAACAAAAAAAACCTTCCTATTTCTTCCACCCAGCTAGCCCTGATTACCATAGATAACATATATATATAGTATATACTGATCTGGAAGGTATTGGAGTCCTCTTTTACACCAGCAGTGGTTCAGTCATGGAAATGCAAGTAGCTGCAGGGGTTGGGTGATGAAAATGTCGATCAAGGTCTTACCTGATGGGCTAACAAGGGGCTATGAAAAGGACTCCAGCAACTGCCAAATAAGTATAATTTTTTTTCTATAGCGTGGGGTTCGAGGGGTCTAGAGTGAAAGTATAGAATCACTTTAAAGGACATATGTGGCCATTATAGAGACTGAACTCACTTTACTGCCTAAATAGCATCTCCAGTGCACTATTGTCTACAAAAAGGTTCATATTCCTTTGTGTTTTCCTTTTTCAAACCACTAAGCAATCCCTTGGCCAGCTTACCAAGAGGAACCAACCCCCAATTTTCACTCTTTTAGATTTTACTCTGGGATTTCACACATCAGGACATCTCAAATGTGTTTGGTTAAAATTGTCCCTTCTACCCCAATAGATTATTCATACCAGGGTACAGCTGTATTTAAGGGAAAGATGATTACACCTAAGTATGCAAAGCCATTAACAAGTTGTTCTATTACATATTCAAATGTGGCCTGTAACCATGAGCACTTTTATTTTATCCAGCTCATTTTGGATCATTCTGCACCCTGCTTTAAAATGGCCAGGTTTTTGTCCCTTTAGTACCATAGAATATCCAACAATTGCCTAATTATGCCCCCATCTTTCTTTTATTTTGTACAGTAGCTCACTTTGCTTTCTGTTTAGTTGTGGCTCTTTTCTCTGTATAACTCTCCTTTAAAAAAACACATTCTATGTTACTTTAGAATGGGGAGCTATGAACAGTGGTCAGAAGCTCAACCTCATCTCTGGGGGTTAACTACTAAAGTGCTGAGAAATATATACAGAGAGAAAATGAGTTAGGTAGCTAAGCAGTAAAAAATTGTAGCATATCTATTTTACTATTTCTCTTTTTTTGATTTGGAAAAGCATCTTGAGACAGCATATACGCAAGGGGTTTCTTGATGTCATCACATAGGTACATATCACAACTCATCTCTTAAAGTGGACCAACACCCACGGGTGATCGGCCCGGGAATCTATAAGATTCCCGGGCCGATCACCCCCCACCCCGCGGGACATCCGAGATCGGGATGTCCCGCGGGGTGAAACCCCCCCCAAACACCCCAACTCACCTACCTTATCTTCGGCGGCGGCCGGCCGCCGCCGCCTCCCTCGCGCCCCTGTAGGCGTGCGCGCCTCCGCGCCGGCCGTCTGCGAATGGCCGGCGCGGGGGCGCGCGCGTTCAAAGTGACGCGAGGGAGGCGGCGGCCGCCGCCGCCGCTTAGGCGTTCAAGATCTTCCCTTGTACGCCGGCGCTGGGAGCGGGGAGAGGTGAGTTGTTCGGGGGGTTCGGAGGGGGTTTCACACAGCGGGGCACCCCGATCGGGGGTGCCCCACCGAAGTGGACCAAGACCCAGGATAGTCAAAATCCTGGGTGTTGGTCCACTTTAAAATGAGCAAAACAGTCAATTTAAGGTGAACTGCATGAAAAGGTTATATAATCAGGATCATGGTTTATCTGTAGTGATAAATCAAAGCAATGTGCACTATGATATTTCACCAGTCATCAAAACAAAGAAAACTATTTTGAAATTCACATTTTAGAAAGAGAATTGGGCTGTTTCAAAAGAGGTGTGAAATAAACCATCACCATCTTTGTTCCTATAATGTTTGCCTTTCTGCACATGACTAGTGTAAACCAATTGGGTTCAGCAGCCCATTTTACACAGAGGGAATCCGAAATAAGGATGTTTTTTAAGATGACATTTGAATGATTGCTAATATTATGAACATGTTAATGTCATGTAAATAGCTAATTTAGGTTATATAAAATGTTTTTCATTTTCTGTGTAATAGTTGTGACAGATATTTTCTTTAATAGATTTAAGATACTCAGTATTCAGTATTTCCTGGCTACCACTGAATGAATTAGCTGGACTTCATTGATAGCAATAAATGGGACCCAGATGTGGCACTTTGACAATGCTGACACTGAAGAATCTTCTCTGTAGTAGTGCTACATATACTAGAGCGACTAGTCAAGTCCCGGCTACTGCAGATGTCTGTAGCCAGCAGCAGGTGCATTTCTAAGGCTTAAAACAGAGGTATAATATCAAGCACTAAACTCTAACGTCATATTAAAAAGACTTAGTGCAGACTAGCCACTTAATCTTCATGGGCTTACACTTTACAGCAATTTTCCTGTCCTGAGTGGTTTTGGAGTTGCCTTAATGGGCATGATTTATGCCCTTATAATGTCAAGAATAAGTAATCCCATGTTTCCATTTCATACTTTATGAATTAAAAGCAACAAGATGTATTGCTGCCTTTTTATCTCCTTAAATGTTATACCAAATATGCCTTTCTGCTTTTATAATATGTGACATTTTAGAACCTTAATTGCTTGCAGTCCTTTTACATTTGCATAGTTGCAGTTAATTACAGAATAATTTTAGCCAAAGTTTATATATATACTACTCATGAATGAAATCCTCCCCCTTCAGCTTATGGCTTTGGTGCCTCCACTCCTCTGGTCTCTGCTGAGTTCTTCAATTCACTAACAGAGTTTTCATAGTGCAAGAGCTTCATGGAGCCTGTTACTGACCCATGTGGAATAGGTTGGTGACAGGCAACACTTTGTATATTAACATTAAAGCAGAACATAACTCATCCCAAATTGGGATTCCCCACTGTGTAAAACCCCCTGGGACTCCTATAAACACTCACCTTTTCCTCCTTCAATGTCGCATGCGCGGGCTCTCGCCCAATGAGTGCCATCTGCCTTGACATTTGGCTCTTATTGTTGTGCTGCCGCATCCCCTACATCCCAAATTCAGGATGCCCCAGGGGAAAGGAACAAAACCCAGGAAAATCAAATTCCTGAGTTTTGTTCCACATTAAGCTGACCTCAGGTCATACAGATATTATCACTAATGATTTTTTGCACAGTGACTTTCTAAGAAAAACTGGGGTAATTGAAAGTATCAGATATGGTAGAAGCCTAAACATCAGAGTCAGTTTATTGTCTGCCAAGTACATTACATAAAAGGAAATGTATTTGACACATAGCAGTGGTCACCATTTATGTGAAAAGGAGGAGGAGATGAATGGGAAAATAAGGATAAAGTTGAAAAGGGTGGAACATTCTTTTATGAACTTTTTTGTAATGTAAACTATTGTTCAATGCAACTTATTGTAATTGTAATAATATACACTATGAACATTAATATCAGTGACTAACAGAACATTAATATGAGTGGCTTCCATCAGGTCTAAACTTCCAGTGGCTAACAGCAACCAGAGGCCTAGAGTCTTAAAAAAACAAATATATTTAATACCTTGATGGCATGTGGGAAGAAGCTGTTCGCCTAGAGGTCCTGCTGTGATGGGCTCTAACTGGCTACTCCCTCCCTTATTGCTGAAGCAGGGCTAGGGTAAAAAAAGGAAAGAAAATTATTTGCACCCTGAATCCAGTGGGGAAGTCGGGCAGTGCCACAAATTCCACACAATGTTCACCACCATCTTACTGAAGTCCAGGAAGGCTGCAGGGTGCTGGTACCCTGGTTGTGAAGGGTCTTTCATAATGCTTTGAACTCATTTGATAACCCTACTGCTGTAAAGGGAGTCTATAGATGGCAAGTGTGAGTCCATGATTTTGCTGGCAATTCTTATTATCCTCCGTGTTCTATGTTTTTTTCTAGAGGTCGTGTTGCAATACCAGACAGTGATACACATAGGACAGTCTCTATGGAGGAGGGATAAAACTTATGCAGGGTTTTTTTGGGATTTTTCATCTGTCCTCAAAAGAACATCCTCTGCTGGGCTTTTTCCCTAAAATTTGCTTAATGATTTTTCCATTGACATTTGGTTGTTAAGGTGACACCCAAGATGCTTTCCTCCACTTTTTTTACCTCCTCACTTGTCTTGCACAAAATGCACTGTATATACTGAACAATTATGGTCAAGATATTTGGTAAATATTTTATGTTAATTAGCACCTGTAAACATTAGGGGGTTGTCCAAAAGATGTAAAGAGGCGAGGCTTGATTTAGAAGTGGCTTACAGATACTTGGGCACTGAGTTTACAGAGTCCTTTTAAGTGCACATTAAAGTGCAATAAAGATACTATAAAAATATTCTGCATCAGATTGGGTTTTTTAAGCATCTGTAATTAATTGCTGCCTATGGAATATCAAGAAATAGATGGTGTGGCTAGCAAAGGGAGGATTTGAAAATCTCTTTTTTCTGGATACTCTATATTTACTTTGGGGTTTATTCATCAAGGGATAGTGGCAGGTATTGCCTTGTAAGCGGCAGGCAGCGTCTGGTGAACACTGGGCGCTGTACGCAATACCACATTTATGAAGTCGATTCTGGTGAGCTCCTCTAACAGCGCTATGTAGAGTATGATTCATCATTACAGGCAGCTCAGCATATAGCGCCGGCACTCCGGCTTGCAGAGTTCCAGGTATTACCTGTCGCCACCTGTCGCTCTCCCATACATTTCAATGGACATTCCTTTTCTTCTGTTTAAACAGGGTTTTTTTGTTTTCATTGTTTTTTTTTCTCTTTCAAATAATTGTGTCACCTCTCCTGGCCTAGAAAGAGTCATTTTTGTAAACTTTTTATATTTTTTATATAAATATGCAGAATTGTCATTACAGGTCTGGCATTAAAGTATTAATGTCACAATGTTACAACAATGTAATTCCATGTGTTTTCGCTTTGTTACTGGTGGATATGTGTTCAAAAACAGACTTTAATCACACAGCGTCTGCCGCTCTATGCTATAGCGACCAGATCCAGAGCACTGATGCTGTGTGTGTGTGTTTTTTGTTGAATATGGTGTGAGTTGCTGAGAGTTGGCGCTACCTTTCGCTTCCTGCAACACTGTACTGGTGTTAGAACGCCCAACATACATCTCATTCATCAATGCCAGCCAGGTTACTACAGCGACTCAGGAGCTCTGTTACAGCGCCCGATAGCCCATCACAGTGTATACTAGTGGTCGCTCTATGAGCCTCTGTACATACACTCATCTGCCAATACCTGGTGCTAGTCATAAATCAGCCTGCCCGTTGCACTTTCTGTTGTATTGGGTGGGAAAGGATCTTCAGACTCCCCCATCTTATGGATTACCCACATACATTTTTCATATGCAATTATCAGAGAGGTCTTTGTATTGTAGCCACTTTACAAATCTTTCACACTCACTGTCAAGGGAGTACCTCTGCATGTTTATTTTAAATGTTGATTGTCATGTATGTGTATTTTTATATGCATAAAATGTGATCTATATATTTTCTATACATTTATTGCGATTTATGGTGTGATTCACACTGCTCCCTACTCTTATTTTAGTTATGTGTATTTTGAGAGTGCATTGTTCTTTTCTCCTAAATGTCATTGCCAAAATATTATCTTTTGGGGTTGTGGAATTCCAATTCTAGCATTCTTTTTCCCTACTGTGCCGGTAGCCTTTTCTGCAGGACTTTACGGTTCGTGTACACCAAACCTAGCATTAGCCGTATTAATATGGGTTAAGCTGAGTTTTGGCTTTTGTGTGTACATCATTTTACGGGTGTAGCCTGTGTTTGCATGTGATTCTAAGCCCTGATTTGAGCATTAATCATACCCACCATCATCTAGACATCGATGACCGATCAGCAGGTGTTCAAATTGATGCGACTGAACCGCCTTTCTCTTGAGAAGCTTTAGTCAGAGCTGCAGCCATGGCTGGTCGCCATCACAAGAAAGGGGCATGTAACTGGAGGTATGACCGAATGGCTCCTTCCAAAAGCTAAGGGCTGTTGGCATGTCCCATCCATCGCTAAGCCACGCCCTGACTAAATGTTTGATGGCATGGCTATCCTGCAGGAGAAATACATATCTTTTTGTGACAGCATGGCAGCCTGGAACGCGGTGAGGTAGGTTTTTTTTTTCAAAATTGCGAATATGCCAAGTGTCATGGGCCCATCAATTGCATGCACATGGCCCTGGTTCCCCCAGCTGCTCAGGAGTATTTGTTTCGGTATGTTTATATCTAGAGATGAGCGAACTTTTGAAAAGTTCGATTCGGCCGATTTGCCGAATTTCACAAAGAAATTTGGGTTCGGCCGAATCGAACTTTTACGAAGTTCCCCATCAAAAATGCCGGCATGGTGGGAGCGGGCCGGCCGGTTCCGCTGACAGCGGAGCCGGCCGGCGGGCCGGTAAAGCCGGCCCGCTCCCACCATGCCGGCATTTAAAAAACAAAAAAAAAAAAAAAAAAAGCATTTTTGCCGGCATGGTGGCAGCGGGCCGGCCGGCTCCGCTGTCAGCGGAACCGGCCGGCCCGCTCCCACCATGCCGGCATTTTAAAAAAAAGCAAACACTTACCTGCAGGTCCGGAGCGTGGAGGCCGGCGCCGCTCTCAGCTGTCATCTGAGGGCGCGTCATCAGAGGGTGCCTCTGATGACGCGCCCTCAGATGACAGCTGAGAGCGGCGCCGGCCTCCACGCTCCGGACCTACAGGTAAGTGTTTGCTTTTTTTTAAAATGCCGGCATGGTGGGAGCGGGCCGGCCGGTTCCGCTGACAGCGGAGCGGGCCTGACGGTTCCGCTGACAGCGGAGCCGGCCGGCCCGCTCCCACCATGCCGGCTTTTTTTTTTTTTTTTTATTTCAGGAAAAATTCGATCGGCACGAACCACAAAATATTCGGGTTCGTGCCGAATCGAATATTTCCTGAAATTCGGAGCGAATTCCGGTTCGTCCGAACCGGTTCGCTCATCTCTATTTATATCCACATTGCTCCTCCTTCTTGCCCACTCTCCTGTATTCATGCTAGCCTTGCTTCAGCTCCCCTAAACCAGATTCCCTGTGTCCCTGATGGCCATGGGTTTTTTTCTGCCAGTATATTTACCATTATTTTTTAAATATTTTTTTCAGCAACAGCAAGATGGGCCACTCTCTGAACGTCCAATGCGTTGTGGGACCAGATCTTAAATTTTTCAGCCTGTTAGCCAGCTCCCCTGGCTCGTCCCACAACGCATTCATCTTGAAGAGTTCAAGCATGTATACCCATTTTGAGGGTGGTAATCTGAGTGGCGGTTGGCTTCTGGGAAAGTGTGTATATTTTTGTATTTGTTGTGCATATCTATTGTTATTATTACCTTTGCATTTAGAATCTGTGTGCCCTTTCAATTTTTATTGCTAGTTTCTTGTGGTTGCCTATCTGTCTCCCTGGCCTCCATCAGTATTACTGTACCCATGCCCCTATTTTAATAGCCCCTTCTTCCTGTAGCTTGTAAAAAACCATTGTCCTAGCATAGTACCTTGCATTTAGCTTTATTTGCCAATGGTGTTTCAAAAGCCCCACTAAATTGTTTCCTCCTTATTTCCTCTTCCACCTGCTTCCTAGTTGGTTTATGCTGTTTTGATTGTGTAGTTCTTTTTTGCTTGTTATTTTTTTTAATTTCCTTTTAAGGTGATTACTGTTGTCCCCTGCTCCCATGGCCGCACATGTGCAGTTGTTGAGCTTGCCTTTGGGTTCCTAAAGTCCAGGTTCCGATGCCTAGACCACACAGGGGGGGGGGGGGGGGGGCACTCCAAAGTAAGCTGGAGAAGGCTGTCAAAATAATGTTGGCTTGCATCACCCTCGACAGTGTTGCTTTAATGGAGAGGGTGACAGTGTATGTGGAGGTGGAAACCCCTGCTGCAGCTCCTGAGGTACCCAGCCTCTTCTATTGTGGATCCCAGAGCTGTGCTGCCCAATCCATTCAAAGGCATTTGGTAGACTCTTCTTTTTCATAATGTTTTTGGGCTAATTTGTTGTTTATGTCATTTTCTTACTTTCTTGTACTCCCGTTTACATTTTTTGGGTGTGAATAAAAAACATCAAACAAGTTTATGTTTGCTATTAATTTGTGATCTATTTATACAAAGCACCCCAACTAGGGTGGCTCCAGCCCTAGTTGCACGAAAAAAATTAGTTCCCCCCCAAAGTCCACCAGCCTGGGTTAGGGGGAGGTGGCCTGGTGCTCAGTCTCTAGTGTTTGCCATCCCTCCAGTAGTGCCAGTCTTCTTGCATTTTGCTGGTTTGCCGCCACCATTTGCCCCAACAGTGCGTCCAATGGTTGATTGTGGCACTGTTGCTCCTCCTAATGGATCAAAGTGGTGGTCTGACACTCCACTTTGAAATAGCGGGTGGAATTGCATCTAAAAGTGGTGCTATTGGCCCGCCAGTTTACCTCCATGAATTGGCACTGCCTTACCAAAGATAGGTGCCTCCTGGCTGCAGGGCAGGGCTGGCTTCCTTCCGGGCGCGGGGTGGAGCTGGTGGGGCTACTGCTGCCAGACTGTTGTTGCTGATCCTGATTCTGAGGGTAGGGATTTGCCTAGTAGCAGGTGTGGCAGCAGCTATTGGAGGTGACTGCAGGATATTTGGTGTGCTGTCCACACTTTTCTGGCTGGCTTCCTCCATCTTCTGTATAATTTATCTATCAGCTAGCACAGGTTCGTTCTGTGTGGAAAAAGGTAATCATTAATGTTTGCTTGGGTGAATGGTCCCAAAAAATGACTACATTTATTTTTCCTCAACTGCTTCTTCTACCCTGCCACTTGCCATTTGTTCTTTAAGGGCACACATTTACCTCATCTGTCTCTGTGCTCCCCTCACTGGGTGGGTGTCTGGTGGATGGACCATGCCTTGACGGTGGGTCTGGGGAAGGCACACCAAATGGTGCAGCTGTTGGCGCAGAGTTGTGACTGCTGGCTGGTTAGTTTCTGTAAAGGCAAGGGAAAAACAATGTAAGCAACAAAGGTTAGAAACTGTGCCCCACATCTACCCACATCTACCTGGGGCCCAAATGACTTTTCTGCTATGTCAAAGGGTCGGATTCTATTGAAATAGTTTGCAAAAGCATTTGCTGCCCACCATGTGTGTCACAGGCAAGGCTAGGCATGTATGTAGGCACTCCTGTGGGAAATGTTTGTGGTTGCCCTCCTCCCCCCTGTGCCAAAATGCGGTTTCAAGCCAAATCTTACCACTGTTCCCCGATCAGTGTCAAAGGCCCCCGACACCCCCTGGTAGGTGTTGGGGTGCAGCATCTCTGCCACGACTCCTCTGCATGTGTAAATTGCTGTGTTTTTGGCAGCCCACCACCAGTTGGCAACCTAAAAACAAACACAAATGGATGAGGTTGAGAGTGGTCCAATGTGTGAGGCCAAAACATCCTTATGGTCCCTTACCACTTACCCCCCATTTTTAGGTAGTCAAACTTCTTTTTGGACTGGTCAGCATTCTTGGCCTCCGGCCCTGCACCTGTCACATTGCGGGCAATGTTGGCCCACATCTGATCCCGCAATGCTTTGGAGGTAGAGCAGGACTGGGAGCCAGCCAACTGGTCATAATTGGTACATACACCATCCAGCAGTACCTCCAGTTGGCCATATTTAAATCGCCCATTCAGCTTCCCTGGTGAGTTTGTGCCCAGTCAGAGTGGCCGATGCTGGGGCCTGCAGGGGTGGCGTGTTGGTTGGAGCCACTGTGGCCACTCCCAGGCCCAGAAAGGGTGATTAGAAAGGTACTGGCCAGGGAATGAGCAGCCCCAGCTGTGGCTCCGCTGCTTCACCTTTGCCTCCGTCGTGCACTCCGCAGGGGGCTTCACGGCGGACTCTTCTGTGGACTCCCCAGTGAGACCCACACTTGGGTCTGCACTGACGACTCTGGTGGCCTGAGCAATGGGTGGAATGGAGTGGGCTGTGCCAGGAGCCCCATGAGCCCTGGGTGGGGATATCCCGCTGCTGATACCTCACACTGCTGTGGGTGACCCGCTCAGAATGGACAGTGTTATTGGCAGCAGAAAAGTGCCTGTGGGATAAATGGCGGGGACTAGGGCTGGGGCTGTGGTACCTTGGCCGGGTGCTTCGGCTCCCTCGGCCATGCCTGTCTTCTGGGCTCTGGGGGCTGCAGTGGCACCTGTGTTTTGGAATATTAAACAGCCAAGTACTGCCAGGGGTCAGGTGAGTTCCTTTATACCTAATTGGGTGGTTGGTTGGACATCAGTGTTGTTTATTTAACAGGCCAGCACAGGTGCGTGCAACTTATAGGCTACAACATCATGGGCATGTGTACGATGTAAGCACACTTCCTGAGTCCGCCGGTGTGCATCAGGGCTGGTGCACATCAGCGCAGGGGTGCATCACGTAGACAAAGAGCAGTCGACAAGGACCAACATGGCACCCACTGTCTACACCCAGGAGCAGCAGAACTACATTATGATGGTATGTCAACATGTTATGTCATTTGCCTACACATGTGTGCTGCTTTACAATCACGCAAACATGCGGACAGGTTGCCGGAACGGTGACATACAAGCGAAGGCACATGGCGGGCTGCACAGTAATGGTGGAGGCCTGGGATTCCAAGACAAACAGGATTTTGGTTGAATGTCGATCTCAGAATAGGCAAAAACAAAACCTTGCCCACCTGAGGAATGTCCAGACGTGGAAAAGGGCAACATTAGTGTGCAAATATTCTAATGCCGTCAGGCATACACTGCACGCACTGTCACATGTCCCACTCTTGCCTATTTGTAGGCAACGCTTGTAATATGGATTTGTTAAACTGTTGCAGGGTCAGACAGGATAGAGAGCTCAGACCTTACAATTGCCCAGTGATGGCGGAAGGGAGAGTTGGGTGTGCAACTTGGCCTAAGTGTGTCCGCTACTTCTAACTGCCAGTACTGTTGGATCCGACAGTACCTGCATATGCACCCACTTGCCTTTTTTGAAAAAAATGTAAGAGACCTGATTTTAAAGTGGAAGGTGCGTGCTTGTGGACCTAATTTAGGCCAAAGCATTAAAGGCCTTAAAATAATCAAGAAATTGACCCATGAAAAGAGGACATTGGCAGAGGACGTGGCAGCCAATCCGAGCAGGCAGGGGATGTCAGCTTACACCCACCCACAAATTATTCAACACTGGTCGGACCTCAAACAACGAAAATCGCCCGGGTGTGCCACTTCTACAGCCAGAACTTCCCAGGTATGTGGATGTACAATAGAGAAGGTGAGAAATCAGGCAGAACTTTGTAAGTGACAGTTTTTTTTCTCTTGTAGCTGGGGAGTCCTGACTGTTCATAAAGACCACCCAGAGGCGAGGGTCAGACCAGTGCAACAAAGAAGACGTGGGTGTTAGATGGCAGCCCTGACCGTTGCCAATGTCCTCTTCCTCTTCTTCATCATCCCCAATAACAGCCCTGGAACCCACAGAAGAGGAGGAGGTGATGGGCTTGGAGTCACCAACCGTCCAGCAGCAGTCAGGTAGGGCAATAGACTACAAACACACAGGTTGGAGTAATGGATTCTAAATTAACATATATGCTAAGTGCTGGTGTCTTATGCTTCTCTTTCACTCGAGAATCGTCCGATGGTCAATATAATGTGATGGGGCCACCAGACTCAGGTGGGTGCAAGTCAGTCAAGCTGACCACTACACAAGCAGAACATAAATAACACATTTAGAGACCTGTAACATCAGTTTACTTTTCAATACTGACCAAGATGAAGGAGTATTAAAAAATGTATTGTTCTTAATAAAAGAAAAATAAGAAAATAATTTAGACAAATTATAAGTAAACAAGAATGTTTTACGTGTGTATATGCTGTGTGGTTTCATTTATTAAAGCTGCATCCTTCAAGCAGGGTGTAGTAGCTCTATCAGGGGTGGGTAATGGTGTGTGAAAAGAGAAGGTCATCTAAGGAGGAGAAAAAAGGTATTGTAACAGTGGGTGGAAGCAGACGACATGGAAGGACAGAGAATGAAAGAACTTGGAGAAGGTACGTCACACAGACATGCACAAAACATGGGATCCCCCAGCTGGAACCAGGGGGAAAGGAAAGTCACAATACAGACATGCACAATACATGGGGTGACACACAGGTGGGGGCCAGTGATTTAACCCTTAAAAAAAACCTGGGCGAGGGGCAGCGGCGTACAGGGAACACCAAGATGGATGGACTCCATGGCAACCTACGGCTGAAAACGGGTACAAACTCAGCTTCCGAGATAAGTAAGACTGCCAAACCGCAAATGCTTTGCTAAACCGTATGCGTACACCAATCAATTGCGGTCGCATATGCATTGCTGAGAAATTCATGGAACGAATAATACAAGTGTTCGCAAAATCCCAGTTCTGAGTTTCCTGCCTCAAAAAAATTAGCATTTACGGTGAGTCTATGAGTCAGGCTTATTCAAGAAGGTAATTCAGGAAAAGCACAGAAGGCAATCACTAAAATACACAGTATAATTGTGGTATTTAGAAAGGAACTGCAGACAAAAATGACCAGAGTCCATCTTTAATATGCAGCAGCGGAGCAGCTCAGGTCGAGCATCACTGCCGCTAAGACAAAGAACACTTGATTGGGTGGCCCCCTTTCTTTGTTTTAGCGAGGGCAATGCACTGCAGGGCATACCGACACAGGCTGTATATTTAAGAGGGACTCTTTAATATTTTAATACTTACAACCAAGGGCATCTGGGCAGTTATCTAATGCTGTATATTCATTTTAATCCCCATTAGCACCAAACCACTGGAAGGAATTAAGATCTATCAGAAGATTGTCAAACACACAAATTTTGTAATCTGGGCAGTATTTTCAGAACTGGATATGGGGCAGTGGAGATCACAAGACTTTTGGTTGATTATGCTTATGATGGCCTTGATGTGGTTTATGAGGCTTTATTTACATTATTGCAGCCAATGGCTCTTCCTCCAGTCTATATCAATCCCTATACTCAAGTAGGTGAATATTTTATAAATAAGGTTTACTGTTTAAATTATTTATGGGCATTTTGGCTTTAAATTGATTATTTTCATTCAACATAAAGAGGAAGTCCAAGCTTTTTGTAATAATAAATAATAATATGTAATAATAAATCCAGTTCATCCCCACATGCTCCTGGCACAGGTTTCCTGGCTTTTCAGGCCTACTCACACTTTAGACCATTTGGTGTCTCCACCTCAGTTTTGACTTTTCTGCCTCTTTTTGTCAGAGCTTCCTGATCTAAGATGTTGGCTCCTTCTTTTCTGCTCAGCAGCTTCTTTGGCTGCTTCTGCTCCAGCATCAGCGTTGTGCAAACATGTCCATTTTGCTGCAGGCCTTTACATGACCCAGCCCAGCCCCATGACCTGTCATCCCACAGTCCAGCCCCCATCTGAGGATTATCAGCATCTTTATAGGCCTCCTGGATTGTTTGGATGGCCAGCAGGACCAACCCAGCTTCCCTTACAGGCCAGATTTCAGGTCCCTTTCAAGTTCCTTATCGGCAACCACTTAGGAGGGCAGTCACACACCAAATGGCACATTTTCCTGGAGTCTATATCCATCACAACCCAGTGTTCGGGCGTCCTAAAATACCTTTTCTTAGTATTTTCTACCAACTTGGTGCACAACCTACTAAAATGTATGTACATTATATAAACTTTTACTTTTATACACTTTCTAACTTTAAATTTAACTTTTTTTCTTGGTTTTATGTCTTCTCAGTTTTAGTAAATTTGTATGCAGTGTGATAAGCAGTGTGTTCACCAGAATTTTTGTATTTAAAAGAAAAAGAAGTTCATGGCTATAGTGCTTTGAAACAAAAATGAAAAGCTGGAGTTCAGGCAGTCTATGCCTTATTTGATGTCCTACATCTAAATGAAAAGCATTGAAGATCCAGGTTTATCAAAGGCTATCGTGCAAACTCCAGCCTTGTTTGGAAGCCCACGGATTTGAAGTTTGACATCCTTTGTTGTATTTTTCAAACCTTTAAAACAAAAAATAAATTAAATTTTGGAAGCCATACCAAGGATGTAGCAACAGAATCCCTTCAAAGATGTTTTACAAACTAAAAAAAGTTAATTCTGAGTATAGTTATTAGGGTAAAAGCCTTGTTTATTGCTGACCTATTACCTAATTGGTAGTTCTGGAGGCAGTTGCTCCATTAGCATTTGAAAAACAAAATCACTTTAGGTTCTTTTTCCACATGGTGCTGAATCACTCCCTAGATAGACAATAGAATTTACTGACGCCTTTCACCAATCAAAAAGTAGGTTACAGATTTCAACCTGTAATAAATTGAAGAGGTGACACAGTACCAGTTACTGTGAACTACTTTTTTAGTACCATTCACTTTCATTTACCCAGGTGTTTGTTCAGCACCAGATTACATTTTCACACAGTTAAGTATAATTTATTTAAATCCAGACTATGGTCTTTTGCAATTGAAAAAAATGTATATTTTGCCCCAAAGAAAGAATAGGTCCCTCACTATAAGAATTTAGTGGGCTGTTATTTGAATAACTGAATTTTATTTCTTCCTAGATGAGTTGCAACATAGCATAATTATGGCAATTTGCCAGGTATCAATGACATAACACCAGAAATCATTGATCCCTTGTTAATTTAACTTTTCACTTCTTAGCTTGCTTTCATAATTTGAACATTTGGTCCGTCATCCTGTTATTCAGAAAGAACGATTGGTTTTCCCGGTCAACAAGGCCAACAAAATCATGGAGAACATCCAATCATCATAGATGGACAAATAGTTTGGATTTGTGAGCTCTAAATTTTTATTGTGATATAGCTTAGTTTTATGGGAAGATCAATTGCATATTTTAATATAGCAGAGACCTTTAGAGTAGTAACATAAAAGAAATCCAGAATTTTGATGATCCTCAACCAAGTAAACCATCCATTATCATTAGTATTTTTATTATTGTTTATTTATAAAGCACCATTATCTTCTATGACACTATACAATGTAGTAGTTACAGATAGGGCAAAACAACTCAAAACACTTGAGTATTATAAGTATAAATAACTCACACTGAGCTAGCGCTATCTTTTGCTCCCTGTAACGCGGTACTGGTGTTAGAACGCCCAACATACATCTCATTCTTTAATGCCGGCCAGGTTACTACAGCGACTGAGGCGCTCTGTTAAAGCGCCTGATAGCCGATCACTGCATATACTAGCAGTTGCTCTTAGCTCCTCTGTACAAACGCTCACCTGCCGATAGCTGGCGCTGTATGTGTGATGCATCTTCAAATAGGAAAAGAACTGGCATTGGTTCATGAAGAGCAAATAACACACATTAAACTTTAGCCTGTGACCAAACAGCAATGCTAGTAATCCAGTCTGAAAATAATGAATACCATTTTATGCCTTCTATGTGAAGAAATTGCAGGAGAATACAGTAATTAGCTTGTTAAGGAGATTGCTTTGCATCCATGTATTGAGAATGGCATCTGGTTTGTGTTTCTTTTGCAGGTTTGCATTTTACCCTCATACAGTTGAGCTAACTTATCAGCATTCTTTAATGCATACCAGGGAAGAACTTTTTATGGTTGTGGTGGGACCAATGTCCTTAAATATATCAATGTTCCTAATGATTCTTCTAAGATGGAGCTGTCAAATATTGTTTCACTCATTCCCAACTATCCTGTCAAAGTTTATCATTGCACTGGGTCTCTGGACAGTACTTGACCCTTTAGCTATACTTATAGTTGATGCACTCTTAGGGGTAAGTCACAAATTTAACTTAAAGTTAAGTTAAATAAGTGCAGTTTTATATATTTTTTAGGATGCATCTAGGTAATGTGTATATACATTTAGAAAAAAAAAAATGATACATAGATTTAACTTCAAATTCAGGCCGGATGTCAACCCTGATGTTGCCATTATGGCCATGAATAGTGGAAATAGTTGAGTCAAACTGTTCTGCCAATGGCACTTACTGCTTACTGCCAGCGAAAGCCCGCTGGACTGGACGAGGACTTTGAACAACTTGTGAACTGGTGGGGGGGGGGGGGTCTAAAGGAGGTAAAGTGGACAAACTACCAGTTTTGGCTCTGAAAGGGGTCGATAAAGTAACATTGGGGCATCCTGATTTTTAAACTGGGCCACCACCGCAACTTTGGTCAGATGAGTGCGAGCATGGGAAATACACACAGGGTATATATATATATATATATATATATATATATATATGAAAAATTCTAACAGTGTCTGGCAACCATAAATATTATTGTGTCAGGCAGATTCTAACCTAAATAGCTCCAAGGGTTGGGTGAGAACATTCTATCACCGCTTATACTGTACCTAACAAACCTTTGTTACCCAATCAGATAGAGATCATAACATATATGCCAAGAACAGATCCAGTAAAACATATTTAGTTTAACTCATACAAGCCTATTAATATCAAGATGCAAGTCACCTAGGGGAGGCTAGGGCCTGCTTTTACATAAAATAGTATAATACAAGTGTATAGGAGAAATGCAGTACACAAAACAGCTCTAAACAGGGGATTGCAGAGAACTCATTGGAAAAACGTGCACACCACACTTAGGGAAACTCTTTAGGTACAAAAGAAATTTGGTAATTATTTGAAATCCCTAACGCATGATTGGGTGTTGCAGTGGACACGTTTTTCCAAGGAGACCCAGAGAGATAGATTTCATCAAATGATTTGTCAGCTGAAGTTCATGGTTGACTTTACAATATACATATTACAATATAGTTAAACCTATATGCTTTTTGTTGAATGTTGCTGTAACTTATTAAACCTTTTTCCTATGCTAGAGACTTTCTTACAGCGCAGAAGAACCAATTGCAGATGCAGCAAAACTCTACTGGTATTTCTTTAGAGTGGAACAATCTGGAATTCCTGGTGTAATCATTACTGTGCTGATATATACTATGATATGTATTATATCCTCATCAGTTTTGTATCTTTATTTCCTCAGGTAAGTAAATTAATTTAGAATAAAAAAGTGTGGATATTTCTTTGCCATTAGAAAGAGTCTTTTGCTTAACCTGCATATGTTCTATGTTTGTATTCATTGTGAAATTTAAAAGGAACAAAGCCTGGGATTTTCACTATATTTTGAATGGCTAGAGTAATGTCCCATTACCAGATCGAAATCACAAAAAAGAATGCAATCAGATGATAATTAATCCGTGGAAATGCCCGCTGCAATCAAGCTAGAAGCAACGAACTAGAATTTGTTCTATTCTATTCTATTCGTTGGTCAAGAACTGACATAAAATTGGTCATTTGTTGCGTTACTATTTGCATGTGGACATAAAAGTCAACCGCAAACAGGACTGTACATATACCTTAAATTAGCAATGACACAAACAATCTTAATTACGATCGGATCGCTTTAACAAACAACCAGCTGACAAATCACCCACGTCTGAATGCAAAATGAAAAAACTTTTATAAAATAAAAAAAAAAAAAATTAACAAAAAAAAAAAAAAACTCACCCGTCCCCGGCGCTCCCGCGTTGTCTGGCACACTGCGAGAGGCCAGAGGAGCAGCGGGGGCTCTGTCCCGGTCCCGCCGCTGCGATCGCTGTCTTTTCAGGCGGGGTCAGAGACAGAGCCCCTGCCGCTCCTCCATCTGCTTCTCCACATGCGAGCACTGAAAAGACAGCGATCGCAGCGGCGGGGCCGGGACAGAGCCAGCTCGTGAATGGGGTGGGCGTGGCCTGCGGCGACGCTGCGGCGCAGGCCACGCCCACCCCATTCACGGAGCCGGCCGCTCAGCGCAGCGGTGTCAGCGGACAGGTGAGTTTAACTTTTTTTTTTTTTTAATATGGCGCCTGCCTATACTAATGGGGGAGGGGGGTGGGAATGGGGGGAGAGGGGCCACACTGCCTATGGGAATGGGGGGAGGGGTATGCCACACTGCCTATGGGAATGGGGGGAGGGGGATGCCACACTGCCTATGGGAATGGGGGGAGGGGGATGCCACACAGCCTATGGGAATGGGGGGATCGGGATGCCACACAGCCTTTGGGAATGGGGGGAGGGGGATGCCACACAGCCTATGGGAATGGGGGGATGGGGATGCCACACAGCCTTTGGGAATGGGGGGAGGGGTATGCCACACAACCTATGGGAATGGGGGGAGGGGGATGCCACACAGCCTATGGGAATGGGGGGAGGGGGATGCCACACAGCCTTTGGGAATGGGGGGAGGGGGATGTCACACAGCCTATGGGAATGGGGGGAGGGGGATGTCACACAGCCTATGGGAATGGGGGGATGGGGATGCCACACAGCCTTTGGGAATGGGGGGAGGGGTATGCCACACGGCCTTTGGGAATGGGGGATGGGGATGCCACACAGCCTTTGGGAATGGGGGGAGGGGGATGCCACACAGCCTATGGGAGTGGGGGGAGGGGGATGCCACACAGCCTATGGGAATGGGGGGAGGGGGATGCCACACAGCTTTTGGGAATGGGGGAGGGGGATGCCACACAGCCTTTGGGAATGGGGGGAGGGGTATGCCACACAGCCTATGGGGGGATGGGGATGCCACACAGCCTTTGGGAATGGGGGGAGGGGTATGCCACACAGCCTATGGGAATGGGGGGAGAGGGATGCCACACAGCCTATGGGAATGGGGGAGGGGGATGCCACACAGCCTTTGGGAATGGGGGGAGGGGGATGCCACACAGCCTATGGGAATGGGGGGAGGGGGATGTCACACAGCCAGTGGGAATGGGGGGATGGGGATGCCACACAGCCTTTGGGAATGGGGGGAGGGGTATGCCACACAGCCTATGGGAATGGGGGGAGGGGGATGTCACACAGCCTATGGGAATGGGGGATGCCACACAGCCTATGGGGGGAGGGGGATGCCACACAGCCTTTGGGAATGGGGGAGGGGTATACCACACAGCCTATGGGAATGGGGGGAGGGGGATGCCACACAGCCTATGGGAATGGGGGAGGGGGATGCCACACAGCCTTTGGGAATGGGGGGAGGGGGATGTCACACAGCCTGTGGGAATGGGGGGATGGGGATGCCACACAGCCTTTGGGAATGGGGGGGAGGGGTATGCCACACAGCCTATGGGAATGGGGGGAGGGGGATGTCACACAGCCTATGGGAATGGGGATGCCACACAGCCTATGGGAATGGGGGGAGGGGGATGCCACACAGCCTATGGGAATGGGGGATGCCACACAGCCTATGGGAATGGGGGATGCCACACAGCCTATAGGAATGGGGGAACGCCACACTGCCTATGGGAATGGGAAGAGGGGGATGCCACACAGCCTATGGGAATGGGGGGAGTGGGATGCCACACAGCCTATGGGGAGAGGGGATGCCACACAGCCTATGGGAATGGGGGGAGGGGGATGCCACACAGCCTATGTGAATGGGGATGCCACACAGCCTATGGGAATGGGGGGAGGGGGATGCCACACAGCCTATGGGAATGGGGAGAGGGGGATGCCACACAGCCTATGGGAATAGGGGAGGGGGTGGCCACACAGCCTATAATAATGGGGAGAGGGGGATGCCACACAGCCCATGCTAATGGGGAGAGGGGGATGCCACACTGCCTATGGGAATGGGGAGAGAGGGATGCCACACAGCCTATACTAATGGGGGGAGGGGGAAAGCCACACAGCCAATGGGAATGGGGGGAGAGGTGGATGCCACACAGCCTATACTAATGGGGGGAGGGGGAAAGCCACACAGCCTATGGGATTGTGGGGAGAGGGATGCCACACAGCCTATACTAATGGGGGAGAGGGGGATGCCACACAGCCAATGGGTATATGGGGAATGGGAGGGGGGGATGCCACACTGGATATACGGGGAATGGGATGGGTGCATGCTACACTGTCTATGGAATGGGGGCATCCCACACGGCCTATGGGAATTGGATAGGGGAATGCCACACTGTCTGTAATGGTGCGTTTTTGGTTAAAATTTTTTTTTTCTTATTTTCTTCCCCCAAATCCTAGGTGCGTCTTATGGGCAGGTGCGTCTTATGGGGCGAAAAATACGATATATATATATATATATATATATATATATATATATATATATATATATATTTAGATATAGATATTGAAAATATATTCAATCAATATCTAAAAACACAAAACACAAAAACACAAGACTTTACCCTTTGCAAATCTTTAACTCTGGGCAAAACCCTTAATCTTCTTTTTGGGGGAAAAAGCTTTTTTGATAACTTGAGAGTTTACTCCACAGACAATGTATAGGTTTTATTATGATGGTGAATAATATGGGCTTTCTATACCAGTTTTATTCAAGCCTTTTTATTACTTCCATAGTAGATATGTCACTGTAGCCAGGGGTGAACCTAGCCTATCTGCTACCTAAAGCGAATGATATAACAGTGCCCCCCACCCCAGGACATGCAGCTGTACTCCTCAATAGAGAAACCGGCGTCAGCAATGATTGACCTAGAAACATGGCAGCGTTTAGCAGTGGGCCCGATTACCACTAAACCATTAATGAAACAGTAAATAGCATAATAATAAGAAACAGGTCCAGCAATTGCCACTCCCTCTGCATTGCCACCTTAGGCGGCTGCCTCACATGGCCTTATTACAGGTAGCAATATACAACCACTACTAAACCTCAGATACAAATCTTCCATACCAAGATATTTGGGGTATTAATAGACCACTAACTGCTACCTTTCCTGGATGGATATGAAGGAAGAATCTAACTATTCTTCAGCTAGCATTTACTCCCATCATCCTTTTCTTTAATCTGTTAATTGAGTAATAGCTTATGCTCATTATTGCCTATTTCACACACTGGGAAAAAGAACACGATATTCATCAAGGCTCTCCACCCACCTTATTTTCCATCACAGTGGGTGTGAAAAAAAAGTATTTGCTTCCTGCCATTAGAGGAGATTTGACAGTGGGGATCCAAAAATCACCATCAGAAGAATATGGTATGCCAATAAATAACTATTTATTGGCAAAAAGGTCAGTTCAATAACTATATATATTTGTTGCAGAGTTCACAAAGAAAGTTGGATATTGGATGTATTTCAGAGAATAAGTAGCGCAGAAGGACATTTCCCCATCCCCTATGATCTAGAAGTTTCGAATCAAGAGTTGAGTCAGATTGTAAAAAAAGCTGAACAGTGGCGTGGAATAAATGGAGAAAGAAGAAAGGTAAGGAAAACCACCAAACCAAAAGTATTTTGTTAAAGGCCAAGGATTCCAAAAGCCTTCAACCCAAATACTGTTGAGAATTTGTTTTTAATACTCAGTGTGACACATTCCCTATCAACCATCATTGAACCAATAACTATTATATTCGATTAAGCTAAGGTCTGCATATTGTATGTGTACATAGGAAATATGCTGCTTATACCACTAGAATCAGAATGCAGTCTCAATTACGGACTATTCTCAGCACCAAAAAAATACAGTATTTCTCCTATTAGATCATTAAGCTTCAGTTAGCAAAAAGCAGTGCTGGAAGAAGTAACATGGGTAAAATACCAAATCATTAGGTTGCTTATCACTGTAAAAGAGGATACATGCATTCATAACCACTGATTTGTCCAAATGGTATAAACTTAGATATTGAGATAACAATTACAAATACACAACTAATGCAATATACAGTTGTTTTCCACTGTATTTATTTAATAAAATTCTGTTTATCTAATAAAGTCATGGTTGCCATGAGATGGCCCTCAAGGATATGGTACCTAGATAGACCAGGTATGACAGCACACACATTAAATACATCTATCTAGTGCTATAACTTTTTTATGTTCAGTAAGATGTACTTTCTCCAACTGTGTGGTGCATCAGTGGTGCTCTGTACTCACCATCCCTAGCTAACATCTATATGGGGTGGTGGGAATGGGGCACCATTTATATGAAGTACGAATTATTTTGCTGAGTACATTAATTGGTATGGGAGGTTCATAGATGATGCCATTTTGATTTGGAAAGGAGTTGATTCCTTGCACTCTAGAATTTACTTGCACATCTTAATCAAAATATGACACCAAACAAAGAGACTTTTTACATGTCACATTGACATGCAGTAATGGTAGTATTGCTACAAAAACCTTGAAAACCAGTTTCTGGTAATACTCCACACTAATTCGTTTCACCCATCTTATGCTATTAGGTCTATCCTGGTGGGTGAAAATACCAGAGCTAGGCGCAATGGTTCTTTGTTGGAAGCCTACCAGGGTGAATGTTTTATACCGGGGTTATAACAAAAAGCTGCTAGATAGGGCGGAGAAACTGGTAAGCAGCAGCAACCTCCTTTCTATATTGGGCACTAATCCAATAAAAAATGAAGGCAATTCCAAATGTGATAAACCCATATTTGTATATTCCTGCCTTTTTAACAACATAAAAATAATTTTGTTGAATAACCTATCCTTACTAGCAACTCACAAGAATTTGGTACATTTTTTGGATCAATAAATTGTCACAATTACAATTGGATGATAGGGATAAGACACCCACTACTTGGTTTTCCTGTCAGGGTAAGAATTTGACACCATTTTGAATCAATACATTGTCACCATCACTATTGGAGGATAGGGATAAGACATCCACTTCTTTGGTTTGTCTGTCAGGGTAAATACGCATATGCCCAACATTTCACCTCCTTGTCGAACAACAAATCCTTTACAATTTAACGTAATTTTAACCTTGACTCCCGTGTGGTTCCCTATCTGATATCATGTATAGATTGTAAATGCAAATATGTGGGCTGTACCATGCGCACACTCAAGAAACGGTTCATGGAAAACATATATATGACATTAAAAGTATGGTCCAATGTTGTGTGACAATCCCTTATATCCGCTATGCAAATGATTACCCTTCTGGTTGGCCCTTCATGCTATTTGCCAATTATGACTGCTTGATTATTTCAACCTCCATTTTTAATATTCATTGGGGTCCACTGGTGCACTTTGCTACCTCACAATCAAACTGACTTGAATAGTCATTGGGGCATTAGTTGGGGCCAGGGGCAGAGTGTGCAATCACATTTATACTTATCTTTACCTTTCGTTTACAAAAAGAATGGGAGTTATGTTTCCTCCTGGACTTTCCTGTAATTATTGGCTCCTTCCTGGGGCTGGCATGTTTTCATGTGGGCCCTTCCCACTGTGTTTGGGCCTTGGTCCATTAATCACGCCTTGGGGACCATTTACCAAACCTTATGGGATGTCCCACCCTACCCACATAGGTAGGCTTACTCTTCTTATTGCTGGCTTGATGCTCCCACTGTATACTACCAATTTACACATGCCTAATAGGTGGAATCTGCACATGTGACCCTTTCTTTGTTCTGTTTATCTAGCACCTATGCCATTGTTAGCTTTGGGTTGATACAGGGAACACTTACCTGAAACCTGTTGCTGTTGAGGTTCCAACATTTACTGATCTGTCCATTTCATGAATGTTAATGATGACTCAAAATTAAAAGTTTTGTTTTAACAGTCTGACCAGGGCCTTTGGAATGACATTAGATGTTACAGAGTTAGTATATGTAACAATGTACCATTGGGTCATTAAAGGAAGATACTCCTTTTGTCAGTTTTTATTGCCTTATTCTTCTCCTCTTTTGGAATGTAAAACAAACATTTGTGTTAGGATTGTGCCCCCATACATGTGATTTACTTATCAGCCTGCTGTTTCCAAGTTCTAGAGAAAAAACATTTCCACACCGCTGCAAACAAACAGAAAATTAAGAAAAAACCCAAAAACAAATAAGACCAGCACCTTGAGATTTTATATGTGGACAATAATGGAAACTTTGAAAAATGCCTTAACAGAGTAAGAAAGAAGTGCTGGAGTGGTGATGGTCCATGATTATCTTGCTGGCCTTAGACCAGCATCGCATATGGTATGTAGTCTGCAGGTCAGGAAGATTTAGAGTACATTTAGCAGTTCTGACCACTTTTTGTAGTGCATGTCTGTCTCCTTTTGTGCTGTTCCAAAACCAGACCGTCAAGCTCCCTTTTATAATACTCTTAGTGGTACTGGTATAATCAGGTTCATCAGTACTTTACTGGGCATTTTGAAGTTTCTAAAGTATCTGAGGTAGTATATACATCGACAGGCCATCCTCACAATTGAAAGCTACACATGGTCTCGAGGCATTAGGTGTGGTGGGCTTAATATGTAAAGGAATGGTGGCTTGCTTATTTGGATTTTATAATTTGTATGTTTTGAATTTTTATATCATTGGATATTGTCTTGGGATTTTGCACTAGGAGACTTTTCCTTATGCACTATTTACATTTGCATAGGTAATGTAAAGTTTTTTCTATTCTATTTATTGATTTGTTTATTTAAAGCACTGACCACTTTTTGTATTTAATATTGGTCTTTTGTAGGCTAGGAGACCCTTGTTTAAATAATTTTCCATCACTGACCATTTCTCCTTTTTGATATCTTCTGTGGCTATAGATGTTTCCCCATAGTGTTGCTTGTCCTTATTTTTCAGTGGGTTTTTATGTCATGTACTTATATCAATATATTGATTATTTATTTTGTATATAGAATTTGGCACTTTGTAATTTAATACATGTAGTGCATACACCTGCGGCTAGAAATCCTTTTAGGCTTGAAGATTGAGGGGCTTTCTTTTTGCTTATCACAACTGAAATGGAGGGGGCGTACCAAGCTCTGCTGCTCTGAATGCCTTTTCCATTACAGGGAAGTGAGTGGGCATGTCATTTACAGGGTGAATGATGGCAAGTGCAATCACAGAGGCTTCATAGAACCTTGCATCCAAAGTTGTAACAAACCAATGACCACTTGTAGAACTCTGAAGTATACACAGGGTGCAGGTACTAGGTATATCATGGTTTGGGGTAAAAAAGGCCAGTGAGAACCTATTGGCCTCGATTCAATAAAGACAGAAAAAAATTCTCATGGTAGTAAAAGATTCAATTCATTAAATTTTTCTACCTTTATTGAATTGAGGCCTTTGCCTTTGTGATATTCACCATGGCACAAAATAGTGAAATCTTGCATCTGCATGTCATAAGTAGTCTTATTCACCTACTAGTGGGGCCTTGCACAGTTATCACAGCTATCACATAACATTATTCCTTTTTTTTTCGAAAATTGCTGTGTCGTAAATCATTGGCAGCTTAGAGAATGCTCCTTTAGTTGAGATACTGAATGACTTAAATTCTGATATGATTCCTTCACTGATGTGAAAGTCCACCTTCATAAAGAATACTCCATTTCTTACTCCCTTTGCTGCAGCTACAGGGAAACACCAGCAAAGCCTAATTCGGTAAGCTTTTTCAATCTCTTGATAGGCAGGGTTATGCTTCAGTGTCTCCAAGTGAAGAGAGGCTCGTGGTAGACATGATATCAGAGTCAAAAAAGAAAAAGTTCTCTGGTGCTTCAAAACTTGCCCTATAGCCACCAGAAAGATGGTAAATGGCGCTATTCATAAATTAGGCCCAATATGTCCCTGAACAGTGTACACATTTCCATTGGTTCCAAGATGCAGGGAATTAAATAATTTTCCCCAACGTGTGGGGACACCAGAAATCAGCGGGGGCACCAACTGGCCAATACACATGGTAATATATTTTCATGTTGAATCAGCACTTTAAAGAAGTTTTCTCTTTCTGTATTTGCTTAGAATTTTGTAAAACACTTTAGGCATGCATTGG
The DNA here is from genome assembly GCA_027917425.1 of Gastrophryne carolinensis. Lineage (NCBI taxonomy): Eukaryota > Metazoa > Chordata > Amphibia > Anura > Microhylidae > Gastrophryne > Gastrophryne carolinensis. The sequence goes on along the minus strand of CM051239.1, from coordinate 269,449,305 downwards.
CACTTTTTGTGCACATTGTGGTTAGTTATATATAAGCTTTAAAACTTAAAATAGAACACCGTGCTGCCCACAGTTTTTTTTTCCTTTTAAAAAAACAGTAAATATGCTACAACGTGCAAAACTTCTTATTCCAAAAAAAGTTCAAATATATGATAGTAAATAAGCACAGAGCAATTTTCCTATAGGTAAATCTTCATCAATCGAGGGTGTACTGAGGGGGTCCCAAAAGACATGCACACTTCCACACGTGCCCACCACCTCTTCTATATACTCTTACCAATGTGAAATAAAAAATCAAGCCTCCTGTTCCATCATAATCTCCTCCACGATTAGAGAACCAATAGTTATCCAAATCCTCCCTTTGGGGTTCCAATATATTTAATCCAAAGTCACAACAGTATACTCTTCAGTTGGAGAAATGTCTGATATGCTCATTCAGACCATGTCCCATAGAAGAGAAAAGGAAAAAGAATCGAGTGCAACCCAGCAATAAGATCCAAACAAATTTTTAATAATGTTTAAAAACTACTCACAAAACATGTTCTTGATCTCAGCGCTTGTACATAAAAAATGAGCAGGATGTTCCCACGCTTCCCCACCGCGGCCGCTGGAAGGGTGAAGCTGAAGTCTTCAAAAGTTAAGAAGAACGCGTGCACATACGTAGATTCCCCGTGTCCTGCCGCCTAACGCGTTTCGTTGTGAAGTAACAACTTTTTATATATATAAGCTTTAAATTTGCACATTTTGTACTTTTTGGATTTTATTATTGGATGTAAAATGACACTCTTGTCTTCTGCTGTAAATAATATTTTTAGATATTTGTTGTGAGTCTTTTTTAACCAAAATAAATTTATGATTATTATGGAAATAGTTAGTTTGTGATTTTCTAGGCTGGTGGTGCCGGTTTGGGTTTTCCCTTGTGGTTGCTGGGGCCACATATACTGTTTTGCTCTTCTAATTTTCCCCAACACATTATGAAAACTTTAAAAGTCATTCTGAATTTTTTTATCTCACTTTTTAGGAGACCTTTAAGACCTTTTGTTGTTACATTAAAATCAAACTTTTTAGGAAATTCTAGCAGACACAAGATTACTCTTTATTGTAATTTAGAAATAACGTAATATCCGCATATTTAAATTACCTATTTTGCTATACTAAAGCTTCAGTTAACAAAATGTATATGATACATTGCATTCATCATTTGTTTTGGGCTAAATGATACCATTCAAAAACGGAATACGTTGATAAATCTATCTGTGTATAGATTGAAAAGTTAATTATTAATATAATTAACAATACCAAGCAGGGAAAATAATACTAATTATAAAGATCACAAAACACAAGTATAAATGGGCAGCTAAAATGTAATAGGCCTGTGCCTAATATTTTGTCATTGTAATGAGCTTTGCATCTTTAATTAGATAACAATGTTTTTATGATTAGGTTAGAATGTAAAAGTTCCCTATTATAATGCTGTTGGAAACAGCATTTCCAGAGCAATGATCATTCATGAGCAAAATATTATTAGGCAATTTTTCAAGTATGTGAGAAATATACATTTAATAAAAAAATGCAACATGCTTTAATTGGAAAAGGGTTTTTTAAGGCACAATACATAATTATTTCACAATGACAGTTGCTATAATATAAATGTTTACTTTTAGAAACGTAAAATCGACTTAAACCGAACCTTCACCCTGAATAGAGAATAGCTTATATGTTTCCCCCACCCTGTACATACAGACTGCCCCCGTTAAAAATCATCCTACCTGCATCTACTGCATTTTCAGAGCTTTTAAACATCTAATATGGCGGCACATGGAGTCTCAGGCTGCCTGAAAACAGGAAGTCTTCTGACTGTGCCGCTCTGCATTCTGGGATTTCTGTCCTTTTCCTGACCCCAGCTCTGCTCTGTCTATGCAAAGCACAGCTATAACCCACTCCTCTACACTCCCCCATCTCCTCTCAGTATGTGATATTTGTGAGGCAAGATGGTGGCGTCCGTATCTTAGAGTGCTGAACAGAGTTGCAGCCCAGTGGGAGGAAAAACATAAAGTATATTAATTTTAGATGATGGGGAATAGTTTTTTAAGGGTTTAGGCTTTTCATAAAATGATGCTGAAGGTCAGGTTTAATGCATGGCAATGGGATGGGCTTGGGATTTTATTGGCCCCCAGCCTGCTCCTGACTAGTATATGATATTCCTATTACATCTCCCACCCCTCCATGTGCATTGCAGCTAGACAATTTGGCTGGGGTTGGCATGGCTGAGGGGTACAGAGGGGCTACATATGGAGGTGGGGAGTGGAGGGGGTGTTATAAGCAGCACACTAACATGAAAGAATTCATTCTGCCACTGGTTCCAGGTGGACCTGTTACCTGCAAACCTAGCCGTCCCAAGACAAAAAAGTTCTCCCTAAATGTGTCCTATTAGACAGACTTTAAAGAGAAGAGGCCTGTACTAAAAGACTGGCTACATTCTGGGAGAAGTGAAAATGCCTTCAAAGTAAAACTGTTGCCAGGTGATTGACATTAAAGCAGATCTACATTCTCCCTAAGGTAGCACAGAGTTATTAGGAATGGTCCACATTAAGGCCCTTATTTAACAAGGGATAGCGCCAGGTAGCGAATGGTGAGCGAACGGTAATGACGCTCACTGCCACGAGAACGCCGGCTCCCCTCCGCAATCACACATTTATGAAGCCGATCCTGCTTAGCGACTGACAGAGCGCCAGATAGCAAATCATTCATCATTATTCCAGCCTCACCCCACAGCGCCAGCGAGCGACCTTGAACAGCGACAGGTATGACCTCTCGCTACCTGGCGCTCTCCAATGCATTTCAATGGAGCAATCTTTAAATATTCATATTAATTGCTATTATTTTTTTTTTTTTTTTATGTCAAAAATTCTGTGACCACTTCTGCAATGTTAGATATTTTTTTAAGCTAAAAAAAAATAAATGAATAAATAAATTTGTGCAGAATTGATATTACAGGTCAATGTATTCATATTACAAAATGTTTTTAAAAACATGTTTTGTTTTTTTTTTTTCTAAAAATATGGTTGTTTGGGGGTTAAAAAAATACTTTTAACCCATCGCCGCCAGCGCTCTGGTGTTTAAACAAGCATTTCACAGTTCGAGAATTTTTGGAGCGTGATTTGTTAATGAATATGCTGGGAGCCGTTCGCTATGGCCGTTCGCTGTCATGCGCTCCCATACAGCACGGAACCTGTCAAACAGCGACTCCTAACCCCGTATTCAACTCTACCGCACACCGACTGAGTCGCTGTCAACAGCCGAACAACGGCCAAGCACAGCGAATACTAGCGGGCGCTGTGAAAATAACGCTACTGTCGCTCATCTGTCGCTACCTGCCGCTATTAATGAATCAGCCTGTAAGTATACCCCGAAGTTCTACAGTCAGCAATGCACTATACACACCTTGCTCCTCCAGTAGACATGTTGGCTGTTGCAGTGCATGCTGTAGCTCCTCATTTCCTCTAGTCATCATTATGAGCCTGATTTATAAAGTGGGCCATTCTATGCCCTTTTGCTGACATTAGCATCCATCTTGGCATGTCAGCTTTTTTATCTTTAGTGTCTGTCCATAAGTGTGCAATGAATGCACTGCAAGTCAAAGCATCTGTTCTTATAAAATCAGCTTGCATTTCGTACACTAGGTATCTCCCTATAGGCCAGTCTGTGTCAGTGTCTGTTTGTGTGCCAATGGGCCCTTATGATGGATTTAACAGCGCTACAACTTCTTGTCACTGCAAATGTGCTCATTGGTGGTGAATCTTATAGGCGCTGGTTGCCATAATATCATTAAAGTTATCTGAAAACACTGTTGTGAAAAAAGTGGTAAACTTTGTTGTAAGTTTGTTTCCATTTGAATGGAAGTGAATGGAATGCAAGTGATTTTTGTCAATTTTTAAAGAATAGCAGTTGGCGTAGTAATGCATTTGCTTTCATTTTATCATGTTACACTATTTCCAGTTTTTGCATTTCTTTTGAACATTTTTTCATTGTAAAACAATTGGAGGCTAATCCATTACTAAGCCAGGTATCGGCAGATGAGCGTCTGTACAGCGGCGCTTAGAGCGACCATTAGTAGACACTGTAAGCAGGTATCGGCCGCTGTAACAGAGTGTCTTGGTCGCTCTAGTAACCTGGCCGGCACTGATAAATGTGATGTGTGTTGGGCGCTGTAACACTGTACAGCGATGCAGCGAGCGAGAGGTAGCGCCAGCTCAGTGCGACCAACTCTCACTTCTCCACACCATATTTATCAAAAAGGACACACACACAGTGTGATGAAAGTCTGTTTTTGAACACATGTAACAAAGCATAAACACATAGAATGACATTGTTGTAACATTGTGACATTAACACTTTAATACCAGAGCTGTAATGACAATTCTGCATAAAAAACAAAAAAATCAAAAAAGGTTTAAAAAAGGACTTTTTCTAGGCCAGGAGAGGTGACAAAATTATTTGAGAGCAAGAGCGCCGGCTATATACGCTGAGCCACCTGTAATGATGAATCTGACACTACATGGTGCTGTGAGTTAGGGATGAGCGAATCGATCCGGACGAACCCGGATTCGATCCGAATTTCAGGAAAAATTCGATTCGGATCGAATCCGAATTTCCCCGCGATTCGATCACTCGAAGTTTTCCTTTAACATCCATTCATTTACATTTACAGGCATTCTAAGATGGCGGACGGGACATGTCTGGACATGTATCCCGCGCCAGTGCAAGCTGGGGCAGTCACATGCAGCCTATCAGCAGCCAGCAAGCCCGGTGACGTCACACAGCGGTATTTAACGGCGGCCATCTTGCTTTTCCTCATTTCTCTATTGCATTCGTGACAGACAGACAGAACGCTGTGTAGCTGAGGCAGTTAGACAGGCTGGAGACAGGGACAGACAGGGACAGGCAGGAGACAGGCAGGAGACAGGCAGGAGACAGACAGGAGACAGACAGAAAGCCAGGGAAAGGTAGGAAAAACGGAGCTGGCTGACAGGGAGATTTTTTTTTTTTCATCCAGCCTTTGTTAGCGTTTTCAGGCTGCTTATAGTAACTAACTGTGCATATATACTGAACTGATCTTAAGTCTGCTGTGAGGCATCCCATTCTGTGACTAAAGCAGCCTCTGTTTAAGACCATATAAGCATTTGCTCTTATCATATTTGAAATTAGGCCTGATAAAGACACTTTTGCTGGCCAAAGCACTACTGGACCCTGCCAGGTCCATTCCTACCCAGGGCATCCCATTCTGTGACTACAGCAGCCTCTGTTTAAGACCATATAAGCATTTGCTCTTATCATATTTGAAATTAGGCCTGATAAAGACACTTTTGCTGGCCAAAGCACTACTGGACCCTGCCAGGTCCATTCCTGCCCAGGGCATCCCATTCTGTGACTAAAGCAGCCTCTGTTTAAGACCATATAAGCATTTGCTCTTATCATATTTGAAATTAGGCCTGATAAAGACACTTTTGCTGGCCAAAGCACTACTGGACCCTGCCAGGTCCATTCCTGCCCGGGGCATCCCATTCTGTGACTACAGCAGCCTCTGTTTAAGACCATATAAGCATTTGCTCTTATCATATTTGAAATTAGCCTGATAAAGACACTTTTGCTGGCCAAAGCACTACTGGACCCTGCCAGGTCCATTCCTGCCCAGGGCATCCCATTCTGTGACTAAAGCAGCCTCTGTTTAAGACCATATAAGCATTTGCTCTTATCATATTTGAAATTAGGCCTGATAAAGACACTTTTGCTGGCCAAAGCACTACTGGACCCTGCCAGGTCCATTCCTGCCCAGGGCATCCCATTCTGTGACTACAGCAGCCTCTGTTTAAGACCATATAAGCATTTGCTCTTATCATATTTGAAATTAGGCCTGATAAAGACACTTTTGCTGGCCAAAGCACTACTGGACCCTGCCAGGTCCATTCCTGCCCAGGGCATCCCATTCTGTGACTACAGCAGCCTCTGTTTAAGACCATATAAGCATTTGCTCTTATCATATTTGAAATTAGGCCTGATAAAGACACTTTTGCTGGCCAAAGCACTACTGGACCCTGCCAGGTCCATTCCTGCCCGGGGCATCCCATTCTGTGACTACAGCAGCCTCTGTTTAAGACCATATAAGCATTTGCTCTTATCATATTTGAAATTAGCCTGATAAAGACACTTTTGCTGGCCAAAGCACTACTGGACCCTGCCAGGTCCATTCCTGCCCAGGGCATCCCATTCTGTGACTAAAGCAGCCTCTGTTTAAGACCATATAAGCATTTGCTCTTATCATATTTGAAATTAGGCCTGATAAAGACACTTTTGCTGGCCAAAGCACTACTGGACCCTGCCAGGTCCATTCCTGCCCAGGGCATCCCATTCTGTGACTACAGCAGCCTCTGTTTAAGACCATATAAGCATTTGCTCTTATCATATTTGAAATTAGGCCTGATAAAGACACTTTTGCTGGCCAAAGCACTACTGGACCCTGCCAGGTCCATTCCTGCCCAGGGCATCCCATTCTGTGACTACAGCAGCCTCTGTTTAAGACCATATAAGCATTTGCTCTTATCATATTTGAAATTAGGCCTGATAAAGACACTTTTGCTGGCCAAAGCACTACTGGACCCTGCCAGGTCCATTCCTGCCCAGGGCATCCCATTCTGTGACTACAGCAGCCTCTGTTTAAGACCATATAAGCATTTGCTCTTATCATATTTGAAATTAGGCCTGATAAAGACACTTTTGCTGGCCAAAGCACTACTGGACCCTGCCAGGTCCATTCCTGCCCAGGGCATCCCATTCTGTGACTACAGCAGCCTCTGTTTAAGACCATATAAGCATTTGCTCTTATCATATTTGAAATTAGGCCTGATAAAGACACTTTTGCTGGCCAAAGCACTACTGGACCCTGCCAGGTCCATTCCTGCCCGGGGCATCCCATTCTGTGACTACAGCAGCCTCTGTTTAAGACCATATAAGCATTTGCTCTTATCATATTTGAAATTAGCCTGATAAAGACACTTTTGCTGGCCAAAGCACTACTGGACCCTGCCAGGTCCATTCCTGCCCAGGGCATCCCATTCTGTGACTAAAGCAGCCTCTGTTTAAGACCATATAAGCATTTGCTCTTATCATATTTGAAATTAGGCCTGATAAAGACACTTTTGCTGGCCAAAGCACTACTGGACCCTGCCAGGTCCATTCCTGCCCAGGGCATCCCATTCTGTGACTACAGCAGCCTCTGTTTAAGACCATATAAGCATTTGCTCTTATCATATTTGAAATTAGGCCTGATAAAGACACTTTTGCTGGCCAAAGCACTACTGGACCCTGCCAGGTCCATTCCTGCCCAGGGCATCCCATTCTGTGACTACAGCAGCCTCTGTTTAAGACCATATAAGCATTTGCTCTTATCATATTTGAAATTAGCCTGATAAAGACACTTTTGCTGGCCAAAGCACTACTGGACCCTGCCAGGTCCATTCCTGCCCAGGGCATCCCATTCTGTGACTAAAGCAGCCTCTGTTTAAGACCATATAAGCATTTGCTCTTATCATATTTGAAATTAGGCCTGATAAAGACACTTTTGCTGGCCAAAGCACTACTGGACCCTGCCAGGTCCATTCCTGCCCAGGGCATCCCATTCTGTGACTACAGCAGCCTCTGTTTAAGACCATATAAGCATTTGCTCTTATCATATTTGAAATTAGGCCTGATAAAGACACTTTTGCTGGCCAAAGCACTACTGGACCCTGCCAGGTCCATTCCTGCCCAGGGCATCCCATTCTGTGACTAAAGCAGCCTCTGTTTAAGACCATATAAGCATTTGCTCTTATCATATTTGAAATTAGGCCTGATAAAGACACTTTTGCTGGCCAAAGCACTACTGGACCCTGCCAGGTCCATTCCTGTTGGGGCATCCCATTCTGTGACTACAGCAGCCTCTGTTTAAGACCATATAAGCATTTGCTCTTATCATATTTGAAATTAGGCCTGATAAAGACACTTTTGCTGGCCAAAGCACTACTGGACCCTGCCAGGTCCATTCCTGCCCAGGGCATCCCATTCTGTGACTACAGCAGCCTCTGTTTAAGACCATATAAGCATTTGCTCTTATCATATTTGAAATTAGGCCTGATAAAGACACTTTTGCTGGCCAAAGCACTACTGGACCCTGCCAGGTCCATTCCTGCCCGGGGCATCCCATTCTGTGACTACAGCAGCCTCTGTTTAAGACCATATAAGCATTTGCTCTTATCATATTTGAAATTAGCCTGATAAAGACACTTTTGCTGGCCAAAGCACTACTGGACCCTGCCAGGTCCATTCCTGCCCGGGGCATCCCATTCTGTGACTAAAGCAGCCTCTGTTTAAGACCATATAAGCATTTGCTCTTATCATATTTGAAATTAGGCCTGATAAAGACACTTTTGCTGGCCAAAGCACTACTGGACCCTGCCAGGTCCATTCCTGTTGGGGCATCCCATTCTGTGACTACAGCAGCCTCTGTTTAAGACCATATAAGCATTTGCTCTTATCATATTTGAAATTAGGCCTGATAAAGACACTTTTGCTGGCCAAAGCACTACTGGACCCTGCCAGGTCCATTCCTGCCCAGGGCATCCCATTCTGTGACTACAGCAGCCTCTGTTTAAGACCATATAAGCATTTGCTCTTATCATATTTGAAATTAGGCCTGATAAAGACACTTTTGCTGGCCAAAGCACTACTGGACCCTGCCAGGTCGATTCCTGCCCGGGGCATCCCATTCTGTGACTACAGCAGCCTCTGTTTAAGACCATATAAGCATTTGCTCTTATCATATTTGAAATTAGCCTGATAAAGACACTTTTGCTGGCCAAAGCACTACTGGACCCTGCCAGGTCCATTCCTGCCCAATGCATCCCATTCTGTGACTAAAGCAGCCTCTGTTTAAGACCATATAAGCATTTGCTCTTATCATATTTGAAATTAGGCCTGATAAAGACACTTTTGCTGGCCAAAGCACTACTGGACCCTGCCAGGTCGATTCCTGCCCAGGGCATCCCATTCTGTGACTACAGCAGCCTCTGTTTAAGACCATATAAGCATTTGCTCTTATCATATTTGAAATTAGGCCTGATAAAGACACTTTTGCTGGCCAAAGCACTACTGGACCCTGCCAGGTCCATTCCTGCCCAGGGCATCCCATTCTGTGACTACAGCAGCCTCTGTTTAAGACCATATAAGCATTTGCTCTTATCATATTTGAAATTAGCCTGATAAAGACACTTTTGCTGGCCAAAGAACTACTGGACCCTGCCAGGTCCATTCCTGCCCAGGGCATCCCATTCTGTGACTAAAGCAGCCTCTGTTTAAGACCATATAAGCATTTGCTCTTATCATATTTGAAATTAGGCCTGATAAAGACACTTTTGCTGGCCAAAGCACTACTGGACCCTGCCAGGTCCATTCCTGCCCAGGGCATCCCATTCTGTGACTACAGCAGCCTCTGTTTAAGACCATATAAGCATTTGCTCTTATCATATTTGAAATTAGGCCTGATAAAGACACTTTTGCTGGCCAAAGCACTACTGGACCCTGCCAGGTCCATTCCTGCCCAGGGCATCCCATTCTGTGACTAAAGCAGCCTCTGTTTAAGACCATATAAGCATTTGCTCTTATCATATTTGAAATTAGGCCTGATAAAGACACTTTTGCTGGCCAAAGCACTACTGGACCCTGCCAGGTCCATTCCTGTTGGGGCATCCCATTCTGTGACTACAGCAGCCTCTGTTTAAGACCATATAAGCATTTGCTCTTATCATATTTGAAATTAGGCCTGATAAAGACACTTTTGCTGGCCAAAGCACTACTGGACCCTGCCAGGTCCATTCCTGCCCGGGGCATCCCATTCTGTGACTAAAGCAGCCTCTGTTTAAGACCATATAAGCATTTGCTCTTATCATATTTGAAATTAGGCCTGATAAAGACACTTTTGCTGGCCAAAGCACTACTGGACCCTGCCAGGTCGATTCCTGTTGGGGCATCCCATTCTGTGACTACAGCAGCCTCTGTTTAAGACCATATAAGCATTTGCTCTTATCATATTTGAAATTAGCCTGATAAAGACACTTTTGCTGGCCAAAGCACTACTGGACCCTGCCAGGTCCATTCCTGCCCAGGGCATCCCATTCTGTGACTAAAGCAGCCTCTGTTTAAGACCATATAAGCATTTGCTCTTATCATATTTGAAATTAGGCCTGATAAAGACACTTTTGCTGGCCAAAGCACTACTGGACCCTGCCAGGTCCATTCCTGCCCGGGGCATCCCATTCTGTGACTAAAGCAGCCTCTGTTTAAGACCATATAAGCATTTGCTCTTATCATATTTGAAATTAGGCCTGATAAAGACACTTTTGCTGGCCAAAGCACTACTGGACCCTGCCAGGTCGATTCCTGTTGGGGCATCCCATTCTGTGACTACAGCAGCCTCTGTTTAAGACCATATAAGCATTTGCTCTTATCATATTTGAAATTAGCCTGATAAAGACACTTTTGCTGGCCAAAGCACTACTGGACCCTGCCAGGTCCATTCCTGCCCAGGGCATCCCATTCTGTGACTAAAGCAGCCTCTGTTTAAGACCATATAAGCATTTGCTCTTATCATATTTGAAATTAGGCCTGATAAAGACACTTTTGCTGGCCAAAGCACTACTGGACCCTGCCAGGTCGATTCCTGCCCGGGGCATCCCATTCTGTGACTACAGCAGCCTCTGTTTAAGACCATATAAGCATTTGCTCTTATCATATTTGAAATTAGGCCTGATAAAGACACTTTTGCTGGCCAAAGCACTACTGGACCCTGCCAGGTCGATTCCTGCCCGGGGCATCCCATTCTGTGACTACAGCAGCCTCTGTTTAAGACCATATAAGCATTTGCTCTTATCATATTTGAAATTAGCCTGATAAAGACACTTTTGCTGGCCAAAGCACTACTGGACCCTGCCAGGTCCATTCCTGCCCAGGGCATCCCATTCTGTGACTAAAGCAGCCTCTGTTTAAGACCATATAAGCATTTGCTCTTATCATATTTGAAATTAGGCCTGATAAAGACACTTTTGCTGGCCAAAGCACTACTGGACCCTGCCAGGTCGATTCCTGTTGGGGCATCCCATTCTGTGACTACAGCAGCCTCTGTTTAAGACCATATAAGCATTTGCTCTTATCATATTTGAAATTAGCCTGATAAAGACACTTTTGCTGGCCAAAGCACTACTGGACCCTGCCAGGTCCATTCCTGCCCAGGGCATCCCATTCTGTGACTAAAGCAGCCTCTGTTTAAGACCATATAAGCATTTGCTCTTATCATATTTGAAATTAGGCCTGATAAAGACACTTTTGCTGGCCAAAGCACTACTGGACCCTGCCAGGTCCATTCCTGCCCAGGGCATCCCATTCTGTGACTACAGCAGCCTCTGTTTAAGACCATATAAGCATTTGCTCTTATCATATTTGAAATTAGCCTGATAAAGACACTTTTGCTGGCCAAAGCACTACTGGACCCTGCCAGGTCCATTCCTGCCCAGGGCATCCCATTCTGTGACTAAAGCAGCCTCTGTTTAAGACCATATAAGCATTTGCTCTTATCATATTTGAAATTAGCCTGATAAAGACACTTTTGCTGGCCAAAGCACTACTGGACCCTGCCAGGTCCATTCCTGCCCAGGGCATCCCATTCTGTGACTAAAGCAGCCTCTGTTTAAGACCATATAAGCATTTGCTCTTATCATATTTGAAATTAGGCCTGATAAAGACACTTTTGCTGGCCAAAGCACTACTGGACCCTGCCAGGTCCATTCCTGCCCAGGGCATCCCATTCTGTGACTACAGCAGCCTCTGTTTAAGACCATATAAGCATTTGCTCTTATCATATTTGAAATTAGGCCTGATAAAGACACTTTTGCTGGCCAAAGCACTACTGGACCCTGCCAGGTCCATTCCTGCCCAGGGCATCCCATTCTGTGACTAAAGCAGCCTCTGTTTAAGACCATATAAGCATTTGCTCTTATCATATTTGAAATTAGGCCTGATAAAGACACTTTTGCTGGCCAAAGCACTACTGGACCCTGCCAGGTCCATTCCTGTTGGGGCATCCCATTCTGTGACTACAGCAGCCTCTGTTTAAGACCATATAAGCATTTGCTCTTATCATATTTGAAATTAGGCCTGATAAAGACACTTTTGCTGGCCAAAGCACTACTGGACCCTGCCAGGTCCATTCCTGCCCAGGGCATCCCATTCTGTGACTACAGCAGCCTCTGTTTAAGACCATATAAGCATTTGCTCTTATCATATTTGAAATTAGGCCTGATAAAGACACTTTTGCTGGCCAAAGCACTACTGGACCCTGCCAGGTCCATTCCTGCCCGGGGCATCCCATTCTGTGACTACAGCAGCCTCTGTTTAAGACCATATAAGCATTTGCTCTTATCATATTTGAAATTAGCCTGATAAAGACACTTTTGCTGGCCAAAGCACTACTGGACCCTGCCAGGTCCATTCCTGCCCGGGGCATCCCATTCTGTGACTAAAGCAGCCTCTGTTTAAGACCATATAAGCATTTGCTCTTATCATATTTGAAATTAGGCCTGATAAAGACACTTTTGCTGGCCAAAGCACTACTGGACCCTGTCAGGTCCATTCCTGTTGGGGCATCCCATTCTGTGACTACAGCAGCCTCTGTTTAAGACCATATAAGCATTTGCTCTTATCATATTTGAAATTAGGCCTGATAAAGACACTTTTGCTGGCCAAAGCACTACTGGACCCTGCCAGGTCCATTCCTGCCCAGGGCATCCCATTCTGTGACTACAGCAGCCTCTGTTTAAGACCATATAAGCATTTGCTCTTATCATATTTGAAATTAGGCCTGATAAAGACACTTTTGCTGGCCAAAGCACTACTGGACCCTGCCAGGTCGATTCCTGCCCGGGGCATCCCATTCTGTGACTACAGCAGCCTCTGTTTAAGACCATATAAGCATTTGCTCTTATCATATTTGAAATTAGCCTGATAAAGACACTTTTGCTGGCCAAAGCACTACTGGACCCTGCCAGGTCCATTCCTGCCCAATGCATCCCATTCTGTGACTAAAGCAGCCTCTGTTTAAGACCATATAAGCATTTGCTCTTATCATATTTGAAATTAGGCCTGATAAAGACACTTTTGCTGGCCAAAGCACTACTGGACCCTGCCAGGTCGATTCCTGCCCAGGGCATCCCATTCTGTGACTACAGCAGCCTCTGTTTAAGACCATATAAGCATTTGCTCTTATCATATTTGAAATTAGGCCTGATAAAGACACTTTTGCTGGCCAAAGCACTACTGGACCCTGCCAGGTCCATTCCTGCCCAGGGCATCCCATTCTGTGACTACAGCAGCCTCTGTTTAAGACCATATAAGCATTTGCTCTTATCATATTTGAAATTAGCCTGATAAAGACACTTTTGCTGGCCAAAGAACTACTGGACCCTGCCAGGTCCATTCCTGCCCAGGGCATCCCATTCTGTGACTAAAGCAGCCTCTGTTTAAGACCATATAAGCATTTGCTCTTATCATATTTGAAATTAGGCCTGATAAAGACACTTTTGCTGGCCAAAGCACTACTGGACCCTGCCAGGTCCATTCCTGCCCAGGGCATCCCATTCTGTGACTACAGCAGCCTCTGTTTAAGACCATATAAGCATTTGCTCTTATCATATTTGAAATTAGGCCTGATAAAGACACTTTTGCTGGCCAAAGCACTACTGGACCCTGCCAGGTCCATTCCTGCCCAGGGCATCCCATTCTGTGACTAAAGCAGCCTCTGTTTAAGACCATATAAGCATTTGCTCTTATCATATTTGAAATTAGGCCTGATAAAGACACTTTTGCTGGCCAAAGCACTACTGGACCCTGCCAGGTCCATTCCTGTTGGGGCATCCCATTCTGTGACTACAGCAGCCTCTGTTTAAGACCATATAAGCATTTGCTCTTATCATATTTGAAATTAGGCCTGATAAAGACACTTTTGCTGGCCAAAGCACTACTGGACCCTGCCAGGTCCATTCCTGCCCGGGGCATCCCATTCTGTGACTAAAGCAGCCTCTGTTTAAGACCATATAAGCATTTGCTCTTATCATATTTGAAATTAGGCCTGATAAAGACACTTTTGCTGGCCAAAGCACTACTGGACCCTGCCAGGTCGATTCCTGTTGGGGCATCCCATTCTGTGACTACAGCAGCCTCTGTTTAAGACCATATAAGCATTTGCTCTTATCATATTTGAAATTAGCCTGATAAAGACACTTTTGCTGGCCAAAGCACTACTGGACCCTGCCAGGTCCATTCCTGCCCAGGGCATCCCATTCTGTGACTAAAGCAGCCTCTGTTTAAGACCATATAAGCATTTGCTCTTATCATATTTGAAATTAGGCCTGATAAAGACACTTTTGCTGGCCAAAGCACTACTGGACCCTGCCAGGTCCATTCCTGCCCGGGGCATCCCATTCTGTGACTAAAGCAGCCTCTGTTTAAGACCATATAAGCATTTGCTCTTATCATATTTGAAATTAGGCCTGATAAAGACACTTTTGCTGGCCAAAGCACTACTGGACCCTGCCAGGTCGATTCCTGTTGGGGCATCCCATTCTGTGACTACAGCAGCCTCTGTTTAAGACCATATAAGCATTTGCTCTTATCATATTTGAAATTAGCCTGATAAAGACACTTTTGCTGGCCAAAGCACTACTGGACCCTGCCAGGTCCATTCCTGCCCAGGGCATCCCATTCTGTGACTAAAGCAGCCTCTGTTTAAGACCATATAAGCATTTGCTCTTATCATATTTGAAATTAGGCCTGATAAAGACACTTTTGCTGGCCAAAGCACTACTGGACCCTGCCAGGTCGATTCCTGCCCGGGGCATCCCATTCTGTGACTACAGCAGCCTCTGTTTAAGACCATATAAGCATTTGCTCTTATCATATTTGAAATTAGGCCTGATAAAGACACTTTTGCTGGCCAAAGCACTACTGGACCCTGCCAGGTCGATTCCTGCCCGGGGCATCCCATTCTGTGACTACAGCAGCCTCTGTTTAAGACCATATAAGCATTTGCTCTTATCATATTTGAAATTAGCCTGATAAAGACACTTTTGCTGGCCAAAGCACTACTGGACCCTGCCAGGTCCATTCCTGCCCAGGGCATCCCATTCTGTGACTAAAGCAGCCTCTGTTTAAGACCATATAAGCATTTGCTCTTATCATATTTGAAATTAGGCCTGATAAAGACACTTTTGCTGGCCAAAGCACTACTGGACCCTGCCAGGTCGATTCCTGTTGGGGCATCCCATTCTGTGACTACAGCAGCCTCTGTTTAAGACCATATAAGCATTTGCTCTTATCATATTTGAAATTAGCCTGATAAAGACACTTTTGCTGGCCAAAGCACTACTGGACCCTGCCAGGTCCATTCCTGCCCAGGGCATCCCATTCTGTGACTAAAGCAGCCTCTGTTTAAGACCATATAAGCATTTGCTCTTATCATATTTGAAATTAGGCCTGATAAAGACACTTTTGCTGGCCAAAGCACTACTGGACCCTGCCAGGTCCATTCCTGCCCAGGGCATCCCATTCTGTGACTACAGCAGCCTCTGTTTAAGACCATATAAGCATTTGCTCTTATCATATTTGAAATTAGCCTGATAAAGACACTTTTGCTGGCCAAAGCACTACTGGACCCTGCCAGGTCCATTCCTGCCCAGGGCATCCCATTCTGTGACTAAAGCAGCCTCTGTTTAAGACCATATAAGCATTTGCTCTTATCATATTTGAAATTAGGCCTGATAAAGACACTTTTGCTGGCCAAAGCACTACTGGACCCTGCCAGGTCCATTCCTGCCCGGGGCATCCCATTCTGTGACTACAGCAGCCTCTGTTTAAGACCATATAAGCATTTGCTCTTATCATATTTGAAATTAGCCTGATAAAGACACTTTTGCTGGCCAAAGCACTACTGGACCCTGCCAGGTCCATTCCTGCCCAGGGCATCCCATTCTGTGACTACAGCAGCCTCTGTTTAAGACCATATAAGCATTTGCTCTTATCATATTTGAAATTAGCCTGATAAAGACACTTTTGCTGGCCAAAGCACTACTGGACCCTGCCAGGTCCATTCCTGCCCAGGGCATCCCATTCTGTGACTAAAGCAGCCTCTGTTTAAGACCATATAAGCATTTGCTCTTATCATATTTGAAATTAGGCCTGATAAAGACACTTTTGCTGGCCAAAGCACTACTGGACCCTGCCAGGTCGATTCCTGTTGGGGCATCCCATTCTGTGACTACAGCAGCCTCTGTTTAAGACCATATAAGCATTTGCTCTTATCATATTTGAAATTAGCCTGATAAAGACACTTTTGCTGGCCAAAGCACTACTGGACCCTGCCAGGTCGATTCCTGTTGGGGCATCCCATTCTGTGACTAAAGCAGCCTCTGTTTAAGACCATATAAGCATTTGCTCTTATCATATTTGAAATTAGGCCTGATAAAGACACTTTTGCTGGCCAAAGCACTACTGGACCCTGCCAGGTCCATTCCTGCCCGGGGCATCACATTCTGTGACTACAGCAGCCTCTGTTTAAGACCATATAAGCATTTGCTCTTATCATATTTGAAATTAGGCCTGATAAAGACACTTTTGCTGGCCAAAGCACTACTGGACCCTGCCAGGTCCATTCCTGCCCAGGGCATCCCATTCTGTGACTAAAGCAGCCTCTGTTTAAGACCATATAAGCATTTGCTCTTATCATATTTGAAATTAGGCCTGATAAAGACACTTTTGCTGGCCAAAGCACTACTGGACCCTGCCAGGTCCATTCCTGCCCAGGGCATCCCATTCTGTGACTAAAGCAGCCTCTGTTTAAGACCATATAAGCATTTGCTCTTATCATATTTGAAATTAGGCCTGATAAAGACACTTTTGCTGGCCAAAGCACTACTGGACCCTGCCAGGTCCATTCCTGCCCGGGGCATCCCATTCTGTGACTACAGCAGCCTCTGTTTAAGACCATATAAGCATTTGCTCTTATCATATTTGAAATTAGCCTGATAAAGACACTTTTGCTGGCCAAAGCACTACTGGACCCTGCCAGGTCCATTCCTGCCCAGGGCATCCCATTCTGTGACTAAAGCAGCCTCTGTTTAAGACCATATAAGCATTTGCTCTTATCATATTTGAAATTAGGCCTGATAAAGACACTTTTGCTGGCCAAAGCACTACTGGACCCTGCCAGGTCCATTCCTGCCCAGGGCATCCCATTCTGTGACTACAGCAGCCTCTGTTTAAGACCATATAAGCATTTGCTCTTATCATATTTGAAATTAGGCCTGATAAAGACACTTTTGCTGGCCAAAGCACTACTGGACCCTGCCAGGTCCATTCCTGCCCAGGGCATCCCATTCTGTGACTACAGCAGCCTCTGTTTAAGACCATATAAGCATTTGCTCTTATCATATTTGAAATTAGGCCTGATAAAGACACTTTTGCTGGCCAAAGCACTACTGGACCCTGCCAGGTCCATTCCTGCCCGGGGCATCCCATTCTGTGACTACAGCAGCCTCTGTTTAAGACCATATAAGCATTTGCTCTTATCATATTTGAAATTAGCCTGATAAAGACACTTTTGCTGGCCAAAGCACTACTGGACCCTGCCAGGTCCATTCCTGCCCAGGGCATCCCATTCTGTGACTAAAGCAGCCTCTGTTTAAGACCATATAAGCATTTGCTCTTATCATATTTGAAATTAGGCCTGATAAAGACACTTTTGCTGGCCAAAGCACTACTGGACCCTGCCAGGTCCATTCCTGCCCAGGGCATCCCATTCTGTGACTACAGCAGCCTCTGTTTAAGACCATATAAGCATTTGCTCTTATCATATTTGAAATTAGGCCTGATAAAGACACTTTTGCTGGCCAAAGCACTACTGGACCCTGCCAGGTCCATTCCTGCCCAGGGCATCCCATTCTGTGACTACAGCAGCCTCTGTTTAAGACCATATAAGCATTTGCTCTTATCATATTTGAAATTAGGCCTGATAAAGACACTTTTGCTGGCCAAAGCACTACTGGACCCTGCCAGGTCCATTCCTGCCCAGGGCATCCCATTCTGTGACTACAGCAGCCTCTGTTTAAGACCATATAAGCATTTGCTCTTATCATATTTGAAATTAGGCCTGATAAAGACACTTTTGCTGGCCAAAGCACTACTGGACCCTGCCAGGTCCATTCCTGCCCAGGGCATCCCATTCTGTGACTACAGCAGCCTCTGTTTAAGACCATATAAGCATTTGCTCTTATCATATTTGAAATTAGGCCTGATAAAGACACTTTTGCTGGCCAAAGCACTACTGGACCCTGCCAGGTCCATTCCTGCCCGGGGCATCCCATTCTGTGACTACAGCAGCCTCTGTTTAAGACCATATAAGCATTTGCTCTTATCATATTTGAAATTAGCCTGATAAAGACACTTTTGCTGGCCAAAGCACTACTGGACCCTGCCAGGTCCATTCCTGCCCAGGGCATCCCATTCTGTGACTAAAGCAGCCTCTGTTTAAGACCATATAAGCATTTGCTCTTATCATATTTGAAATTAGGCCTGATAAAGACACTTTTGCTGGCCAAAGCACTACTGGACCCTGCCAGGTCCATTCCTGCCCAGGGCATCCCATTCTGTGACTACAGCAGCCTCTGTTTAAGACCATATAAGCATTTGCTCTTATCATATTTGAAATTAGGCCTGATAAAGACACTTTTGCTGGCCAAAGCACTACTGGACCCTGCCAGGTCCATTCCTGCCCAGGGCATCCCATTCTGTGACTACAGCAGCCTCTGTTTAAGACCATATAAGCATTTGCTCTTATCATATTTGAAATTAGCCTGATAAAGACACTTTTGCTGGCCAAAGCACTACTGGACCCTGCCAGGTCCATTCCTGCCCAGGGCATCCCATTCTGTGACTAAAGCAGCCTCTGTTTAAGACCATATAAGCATTTGCTCTTATCATATTTGAAATTAGGCCTGATAAAGACACTTTTGCTGGCCAAAGCACTACTGGACCCTGCCAGGTCCATTCCTGCCCAGGGCATCCCATTCTGTGACTACAGCAGCCTCTGTTTAAGACCATATAAGCATTTGCTCTTATCATATTTGAAATTAGGCCTGATAAAGACACTTTTGCTGGCCAAAGCACTACTGGACCCTGCCAGGTCCATTCCTGCCCAGGGCATCCCATTCTGTGACTAAAGCAGCCTCTGTTTAAGACCATATAAGCATTTGCTCTTATCATATTTGAAATTAGGCCTGATAAAGACACTTTTGCTGGCCAAAGCACTACTGGACCCTGCCAGGTCCATTCCTGTTGGGGCATCCCATTCTGTGACTACAGCAGCCTCTGTTTAAGACCATATAAGCATTTGCTCTTATCATATTTGAAATTAGGCCTGATAAAGACACTTTTGCTGGCCAAAGCACTACTGGACCCTGCCAGGTCCATTCCTGCCCAGGGCATCCCATTCTGTGACTACAGCAGCCTCTGTTTAAGACCATATAAGCATTTGCTCTTATCATATTTGAAATTAGGCCTGATAAAGACACTTTTGCTGGCCAAAGCACTACTGGACCCTGCCAGGTCCATTCCTGCCCGGGGCATCCCATTCTGTGACTACAGCAGCCTCTGTTTAAGACCATATAAGCATTTGCTCTTATCATATTTGAAATTAGCCTGATAAAGACACTTTTGCTGGCCAAAGCACTACTGGACCCTGCCAGGTCCATTCCTGCCCGGGGCATCCCATTCTGTGACTAAAGCAGCCTCTGTTTAAGACCATATAAGCATTTGCTCTTATCATATTTGAAATTAGGCCTGATAAAGACACTTTTGCTGGCCAAAGCACTACTGGACCCTGCCAGGTCCATTCCTGTTGGGGCATCCCATTCTGTGACTACAGCAGCCTCTGTTTAAGACCATATAAGCATTTGCTCTTATCATATTTGAAATTAGGCCTGATAAAGACACTTTTGCTGGCCAAAGCACTACTGGACCCTGCCAGGTCCATTCCTGCCCAGGGCATCCCATTCTGTGACTACAGCAGCCTCTGTTTAAGACCATATAAGCATTTGCTCTTATCATATTTGAAATTAGGCCTGATAAAGACACTTTTGCTGGCCAAAGCACTACTGGACCCTGCCAGGTCGATTCCTGCCCGGGGCATCCCATTCTGTGACTACAGCAGCCTCTGTTTAAGACCATATAAGCATTTGCTCTTATCATATTTGAAATTAGCCTGATAAAGACACTTTTGCTGGCCAAAGCACTACTGGACCCTGCCAGGTCCATTCCTGCCCAATGCATCCCATTCTGTGACTAAAGCAGCCTCTGTTTAAGACCATATAAGCATTTGCTCTTATCATATTTGAAATTAGGCCTGATAAAGACACTTTTGCTGGCCAAAGCACTACTGGACCCTGCCAGGTCGATTCCTGCCCAGGGCATCCCATTCTGTGACTACAGCAGCCTCTGTTTAAGACCATATAAGCATTTGCTCTTATCATATTTGAAATTAGGCCTGATAAAGACACTTTTGCTGGCCAAAGCACTACTGGACCCTGCCAGGTCCATTCCTGCCCAGGGCATCCCATTCTGTGACTACAGCAGCCTCTGTTTAAGACCATATAAGCATTTGCTCTTATCATATTTGAAATTAGCCTGATAAAGACACTTTTGCTGGCCAAAGAACTACTGGACCCTGCCAGGTCCATTCCTGCCCAGGGCATCCCATTCTGTGACTAAAGCAGCCTCTGTTTAAGACCATATAAGCATTTGCTCTTATCATATTTGAAATTAGGCCTGATAAAGACACTTTTGCTGGCCAAAGCACTACTGGACCCTGCCAGGTCCATTCCTGCCCAGGGCATCCCATTCTGTGACTACAGCAGCCTCTGTTTAAGACCATATAAGCATTTGCTCTTATCATATTTGAAATTAGGCCTGATAAAGACACTTTTGCTGGCCAAAGCACTACTGGACCCTGCCAGGTCCATTCCTGCCCAGGGCATCCCATTCTGTGACTAAAGCAGCCTCTGTTTAAGACCATATAAGCATTTGCTCTTATCATATTTGAAATTAGGCCTGATAAAGACACTTTTGCTGGCCAAAGCACTACTGGACCCTGCCAGGTCCATTCCTGTTGGGGCATCCCATTCTGTGACTACAGCAGCCTCTGTTTAAGACCATATAAGCATTTGCTCTTATCATATTTGAAATTAGGCCTGATAAAGACACTTTTGCTGGCCAAAGCACTACTGGACCCTGCCAGGTCCATTCCTGCCCGGGGCATCCCATTCTGTGACTAAAGCAGCCTCTGTTTAAGACCATATAAGCATTTGCTCTTATCATATTTGAAATTAGGCCTGATAAAGACACTTTTGCTGGCCAAAGCACTACTGGACCCTGCCAGGTCGATTCCTGTTGGGGCATCCCATTCTGTGACTACAGCAGCCTCTGTTTAAGACCATATAAGCATTTGCTCTTATCATATTTGAAATTAGCCTGATAAAGACACTTTTGCTGGCCAAAGCACTACTGGACCCTGCCAGGTCCATTCCTGCCCAGGGCATCCCATTCTGTGACTAAAGCAGCCTCTGTTTAAGACCATATAAGCATTTGCTCTTATCATATTTGAAATTAGGCCTGATAAAGACACTTTTGCTGGCCAAAGCACTACTGGACCCTGCCAGGTCCATTCCTGCCCGGGGCATCCCATTCTGTGACTAAAGCAGCCTCTGTTTAAGACCATATAAGCATTTGCTCTTATCATATTTGAAATTAGGCCTGATAAAGACACTTTTGCTGGCCAAAGCACTACTGGACCCTGCCAGGTCGATTCCTGTTGGGGCATCCCATTCTGTGACTACAGCAGCCTCTGTTTAAGACCATATAAGCATTTGCTCTTATCATATTTGAAATTAGCCTGATAAAGACACTTTTGCTGGCCAAAGCACTACTGGACCCTGCCAGGTCCATTCCTGCCCAGGGCATCCCATTCTGTGACTAAAGCAGCCTCTGTTTAAGACCATATAAGCATTTGCTCTTATCATATTTGAAATTAGGCCTGATAAAGACACTTTTGCTGGCCAAAGCACTACTGGACCCTGCCAGGTCGATTCCTGCCCGGGGCATCCCATTCTGTGACTACAGCAGCCTCTGTTTAAGACCATATAAGCATTTGCTCTTATCATATTTGAAATTAGGCCTGATAAAGACACTTTTGCTGGCCAAAGCACTACTGGACCCTGCCAGGTCGATTCCTGCCCTGGGCATCCCATTCTGTGACTACAGCAGCCTCTGTTTAAGACCATATAAGCATTTGCTCTTATCATATTTGAAATTAGCCTGATAAAGACACTTTTGCTGGCCAAAGCACTACTGGACCCTGCCAGGTCCATTCCTGCCCAGGGCATCCCATTCTGTGACTAAAGCAGCCTCTGTTTAAGACCATATAAGCATTTGCTCTTATCATATTTGAAATTAGGCCTGATAAAGACACTTTTGCTGGCCAAAGCACTACTGGACCCTGCCAGGTCGATTCCTGTTGGGGCATCCCATTCTGTGACTACAGCAGCCTCTGTTTAAGACCATATAAGCATTTGCTCTTATCATATTTGAAATTAGCCTGATAAAGACACTTTTGCTGGCCAAAGCACTACTGGACCCTGCCAGGTCCATTCCTGCCCAGGGCATCCCATTCTGTGACTAAAGCAGCCTCTGTTTAAGACCATATAAGCATTTGCTCTTATCATATTTGAAATTAGGCCTGATAAAGACACTTTTGCTGGCCAAAGCACTACTGGACCCTGCCAGGTCCATTCCTGCCCAGGGCATCCCATTCTGTGACTACAGCAGCCTCTGTTTAAGACCATATAAGCATTTGCTCTTATCATATTTGAAATTAGCCTGATAAAGACACTTTTGCTGGCCAAAGCACTACTGGACCCTGCCAGGTCCATTCCTGCCCAGGGCATCCCATTCTGTGACTAAAGCAGCCTCTGTTTAAGACCATATAAGCATTTGCTCTTATCATATTTGAAATTAGGCCTGATAAAGACACTTTTGCTGGCCAAAGCACTACTGGACCCTGCCAGGTCCATTCCTGCCCGGGGCATCCCATTCTGTGACTACAGCAGCCTCTGTTTAAGACCATATAAGCATTTGCTCTTATCATATTTGAAATTAGCCTGATAAAGACACTTTTGCTGGCCAAAGCACTACTGGACCCTGCCAGGTCCATTCCTGCCCAGGGCATCCCATTCTGTGACTACAGCAGCCTCTGTTTAAGACCATATAAGCATTTGCTCTTATCATATTTGAAATTAGCCTGATAAAGACACTTTTGCTGGCCAAAGCACTACTGGACCCTGCCAGGTCCATTCCTGCCCAGGGCATCCCATTCTGTGACTAAAGCAGCCTCTGTTTAAGACCATATAAGCATTTGCTCTTATCATATTTGAAATTAGGCCTGATAAAGACACTTTTGCTGGCCAAAGCACTACTGGACCCTGCCAGGTCGATTCCTGTTGGGGCATCCCATTCTGTGACTACAGCAGCCTCTGTTTAAGACCATATAAGCATTTGCTCTTATCATATTTGAAATTAGCCTGATAAAGACACTTTTGCTGGCCAAAGCACT
The DNA here is from genome assembly GCA_027917425.1 of Gastrophryne carolinensis. Lineage (NCBI taxonomy): Eukaryota > Metazoa > Chordata > Amphibia > Anura > Microhylidae > Gastrophryne > Gastrophryne carolinensis. The sequence goes on along the minus strand of CM051239.1, from coordinate 269,425,511 downwards.
ACTGGACCCTGCCAGGTCGATTCCTGTTGGGGCATCCCATTCTGTGACTAAAGCAGCCTCTGTTTAAGACCATATAAGCATTTGCTCTTATCATATTTGAAATTAGGCCTGATAAAGACACTTTTGCTGGCCAAAGCACTACTGGACCCTGCCAGGTCCATTCCTGCCCGGGGCATCCCATTCTGTGACTACAGCAGCCTCTGTTTAAGACCATATAAGCATTTGCTCTTATCATATTTGAAATTAGGCCTGATAAAGACACTTTTGCTGGCCAAAGCACTACTGGACCCTGCCAGGTCCATTCCTGCCCAGGGCATCCCATTCTGTGACTAAAGCAGCCTCTGTTTAAGACCATATAAGCATTTGCTCTTATCATATTTGAAATTAGGCCTGATAAAGACACTTTTGCTGGCCAAAGCACTACTGGACCCTGCCAGGTCGATTCCTGCCCGGGGCATCCCATTCTGTGACTACAGCAGCCTCTGTTTAAGACCATATAAGCATTTGCTCTTATCATATTTGAAATTAGGCCTGATAAAGACACTTTTGCTGGCCAAAGCACTACTGGACCCTGCCAGGTCGATTCCTGCCCGGGGCATCCCATTCTGTGACTACAGCAGCCTCTGTTTAAGACCATATAAGCATTTGCTCTTATCATATTTGAAATTAGCCTGATAAAGACACTTTTGCTGGCCAAAGCACTACTGGACCCTGCCAGGTCCATTCCTGCCCAGGGCATCCCATTCTGTGACTAAAGCAGCCTCTGTTTAAGACCATATAAGCATTTGCTCTTATTATATTTATATTATAAGACACTTTTGCTGGGCATAGGCTTACTGCTGCCTGCCAGGTGCACTTCTGTTGAGGCATCCCATTCTGTAACATAGCATACCCCTCTTTATTTACACTAAGCAGCTCTCTTATTTACACTAAGCAGGCCTGTTGGAGGCTGAGTGTTACTGCTCACTTTTGGTGTGCATTATATTCTGTTTCATATAGACCCACCGCTGCCCGGGGTTTTTTTAAATATCACCTACTACCACGCCAGTTAGACTATGTCGGGCAGACAAGTGCCTGGAAGTGAAAAGAGGAGTGGCAGAGGCCAAGATTCCGCAGGCAGAGCTCGCATCAGACTGGGGGCCAGTAGCAGCAGGAGTCACGCTGAGAGACCTAATCTGCCAGTATCTGCTAGCGGTCGGGTCTCCACCAGTAACGCATCTGCCGTGGTAGATTGGTTGACGCGCTCATCAACAACATCATCACAACTTACGTCTGAGACCCCCAGTCTAGGGTCGGTAGGTTCCTCTGACACAACCCTGAGTTGGCATGCCCCGAGAGCAGTCCCTGTCCTCCCATTGCCTCTGGCCTACGCCGTTCCCTCCCCCAGCGACGTATCCTATGCTTTGGGTTCAGCTCCACTCTTTAGTGAGGAGGACCATCAGATAGAGGACAGTCAGCAGCTACTGCCCAGCCAAGAAATGGAGGTGGCTTCTTTAGCTAGGCAGACAAATAGTGATGTGGACAGTGTCGTGGGTGCTGCGAGCGTTCCAGCTCCTGCGCCAGACACTGTTGACGAATCCACGAACATCAGTGACGTACAGCCACAACTCGGTGATGATGATGATGATGACGATGAAGCCGATCGCACTTGGGAGCCGGGTGATGAAGGGGCTTCATCGTCATCATCAGGAGAAGAGGGGTGCAGGTTGCCCCGGAGTCAGCAGCTGAGGCAGCAAGGTGGTAGCAGTCAGCATGGGGGCACAATTCCAAAGGCTGGAGCCGGCCGGGGCCGGGGCCGGGGTAGAGCACCTGCTGTGCGGCAGTCTACCTTATCGGGAGGTAGTGGAGCAGGGGTTCCTGGAGTTGGCAACAGCAGCAGTGAATCAGTGAGGCCAGGGGGTGGGAAAAGTAGCTACTCGGCAGTGTGGCAGTTTTTCCTGAGGCATCCGCAGGAGGGTAACATGGCCACATGCAAGATATGTAGGCAAAAGGTGAAGCGTGGCCAGGGTCCAAATGTTGGCACCACGGCCCTGCGTCAACATATGATGCGTCACCATAAAACGACCTGGGAGAACCGAGGCTCCCAAGGGGTGGTCCAGTCTGCTTCCTCACCAAGTGAGCTCCCAATTTCTGCCAGCCAAGGCTCCAGCACCTCAGCCGAAGGCAGCTGTGCGTCATACCCATCCTCTGTCGCTCCTGCTCCTCCTCCTCCAAGTCATGCATCCCGCCAGCAATCCATCAGCGAAGCCATGTCCAAGAGACAGCAGTATGCGCCCACTCATCCTACGGCGCAGAAGCTGAATGTGCTCCTGTCCAAGTTGCTGGTGCTGCAGTCGCTCCCTTTTCAGGTGGTGGAATCTGCACCTTTCAGAGAACTGATGGCTTGTGCCGAGCCGAGGTGGAGAGTCCCAAGCCGTCATTTCTTTGCCAAGAAGGCAGTACCAGCGCTGCACACTTTTGTTGAACAGAAGGTGGGCCAGTCCTTGAGCCTGTCGGTGTGTAGCAAAATACATGGCAGCGCCGACATCTGGAGCTGTAACTACGGTCAGGGGCAGTACATGTCGTTTACGGCCCACTGGGTGAATGTGGTCCCTTTGCAGCAGCAACTTGGACAGGTCACGCCGCTTCGGCCTCCGCGCTCTCTGCCCATTGGGCCTGTGACACCGTGCGACTCGGCCTCCTCATCCTCCGCCATCTCCTCACCCTCCACTGTAGGCTCAAGTCTCAGTGCCCCTCCAGTCTACCATGTGTGCAGGGCACGGAGGTGTCACGCAGTGCTTCACATGGTTTGTCTTGGCGAACGGAGTCACACAGGGGAGGAACTGCTTAAATGTATTCATCAGGAAATCCAAACATGGCTTACTCCGAGAAAACTTAAAATGGGAATCATGGTTACCGACAATGGGAAGAACATTTTGTCTGCGCTGCGCCAAGGAAGCCTGACCCATGCCCCCTGCATGGCTCACGTCTTCAATCTGGTTGTCAAGCGGTTTCTGAAGTGTTCCCCCCATCTGCAGGACATCCTAACAACTTCACGGAAACTTTGCATGCACTTCAGCCACTCCTACACCGCCAAACACACCCTTCTTGAGCTACAGCGTCAGAATGGTATCCCCCAACATAGTCTGATTTGCGATGTTTCCACCCGTTGGAATTCCACCCTTCACATGTTGGACCGATTATATGAACAGAGAAAAGCCATCACGGATTTCCTGATGATCCAAGCAGATAGGGGGACTCCCCTGTGTAACTTCAATGTCAACCAGTGGCAGCTCATACGTGACACCTGCCGTTTGCTCAGGCCCTTTGAGGAAGCCACTTTATTTGTCAGTCGGCAGGATTACGGGATGAACGACGTGATTCCACTGCTTCATGTACTACAGCACATGTTGGAAACCATGGCTGGTCAGGGCACTGGAGACATGGCGTTTACATCTTACGGCCACATGAACCCCGTTGGAGCTGAACTGGAGGAGGAGGAGGAGGAAGAGGAGGAGGAGGAGTTGCCCAGCGAAACACAGTTTAGGCTTGGCGAAATGGCTGGTTTATCTAGTCAGCGGACAGGAGAGGAGGAGCAGGAGCAGCCAGAGGAGCTAGAGGTTTTTGAGGAAGGAGAGACAGAGGACCCGGGCACACCGTGGCAGTATGCAGTGGAGATGGAGACAGGTAGTCCATCCGAGTCACTTGCGCAAATGGCACGAAGCATGCTCACATGCTTGCGTAGTGACCCCAGAATTGTTTCCATCTGTCGGCGGGATGACTTCTGGCTGTCCACCTTATTGGACCCTCGCTTCCGGCACAAAATGGGGGCATTTTTTAAACCCACCGAGAGGGAGGACAAACTCAACTACTACAAAGACATTCTACGTAGGCAGTTGGCCGATGCCTATCTGCGCCATGGTCCATACTCTCGCAGGTCTGACTCGAGGGGACCTCTGCGCTCACCTTCCACTGCCATGGCCGCTGGGGGGGTTGGCAGCAGCAGCAGCAGAAGCTCCATCAGCAGCAGCAGCCTCAGTCTTCAGTCGCTAATGAGTAGCTTTCTACACCCGCATAGTGAGGCTACTCATGAGCAGCAGGAAGACCTGGAGCAGGACCTGAACCAGCAGGTCATGTCATACTTTGACATGACCATGCCAACACACCTTGAGGATCCGCTGGACTTCTGGGCAGCCAAACTTGATTTGTGGCCGCAACTAGCAGAGTTTGCCCTGGAAAAGCTGTCCTGCCCGGCAAGTAGCGTGCCATCTGAGCGGGTGTTTAGTGCGGCGGGGGCCATAGTTACGGCGAGGAGAACTCGTCTGTCAACTAAAAATGTGGAGAGACTCACCTTTGTCAAAATGAATCAGGGATGGATCAGCCAGGATTTCCACCCACCAATGCCTGATGCATGCGACTAGATTCAGCATGGTGCCACGTTTTACACTTTCCAAATGGTGCAAAACATATTTATGTCTTTAGGCCATTTTTTGGGCTCCTGCTGCTGCTGCTGCCAACTCCTGCCAACTCCAGGGTGTGATTCATCCAATTTTTGGGCTCCTGAGGCCAACTCCAGTGTATATTTGGGCTCCTGCTGCTGCTGCTGCCAACTTCTGCCAACTCCAGGGTGTGATTCATCCAATTTTTGGGCTCCTGAGGCCAACTCCAGTGTATATTTGGGCTCCTGCTGCTGCTGCTGTCAACTCCTGCCAACTCCAGGGTGTGATTCATCCAATTTTTGGGCTCCTGAGGCCAACTCCAGTGTATATTTGGGCTCCTGCTGCTGCTACTGTCAACTCCTGCCAACTCCAGGGTGTGATTCATCCAATTTTTGGGCTCCTGAGGCCAACTCCAGTGTATATTTGGGCTCCTGCTGCTGCTGCTGCCAACTTCTGCCAACTCCAGGGTGTGATTCATCCAATTTTTGGGCTCCTGAGGCCAACTCCAGTGTATATTTGGGCTCCTGCTGCTGCTGCTGCCAACTTCTGCCAACTCCAGGGTGTGATTCATCCAATTTTTGGGCTCCTGAGGCCAACTCCAGTGTATATTTGGGCTCCTGCTGCTGCTGCTGCCAACTTCTGCCAACTCCAGGGTGTGATTCATCCAATTTTTGGGCTCCTGAGGCCAACTCCAGTGTATATTTGGGCTCCTGCTGCTGCTACTGTCAACTCCTGCCAACTCCAGGGTGTGATTCATCCAATTTTTGGGCTCCTGAGGCCAACTCCAGTGTATATTTGGGCTCCTGCTGCTGCTGCTGCCAACTTCTGCCAACTCCAGGGTGTGATTCATCCAATTTTTGGGCTCCTGAAGCCAACTCCAGTGTATATTTGGGCTCCTGCTGCTGCTGCTGCCAACTTCTGCCAACTCCAGGGTGTGATTCATCCAATTTTTGGGCTCCTGAGGCCAACTCCAGTGTATATTTGGGCTCCTGCTGCTGCTGCTGCCAACTTCTGCCAACTCCAGGGTGTGATTCATCCAATTTTTGGGCTCCTGAAGCCAACTCCAGTGTATATTTGGGCTCCTGCTGCTGCTGGTGTCAACTCCTGCCAACTCCAGGGTGTGATTCATCCAATTTTTGGGCTCCTGAAGCCAACTCCAGTGTATATTTGGGCTCCTGCTGCTGCTACTGTCAACTCCTGCCAACTCCAGGGTGTGATTCATCCAATTTTTGGGCTCCTGAGGCCAACTCCAGTGTATATTTGGGCTCCTGCTGCTGCTGCTGCCAACTTCTGCCAACTCCAGGGTGTGATTCATCCAATTTTTGGGCTCCTGAGGCCAACTCCAGTGTATATTTGGGCTCCTGCTGCTGCTACTGTCAACTCCTGCCAACTCCAGGGTGTGATTCATCCAATTTTTGGGCTCCTGAGGCCAACTCCAGTGTATATTTGGGCTCCTGCTGCTGCTGCTGCCAACTTCTGCCAACTCCAGGGTGTGATTCATCCAATTTTTGGGCTCCTGAGGCCAACTCCAGTGTATATTTGGGCTCCTGCTGCTGCTGCTGCCAACTTCTGCCAACTCCAGGGTGTGATTCATCCAATTTTTGGGCTCCTGAGGCCAACTCCAGTGTATATTTGGGCTCCTGCTGCTGCTACTGTCAACTCCTGCCAACTCCAGGGTGTGATTCATCCAATTTTTGGGCTCCTGAGGCCAACTCCAGTGTATATTTGGGCTCCTGCTGCTGCTGCTGCCAACTTCTGCCAACTCCAGGGTGTGATTCATCCAATTTTTGGGCTCCTGAAGCCAACTCCAGTGTATATTTGGGCTCCTGCTGCTGCTACTGTCAACTCCTGCCAACTCCAGGGTGTGATTCATCCAATTTTTGGGCTCCTGAGGCCAACTCCAGTGTATATTTGGGCTCCTGCTGCTGCTGCCAACTTCTGCCAACTCCAGGGTGTGATTCATCCAATTTTTGGGCTCCTGAAGCCAACTCCAGTGTATATTTGGGCTCCTGCTGCTGCTGGTGTCAACTCCTGCCAACTCCAGGGTGTGATTCATCCAATTTTTGGGCTCCTGAAGCCAACTCCAGTGTATATTTGGGCTCCTGCTGCTGCTACTGTCAACTCCTGCCAACTCCAGGGTGTGATTCATCCAATTTTTGGGCTCCTGAGGCCAACTCCAGTGTATATTTGGGCTCCTGCTGCTGCTGCTGCCAACTTCTGCCAACTCCAGGGTGTGATTCATCCAATTTTTGGGCTCCTGAGGCCAACTCCAGTGTATATTTGGGCTCCTGCTGCTGCTACTGTCAACTCCTGCCAACTCCAGGGTGTGATTCATCCAATTTTTGGGCTCCTGAGGCCAACTCCAGTGTATATTTGGGCTCCTGCTGCTGCTGCTGCCAACTTCTGCCAACTCCAGGGTGTGATTCATCCAATTTTTGGGCTCCTGAGGCCAACTCCAGTGTATATTTGGGCTCCTGCTGCTGCTACTGTCAACTCCTGCCAACTCCAGGGTGTGATTCATCCAATTTTTGGGCTCCTGAGGCCAACTCCAGTGTATATTTGGGCTCCTGCTGCTGCTACTGTCAACTCCTGCCAACTCCAGGGTGTGATTCATCCAATTTTTGGGCTCCTGAAGCCAACTCCAGTGTATATTTGGGCTCCTGCTGCTGCTGCTGCTGCCAACTTCTGCCAACTCCAGGGTGTGATTCATCCAATTTTTGGGCTCCTGAGGCCAACTCCAGTGTATATTTGGGCTCCTTCTGCCCCTCATAGTGATGCCACTTCAACTCTCTGCAATTGTGCCGCTCTGCGATTCTATTAGCGATGCCTCTGATCTGCATGTGATATTTCTTCAAAGTATTATTTAACTAACCCAGCACGCATCCTGTGCGTGTTACAGCAAGGCTGAATGGTTTACAACCCTATTGAGGCTGTAGGAGGCTCAGAAATAGCCGTTTTTAATAGCGATTCGTCGCGAATTTATTCGGGTCGAAACGATTTTTGTCGGAAAATTCGGCGAATCAGTCGAATCGAATTTTTCAAAAGTTCGCTCATCTCTACTGTGAGTCACTCACCAGATTCGCTTTCATAAATGTGATTTTGCGTACAGCGCCCAGTGTTCACCAGACGCTGCCTGCCGCTACCAGGCAGTACCTGGCGCTATCCCTTGATGAATAACCCCCTTTGTTACTTTGCCTGACATTGGGCACTAAGAGGGCTTAGACTTCAGCGACACTTAGAAGCTATGATTCATACATTTGTCTGTATAAAGTCATCTACTTATTGCTAACTGTCACACAAATCTTGCAGAGGGTCAAACCATCTGCGATAAATCTTTTTAAATCAGGCACTATGTCTAATACAATTAATACAGGACCTGACAATTTAGTTAACTAACTAGTTAAAATTCAAAAAATAACACATAACACAAACATACACTGCCAATAGTGTTAGAAAAGAAAATCTTTTACAGGATAATGGCACATCTCTGGTGATACATTTCATTGGTGCCTTAATTTGTCCTCTGGGAAAAAGTTCAGATCTATTCACACTTCATCACATAGACCTATTTTTGGGCATATTTTTGCTGAGTTTGTGCATCCCATTTTCTTTAGATTATTTAACACATGGGGAATATGGTGTAATATTAAATTAACTGTCTTTCAACATTTTTACAGTTTCTATACCTTGCAGGGAGATAGTCTTCCCTAGCGTGTGAGTAGCACTAAAGAGAGATAAAAATACACAGAGTAACAATAATGTTATCAATGCTTCATCAGCAGTTACACTGATGTGTTAAACAGAAATGATGCTCTTAACTGCCCTGGAGACGTTTTTACAATAATTTTCATGTTTCATTTTCGGATCTTTTCTATTTATTTTTTTTAGTCTCTATCCTCAGAAGAACACTGTAGTTACTTGGCAAACCAGTTTTAGTGCTGTATCTAAAGCTATTAACAAGAATTCTTCTAAAACTTCGAACTTGGAATTCCAAGCATCTGCATTTTGTTTTTGTTAAATGCAATATGTTAAAGTGGATTAAAACCTGGGATTTTTACTATCCCGGGCTGTGATCCTTCCCCTTGGGACACCCTAGTTTTGGGAAACCCTCCAGAACGAACTTACCTCCCCTCAAGCCCACGGCACAGATGCGGCCACTCATCCAATCAGCTTCTCCCACCATGCATATTATCTAGAGAAACTGAATGGAATCCCTAGCCATGGGGTGTGGCATCGCTTCCTCCCTTCGGCTGTGCATGGCCCCACACAGCCATTCAGTTGTGGAGGGCATGGCTGCGTACAGCCAAGAATTGAGGCAAATGATGCCGGCACTGGCCATGCATGCCCCATGGACTCAGTGGAAGGGTATGAATATCGGCCACCCTGGGGGATTTCATATAGCAGGCATCCCAGTTAGGGAGAGGGAGTAAGCTTGCCCGGAGTCTCATGGACCACAGGGTGGGTTTTGGTCCACTGTAAACTAAGGGGAGATATTTCCTTTCACTTTCTTTCTTATAGTGGCTGCTGGGGCTAAACTAAATGCATGCCCCATCTATAGAGGATGGTAACTCCTGTACTTTCTAGCAGAGTTGATACATTATTTAAAAGAGAACAATAAGGTTTGTTGCCACTGGTGGTAACAGCAGAGGAAGAAATAATGGCAATTTTACCCCACACGACTATTGGTAGCAATAAAGAGTATCTTTTATGGTTGTGTTTCAAAGCTTGATTATGATCGGGCCTTGTGATTAGGACATTTTACTAGTGAGGAACCAAATATCTCCAAGGAGGCACAGGTATGTATTTATTACATTTTAAGTAACAGTTCCCATGGGCTATTTGGAATAAAATTGTCAAGGTTCTCCAGGTCTGATATTTTGGGTATTCTGTGTTTTGTTCCCTACTCTGGGGACATCCCAAATTGGAATGTCCCACTGTATGAAACCCCCCAGAACAACTCACCCCTTCCCGGTCCTAAGACGCATGGGCAGGTCATTTGACATCCATATTAAATGTTCAGCAAATGGCTATAGTTTATTGCAATTAAAGCAAGAACGGATGCATTCCCTGCAGTGCACACGCTCCAGTCCCCAGCCTATCTGTATGGCTGGAACGGCTGGGAGCAGGAACTTACCCATAGCCCAGAGATGCAGGGGCTGCAGCTGCCAGTGTTTACATTAGGTTTACATTGAGTGTTACAGCGCAGGGGGGGATTCACACAGCGGGGCATACCAATTAAGGATGCCCTGGGGAAAGCCCAGCAGTCACCATGACTTGAGGGTTTTTTTCTGCTTTATGTACCACATAATGCTGGTACATTATATTACTTATAATTATATACATTATATTATTATATATATTTTTTACCTCACCTGTGGTATTGCCCCAATACAACATCCAATCAAATGATAGAGAATTTGTCTTGTACTTTCCCTTTTTTTGAACTTTCTTGTGTGTTAAATCAGCTATTTCCAAAATGTGGTGAGCCTCATTAATCTTTAGTATTTACATCCTTTTTGATTCCTAGGTGGTAGTGTTTTAAATTATTTTGCTATGCAAAGATTTTTATCTCCAGTCAAATATTTAATTTGGAATTGTTTAGTACTGTTCAGAATAAAAAACAGGTAACAATAGTGGGGGCTAATTTACACTAGCGCCTCGTAGCACCACTTGAGCATCTGAGGAGAAACGCTATTAGCCCCTCAGCTGCAACGCTGGCCACAGGCAGACAGCGCTGTTAATGTTCGACGCTGTAGGCTACGCATGGTGCTGTGTCTTGTTTGTTTGTTTTTTCAAATAGAGCTAGCTACAGGTAGCGCCGGTGGAGAGGACCAGAAATCATTTGTATTTAACATGTAAATGAACAGCGCCAGCGCAGGTGCTGTGGAATCACAATGCTCAGACATACAGTGCCAGGTTGCAATACTAAAAAAGTCTTTACTGGGGATAACTGCACAGTGACCACGTGAAAACACATGGAATGACATTGGAAACATACAAATGACATGACACATGATTGGCAGGCATGAAAGCGCAAGTTAGCAGCGGATAACCTAAGTACAATAATGAACGCAAAAAAAATTCTGAACCGGCCAGGGATCCCGTGTTACTTGACTGAGGACAAAAAATTAAAATACGCTAAACAGAAGTCACCCAAAAATATGGGACTGGAATGGCTAATTGTAGTCTATGGGAGTGTCAGTCTCCTCACCTTTCCTGCCCTTTAAGGCATCGTGAGCGCGCCATACCACAGACTGCATGCAGCAGCAGACATGCTCAGCTGCATGGTTTTAACAGAGCAGGCTCTTCTTCTGTCGCATGCTCCACAGTGACACCTGCTGTTCAGCCCATTGGAAGTGCACAAGGCCTAGAGTGTAAGCTCTTGGACTTGATTTCACCTCCTGGTGTCCTGAGTTTGAATGGACAGGAAGTGACTTCACCAGACTCTGGCACATCCCTCCCTGTGCTGATTGATAGCCCTATTTAAGAGGACAGCTGGCCTACAGCCAATGCTGTGTTATCAGCTTACTTCCTGGACCTTGTTTTTCCTGATTCCTGAATACCTGATCGAATACCTGGATTTATATACGGACGGATAACCTGATTTTTGACGCGGATTGCTTATGGACTTTGCCTGTTTTCTGCCTGCCTCTGACCCCGGATTCACCATTGGACTCTGCTCAGACTTTTTATTTGCTCTTTGGAGCTTTTTCTGCTTCACTTCGCCCCATACCTGGAGCTCAGCTCAGCTCTCCCCATGATTGTAGCCAGGAGGCTTGACAGTATAACACAGCCATAGCATGAGCTTCAGTGGGGAACCCTGTCAATTTGATAATTTGATTTCCCTCTGTGCAGCCGTCCAGGGCTTACAGGGAGGCTTTACTCAGCTTGTGGATCAGCTAAATCAACTCACGCCCCCGACAGTATCTTCTGCTACAGCTGTTCCTACCACACAGGGGGCAGATTCCGGGGTCACCCCTGAACCCCAAGTTCCTTTCCCGGAATTTTTCTCAGGAAATCGCCAGAAGTTTTGTGCTTTTAGGAACAGTTGTCAGTTATTATTTTCTCTGCAACCACGAACCTATGCTGCTGAGGAAGTCCGGGTCAGAATTGTTATTTCCCTTCTGCAAGGGCCTCCCCAAACATGGGCCCATTGTCTTATGGAGCAAAATCATCCTTGTCTGGCCTCTGTTGATCTTTTCTTTTCTGCTATGGCAGCCATCTATGATGATCCCGGACATGTTGCATCAGCAGAGGCAGCTCTCCGTAATTTGCGACAGGGTCGCCGTCCAGTTGAGGAGTATGTTGCCGATTTTCGTTGCTGGAGTTTTGACACCCTGTGGAATGAGCCAGCTTTAAAACATCAGTTTCGTTTAGGTCTTTCTGAACTGATTAAGGATGAACTGGCCCACTTCGACACTCCTGAAACTTTAAATGAACTTATTCTTGCAGCCATTCAGGTGGATCGCCGGATGCGGGAACGCCGTGAAGAGCGTTCAGCCCTAGCCCTATGGTTTGCTCCACGGTCCTCGCCTGCATCACCTGACTCTCCGCAGACCGATTCGGGGGTTATCAAGCCCATGCAACTGGGAACCATCCGGGCTGCTTTGTCCCAAGAGGAAAGACTGTGCCGGAGGCGGCTAAACCTTTGCATGTACTGCGGGAACCCCGGACACTTTCGGGTTAATTGTCCCACCAGACCCGCAGCTATGAAGAGATCAACACCTCTTATTAAGAGAACACCACTTCCTGTGCCTGGTTCTCACCTCTCTGTGCTTCTTAGTTTACAACTTCCTGGAGGAAGGGTTGAGACCAGGGCCATGATTGACTCCGGGGCCTGCAGCTGTTTCATGGACTTAGAATTCGCACAGACTCACAGTATTCCATGTGAAGTTCGGCCTACCCCTCTGCTTCTCACTTTGGCCGACAGATCTACCGTCAAGTCCGGACCGGTGTCCCATAGAACTAAATCGCTTGGCTGCTCTACTCCTGATGGACACTCAGAATTAATACACTTTGATTTAATGCACTCTCCTTTGTACCCTATTATTTTGGGTTTCCCGTGGCTCTCTATACATAACCCCGTCATCGACTGGTCTTCCGGTTCAGTTTCTTTGTTCTCTCCCTATTGCAACCAATTTTGCAGACAGCAGGAGAGTAACCTCTCTGTAGTAACCCTTAATCCACCGGATTCCCTACCGCCTGCGTATCTAGAGTTCCAGGATGTGTTTGACAAAAAAGGTGCAGACCAGCTACCTCCTCACCGCTCTTATGACTGTCCAATAGACCTTCTACCTGGGTCGGCCATCCCTTTTGGATGTATTTATCCGTTGTCTGAAGCCGAGTTACAGACTCTCCGTGAATATATTGATGAAAACCTGGCTAAGGGTTTTATTAGACATTCCACTTCGCCTGCAGGAGCAGGGATATTCTTCGTGGAGAAGAAGGATGGGTCTCTGAGACCCTGTATAGATTACCGGGCCCTCAATCAAATTACAGTCAAGAACCGATACCCTTTGCCCTTGATTTCTGAACTCTTCCAGCGTTTGGGATCCGCTCGGTTCTTTACCAAGTTGGACTTGAGGGGAGCCTACAACTTAATTCGGATCCGTCAAGGTGACGAATGGAAGACGGCCTTCCGCACACGATATGGTCACTTTGAATACCTGGTCATGCCGTTTGGACTCTGTAATGCCCCTGCAACCTTCCAGCACTTTGTAAATGACGTGTTCCGGGATTATCTTGATATTTTCGTCATCATCTACCTGGATGATATACTAATCTTCTCTTCCTCCCTCTCGGAACATCGGGAACATGTCCGTCGTGTCCTTCTGCGTCTTCGAGAGCATCAATTATACGCCAAACTGGAGAAATGTCAGTTTGAACAACCTTCTATTCAGTTCCTGGGGTTACTTATCACCAGTACCGGCATTGTGATGGATCCTGAGAAGGTGGCTGCCGTCTTGGACTGGCCACAACCTATGAATCGCAAGGAAGTACAGCGTTTCATTGGCTTCGCCAACTTTTACAGACGTTTTATTAAAGATTTCTCACAGATAGTCCGCCCTATCACCGATCTCACCCGTAAGAATACTCCATTTGTCTGGTCTGAAGCTGCTGAGGAGGCCTTCTCTCATCTCAAGGAGCATTTCACTTCTGCCCCTATCTTGAGACATGCCGACCCCGAGCTCCCTTTTGTACTTGAAGTAGATGCCTCCGTCAATGCTGTAGGAGCAGTACTCTCTCAACGAGAATCTGAGCAAGGAGAACTCCATCCCGTAGCCTTCTTTTCCAGAAAACTGTCTTCAGCAGAGCAAAACTATGATGTTTGTGACCGAGAACTTCTTGCTATCAAACTTGCCCTGGAGGAATGGCGTTATCTATTGGAAGCTGCCAGACATCCAATTTTGATCCTCACGGACCACAAGAACCTGGAGTACCTTCGGTCTGCAAAAAGACTCCGGCCACGTCAGGCAAGGTGGTCACTATTCTTTTCCAGATTCTCTTTTCATATTTCTTACCGTCCAGGAAACAAAAATACCAAACCTGATGCACTCTCCCGTCTTCATCCTTCTGACCAAGGTCCTGAACCTGTGGAACCCACTATTTTGCAACCGAACCATTTTTTGTTACTTGAATCTGAACTCATTGCTGAGATTCGACGAGCATCCGATTCTATCCCAGAGAACCTACAATCTGAACTATCACGAGTAGATGGAATTCTGGTCCATCAAGAAAAGATTTTTGTTCCTGAATCTTTATGTTCCAGGGTTCTGGCCGAATTCCATCACCCCTTGGCAGGCCATTTCGGGCTCAAGAAGACGCTACATCTGATTCAACGTCATTTCTGGTGGCCCACCTTAAGAGCAGACTGTATATCATATGTTTCTTCTTGTGGGACGTGTGCCCGGAATAAACACATAACCACCAAACCTGCAGGTCTTCTCATGCCTCTCCCAGTGCCAGAACGTCCCTGGGAACATATTTCTATGAACTTTATTGTAGAACTTCCACCTTCGGACAACAACAACACTATCTTGGTGGTTGTGGACTATTTAACCAAGTTTGCTCATTTTATAGCTCTCCCCAGCCTTCCTTCGGCCTCAAAGTTAGCACAAGTTTTTGTGAAAGAGATTGTCCGCTTACACGGCCTGCCGTCTAAGATTGTGTCTGACCGCGGTTCCCAATTTACTGCCCGGTTCTGGACAGCGCTCTGTAGGAGTTTACGGATCACTTTGGCCCACTCATCGGCCTATCATCCCCAGACCAACGGACAAACTGAACCTCGGCCCTGCAGGACAATTGGACACAGTTACTCCCATTAGCTGAACTGGCTTATAATAACTCTGTCCATTCTTCGACCCGCCTCACTCCGTTTGCTGCAAATTATGGATTTGATGCCAAGACCTTGCCTGATACCTGCATCCCAGTGAATGTACCGGCAGCTGCAGATTTAGGAGCTCATCTAACTGCCACTCATCAGATGCTCCGAACAACCCTTCGAGCTGCCCAAGAACGTTACAAAAGGACAGCAGACACTCATCGGTCTTCAGCTTCCAATTTTGCAGTAGGAGATCAAGTCCTGCTCTCTACCACTCATCTAAGGCTTCATCTTCCTTCTAAGAAGTTGGGTCCTAAGTTTATCGGGCCTTTTAAGATTAAGAGAGCTATTAATGAAGTTGCCTTTGAATTGGAATTACCTAATCGCCTGAAGATACACCCAGTTTTTCACGTGTCCCTTTTAAAGAAAGGAACTTTTAGAGATTCCCAAGACAAACCTCCTGATCCAATTATTGTGGATGGTGAAGAGGAATATGAGGTTGAACAGATCCTGGATTCACGGAAGAGAGGTGCCTCCATTCAGTATCTTGTTCGTTGGAAAGGTTACGGCCCAGAGGAAGATTCCTGGGAGCCATCTAGTAATCTCAATGCTCCACAATTAATCAGAGCTTTTCAGCGAAGACTCTCTAGATCGGCCGCCCAGAGGCGTCCTTTAAGGGGGGGGCAATGTCAGTCTCCTCGCCTTTCCTGCCCTTTAAGGCATCATGAGCGCGCCATACCACGGACTGCATGCAGCAGCAGACATGCTCAGCTGCATGGTTTTAACAGAGCAGGCTCTTCTTCTGTCGCATGCTCCACAGTGACACCTGCTGTTCAGCCCATTGGAAGTGCACAAGGCCTAGAGTGTAAGCTCTTGGACTTGATTTCACCTCCTGGTGTCCTGAGTTTGAATGGACAGGAAGTGACTTCACCATACTCTGGCACATCCCTCCCTGTGCTTATTGATAGCCCTATTTAAGAGGACAGCTGGCCTACAGCCAATGCTGTGTTATCAGCTTACTTCCTGGACCTTGTTTTTCCTGATTCCTGAATACCTGATCGAATACCTGGATTTATATACGGACGGATAACCTGATTTTTGACGTGGATTGCTTATGGACTTTGCCTGTTTTCTGCCTGCCTCTGACCCCGGATTCACCATTGGACTCTGCTCAGACTTTTTATTTGCTCTTTGGAGTTTTTTCTGCTTCACTTCGCCCCATACCTGGAGCTCAGCTCAGCTCTCCCCATGATTGTAGCCAGGAGGCTTGACAGGGAGAATGACGCTGAGCGCCTGTGATGTGACGCTGTAGGCGCTAAGAAAACAACTGGTGCTCTTAAAGCATGGATCGCTACATAACGCTAGGAGAGGTGTTAACTCTTTTTGTATCCTAAATAAGACTTGCTGGTGGGGCTGACGAAAAACACCTGCATGTTGCTAACTAGCCTTAGCGCTTCTTATATAAAACCTTAAGAAAAATTGTTTCGTTTAGTAGGGTATCTATAACCATGCAATATCTGGTTATGCGTCATGTAAAAAGTACAATTATATTGCTAATAATAACTATTTTAAAAACAGAGAAAGAAACCAGTACAATGCACTTTATAATTGTGCATTTAATTCCTATTTCTTCTTCTACCACTAGTCTATCTAACACATGTGTATTTATTACACTTAATTGCTGTGGAATTCATTTTGCTGTTATCAGAACAATGCTTACGTGTTGTCGGTTTGCCCCCAATCACAAGACATGCCCGGCTTTAATAACTCATTTCAGATTTTGTGTTAACGCAGTTTCGCTTTGGCTTGATGTATAAGGTTTTCTTTTAAAGGGAACTGAATTTCCCTCTAAGTTTTACCATATGTGCTTTCAATGAGACGAAGAAATGCGTGACAGGAAGGCTTTTAGATTACATGGCTTGTAATACTTCCCTTTCTTTTAAGTTCTGCAGCTTTGAACCCAAAGTGATTTCGATTTAGGAAGTTTGTTATCAAACATGACTGGAAAAACTTAGGGCCACTTTTGGCAAATCAAAATCACATAAAATGAGTCATGCAGGTGTAAAGTTTGCAGGTGACAAAAACATATTTCCGAGCATTTCATTCTTGATTTATTTAGGGGGATGAATTGGCAGTCGTGTTATACAATTACTTCCCTGCGCTATATATAAGATGTATTTTTTTATATGATTTGCTTTTCAGATTGATTCCTGTGGTCATTTTAAACAAGCATTGTGTGTTAGAGCTTATAAGTAACATGCTTTATTTCAGCTCTAGGTTTAACTCCTCTATAGGTTCTTTTATGGCTCTGATGGCTTTGACTTAAGCCACATGCATTTCGTTCTAAATACAGGGGGGCACTCGGTTAAAGTTTATGCTATGCTGTTACCTTAACCCCAGAACATTCTACCTCCAGGACTGTGAAGAAAACTCTCTAATTCATGATAGTGATAAGTCATCATGGCTTGTATTGTCACAGTTTTATTGCGGGGACTCTGGGTGCAGGAAGCGGAAGTCTTTTATCCGGAGGCCAGATATTATACAGGCTTACCCAATTAAAGCATTTTCACCTTCCTCTGTCACTTAGTCATCATTCTGAAGGATACCAGATCAGCAGTCGCTCCCAATCTTGCTGAATTGTAAATGGCTGCTTCGGAGGGATTCCTGCTAATTGTCCCTGAATGTAGGATGCATAAAGATGAGTTGCAGATTTGAAACCACACTATTAATAAGTAACTGCATTTTAATAAAGGGGGTTATACTTTCCAATATGTTCCCAGTGAGAGCAGAGATTCAGATTCATGTACTGTTACACCATATATTTAGAGCTCTTGCTAATAAACAATATATACTTTAGCTTCACCTTTAATTAAAATATACATTAAAAACTAAAGGGTTTTTTAGTTTTGATTTTGAATAGGGGCCAACCTGTTACTGCATAGAACAAAGAGGCTGATTCACTACCAGCGCCACGTATTACCAGATGAGCGTCTGTTTAGTGGCGCTTAGAGCGACCACTAGTAGACGCTGTAAGCGGGTATCGGGCGATGTAACAGAGCATCTCGATTGCTCTAGTAACCTGGCCGGCATTGATGAATGTGATGTGTGTTGGGCGCTCTAACAACAGTACAGCGCTGCAGGGAGCGAGAGGTAGCGCCACCTCAGTGCGTCCGGCACTCGGCGCTCCACACCATATTTAACAAAAAACTACACACACACAGCATTGGCGCTCTAAAGCTAAGCGCTCTAGCATAGAGCGCCAGACACTGTGTGATTAAAGTCTGTTTTTGAACACATATCCACCAGTAACAAAGCGAAAACACACATGGAATGACATTGTTTATCACTGAGACAATAACACTTTAGTGCCAGACTTGTATGACAATCCTTCAAAAAATATAAAAATATACAAAATACAAAATGTATAAAAGTGTTTGTTTACAGCCAGGAGAGGTCACACAATGATTAGAGCAAAAAAAATTAATTTAAATTGCCAAATGCGCTTTTTATACACAACTAATGAAGCGCCATTGAAATGTATGTGAGAGCGATACAGAGCGACAGGTACTACATGGTGCTCCTGAGCCTAGAGCGCCGGCGATATACACTGAGCTGCCTTTAATAATACCTGTGACGCTACATGGCGCTGTTAGAGGCTCTCACCAGATTCGCTTTCATAAATGTGGTTTTGTGTACAGCGCCCAGCGTTCACCAGACGCTGCCTGCCGCTACGGAGCACTACCTGGCGCTATCTGTTCTTAAATAACCCCCAGAGCCTCCAACAGCCAACCCGAGTCCTGGTGACAGATTCACACAAGTAGTGTTGCTGTACAGATTCAGGCTAAAGTGATACATCACTGATACATATTTTAATGCAACTACAGTCAAATACTTTTAGATTAAAGCAGAACAAAACCTAGGATTTTGACTTTCTCAGGTTTTGTTCTGTTCCCCTGGGGCATCCTGATTGGGGATGGCCCACTGTGTGGAAACCCCCAAGCTCGCCTAGATAAACTCAGCTCTCCTCGTTCCAATGGCGCATTCGCAGGCGCTTAGCCAACGAGAGCAGTTTTCTATGTTTACATCTTTTGGCAAGCAGCTCTCATTGACTATAATGGGGAGCTCACATTCCAGCCTACGTGAATTGACAACAATGAAAGCCATCTGCCGTTTTACAGTTAAGCGAATGGCTATCATTGGACAAGTGCCTGCGCATGCGCCATTGGACCAGCTAAAGGTGAGAGGGTATGGGCACCCTGGGGGGTTTTACACAAGTTAGGATGTATTACAAGTAATCTTTTAGGTTACAGGCCAGCCGCTGGTGGGTTTTGTTTCACAGAAAGATAGAATATTAATTATAGTAAAACCTAGTATATGTATAAAATTCCTCTTTATAATAATTTTTTTTTAGGGGGTATATGTACTCTTGCCTTAATCGAATAGAATTAGAGTTTCCCTTTACCAAAGTAAAGTAGGAGGTCCATAAATGATTGGTAGGAAATGATGGATGTCTTCTGATGAAAAGGAATAGTAATCTTGATTAATCTTTTTAATTTCAGCTTATGAATAGAATGGTGGTTCAGTTTTCACTCCACAAAAGAAAGCAAGGGAGCTCCTTTTGTAAAGTAACTACAGGCTGCTTCTGATTCATATTCTATGGCTATATGGTACACAGGGCTGTATCTAAGTTTTTGTGTTTATGTTGCCCTATGTACTTACACCAGTCCAAATTTTCTTTAGGTCCCTTTAAACAATCATCCTCATGGCATCCCGATTCAGGATGCTTCCCGAGTCAATATCCTTAGTGAGACAAAATGTGACGTGGATGGCTATATTGTGTGGGGCAGTAAGAAAAGTGTGTGTCCTAATAGAAGGGGTGCATCTGTTGCATGTGTGTAGAGCTATTTTCTGCCCCCCATCGGATGGATCTCTGCTAGGAAAATGTGAGCATCCCTGGAATGCAGGGCTCACTTATAGTGTGGGGGGTAGGTTAAGTTAGTTTAGGGTCCCTGTCAGCCAGTCTGCTGCAAGCAGAAAACCACCCCTTGTAGCCCTGCAGTTGGCTATATTAAAGTGATTCCCATTTTCATAATAGAGCCTCGGTTCGATAAGAGTTGAAAAAATGTAATTCATGAGAAAAAATGTCACTGTTACTGAATCACCAGATACAAAGACAATAAAAGGCAATGGCAGATTTTACTACAGTGTACAAAGGAGTAAACAGTTCTCTACTTTTCTTAGGATTAAAAAAGTGCCATTGACTTTCATTGTTTTCCTAGCTGGTGATTCAGCAACAGTGACATTCTCAGGCTTTTTTCTCATGAATTGATTTTTTTACTACCATGAGATTTTTTTTCATCTCTTATTGAATTGAGGCCTTGGTCTCCCAAGAGGCAGGAAGAAGCCACATCACAGACAGACAGTGCCTCCTTCAAACAGAGGCCCTGGATGCTATGGCTTCTTGTCCTTGATTTGGACCACACTGTTGCTGCTGCTGTCACCCCCTTCTGTAGGAAACCCTGGCTGCTGAAGCTTTTGGTCCCCTGTGGCAGGAATACCAATACTAGATCTCAGCCAGGACTGAGGATGGCAGGAGAGAGGATGGCTAGAGAAGAGTAATAAAAGCCCTCACTCCCAGCACTCCCTGCGGGGAAGGGATGCTGGAATCCACAGTCTACTCTTATTGCCTAATGCACTATGTCTCACTGGTTGCTGTAGTGTGTGCTGTTGCTTTTGCCCCCCCCTTCCCTGTCCTGGTGACAGGAAATAATTGCAGAATGATGTTCGAATGGCATCGTTTTGGCTCCCTGGCCCTGCAGCCGCGACCCCTGGTGTTCTCCAGCATTGCAGTTACACACAGTCCAGCACTGAGAGTCAGCCTTGTCAGGTATAATTACTGCAATAAATCTGAAAGCACTACAAGCTAAACACCCAGAAGAAGTGGGCTTGAACCACGCAGCGCGTCGGTGAGAGGTAAGTGGGGAGGACTAGGGGCGTTGGATTGGTAGATACAATCAGAGTTTGATCTAAATTGATATTTGGCAACATGACATGGCGGATGCTTGCAGAGATGAGTAGGAGCACTATTAGTTGGTAGAACTAGCACTTAAAGCACTTTAGGCACTTTTGCACTAATTTATTGCACTTTATTGCTTAGTTTGCACATATTTTAGTATTATCAAAGGCTGTATATAGCCTTGATGAAGGAGCACAGATCACTAGTAATTTTAGTTTCATATGGATTCACTTATGTAGTATCTCATCATGCGGGCGTCCGTTTATGTATATGTATGCCATTAACACTCTAAAGTTAGAGGTATATGAAATTATATTATATGAATGGTTAGACACACATTGTGAGTGTCTTATATATTAGCCCCAAAAAGTTCCTCCCCACTTGGATTTTTATGTATATGTTTTTTAAAGTGTGATGTTGTGTGATATATGTTATGTACTGACAGCATTTGGTTAATAATACATTTTCATCTATTTTTGTAAATTGTGTGCAGCCTGCTATATGGGGACATGAAGATGGGCTAGCTCTGAAAGTCCACTAGGTGTATAGATTAAGTTACAAGCTAAACATACACTTCATGTGGCAGTTTAGCTCGTAACTGAATGTATCATCGCTGGAAAGCACCAGGGGGCGCTGGTGCAAGGCTGGGGAGCCAAACAGCCGCCATAAGAACATTATACTGTTACTATGGTGACATAAAGCGACATGAACAGCTGGAGAAAAGATGGCGGTGCCCAGTGCTTGATAGCAAGAGAAGGAGTTACATATACAGTCTGCTTCCAAGAAATGTAACCAAGCTTGTTTTTATTTGTTGTTTTTTTTTTTTTACTGAAAGGAAGAGGAATCAGAGGGGACTATTGCAATTATTTTGTGTGTTTGATGTGCTTTTACCTATCATACATTGTTTTGGCCAGATGTTGAGGTGGTTGTAGCTACTGTTGATGTGAGCGGTTCTCCTGACATAAAACATGCCACACCCGAATTTTATCAGTAACTGTAGAAGAAATCATGTTTTTTTTGTTTTGTTTTGGGTTTAATGGAAACTTCATCCCTTGCCATCTAGCATGTCTAAATGTTTAAATGTTTTAAAATGATACAGTTTCATGAAAGAGCGACTTTAAAGTGGACCAAAGCCATGGAGATAGGCTCAGGAATCTATAAGGCTGATCAATTCCACATGCGCAGTAGGAGCGGGAAGAGGTGAGTTGGTTTTGGCGACCTGGGGGGGTTTAGTCCACTTTAAAGCGGCTCATAACGCCCACCAGCTGCCCCCAGGCCAGAAATTGTGATGCACCCCTGTGTGAACCCCCAGGTCGCCAGTAAACCCACATCTTTGCCGGTGCCCGCACCCACAGATTCCCTGTAGCTGAAGTGCAGTGGGCGGGGTCATGTATATGGCATTCTTGCCAATTCCGACCTCAGTGGTGGAAAAATATCATTAAATCAGGTCACTGCTAAGCCATATCATCTGAGATACTGGGGGTGGGACAATTTTTTTTGTTTTGGTTTCTAACAAAGTAGGTTCAGGGTTGGAGCCCCTTACATATGTGTTTTTTAAAGTGTAAATAACTATTTAACTTAAAGGGGACCAAAAGTCAAAAATGACTTTAACCAGACCAGCACAACAAACCGTGCTCATATGAATTCCTCCGCAGGGCAATTTAGATGCTGCACATAAACAATTAATTTACCTTTTTCTAACTCCTGCTGTGGTAGCTGGGTTTCTTGTTACTGTGCATTGTCAGTTATATCAGTTGAATCCAGGCAGCAACATGGCTGAGATGCTGGGAAAGGAAGCTCCAAAATGGCCGCCACCACTTGAAAATAATTGAGGAGGAATTTCAGTTTTGAGTGGATGCAGGAGCAAATGTAAGTGCTGGCAATGCTTCAGTATCATGCATGCAGATGGCGCAAGTGAGTTTTGGGGAGTTTTTTTTCCCAACTGTGCCAGTTTAAAGCACACAACAAAGGGATCCGAATGACTATGGGGGGTTATTTAAGAAGGGATAGCGCCAGGTAGCGCCTCGCAGCAGCAGGCAGTGTCTGGTGAACGCCGGGTGGTGTACGCGAAACCACATTTAAGAAAGCGAATCTGGTGAGCCACTCTAACAGCATCATGTAGCGTCTGATGTATTATTACAGGCGGCTCAGTGTATAGCGCTGAGCCTAGAGCGCCATGTAGTACCTGTTGCTCTGCAGCGCTCTCCCATACATTTCAATGGGGCTTCATTAGTTGTGTATAATCAGCATATTTGGCAATTTAATTTCTTTTCTTTTTTTTTTTTTTTTTTTTTTTTTGCTCAAATCATTGTGTGACCTCTCCTGGCTGCAAACAAACATTTTTTAAAATTTATACTTATATTTTTATGCAGAATTGTTATTACAGGTCTGGCACTAAAGTATTAATGTCACAGTGTTAAAACAATGTCATTCCATGTGTTTTCACTTTGTTACAGGTGGCTATGTGTTCAAATACAAACTTTGATCACACAGCGCCTGGCGCTCTATGCTGTAGCACCCAGCTTTAGAATGCTGTGTGTGTTTTCTTTTTTGATAAGTATGGTGTAGAGCGCTGAGAGTCGGTCGCACTGAGCTGCCGCTACCTTTCACTCACTGCAGCGCTGTTTTGGTGTTAGACCGCCCAACATACATCACATTCATCAATGCCGGCCAGGTTACTACAGCGACTGAGGCGCTCTGTTACAGCGCCCGAAACCCACTACTAGTGGTCGCTCTAAGCACCGCTATACAGACGCTCATCTGCTGATACCTGCGTTAGTAATGAATCAGCCTCCATGTCTAATTCAGTGGAGTGCTGATAAACTAAAATTACTTTGTTTCTGAAAGGGCTAAGTGCAAAATTTGTCTTATTTACCAGGACATTTTTAAATGTCACCTTCACCATGATAAGCTGTTTTAAAATGTCTGCAATTTACATGGACTAACATGCTAATGCCTTTTTTTTGCTGGTCTTTACATCTAATGACAGCTGACCTCTTGGAGGGATCAACTGAAGTAATGAGGCAGAGTTACTGCGTGAGTCTACCATAGCCTCCCATTAGAGCCTAGCTGGGACAAAATTCCCCCGAGGGAGAACAATAGACACCATACAGTGGCAATCATTGAGTTCTGGTTCTACTTTTCCTTCATATGTTTGAATCCCATGACAGAGAAGGTCACAGAGGTTAGAGACTCACACCTCAGTGACTGATAGCATGCATTGCTCCCATGAGGGAAGGAATTGTTCTGCGCTACTTCCTGATCATCTGTCCCTGGACCACTGATTCATGCTGACACCCATTGAGATCAGATCATTAAGCTGACATAAATGCATTAGACTGAAAACAATAGTAAACAAAAAAGGGGATGTTCTGGGATGAGCAAGCCTTATGTTACATATCCTAAACAAAAGACACATTATTCAGTTCCTTAACTAGTTAATTATATATATAACCT
Organism: Gastrophryne carolinensis; assembly: GCA_027917425.1. Taxonomy (NCBI): domain Eukaryota; kingdom Metazoa; phylum Chordata; class Amphibia; order Anura; family Microhylidae; genus Gastrophryne; species Gastrophryne carolinensis. The sequence goes on along the minus strand of CM051239.1, from coordinate 269,401,300 downwards.
CACTGTACATTAAACCTCAAAGAACAAATCAATACGCCAATACTGTATAATGAAAAATAATAAAAAACTATAATATATATATATATATATATATATATATATATATATATATATTTGAATATAAAATTATGTTTGTCATGCCTACTGTCAGTGCAGTATTATGATACTCAATTGAGTATCAAAAGACACATTATTCAGTTCCTTAACTATCAGTGGATGTGCAATTACATAGTTAATTATATATATAACCTCACTGTACACGGGGAGGCCGATTCATTAATAGCAGCAGGTAGCGACAGTTGAGCGACTGTAGCGGCACTTTCAGAGCGCCCGCTAGTAGTCGCTGTGCTTGGCCGTTGTTCGGTTGTTGATAGCGACTGAGTCGGTGTGCAGTAATGCTGAATACGGGGTGGCGAGTCGCTATTTGACAGGTTCCGTGATGTATGGGTGCGCATGATAGCGACTGGTCAGAGCGACCGGCTCCCACCATATTCATCAAAAAATCACGCTCAAAAAATTATTGCGCTGTGAAATGCATGTTTAAACCCCAGAGCGCTGGCGGCGATGGGTTAAAAGTTTTTTAACCCCCAAACCACCATATTTTTGGAAACCAAAAAAAAAAATTGTTTAAGAATTTAGTAATATGAATACAATAATATCAGACCTGTAATATCAATTCTGCACAATTTTCTAACATGGCAGAAGTGGTCACAGAATTTTTCACATTAAAAAAAAAAAAAACATTAATAACAATTAATTATTAATATTTAAAGATTGTTCCATTGAAATGCATTGGAGAGCGCCAGGTAGCGAGAGGTCATACCTGTCGCTGTTCAAGGTCCAGCGCTGGCGCTGTGGGCTGAGGCTGGAATAATGATGAATGAGTCGCTATATGGCGCTATCTCAGTCGCTAAGCAGGATTGGCTTGATAAATGTGTGATTGTGGTGGGGAGCCGGCATTCTTGTGGCGGGGCCCGTCATTAACGGCCGCTCACCAGACGCTACCTGTCGCTATTCCTTCATAAATATGGGCCTAAACCTCAAAGAACAAATCAATCCACCAATACTGTACATTAATTATTTTAAAAACCAAACAAAAAAAACTATAACAAATATATATATATATATATATATATTATAATATAAAATTCGTTTGCCATGCCTACTGTCAGTGCAGTATTATGATACTCCATTGAGGGACCTTTGTAACACAGCGACAAAAGACTCATGCAGAGTGAATAATTAGAAAGAGAGAGATCAATAGCTTAATCTATGTGTAATGATCATCACGCTGTTCATTGTATGAATACTTTCAGCTGTTCCACATGGTAATACACTGGTAACATTGCCAGTATGGCTGCTCACATTGGAGACAAGTAGAAGAAGCATCCTGATGGGGTTACCATTACTATAGCAGGGTGGCTTCTGAAAAAAAACATTTTTCTTTTATGAGCACTGATTATAAATAAGTTTTATTTGCAACAATTTTAACATTTTATCCTTTTCCAAAGCAAAATATAACAACCAGGCATGAACAACTGAAACAGCTCAACACTAGGGATGAGCGAATCGATCCGGACGAACCCGGATTCGATCCGAATTTCAGGAAAAATTCGATTCGGATCGAATCCGAATTTCCCCGCGATTCGATCACTCGAAGTTTTCCTTTAACATCCATTCATTTACATTACAGGCATTCTAAGATGGCGGGCGGGACATGTCTGGACATGTATCCCGCGCCAGTGCAAGCCAGCAAGCCCGGTGACGTCACACAGCGGTATTTAACGGCGGCCATCTTGCTTTTCCTCATTTCTCTATTGCATTCGTGACAGACAGAACGCTGTGTAGCTGAGGCACTTAGACAGGCAGGGACAGACAGGGACAGGCTGGAGACAGGCAGGAGACAGGCAGGAGACAGACAGGAGACAGACAGAAAGCCAGGGAAAGGTAGGAAAAACGGAGGCTGTGACAGGGAGATTTTTTTTTTTTCATCCAGCCTTTGTTAGCGTTTTCAGGCTGCTTATAGTAACTAACTGTGCATATATACTGAACTGATCTTAAGTCTGCTGTGAGGCATCCCATTCTGTGACTAAAGCAGCCTCTATTTAATAGCATAATAAACATTTGCACTTATTCTCATAGAAATCAGGCCTGATAAAGACACTTTTGCTGTGCATGCTCTCTGGTTTTTGTGGCACTGGCATCCCATTCTGTGACTAAAGCAGCCTCTATTTAATAGCATAATAAACATTTGCACTTATTCTCATAGAAATCAGGCCTGATAAAGACACTTTTGCTGTGCATGCTCTCTGGTTTTTGTGGCACTGGCATCCCATTCTGTGACTAAAGCAGCCTCTATTTAATAGCATAATAAACATTTGCACTTATTCTCATAGAAATCAGGCCTGATAAAGACACTTTTGCTGTGCATGCTCTCTGGTTTTTGTGGCACTGGCATCCCATTCTGTGACTAAAGCAGCCTCTATTTAATAGCATAATAAACATTTGCACTTATTCTCATAGAAATCAGGCCTGATAAAGACACTTTTGCTGTGCATGCTCTCTGGTTTTTGTGGCACTGGCATCCCATTCTGTGACTAAAGCAGCCTCTATTTAATAGCATAATAAACATTTGCACTTATTCTCATAGAAATCAGGCCTGATAAAGACACTTTTGCTGTGCATGCTCTCTGGTTTTTGTGGCACTGGCATCCCATTCTGTGACTAAAGCAGCCTCTATTTAATAGCATAATAACCATTTGCACTTATTCTCATAGAAATCAGGCCTGATAAAGACACTTTTGCTGTGCATGCTCTCTGGTTTTTGTGGCACTGGCATCCCATTCTGTGACTAAAGCAGCCTCTATTTAATAGCATAATAAACATTTGCACTTATTCTCATAGAAATCAGGCCTGATAAAGACACTTTTGCTGTGCATGCTCTCTGGTTTTTGTGGCACTGGCATCCCATTCTGTGACTAAAGCAGCCTCTATTTAATAGCATAATAAACATTTGCACTTATTCTCATAGAAATCAGGCCTGATAAAGACACTTTTGCTGTGCATGCTCTCTGGTTTTTGTGGCACTGGCATCCCATTCTGTGACTAAAGCAGCCTCTATTTAATAGCATAATAAACATTTGCACTTATTCTCATAGAAATCAGGCCTGATAAAGACACTTTTGCTGTGCATGCTCTCTGGTTTTTGTGGCACTGGCATCCCATTCTGTGACTAAAGCAGCCTCTATTTAATAGCATAATAAACATTTGCACTTATTCTCATAGAAATCAGGCCTGATAAAGACACTTTTGCTGTGCATGCTCTCTGGTTTTTGTGGCACTGGCATCCCATTCTGTGACTAAAGCAGCCTCTATTTAATAGCATAATAAACATTTGCACTTATTCTCATAGAAATCAGGCCTGATAAAGACACTTTTGCTGTGCATGCTCTCTGGTTTTTGTGGCACTGGCATCCCATTCTGTGACTAAAGCAGCCTCTATTTAATAGCATAATAAACATTTGCACTTATTCTCATAGAAATCAGGCCTGATAAAGACACTTTTGCTGTGCATGCTCTCTGGTTTTTGTGGCACTGGCATCCCATTCTGTGACTAAAGCAGCCTCTATTTAATAGCATAATAACCATTTGCACTTATTCTCATAGAAATCAGGCCTGATAAAGACACTTTTGCTGTGCATGCTCTCTGGTTTTTGTGGCACTGGCATCCCATTCTGTGACTAAAGCAGCCTCTATTTAATAGCATAATAAACATTTGCACTTATTCTCATAGAAATCAGGCCTGATAAAGACACTTTTGCTGTGCATGCTCTCTGGTTTTTGTGGCACTGGCATCCCATTCTGTGACTAAAGCAGCCTCTATTTAATAGCATAATAACCATTTGCACTTATTCTCATAGAAATCAGGCCTGATAAAGACACTTTTGCTGTGCATGCTCTCTGGTTTTTGTGGCACTGGCATCCCATTCTGTGACTAAAGCAGCCTCTATTTAATAGCATAATAAACATTTGCACTTATTCTCATAGAAATCAGGCCTGATAAAGACACTTTTGCTGTGCATGCTCTCTGGTTTTTGTGGCACTGGCATCCCATTCTGTGACTAAAGCAGCCTCTATTTAATAGCATAATAAACATTTGCACTTATTCTCATAGAAATCAGGCCTGATAAAGACACTTTTGCTGTGCATGCTCTCTGGTTTTTGTGGCACTGGCATCCCATTCTGTGACTAAAGCAGCCTCTATTTAATAGCATAATAACCATTTGCACTTATTCTCATAGAAATCAGGCCTGATAAAGACACTTTTGCTGTGCATGCTCTCTGGTTTTTGTGGCACTGGCATCCCATTCCGTGACTAAAGCAGCCTCTATTTAATAGCATAATAAACATTTGCACTTATTCTCATAGAAATCAGGCCTGATAAAGACACTTTTGCTGTGCATGCTCTCTGGTTTTTGTGGCACTGGCATCCCATTCTGTGACTAAAGCAGCCTCTATTTAATAGCATAATAAACATTTGCACTTATTCTCATAGAAATCAGGCCTGATAAAGACACTTTTGCTGTGCATGCTCTCTGGTTTTTGTGGCACTGGCATCCCATTCTGTGACTAAAGCAGCCTCTATTTAATAGCATAATAACCATTTGCACTTATTCTCATAGAAATCAGGCCTGATAAAGACACTTTTGCTGTGCATGCTCTCTGGTTTTTGTGGCACTGGCATCCCATTCTGTGACTAAAGCAGCCTCTATTTAATAGCATAATAAACATTTGCACTTATTCTCATAGAAATCAGGCCTGATAAAGACACTTTTGCTGTGCATGCTCTCTGGTTTTTGTGGCACTGGCATCCCATTCTGTGACTAAAGCAGCCTCTATTTAATAGCATAATAAACATTTGCACTTATTCTCATAGAAATCAGGCCTGATAAAGACACTTTTGCTGGCCAAAGCCCTACTGGACCCTGCCAGGTCCATTCCTGCCCAGGGCATCCCATTCTGTGACTAAAGCAGCCTCTGTTTAAGACCATATAAGCATTTGCTCTTATTATATTTATATTATAAGACACTTTTGCTGGGCATAGGCTTACTGCTGCCTGCCAGGTGCACTTCTGTTGAGGCATCCCATTCTGTAACATAGCATACCCCTCTTTATTTACACTAAGCAGCTCTCTTATTTACACTAAGCAGGCCTGTTGGAGGCTGAGTGTTACTGCTCACTTTTGGTGTGCATTATATTCTGTTTTATATAGACCCACTGCTGCCTGGGGGTTCTTAAAATATCACCTACTACCACGCCAGTTAGACTATGTCGGGCAGACAAGTGCCTGGAAGTGAAAAGAGGAGTGGCAGAGGCCAAGATTCCGCAGGCAGAGCTCGCATCAGACTGGGGGCCAGTAGCAGCAGGAGTCACGCTGAGAGACCTAATCTGCCAGTATCTGCTAGCGGTCGGGTCTCCACCAGTAACGCATCTGCCGTGGTAGATTGGCTGACGCGCTCATCAACAACATCATCACAACTTACATCTGAGACCCCCAGTCTAGGGTCGGTAGGTTCCTCTGACACAACCCTGAGTTGGCATGCCCCGAGAGCAGTCCCTGTCCTCCCATTGCCTCTGTCCTACGCCGTTCCCTCCCCCAGCGACGTATCCTATGCTTTGGGTTCAGCTCCACTCTTTAGTGAGGAGGACGATCAGATACAGGAGGACAGTCAGCAGCTACTGCCCAGCCAAGAAATGGAGGTGGCTTCTTTAGCTAGGCAGACAAATAGTGATGTGGACAGTGTCGTGGGTGCTGCGAGCGTTCCAGCTCCTGCGCCAGACACTGTTGACGAATCCACGAACATCAGTGACGTACAGCCACAACCCGGTGATGATGATGATGATGACGATGAAGCCGATCGCACTTGGGAGCCGGGTGATGAAGGGGCTTCATCGTCATCATCAGGAGAAGAGGGGCGCAGGTTGCCCCGGAGTCAGCAGCTGAGGCAGCAAGGTGGTAGCAGTCAGCATGGGGGCACAATTCCAAAGGCTGGAGCCGGCCGGGGCCGGGGCCGGGGTAGAGCACCTGCTGTGCGGCAGTCTACCTTATCGGGAGGTAGTGGAGCAGGGGTTCCTGGAGTTGGCAACAGCAGCAGTGAATCAGTGAGGCCAGGGGGTGGGAAAAGTAGCTACTCGGCAGTGTGGCAGTTTTTCCTGAGGCATCCGCAGGAGGGTAACATGGCCACATGCAAGATATGTAGGCAAAAGGTGAAGCGTGGCCAGGGTCCAAATGTTGGCACCACGGCCCTGCGTCAACATATGATGCGTCACCATAAAACGACCTGGGAGAACCGAGGCTCCCAAGGGGTGGTCCAGTCTGCTTCCTCACCAAGTGAGCTCCCAATTTCTGCCAGCCAAGGCTCCAGCACCTCAGCCGAAGGCAGCTGTGCGTCACACCCATCCTCTGTCGCTCCTGCTCCTCCTCCTCCTCCTCCAAGTCATGCATCCCGCCAGCAATCCATCAGCGAAGCCATGTCCAAGAGACAGCAGTATGCGCCCACTCATCCTACGGCGCAGAAGCTGAATGTGCTCCTGTCCAAGTTGCTGGTGCTGCAGTCGCTCCCTTTTCAGGTGGTGGAATCTGCACCTTTCAGAGAACTGATGGCTTGTGCCGAGCCGAGGTGGAGAGTCCCAAGCCGTCATTTCTTTGCCAAGAAGGCAGTACCAGCGCTGCACACTTTTGTTGAACAGAAGGTGGGCCAGTCCTTGAGCCTGTCGGTGTGTAGCAAAATACATGGCAGCGCCGACATCTGGAGCTGTAACTACGGTCAGGGGCAGTACATGTCGTTTACGGCCCACTGGGTGAATGTGGTCCCTTTGCAGCAGCAACTTGGACAGGTCACGCCGCTTCGGCCTCCGCGCTCTCTGCCCATTGGGCCTGTGACACCGTGCGACTCGGCCTCCTCATCCTCCGCCATCTCCTCACCCTCCACTGTAGGCTCAAGTCTCAGTGCCCCTCCAGTCTACCATGTGTGCAGGGCACGGAGGTGTCACGCAGTGCTTCACATGGTTTGTCTTGGCGAACGGAGTCACACAGGGGAGGAACTGCTTAAATGTATTCATCAGGAAATCCAAACATGGCTTACTCCGAGAAAACTTAAAATGGGAATCATGGTTACCGACAATGGGAAGAACATTTTGTCTGCGCTGCGCCAAGGAAGCCTGACCCATGCCCCCTGCATGGCTCACGTCTTCAATCTGGTTGTCAAGCGGTTTCTGAAGTGTTCCCCCCATCTGCAGGACATCCTAACAACTTCACGGAAACTTTGCATGCACTTCAGCCACTCCTACACCGCCAAACACACCCTTCTTGAGCTACAGCGTCAGAATGGTATCCCCCAACATAGTCTGATTTGCGATGTTTCCACCCGTTGGAATTCCACCCTTCACATGTTGGACCGATTATATGAACAGAGAAAAGCCATCACGGATTTCCTGATGATCCAAGCAGATAGGGGGACTCCCCTGTGTAACTTCAATGTCAACCAGTGGCAGCTCATACGTGACACCTGCCGTTTGCTCAGGCCCTTTGAGGAAGCCACTTTATTTGTCAGTCGGCAGGATTACGGGATGAACGACGTGATTCCACTGCTTCATGTACTACAGCACATGTTGGAAACCATGGCTGGTCAGGGCACTGGAGACATGGCGTTTACATCTTACGGCCACATGAACCCCGTTGGAGCTGAACTGGAGGAGGAGGAGGAGGAAGAGGAGGAGGAGGAGTTGCCCAGCGAAACACAGTTTAGGCTTGGCGAAATGGCTGGTTTATCTAGTCAGCGGACAGGAGAGGAGGAGCAGGAGCAGCCAGAGGAGCTAGAGGTTTTTGAGGAAGGAGAGACAGAGGACCCGGGCACACCGTGGCAGTATGCAGTGGAGATGGAGACAGGTAGTCCATCCGAGTCACTTGCGCAAATGGCACGAAGCATGCTCACATGCTTGCGTAGTGACCCCAGAATTGTTTCCATCTGTCGGCGGGATGACTTCTGGCTGTCCACCTTATTGGACCCTCGCTTCCGGCACAAAATGGGGGCATTTTTTAAACCCACCGAGAGGGAGGACAAACTCAACTACTACAAAGACATTCTACGTAGGCAGTTGGCCGATGCCTATCTGCGCCATGGTCCATACTCTCGCAGGTCTGACTCGAGGGGACCTCTGCGCTCACCTTCCACTGCCATGGCCGCTGGGGGGGTTGGCAGCAGCAGCAGCAGAAGCTCCATCAGCAGCAGCAGCCTCAGTCTTCAGTCGCTAATGAGTAGCTTTCTACACCCGCATAGTGAGGCTACTCATGAGCAGCAGGAAGACCTGGAGCAGGACCTGAACCAGCAGGTCATGTCATACTTTGACATGACCATGCCAACACACCTTGAGGATCCGCTGGACTTCTGGGCAGCCAAACTTGATTTGTGGCCGCAACTAGCAGAGTTTGCCCTGGAAAAGCTGTCCTGCCCGGCAAGTAGCGTGCCATCTGAGCGGGTGTTTAGTGCGGCGGGGGCCATAGTTACGGCGAGGAGAACTCGTCTGTCAACTAAAAATGTGGAGAGACTCACCTTTGTCAAAATGAATCAGGGATGGATCAGCCAGGATTTCCACCCACCAATGCCTGATGCATGCGACTAGATTCAGCATGGTGCCACGTTTTACACTTTACAAATGGTGCAAAACATATTTATGTCTTTAGGCCATTTTTTGGGCTCCTGCTGCTGCTACTGCCAACTTCTGCCAACTCCAGGGTGTGATTCATCCAATTTTTGGGCTCCTGAAGCCAACTCCAGTGTATATTTGGGCTCCTGCTGCTGCTGCTGCTGCCAACTTCTGCCAACTCCAGGGTGTGATTCATCCAATTTTTGGGCTCCTGAAGCCAACTCCAGTGTATATTTGGGCTCCTGCTGCTGCTGCTGCTGCCAACTTCTGCCAACTCCAGGGTGTGATTCATCCAATTTTTGGGCTCCTGAAGCCAACTCCAGTGTATATTTGGGCTCCTGCTGCTACTACTGTCAACTCCTGCCAACTCCAGGGTGTGATTCATCCAATTTTTGGGCTCCTGAGGCCAACTCCAGTGTATATTTGGGCTCCTGCTGCTGCTGCTGCCAACTTCTGCCAACTCCAGGGTGTGATTCATCCAATTTTTGGGCTCCTGAGGCCAACTCCAGTGTATATTTGGGCTCCTGCTCCTGCTGCTGCCAACTTCTGCCAACTCCAGGGTGTGATTCATCCAATTTTTGGGCTCCTGAAGCCAACTCCAGTGTATATTTGGGCTCCTGCTGCTGCTACTGCCAACTTCTGCCAACTCCAGGGTGTGATTCATCCAATTTTTGGGCTCCTGAAGCCAACTCCAGTGTATATTTGGGCTCCTGCTGCTACTACTGCCAACTTCTGCCAACTCCAGGGTGTGATTCATCCAATTTTTGGGCTCCTGAAGCCAACTCCAGTGTATATTTGGGCTCCTGCTGCTGCTACTGTCAACTCCTGCCAACTCCAGGGTGTGATTCATCCAATTTTTGGGCTCCTGAAGCCAACTCCAGTGTATATTTGGGCTCCTGCTGCTGCTACTGCCAACTTCTGCCAACTCCAGGGTGTGATTCATCCAATTTTTGGGCTCCTGAAGCCAACTCCAGTGTATATTTGGGCTCCTGCTGCTGCTACTGTCAACTCCTGCCAACTCCAGGGTGTGATTCATCCAATTTTTGGGCTCCTGAGGCCAACTCCAGTGTATATTTGGGCTCCTGCTGCTGCTACTGTCAACTCCTGCCAACTCCAGGGTGTGATTCATCCAATTTTTGGGCTCCTGAGGCCAACTCCAGTGTATATTTGGGCTCCTGCTGCTGCTACTGTCAACTCCTGCCAACTCCAGGGTGTGATTCATCCAATTTTTGGGCTCCTGAAGCCAACTCCAGTGTATATTTGGGCTCCTGCTGCTGCTGCTGCTGCCAACTTCTGCCAACTCCAGGGTGTGATTCATCCAATTTTTGGGCTCCTGAAGCCAACTCCAGTGTATATTTGGGCTCCTGCTGCTACTACTGCCAACTTCTGCCAACTCCAGGGTGTGATTCATCCAATTTTTGGGCTCCTGAAGCCAACTCCAGTGTATATTTGGGCTCCTGCTGCTGCTACTGCCAACTTCTGCCAACTCCAGGGTGTGATTCATCCAATTTTTGGGCTCCTGAAGCCAACTCCAGTGTATATTTGGGCTCCTGCTGCTGCTACTGTCAACTCCTGCCAACTCCAGGGTGTGATTCATCCAATTTTTGGGCTCCTGAGGCCAACTCCAGTGTATATTTGGGCTCCTGCTGCTGCTACTGTCAACTCCTGCCAACTCCAGGGTGTGATTCATCCAATTTTTGGGCTCCTGAAGCCAACTCCAGTGTATATTTGGGCTCCTGCTGCTGCTGCTGCTGCCAACTTCTGCCAACTCCAGGGTGTGATTCATCCAATTTTTGGGCTCCTGAAGCCAACTCCAGTGTATATTTGGGCTCCTGCTGCTGCTACTGTCAACTCCTGCCAACTCCAGGGTGTGATTCATCCAATTTTTGGGCTCCTGAGGCCAACTCCAGTGTATTTTTGGGCTCCTGCTGCTGCTACTGTCAACTCCTGCCAACTCCAGGGTGTGATTCATCCAATTTTTGGGCTCCTGAAGCCAACTCCAGTGTATATTTGGGCTCCTGCTGCTGCTACTGCCAACTTCTGCCAACTCCAGGGTGTGATTCATCCAATTTTTGGGCTCCTGAAGCCAACTCCAGTGTATATTTGGGCTCCTGCTGCTACTACTGCCAACTTCTGCCAACTCCAGGGTGTGATTCATCCAATTTTTGGGCTCCTGAGGCCAACTCCAGTGTATATTTGGGCTCCTGCTGCTGCTGCTGCCAACTTCTGCCAACTCCAGGGTGTGATTCATCCAATTTTTGGGCTCCTGAAGCCAACTCCAGTGTATATTTGGGCTCCTGCTGCTACTACTGTCAACTCCTGCCAACTCCAGGGTGTGATTCATCCAATTTTTGGGCTCCTGAGGCCAACTCCAGTGTATATTTGGGCTCCTGCTGCTGCTGCTGCCAACTTCTGCCAACTCCAGGGTGTGATTCATCCAATTTTTGGGCTCCTGAGGCCAACTCCAGTGTATATTTGGGCTCCTGCTCCTGCTGCTGCCAACTTCTGCCAACTCCAGGGTGTGATTCATCCAATTTTTGGGCTCCTGAAGCCAACTCCAGTGTATATTTGGGCTCCTGCTGCTACTACTGCCAACTTCTGCCAACTCCAGGGTGTGATTCATCCAATTTTTGGGCTCCTGAAGCCAACTCCAGTGTATATTTGGGCTCCTGCTGCTGCTACTGTCAACTCCTGCCAACTCCAGGGTGTGATTCATCCAATTTTTGGGCTCCTGAAGCCAACTCCAGTGTATATTTGGGCTCCTGCTGCTGCTACTGCCAACTTCTGCCAACTCCAGGGTGTGATTCATCCAATTTTTGGGCTCCTGAAGCCAACTCCAGTGTATATTTGGGCTCCTGCTGCTGCTACTGTCAACTCCTGCCAACTCCAGGGTGTGATTCATCCAATTTTTGGGCTCCTGAGGCCAACTCCAGTGTATATTTGGGCTCCTGCTGCTGCTACTGTCAACTCCTGCCAACTCCAGGGTGTGATTCATCCAATTTTTGGGCTCCTGAAGCCAACTCCAGTGTATATTTGGGCTCCTGCTGCTGCTGCTGCTGCCAACTTCTGCCAACTCCAGGGTGTGATTCATCCAATTTTTGGGCTCCTGAAGCCAACTCCAGTGTATATTTGGGCTCCTGCTGCTACTACTGCCAACTTCTGCCAACTCCAGGGTGTGATTCATCCAATTTTTGGGCTCCTGAAGCCAACTCCAGTGTATATTTGGGCTCCTGCTGCTGCTACTGCCAACTTCTGCCAACTCCAGGGTGTGATTCATCCAATTTTTGGGCTCCTGAAGCCAACTCCAGTGTATATTTGGGCTCCTGCTGCTGCTACTGTCAACTCCTGCCAACTCCAGGGTGTGATTCATCCAATTTTTGGGCTCCTGAGGCCAACTCCAGTGTATATTTGGGCTCCTGCTGCTGCTACTGTCAACTCCTGCCAACTCCAGGGTGTGATTCATCCAATTTTTGGGCTCCTGAAGCCAACTCCAGTGTATATTTGGGCTCCTGCTGCTGCTGCTGCTGCCAACTTCTGCCAACTCCAGGGTGTGATTCATCCAATTTTTGGGCTCCTGAAGCCAACTCCAGTGTATATTTGGGCTCCTGCTGCTGCTACTGTCAACTCCTGCCAACTCCAGGGTGTGATTCATCCAATTTTTGGGCTCCTGAGGCCAACTCCAGTGTATATTTGGGCTCCTGCTGCTGCTACTGTCAACTCCTGCCAACTCCAGGGTGTGATTCATCCAATTTTTGGGCTCCTGAAGCCAACTCCAGTGTATATTTGGGCTCCTGCTGCTGCTACTGCCAACTTCTGCCAACTCCAGGGTGTGATTCATCCAATTTTTGGGCTCCTGAAGCCAACTCCAGTGTATATTTGGGCTCCTGCTGCTACTACTGCCAACTTCTGCCAACTCCAGGGTGTGATTCATCCAATTTTTGGGCTCCTGAGGCCAACTCCAGTGTATATTTGGGCTCCTTCTGCCCCTCATAGTGATGCCACTTCAACTCTCTGCAATTGTGCCGCTCTGCGATTCTATTAGCGATGCCTCTGATCTGCATGTGATATTTCTTCAAAGTATTATTTAACAAACCCAGCACGCATCCTGTGCGTGTTACAGCAAGGCTGAATGGTTTACAACCCTATTGAGGCTGTAGGAGGCTCAGAAATAGCCGTTTTTAATAGCGATTCGTCGCGAATTTATTCGGGTCGAAACGATTTTTGTCGGAAAATTCGGCGAATCAGTCGAATCAAATTTTTCAAAAGTTCGCTCATCTCTACTCAACACAATTAAAGAGGGTCTTCAGCATAATTTAATGAAAAGCCCAAACCCTTATAAAAACCTTTCCCCGGCATCTTAAGTTAATATATGTTTGTAGTCACTTTCTTTTTATTCTTTCCCACACTGAGCTTCTACTCTGTTCAGGACTCGGATACGGGTGCCGCCATCTTGCCTCAGAATATCACATACTGAGGAGAGGAGAGTGGGATAAATTACAGGGGGGTGGGTTATAGCTGTGCTTTGTTCAGACAGAGCAGAGCTGGGTTCAGGAAAAGGACAGCAATCCCATAATGCAGAGCAGCATAGTCAGAAGACACCTCCTGTTTGCAGGCAGCCTGATACTCGGGGTGGGGGAAACATATACGACTCTTATTTACATTGAAGGTCCAGTTTAAAACACAGTAATGAGTAGTTTCCCCAAATTCACAATGGCACTTTTAATGAGTAAGGCTATAAGAATGACTCCATAATTATACAACTGCTTCATGACAAGCACCCTTGCAAATGGGATGCATAGCTAAACATTGGTTTCTGGCACCATTCCTGTAGGGAAATGGCCTCTAGTTTGTGAAAATCTGTAGATTTGCCTGCTGCAACATTCTTTAAAGGTCCCTGTAAAATCCTCTTGGTGGTATGTTTGGAATCACTAACCTATTGAAAAGTTATGGTTGAGAGAATCCATATTGCCCTCAAAACGCTGCAGGTTTCCAGTTCAGGGAGAAAGCAAAGCAGCCCTAAAGCATTACTGAGCCTCCCCTATGCCTCACTGTAGGCATTGTTTTCTTTTCAATTTATGTTTCAGTCAGATTTTTCAGCCATATCTCTGGTTTTATGCCTGGAAAGTTAAATTTTTTATCATTTCACAGAAGAGAATCTAAAACGTTTGTGTCAAAGTTGTGAGATTTTAAGCATATTTGCGCTTTTGGGTCAGTAGGGGTATGTGTCTTGGAGTTTGGTCTTTTTAGTCACCCAAGCGATTTTTGGCCACCTGCTCCATGTCCAGATAGCGTTTCTTCAATGATGAACTTGCAAGCTTTACTTCCAACTGTATACCAAGGAAAATATAGTGTCTTTGATGTTTGTACCCTTTTCTTGTTTCTGCAAGGCAAGAATCTATTAATATTTCGGGCCACTCACTTGACTCTTATTAGGGATATTGTTCAGGGGGTTAAATTATAAGTCTGTCGTAGTCATTAAAATTAGTATTTTGTGTTGGTTTGGAGAAACTACTTTTTGCATTTGTCCTGTTGAGCTTCCTAAATTGTTCTTGTTTTATTGTTTTGCATTACGTTTTGCACTTTTTGCAAATAAACCTGCATCTGTATGTGAGAGGTCCTATGGAAAAAGATTTTATGAAAAATATTTTTTTTTTGAGCAAGACAACATTTTCAAACCTTTGGCTATTGCTGTATGCTTCTAGTGAATATTCTGAGCCCATCAGCTATCAGTGTGCTGACGTAAATTGCATCTCTGTTCAGCTCAGTACTGTATTATTAATGAACTAAATGATTATTTAGAAGAGCAAGTTGTAAATACCGGCAATCTTCATTGAGCTTCCAGCATGGAAGAAAACCTTGCTACAGCACGGGTGTGCATGGAATTAAATGACATTTGCTTACGTTGCTCAATGAAATTATTACATCATTGCTCTGACAATGTAAAATTACCCCTAATCTTTTTCTCAGCATGAACACCAGTCATTTGTTTTTTTCCTACAGTCATGCCATTGTTTTTTAATAGCAACTGTCTACTGCAGTAGCCAGTGATAATGAGTTTGATTGTATCATTTTAGTATCGGTGACATTTTTGTCATCTTGATGTATGACCTCATTGACTCTTGACAAAGAGAAGTAATACCATGGAGTATTAGTGCATCAGAAGGCAGGGTGCACTACAGCCTATTTGTGTGCTGAATTTTTTTCAATGGTTAAAGTTGAATTTCAGTCCGACCGCCTATTCTTAATCACTTGCTCAGGGTTGGCAGGATATCTTAGTTGACCAGGTCTAGGAACCTTTTAGATAAGGCATGGAGGTTAAAATTGAGGGAGGTTAGAATTAAGGCATGGAGGTTAAAGGGACAAATTGGATGATTGAGGGACAAATTGGATGGGCTGATAATCACATTTAAAGATACTTAAATAATATATTACATCCACGTGGTCAGTGTAGCATCATACAATACTGTGCAGCAACCCTGGTAATATTGGAGGCTTAGTTAACCTTCCCTTGTCTAGTGTCTGTTAGCTGAATCAAATTGCCAAAATTCAGTTTTGGTTGATCTAAACCAAATAGGAAAAATAAGCAATCTATACACCGTTCAGCACTTACTACTTGTCGTTTAGTTTCTACAGATGCAATGATAGAATTTTGTTAAGATAGATATATATATATATATATATATATATATATATATATATATATATATATCAGTATATCTGGAAATGTGATATTGTGCATCTGAAAGCTATAAAAGAATACCATGGTCTACTAAAAACCATGACGTCTTAAACTGGGTAAACAATGAAAATATAACACATCTGGGTGGACACTGCTGCCAACAACACACCTGCTGGCCCCAGTAAAACCATATTTAGAAATTTCACAAGCCCAGATGTCTGTTTCTGCTGAGTGGTCTTTAATTCACCACTCTCTGACTGTGTTAGTGTACTTTGCAGCAGTTTGTGTCTGACTCTCAAAGGTCTCAACTAAGCTATCTTAGCTGGCTAGCTATCTTCTCAAAGAACAAGGATATTCCCTCATGTTTTTCTTACTGAGAGATGTATTTCAACGGAAATGTCCACAATTAGTGTCCGTAAGCACCGTTTGTCATCACCCTTAATGTCATTAAATGTGTCACAGGCTATTTGGGTTTTTCTTATACCCAAGCCTGAACTACTATAAGGTTTAGGTGGTTAAAAACCATCCACATTTTTTGGCATTTACACCTCCTTTGTGATCTACCAACCCAGCATACCAGACATATGGGCTTACATGCCCTGGCTTGGTGGTCATTCTCCTGGTAGGCTGTGGGCTTTTCCACATCCTCATACTGGGGTGGCTTGCACCTCCTCCTACCCTTTGCACTTCAGTTCACAAGTAGTGTACAGTAAAAATGGATGTGTGCAACCTCTCCCTGTTAAAATAGAAATATTAAAAAAAAATACTTACTATTACTCCTTCACTATATTATTCACCATCAAGGTTGGAGACAGGTAAATAATAGGCAGGCTTTTCTACTGTTTTTAATGTACTTTTCCTCCAGTAGGATGTAGTGTTTAATCTCCACATCTTTAAGGCTGCCTTCACACTTCAGTGACTGAGGGGCAAACGCAAAGCACTCGCCATCCCCCCAGCAATCGTCAGTGAAAAACGGGAGATAGACATCTATGGGCACTTTCACATACTGGCGGGGCAACTGCCCTACAAAAGTCCTGCAAGTGGTTTCTTCACAAATGCCCTGCAAGCAGCATTTTTTCAGCAAGGGCGTTTGCAATTGCTGTATAGCAAATAGCGATCACGAACAACATTGCTACTAAAATGGTGATATACCGCCTGTACACAGATTCTCACTGCCACTATGCCTCGTCCCAGTGTGAAAGCAGGGTTGGCGACAGGTGGAGAAATAACAAACAGGCTTTTTTACTGTTGTTGCTGTACCTTTTCCTCTAGCAGGATGCAGCGATTAATCTTCCAGTCTTTAAAAGGGAAATCTATAATATATTTGAACAGTTTTTGAATGTGAGCATCCCTCACAAATTAGTATTTGCTGTACCTTACCAAGAAGTGGACTTTGCCTTCCAGGGCCCCCTGCTCACATTGTTGGTTCAGTCTTCTTTTCTATAGCTTGTGTCTGTATGTGCCACCCCATCTTCATCTCCAAGCTGTGGGTGCTTAGTCTGTAGAGGCTCAAGGCCTGTCTTTGCGATAGCTAAAGGGTCAGTCCATCCAGACTGCCCATTTTTTCAACCCCCCCCCCCCGCCCTGCCCCTCTCCTGGTGCTGAAGGGAGGAGTTACATAAATAAAAAACACCGTCTGTTGTGGTGCTTCTCTCCACCATTTTTGGTTCTCCCTGGCCTGCCACTCAGCAGCGCCAGGAGTACTTGCTTCCCATGCGTTGGTGCTCCCGCACATCCTTTCTTTTGCTTTAGCTTCCTATGTATCTGTATTTGTTTTCTCTATTTTTCTTTTATCTTCCTTGTTTCTAGTTGACTTCCTCTATGGGTAGCACCTTATTATTTAAGCTAATGGTAGCCTAGGGTTACATGTCTTGGGGGTGCATCGCCTCCATGAAGCTTAGCAGGTCTGAATCTCTGCTTTTTTAAAAACAAATTATGGGCTGGTGCATGTGTCACGGGATCCCTGTGCTGGTTGGTATTATTTTTATATGCATTTTTAGCACTTTTTTGTACTGGAAACTTTGAGCAGTGAGAAAGCTATGTCATATTTGTCTACTGTCCCTAATGCAATTTTCCTTTATAATAAAAAAAAAACTCCAAAAAAAAAAAAAAAACATTGGGAATCCAACAGACGCTGTGTGCCTGAATACCCTTTTTTGAGTGCCTGGTATTTTTTTTTGATACATTTTGTCAGCTTGCAGCGTTCTCGGCTGGTGCTAAGTGACACTTATATAAGTCTTATATAAGCCATGCGCTGCCAACGCTGCCTGGCTGAGAACGCTACAGCTAACAGCACCGCCAGCCAGAAGCTGACGCTGTGGTGTGGGCGCTGCTGAGCGTCTCGGGCGATGCGCTCAAGTGGTGCCCACATCAATAATAATAGTAATTCGAGAATGCTTAGTGGCATGAATATACCTCCTAGGGCCAGTGACAGGCCATTCGGCCTATGAGCCCTGTGCTTTTAAGCACATGGTGTGTGGGGTCTAGGCTGTACTGCGAGGCCTTTGACCCTTCCACCCCATGGCTTGCACTTGAGGTTTAGGGCAACCTCAGGTAAGCCTGCTCCCAATTTATCTATTGCATTGTATGTCCCAAATGGGGCTCTGAGAGATTAGAGTTAGGACTGCACCTCACAGAGGCACCTTGGAGTTTGGTGGTGGAGCTTCAGCATACTTCTGCAGATGTGTGTGACCGAGCCCTCTGTTTTTAACCAGTTTTAGAGACAGATTATAGGTTTGGCTGCAAGCTAAAAGGGTTGAGTGCTGTGGCTCCTTTAAGACTTGAGTATCCTATTTGCCCTGTTCACGTGCACCTCCCAGGTTAGTTATAAATTGAATTAAGGGGGGTGGGAGTAGCTCAATCACTATTATTTATACAAAATTATTATTATTCAGGGCCTGGGAACTAATTTACCGCCCAGTTTAACCCTCTCATCATCTAAATATTAAGCAACAAACATGTCTAGCTATGTGGAAAGACAGAGATTTGGTTGCATATATCTGCAGATACACGTGGAAGCCACACTGCCCCTGCAAGGCATTATGTGTTTAGTGTGGTCCCGACTCCCTTTAGAACACTTCACAGGGAGAAATCCATATTGACTGTATTCCTCCCTGCTTGTGCTCATGGCAATTCAAATGAATAAAGGGGGGTGTAGCAGCTCAATCACTATTATTTATACAAAATTATTATTATTATTCAGGGCCTGGGAACTAATTTACCACCCAGTTTAACCCTCTCATCATCTAAGTATTAGGCACCAAACATGTCTAGCTATGTGGAAAGACAGAGATTTGGTTGCATATATCTGCAGATACCAGGGCCGGATTATGAGGGGGGTGCAATGGGCGCGCGCCCAGGGGCCTCCACCACTTGCCCTGCAAAAGGGGCCTCCACCAACTTAAAGAACCTGCCAGGGGACAGGAGGATCGGCTGGCTGGCTTGCGAGCGAGAGGATCGGACGCCTGCTGTGTGCATATGAGGATCGGCCCGCAGGCGGTTTGTGTGAGGTAGAGGATTGGCAGGCTGGAATGCGGGCGGGAGGATCACCCGGCGGGTGGGCGACAGGATGGATCCGGTGGACTAGAACGTGGGAAGAACGGCGGATGGGGGAAATCGCCTGGCTAGCAGGCAGGCGGACGTGTGAGCAGAGGATGTGTGGGAGGAAGTACTGGCCCGGCATGCGCGTGGGCGGGTGGATCGGCTGGTGGGCGGTTGGCTGTAAGTGCTGTCTGGATCAGGTGGACTGGCACGTGGGAGGATCGGCTGGCTGGTAGGCAGGCAGGTGGGCGTCAGGATCTACTGTCTGGGGTGTGGAAAGTTCGGCCTATCAGCTGGCATGCATGTGGGTGGGGGATCGCTGGTGAGGACCCCGAATCACCCGGCTGGAGTGCAAACCAGAGGATCAGCCAGCATTCAGGCCATTTCATTCAGTGAGCTCAGCTGAGCTCTGAGGGAGGTGCGGCGGTGACAAGGGACTGAAGCCGGCAGCGAGAGACGAGTCAGGAGGATTTCCAGGCAGTGTGAGCAAAAATTTTATTTTTGTATTAAAAACAGTGTTTTTAAGACCCACCCCACCTAACTACCCACTCATTCACCTATACATCTACCTACTGACCCACCTATCTATCTACCTACCTACCGATCTACCTACCTGCTCACCCAGCCACCCACCCATCTGCCTACCTACTGACTCTCCCACCTACCTACCTGCCCAATCACCTACGTATCTGCCTACTTACTCACCTACCTGCCCACTCACCCTCCACCTACTTTTCTGCCTACTACCCCACCCACCTAACTACCTACCAGTCTACCTACCTGCTGAGCCTCCCACCTACCTATCTGCCCACTTACCCACCTACTTATCTGCCTACTGACCCATCTGCCTACCTTCCCACTCACCCACCTGTCTGCCTACTGACTTACTCACTTACCTATCTGCAAACTGACCCACCTACCTACCTGCCCACTTACCTAACCTACTTAGATACCTGCCCATTTACCTACCTAACCAGGCCCTATAACAGCAGTAAAAGCCAGCAGCTCTGGGGCATAGGTGGAATTGTTGGACCCTGGAGCAGAGGAGCAGTCACCCACCCACCTGCCTGCCCACTCGCCCATCTACCTACTTACCTACCCACCCAACTACTGCCACCTACACACTCACTCACCTACAGGCTCGGACTAACCCACAGCGTTACCAGGAAAAAACTTGGTGGGCCCCTGGCCCCAGGGGCCCATTTGAGGGTTTCCATAACCAAACCCGAACTATATATAGCTTATTTGTGGCATTTCAGATGCATGCACACAGACAATACAGTCTGGCAGAATGGTTCTGTGTATGGGCCCTAAATGTAAGCCGATAATACTGGCATCTAAGTGTGGGGTGGGCCCCAGGCATCCCAGTCCGACACTGCTCACCTATCTACCTGCCTTCTTGCCTACTTAACCTA
The DNA here is from genome assembly GCA_027917425.1 of Gastrophryne carolinensis. Taxonomy (NCBI): domain Eukaryota; kingdom Metazoa; phylum Chordata; class Amphibia; order Anura; family Microhylidae; genus Gastrophryne; species Gastrophryne carolinensis. The sequence goes on along the minus strand of CM051239.1, from coordinate 269,380,959 downwards.
CCTACCTCCCTACCTACTCACCTACCTACCCACCTAACTACATGTCTACCCACACACTACCTAGGTGCCCAATCTCCTACATACCTACCCACTTACCTATTGACCCATTAACCTACCTGCCTACTGCACCCCTGCATGCCTAACTTACAAACACACCATACACAGCACAGGACTCTCATGCTGTTCGATTGCACCAAAGGGAAAACAAGGGCATATTCACAAGGTTCAGACTATCAGTGGTACTGAATATCTTACATTCTCCATTTTGTGAGGTATAGGCATGCTGGGGGGTATGCCTATTTGGGATGCCCCACAAGTTAAAAATAACAAACAGCATGTTTTAGGGTTGGTTAGGTAACCCCGCTTCTGAGTCCATGGGCTGTGGATTCTGCATCCCGAAAATCATATGCACCGCTGGAGGGCCAGGAGGAAGCCCTACACACAGCTCAGCATGGATTAGTTTAACAGAAAATACTGTATTTGGGGCCTCCACCAAATTTGTGCCCAGGGGCCTCCACCACACTTAATCCGGCCCTGGCAGATACATGTGGAAGCACCAAACATGTCTAGCTATATGGAAAGACAGAGATTTGGTTGCACATATCTGCAGATACATGTGGAAGCCACACTGCCACGACAAGGCATTCTGTGTTTAGTGTGGTCCCTAATCTTAATTTTGAGTCCCCAACATTGGGACATGCAATGCAGTCAAATGCATGCATTTTACTGAATAATAATGACGATAATTTTGTATAAATAATAGTGATGGAGCTACTCCCACCCCCTTTATTCAGTTTGAATTGCCATGAGCACAAGCAGGGAGGGATTCAGCCACCATGGATCTCTCCCTGTGGAGTGTTCTAAAGGGAGGCTGGCAGCTTCCCAGGTGAGTAGCTCTGGCTGCATTGCATGGCCCAACTTTGGGGACTCAAAAATAAGAGTAGGGACCACACTAAACACAGAGTGCCTTGCCGGGGCGGTGTGGCTTCCACATGTATCTGCAGATATGTGCAACCAAATCGCTGTCTTTCCACATAGCTAGACATGTTTGGTGCTTAATACTTAAATGATGAGAGGGTTAAACTGGGCGGTAAATTGGATCCCAGGCCCTGAATAATAATGATGATAATTTTGTATAAATTATAGTGATGGAGCTACTCCCACCCCCCTTTACTTAGTTATAAATTGGTCTGAGAGGCTGCCATCCTTCCTTTGTCTCTTTTCAGCCCTTATGCCTGGTGCACCATGCTAGTAGCCCATAGGTGGGGGGAGGACATTTTTAAAATAAAAATAATACCAGACACTATGACACAGATCTTGCTGCTAAGCTGGATGGGGAGAACCAAACCAAATTGATCTAGCTTCAGTCCAGCTCTGAGCCCATCACTATCAATATCCCAAATAACTCCTCCAAAAGAGAAAAATGCATTCTCCTGTCATGTTCTCCATGCTACCCCCCCCCCCCCCCCAATGTAAAAGAAGAATTAAAGCCTCCTAGAGTTACTAGTCCCACCCCTTTCATCATCTGTGACCCCACACAATAAAGTGATTGCCAGGCTAGGTGTTCAAACAAAATGTTATTTGCTTCCTTACCATGCAGAGGATTTATCCTGGGGTGCTGCTAAATAAAGCTGTTGTTGCTCAGATCTAGCCCCTTTACTGTAGCCCAAACATTGGATTTTATGGAGGTGGACTTGTCCCCACCCATTTATCAGACTATGCGAGGCTGTGTGCAGGAATGATTGCATTGCTGCTCTTTGCTCTGCTTGACATTTCCCTGCCTATTTATTCACAGTAAAATAACATTTTTTATACTGGGAGTATGTTGCTGCTTAGTATTTTTAACTACAGAAAACGAGGCACCCTCCTCCTTACTTGGAGCAATAAGAGCCTGTTTTTCACACAGACACACAGGAACTGTAGCCTGGCTGTTGGAGTCATTCCAACAAATTTCTTCTGAGATATCAGATTGGTTACAGGGAGGTAAGACACTTATACTGTGATTTTAGGGTCTGCCTGTACAGTTTCCTTAAACTGGACAAACAACCTTTGTATTGGCAGTACTGCTGGAAAGCTGGGAAAGAAAGTTCAAAATGGCCTCTACAGGAGAAAATCTGTAAGTTGGCATTTCAGCTTTTAGTGGATGAAGGAGCCAAATGTAAGTGCTGACAATGATTCAGTATCATGTATGCAGATGGGGCAAGTGAGTTTTGGTGATTTTCTTTCCAAATGTACAAGACTATTGGTCCGGTTTAAATAGATTCTTACTTGAAGCAGAACAAAACCTGTTATTTATATTTATATATACACCTATATACACTTACCGCATAGGTGTTGTTCCTTGCCCCTGGTGGCATCCCAATTTGGGATGTCCCACTGTGTGATTGCCCATAGAAACTCACCTTTCCCTGGTCCTACAGCGTATGTGCGGGCTCTTGTTGTGCATATTCAATGCATGTCTAATGGCTCTGTTTACAACCATTGAGAGAGAAAGCAGCTGCATCCCCAGCAAAGCGCCCGCTCCTGAATGGCTGGGGGTGGTAGCTCGTGCATAGTCAAAAAATGCTGGGGAAGGGGCCGCTAGTGTTTACATCAGCAAGGGAGCCAGGAAGGAGGTGAGTTTTGCTGGGACCCAGGGGGGTTCACACAGTGGGACATCCCGATTTGGGATGTTCCAGGGGAAGGCCAGCGGCTGGCCCTGGAATTCTTTTAGAATGTAGAGCCAGCCGGTGGTTTTGTTCCTCTTTTTACACCTGAAAGTTTAGGTCTGCTTAAACCTCACCATATGAAGTTAATATATATTTACCAGATCAGCAGAGAAAATGATAATTATTCTCACTATTCTCACCATAAAAAATTATACATTTGTGATAAAAATATAGCCTTTTAAAATAACTAAAATAATAATAATAATTATATATATATATATATATATATATATATATATATATATATATATATACATTATATATAGGGCTTATCTAACTTAGATGGAGAGGCCCTACTGTACAATGAGGTAGTTTGCACAAATTGGTAATTAACCAACCTTGTGGGGTATTTACTAATGTGTAGAGAGCTCTCCACAAGAGGTGAAGGGTCTCTCCATGCTTTTTATGACTCCCAAAGGGTTCATTGTCTTCATGCCCGCTGGCACTAAATGAATGCCTGAAGGTGAGTGCCACCAAAGACACAAAATCATTTTCACTCAACATATTCTTTTTGTAATCAAGTCATATATATATATATATATATATATATATATATATATATATATTACAGAAACCACCAAATGCCACTATATTGAATGCATCCCAGGGAAACTGGGACATAGTATAAAAAAGACTCTGAAAATTGGCGGATTAGTCACAGGCAGGCCGGGTGATACAGTGTGTAGTCCATCTTGATGGTTAGGCATTTCTATTAAAATGACATGTAACCTATTTTGCCCCCCGCCCATGGAAATTCAAATGCATCTGTCGAGTTGATAAAGCACTTGCCTGGAGGGAAGTATTGTTTACATTTTCACTGCCTTCAATGGCAAAGTGTGATTCTAATTATTTTTCCCCAGCCGAAAATTAATCCTGACCGTCTTGTTTTGCTTATTATTTTTGTATATCTATCAAAAGATTGAATTATGTCTTACACCAACAATGCCACTGTTTTTCTGTATTATTCCTTAAACAGTTGAAGTGTTGGTGTTGTTGTAAAGTGGGACATGCATGGGACAGTTTTAGGATACTCCCTATGCTTTTACTTGAGCATTTAGTAAACAATTAAAGGCCTGGATAATGAAAATATAAAGCTCTTGTCACTTCACTTTTCTATTTGCTGTATGAGAACCCAGTGGGAATATCTAACCTTACTTCCCTTTGGTAACCAGACATACAAAGATAATTTAACATAATCTACACAAGCATTCTTGAGACCAAAAACGATATGCAGTTTCTGGTGATGCATATGCCTTTTCTGTTTTTATCTTCTGTTTGCCACAGACTGGAAGGAAGGCTAAAAGAGTTACTGTCTCAATTTGACCACTACGTTAAAGAGAAACAGAGAAACCCAAAACATCCCAAACCTTGCCTACCTGTCCCCAAATCCATTGGTTTTAACTTACTTTGCTGGGGGCATCCATGTCCTAGTCCCTTGGACACCAGACAGCCAAAGTTCTGGTCCAAGACCCTGAACCCCAATGAAGTCAATGGGGGCTCGAACTTTGGGGCCCAAAAATGACTTTAAAATTGGGCCAGCAAGGGCTAGAAGACGATTGCCCTGCACAAAATGTACTATGGAAAGTATTGAATACAATATCAGAATCCAAAACAAATTTAAGAAATACATAAACAAGTAAAAAAAAAAACAAAATGAAAAAAAACTAAAAATGACTGACCAATAGGCCAGATTGGGGCGGAAACACCTGGGCGATTGCCCTGCAAAACATGGGCTAGGGAAATTAACATAATAACATAGTATATAAGGATGAATAAAGTCTTTGGTTCATCCAGTTCAGTCTGTTTATCTCTTTCCAGTGGTCTAGTAGCCATAGCTGGAAATGTTATTACATGCAAGGAAGTCATCCAGGACACTTTTGAAAGTTTTTACTGTATCCATCATTACTACCTCCTCTGGCAGCGAGTTCCATAGTCTCACTGCTCTTGCAGAGAAGAACCTATGGTGGACATTTCCTCTAACCTTAGTGGATGCCCTCATGTTATGGTTACACTCCGGGGTATAAATAGATTGTGAGACAGATCTTTGTATTGGCCCCCGAATATATTTTTACATAGTTACAATTAGATCACCCCTCAGGTGTCTCCTTTATAAACTAAATAAACCTAATTTTGACAATCTTTCAGGGTACTCTAGTCCCCGCACTCCTTTTATTAACTTAGTTGCCCTTCTTTGAACGCGCTCCAGTTCTGATATGTCCTTCTTAAGCACAGGTGCCCAGAACTGTACACAGTACGCCATATGGGGTCTGACCAGTGACGTGTACAGGGGTAAAATGGTGCTCTGGTCATGAGAACCTATGCCCCTCTTGATGCACCCCATGATCCTGTTTGCTTTGGCAGGTGCTGTCTGGCATTGATTACTACAGTTAAATTTATTGATAACATAGCTGCAAGATGAGTGGACAGTGTAGCCAGGCAGTGGGAAAAGCAAGCAGGATGCTCGGCTGCATAGCTCGAGGCATCACCAGTAGGAAGAGGGAGGTGGTGATGCCGCGGTATAGAGCCCTGGTAAGGCCACAGTTAGAATACTGTGTGCAGTTCTGGAGACCTTACCTGCAAAAATACATTATTCAAATAGAACGTGTCCAAAGGCGGGCAACGAAAATGGTGGAAGGACTTAAACTTTAAAACTTATCAGGAGAGACTTAAAGAACTTAATTTGTACAGTCTGGAGGAAAGAAGGGAGAGGGGGGACATGATTGAGACCTTTAAATATGTGAGGATTGAATAAGGTTCAGGAGGGAAGTGTTTTTAAGAAGAAGCTTAATGATAGAACAAGGGGGCACAACCTGAAGCTAGTCGGGGGGAAGATCAGGAGCAATGTTAGAAAATATTATTTTACAGAAAGAGTAGTAGATGCTTGGAACAAACTTCCAGCAGAGGTAGTTGAAAAATCAACAGTCACTGATTTTAAACATGCCTGGGATAAGCACACATCTATCCTAAGTTAAAGAGTACATACAGTATACACATAAGGGCAGACTAGATGGACCGTATGGTCTCCTTCTGCCGTCAACCTTCTATGTTTCTATGTTTCTATTAACAAAATCCCCTAGGTCCTTTTCCATTGTTGTTTTACCAAGTGTTTCTTTATTTACTGCGTAATCATGAAACATATTTCCCCTTCCCATGTGCATAACCTTACATTTATCTGTGTTAAACTTCATTTGCCATTTAACTGCCCATGTTTCCAATTTATCTAAATCTGTTTGTAGCTGCCTGCTGTCCTCTTTTGTGTTAATTACTTTGCACAGCTTAGTATCATGTGCAAAGTTTGAAACTTTACTTTTTAATCCATACAGAATGTCAGTAATTTAAATATTGAAGAGAATCCCAGAACCGACCCTTGTGGCACTCCGCTAGTAACGGTGACCAAATCTGAATATGTACCATTGATAACCACCCTCTTTTTCTGATCATTAAGCCAATTTCTCATCCATATGCACACATTTTCCCCCAGTCCAAGCATTCTCATTTTTTGTACCAGTCTTTTATGTGGCACAGTATCAAATGCTTTAGAAAAGTCAAGATATATGATATCCAATGTCTCCCCTGATCTAATCTTGAACTTACCGCCTCATAAAAGCTGATTAGGTTTGTCTGACAGAAGCGATTCCTCATACATCCATGCTGATTGGAGAAATAAGGTAATTTTCCCCAAGATACTCCAGGATAATATCCCTTAAGAAACCTTCAAACAGCTTGGCCACCACAGATGTTAAATCCTGTAGTTCCCAGGTGCCCCCCTAGACCCCTTTTTGAATATTGGCACCATGCTTTCCAAGTGCCAATCCCTCGGAACAGCCCCCTGTAATTATTGAATCCACAAATATTAGAAATAACGGCTTGTCTATTACTGTATATAACTCACTTAAAACATGGGGATGTATGCCATCTGGTTCCGGTGATTTATCGATTTTTGTCTGCTTAAGACGGCGCTGAACATCTTACTCAAAACAACAGAAAACTAAAAAAAATTTAAGAAATACACGAATAAAGGAAAAAAAATAATTCATCAAACAATATATACAAAATATATACATGTATACATCAATAAATAAATATATACACAAATAAATTAATATATGCATCAATCTATACATATATATATATATATATATATATATATATATATATAGCAATAAATAATGATACATATCAGTCTATACATATATACATCAATAAATAATTATATACATCAATCTATACACAAATAAATAGATTGAAATATTGCATTTTTTTGTACAGGTGTCAGTGGTCTGGGGGGCGGGGGGAGGTGGATGTGACGGTTTAAGCATAATAGGAAAAGGAGGGGTGAAACACTTAAACCAGTCACTCAGGTGCTGGCACAGCCAAGTCCTGTGGGATCCACACCTGGTGCATCTTGAGGAATGTAAGGATTTCCACACTGGCTGTGCATAGGCTGATCCTCTTGTTGGTAATATCACCCCTGTAGTGCTGAACACATGTTCTGATAGGACACTTGCCCCAGGGCAGGCCAGCACCTCCAAGGCATAATGGGCAAGCTCTGGCCATGTTTCCAATTTACCGACCCAGAAATTGAATGGGGTGGACCTATCGCTCAGTACAAGGAGACGCGAGACTGGTAGTCATCCACCAAAGTCAAAGTCTGCATCCTGGTACTGTGGACCATATCCAAGAGTGGTAGATGTGGAGTACAATAGAATAAGTTGTTCCATATTGTGGCCATGCTCAGGTGCTGCCGGTTCCCCGATGCATTGGCAACTCTCTCCTCCACCTTGTGCCACCACTGAGCTCTCAATGTCAGCTGGAAACTCTGCCAGTAGTGTGTCCACCAGCGTGCATTTGTACTCTCATTTTTCTATCCTGCTCCAATGTTGGAATCATGGAGGTGATATTGTCCTTATAGGGGGATCAAGCAGGGTGGCCACCCATTGATCAGCACTGGCGACTATGCGGGCAATTCTGTGGTCATTGCGCAGGCACTGGAGCATGTAGTGTCTCATGTGAACCAGGCTGCCCTGAGTCAAGGAGAAGCTGTCACGTGTACCCTGCTCCTCCCTCCAGACATGCTCCAGTGATGCTTGTGAGCTGTGCTGGGTGTCACCCTGCTGTGAGAGAAAGTAGTCCTCCTCCTGCCCCCCTCTTATTCCTCCAAAACTGTCCTCTGGCAGGACATTAGCGTACCCGCCCGCTATACAACCCTGCAAGCCATGTGTGCACTGCCCTGCCAGGGGGGAAAGTGGGCCTTCCTCCTCCTCCTTCTCTGCCTCCATCTCATCCTCCATTATGGCCAGACGCAGAGTATAGGGATGGTAGTGCTGACAATGGCGGCATCAGCGCCGACCATATTGGTGGTGTTCTGGAAGCACTGCACCACCACGCAGATGTCCCTCGTGGAGGCCCACTCACTGTTGGTGAGCTGCTGCTGGACTGCACTTCAACTTACCTGGGCATTCTGGAGCTGGAACTCCACTATTGCCTGCTGCTGCTCATACACCCTTACCAGCATGCACAATGTGGAATTCTACCCGGTGGGCAAGTCACACATGAGATGGTGGGCGGGAAGGCCAAAATTCCTCTGCAATGCAGCAGCTCTGGCATTCCTGGATAATTGGTGGTGCAGGAGCAGCACTGACTTCTTGAGGAGCTAGCAGAGGAGGAAGCAGAGGAGGAGGTAACAGGAGATACCGACTGATGTCCAGCAATTCTGGGTGGTGTAAGGATCTGCTCCACAGTACCTCCTGCCTCAGTCTCAGCTGCCACTACATTAACCCAGTGGGCAGTTAGAGAGATGTAATGTCGCGGCCCATGCTTACTTTTCCACGTGTCCTTGGTGAGGTGGACACTGGAACTAACGGCATTGCCTAGTGTACATTTTATTTTTACAAGCTGTTGGTGCAGGGCAGGGATGACCTGGTGAGAAATGTAGTGGTGGCTGGGAACAATATAATGTGGGACAGCCAACACCATGAGATCTGCCACCAGGCAGAAAGGAACATTTCAAAGGCCTGGTGGTGGTGCTGCTGCTGCTGCTGGAGGTGGTGGAGTTCCCACATTCTTCCTTTGGGGGGAGACAGGTGGCCTTGTTGTGGAAGTGGAGATGCAGGCTGAGACAGAGGGAGACTCAGGTTTGCACAAGGTGCAGAGGTGATTGGAAGTTTTTCCTCGCTTCACCGACTGTTGCCACAGCTTGCAAATGACCTCTGTCTTGTTCACTGTGGACTGAAAACATTTCACACTGGTAAGATCCTGTGAGCCTGCATTGTCGCACCCAGTCCCTGTGTGCAGGGGTCAGTGGCAGCAACTGGCTGACCGCTGAGGGTTTGCCCCTTCTCTTTCTTCTGCTGGCTGCCTGGGGCTGTGTGACGACCACCGGCCTTCAGTCCATGTGGGACCTTGTCATCCTCCCTGGTATCCTCTTCCACCCACTCCTCCCTGCTAGCCTCCCTTTCAGCCTCAACATCATCCAGGGTGTCCTGTGATGGTATGCTGGCCATCTGTGGCTCTTGGGCATCTGTGAGTCCTAGGTCTGTAACCGGGGCATGGGCAGGCAGATGGCCCATGGTAACCCAGCCAGGCATGTTGTCATAGAGCATTAGTGACTCCGTGACTCCTGTCTGGGACTGTTGATTTTATGGGGGGGGGGAAGGTGAGGTGGAGGACTCTGCAGTGGAGTGTGTGGAAGAATATCCCCCAGAATTGGTACCACTGTGTACCATATAATCAATGACTGACTCAATTTGTTTTGGCCTCACCATTCTGCCAGCAGTATTGAGGCCTACAAAATGTGCTCCAAACCCTGGTGCCTGCTTGCACCAGAGGGAGTTGTTGCAGACAAGGATGAAAGATGTCCTCTCCCTGCAGCACCAGTGACCGGATGAACACCAGATTCATTACCAGCAGCAGCAAAAGCACCATGGCCACGTCCCTGTCGCTTATTTTCTTCTTTCTGTATTGTTAGACACTTGCAGTTACAGTGACACACCAGTGCTTAGAGCTAGGTGAAGTATAAGGGGGTAAACATTCACCCCAGTGCTAGCAGCTAGTTGAGGTATAGGGAACACACTCACTCCAGTGCTTACAGCTAGTTGTGGTATAAGGGGAACACACTCACCCCATTGCTTACAGGTAGTTATGGTATAACAGTACAGGCCATTATTATTTTTACATTTAAAGAATTTAATGACAGGGACTGTTGCACAGGTTTGGTGCCTGGCAAATGTGCTGTAAATATTAAAAAATGTGTTTAAAGAGGAACCTTGGATCTATAGCCTGGCAAGTTTTACATCTGTGGTAGGATAACTGAAGGTTTTCTAGGAGATGCTATCCCGGTGTAAAGTAACCCTATTACTCAGTCCTGCCAGACAAACCTGATCAGTTTTCATGGGGAAGTACGTTTTGTCTGGATCATGGTCATTGGATGTCATATATCCTGACTTTTCCAAAACGTCCCACTGTGGCACATACAAGACCAGTGCAAAAGATGAGAATGCTTGGACTGGGGGAAAATGTGTATGCAGATGCAACATTCTTCAATGCAAATCAAAAATCATATTTTAAAAGCCAGTCAGCTCCCTGCTCTGTAGGAGGATGGCCTTTCTCTGCTTCTTACATTCACAGCAGGAGAAAGAGATGGTGCAGCGCCATGTATAAAACTGCCAGCATGATATGCAGTTTAAGTAGCTAAAATCGGAAACAGAGGGTGGTTATCTATGTTACATACTAAAACTAGATCAGCATTACTAGTGGTATACCGCAGGGGTCATTACTGGGCCCATTTCTTTATATATATATATATATATATATATATATATATATATATATATATATCACATTAGAAATGGGATACAGAGTGAATTATCAATCTTTGCAGATACTGAGCTGTGTGAAGTCATTAACACATAAGAGGACAGCATGCAGCTACAAATAGACTTAGATAAGTCTCTGTGAGTGACAGGGGACATGAAGGGCTTTTACAGCCACCACATTTCTCTCCTATAAATAGACCCTCCCTGCGCATGGGAGCAAGATGGCGGGAACCCATTGTGAGGTGAAGGATCTCTATTCTCTGTCCCACTGGCTTCAGCGAAGAGCAGCGCGAGGAAGTCCTGAATGGTGTGGGATAACACCCGGCAATAGAATGCAGGAAAGGAGGTAAGTATTGGTGTAAAATTAGATGTTATTAAGGGACTTTTTTCTGGTGTGTGGTTTTGCCAAAGAGGGGGGAACCCACACTTTTTTTTTTCAAAACATCTTCAGGTTTTCAAAACATTTTCTGGCAGTTCACCTCCTGTATGAAGTGCACCCCCATGTGACAGGGAGTTCTGGTGAGCGAGCTGGCAGGGCAGAGGATCTGTGTCATCTGCCTGGCTGCAGAGTGGGGAGCAGTGAGGGACACCCATGACAATGGATAATGAAGTAAGAGGTGAGCTTGTTTTTTTCTCTCAAAGGTTTTTATTTTCCAAGAAGCATAATAAAGTATACAAGCAATGGCATCATACAAATAGTTTACATAGGAGTAGAGAATCAGAGTAACAGAAATATATAAATAGAACATTAATAAGACCAGGCTTGTGACAGATAAATATATACATCTCAAAAAATAATTATCAATTGTCAACTCTATATATCCTATATACCCATCCCCTCCACCCCCTCCCCCCGTCTTCCTCGCTCCAATTATTTACTACCCCTTCAGTAGAGGGAGACCTTCATGTTCAATATGCAGTATCATATGTAACAAATAATTAAAGCGAGTCAATAACTGCCATATTTCAGCAACATTGAAAAATATAACATACTTTCACAAAACAGCGACACCCCCCTTACCCCCCCCTCCCTCTCCCCAAGTCCCACCCCCCAGCAGCAGGGACTCATACACAAAACAGCAAAACACAAACAATAAACAAAGAAACAAACAGACAACAAAACAACACACACAAAAAAAAAAAAAAAAAAAAGGGATTTTCCTAAAGGTAAGAAAAGAGCAAATAAGCTTATACTATTAAAAGTTTTCTATCAAAGGTTCTAGGTAAATACTTTTCCACCCATGGCAACCAAGTTCGTTCAAATTTTTCCAAGCGTCCCTCTTTTAAAGCGGATAATTTTTCCATCGCCATAATATCATTTACTCTACTCTTAAATTCCAGGATGCTGAGAGTCTTAGTTCTCCAAGCCTTGGCTATTACTAATTTGGCTGCAGTTAGCAAATGAAGTGTAAGCTTTTGAGAATCCTTTCCATATCCCTCTATAGGCTTATTTAACAGCGCAACCCACGGATCTGTACTAACATAGGTTCCCATAATATTGGACAATATTCGAAATATCTTACTCCAAAATTTACTCACTAATGGGCAATCCCACCATATATGCTTAAAGGAACCCAGATCCTGGCACCCCCTAAAACAATTTTTATGAAGGCCAGAATCATCTGTTGAGTATCGAGCAGGAACCCAGTACCAACGTATCATCACCTTAACATTAGCTTCCACAGCAAGCACCGATGTATTCCCACGCAATGTGGTACTCCACATCCTCTGCCATTCATCATTCTCCAGACAGCCACCTAGATCCTCTTGCCACTTTGTTATATATCCCGGAGTATTATTTAAGGCTGAACTGGTTAGAGACATATACACCTGTGAGAGAATAGCTCTGCCTCTGGGATTAGTAGCACACCGCCTCTCAAACCCCGTTAGCTCCTCTACATTTTGTTTTCCATGCAACAGGCTCAGAAGAAAATTTCTTAATTGTAAATAGGCAAACACATGTTCAGCCCCCAAATCAAATTTTTCCCTAAATTGTAGAAACGTAAGCACATTAGAATCCTGTACACAGTCCTTCACACAATTAACACCCCTAGTATTCCAATTATAGAAGTTTTGTGGGGAGAGTACTGCCGGCTGAAACATAGGGTTATTCCAAAATGACAGCAGTTGGACATGGGGGGACACTAAACCTCCAGAATATTTAACCCCATCCCATAGTGCCATAGAGTGCAACATTATAGGGTTACTATGAGCTTTCCTAACAGAGGGTATCACCCATAAGTAATTGTTTACATCAATTGGCGCCATAATCTCTCTCTCAATAGACACCCAAATAGGAGGGTCTACAGTCTCGTGGTATGCAGTTAATTGAGCTATCTGAGCTGCTTGATACCCCTAGGTACCCCTAGTCCTCCTAAACTTCTCGGTCTACATAAGACATTCTTAGCCACTCTAGACTTCCTCCCGTCCCAAATAAAATCCAGAACCTTCCGTTCAAAGTTCCTTAGATGTTGCAATTGAATTTTTATTGGTAACACCCTAACATAATATAAAAATTTCGGAAGAAGGGTCATTATGATAGCATTTATTCTGCCCAGCCACGACAATCCAAGATCCCTCCATCTCTTTAGTAATTCTATCAGAGTTTTATACAATGGGGGGAAATTAGCAGAGTACAAACCTGTAACACTATTCGTCAAATAGATACCTAAATATTTGAGCCGAACTTCCTCCACCTTAAAATCAAAATTGGAGATCATTCCTTCCCAGGTATCATCAGGAACTGTGATGTTCAAGGCTCTAGACTTTGCCATATTGACCTCCAACCCTGAGATTTGTGCAAAATTCCCTAGTATTTTCATTAAATTCGGTATAGAGATCAAAGGATTGGTAAGAAACACAATGACATCGTCAGCGAACAGACAAAGCTTATGTTCAATGCCTCCAATAGTAACCCCCGACACGTCCTTAGCTTCTCTAACAGCATGTGCTAACGGCTCCATCACCAGGGCGAAAAGCAGGGGAGATAAAGGACACCCCTGACGGGTTCCCCTCTGAAGAGTAAAGGTTCGAGATTTGAACCCACAATATTTTATATATGCTCGTGGCTCATTGTATAAAGCTTTTACACATGAAATAAAACTTTCACCAAAGCCCCACCACTGCAAAAGCTGAAACAAATAGGTCCACGAGACCGAATCAAAGGCTTTGCGCACATCAAGCGACAAAAGCATTGTCGGCTTCTTCAAATGTTCTGCAGCATGTATCACATGAACAATTCTCCTTACATTATCCCCTGCTTGCCGCCCTGGGATGAAGCCCACTTGATCTCCCTGAACCAATTGTGGTAAAAATTGAGATAAACGTTGAGCTAGGACCTTCGCATACACCTTAATATCTATATTTAAAAGAGATATCGGTCTATAATTTGACCAGGTCGTTGGGTCAGAATCAGACTTTGGTATCATACTAATTGCAGCAGTTACAGTGTCCCTTGAGAAAGCTCCCCCTTGTCTAATCGCGTTAAAAGCTCTAACCATCCGCGGTGCCAGGACATCCACAAATGTTTTAAAGTAACCTGCTGAGAAGCCATCAGGGCCCGGAGCCTTATTAAGTTTTAACCCTTTAACAGCAGCCATTACTTCCTCTAAAGTAAACGTACCATCCAAATACTCCTTCATTTCTATCGGGAGGTGTGGTAACTCCAACCCCCGCATAAATTCCGAAAGAGGGATCTCAGAGGTCGTGCTAGATGCAGAATAGAGTCTTTCCATCTGATTTCCAAAAAGATCAACAATCTTTACAGGATTAGAAGTAAGAGAGCCTCTACTATCCTTTAACTTGATTGGTTTAAATAAACAATCTGGTGTTTTAAGCTTACGAGCCAATAATGTGTCAGGTTTGTTAGCCTTAATGTAAAACCTATGTTTTACCCAAGCCAAGCTACGTCCCGCCCGTTCTGCCAAGGCTAAATTTAATTCTTCTGATATTCTTCTTCAGGTAGATCTATATGCAGCTGACATGATCTGAGGTACTTGCGCAACTAAATCCGCATACTTCTTTTCTAGGGAGTCAATATAGGCATTCTGTACTTTACGTTTCCCCGCCGCCGCCTGTAAAAGGAACCCCCTAATAACTGGTTTATGCGCCTCCCATTGCAAAACATCTGAAATTTCAGTTTGATCATTATCCTTAAAATAATTAAGAAGGCTTTCTCTAGTATCATCTACAATTTTTTTATCTGACAACAGCGTCTCATTCAGAGACCACGAGACACCTACCTGCCTTAGTAGAAGAGACTTAAATTTTATCAAAACTGCATCATGATCTGTCCATGAAATTGGAAGTATTTGCGAGCCTTTAAGGCTTGACAGAGCTTGAAACTTAACAAACACATGATCTATCCGTGTGTAGAGATCATGCGGAGAGGAATAATGTGTGAAGGACTGTGTACCAGGATGGCCCTCCCTCCAACAGTCCACCATACCATAAGATTCCAGTAGCGACCTAAAAGCTCTCGCAGTGGCCAGCACCTGTGGGGAGGGGACCAACGACCTATTAGAGTGCCTATCTATATGGGGCTGAAGTATCATGTTAGAGTCCCCACAAACCACTAATAAGCCTTTCACATGTTTAAAAAGTTCAGAAAAAAAACCCTTCATGAAAGCTACTTGGTTGGTGTTAGGCGCATAGTAAGATGCAAACGTAACTTCCACGTCTTGCATTGTGCCACACAAAATCAAGTACCTCCCATCAGGGTCAGAGATCTCTAAATTACATACAAACTGTACAGATTTCTTAAAGGCAATAAGAATCCCACGTTGCTTCGTCTGTGCACAGGACAGAAAAAATTGAGGGTATGAAGCATCTAAATATCTAGGCTTGGAACCCATTGAAAAATGCGTTTCCTGGAAGCAGACCACATCCGGTTTCAGGGAACGCATCTTCCTGAAGGCTATAGATCTTTTCTGCGGCGAATTAAGTCCCTGCACATTTAGGGATAAAACTGTACAAGACATTTCCACAGATCTAGAATCTATAGTAATTAATATGAAAAAAGTCCAATACACCTAAGAAGCAACAGAGATACAAGGAAAAGAAAACAGAATATTGATAAATTAATAAAAATAGACACGAGCAAAATATATATAATAAAAAAAAAAAATAAAAAAAAACCCTGCCACTGGGGGGTCAGACAAAAAATGTACAAATCTACCACCCCACCGAGAAAAACAATCCCCAGTAGATGTAGATATGGAGTGCAACAAGACAAAGCCGCCCCACGGATAAGGAGGCAACATCCGTATTATAACAGACCTTATTAAGTCTTTAAGCCGACAAGCCCTTCAAACTAGGTAATACTCTAGACATCCAAAACACTGCAGAGTTAGTAGCATGTATTACAACATTTTACCTAATCAGATTTCTTAGAGTCTCAGATCAACTTATATCCCAGTTAACACCGAAACCAATGATGTTTCTCATGTGCAATCAGGACTTAGAGAAATCAAGATATAATGGAGGTGAGCCTATTAATATCAGAACATTATCTTCCAAATTTCAATTAGTTAAACCTCTTACCTATGCCTAAGCGGCTCAGAATTAAACTAGTGGCCATAACATGTTTTTTAAGGAACCTATTGGCGGAAACTATTCCGCCCACAGGGTAAAGCAACCAACCCAATAGTGGATGAAAAATCATAATTTTGTGCACCATCCCGTCAACCCCTGCAAAATCACAGAATGCAGCTATATCCCTCATTACTTATGCACAAAAATTAACCACAGAAATCTTTCCCGGTTATAGCAACCAAAAAATGTATCATGTGCTATAAGGATAGCTATTTAACCAAACGGAACAGGAAGTAATAATTATAAAGTACCGAAAGCATGGCACAGTGATATCAGGACATCATATTCCAAACCTCATTCAGTAAGATCTCGTACCTAAGTCTTAACAGCTAAAAATACAAGTATAAGCAATAATACAGGTTGTCTTAGGATCCTGTTGGCCAAAGATATACTCCACCAGCAGGATAGAATAAGAGACCCAGTGCAAGGAAACAGCATAATTCTGCATACTCATCCTAGTAATATTTGAGAGACCACCGGGTATAGCTACATCCCTTAGTGTTACACAGGGGTTGAGCACAACTAATATCCTTAGTTGTGGCAGCCAAGAAATATAGCCTGTGTTATAAAAATAGTTATTTAACCAAACAACTTAGATGCCACATCCAAGGAACACCAAAAATATAACACCAATATCAGAACAATATATTCTATACACATTTAGTTAGACCCCTTACCTATGCCTTAGTAGCTAAAAATAAAAATAGAGGTAATAACATAATTGTTGAAGGATCCTACCAGCAGAGATAAACTCTACCCATAGGATAGGACAACAAACTAAATGGTAAATACACAGCCCGTACTACACACCATCTCTAACAAGACTTGGTAAACCATGAGATAAAACTATATCCCTTATTGCTGAGTAAAAATCAAGCCCAAGTATTTTTCTCGGTTATGACAACCAATAATTATATCTTATACTATAAGAATAGCTATATAGCTCAAGTGTAAAATTAAAGAGCATCAGAGCATGTTAATCATTAACAGATTCCAATATGAGAGAGGGGATTTCAGACACCGCCTGTCTTCTTTGCCGCTTTCCTGCCCTCTGCACCTTGGGCGAGTCATCCAAGGAGAGGGCCCTTCTAGCCGATACATTCGCCAGTTGACCAGATAATAGTCCCAAATCAGAACAAATGTTATGAAGATCCTCAGGTGTTGTCGCAGACCAATCCTTATTATTAAAGGAAAATTGCACTCTAAAAGGGAAACCCCACTTATATTTCACACCATGATCTTGGAGACCTCTAAGATAGGGTTTCATTTCCTTCCTTTTAAGAATAGTAGTGGGAGACAAATCAGAAAAAATCTGGAAGCTATTTCCTTGAAATGATAACTGCGCAGCAGCACGTGCCGCCTGTAGAAGTCTCTCCTTGGTTTTAAAATAGTGAAAGCGCACTACAATGTCCCTCGGGGGATCCTCCGGCCTTCTCCTGCGCGTCAGGGCTCTATGAGCCCTATCCATCTCCAATCTTTCACCTGGTTCCCCAGGCAGAAGCTCCTGGCAAATAGATAATATTGTAGACTGCGCGTCTTCAAAATGCTCTGGGATGCCCCGAAAACGCAGATTTTGGCGACGATCCCTGTTCTCAGCATCCTCTAACTTGGTCATCAACATAATATTATCAGCTTTTAGCTTAGCAAGATCATCCTCATGGGCCTCTATGACAGTAGACACATCACCCAGCCTCTCATCCAATGTAGATAGACAGTGTGAGATTTTATGCAGCTCTTTAGTAAAGTGCTCATTGATCCTCTTAGTGTTTAAGTCCAGCGCTTTAAGAAACATAGATTCAAGTTGTTCCATCATCCCTGGGGTGAAAGCAGTAATAGAGCATTCTGCCCCCAATGCAACAGGACTCACGGTTACAGCAGGCTGTAGTTCCGCTCCCTCCTCCGTCACGGATGAAGCCAGAGCCGCCGCCATCTTGCGGCCTCAGCCCTCTCCTCCTCCTCCGCGCTGTCGCAGGAATCAACAACCGGGCACCGCCAACGAACCACCTCCAGACTCAGTAGCCCGAGCGCTCCGTCAGCCCAGCTCACAGGTAGATACACTGCCCCCGAAATCTTCCGTTTGCCTCTAACTCCGCAGGGCGGGCACGGGACAAGCTCAGCAAGCGTCCGACCTCATCACGCGTGCATGCGCACTCGGTGAGCTTGTTTTTATAACTATTTCAGGGAAAAATTTAATTGTCATGGACCCCAAGAAATTGCACTTCATGATTCGATTTCAAGATTTCCTTGAAATTCAGAGCAAATCAGTTTGGTAATATCCAGTAATTCTAATTATATGGCAAAGCAAGTTTGATTTTAGGTGTTAATTGAAACCTGCATTTTTTTACTTTAGCAAAAAAACTGAAAGCAAAATGTTCACTAAAAACACCTGTAACAGCATTTTTACAAATGAGAAACATAAAATTTCCCAATGAGGTGTCTGACTGGACTGGTATTTTATTTTACTAATTCCTCCTTGCTTTGATAGTGCCACAAGGCCTGTGGTCTACTTATCTTGGTACTATTTTTAATTCACCCCTCTTGGAATACTTATTACTAGGGGGTACTTGGCATAAAAAGGCTGAGAACCAATGCCCTAAGGGATATGCAGAAAAAAAACCACATCCCAAAATTTACATTTATTTATTTTTTTTTCAATTAGTGAGTAAGTTGAAAAGCTCACTGAGATGCAGGTTATAGTTCACACCCAAAATTTGCTTTACCAAATAATTAACCTGACCTCCATAGTCACAGTTCTATTTGTTGCTGGCTGGCTGCAGACTGGAAAGCCAATTAGTAATGAAAAGGGGAATAATGAAATTGCCAATTCTTATTCAGCCATCAGATACTTTACAATATCAAAAATAAAAATGTAAGCTAAATGTGCTATGGTGTTTGTGAATTAAACAGACACACTGTACCGACTTGATAAGCTGTTGCAGTTTGATTCTAAAATAACTAATAGTTGTAATAATTGACAGGTACTGAAATGTTCCAGGCTTTTGGGAAACCAGACATCAATGAAACTACCATAAAGTTTTTATTGGTGTTACAAGTATAAATTTTACAACACTCGAAAACATAACAAACAAAGTGAGTGTGGGCAAAATTGCCAAGTTTTTTCCGACTTTTTTAAGTAAAGCAAGAGCATGTTTCTCTGCTGCGCTGCCAGTGTAAATTTCTACTATTTTACTGTCTGTCATCACTTGCAATTATTAACTTCTGTGCAAGAGGTACCTGTAACTCAGACTGAAGTAAAACATAAATTAATGAAAGATACATTGGTGGATTTGTTGGGTGATTGACTAGTGCTATTATGTAACATCAGCAAGCATGCTTAATAATAAAAAAAGAAAAGAAGGAATTACGTCTATGTAGTGACCTAAGAAACATCACTTGGAACCCCTCACTAGTTATTTTTTTAAAAAACATAATTTCTGTGATGACAGGGCATCGAACTGTAATGGACACATCACTAACTGTGTCTGTTGAGAAATACTTTCGTTGGTTCTTGCTTTTTCCCTGCTTCTTAGCACACTGCAAAGTTCAGTCACAGCCAAAAGATGAATCATGTTTGTAGGATATTGGTACTTAGGGGGTTAAGAAGGGATAGCGCCAGGTAGTGCCTCGTAGCGGCACCAGAAAGCGAATCTGGTTAGTGCCTCTAACAGTGCCCTGTAGCGTCACATGTATTAATCCAGGCGGCTCAGCGTATAGTGCCGGTGCTTTAGGCTCAATAGCGCCATGTAGTACCTGTCGCTCTGTAGCGCTCTCCCATACATTTCAATGGGGCTTCATTAGTTGTGTATAAATAGCGTGTATGGCTATTTACATTTTTTTTTTGCTCTTTTATACATTTTGGACTAGTATCTTTTGTAATGAGGTAGCAGAGTGATGTTACATCATACATCATGCAAAATGTTAGGAATGGCTTATAAACGTTTAGTATGCTTTTTTAGTAATTTTTTACATTCCTATCATTGAGGGATATTACCCTTTGTTTATCAACACTTTTTTGAATTTGGGTATACATTTTGGTGTTCTTCTATTTTGAACCTTAGGGATAGATCCTAGTTTGCATTTGATTTTTGTGCACAGGAACTTTATAGTGAGGATTCAACTAATATATTTATTGCCCCCTTAGGATTAGGATTATGGTAGCTTTTTAGCACAGTGGTACTTTGTATCATATGCAGTTGGGTCACACTTACATTGATTCACTTTGTGTCTTTTGTGATTAGTGTTGTCCATTGTCCAATAAAGCTAATTTCATTTACCTATTTGATTTGTTTACCTGTGCAGACTTTGTATATGGGGGGGAGTGTACATTGGGGTAACACCCCAACTTGGTGATATGCCAGCAAATTGCTGTGCCAGATTTCTTTTAGAAAAAGCATGAAATATTGCTAAAACACACTTTTATAGTATATGCCAGCATTGGTGGGGTCTCAGAATATATGTGGGGTATCTTGGGAGTGTCTGGGTTGTTCAAAAGACTTAAAAAAAGTTGAATTGAAAATATAAAAGTCATGTAAAAACATTATCATTAGTTGTTTCTTACATACTGGGAAACTTTTTGATGTTCATGTGGGAAAAATAAGTCAAAGATGCTAAAAAGACCTAAATACACAATCTCTCTAAAAATAACATTGATTTCTATGGGATTCACTACAAAAAGCTGCAGAATGACACTGTAAAGGAGGGGCAGTGCAGTGTCTGCTGGGAGGCCGAAGATTTCCAAGATGGCGATGCCCGGCAGACAGCGCCGAAGGTAAGTAAAAAAGCTCCAAAACGTAAACCAGAGGGGAGCAGGGTCAGGCAGGACATGTTTGGGGAGTTTTCATTCACTCCCGCCACACTATGATATTCCTCTTTAAGTCTAGCAGTGATCAAAGCTAGAAATGCTAGCAAATAATGACCACCTTTTCTTATTTTATTCTTATTTATTGTTTTTAATGCCAAGTAGAGCCAAATTCTAAGGATTAAGTAAATTATTAAAGCAATAACTGCTGATAAAACATTTTTTTAACAGGTCGCTGTATATGATTATATTTGGAACAAGGAAACGACAAGTAAAATCTCAGTTTCAAATGTTGAAGTTCAAAATTTGGAGCATCAAGACTCAATAAACGATGGGGATGGCTCAAAAGACATCACCACTCACATACTGATATATACTATCCATCTTAAGGGTTTCTGTGACCTCTACAGACAGTTTCTGCGATTACCTGATGGAGCCATTGTTGAGGTATGTCCATCACATATAAACATACATTTTTCGTTTAGAAAACTGTAAATTCTAAACATGAATCCAAAGCTAAGAATCCATTAGGTTGCAAGGTTGCTCGCGTTTGACTGACAGGTTTCGCCTCTATGGCTTTAGTCTCTGGGCTTCTCCATCCCAGCGCAGGATCATTTTAAGTCTAAAGACTTATTGGTGATAAGATTTATATGGTCTTAAATTTGTTTGTACCATAGTGTTTAAAAATGCATTTTTTATTAATATTTTGTTATTATTGATTCTTTTACAGCATTATGATTAAAGGCATTCTATTTGGCATGTGAATTAGGTCTTGGGTCATTTAAAAGCTCTTAAAGAGGAACCCTCACTATTCTTGAAAAAAAGGTTATTTTAGCATCCTACGACCCTGCTTTAAACCAGACTTTCACACAACTGCGTCACACACATGCACAGTAAATCCTTGGTGGAGCTGTGTGCTAAAGCAACCGCTCAGCCAAGAGGCCATTGTGAATGAATAACAGATATAGGACGAAACAATTGCAGGGACAAAAGATGAGTAAGGATGTTTTTTCATTAGCTTGGACAGACGCTCTAAAAACAGTGCAATGTAATATTACTTTTTTTTAGAGAAAAAAGAGAATTTGGGTATTTTCTTTAAGTCACCTTCGATTTAAACATTCAATGTTTAAAAGAACAGCTGCTTAAACCAGATGAACTTTTAGTTAGGCTAGGCAGTTTTCAAAACTATTGAGGAAGATATTACATTTACATGACTTGATTAAAGGGCATCTTCAAATTTAGCATGCCAACTGTTGTGCCACTCTGGCTAAATGTTTGTGTCAAAAGCCTTGCTATCTACATTAACAGATAGTTGCATGTGCTATGATACCAGGTGACACAATAGGTCACATAATTAAAACATCATTTTTAGCCCCAGGCCCAAGTCCCTTCTTTATTTTCTTTTAATTTTCTATCTTTGTTTCCCTTATAAAAACAAATTTGTTTTTGTGTAGGCTTATGCTCTAGGTCGTTCTTCCTTGCAGTAGAATTGGCTGTGAACTCAAGCTTTTTTTCCTTCGTGTGTAAATGTATTTGAATGTTACTAAATGAATAGTACCAAAACTGAAATTATCATCTTCTTCAACAAAGGTTACAGCATCTTCAGTGACACTTGATGTTTCATCCTCTTCTAGTATAAAGGACAGGAAATTATATGAAATTATATGATTTTGCTCAAACTGTATAAATACATTAAATCACATTTTGTTTTTTAGGCACCAATTATGTTTGAATACATTTCTATTTTCGGAGCAGAGCTAACCACTAACACCATACAAGTTCAATGTGTACACTGGTTTTCTGCACAACATTAGTAAAGCCTAACCTTTAATATGGGGAAACTGTTTTACTTTTAAATCAGGTGGTTTTAAATTAGCAATTTAAATGGATACAGCAGACAAAGGCGTTTGTTTCACCATTGCGTTGGGCTACGTATGGCGCTGTCCTAAACTGTTTTCTGTTTTTTATATTGAAAAAGAAATGGCCAAGGTTTACAATTTCACCTTAAGAATTTTTCTGAAATATTTGGGCATGGCTCTGTGATGCCGCATAATAATCAGCGAAATGAGCGGGGTCTGTAATACAGGCATTCTCATCACCCTGGTTGTCCTCCCTGGGTCCACAGTCTGGTGATGCAGAGCTTTAGTCCACTAGCTTAGCCCTATGATTGGTGGTCTATGGCAAAGGAATTCAGGGGTTGTGCCTTTACTCTTTACCTTGTTTCTACTCACGAGCAGCTGCGTTCTGACAGGAAGTGAAAGCGCAGCCATGACAAGGTGAGCTGCTAAATGACAGTTTATGCACTTTGCCTGCAGAGTCCCTTTATTTAAAGTTTGTAAACTACAGAAAAGTACACTCTTATACAGGGTTCCCCAATCTGTAGCCCAAGAGTCACATGTTGAGTGTTACTCTTTGGGGATTAAAGAGGAATGAGAAAGTGTCTTCTTTTTTGCCCGTTGGGCAAGCATGCTGGCTGGAAATATATAACAAAAAATAGATATTGCGATCTAAGAAAGACGTTATACATTATACACTGTCAGTGGTTGGCTCTGATCTGAAAATGGAAATTTATTGCACATAATTGGAGCTTAAAATACATTTTTCATACAGGTTTAGCAAAAAATATATAATTTTCTGTCTTTTATAAGCTTGTTTACTAGAAGAGGGTGAAACATCAAGTGTCACTGAAGATGCTGTAACCTATTTTGAAGAGGATGATGATTTCACTTTTAGTACTATTTAGTAGTAACATTTAAATACATTTAAATCACTAGTTAAAAATACAATTCTGTGAAACTCACCTGTAGAATTGTTTTTGTATCCATCCATTCCAGGCCATCCAGAAGTAATTACAGATGGTGTTCTGATGTAGCTCCTCTCGGCCCCCTATAAAGGCAGCTGCCCATCTATTCAGACCCAGTGGTTTAAAAGCAGTACTCAACAACAGAGGCAGGCCGGGAGGTCCAACCAAAAAAATAGGAGACCATTTTACCTCACATAGCCCCCCGCTTGTACTCTCTCGAATCAAAACTAAAAACTTGTATAACTAGTGTCCTATGAGCAAAAAAAGTTTCAATCACCATAAAAGGCATGCAGGACATAATGAACCCAAGAGCGGGGTGGACGGCCTGGAATGGATGATTACAAAAACAATTCTACAGGTGAGTTTCACAGAATTGTATTTTTCTCCTCCATCCATTCCAGGCCGTCCTGAAGTACTTACAGATGGGACATCCAAAAGCAGTGTCCATTTGGGCGGGATCCCCAGTGCGGAACAGCATGTAGTTCATTTTACTACCGCCTGAAGCCCCTTTCAGCCAAAAACAGCGTCAGCTGAGACCCTGACATCCACCTTGTAAAACTTTGTAAAAGTATGAACAGAAGACCAAGTGGAGGCCTTACAAACTTGTTCCACTGATGCCTGATGCTGAAAAGTCCAAGAGGCACCAATAGCTCTAGTAGAATGAGCTGTGATCCGAAAAGGGGGGTTCCTTCCCCCTGGCAGAATAGGCTTGTACCACTGCCTGTCTAATCCACTTACTGAGAGTGGACTTGGCTGGTGGCAATCCCTTCCTAGAACCCTCTGTTAAGACAAAAAGCAAATCCAATTTCCTGAAGGATTCAGTCGCAGCCAGGAAATAACTTATGGCTCTGACCACACCCAAAGCATGGAGGGTCAGTTCTTTGAAATTAGCCGGTGCTGGACACAAGGGAGGTAAGACAACTTCTTCATTAAAGGAGCAGTATCGCAAAATTTATCTTGGAACACAGATTTAAAATGTACTTTCCATGTGAGTACATATAGTAATCAGAAGGCAATATGTGTTTCCAAAAAAGATTGTGCTGCTGCAGAATGGCAGCTGTTTTAAAATGTGTCTCACTGACGGGCTCCGTCACTTCAGGCTATACCAAGTGCTGTGCGGGGGGAGAACGGCTCCCTGCCACTTCTATGTAAGGAGCGCAGCGTTGAGGACGCTGTGTGTGTGCTGGCTGGGAGATGGCTGCTGCGTGTGTGTGTCTTTGCTGGCTGGGAGATGGCTGTGTGTGTCTTTGCTGGCCGGCCAGGAGATGGCTGCTGTGTGTGTGTGTTTGCATGGTGCCGGCCAGAAGGTAGCTGGTGTGTGTGTCTTTACTGTCCGGCTGGGACTAGAGAAGAGAGACTGCAGGACGAGAGAGATAGTGACTGCATTATGCAACATTGTTTCAGATATGTTACCTTATAGTGTAGTTTATCATCAGCTGGCTGAATGGCTCATCAGGTAGATCATTTAGATATGGTGCAGAAGGTCTAAGGTTTGAGCCCAGCTAAGAACTGTATTTTTTTTACTTTTTTTCAAATTGGATTTTTCTATTTTTATCTTGTTTTTGTTGCTCTACAGATTATTTCTTTTGTCAATTTTTCTTTCTTTTTACCTTTGCTGCTGTCTGCAGTATCTTTCCGATTCCCATTTTCTCTTTTTTACAGCTTTGTGTGTTTCAAGCAGAACAAAACCATTCACTAGCCCCAGTCTTTTTCTTGCCCCAGGGGCATCCCAACGGGGAGGCCGATTCATCAATAGCGCCAGGTAGCGACAGATGAGCGACTGTAGCGTGATTTTTTCAGCGCCAGCCAGTATTCGCTGTGCTTGGCCGGCGTTAGCTTGATGACAGCGACTCAGTCGGTGTGCGGTAATGTTGAATACGGGCTGGGGGGTCGCTGTTTCACAGGTCCAGCGTTGTATGTGAGCGCCTGACAACGAATGGCCAGAGCGAACGGCTAGCTTCATATTCATCAACAAATCACGCTCCGAATGTGCTGTCGCTGTCCATTCCTTGTTTAAACCCCAGAGCGCTGGCGGCGATCTGTATTAACTAGTTTTTAACCCCTAAACAACCATATTTTTTGAATGTAACATTATACATGTTTTTAGAATCATTTTGTAATATGAATACATTAATCTCAGACCTGTTAGATCAATTCTGCACATATTTTTTTTTTTTTTTTTTTTGACTTAAAAATAAATCCTAACATTGCAGAAGTGTTCTCCGATTTTTTGACATTAAAAAAAAAAAAAAAAAAAATTATTACCAATTAATTATGATTAATTATAGATTGCTCCATTGAAATGCATTGGACATCGCCAGGGAGCGACAGCTCATACCTGGCGCTGTGAGGGAATTTGCAGCGGCGCTGTTCGGTCCAGGCGGCTTCATGATGAATGCCGCGCTAGCCGTCGCTCTCGCCGGCGCTAGCCTCATTTTGCTTGATAAATGCGTCATTGTGACCGCCGCCGGGCGTACTTGAGTCGGTAGTCGCCGTTAGCTGCCGCTACCTGGCGCTCGTCAGACACTACCTGGCGCTATCGCTTGATGAATAAGGGCCTAAGTGACCCCCCACCAGTTCAGCTGTCAAAATACACCTTTCCCTGTCCCATTGGGCATGCACAGGCTGTCATCCAATCGCACACAGAGTTTGGCAACGAGAACCTGGAGCGGCAGCATCCCTGGGCACCCAGCCTCTCTGAATGGCTATCCATGGGAGCGTGCCTCATCCCGGAGATGCTGAGGATGCGGCTGCAGCTATTTATATCACCATGGGAGCCAGGGAAAAGGTGAGCATTGCGGCGACCCGGGCAGTGTTTCACACACTGGGGCATCCCGTATTGCGATGCGCCAAGGGAATTCTTTTAGGTTTTAGACTCCAGGGTTGGCCACTCAGGGTTTTGTTCCTTACCAAGTGGACCAAAACCCAGGATTTTGCCTGTCCTGGGTTTTGTTCCTTACCCCCCGGGCGCCCTGATAGGAATGCCCCACTGTGTTGCCCGATCTCACCCTTTCACGGTCCTACAGCACATGCGCAGCTGTCAATCCACTCGGATTCACTGCCGCCCCTTCGTCTAAGGCGAGCGGATCCGAGCACGCTGTCTGCCGCATCCCCTGCTACCCTTTAACATGGTTGCCTGTGCTGAACATTCACAAATGCCTGGTAAGAGTATAGTGAGGATGCAGCCGCTGCTCTCGCATGTGCTGTTGGACCGGGAAAGAAGGTGAGTTTTCAGGTGACCTGGGGGATTTGACACAGTGGGGCATCCCGAATCTGGATGCCTGCCCTGGAGGTTCATATAATCTAGGGTGGATTTCGGTCCACTTTAATACCTTTATTTATATATATATATATATATATATATATATATATATATATAATGATTGTGCAATCAAAGTAGATTTTTTTTAGTCATTTATTTAGTAGGAATGTTGCTAGGAGACCAGTGGCAGCTCTCAATCACCTCACTGAATAAAAAACAGCAGATCCCCCCATTCAGCAAATGGACTGAGCCATTTTCATTTTACAATTTAAAAGTAAGGCATACATGTTTTTTCTTTTCTATCGCCACATTATTTATACACGTGTTAGAAGCTATTGTGTGGCTATTTAATTATTTATCTTTTTGAATGCAAATGTATAAGGTGAAAAGGAGAAATGACCTTAGGCAAAAAAAAATCAGGTTTAAAATGAAAAACCACCTTATCTCTGTGCAACTCAAAGTAGGGTGGCTTCATACAAAGCGCAGCCAGCTCTGATACTCGACGCACCGAGGTGATCGCCACCAGAAAAACCACCTTGAGAGTCAGCATAGACAATGTAGCATCATTCAATGGCTTGAAGGAAGGACCCTGGAGAGCAGACAGCACTAGATTCAAGTCCCACACCGGTAAGACTGATTTACGCGGTGGGCGGACATGGGTGACTCCCTGGAAAAAGGTCTTGATCAATCTATGTTTGGCAATGGACCTCTGGAAAAAAATGGAAAAGGTCGAGACCTGACCGTTGAGGGTGCTCAGGTGGAGGCCCAAGACTAAACCATGTTGTAGAAACTCCAGAATTCTAGAAATAGAAAATTTCCGGCAAGGAAGGCTCTTGGCCCCGGACCAAGCGATATAGGCCCGCCAAACTCTGTAGTAAATCATGGAAGACTTCTTCCATGCCTGAATCATTGTGTGAATATCCGTGGCCGATAAGCCCTTCTCCATCAGGATTGAGGTTTCAATAGCCAGGCCGTCATTAGCAAGCGTTCATAAATTCGGGTGCTGTAGCAACCCCTATGTGAGAAGACCTGGATTGTCGGGCATGATGTAGTGATCTATTGACATCTGTACTACGTCTGCAAATCAACTCCTTCTCGGCCAGCGAGGAGCCACCAGGATGGCTGGCACCCCCTCCTGGGCTATCTTGCGCAGCACTCTGCCCAGGAGCGGAAACGGAGGGAATGCATACCGAAATTTGAACTCCATCCAGGGATCGCCAGAGCATCTGTTGCTATGGCCAGAGGATCTCTTAAAAGAGAGAGAAGAACCTTGGAAGTTTGTGATTGTGCCTGGACGCAAAAAGATCCACGTCTGGTTGACCCCAGCGGAGGCACAGAGCCTGAAAGGTCTCTGCTGAGGGACCATTCCCCCAGGCGCAAGGAGCTCTTGCTCAGGGAATCTGCCTCCTGGTTTTCCACCCCGGGGATGTAAACCGAGATGCAGGGAACATTCTCCTATGCCCAAGTCAGAATCCGGCTTACCTCCTTGAGGGATCTCTTGCTCCGAGTCCTGCCCTGGTGGTTGATGTAGGCCACCGCTGTATGATTGTCTGAGTGGACCTGGATCGCAAGGCCTTTTAAATGGGGAGTCAGGCGTAGAAGAACCAACCGAATTGCTCTCAGCTCCAAGAGATTTATGGGTAAACGATTCTCCTTTGGAGCCACTGACCCTGGATCTTCTGGGTCTGCCAAACGACTCCCCATCCTGTAAGACTGGCATCCGTGGTAACTATCTCCCAATGGGGAGTCAGGAAGGACTTGCCTACCAGCAGGTTCTGAGGGTCCAACCACCACAAGAGGGACTGCCTGGCCAGGGGGGACAGCAAAAATCCTTGTTCCAGAGATTCCTGTGACCGATTCCAGCCGGTCAGCAGGTTCAACTGTAGAGGTCTACAACACCATTAGGCCCACCAATCTCATTCCCAGATGTACCGATGACAAGCCAGCATAGCTTGCACTTGCATCTGGAGTCCCAAAACCTTCTGCTGAGGCAGAAAGACCTTGACCTGACCGGTGTCTAGCGTCATTTCCAGGAAGGATCTCACTGTTGAAGGCTTGATAAAGGACTTGGGATAATTGATCACCCAACCAAAGGCTTCCAGGGTTGACAGTACAGCCCGGGTGTCGCTGTCGGCCTCCTGAAGGGACCGGGCTGAAATCAGAAGGTCGTCTAGATAGGGTAACACACGAATACCCTGACTCCTCAGGATAGCCATGATGCCCGCCAGCACCTTGGTGAACACTGAACGCTGAGGATATGCCGAAGGGGAATGCTACAAACTGGTAATGTCCAGTTCCAGGTCCAGTGTAAACCCCAAGAACCTCTGATATCCTTGGAAAATCAGGATGTGCAGATAAGTCATGAAGTCGCCGGGCTGGAGCGATCTCACCGCCGACTGCAACGTTTCCATGCGGAAATGTCTGATCTTTACAAATTTGTTGAGACCTTTCAGGTCCAAGATTGTCCGCAGTGTCCCGTCCTTCTTGGGAACCATGAACAGGTTGCAGTAGAACCCCTGACCCTGTTCCTGCCGGGGCACAGAGCAGATCACACCTATCCGCAGGAGGTGTTGAACAGCCGTTCTCAAAGCCTGAGCCTTTAGCGGGTTCTGGGATATCCTTGAACATAGGAATTTCATGGGTGGCCTGGCTGCCAGCTCCATCTTGCAACCGGAGGATGCCACCTCCTGAATCCACCGATCCGAGACATGACATCTCCAGATTGGCGCAAACAGCAGAAGCTGTCCCCCCACCCATATGGGTGAGGGCGCCCCCTCATGCCTGAGTAGGCTTGGCAGGGGGTTTGGGCTTAGCTCCCCAGGAGGAGTTGGGCCGGCTGCGGGACCTACCTCTGCCCCAGGTATCTCTGCGGGCACTGAGAAATGAAGATCCTCTCCCCCCCCAAAAGGACCGATAAGAAGAGGGGTTCCAAAAGGACCGAGCAGGCTTTCTTCTCTGAGGGAGCTTACCATCCTTGATCAAAAGGTCCAGTTGCTCCCCAAACAGCCGGGTTCCCACAAAAGGTAAACTTCTGAGGGACTTCTTGGCAGCCGCATCGGCCGACCACTGCTTCAACCACAGCGAGCGACGTAAAGCTACAAGCAAAGCCGAAATTCTGGCACCAAGCCTGACCACATCATCCATGGCAGTAACAACAAAGCCTATAAAATACATGCAGGCCTTGAGTTCCTTATACTCCTCCGCCCGTTTGCGAGATTTAGCCTTAGCCACAAGGTGTTTAACCTTTCTCCTGTTGGCTAGCCAAACAATAGCCGAGGCACAAGCAGGCCAAAATAGAGCACCAGCAAAGGTGAAGGCATGGCAAACCAACTGATCCATGCGTTTGTCTGCAGGATCACGCAAGGAAGCATT
Organism: Gastrophryne carolinensis; assembly: GCA_027917425.1. Lineage (NCBI taxonomy): Eukaryota > Metazoa > Chordata > Amphibia > Anura > Microhylidae > Gastrophryne > Gastrophryne carolinensis. The sequence goes on along the minus strand of CM051239.1, from coordinate 269,350,610 downwards.
GTCAGGCGATGGCATAACAGTGGTGTTGGACAATCCAGACACCGGAGGGTCCACCTCTGGAGGGTGAGACTATAACCGGACCAATTCAAAGGGGAAAGGGTACCGCCTATCCAACGGTAATTTGTTGGGCCTTTCCCACTCCTTAAGAATCATGTTAGAAAAATGAGGCTGCTCAGGAAAGACCCGCCGTTGCCTTTCAGGCCGAAATAGATCACGCTTTTTCCTCTTAGCCATTCTGGGAGGAACAATATGCAAGGTATCAAAAAACGGAAGAGAGCAAACTCCCCTTATCATCTGGGAGGCAGGAATTCTCATCCAAGGAGGAACCAGATATGCTGTCATCTCCAGCGAAATGCAGCTCCGCCGCTGAGAGTGAGTCATCTGGCAACTCTCCTTCCACCGCAGATCCCAAAAAATCATAGAAATCATCATCTGAGTAAATTGGCTCCTGATGCCGCTTTTTACTCTAGGCCTTTTTAGGGGCTGCCAATGAGATCTGTTTCTCGAGGCTAGCCAGCCTGTGCGCAGAATCAGCATGTGACCCCTTGCTGGCTCCCCCTTCACTAGGGGCTGACTGCAGCAGCGGAGGATCCGAAGAGGCCGATGGTAACACGGGGCTAGGGTCAGGAGCGACCGCCCGCTCATGGTCCAAAGCAATGCCTCTGGCGCAAGTGGAACAAATCGTGCTGAATCTGCCCAGGGGATTCCGTCTGCACAAGGGGCAGAGCCTGTCTTTCCCAAGTGGCTCACTATCTCCTGATGCCTCCATTATGATGATTCTAGGCTACTAGACACTAACGGCCTAAGCCTAATAGCCAATCCCTCATATTAATAATGGGTACCGGGAGGAACCACAACCCTCAACCTTAAGCCCACAGTCTAAAACAAAAAGAGGAAGACAGCAGTTACAAAAGGACCCACAATGTCTTGCATTAATATATAAGAATCATAGAATATACAAGCAATCAATGAGAAAATTCAGTGTCTTCCCATTTCCCCTTAAGAGGGTAACCAAAATTGGGGGGACTCACGACCACCGAATTCAGTGAGGGGATACGTCCAGACGCTCCACATCAATGCCAGGAGACAAACGCTGTCTCCCTGTCACAGCCGAGGGCCCCAGCAACGCTCTCCACAGCCTCCGAGCACCGCAGCGCTTCTGGAAAGATCCACCGGGGGGGGCGTCACCGGCGCGACGTCAGTCTATGCGTCGCCACCTGACTCCGCCCCCCGTGGCGCATCATCAGGCCCAGAACAGCGCCACCAGCGCCACCTGTCATGGCGGCGTCCCCCCCCCTTGTCCCCCCCGCCGCTCTAGAGAAGCTGTCGACGCGTGAGCCCACGGGGTGCATCTGCCAGCGAGCAGAGCAGGTCGGAGCCGGCGAAGGAATGAGGGAGGTAAGAAGTTTAAGGAGTGTAAGGAGCGACAGCGATGGAGCTCTCCAATGCTCCCAAGTAGCACCAAGCACCGCACCGCACCACACACACTCAACAATAAAGCAAGTGGGAAGGGAGGGAATATATAAAAAAATATATATATATATGTGGTTCCCCATCAGGCTAACCATAAATCCTGCGGCCGACTACTTTTTAATATTAAAGTCTGCGGCCCAGAGCATGTACTCTGTCAGAACGTCCCAGACCCCGGCGTTCACCCTACCGTACACGGATCCCTTTATCAGCCAAGGCTGGGAGGCAAGGATGGGTCAGAAGAAATCCATGGAAATAGGGTCCTGCAGCGGCGGACAGGCTAGGTGGCCCCACTCTGCTGTCAAATTCTGAGAGAGTGAATAGCGATCTTATGCAGCCAACTGCAAGATGAAGAACTGGGTCTGGATAGATGGGCAGCTGCCTTTATAGGGGGTCGGGAGGAGCTACATCTTTTAATCTTGCAGTCAGCGTCCCCTAGGGGCGAACACCATCTGTAAGTACTTCCAAGATTGTCCGCAGTGTCCCGTCCTTCTTGGGAACCATGAACAGGTTGCAGTAGAACCCCTGACCCTGTTCCTGCCGGGGCACAGAGCAGATCACACCTATCCGCAGGAGGTGTTGAACAGCCGTTCTCAAAGCCTGAGCCTTTAGCGGGTTCTGGGATATCCTTGAACATAGGAATTTCATGGGTGGCCTGGCTGCCAGCTCCATCTTGCAACCGGAGGATGCCACCTCCTGAATCCACCGATCCGAGACATGACATCTCCAGATTGGCGCAAACAGCAGAAGCTGTCCCCCCACCCATATGGGTGAGGGCGCCCCCTCATGCCTGAGTAGGCTTGGCAGGGGGTTTGGGCTTAGCTCCCCAGGAGGAGTTGGGCCGGCTGCGGGACCTACCTCTGCCCCAGGTATCTCTGCGGGCACTGAGAAATGAAGATCCTCTCCCCCCCCAAAAGGACCGATAAGAAGAGGGGTTCCAAAAGGACCGAGCAGGCTTTCTTCTCTGAGGGAGCTTACCATCCTTGATCAAAAGGTCCAGTTGCTCCCCAAACAGCCGGGTTCCCACAAAAGGTAAACTTCTGAGGGACTTCTTGGCAGCCGCATCGGCCGACCACTGCTTCAACCACAGCGAGCGACGTAAAGCTACAAGCAAAGCCGAAATTCTGGCACCAAGCCTGACCACATCATCCATGGCAGTAACAACAAAGCCTATAAAATACATGCAGGCCTTGAGTTCCTTATACTCCTCCGCCCGTTTGCGAGATTTAGCCTTAGCCACAAGGTGTTTAACCTTTCTCCTGTTGGCTAGCCAAACAATAGCCGAGGCACAAGCAGGCCAAAATAGAGCACCAGCAAAGGTGAAGGCATGGCAAACCAACTGATCCATGCGTTTGTCTGCAGGATCACGCAAGGAAGCATTGTCAGGCGATGGCATAACAGTGGTGTTGGACAATCCAGACACCGGAGGGTCCACCTCTGGAGGGTGAGACTATAACCGGACCAATTCAAAGGGGAAAGGGTACCGCCTATCCAACGGTAATTTGTTGGGCCTTTCCCACTCCTTAAGAATCATGTTAGAAAAATGAGGCTGCTCAGGAAAGACCCGCCGTTGCCTTTCAGGCCGAAATAGATCACGCTTTTTCCTCTTAGCCATTCTGGGAGGAACAATATGCAAGGTATCAAAAAACGGAAGAGAGCAAACTCCCCTTATCATCTGGGAGGCAGGAATTCTCATCCAAGGAGGAACCAGATATGCTGTCATCTCCAGCGAAATGCAGCTCCGCCGCTGAGAGTGAGTCATCTGGCAACTCTCCTTCCACCGCAGATCCCAAAAAATCATAGAAATCATCATCTGAGTAAATTGGCTCCTGATGCCGCTTTTTACTCTAGGCCTTTTTAGGGGCTGCCAATGAGATCTGTTTCTCGAGGCTAGCCAGCCTGTGCGCAGAATCAGCATGTGACCCCTTGCTGGCTCCCCCTTCACTAGGGGCTGACTGCAGCAGCGGAGGATCCGAAGAGGCCGATGGTAACACGGGGCTAGGGTCAGGAGCGACCGCCCGCTCATGGTCCAAAGCAATGCCTCTGGCGCAAGTGGAACAAATCGTGCTGAATCTGCCCAGGGGATTCCGTCTGCACAAGGGGCAGAGCCTGTCTTTCCCAAGTGGCTCACTATCTCCTGATGCCTCCATTATGATGATTCTAGGCTACTAGACACTAACGGCCTAAGCCTAATAGCCAATCCCTCATATTAATAATGGGTACCGGGAGGAACCACAACCCTCAACCTTAAGCCCACAGTCTAAAACAAAAAGAGGAAGACAGCAGTTACAAAAGGACCCACAATGTCTTGCATTAATATATAAGAATCATAGAATATACAAGCAATCAATGAGAAAATTCAGTGTCTTCCCATTTCCCCTTAAGAGGGTAACCAAAATTGGGGGGACTCACGACCACCGAATTCAGTGAGGGGATACGTCCAGACGCTCCACATCAATGCCAGGAGACAAACGCTGTCTCCCTGTCACAGCCGAGGGCCCCAGCAACGCTCTCCACAGCCTCCGAGCACCGCAGCGCTTCTGGAAAGATCCACCGGGGGGGGCGTCACCGGCGCGACGTCAGTCTATGCGTCGCCACCTGACTCCGCCCCCCGTGGCGCATCATCAGGCCCAGAACAGCGCCACCAGCGCCACCTGTCATGGCGGCGTCCCCCCCCCTTGTCCCCCCCGCCGCTCTAGAGAAGCTGTCGACGCGTGAGCCCACGGGGTGCATCTGCCAGCGAGCAGAGCAGGTCGGAGCCGGCGAAGGAATGAGGGAGGTAAGAAGTTTAAGGAGTGTAAGGAGCGACAGCGATGGAGCTCTCCAATGCTCCCAAGTAGCACCAAGCACCGCACCGCACCACACACACTCAACAATAAAGCAAGTGGGAAGGGAGGGAATATATAAAAAAATATATATATATATGTGGTTCCCCATCAGGCTAACCATAAATCCTGCGGCCGACTACTTTTTAATATTAAAGTCTGCGGCCCAGAGCATGTACTCTGTCAGAACGTCCCAGACCCCGGCGTTCACCCTACCGTACACGGATCCCTTTATCAGCCAAGGCTGGGAGGCAAGGATGGGTCAGAAGAAATCCATGGAAATAGGGTCCTGCAGCGGCGGACAGGCTAGGTGGCCCCACTCTGCTGTCAAATTCTGAGAGAGTGAATAGCGATCTTATGCAGCCAACTGCAAGATGAAGAACTGGGTCTGGATAGATGGGCAGCTGCCTTTATAGGGGGTCGGGAGGAGCTACATCTTTTAATCTTGCAGTCAGCGTCCCCTAGGGGCGAACACCATCTGTAAGTACTTCTGGACGGCCTGGAGTGGATGGAGGAGAAAAAGGAAAAAAAAAGTTCACAATGTCACATTCACTATCTCCACCCAAAGCTATTCATCAAATGACTTCTGGGCCCTAGCTCTATCGTCAAAATATACTTGATACAATGTATCTAGAAACACTGTTCTGAGCAGAGCAATGATGAGTCATTACAGTTGATGGATTTCCACTTCTGGCTAAAGATAAGGGGTGACGCACAGATATTTAAGGCCATTTTGACTGTGGGGCTTGTTTTTTTGAATCAGAACTGTCAGGTGTGTAGCAAGGAAACTGCTTCTATTAAGGAGCACAGTATTGGCACGATATTCCACAGCATCTGCATGGGGTTAAGCTCTCTCATATACCTTGCATCACTAATTGGCCGGGGGGGGGGGGGTTATGGGAGCAATTTACTAAGCTTTTATTTGTTGACTGAAGGTCCACTTTAAGTCCTACCCCTAAGGCTAACATTTAAACAATTAAATCTGACACAGGAAACATTTTCTAAACTAACTAACCACTGAACCAGTTTAAAACTTTCACTTTTTTTTTTGTTTGGTTAACTAGGAAACTCAAGCTGTAATTGCTTTCAGGGGATAAACTCACAGGGTGTAGCCCTTTGGGTAATATATTAATTAAGTTATGGGAACAGAAGTTTTAATATTTAGGCCCCATTGCCTAGTGTAGTAGTGTTAAAGCAGACTAAGGATACACATGGGGGCCTTGTTGGTAGCGCCCAACATGCTAAATTGGGAGAAAGCTTGGAACACCAGGAGCTAATTAAAGGAGGAAGGTGAAGTCAAAGAGGGACAGGACAGCTCAACCAGGACCACTGCTAGGACAGGTACCAGTGAGACCCCATCATAACAGCTCAATGTGTGCTTAAGAGAAACTTTGGGTTTGGGTTACCCTGCTGCATAAAACCCACTGGAACTGCAGAAATTCTTATCTCACCTGCGATCCCATGGCACATTTGCTGGTCAGCTTTTTTAGTTGATGAGCGCCACTAAACACTAAAACATTAGTGTTGCAGCAACACGCAGAAAAAAATATAAATTAGACTTTGAACTACTCTAATTTGCACCAATGTGGCAAATTCTGGCAATTTGAGCTTCATAAATCAAGCCCAGAGTGTTAATTTCATGAAGTGCCATACAGGCTGAATAGAATACCCATTTATGTCCTGTAGCAAACAACAATTCAGGACTTATTTCTTTACCCTGTCTTAACGTCATTAAATACTGGTTAAGCTAAATAATTTTCTAACTACTAAATACACTTAAATATTGAAAATTTCAAATTATATGCTCCAGGCTTTTCAAATGCTTGGAAAAGGAAAGTTTAACAAGTATATGGTACATTTTATTTATATTTTAAATATGTTGTATTAACCAATAGAATGGGTTTTCTTATATTTTTATATGTAACTTTGCTAACAATATAATCATGTTCTGAGTGTGAATATGACTTAGAGCCAGTGTTACTTATTTTATTTGTGACCCTTTGCAATCTGCGCAAAACAAGTTAACATTAATTTAGTCCTTCCACAAAATGACTGTTTCCTCCTCATTAGGGCGGTAATTTCCTAAAGCACCAGAATTTTACACACGTTTAAACAAGTTTGTATTTGCTTTAAAGTTACATTGATGTTAAGGGGAGATCTGTATTTTTTTAATTTCTCTTGGGTTTGTCTGGGGCTTTGAAGTGAACACATGTTTACAGGGCTACCGTTTAGTATATCACCTAATAAACCGTTAATTAGTGCTTACCACACCAACTGGCTAACAGGAATTCGGCTGTAATGAAAGGTACAGTGAAATGCTTTAGTTCAGGAATCTACTGACAATCACTGCTTAGTTCTGATCGAAATATATATATATATATATATATATATATATATATATATATATATGTAATTTTTAACAGCAGTTGAAGCCTATTACCAAGGCAAGCAGTTAAATGCAAAACATTTATTTTAACAAGCATAAGATTGTGTGTTTATTCTACATTATTCTTGAATGAATATCCTTAAATTATATTGAGAGTTGTATGCACTGCTACCAGTGAGCATTTATATGCCCCAGTGGACCACTTAACAATATTTTTATTGCTACTTAATGTCATTTGATTTACAGTATAAACAGATAATATTGGGCTAGGATGCCTGCTTTCTTGTAGACACTATTTACAGATACACCCAAAAATATAATTATTAAAGTTTATTAAAAAGGATAGGGAAGTAAAGTGTTAAAAGTAGGTTGATATAGCTGTTTTACATATCCTGTTCTGAATTAATCTTCAGGGTAATTATTGTTGAAATCATATATATATGAAGGTTATATATCACTGAGTACGTTATGCATATTGAATATTTAATGTATCAAAAATGAATTTAAAGGCCAGCTTTAACCCCCCCCCCCCCCCCCCCCCCACACACACACACACACACACACACACACACACACACACACACACACTTGTATTGGTTTGCATTTAAAAATATTTCTCAACACCTTCCATTTAATCCTGATCTATGTATTTCAAGTGATTACCAGTAACATCATTCAGATCAATTCTGCTCCCTTCTACCTGGGGAAGCTGTGTCATAAAGTAGGGGATGCTGTTTCCACAAGGCCAGATGACTCCCAAGCAAGCTTAAGACTCCCCTGCTTACCTTCACCTTTTTATACTGGGGTAAACATTTGATGCAGCTTCTGTATCTGAAGCCAAGAGCTGAACCTCCTCCAAACTGAAGGTGGGCATGTGCTGTGTGCGAGGTCAGATGAGGCTACTCTTTATTCTCTTAAGGCATTACACATTATACACCAACATACAATACATCATATACCAGCCAGAACGTAAGAGAGGCTCCTGGCTTCAGATGTGGTGTGGGGGGATCTTTAAAGGGTAGACATAGGAGGCTATGGAACATATCCTCTATGGAACCCCCAATGTGAGATCAGGCTCTCCCCTTTAAGTGGCTGCTTAAATCATATTTATAAACATATTTGTGTTAAGGTGGAACAAGACCTGGGAATTTGGACATTTTCCAATGTTTTGTTCTGTGCCCCTGGGGCATCCTGATGTGGGAGGCCCAGCTTTGTGAAACCACCCAGAGCTCCCAGTAAAACTCGCCTCTCCACAGTCCAATGGTGCATGCATGCATTCTCATCCAATCAGAGAACTTTTCATTGTCTACATCATTCAGCAAAAGGCTCTGATTGAATTCAAAGGGGGAGCATGCTGATGCATCCCCTGTATCCCTGGTGGCGCATGCACTCCTGCCCCAGCCTATCTGAATGGATGCAGGGGATGCAGCAGCACATGCTCCCCATTGTAAACAATCAGAGCCATTTGCCTAAGGGCAAACAGCTCTGATTGGACTAATGATCTAACAACCCCGTGTAGGCAAAAAGCTCTTTTTTCTCTCAAAAGCAATGAGAAATAGGAGAGCTAGCAGTTCTAGTTAGTCGTGTGGTGGATAAGAGGAAGATTGTCAAGCATTTTTGGAATATTATACTTGTCTCTTTTGGCATTTTTGTGATTACAATTCCTTTTTTATTAAAGTATTTTTGATATATATATATATATATATATATATATATATATATATATATATATACACACTGGATTACACAGTGTTGATTTTTTATTCTCCTATTTCTCACTGCTTTTGAGGGAAAATTAGCTCTTTGCCTATACAAGGTTGTTAGATCACTCCCTCTGCATTGGCATATGACGATATATTGAGAAGAGAAGCGAGTGTGCATGGATTGATTTATATGCTGATTAACCTGTTAGGTTCTGGTAAGCCTCCTTTTTTATATAATTCATTGTGGAACGCTGTAAGAAGATTAAAAAGGATCATTGGTGCAGTTTGCATGAAATATCCTTTGATTTGGTTACAGATGACATTATTTATTGGACATTTATAGCCCCATACTTCAGGGGTCTTTTAAGCTTTACCTTTGAACTGTCTGATTGTTTGCTGTTTCCCTTGAAACTGTGTAAGGCTTTGAACACATTTGAGAATTTTCAAGAACTTGTACTGTAGTTTATAGCTCAGTGTATACCACATCTGTGGTTTAAATTTAATGATCGCTTTAACAAAGTTTTGCCAAAAAATATTCCATGTACAAATGCTAGTTGTCTGATCATTCATGACTCACATATGCAATCAATTAGGTCATTTTTTGTTCGCAAATTGTACTGTATATGTGTAATTTACCATGTCTTTGAGGATGCAGGAAATTGGTTGGGGGTAATGGCAAGTCACCCACTTGATGCAAGTGACATGCCATCCCCTCCTGCCCTGTGAACTGGTATAGGGGTCTCAAGGACTCCTTACCAGTTCACAAAGTTAAGTGTAAAAAGCAAACACACACAGAATTTCTTTTTCTAATATCCTCTATTCCATTGCCAATCTGGCTGTCCCATATCACTGACAACCGGAAGTGATCAGCGAATGCCAGCAACAGGGCAGGGGATCGGAGTCTCCATGGGCTGATATAGAGGAGGACCTTTAAATAGAGAGTACTACTAAGTTGGCATATATTCTTGGTAAGAGTGGCTTTCAATTGGTCTGGTTGGGTTAGTGCTGTTACTTCATATGTTGTATTAAACATTCTGGGTAAAATCTATAACATCATAGGAATAATTATGTAAGGTATTATTTAGGGGGATCATAAAACTGCTCTACCAAGAGAAAACCCTAAAATTAAATAAATACTCTTCCTTCCTGCTGTTAGAAACCTGGGGCGATTAAGTAAGCTGGTTTTAATGTTGACCCAAGGTCTCATTTGACCTCCCCTCTCTATAGTCATAGCTTCCTTCCCTGATTTCTTCTTACAAGTCTTTGTTGGATTTTATCAGAAAACAGTTTTCCATTCTATTATTTAGGTGATTTTCAGTATAAGAGATGTTTTTTCCTAACTTTGTACACAATAAAGCAAAAAAAAGTTTACATTAAAATTCCCCGGAACAACTCCCCCATGGATTTTTTTTCTTTCTCTTCTCTTTTTTCCAATTGGCCCACAAGGATAATAAGAAGCAACTTTTGGCTAATATTTCTAGGCCATGATGTCAGGCCATGAAGACGTGAAGGCGATTAAGTTCTTTCTCCATTTATAATATTAATATTATGTTGTTTTATGCTATGCATGTAAACATTGTCTTATATTTTAACACAGGGAAGTTACTGTTAGCTTGTACCAGATGAAAAATGTTTTTGAAAACTAAAAAATCAAAGAATTTTTTTTTGTGGTTTTTGAAGATTTTTGGAGATCTCAATGACATGAGTTTATTACCTAATGAAGTTAATCATATAACCGAGGAACAGATAAATAAATCAGATTCAGCATGCCAAGCAGCTACAACAACTGGTCTAAGAGAGAGGAAAAACAGTACAGCAAGCTGCTAAGGTGACATTTTATCGCAATGTATACAGAATATCTTGGGAGTAGTTTGTAATATAATTTATTTAGCTTTGGTTTATTTTATGATGTCCTAATTTTCTATTTTTTTAGCTATCTTTAGATACACTTAGTAAAACTACCTTATTTTACCTTTACCTTTTGAAACTGTCCCCAGATCTTCTGCATTACCTTATGCACTATACTGGCTGACAGCGGGGCTTAGAGTAGCCCAATTTTGGCACTGGATTTCAAAAACATTCCTGATTCTAGTCATCCACTGCTGATCAGACCAGGAGCAGAGCACTGTGTGCTCTTCTGGGTATAGCTTTGGACCTTGAGTGATTTTTTTTTTGTTAGAGCCAAATCAAACCTAGTGCTAGGAAAAGGGCTTAGGGGGTGGGAACTTCAAATGGTTTGAGATCCCCTATAAATGGCTACAAATGATGATCTTTTTTCTCCAGATTTTAGTAAATGGGTTATGTTAGTTATGTAACTTAAAAGGAAAGTCCAGTCTAAATAACTCTCGTGGTTCATGGAAGCAGCCATGATGAGATTACTGTGTCTGCTGCCCCATTGACTTCTACCGAGAGGAGAAGGGGGGTGTTTTGTCTCATAAATTTCAATGGAAGACAGCCACAGGTAATCCAGTTATGGCTGCTCCCAAAATCCATGAGAGGTTTTTAGACTTTACTGTCCCTATCACTTAGTGTAGCTCATATCCTAAAGCAGGGTAGGAGTGGATGGGGACAATGATAGACCCCCTTGCACATTTTTTATTTACTGTACATCCCCTGAGACACCATCTTGGTGAAACATATTTTCCAAATTAAAAATTCCAACAAGTAAAAATTCCAACAAGCTTCTTGTTTGGAGCCGTTAATGTTCTTTGACAGGAAGAGGAAGTGAGGATAAAGAATGTATATAGGTGACAAGCCACATAAAATTGGGTTTATAGAGAACATGTAATCACAATAGGTACCCTTAAACCGGACCTTCACCCTGAATAAGATCTTATATGTTTCCCCCACCCTGTACATACATACATACCCTGCCCACATTAAAAATCATCCTACCTGCATCTTCTGCATTTTATGAGCCCTTAAAAATTCAAGATGGCCGCTCATGGAGTCTCAGGCTGCCTGCAAGCAGGAAGTGTCTTCTGTCTGTGCTGCTCTGTATTCTGGGATTGTGACCTTTTCCTGACCCCCGGCTTTACTCTGTCTGGCAGAGCACAGCTATAACCCGCCCCCCTGTACTTTTGCCCCTCTCTCCTCCCCACAGTATGTGATGCTTCTGAAGCAAGATGGCGGTGCTCCTATCCTAGAGTCCAGAACAAAGTTGCAGCCCAGTGGGGGAAAGAATAATAAGTGACTAAAAACTTGAAATAAAGGAGGAATTTTTGTTTTCATCTAAATAAAAATATGCAATGCAAAAGTTACTAGTTCAGATACTCTCTACTCTACAAATAAACAAAATAACACACAATTCCACAGCTTTTGGCCAGGAATTGTAAGTGTTGGCAGAATATAAGGAATATTATAATATAACTGAATAATTTACTGTAATTTTTTTCCAAAATTTAATTTTTATCTTTCCACACTCTAAATCCTTTTTTTTATCTACAAGCTTTTAACTCGGAAATACAAAAACCATGTAAAGGATCAAAAATAGAACAAGACACCTGTTTTTAACTGCAGTTTTATAAGGAACAAATGCATACACACATGTATAGTCCCCTTAAAAAGGTATTTTCTGCTGAGAGAAGAAGAAAAATAACACAATGTTAGAACTGTAAATCAAAGTTAATTAAAATATCCATGTTAGGAGATAGTCCAAAGCTGCATCTTTAAGCAATTACACAGACTTGCAAACTGCACTCTAAAAGTCATATTGTTAATTATTGTTATATTTTATTTTTAGTTTAGCATTTATATGCATCATTAAGAATGGAACAACCAGGATTCTAATGTTCAAAACAACTGGCTACACTCAGATGAGATCTACATAGAAATAAATCACCAGCAAGAAAGGCAACTTCAGGTCTCTGTTTAATACCTGCTGGAAAAGTTACAGAGCCCAGCCATTAAAGAAGGTGTAGTACTGTACAGTTCTACAACTACAGCAGTGGAATGCTACAGAACAATACAGTCATACTGTATTGTTTATCATACTTTATCATACTCTATGTGAATTTATTGTATGATATAGTGGATATATTGGTCTCAATATTTTTTCAACTCTTATTGAATAAATGCCATTGAATTTATCTTTGATTAACATGCTATCATGACTGTATCTGTTTGCTTTCTACAAATATAAAAGTAATTAAAATGAAAAAGCTTTATTTTGGTCTCATCCACCTAGAAAACACTGGTTCAATAGCCTTCTATTTGGCCCAGGTGATATTTAGAAAACTGCAGCAATCCTGACATTCACACACCATTGTTCTTTATTGTCCTTTTACCGTTTTAGCTAATTCGAGAAAGACTCAGCTCAGATTTTACCTTTGGTTCCTTTGTGACCTTGTGTACTATTATATGACTTGTCCTTGGAATGACATTTGTTGGTTGACCACTCCTAGAGAGGGTAATAATGGTCTTGAATTTCCTCCATTTGTACACACTTTGTACACCAAAAGCCACAATTTGGAAATTTGAAAGTACTGGAAATGATTTGCACTAAAAACATGAGTCCGGGGGCGTGGCTTGGCCGGAGAACGAGATGGAAGCTTGACTTGGGAGCTCCTGACGAGGTCCCCTAAGAAGCCTTTCTATTTGCGCTCTACTTCGACAATGGGGCGACTTAACAAACCCAGGGCTTCTGCTAAGACCCCCAGATCCTCACAGACCCCTAAATCTGCGAGTAAGAGGCTCCCAGAGCTGTTCCAGAGCCAAAGGAGAGAGGACCACCGGCCTTCCAATATGGCGGACGCACGTTCAATGTGCAGCTCGCCGGAGCGGGAAGATGCGACCGCCTCTGATGGTAAAGACTGCGCTCTCTCGGCTCAACTCAGTCAGCTCCCCACTCGCAGTGAACTAGCGAGCTTCGCAGGGGAAATCAAGGCTTCAATCACCGCAGCGATTGCGGACCTGCGGGGTGACCTGAAACATCTCTCCCAAAGAGTGGACAAAGTGGACAAAGTTGAGGGGGAGGGAGCCGACACGTCGTCTAAACTGGCGGAGGTGCGTGATGTGGTCCAAGCATTTACTGGACTTCCACAGACACCTGGAAGACCTCGAGAATCGGAACCGGAGGTGTAATATTCGAGTCCGGGGGGTTCCAGAGGAGGTGGCCCCGGATCAGACACAAGAGGCCCTGACTTCCATTATCAACTCTCTCTTGGAGAGACCGCCAGGTTCGCAGATTGAGTTTGTCAGAGCACACAGGGCTCTCAGGCCCCACAGCGTTGGAGATTCTACCCCTCGAGATATCATCTGCTGTTTGCTGAATTTCCCACTGAAAGAGGAAATCCTCGCTAGGGCGAGAGGTCGGGACAATATTTTATTCAATAACAGTGAAATTCAGTTGTTTCAAGATCTGTCAAGCATTACCCTGCAGAACCGGAGGGCCTTGCGCCCCCTCACAGCGCTTCTCAGAGAGCGGGGTATCCCGTATAGATGGCGTTTTCCTTTCGCCCTATCTGCTTCAAGCAACGGCAAGTCGGTCACACTCAGGCTCCCGGAGGACTTACCGAACTTTTGCACCCAGCTGCGACTTCCTGAGATATCCCTCCCGGACTGGCTTCAGGACTTTTCCATCCCGCAGCTGCTGCGCAGAGGTGCTCAAGACGGTCGCTCCAGCTCTTCTCGGCGTGCGCCCCGAGATCGCTCCCCGCGGGCTCCGTGTGGAGAGGGCAGCCGTTCCAGATCCAGGAGCTGAGTTGCAGGCTAACGCGGCCTTCACGGCCTTCAGAGCTAAGCTGATTTACCCCTATTACTGTTGTCTAGGATCTAGCTGATTGACCCACCCCTCATAGATTGTAGGCCGCTAATATGTTTAGCATTGTAGGCTCCCCACCTGAATCTCCTATAGATATGTTTCCATAAGTTTACTGTTTGCTGGTTCTTATCGGGGGTGGGATTCCTGGGTTGCGAAGCTGATGTGCGGGATGGTACACTGGGAATGCTAGTTGCTTTACATGTTTTGGGCTCTTTCCCCTTCGCATGTATGTAGCCGGGGGCATTGCTTATATGTGTTTCCTTTGTGGGGGGGGGGGTTCTGGGGGCTCTCTGGCTCCACACTTGGGGGCTGGGGGTTTTTCTGCCTCCTGGACCCTCATGAGCCACCGGACTATGGTCTATGCTTAGCCCACTATGTTGTTGGTTGTTATGTTTACTGTTATCTTTGTTGGGTTCAGTTTTATGATTCACATGTGTTAGACCCACACTGGTTCCATGCGCTCCCCTGATGGGGATTTGGCATGGGTTGGCTCTCTGTCAAATGGGGGGGTGTGAGGGGGGCCGGGAGTGAGGGTCCTGTGGGTTCATTGAGTCCGTGGACGAGTGCGGTTTGGGGCGTCCCTTTCCTCTCGCTTACTCCCTTACGAGCCTCGCCATGGGTCGGCGCTAAGCGTACGATCTAGGGCGAAGGTTGGATAAGACACTTCGGTCTCCCACATTGAGCGGAGATGCGGTGAGCTGTGGGGGGGCGGAGCTCAAGGAGGCGAGGTGTGGCGATGGCGGGAGGTTGAGTTGAGTGATGGGGCGACGGGTCGGTGCTCCTTTTTCGTTCCATGATGCTATGCCGGGAGGCGGCGCTCAGTGACCGGCGAGCTGGACAGCATGGCCTGACACTTCAAGCTTTACTGCGGCTCGGAGCTTGGGACTATCCCCGTAGCATTACGGCGGTTGCGTGCTGTGGGCCGATGGAGGAGACATTGGGGTTGGACGGTTGCCCCCTCTGCTGAGGCCAGGGCCGGAGGTTGGCTACTTAAGCGTGGGCCGGGGGGGGGGACTGGGGAGTTTCTCTGTTTATGTTTGCTCCTTACTGGGACGGGTTCGCTCCCTTGTTTATCGCAATACTGGGAATATAGGAGGGGGCCTCGTTGGGGTTTTGCGGGTTGAGCTGATGGTACGAGGCTTTCGGTCTCTCTTCTCTGAATTTCTGGGGGGGGTTCCCTTGGTGGGGAGTCTGGGAGATTCTCCTCGATTCCTCCTGCCCTCTTTAGGTGCTTGTTTTCTGTGTTGTGTCTGCGTGTCTGGTTTGTTTATTCGTCGGTATTTCCTTTTGTGTCCTTCCCAGTGTTCTTTCTATCTGTCCCTATTGTTCTCTCCTCTCTCCCCTTTCTTCTTTTTCCTTCTGGGTTATTGAGGTGTGGTAGAAGTCTACACACGCTCCTGTGCAGGGGAGTATTTCTGACTTTGAAGGTGTTCGGGTGGGGGGCGTTGATCGGTTTTTCTGGTGAAGATGGGTCCCCTATGCCTCAATGTTGTCTCGGTGAACGCTAAGGGCCTAAATACTCCTGTTAAAAGGCATGCCCTCTTCCGAGAATTAAAACTGTTCAATGCTCACATTGCTATGGTCCAGGAGACCCATTTCCAGAAAAACAAGGCCCCATATCTGGGCAATAGGGTATACTCGACTTGTTTTTCGGCTCACTCCCCTACTAACAAAGCGAAAGGGGTAGCTATTCTAGTGGACAGAGCTATCACGTTTCGGGTCCTTGCGGTTGAAAGGGATCTGGAAGGTAGATTTGTGTTTGTGAAGGGGGCACTTCTAAATGGTCATGTTGTCACCTTGGCAAATGTGTATGCCCCGAACAAAGATCAGCACAAGTTTTGTTCCGTTGTGCTGGCCAAACTGGACTCTGTTAGGGAAGGTATGTTACTATTAGGGGGGGACCTGAATTGTGCTTTGAATCCCCTGGTGGATACCTCTGACGCTAAAACTGCCATTTCTTATGGAGCACTGAAGCGGATTAAGAGATCTTTGCAGGAGTTGGAGTTAATTGACTCCTGGCGTTTGATGAATCCAACAGGGCGAGACTATACCTATTATTCTCCCATTCACGCTAAATACACCAGGATTGACTATATCTTTCTATCGCAGAGAGACTTAGGGAGGGCGGTCAATGCGCAGATCGGAAATATCACCTTCTCCGATCATGCGCCTGTAGTGCTTTCATTGACTCTCCCTTGCGTAGAGCGGAAGGAGTGGCACTGGAGACTTAATGAAAGTCTGTTGAAGGACTCTGGGGTGGTGATGAGGCTGCAGGAGAGTCTGGCCAGGTATGTCAAGGAAAATGTTACAGAGGGGATGGATCCGGTTGTGGTTTGGGAAGCACAGAAATGTACGATGAGAGGGTTATTAATTCCGGAGGGGTCGAGGCTCAAGAGGGAACGGCTGCAGCAAAGAGAGGATCTGATTAAACAGATAGCTGTTCTTGAATCCGCGCATAAACAATCGCTGTTAGATAAATGTCTACAAGATCTGGAGCTGAAGCGAAAGGCACTTAAAGACCTGTTGGCTAGGGAGAATAGTAGGTGGCTGGTCAGGCGCATGGGGCTGTATTATGAGCAAGGCAATAGATCCGGTAGGATGCTCGCACGGGCGCTTAGACCCAAAATTGCCCGCAACAGGATTGAGGCCATTAAGGGGAGGGATGGGCTCCTGCTCCAGAATAGTGAGTCCATTGCTGGTGTCTATCTTCTAACTTCTATTCGGACCTTTATAATCTACAAGGGCAACATTTGGGGAGGGATCAGGACAGTCTCATGGCCTCTTATCTGTCTGATTCAGGAATGCCTTCGTTGTCTGAGGATGAGGTGGCCCAATTGGAGGCCCCAATATCAGTGGGGGAGCTGCAAAAGGCACTTAAATCTACTAAACCGGGTCGGGCCCCAGGCCCTGATGGCTTCCCCACACAATATTATAAATCCTTCTCGGGCCTGTTGCTTCCTATGATGAAAAGTGCGTTTGAATCCACCTCATCCTCGGGCACTCTGCCCAGCACCTCCTTGGAAGCCCGGATAGTGGTGATTCCAAAGGAGGGGAAGGATCCGACAGACTGCCAAAGCTATCGCCCTATATCCCTATTAAATGTGGATGTGAAACTTTTTGCGAGGGCCCTAGCCAATAGGATTGCCTCCCTCCTGCCGAATCTTGTTACACAAGATCAAGTGGGTTTCGTTCCGACCCGGGAGGCCCGGGATAACGTCACCAAGGCTCTTAATGTACAGTGGTGGGCTAGGGCTCAGCAGATCAGAGCGCTTATGCTTTCTACTGACGCGGAAAAAGCGTTTGATCGGGTTGACTGGAGGTGGCTGGGTAAGGTGCTGGAACATATAGGTCTGGGAGCGGAAATGAGGAATAGAATTCTGTCGCTTTATTCTAATCCCATTGCCAGGGTACGAGTTAACGCTTGCACTTCCCAAGTGTTCCACATACGCAACGGTACTCGACAGGGATGCCCTCTGTCCCTGTTGATATTTGCTCTTTCACTGGAACCATTCCTTAGAAAAGTGAACCTTAACCCAGACATTAAGGGGGTGGCCATAGGTGCGAGGGAAAGAAAGGTGGCCGCATATGCGGATGACATGCTTTTTTTTCTGAGCTCTCCGAGGATCTCGGTTCCAAATCTTCTAAAGGAGTTTGAGATCTTCGGACGCCTATCGAATCTAAAGATTAATTTCAGCAAGTCGTGCGCTATGAACATATCGCTGCCTGAGGGGGAGGTACGTGAATTGCAGAAGCTCTTTCCCTTCACCTGGGAGGGGAAGAGCTTGAGATACCTGGGGGTCCAAGTGCCTGTCTCTCCCTCTGAACTGTTTCAGCTCAACTTTGCTCCTCTGGGAGCTAAGATTAAACGGGACTTAGAGGGTTGGAATAAATTGAGGTTGTCCTGGTTTGGATGCATCGCGGTACTTAAGATGAATGTGTTACCGAGGCTGCTGTACCTCCTTCAGTGTATCCCCATTACTATTCCCAACTCCTTTTTTGTCACTATGACTAAGATATTTATGAACTTTGTTTGGGCGGGTAGACCACCTAGAATCAGGAGGCGCATTTTGCTGCTCCCCAAGGAGCAGGGGGGTTCCGGACTGCCCTGCCTTAAGACATATTATCGGGCCGTTCACGTTGGTAGGGTTGTGGATTGGCATATTAATAGGTCCCAAAAAGACTGGGTGCGTATAGAAGGGGAGATTGTGGAAAATGGGAGGTTAGATGTTCTATGCAACTTGAGGAGATCTGACATCCCGACCCCGGTCAAAGCCCATCCATTTGTGGGGACCTCGCTGGCCATCTTCGACCTCCTCTGTAGAGGCCCGAGGGCGATATCCTCTCAACCAGGTCACCTTACCCCGATTTGTCATAATCCAGCCTTCCCCCCTGGGAGAGACCCCTAATTTTTGAGAGACTGTAAGGCCCCCAATCCCCTGAGGGCTCACCATTTATGGGACAATGGGGCTTGTATAGGTAGGCGGGATTTGCAATTAAAATTGGAGCGCGAGATTTCTGTGCTTCCTTACCTCCAGCTGCGACACTTCCTCCTGGGGCAGGACATTAAAGCTCGACTGAGTAGTGACCCTACAGAATTTGAAAAGGCCTGCCTGGGGTCTCATCTTTTGTCCTGGGCCTACCAACTGCTAAGGCGGGAGGAGAAAATGGAACTCAGACCATGGGAGGAGAGGTGGGAATCAGATTTCGGCAGATCCCTTTCGAAAGAGGAATGGGGAGATGTATATAGAAATGCTCACAAGGGACTGCTCAGCAGCTCTATGCAGGAGACGAATTATAAGTTGATCACACGATGGTACCGGACTCCAGAGCTGCTGCACTCTTTCTATCCCTCGGTTCCGGACACTTGTTGGAGGTGCGGGCAGCCTGGCACCTCAATGATGCATATTTGGTGGTCCTGTCAGGCCCTGGGGGATTTTTGGTCAAAGATTAGGGAGATTAGTGACCTGGTATTGGGTGAACCTTTAGATTGGAGCGCAGAGGCAGTCCTTCTGGGTTGGTCTGCGGATGGCAAGGGGTTTGCGGGCGGAGCCCTCTGGCTAGACACCTCTTAAATGCTGCTAGAGTGCTTATCCCCAGGAATTGGAGGTCCCAAAAAGTCCCTACAGTTAGAGATTGGTTCTGTCAGCTTAACCATGTTGAGATCATGGAGGAGATTTGCTATGCCAGGCAAGATAGGTTGGATGCGTACAGGAAGATCTGGACGACGTGGTCGCTCTTCAAGGATTCTGCACTATATAAGGGAGTGGGAGTCTGATATTGCTCGGGCGCTGCTCTCTGGTAATTTTCATATTCCCTGGTAATGGATTGGGGGTCTCTAGCTGAAGGAGCACCCTGGAGGGTAGATGGAGGGTTTCGTCCCCCCCCCTCCGGTGATCTCTCGCCTTTTAATGCCTGGTGGGTCCCCCTGGGATCTTTGTTCTTTGACCTCTGGGCCCAGCTTTCTCCTCTCTTTGTCTCTTTCTTCTCACCTCTCCTTGGGTTCCTCCCCTCTTTCTGGCCTCCCGGGCTGTGGCTATCTGTTTTTTCTCATGGGTTTCCGGGGTCTTCCTATGCCCATCTAGTCAGCCCTCTTGTGTGTGTGTGTGTCTCCCCCCCCCCTCCCCCCAGTCAGTTTACCCCCTGTTACTCTTAGTTTTGTCTTTTGTTAGGTGTGTTCGGTGTACGTTCGTTGCTTGAGGCATGGAGGCTTCGCTGTTGATAGACTCCCCCCCAGGAGTCTTGTTCTAAGCGTGGGATCCTAGCCCAATCTCGTTAGCCCTGATGGGTGGGTTATTGAGGCGGGGTCTCCCCTTTTTGGGATAGTGTAAATCGGAAGGGGTATACCCAATGTTTTACTTGTATAATGTATACATTGCCTCTGTAACATGTGCTATTATGAAAAATGAATTCCTACATGTTGTACGTTTTATTAATGTCCTAATAAAAATTGAGTATGACAAAAAAAAAAAAAAACATGAGTCCATACAAGGCAGCAGCAAGGTTTAGCATTTCAATGGTAAATACACCTAAATATACAAGAATATAGCAATGACCTATTGGCACAGAATATGGGTGTTATTTAAGAATGGATAGCGCCAGGTATTGCCTCGTAGCAGAAGGCAGCGTCTGGTGAACGCCGGCGCTGTACGCAAAACCATATAAAGCAAATCTGGTGAGCGCCTCTAACAGCGCCATGTAGTGTCACATGTATTAATCCAAGTGGCTCAGCATATAGCGCTGGCACTCTAGGCTCAGGGGCGCCATGTAGTACCTGTCGCTCTTTAGCATTCTACCATACATATTAACGGGGCGTCATTAGTTGTGTATAAGCAGCGTGCTTGGCAATTTACATATTTTTTTTGCTCAAATCATTGTGTGATCTCTCCTGGCTGCAAACAAAATTTTTTTGGGACTTTTTATATTTTTATGCAGAATTGTATGTACAGGTCTGCCACTAAAGTGTTATTGTCCCAGTGTTAAATCAATGTCATTCCATGACACATTCCATGTGTTTTCGCTTTTTACTGGTGTATATGTGTTCAAAAACTGACTTTAATCATACAGCATCTGGCGCTTTATGCTACAGGGCCCAGCTTTAGAGCGCTGACGCTGTGTGTGTATGTAGTTTTTTGTTAAATATGGTGTGGAGCGCCGAGTGCTGGAAGCACTGAGCTGACACTACCTGTCGCTCGCTGCAGCACAGTACTATTGTTAGAGCACCCAACACACATCATATTCATCAATGCCAGCCAGGCTACTACAGTGACCGCAATGCTGGCAATACGTGGCACTAGTAGTGAATCAGCCTCCATGTGATTAAAGTGGACCAACACCCAGGATTTTGACTATCCTGGGTTTTGGTCCACTTCGGCGGGGCACCCCGATCGGGGGTGCCCCGCTGTGTGAAACCCCCCAGAAACCCCAATAAACTCACCTCTCCCCGCTCCCACGTGACTGCCCGGTCCAATCCCCGCCAACGTCCAGGCGGGGAACAGGAACGTCCAAGCGGCTTCCGCCGCTGCCGCCTCCCTCGCGTCACTTTTGGTGCGCGCGCGCCCGTGCCAGCCATTCACAGACGGCCGGCGCGGGGGCGCGCACGCCTAGAGGGGCGCGAGGGAGGCGGCGGCGGCGGAAGACAAGGTAGGTGATTTGGGGTGTTTGGGAGGGTTTCACCCCGCGGGGCATCCCGATCTCGGATGTCCCGCGGGGTGGGAGGTGATCGGCCCGGGAATCTTATAGATTTCCGGGCCGATCACCTCTCGGTGTTGGTCCACTTTAACCCTTTAACTGTCAGCCTATCTGGAGATTTCAACACACTTTGTTGCCAGACCATTTTGCACTATTTTGCGCTCCACGTGTTCAACTGTGATTTCTGAAGGGATTTTTCAGGGATTTCCCAGGGAAATTATATATTGTTTTTTTCAGCAGAGTCTGGGCTTTAACATGAACATGTCTTGTTTGTAATTTTTTAAGTATATTCCCGATATTTTTGGGTGAAATCTCAGCAAAAAAATAAAAAAAAATCTATTTTTTACAATTTGTAGTGTTTTTTTGTAATAAAAATTGTAAGTTTGTCAATAAAATCTTATTGTGTGTGAAATCCCATCGATTTCAGCGGTACCACATATGTATAGGTAGACACCCTTTCCTGCCCAGGAGACTCCCCCAAACTGAAACAGTGCTTTTGGAGATTTTCAGATAAAATACAACTGTGCTAGGCTCTATGCAGTTTTTCAAGAAAAACAACCCTTTACATTTAAAACACCCCCAACAAACTATATATTCTCTGGAAGTACACACCTTAAGCTTTCTAGGTGTACCAGGCTTGCTGACATGGGTGCAGTTTTCTGGACGTAATCCCTCAATGAATTATTTAGTTGCACAAGGTTTCCCTAAGAAAAGAATAGAAAAGCAGAATCAAAGCCACATTTTCCTAAACAAACTATAAGCAAACAAGAAAAAACAAGTTAAATCTGAAAAAGCAACATCCCCCGAACATAAGAATACCTAACATGCATAGGTAGTGTCAAGGGAAGAGTTGCCAAACACCCCAAAGTAAAGCATGTGCGTAACGATAATTTTACTTGACAATGTCAGCTCTGCAGACACCAGCGCACCTTACGCTTTTTGTACCAAAACAACCCTTTATATTTGGAATACCCCCAACAAACCATATATTCTCTGAAAGTACACATGTTAAGCTTTCTAAGCACACCTGGCATTTTTGTAGTGGGCTCATCTTTCTGGAAGTAATCCCTTGAAGAATTCTTAGGTTGCACAGGGTTTCCCTAAAAAAATGTATAAAAAAGCTGAATAAAAACACCTTTTCCTAAAATATCAATATGCAAACAAGAAAAACAAGCTATATATATATATATATATATATATATATATATATATATATATATATTTTGTTTAGGCTTTAACATGAAATGTCTTGTTTGTAATTTATCTACTGTTTTTTTTTACTTTTTTTTTAAATAAAGAAAATAAAAAATTATTATTTTTTTTAAATTGTATCATTTATTTTAAATAAACCATTTATTTTATTAAAGAAAACCATATTGCATGTGAAAGCCCCATTTCTCTCGATTACAATGGTACCACATATGTATTGGTAGACACCGTTTCCTGTCCAGGAGACTCCCCAAACTGAAAAGAGCAATTTATAACATTTACAAATAAAATACAACTAATATCCACACTGTAAAGGGTTAATAAAAAAAAAAAAGAAATTGGTGTGAGGTCCGGCATAGCCTATGGCCCCGGGCTCTTCTGCCCCCCCCCCCCCGGGGATTGGGGAGGCAGGTAATTGGGGGACTTAGGGTTAATGGCGAGTCACCCACTAGGCGCAGGTGACTTGCCAGACCCAGGGCATTGTGAACTGGTATAGGGGTCTCATAGATCCCTTACCAGTTCACGAAGGGTTAAATTAAAAAAAAACACAGACAAAAAATATTTTATTATAAGTTTTTTAATACCTTCCACCCTTCCTTACCTTCCTTACCTTCCATCCATCTCAGAGCACTGTGTCCCACGCTGATCAGTTTGGCTTCTGGTTTCCTGCTGAAGCTTTTTATACCTGCTTGGTGACAGGTAACATAGGGTTAATTTAAAAAAAAAATGACATAGGGTCCCCCCCTCCCAGGGAGGGGAACCCCATTCTTTTTCTGGAATTTTAAGGGTTAAAAACTTCTGCTCCCCCCTGGCCTTTGGGGAGACAGGTAATTTGGGGGGCCAGGGGTTAACAGCAAGTCACCCGCTAGCTGCAGGTGACTTGTCAGCCCCCAGCCTTGTGAACTGGTATAGGCATCTCATGAACCCCTTACCAGTTCACAAAGGGTTAACAGTAAAAAAAAAAAAAACAAACAAACACGTAGTAAAAATGATTTTATTAAAAAAAAAATTTTTATTTTACTCACCTCCGATCGTCAGCTCCTCTGTCCCTCGCTGATCCAATGACAGATGCCGGTGATCGGCAGCAAGAGAAGGGGGGAGGCAGGAGATCAGAGGATCTCCTGTCCCCTCCTTCTCAGGCCACCGATCACCGGCATCTGACAGCTGAGAGACCTGGAGCTGGCATGACGCCCGTCGAGTGACGTCATAAGGTGAAGAGGAGGGTCAGCAAGAGCGAGCGCACATTTTTTAATTTTTTTATTTTTACAGGAAAAGCCGACGGCGGCTAAAACGGGGGGGGGGAACCTATTCCGAGCACTCCCCTGTCTCTGGAGGAGCCCCAACGGGGGATCAGAGCCCCCCAAGGTGAAGAGGAGACCCGGCCGGATTGAATGAGGGGTCAGGTAAGTGTTTTTTTTTTTATTTTGCAGGCGCTAGCAGGAGGCAACATCAGGCACGTAAAATTTACGTGGCTGGCATTTAACGGTTGGAGAGGCAGCCACGTAAAATTTACATGGCTGGCAATAAAAGGGTTAAGGGTATTTTGCTCAGCCCCTATGGCTCATTACTGTGTTTTTGTAAATTTACCATTAAAATACTAAAACTTACTGCTACCTAGTCCATGCTCCTGATTTAAACTAATATTTTCACCTTTAATACAAGGAGAAATTATTAGTCTAGCTGCCAGCTCTGCCTGGACACAAGACCACTTTACTTCAAAATAATGCTGTGGGTAGTGGGAGGTGACAGTCTAGTTGTAGTTGTAGTTGTATGACTTTATATATAATATATATATAAATATATAATATAAGAAATAATTAGCTTGTAGACTGTAAACTGTTGGCTTGTAAGTGCATGTCTGTCATGTCTGAGTTGGGAAGGGCATGTCATAGAGCATAACTACTCTGTACAGTGCTAATAAAGATAATAGTGATAAATAATAATACTAAATATATGTTCAAAGATAAATGCATAAAAAAATGTAAACGTCCCAAGGACCCCTTACCAGTTACCAAAGGGTTAAGTGTAAAAAAACAGCAACACACCAGAAGACCTATTTTAAAGTGGACCAATCACCAGGATTTCGACTATTCTGGTAATTGGTCCCTGCTCATGGGGCATACTGATGTAGGATGCTCCCCTGTGTAAAACCCCCCAGATCGCCTACTTTCACTCACCTTTCCCCGTTCCCACGGCGCATGCGCAGGCACTTATCCAATCAGCGCTTTATGCAGAACACACTAATGTGCGGCATAAAGCTGCTGAACTTCGTACCGGCACAGGTATGCCGGCGGCAGCATCCCCAGCTACCCTGTGGAGTGCACACTGCCGCATGCCCAGCCTTACTGATAAGCTGCAGAGAAGCCAGGGTGCGACTGCCCCGAGAAGACAGAACCACTGGACTGCTGGCATCGGTCTCACATAGTGGGTCATCCGTTATAGGATGACCCAGGGCAGGCTAGCAGACGGTCCTGGAATCTTTTAGATTGCAGGCCAGCCGCAGGGGGTGATTGGTCCACTATAAGTTCTAATTTTACACAAATACGCAATACCATTGCAGGGTTCTGTCCCACGCTGTTTGCCACTGTCCCACGCCACTGTCCACTATCTTTATTTGGACAAAAACCATCCATCACTGACCTGCCGTCTCTCCACAGTGCAGGGAGGGGCTATTTATGGGGGAGACATGAGCCTGGTAAAGCCCTTTATGCCCTCTGTCATTCACAGAAAACATTATGTGGATGCACCAAAGCACCAGAGGATTGCAAGGGAGGGGGTGAGTTTATTTTTTTGTTTTTAATTACTTCAAAGAAAAATTCGATCAGCAGAAAAGTTCACACCATACATATAAGTACACAGGAAAAAGCAGGACCTGACTTTCACTTGCAAGTTAGGATGTTGATAAAACTCACCTGTGGCATCTATTGTAATTTCACCGCCTACTTGGAAATCCTTTGACTATAAGACTCACTTATTCATGCATGTTTTCAATCCTTTTCACTCCAATGCAGCTGACTGTGCCCTGTTTCAGAAATAGATAGTCAAAAGGAAGAAAGGAGAAAGACTCTCCTAAAAAGGGTGTCAATCTATAAGAATCCTGTCTGTTGTACAGTTCCAGGAAATTGAATTATTAGCAAGGTCAGATAGGTATCTGTTATTCTGGCTAACCTCCACATTTGACCTGGAGCTATGTTGATGCATTATGCTGCACATTGCATGGAGTTATGGATTAAGCAGACAGATTATGTAATTGTGACTTCCCGATATGTAAATATCAAAATGGCTATTAGCATATGAATTGGAGACAAGGATCACAAATTATGTAACAGTGTAATCATAGGGAACACTTCCACAAGGTGTTAGACTCAAATTTGATGATCACTCTTGAGTAATAATGACTTATGTCAACTTAACAAATTACTGATCAATTGGAAGAGACTGAAGCCATGAATGGCAAAACCCAAATTGTTTGTGAAATGTGAAGACCAAGTCAGTTCGAGCACGTAGTTGTTGCTTCAACTGACTGCTTCAATAATTATACACAGCTCTGCATTTCTATCCTACATACTGTATTGCACCATCATAATTTGATTTGTAGTGTCAGTTTATTTTCTTATTTATTGTTACATGGGATCTAAAACAACTAGAAACAGGTTGCAACACCCTACAAAAGCAGCCCAGTTGTTATTTTCTGCTGTTCTGATCAGAATAATAAAAAAGCAGTGCAGGTCATTAAAAAGTTATCTTAACTGCAGCTAAAATAATCATTGTACAGTCTTGGAAGTGGCCAGATATCCCATTGGGGAGGCTTGTTCCACTTATAAATGAAACAATGTTCTTTGATAAGATGTCGGCCTCTATGCGAGGGGACTTTGCCCCCTTTTTAGCAACCTGGGAGGGCTGGATTTCTCATTTTCAATTGAGCTCTTGACAATCTAATTAGTAAGCTTACTTATTACGTGTTAATATTGAGGCTTGAAACCCATTCTTCTTGTCTTACCCTTTTCTCTCTCTTTCTTCTTTTTCTGGCCCTGTTATGTATCCTGGCAATTATAATTTTTCTTCTCTCGTAGACTTCTCTTCTTCCTTTCCTTTTTGGGTGTGTGTTAGTTTTTTTTGGTGAAGAGAATAGACTCGATCTTTTTGATAGGCAGCATTGCAGAGTACTAGCTGGGTTGGGGCATCTTTATTTAGAGTGGTGGGTCGCAGAGCATTTGTTTAGCATATTTAATTATACAAGTAGCTGCGTTCTGAGTGCTAGTTTCATTCTTGCATCGTTTTGACTACATTGTGTTAATGCTGTCATTTCTGAACAAAATGTGTGTACAAATAC
The DNA here is from genome assembly GCA_027917425.1 of Gastrophryne carolinensis. Classification (NCBI taxonomy): domain Eukaryota; kingdom Metazoa; phylum Chordata; class Amphibia; order Anura; family Microhylidae; genus Gastrophryne; species Gastrophryne carolinensis. The sequence continues at coordinate 269,323,735 of CM051239.1, read as the reverse complement.
AAGTGCGCTTGCTGTAATGTATTTTATTCTCTTCAATAAAAACTATTGTAAAAAAAAAAGTTGAATGAAAAAAAAGTTTGGAAAATATTTATTTACTCTAATTGTAGTGGATTATGTCTAGCACAAAAATCAGCTCTCCCCTCTTTCCTAACTGACCCCTGTCAAGAAATCCTTTTCTTTGAAAATACAGCACATTTATTAACCTTCTTATGTACAGTAAGTATTTCTGCTTTAATTATTTCAAATTTGCTATTTTCTGTAAATTTGCATAAACATTGTTTTGGAGTCAGAACAGCATATCGATTCCAAAGCCTCCAACTGACATTCTGAGCCTTCAGAGTGACAGAATTAAGTTGAACAAGTCCCATCACATTTTGAGGTTCTTTGTGCCTTTGTGCTTTGTCTCTTTTACTGGTTTTAGTCAAGCTAGCCAATAAAAACTAACTAAGAAGATGGGCAGCAATGTTATATCTATTTTGAAGCTAGAAGGTTCCTAAAGGGTTGAGCAAGCCTGATAAAGTGAATGCAAGCTGGTTTGTTGTGGCTTCCTATTAACTATCTATTCTCCAACAATTTCATGCCATAAACCAGACCTAATGTCTGGTTTAAACAGAGAGGTTTTGCTGTAAAGCAAGCTGCCAGTGAGGCCTAATGAACAGCGAGTTTAAAGAATTAACTTTCTCCCTCAAACTGACTGTATATGTCTATTACTGATCTCACAATAGGTTTTAGCTAATAGTAAAAAAGGGGATGTTGGTCATTGGTTGAGTGGTAGAGTTTCATTGAGACAATAAATAATACAAAAGTCTAGAAGAAGAGGTAGGGTTGTTGTCTTTTCCTTCATCTACCTTACTAGTATATCAGGTACTAGGTTAACATAATCAACAGATATACCTACAGTATAGACAAAACAAAAAGGAATAATGCAGAACTCAAAACCCCATTAGCCTGCAACAAATCCTACAATCTGTCTAAATTTAAAAAACAGCGAGGCCTTTATTGCACACATTCACAAATGTGTGGGAAGCTGCAGAGCCACATCATAGCACCACTTTTACCTGCAGTCCTACTCTAAACAGTGAGAGCTCCCCCAATTTTGGGACACATAAAGCAATGGATAAACCAAGAGCTCAGCTTACTCGAGGCTGCCCAGGCCTCTAACCTATTCACCTCTTTGGTGATTCACATGCGGGGTGGGGTCAACTCCACAGCATGCAGCTGAAGGTCCTTCAACATATGTCTACATGCACATACATGCAAATGTATGGGAAGCTGCAGGGCCATATAGCCGCAGTGACGTGGTCATGCGGCTTCCCATACATTTGCAAATGTGTACAATGAAAACCTCGCTGTTTTTTAAATTTAGACAGATTGTAGGTTTTCTTGCAGGCTGGTGGGGCTTTGAGTGTCGGGTTATTCCTTTTTGTTTTGTCTTTAACTAATTGCCCAGCACAGTGTGAACCATCCAGTCGAGCTATAAATTGATGGTGCTGCTTGCCATTTCTTTTCTACCTACAGTATAGTTATAGAAAAAAGAAAAATAAATCATTAGCTCAAGAAATAGATTGCTACATTGTTACATAAAATAGATCATTATTTAAGCTGGGTGTTTCTGTTATGTTTGCTAGTCTGGTTATTCAGCCTGTAAATAGATTGGGTAATGTGGCAGCATATAATCTGTTACATACCATTGAGTTTACATTTTTACTCATGCTGTAGCATTTTATATAGTACACTACTTAAATGCAAACTGATTGTTGTTGAGGCATTGCTGATCTTTTCCATTGCTCCTCAAAGCATTATCACTTGAATTATTTAATAAATCTGAAGCCGGAGCATGTCGGCAGAGTAGTTACTATTGGAATGCTTCCATGCTGTGTTTGTTGAAGTGCTAAGTAATTTGCTTCTAGTGGAGGCACATATCATTTAGCACTACAGTGCATATTTAACGGATGATAAAAAACACTTATATTTCATCAATTCTCAGGATAATAGTGATCATCTTAATTCCCCTTATTCACATTTAGCTTTTCACTCTCATTTTAGATATATTAACGTGTTTTAGAGCAGTGTTTTCTGCTGTAATTGACACGAAACCTCTTCTGGGTAACATTGGCTAATGTAACCGCTGTGACTGACAGTAACTCTGATAACAGTAAATAGCAAAAATGCAGGGGAGGAAAACAACTTTCTAATTAGAAATTGGAAACTATTAAAAATATGAAAAGCCTGGTTATTAGAAACTGTACATTACATGGACAAAAGTAGCTGGACACCTGGAAAACATGAATCTAGGGGGAAATAAATTATGCTCTTTTTCTTGTGACAGCTCCCACTTTTTAAATGTTTTTGACATTTTGGGTAATATTGTTACAGTTAGGTAAATCACTAAAATATGGGAGACCTTAGTCTTATATGGTGAGCTCAGAATTTCATTTAGCCAGTATTCCCAAAAATTTGGCAAGCTCTCAACCTCAACAAAAAAGCAAGTGGAAGTAGGAGATCAAGGTTAAAATCTCACAAGCACCTGACAATACGATCCTCCACTCTTGCAATCCACATACTATTTAAGGTTAAAGGGGAACAGGTTTTCAAAGGGGAGTTAATCCTTAGCTACCTGATGAGCAAATGTAAAGAAAACCCAAGCTTCCCAGTTAAGCCACCAGCCTATAGTGGGTTTCCACAACAGATCCTGCAAAACACCATTAGGCACAAAGAAAGGATTAACCCTTTAAGTGCCAGCCTACCTTGAGAACTTGTCACACTTTGTTGCCAGACCATTTTGCACTATTTTGTGCTCCCCATGTTCAACTGTGATTTTTGAAGGGATTTCCAGGGATTTCCCAGGAAAGTGATATATAGTTTTTTTCAGCAGAGCCTGGGCGTTAACATGAAATGTCTTGTTTGTCATTTTCTAAGTGTATTCTCAATATTTTTGGGTGAAAATTGTACAAAAAAATAAAAAAATATATTTTTTACAGTTTGTAGTGTTTTTTGTAACAAAAAATGTAAGTTTGTCAATAAAATCTTATTGCGTGTGAAACCCAAATTTCTCCCAGTTACAGTGGTACCAGTGGTATAGGTAGACACCCTTTCCTGCCCAGGAGACTCCCCCAAACTGAAACAACGCTTTAGAAGATAAAATACAACTATGCTATGCAATATGCGCACCTTGCAGTTTTTCAAGAAAAACAACCCTTTACATTTGAAATACCCCCCACAAACTATATATTCCCTAGAAGTACACACCTCAAGCTTTCTAGGCGTACCAGGCTTGTTGACATGGGTGCAGTTTTCTGGAATTAATCCCTCAATGTATTCTTTGGTTGCACAGTGTTTCCTTAAAAATGAATAAAAAAGCAGAATCAAAACCACATTTCCCTAAAAAAAAGCTTTAGTGGCCCCTGGCCCTGCCGGCTACAAGCCATCATAGCCTAGGGCCACGGCTCTTCTGCCCCCCCCGGGCTTTGGGGAGGCAGGTAATTTGGGGGGCCAGGGGTTAATGGTAAGTCACCAGCTAGCCGCAGGTGACTTGCCAGACCCCCGGGCCCTGTGAACTGGTATTAGGGGTCACATGGACCCCTTACCAGTTCACAAAGGGTTAAATGTTAAAAAAAAGACACACACACTTTTTAAAATAACTTTATAAAAAAAAAAAAAGTTTTACTTTACTCACCTCCGATCTTCATTTCCTGTGTCCCGTGGCGATCTGATGTCAGTGACGGCTGGGCAGAGGAGGGGGAGGCAGGCGATCGGACGATCGCCTACCTCCCTCCTCCTCTTTCCAGCCGTCACTGGCATCTGACAGCTGAACCGCCGGGTGCCCCGATGACACCCGGCGGTGACGTCACCGCCCCCGAAGGGGCGGGGCCAGAATCAAAGATCTCGGCCGCCATCGGAAGATGCGAAGGGAGGAGGGCTGTTATGCCCCCTCCAGAAGACGGAAGAGCGGGGGGGTGATAGGAGCCCCCCCCATGAAGAGGAGAGGCGGCGGGAGCCGGCGGGTGAGGAGGTGAGTAACTGTCATTTTTTTTTTTTTTGCAGGCAAATCCCGGCGGCTGCTGAAACTCGGGAGCACCCTATTCCGGGCCCTCCCCTGCAGCCAGAGGAGCCCCAATCAGCGATCGGAGCCCCTCTGGCTGAAGAGGAGACCCGGCCGGATCAAACAAGGGGTCAGGTAAGTGATTTTTTTTGATACTTTTTATTCTATTACTGGGGAAAGTCAGGCATGTAAATTTTACGTGGCTGATGTTTAACTGTTGGAGAGGCAGCCACGTAAAATTTACGTGGCTGGCAATAGAAGGGTTAACAAGTCCTAGTTCGTTTTTTTCCACAACCGGCCCATAAACCAGTACATTTTGGACATTATTCTGGTCACAACGGTTTTCTCAGACTGAATCGAAAGACAAAGTAATTTGGTTGTCTCCGAAGCTTCTAAAGTGAGAATGTTACATTCAAAACAGAAGCCAGGTCATTGTTGAATAAAAGGGACCAAAATAAAACATAACCTGGGGGTGGAAGTACCAGATAAGACAAAATGTCCCAAAGACACACAGACAGAGCAATCCAGAGGCGCAAAGATACACAAAGATTGTGTAATCATGATAAGAAAGATGGAGCACAGTCAGACCATGAATCCATTTGGAGGTGGTTCTAGATAGATGTGTTCATTAACTGCAGCGCATATACTTCTGATCACTCCCTTAACATATTTAAAAATAGCAACTTATTCATAGAAACATAGAAACATAGAAGGTTGACGGCAGAAGGAGACCATACGGTCCATCTAGTCTGCCCTTATGTATATACTGTATGTACTCTTTATCTTAGGATAGATGTGTGCTTATCCCAGGCATGTTTAAATTCAGTGACTGTTGATTTTTCAACTACCTCTGCTGGAAGTTTGTTCCAAGCATCTACTACTCTTTCTGTAAAATAATATTTTTTAACATTGCTCCTGATCTTCCCCCCGACTAGCTTCAGGTTGTGCCCCCTTGTTCTTTCATAAAGCTTCTTCTTAAAAACACTTCCCTTCTGAACCTTATTCAATCGTTTCACATATTTAAAGGTCTCAATCATGTCCCCCCTCTCCCTTCTTTCCTCCAGACTGTACAAATTAAGTTCTTTAAGTCTCTCCTGATAAGTTTTAAGTTTAAGTCCTTCCACCATTTTCGTTGCCCGCCTTTGGACACTTTCTATTTGAATAATGTCTTTTTGCAGTTAAGGTCTCCAGAACTGCACACAGTATTCTAGCTGTGGCCTCACCAGGGCTCTATACAGCGGCATCACAACCTCCCTCTTCCTACTGGTGATGCCTCGAGCTATGCAGCTGAGCATCCTGCTTGCTTTTCCCACTGCCTGGCTACACTGTCCACTCATCTTGTAGCTATCAGTAATCAGTACCCCTAAATCTCTCTCCTCCGAGGTCCTGGCTAACACAGTGCTGCCCATACGGTACTCAGAGCAGGGATTCCTTCTACCCAAGTGCATGATTTTACATTTAGAGACATTAAACTCTAGTTTCCAGTTTTGACCATTCTTTTTTTCCTTTTGATACCTCTGACAATACAAATAGTAACTTCCAACCAGCAGTTACAGCAAAATGCGTATACCAGGTTTCACCAGGACACTGCCAAAAGAATAACATAACATTGTCTGCCTAGTCCTGAATCTGTCCTCTCACTCCTGCCTTTGTCCTGTTTCATAATGACACCAAGCTTTTTGATTTTGTACTTGAAGTACATAGCTACTTGTCTGACATTGGGGGTCTGGCGCCACTGAGATTCATTTTAGTGAATAGAAACAGAGCCTAGAAAATCCTATTTACGTATTTATTTAAAAATAAATATAATTTGAGTTTTACTTATATAGTGTTATCACGATCACAGCACACTGGACTAGGGACATAGTGTATAAGCAGCCATGAAGAGATAAAATGTAACTTACAGGCTCCCATTAAGTCAGATAATATTCTGGCTGCTTGATTAGTATTGGATATGTGTCTTGTGGCAGAAACCTACTGTAATGAACTTGCCACAAATCACTGCTTAATGGGAATCTACTTCTACATATTGCTTAATTAAAAGTTGTGAGCTTATTAACATGTGTCTTTGCCACTGAGATTTGGAGATGTAATCTCTTTACAAATCAGGCAGGGCTGTAAAAGTTTTATACATCCACAATAATATGAAGTTTAATACTTTAATATCCTATCATTTTGCTAAGAATTGCTCTTATTATGAAATCTACATGTTTTAGTATTTAACAAATTGAGAATACATAAAAAATGACCTTAGTAGGGTTCTATCAATTGCAAAATATGGTTAGGTTATAGAAGCTATTGCTGCCAATATGTCCTGATTATCATTAACCTAAAATAGATAGTTAGATCTCTTTGTTTAAAGGTTTTAGAGATGGTGAGATAAATAATCACACCTTGTACACGCCTTGTACACTGATGGAGATTAATAATTTTGATTCTAAACTAAATGCTAAAAGTACATTATAGATAGAGATGAGCAATCCGAATTGGAATTTGCGTTGAATTTCAGAGAAAATACAATCTGGCACAAATCTGAATATCTTGGAATTTTTCACTGAAATACTTTAAAAAAATAATAAAAGAAACAAACCCACCTCCTACCTCGCTATCCAGTGCCAGGTCTTACATAAGGAGTTCAAGGAGTCTATGACACTGACTGCTCACTTCCTGTTGTTATGATGCCTCCCTGGTCCCCAGTATTACCAGATGAGACATGTGCTTTCCACCAGGTGACATCTCTTCTGGTGGGCAGATTTCAGATATGGAGCATTGACTGGCGCTGAGCTTCAGTCTTCAGCACTGCGTTTCACCTTTTTCCCCAGTTAACTAGTTTTATCTGGCATTTCTTTTGCTTTAACCGCTGATGACTGGGAAGACGTCATCACAACCAAGAGTTAGCAGGCGGCAGCATGGATTCACGACTTCATAAAGCTTATTTTATATGGTGTGTTCACCCATGCCGGATAGCGGATTGTTTTTTTTTTAGCAATTCATAAAGAGTTCATAAGAACCCACATTTCTTGGAGGAATCCACTCATCTCTTAAAGTAGACATATAGGGAATTATTTTTCGACTTGCTATTACTTGACACAATGTAAGTCATCTACTGCAGCATTTGCCCCTTATTAGCTTGACCCTGGCCACAGTGGATTCGGTCACATGCTAACCTGAGGTCAATAGAGGGTAAATAGAGGAAGGGCAAAAAATGAGGAATATGTGCTTTAAAATTGAATTCCAAATTGGCACACTGTGTAAGTGTATTGCACAGTGATATCAATAAATAATGAAAACTAATGTATGTTGCTTGACTCTTTCTTTGGCTACGGCATGAGAATTCTCAAAATTGCAAATGTTTTATGCCAAACTCTGGACTCTTTGCATAAGCAAAATCAGGTTTCTGTTTTGTTATATAAAACTGGATTAAAGCAGGGAGGGAACAAAAAGGCTTCTGGCACCATATATAATAGTAGAACTGCCATCAATGCATTTCTCTCCCTGTGGGAGCTTTATCAAGACTCAAGTCTTGATAAAGCTCCCACAGGGAGAGAAACATGTTGATGGCAGTTGCCCTCAAAATGCATAGATGGATTGTGTGGGGAAGGGCAATCCAGAGCGGGGAGGCAAGGGAGAAGTCTTGAAGGCAGGAGTACAAGGAGGTGATCAAAGAAGAGTATAGGAGAATGTCAGAGGCAGAACGCAGCTTGCATTTGGGTTGGTATTGCTGGATCAGAGACAAAATGTAGGGAGGTGCCTGGCTTGGAGAGGCTTTGTAGGCTTTGTAAGCTAGTGTTAGAAGTTTGAACTGAACTCTCTGAAAAACAGGTAACCATTGTAGGGATTGAAAGAAAAGTACTGGATAAGAGGTGGATTAGGCGAGATGCAGATTTTAGAATAGACTGGAAGGGTGTTTGTCTGTTTTTTTGGTAAACCACAAAGAGTATTGCAGTAATCAAGTCAGGATATGACCAGGGCATGCACTGACATTTTAGTGGTATCAGGTGAGAGGGAGGGATAGATGCGGGAGGTGTTTTTAAGTCGGAGGTGACAGAACGTAGCTAGGGAGTGAATGTGAGGTGTGAACACCCAGACATCGAGCTTGAGTAGTTGCAGTTATCGTAATATTATTTACAGAGATTGGAGAGGGGAGGGGAGTGAGATGGTGGGAAAATGACCAGTTCTTTTGTGTTCATGTTGAGTTTAAGAGAGTGATAGGACATAAAGGAATGGATGGCTGTTAGACAGTTAAGATGGTGAGAGAGGAGGGAAGAAAGATTTGGGCCGGAGAGATATATATGAGTGTCCTCTGCATAAAAGTGATATTGAAAGCCTAGCGGGGTTATTAGTTGGCTAAGAAGTCTATATTGAAAAAAGTAGGGGTCCTAGGACAGAGTCTTGTGGTACACGAAAAGACAGAGGGTGGGGAGAGGAAATTGTTTAAGTAAGATACACTATATGTGCGATCAGAGAGATAGGAGGACAGCCAAGGGAGAGAGCCAAGAGAGAGTGAGACCTTGGATTCCAAGAAAAGAAAGACTCTTGGTCAACAGTAGCAAAAGATGAGGATGGGTTGAGAAGAATGAGAACAGAATAGTGGCTTATAGGAGGAAGTAAAGGTACCAGTGGAGAAGGAGAGGTTAAATAGAAATCTTAAGGCTGGAATGACGAGTGGAGACAATAGAGGGATAAGGTAGGGGTGGAATGGGATCAAGAGAGCAGGTGGTCAAGTGGGCATTAGAGAAAATAGGAGAACCCTGGTGCAGTTAACAGATTGACATTAGTTAATTAGTGGGGCAGGGGGGAAGTTGAGAGGAGAGAGGCATTCTGAGGGGTGAAGACACTTCAAATCTTTTATATTTTATCTTTAAAGAAGGTGGTAGATTGCTCTGCTGTTAGCTATGAGGATGTATCTTATGCATCCTAAAGGGCAACTCTGAATTATAACTGTGAGAATCTGAATTAAACTCTTCATTCAAACTTTTCATTCGTGGGGTTATACTCCCATCTAGTGACCAATGTGGGAATAGCAACCCCATTTTCACATTAATGGATAATTCCCACATAAATCCTTTTTTGAGAAGATAAATATGTGAGTGTGTTTTTTATACTACCACACCTGGAGTATATTGACATATTCCAGTACCACAACCATAACCAACCTTCTCAGATTCCAGTACCTGCTAAATGTATACGTGGCCCAAGCTGGCCCAGATAACACAAAAGCTTTCTTGCTTAGCCTCTAGTGTGCTGAGTTTTCTTCACTGTGAAAGACAAATAGACCAGACTCTCTTCACTATGCCTGCTATACCTATCTAAAATTATGCTCTTTGATATACATAGTAGCATAACACCATATATTAAGGGCTTGTCTGGGTGCACACCATCATGCCGGTTCTGAGCACACACCATTGTAAAGCCCCCAGCATAGTGCAGCAAGTAGTAGCAACCTGCCTTTTAACATTGTTACTACATAGGCTACATCAGGGTGCACCTACATTTGCAACAAATATTTATCATTATTCTGGAAGCTAGGGTACCCAGGTGCGCATAACACTGGTACAGCCTGGTACAGTTCGAAAAGAAAGGTAGCTACCATTTTGGAGCTTCCTCTCCCAACTGACATAACTGACAATGCACAGTAACAGGAAGTCCAGCAGCACTTCCTGTTTGCAGATGGCCTGCAAGTCGATGAGCTGCCATTTTGAAATGTAAAATTCACCACAGTTAGAAAAAGATCAATGCATTTTTATGTGCTTGCTCTGGGGAGGGATGCAAATGAGCACTGTTTTTTTGTAGGTCTGGTTTAAGTCATTTTTGACTGTTGGTCTAGTTTAACAGGGCAAAGAGTGACTTTCTTTCAGCAAACTAACACTGTGCACCTCGGTATTGTAGCTTTTACAGGTACATTACCCTAAATTCCAATTATGTCCTATGAGAATTGAGAGCCCTGCGCCAGTAAACACAGCACACTGCCAGCGGCTGCGCTACTCTATGCTGATGTTTAGTAAATGTCAGTTTTTCATAGGCTGAGGGTCACAAAGATTAATAAATATGTTTTTTTCCTATGACAGTGTGCGCGCATGCACGGCCATGTGGCACGCCTTGTCATAGTGCTTGATAACTCAGGTCCTAAGTGTAAAATATATCATGATGTCAATTCTTATCTGATTATAAGGTTTAGTAAAGTCAAGATAGTCATACGCCAATCTGTTATTTAGCCTCCTTAAATCTATTACCCATGCTACATAAATAATCAGGCTTACACCTTTAAATTACTAGCAAGTCCTAAAATAATTAATCCAAGCAAAATGCACATGAGACATACTGTAAATATTAGCTATGAGGCTAAATGTAATAAAATGAGTTATTTTATCAAGATTGCTATTTTACATAAAAGCTTGAAAGGCTTTTTGTATTTTAGGTGATATTATCCCCTATTAAATTTTAAAATGATAGTGAAACTTTCTGATAGAGAGATAAAACACTATATTGTCAACCTTCTGTAACCTATCCATGAATGGAGCAGCGTGAATGCTTCCATCCTGTGATTTTAATCTAGCTACAGCTGCCACTCTGTATAAATATGCACAGCATGAAAACAATACAAATGTGAAATATGAATAGGCAGCAGCAGATTAGGATGTATACATTTGGATCAAACAATTTGAAATTTGACCTATGGTTACATTGAAATTCAGCACTGGTACACAGAAATTACATCTATAAGCTATGATAACAAACTCATCTTTTTACATATCAACTAATTTGCATATTAGCTAACATATTCCTCTTAATAAAAGGAGTTTATTTTAAAAATAGCTATAGATTTGGGGTCTTGAAGCAGCGAGCAAGTCACAAATTTAAATTTGCATTAGACCATCCTTAACTAAAAGTAAAAGTATCTGAAACATGTCCAGTATGTTTGTATGATTCCCAGCATGTGGTCACACCTGAATGATGGGTGGTACAGTGTAAGTGGGCCCTGCTCCAAGGACAGCTTAAAAAACCTTCACATTGACATTAGATTCCAATATGGCCACTTGGAGCACTTTGCCTCTGTCCAGGTTAGGTCAGGACATCGGCAGATACATGAGCTTCTAAAGAAAAAATGGGGATGAGGAAAGGGTTAAAATCTAATATAGTCTAATTAAACTGGACCAACACCCATTTTACAAAAAATTGACACTGGTTCCCTTGGGACGGGTAAGCATCCAAATTTTTGCACCTTCCCCTATCTTATCTGTCACCACGCTCCCTTTAGGAAATGCGGTGGTATGATTGGCCAGCATGTTTTTTTCTGATTTTCGCTACTGAATAAAGCATCATTCACAAATGTTAACGAATTTCTTTTGATTTTCTGCTATGCCCGTGAAGTTATCACTTTGTGTCCTTGTCCCATAACAACATGATTGACAGCTGGTATGGCTGAAGATAGCCTGGTAAAACATATGGCCTTGCATATATAAATGTCAGGAGGTCTTGAATCAGTGTCGGACTGAAATGCATGGGGCTCACCAATAGAACTGACTCTGGGGGCCCACCCCACATTTAGATGCAAGAATAACCGGCTTATGTTCAAGGCCCATGAACAGAAACACTATGTCGAACTGAATTGTCTCTATGTGTGAACTTGGGAAACCACCAATAAGCTATGGTAATGAAAACCCTCTGGAGCTTCGGGACTACATAACTTTGTCCTAAACTTTAGATATAAAATAAAAAGGGCGCGATTCCCCCCCATTGGCCCCTACTTACCTTTTGGATGTCGTGGCTGCTTTGGGGTCCAATACTCGCCCTCAGCAATATCTCGCGCCGGCTCCATCTCATCCCAGCCATTGGCACTGTGCAGGCACAAGATGGCCATGCGCATTGCCTGATGGGATTCAAGATGACTCTGCCTGTCAGAAGGTCACCAGAATCCGAGGGACCCAGAAGGTGGATCCCCAGAGGAGGTGAGTAGAGGCTACCCAAAGGTAAACCTCCCCCAATATTCCTCCTTAAATCATTGTCCCGGTTTGAGATTCAGTCAGTAAACAGTTCCACCATTAATCATGATGACATTTTGCTAGTCACCTATATGGCTTTCTCCATTCAGAATGACTTGCACAGGAATTCTCCAGCAATAAATAGCTTCAATCTGCATTCCCCGTTCACCATAAACAACACGAGATCAAGGATCTAGAGAAGAGTTGCTGATTGCAGCTGAATAATTAAATGAGTGCCCTGTATGACTTGTAAGTAGAGATAGGCAAATTGCATAAAAAATTGTTTTGGACGATTCACCAAAATTCCCCAAGAAATGGTCCAAATTTAATTTGAATAAATCGCTCAAAAAATCCCCCAAAAAAACAGGAGCAAACTCAGCTGCTGCCTCGCTATCCAGGACAGAGAGCGGTGTGGATGTAACACCATATAAAATAGGCTCTCACAGGTCTTACTCTAAATAGTGAATAGTGAATGCATGGTCTTATTTGTCCAGGATGACATCACTTCTGGTGGGCAATTTCCGGTCCTTAACTGACTTTCACCTTCTCCCCCAATCAATTAGTTTCATCTGGCATTTATTTTGCCTTATTTGTTGGTGACCAGGGAGGCGTTATCATCATTACTGGAAGTAAGCATAGACATAGACTTAGGCCCTTATTTATGAAGGAATAGCGACAGGTAGCGACTGGTGAGCGACCGGTAATGACGGGCACCGCCACGAGAACGCTGGCTCCCCACCACAATCACACATTTATCAAGCCGATCCTGCTTAGGGACTGAGATAGCGCCAGATAGCCACTCATTCATCATTATTCCAGCCTCAGCCCACAGCGCCAGCATCCGACCTTGAACAGCGACAGGTATGACCTCTCGCTACCTGGCGCTCTCCAATGCATTTCAATGGAACAATCTTTTAATATTCATAATTAATTGTTATTAATGTTTTTTTTTTTAAATGTGAAAAATTCTGTGACCACTTCTGACATGTTAGTTAATTTTTTTAAGGTAAAAAAAAAAAAAAAATTGTGCAGAATTGATATTACAGGTCTGATATTATTGTATTCATATTACTAAATTCTTTCAAATTTTTTTTTTTTTGGTTTCCAAAAATATGGTGGTTTGGGGGTTAAAAAACTACTTTTAACACATCGCCGCCAGCGCTCTGGGGTTTGAACATGCATTTCACAGCGCGAGAATTTTTTGAGCATGATTTTTTGATGAATGTGGTGGGAGCCGGTCACTCTGACCAGTCGCTATCATGCGCACCCATACATCGCGGAACCTGTCAAATAGCGACTCGTCACCCCGTATTCAACATTACTGCACACCGACTCAGTCGCTATCAACAACCGAACAATGGCCAAGCACAGCGACTACTAGCGGGCGCTGTGAAAATACTGCCACAGTCGCTCAACTGTCGCTACCTGCCGCTATTAATGAATCGGCCTCTCCGACACGAATGGGATCCTTGCGCCACTATTTAAGGTAAGAACTGGCAAAGCCTATTTTATATGGAGCAGATGCTGGACAATGGACATTGCCTAGTGATGAGCAGTGAGGCAGCCGACGAGTTTGTTGTTGTTTGTTTAGATTTTTTTGGCAATTTGTCCATAACAATTTTTTATGGAATTCGCTCGTCTATATTTGTAAGCATGCAACCAAGTCTTTACCAGAGATTTTGCATGATTAGAGGTATTATAAGGTCTAATTAGCTGCCTTGTGTAAAGATGTGTTAAAACTACAAAGAACCGCAAAGATGTGTTAAAACCGAAATGTGCACTATGTAGCCTGTTTCCATGAAGGCTGATAAAGGAGTGTGAGGACACATCAAAGCAAGCTTACAGGTAAGCTTGTCGGGAGCAAAATGTCTGCTCTTGCTGGTTCTACCCCAGCCTGCTGTCATGCCAGGCACATGGTTGAATCCCCCCGCATACCCCCCCCCGCTACCAGTTGGCTGTGTGCACTTACTGTACTGGAGCTGCTGCATTGCCACCACCATCTTGCCAGCTGCCAGCCGACTATAAGACACTCCCTAAAAATAAGTCCTAGTGCAGAATGCACCTGAAAGGCTTCATCCAGGTCCCTCACTGCACCAGCACCTTGCACAGTGCCAATCTCTTGTCAGGCTACTTTTCCTTTCTCCCTGAGTTGATTCTCCTCAGACACGGTGAGCTACCACACCAGCTTCTATTCACCGCAATGGAGGGGGGTGTGGCAACTCATCATGACTTATGACAGGGGAGTCGCCGTATTGGAGAGAGACAGGAAGAGAAGCCCAACGACAGAGTGGCGCTGCACAAAGTGCAGGTGCAGTAATGGACCCGGAAGAAGCCTTTCAGGTAAGCTCTGCAGCCCCAGACTAGGAGTGACGGTCTGCATGGGAGAAAAGGTGAATATAGCTTTTCTTAATGTTTTGACGGAAATTGTACTTTAATATTAATTGTAATCATTAAACACTTCAATCCAGTTCTGCCCATTGCGCTTTATGGGATCTTGACCTACAGCACCAGGTTTCATCTGGCGTTGCTTAAACCACAGGCCGGCGCTGCAACCTTTTTGGCACTAGTGTTAAATAAGACACCAGCTGGCAGGTGCATCGGCACTACAGTTTTTCTTGACTCTCTCTTAAATAGGACACTGAGTGCCAAAAAAGTGGCGCTGTTCAGAGCTGATGCTTCTTAAATAAGGGGGTTATTCATGAAGGGATAGCACCAGGTAGTGCCTCGTAGCGGCAGGCAGCGTCTGGTGAACGCTGAGCGCTGTAGGCAAAACCACATTTATGAAAGCAAATCTAGTGAGTGCCTCTAACAGCGCCATGTAGCGTCCGATGTTTATTATAGGTGGCTCAACGTATAGCACCGGCTCTCTAGCTTCCAGAGCACCAGGTATTACCTTTCGCTCACTGTCGCTCTCCCATACATTTTAATTGTCGTGTATGGGAGAGCTTGTGTTTAAACAGCGTGTTTGACATGTTTTTAGTTTTTATTTTGCTAAAATCATTGTGTGATCTCTCCTGATTGCAAACAAACATTTTAGAAACTTTTTTGACTTTTTATATTTTTATGCAGAATTGTCATTACAGGTCTGTCACTATGTTAAAACAATGTCATTCCATGTGTTTTCGCTTTGTTACTGGTGGATATGTGTTCAAACAAAGACTTTAAAGTGGACCGTCACCCAGGGGTGATCGGCCCGGGAATCTATAAGATTCCCGGGCCGATCACCTCCCTCACCGTGGGACATCCGAGATCGGGATGTCCCGCGGTGAGGGATCCCCCCGAAAACCCCCAAAAAACGTACCTCACCGGCGGCGATGGGGGCGGCCGCCGCCTCCCGTGCGCCCCTCTAGACGTGTGCGCGCCCGCGCAGGCCGTTTATGAATGGCCGGCGCGGGCGCGCGCACTGTCAGAGGGGCGTGTGGGAGGCGGCGGCGGACGCGCTGTGTTGTCCGCCGCTGTCACCCGCTTGTCCGTCGGTGGTGATTGGTCAGCGCGGCCACATGGGAGCGTGGTGAGGTGAGTTTTGGGGGCTTTCTGGGGGGTTTCAAACAGCGGGGCACCCTTAATCGGGGTGCCCCCCTGAAGTGGACCAAAACCCAGGATAGTCAAAATCCTGGGTGTTGGTCCACTTTAATCACACAGTGTCTGGCGCTCTATGCTGTGTTTGTGTCCTTTTTTGATAAATATGGTGTGGAGCACTGAGAGTCGGTCGCACTGAGCTGGCGCTACCTCTCACTTCCTGCAGTGTTGTACTGGTGTTAGAGCGCCCAACCTACATCACATTCATAAATGCCGACCTGGTTACTACAGCGACTGAGGCGCCTTGTTACAGTGCCTGATACCCGCTTACAGCATCTCAGCGCCACTATACAGATGCCTATCTGCTGATACCTGCCGTTAGTAATAAATCAGCCTCCACGTCTCTCTTTATAAGACCTGTCTTATTTTTCAGGAAACATGGTAGTAGAAAATCTGAGCTATCCTTAACAGTTTTAAATGCAAGAGATATTAGTACATTCTCAGCTGAGATGCTTAGAAGAATGACTAGCAAAACAATCCTTACAAATAATACACCAAGTCCAATTGCTTTTGACTTTTACTACAGTTAAGCTAGAACCTGAATTAATAATTTTGTTGGCTTAGAGCATCTTCAGCTCTCGAAATGCAACCATGCAGTGACTGGAAAATGTAACCGCCATAAATCACAGTACAGTAATCATCAAATATTGCAGTAATTCAGGAGAAATTGAATAGTGCGTATGTCTTAGCAGTTTCAGGCCCATGAAATGCAATGTTTCATAGTAAAGTCCCAAGACTGATATAATGAGCTCTCAAGTGCAATTTAACTAACCAGAAATCACATTTCAACTGTTTCTGTGCATATGCATTCTGCAATGTTGTCATTTTAGTTTTAACATGGAAAGATTGAAGTAATTACTTCAAAGGTGTTATTTTTATTTCAAATCCTGAAATAAAATATTATTACATGAAGACCACGCTAGCATATTCAAATAAAATGTAACAATATTGTATAAAATTTTTTTAACATAAGTCGAATCGCTAGGAATATACAACTGTAGTCACAACCAGTTCTATTAATAATCAGCCTCTACTTATATATTACCAAGTCCATATACAACTCAGCGGGACAACTGTATCGATAAATTTACTTTTCTTTCCCCCACTAGTGCTCATAAAATCTGCTGTTT
This sequence comes from Gastrophryne carolinensis, assembly GCA_027917425.1. Lineage (NCBI taxonomy): Eukaryota > Metazoa > Chordata > Amphibia > Anura > Microhylidae > Gastrophryne > Gastrophryne carolinensis. Next base: position 269,307,002 of record CM051239.1, on the reverse strand, counting down.
CAGTGCAATGTTTCCATCTTCCAATATTTTTAAATAATGTATCAGATTCTTCTAGGAATATAGCATAAATATATATATATATATATATATATAGATATATATATATATATATATCAATTTGGCTCCACTTTATTGCCTTGCTTAAGAAGCTCCTAATTTCCTTAGGATTGTGGCAATTAGATATCTTAAACAACAACATTTCTCCACTCCAAACTCTTCTTAGTTTAATGAACGACCATTCTCCAATTATTATAAGTTAAAACTATTCTCAATTTAATTGGTATTCATACATTAAAAGGGGGAAAGGAAATAACAATAGCGTAACTCTTTTTTCACACTGATTATAAAAAGTGGCCACTGCACCTTTAACCCTTTAAGTGCCAGCCTACCTGGAGTTTTTGTCACACTCTGTTGCCAGACCATTTTGCACTATTTTGCGCTCCCCATGTTCAAATGTGATTTTTGAAGGGATTTCCAGGGATTTCCCAGGAAAATTATATATTGTTATTTTCAGCAAAGTCTGGGCTTTAACATGAAATGTCTTGTTTGTCATTAGGTGTATTCTCAATATTTTTGGGTGAAATATGTGCAAAAAAATAAAAAAATAAATATTTTTTACAATTTGTAGTTTTTTTTGTAATAAAAAATGTAAGTTTGTCAATAAAATCATATTGCGTGTGAAATACCAATTTCTCCCGGTTACAGCGATACCACATATGTATTGGTAGACATCCTTTCCTGCCCAGGAGACTCCCCCAAACTGAAACAGCGCTTTAGGGGATTTTCAGAAAAAATACAACTGTGATATGCGCTATGCGCACCTTGCAATTTTTCAAGCAAAACAACCCTTTACATTTGAAATACCCCCAACAAACTATATATTATCTGGAAGTAAACACCTCAAGCTTTCTAGGTGTACCAGGCTTGTTGATGTGGTCATAGTTTTCTGGAAGTAATCCCGCAATGGATTCTTTGGTTGCAAAGAGTTTCCCTAAAAAAAGGATAAAAAAGTAGAATCAAAGCCACATTTTCCTGAAAAAAACTATATACAAACAAGAAAAAACAAGTTTAATCTGAAAAAGCAACATCCTCCGAACAGAACGATACCCAACATGCATAGCTACTGTCAAGGGAAGAGTTGCCAAACACCCCAAAGTAAAGCATGTGCGTAACGGTAATTTTGCTTGAAAATTTCAGCTCTGCAAAACAACCCTTTACATTTGGAATATCCCCCATAAACCATAAATTCCCTGAAAGTACACATGTTAAGCTTTCTAAGCGTACCCAGCTTGTTCTGGTGGGCTCATCTTTCTGGAATTAATCCCTCAAAGAATTCTTTGGTTGCGCAGGGTTTCCCTAAAAATGTATTAAAATGCTGAATAAAAAACACCTTTTCCTAAAATATAAATATGCAAACCAGAAAAAAACAAGCTAAATCTAAAAGCGCAAGATCCCCCGAACAGAACAATACCCAACATACATAGCTACTTTTAGCCCTTTTAATTGACAGCCTACTTGAGATTTTGTCACCCTCTGTTGACAGGTCATTTTTCCCCATTTTGCGCCATTTTTGCTGGAATTTTCAGGAAAATTATATATATCTTTTTTTGCAGCAGAGTTTAGGATTTAACATGAAATGTCTTGTTTGTAAATTTTATTTTGTTTTTTACAATATTATTATTAAGTAAAAATAAATAAATAAATAAATAAATAAATTAAAATATTTTTAGACAATTGACTCCTTTATTTTAAATAAAAAAATGTATTTTATTAAGGAAAACCATATTGCATATGTGAGCCCCATTTCTTCCGATTAGAACGGTACCACATATTTATCGGTAGCCCCCATTCCTGCCCGGGAGACCCCCTTAACTGAAACAAGTACTTTATAACATTTACAAATAAAATACAACTACCATCCACACTACAAAGGGTTAAATAGAGAAAAAAAATTACATAGAGTCCCCCCTCCTGGAGGGGGGACCCCATTTTTGGGGGGATTTTTAAGGGTTAAAAACCCTTGAGAGCTGGCAAAAAATTGACATGGGGTCCCCCAAAAAATTGACATGGGGTCCCCCTTACCCAAAGTAACCAGCCCGGGACCAGCTATGCAGGGCTTGTAGAAACAGGGCACAGGGGCAAGCTTTTGTGGCCCCTGGCCCTGCTAGTCGCAGGTGACATCCCCCCAGCCTTGTGAACTGGTATAGGGGTCATGGACCCCTTACCAGTTCACAAGGGGTTAAATGTAAAAAAAACACAGACACACACATTTTTTTTTATACTTACCTCCCATCCATCCTGGAGCACTGTGTCCCTCAGCGATCACCGGCTTCTGCTCACCTGCTGGAAGCCTTTTATAGCTGCTGGATGACAGATCACAAAGGGTTAATTAAAAAAAAAATAACATATGGTCCCCCCTCCCCATTTTTTTTTTATTTTTAAGGGTTAAAAACCCTTAAAAATGAAAAAAATTTGATGTGGGGTCCCCCTTACCCAAAGTAACCAGCCTGGGACCAGCTATGCAGGGCTTGTAGGAACAGGACGCAGGGGCCGGCTTTTGTGGCCCCTGGCCCTGCAGGCTACAAGCCCGCATAGCCCGTGGGCCCAGGCTCTTCTGCCCCCCGCCTTTGGGGAGGCAGGTAATGGGGGTGCCGGGGGTTAATGGCAAGCCACCTGCTAGTCGCAGGTGACTTGCCATCCCCCCAGCCTTGTGAACTGGTATAGGGGTCATGGACCCCTTGCCAGTTCATAAGGGGTTAAATGTGTAAAAAAAAACACTGACACATAATAAAAAAAAATCTTTATTATTTTTTTTTTTTACTATACTCACCTCCGATCCTGGGTCCCACGTCGTTGTCCCACGCCGCTCACTCAGATTGATGCCGATAGTGATCGGCGCAGGGCGGAAGAGAGGAGAGGAGGCTCCGATCAGGGGTACTATAGGAGGAGCGGGATTACGTCATCCCGCTCCTCCCACAATGGGCAGGGCTAGGGGGCGGCGGCCATTACAAGAGGTGAGGACCCGGAAGAGGGCTGAAGCCTGCGCAGCCCGGGGGGGGATCGGACCCCCCCTCCCCGGTGAAGAGGAGACCCGGACAGAAGGCTCGGGCGCGAAGGTAAGTAAATGGCAGTTTTTTTTTTTTATTTTACAGCCGCGACCTGTATGCGCTGGAAACGGGGGGGAGGGGGGGGCGGCCCCTCCTGAAGACGGAGGACGACGGGGGGGATCGGATGCCCCCCCCAGGAAGAGGGGATCCTCAGCTTCACAGGGATACCAGAGGTAAGTGGTTTTTTTTTTCTATTTTTTAACTAGCAGGGCGAAATGCCAAGCACTTAACGGTAGGAGAAGCAACCACGTAGAAACTACGTGCTTGGCATTTAAAGGGTTAAAAAGACGCTTACCAAAATGGAATAAAAATGGAATAAAACTTTACACACTGCAAATCATAAGCAATAGGCTGAGAGTCTCCTTCCACCTAAGCCTATACACTCATACCGCACAAGTCCACTGTTCCGTACCCTCAGCCGCGGGTCTCGGCAATGCATGTCGGAGATCGGGGTCACTTGATCAAGAAGCTCCCCTCCCTGTTATTTTTATTGTTTTATTAGGCAAAGTTTTCTATTTGTTTTTGCCTCCCTTTCTCCTGCAGTGCAGTCTTTAGATGCAGGCAGGTCCATACTCTGCAGAGTGGGGTACTTATCATAGAGAATGATGACTAGAACCATAGGAACCCCATCCCTCTTCAATTATGCTGGCAACATAGTAATATAATATGTAAGGCTGAATAAAGACATTAGTCTATCCAATTCAGCCTCTATAGAAATTAAGATTTCCTTCCGGTGGTCTAGTAGCCATAGCTGGTAATGTTATTATGTAAGGAAGCATCTAGGCCATTTTTTAATGTATTCCTCATGACTACTTCCTCTGGCAGAGAGTTCCATAGAATTCCCTCCTATGTCGGTGTAAGAAGTAATGATGAGCAAAAACGTAGCAGTTCTAGTTCGTCGAGTTCAGCCAAAATTTGCAGACGCTCAGGGTCTCTGAACCCCATTGCGGTTAATGAGCACCCAAACTTGGTGGCCCAAAAATGGATGTAAGAATGGGGGTAGCAAGGGCTAGAGGACTGCTAATGGGGGGGGGGGCACCAGGCCCTGCACAAAATGGGATAAGGGAAAGTACTTAAAATAATAACAAAAAGCTAAAAAATGTAATTCTGCAAATACATGAATAAAGAAGAAGCATATATATATATATATATATATATATATATATATATACATTTTTTGGGTGTCAGAGGGTAACTCAAGGGGTAAAATAAGGGAGATTGCCCTGCACAAAATGGGGTAGGGAAAGTACTCAGAATAATCAAAGAAAACAAATAAATTAAATACATAAATATATTAAAAGTAAAGAGGTTTTCCCGGGATTAATTCATTCCCGCTGTGGGTAACTGCCTGCTGGTCTATTTCTTGGTGGGAATTTTTCATTGGATACAATTTTTATCTAAATAAAAATAGCCTGACTTTGTACTCTCCATTACCAAACTGGCAAACCAAGCAAAGGTAAGTCCAGGGCTCACCCTGAAGAAGTGCCCGGTTTTACTGGGCCACAGAATGCTTTTTGGATATACATATTTTTTTTATTATTTATTCGGCTTTTGGATAGGATGCACATAAACTTGGGATATTAGTTTATTGGTCTTTGCCCTGATGGTGTGCTCCTGCGATGGATTTGTATATTCTTGTAAGTGTGAGTTTTTTATGATCATGTGGTTTCATTTTAAATTAATAATTATTATTAGGATTAATTTTGCATAGTTATTATTCATTTGGGGGCTTTTTGGTGCTGTGGGTTTAGGCTGCTGCTTTGCGGTAGCTGGAACCGCATTTTACTGTAAGTCCAAGGCTCAAGGTCTGAACATTACAAACCCTATTGCTCTATTACACAGGTACGGTGCCCAACCACGGTCCATGCTATGGGCCGCCGGGCTCATTTGCACCCCTGGCCATTGGTGGTGCGGTTAATGAAGTGTCAGCCAGTATAGGGGTCTATATGTTGTTCATGTTTTAAGCAATAAATGTTATAATTCTTAATTAACTTATACTTACCTACTCCCTCCGGGCTCTTGTGCAGTTAAAAGCATGCAGAGAATCTAAGGAAGCCCTGGGGGCATTTAGAAAGGATAAAGGAGAAGGCCCTGCCCCCTTTGTAACCTCATATGTGACATTAAGGAGATTCTAGAGAGGCTCCACCTCTTAATATAAAAGCCACTCCCCTGAGGCTCATCATGGTGTCCCCCAACAGGAGCCTGGATGAACAGAAGGTAAGCAGGGGCTCCCCCTTCATCCAAATAGAGGCGCAGCCACATTTACAGGCTGGAGGGGGCCCCAAAGAGCCTCAAAGATAGAAGAAGAGATGGTGCAGGACCAAGAAGGCCTGCTAGACCCCAGGAAGACGCCTGTGGCTCATCCCACCCCCCACAAAAATAGGGGTGCAGTTTGGGGACTGCAGGTCTCAGCTGTTTTCTGCCCATCTGACGCAACTCTGTGAGTAACACCATATTGAAGTGATTGACCACCCATATAACAAAACAAGGGAACTTGCCTTTTGACCCCACAGCTGATTAGTCTGACTCTGGTTGATCAGCAACTCACTAGAACACACCTGGCACAACCCAGAACTGAACAGCAGTCAGTGGTGCTTTCATGTCTAGTTCACATTCCCTGCCATCAGTCACAGGAACCTTACAATTCGCTACAATAGAGGAGACATGTCGGGCCTCGGCACACCCCCTCTTTTGCAATAAATGGAGAGGGTACGCTAGTGCCCCTTGTGACTGATATTCAAGGTGAGAGTCCGACCCGGATTCATATCCAACTACTGTTTGGGGTCTTTGGTGACGCAGGATATGATGCAGCAATCAGGTGAGTTGCTGGCTGCCAGAGTTGGACCAATCAGCTGCGGGACACAAAAAAATAGTGCCACAAAAGACTACAACCCAAGTAACAAAGACTTTTATTATATTAAATATAATATTACAACAATGGGGTACCTGTGTTCAGTTAATGAATTGATGACAATGGCATCATTAACCATTTGATGACAATGAAAAACAAATGTCCATACTAGCTATGGCAAATCAAGAACCTACCAAAGCAGGATTTGCTGGTGATGGAGAGCAAAACACATGCATAACTATGAATTTGATACACACATGTTCATCATCAGGAACCTAATATTCTTATGCTAGCCCTGATCGATTGCTGATTACTGATAAATATTTAGTACATAGACCTAATTCATTAACATTCTATAACGGTATAATACTTTATTTAAAATTACCGTATGTGTATAATTTTTAATTAAATACCCATGTTACAGGTAATTGCCGCAGGCAGTACTCTATTATGCAACATCGACATCATGATGAAAACAGCTCAGTTAAATGCACATATGCTGTTTACTCCATTCACATATAAGGGTGCCATTTATTGCAACCAAATACAAGGCCTCATGTGTTCAGGGCTACTATATAGCTATGGAAATACCATAGAAGAAGTAGAAGAAGTGGTGTTATTCCCAGTGGCAACAGTCATATCCAGTCCCAGCCTTGCAGTGCCAGCCTATTTACAGATTGCCAGACCATATATCACCATTTTGCGCTATATATGTTTTAACTTTGAGTTTTGCAAGGGTTAACAGGGATTACCAGGAAAATTATAGTTTTTCTTTCGGCAGTTTGGCTTCTAACATGAAATGTCTTGTTTGTCATTTTGTCAGTGCTCTATTTTTTTACATTTTTAAACATTTTTAAAAATAAAGTTCTTCAAGAGTATTATATATTGTGTAAAAGCCCCATTGCTCCTGATTACCACAGTACCATATATGTATATATAAGTAGACACCTGTTCCTGCCCAGGAGACACTACAAACTAAAAAGGGTTCTTTATAAGATTTTCAAATAAAATACAACTACCATGCGCACTAGCAAGGATTAAATTAAGATTTTCTATGCCCCACTAAAGATCCCAGGGGGTGCGAGGTGGGTTGGAGGCTCCCTTGGGGAATAGGCACTGGATCCCCGACATTGGTGAGCAATTTTTTTTTCTATCAGGGAGGAAATGCCACACATGTAGAATCTACAGCGCTGACACTTAAAGTTTAGAGAGGCACTTCCATAGATGCTATGTGGCTGGCCTTTAAAGAGCAAAATCCTCATAGAGTGGATACATATAGTCAGTTGCTTAAGAGTTGACTCCCCAAGATTGCAAGCTTTTCAAAGTTCCCTCAAAACATACCTCTTCAGACAAGCATATTACCTGGTTTAGAAAACCCTTATAAGTTTTACATGACAAATGCCACCAAAATAATATATAATATAATACTACTATATTATATATATTAATACTACTATATAATAATACTATACGCCCATAAGAACAGGGTTCTCTCCGATTGTACCCAGTTTCCTTAGTATTCACTTTAATCTTTGTAGCATCTTGTTTGTAATGTATTTTTACCCTGTCTTTAATTACTACTATCTACAGCAATGTGGATGAATATGGTGCTATATCAATAAACAATAATAATAATAAATAATATTTCTATATTTTAAAGGGACATTCTAAGAAAAAGAAAACAGCACCTTATCTAGGACTGATGCTTTAAAATGTACGTATTTCTAAGATCCTGGTTCTGCAGCATTCATGTGCCCCAGGATTCCTTGGGAGCCTTTCCACCATTTACAATTTGAAATGGGGGACATGGCCCTAGCCCCCCCATAAATCACAGTGGCTGGAGCAACCCTAATGCCATTATCTGCAACATAGGGGGCATACCCCTCACTGCCTTGGTGCTCGCCTTCTCTAGGAGGTGACCTGGGGTTAAAAAATGACCTTTTCTGGGCACACCGGCAATTCTGCAGTGTGTCTGACCTGAGATCTACGCCCCTATAACAGACAGTGGGCAGGGCCCCATAACACTCTGAGTGGCAGAATCCCCCCATATTATGCTGAGTGGTAAAATCCCGCATAACAGGCCCTGAGATGAACCCCCCCCCCTAACATGCTGTGAGGCAGAACACCCCTCCCCTCCACATAACATGCTGAGTGGCAGAATCCCCCCATTACAGGCTGAGTGGCAAATCCTTCATAACATGTTGTCTTGCTTAGGCGTAATTTGTCTAAAATTTACAAAATATATTTGCAGCCCTCAAATATATAAAGGAACTTAAGAGCTCAAACACATATATATATATATACAATTGTGCCTTGTTTGTCTAAGAGTTCACTTAAAAACAGTGAGTTTTGAGGATAATTGCACTACAGTTAACTCACTACACAAGCAATCAGACACAGACCCCAGACAAAGGAAAAAACAGGTTTAACTAGTTATCAAGAACAATAGTTTCTATTGAAAAAAAATAAAAGGAAAATAATGCAATAAAAGCCAATATAGTTACAAAAAATGCAATTCAGTAGCTTAACAATAGTTCAAAAAACTTATCTTAGTTAAGCTGGTTCCGATTCCAAGGTGACTTGGGTCTTCAGTTTCCAAACAACAGCAGAAGGTCCATCATGTGTCTCCGGTTTGGGTGTGAGAGGGAAAGAGAGCAAAGTCCTCCTTGCAATTCCTTTTGTCCGGCAATAGGACCGCCCCTCTTGACCAATCACATGTCTCCAAAATTGTCCAATGGGCGAATGCTATCTTATTAACCAATGGGAAATCTACACATATACCCATAGGAAGACAAGCCGCATGGTTTCAGCCATCTTGGAAACAGTCTTCAGCCATTTTGTAACATTCCAACTCAAACAATTTATACATTTATAGCAGATCAAACCCATAATGTGTATGTAGCACTACAATCCACCCTGTTGATCTGGATATTATGTAAAAATGTTTGTAACCTTGCATCTGGTGGAAATAAATGGCATACCCACTAAACCACAAAACCTAAATTGTAAAGTCTGTTGATCAAAACAGTCCATTTGTCTCTATAAGCTCGCAGGGGTACTTTCTTCTTGCTCTGATCTTCTCTCGTTCAGGGGTGGTCTTCTGGACGGCCTCTCAAATGGGTGATAATCTGTGGAGCGGAAAACAAAGCGGATTATCTGTTCCTTGTAAAAGTACAAAAACAGTAGATCCAGGTCCTTCAGCTACAATCTCACCCTTTACTGGTCTTTTGCCTGGGTCTCTAACTAGCACTTTGCCTCCAACCTGTACCCATTTACTATCCTCCCAGATAACATCAATAGGAAGGATAGGAAATACACCAATGCTACCAAGCGGAGTCTTGCTATGTATTTTTAAAGGTTTGGGATTATACAGTTTCACCATCCACTCAGACTGGGAAGTATCAATTAACCAGTCGGCCTCCCAGCCTTCCTCTTCCAGAATAGGGTCTAGGGCGAAAACAACCTCAAATTTTTCTGCTAAATTGCCCCTAATTCCCAAATAGGTGTCAACTGTCGTCAAGTCTGTCAAAGTTTCAATGTCGTGTGAAGCCATGACCATGAATCTATTGGGCCCTATCTTTTGTGGAACTTCATTTGTGTATTGGAGTCTGCACTCTAAACCCAGAACCTGCAGATCTGCTCCCACCATCTTTTCATAGGGGGTACTTTTGGCTATTGGCCTAGAATTCACTAACACTACAGCCTGTGTAAGGACACGATCCCACCCCCTCAGTGTGTGTGTAGGTGTGAGTTTGCGTATCTGCTCCTTTAACAACCCATTGTATCTTTCAATCAAACCAGCTGCCTGCGGATGGTATGGGACATGGCACATCCAGTACACCCCCGAATCTTTGGCCCATTCTTGAACAGTTCTTCCAGTGAAGTGCGTCCCTTGATCGCTCTGAATTTCTTTTGGAACCCCATAGGCTAATGTCAGTTTCTGGAGCATCTGAAGGGTTGAAGCTTGATCTGCTCTTTTGCAAGGATGGACGAGTAAAAGTCCTGAGAAGGTGTCCACTGCAGTGCAACAATAACGCAGTCCATTGCTCCCTCGCGGAAGGGGGCCAATAAAATCCACCTGCCAAATCTCTGCAGGCCTAGTTCCTCTTTTTATGGATCCGGTGGAATGTTTTTGTAATGCCCACTGTCGAACTTCTCCACATACGGTGCAATTCTCTATCATAGTCTTTATCATGTCCATGTTTATCGGCAGGCCTCTCTGTCGAGCCCATTCATATGTGGCTTTATGACCCAAATGCCCTGACTGTTTGTGGGCCCACCTAGCCAAGTTCATTGCAACAGGATCAGTCTCTTTAACCAAGGCCACCTTCGAAATCTCATCTGCCACCTGATTAAAATTGTCAAAATCCGGTACTAAGGGCATGTGTGCGTCAACATGGCCCACCCTTATGGTGCGGGAGTGGGCTTGTTCCCAAATGTACTCCCACAGGTCTTGGCCTCCCCACACAACTTTTCCATGGATTTTCCAGTCGTTTGATTTCCATGTGGGCATCCAGGCCGTGAGTCCCTTAAAAACTGCCCAGCTGTCAGTGTAGATGTTAATGCTGGGTGAAGGATCTTCTTGCAAAGTCATTAATACTGCTTTTAGCTCTGCATACTGGCTTGATCCTCCAATACCTGTCTCCTGAAGGACTGTGTCAGAGCTTGGGTTGTATGCGGCTGCGACCCACTGACGCCCTGATGAGTTGATTGTGGCAGAACCATCAGTGAACCATGCTGACTCTCTTTGGTCCACTGATAGGGATTCAAAGGATGGAGCTTCCTGGATAGGAGAAGTCTTTAGGACGGGAACTTCTTCTTGTGACTCGGTGCTGGTAAAAGTAACAAGCCCAGCCAACTGTCTGGAGATTTCTCTGACATCCCCAGCTGCAATTCCCCCTCTCTGCTGAAGATACCATTTCCACTTCATCAATGTCTGGTTTTGGGCTACAGTTGTCCTTGTGGTCAGTCCATTATCTTGCACCCACCCTGCGATGGGCAGTGCAGTGTGGATGGTGACTGGGTCTCTACCAGTAATGGGCTCTACATGTAGAAGTGCCATGTATGCCCCAAGCAGGTACTTTTCCAAGGGCGTATATCTTCTCTGTGCCCCATTTAATTGTTTGGACCAAAATCCGATGGGTATGGCACGCTGTCCTCTCTTTTCATTGGGTTGCCACAAGCTCCAGGAAATCACGCTGTTCTCCTCCACTACATCCAACTGAAATGGCACGCCTGGTCTCACAGGCCCTAGCCCTTGGTGCTGCAAAATAGCTTCTTTAGCAGCGAGAAAGGCAGTTTGCTGTTCAGGACCCCATGAAAAATCAGTCTTTTTCCTCGATACATTGTAGATGGGTCTGAGAATCAGTCCAAGGTGTGGGATAAATGACCTCCAGAACCCCACTACTCCAATGAACCTCTGCGCCTCATTCTTGGTGCTAGGGGGAGACAGTCCTTGAATAGTCTGCACGACTTTCTCAGGAATTCTTCTTGTTGGGCCGGTCCACATGATCCCTAGAAACTTAACCTCAGTGGCAGGTCCCTGAATTTTGTCCTTGTTAATAGCCCACCCTCGGGCTTCCATATGCTGCATCAGCAAAGGCAAAGCGGCAGTCACGTTTTCCTTTGTTCCAGAGATCATGATGTCATCAATATAGTGAAATACTGCAACTTTCAGGTTCATCATCTTCAAATCTCGGGCCACTAATCCATGGCAGATGGTAGCTGAGTGCCTGTAACCTTGGGGGACGACTTTGAAGGTGTACTGAAGGCCATCCCAGCAGAAGGCAAACTGGTCTTGACTTTCTGAGTCTATTGGGATAGAGAAAAAGGCATTAGAGAGATCGATCGTGGCGTGATATTCTCCAGTCTCTTTAGCAATTCTTTCGACTATGGAGATCATATCAGGTACGGCTGCTGCCAACGGAGGAGTCACTTTGTTTAAACCCCTGTAGTCCACAGTCATCCTCCAGGAGCCGTCTGGCTTCTTTACTGGGAACACTGGAGCATTGAAAGGACTTACAGCTGGTCTAATGATTCCTACCCGTAACAGTTCTTGGATGGTTTCTCCAATCTCTGTGTGACCTCCTGGCAGCTTGTACTGCTTAAAGCATACCGGTTTCTCTGGTGGGGGGATGTAGACAGGGGTCCATTTCGCATGCCCTCTTACTACGGCCTTCACTGCCCTCATCAGATAGGGTTTGTGTTGATAGCCAAAAGTGAATTTGCCCAATTCAGTTTCAACAGACTGACCTAAAAGTACATCTATACCAAGGATGTTCTCTTCCAGGTCAGAAACCAACACATTTGTCCAAAAACCCGGTCCTTTACCAATTGCCAGTTTTACTCTTGTACGGACTGCTGGTGTTGTCTGCCCTCCCAGTCCTTCTACATAAATGATTTCTCCCTTGTGATTGGAAGGATTCCCCTGCAAGAGGGTGACTTCTGCTCCAGTGTCTACTAGAGCCATGACATGAGTGGGGCAAGATGATTTTCCCCACCAAACAGTGACAGGTACATATGGGCGTCGGTCTCCCGCTGTCACTGCCCTCATTGCTTTTGCTGGAGACCCACCTTCCCTTCACAAGGGATGAGAAACTTCCCAGTTCCTCCTTTTGTGATTCTCTAAATCTGCCCCAGGGTACAAGGAAACGTTGTCTTTGTGGTGGGATTTGGAAATAATAGGGGAAATCTCATCCTCTTCTGATCCAGGGCTGCTATCACTAGAAATGGGCCTAAGTTGGGCGGGGTTACCTACTAACTGCTTCCATCTTTTTAATAGTTCTGCAGTAGGAATGCCATCAATTTCCTCCCTGGGTATACCCTCCTTTAACAAATCCACCCACATTTGTCTCCTTGTGATAACTATCCTGTTTTTTTCCTTATTTCCAGGCTCCCCACCCTTCACCACCTTTTTCCTTTCCGTTACCCTTTGCTTCCTTTTATCTGATCGCTAAGGCCTTATTTCGTCTATGGACCTAACAGGCTTTGTCCTGCCTCCCCCCTCCAATTCTCCCAATTCACAGAGGAGGGCTGTAGCATCATGAATTCTACCCTGTGATCCTAAACCTCCTAATAATGACAACAATGGGGCTTTAAGGTTACCAGGGGCAAATTTCATTAGTTTAGAGCGCAGACTAGCTCTAAAAGGTTCCATATCAGGCCCCATCCAATCACGAATATGGCTTAGTCCGGTTATACAACCCATTTCCCTTAATCTGGAGGCACCCTCAGTTATATTGCTCCAGGGGTAGGTGTTTTCCAGATCCCTGGGATCAGCGTATACCCGGACTATCCCATCTCTCACAAGATCTAACAGTGAAAAATTCACTGTAAAGTCTCGTGCTTTGCGCATTGCCTGGCGCAGTTGTGGGTCATGGGTCAATACACCCATGGCCACGGCTTCTTTACCTGACAAAACAATACTGTCGGCTCCCTCATCCCACAGTCGCAAAACCCAACTCATTAGAGGTTCCCCAGGTTTCTGTCGATATTGTTTTGCTAAGTCAGTCAATTCAGTCTGAGTATATTCCCGCAACTCCTCAACCTCAATGTCTTTGGGGTTGCGGTAATGTACTTCACCGTCAGCCATGTCTTACCGGTCATGCTGTCTTTTCCTATGTTTAGTAATAAGGGGCCTAGCACATTTTTTAGGCTTTATATCCTCATCAGTAAACTCTACCACTATTTCTTCCTCACTGTCGCTAGGGGTTGAGTCACTATCACTATCAGAGGGTACAGTAATCTTCCTTACTCTTTCTTTCTTAACAGGCTTTTGAACTCTCTTATTTCTTATAGCATTGATAGACTTACTCATCTGGAGTTTGTCTTCCAATTCCTCTGCTCTACTCGTAGCAGTTTTGATGCACTCAGAAGCTACAGTATGCTGATCCCTTAAAGCCTGCACCTCCCCCTCTGCTCTCTTTCTTTTGTCTGCCTCTGTATAGAGAGCATGCACAAAAACCCAGCCCAAAGAAGCCACAATCTTTCTTGCTGCCTTATTTATAAATGACATTTCAAGAAGAAATTTTTGAAAATGGCTTGTAACTGTATCATCCCATACCTCATTTCCTGGGTTGGCATATTTGGCCAGTTCCTCTGCTAAAGGAAACCATGGCCCCTCTGTTGCCCAGCTTGGTATATTGCATCCCTCCTTTTTTCCTGATTTTCAAGAAGAAATTTTTGAAAATGGCTTGTAACTGTATCATCCCATACCTCATTTCCTGGGTTGGCATATTTGGCCAGTTCCTCTGCTAAAGGAAACCATGGCCCCTCTGTTGCCCAGCTTGGTATATTGCATCCCTCCTTTTTTCCTGATATGTTCTCGGCACCCTTTTTTCCCTTAAAGAGTCTGCGAAACATTGTTGCTTGGTAAAATACAAATAGATTACCCACAAAAGTGCAATATCAATCAGAAACTCAGTGTAATACCGGCACGAGCCCCCAATGTCTTGCTTAGGCGTAATTTGTCTAAAATTTACAAAATATATTTGCAGCCCTCAAATATATAAAGGAACTTAAGAGCTCAAACACATATATATATATACAATTGCGCCTTGTTTGTCTAAGAGTTCACTTAAAAACAGTGAGTTTTGAGGATAATTGCACTACAGTTAACTCACTACACAAGCAATCAGACACAGACCCCAGACAAAGGAAAAAACAGGTTTAACTAGTTATCAAGAACAATAGTTTCTATTGAAAAAAAATAAAAGGAAAATAATGCAATAAAAGCCAATATAGTTACAAAAAATGCAATTCAGTAGCTTAACAATAGTTCAACAAACTTATCTTAGTTAAGCTGGTTCCGATTCCAAGGTGACTTGGGTCTTCAGTTTCCAAACAACAGCAGAAGGTCCATCATGTGTCTCCGGTTTGGGTGTGAGAGGGAAAGAGAGCAAAGTCCTCCTTGCAATTCCTTTTGTCCGGCAATAGGACCGCCCCTCTTGACCAATCACATGTCTCCAAAATTGTCCAATGGGTGAATGCTATCTTATTAACCAATGGGAAATCTACACATATACCCATAGGAAGACAAGCCGCATGGTTTCAGCCATCTTGGAAACAGTCTTCAGCCATTTTGTAACATTCCAACTCAAACAATTTATACATTTATAGCAGATCAAACCCATAATGAGTCTGTAGCACTACACATGTTGAGTGACAGAACCTCCCCTTAACAAGCTGAGTGGCAGAATTCCCCCCATAACACACTGAGTGGCAGAACCCCCCCTCCATAACGTGCTGATTGGCAGGCCCCCTTGCTGTCCTGACACTGCTGGAATGCCACCTCTTGGAGCCAGGAATGCCGCCGCTGGAAGACCAAGGATGCCACCCCTGCCGCTACAGGAAGCCTGGGGATGCTGCCGCTGCCCAGCTGGAAGCTCAGGGATGCCATCGCTGCCGTGAACCAAGGAACGCTGCTGAGCCAGGGCTGTCTGCCCATTGTCCGAGGCTCTGTGCAGCGGCCTATGATGTCCGTCCGGCAATACAACAGCAGCATGAGTATTCCGGCAGAGCTTGATGCTGTGCACCATCCAGACATCACAGGAAGGCTTCCATCTCTCCTACAATGGCCGACTGCATGCTACTCCAGCTTCTAGTCTTGGGCCGAGCGAATGGGAGCTGCCGCGGGCTGCCGGATACTCCAGGTGGCCCGCATCAAGAAGCCAGAGCCTCAGTAGATGCCAGTGCAGGGGATGTGGCAGCCTACTGATAAATGTCCTGGTATGCCCTATGGCCAGTCCACCCCTGGGCCTGACCACAGAAACCACTCAGGAACAGACCAGCATGAGGAAGCTCTGGGCAATTAATAAAGAGTATCCTTCTTTCTAATGTCTGGACAGTCAATTTAATAGAAAATAGCCAAAGTCTGTGGTTTCCTTAATGTTTGCTTTTCTTTTTTATTTAGTTTTTTTCCAGCCTCAGGCTGAAAAATTGGTACATGAAGTAAACAGACAAGCAGACTGCAGGGTTCTTCTGTACACACTTCATATAGCTGCTCAGACAATGTGATGCAGGCACTGGAAATGATTCATGCCATGGCTCTGCCCTTAGTAGAATGTGGCAATAAAAAAGCACTATCTGACAAATTCTGATACTTATATAGTCCTATCCAAAAAATCATGTTTGATGATAGTGCTCTCTTAAGAGGATGAATGGAATCAATGACCCTGGCTAATTTCATTAAGTGTAAGGTAAACTCGGTTCATTTATCAAATAAACTATAGCTTGCACGCTAAAGATGTAATGAACGTCATAGTTCATAGCATCTGACACTGCTTAATTAATGGGTGCATTTATAGAACCTAGGCCCCTGTAATTGATTTATATGCATGATTTGCACATACAGCTGTTAGTTCCTGTAGGAAAGTCATAACTCAAATGTTCGCATATTTTTAAGATGTGGAGGAGAGTGAAAAAACAACAAACCTGACAAACCCCTGAACAAATTGGTAATAGGAGTTAATAACTCATTAAAGCTACAAGATGCTTTTGCTACATACTTTATAAGCGTACATGTATAGCTGGAAACTTCAAAAAAATAATGATCGGACAAAGTTGTTTATAGGAAAGTGCTGTGACATTAATGAATGATGTAAAGCAAGCCAAAATATACAGGTAGATTGAAAACCTAATAGCTCAAATAAATTGGAAAGTGCCTACTGATGACTTGAGCAGGCTGGAAGTCTCCTGGGGAAAATGCAATGAAAAGACTAAAATATAAATATTTAAAATGGATCATATAGAATGTAAGAATTAGAGATAATGGCAATCGGTTTTAAACACTGGATAAATTATTGTAATATATATTGTTTCAATTTTACAATTAGATTAAAATATTTGCATATGGGCTGGGCCACACTTGTTTAGTTTCCTCCATTAAATTGCAAATAGTTTAAAGGAGAAAAACCATACTGCAGGGGAATAGTACAAGGTTTTTAATAGGGCCGAGCCATATCTTTCTCTACTACCAGCAGCGCTTCAGCACAACTGTTCAGTCATCCAATAAGCCGAAAATTTGTATAGGCAGCCATGAATTCCAGAAGATAGAGGGCCCGGGTAGGATTTAAATATCCAGGGTGTAGGTCTATTATGACCCTAAACCACTCTCCTCTTGCTTCAACAAAGAGATACTTTCTTCTCACATTTTGGAGGACATAACTAGAGATAAGCAAACTTTTTAAAAGTTCAATTTGGGTAATTTGCTGATTTTCCTCAATAAATTTGTGTTCGTCTGAATCGAACTTCAATGCACTTGCTCATAAGACAATGAAAAAATATGTTTATCTTAGTCCCCATTCCAGGGACAGGTAATGTCCTTATTCTCCAGCTGGCTGCACTGTCTATGGCAAGACAAAGGACCCACATTCTCTGCCCCATGCTGGGCTCACGACATCTGCTTCCCGCTGCAGGGAGGGGCTTTTTCTACCAGCAAGTTCTCTGATATTATCAATGGCCCCTCCATCAAGAAGGAGTGAGATGCCAGAAGCTGGATTGATACCTTCTATCCTCTGCCCCTCTGTCTGGCTTCCGTCAATAAATCCGGATGTCAAAAGCAGCAGCAGGCAGTGCAGAACAAAACAATTGGCTATGGATCGAAGGTAGGAAGTTGGGGAAACAATAAAATACCTTTTTCCTTTTGGGTTTTTTTACATTCAACCTTTTGTGAACTGGTAAGGGGTGCTTGTGACACCTTTACCATTTCATAGGGCAGCAGGGGCTGGTGAGTCACCTGCCAGTAAATGGGTGACTTGCCATAACCCTTCGCCCCATTACCTGCATATCCAAAGCATAGGGGGTGCAGAAAGGCCCACAGCTCATATGGGCTATGCAGGCTAGTAGCCTTCAGGGCCCTGGTTTACCATCTCCCATAGCTGGTGCCCAGGCTGGTTTTTCTTGTTTTTTTAAGGTTTTAACCATTAAAATGAAATAAAAAAAGGCTTGGGGGCTCCCCCTCCTGTAAAGGGGGGGCTAACTCATTATTTTTTTAGTTATAAGGGTTAAGTAAAAAAAAAATCTCACACACAAAGAAAAAAGTATTTTTTTTTACCCACCCTCCACTTACCTTTGATCCATTGCTGATTGCTGTTGAGATGTCTGCTGCTGCTTTTGACAGCCAAATTGATCAGCAGAAGCCAAGCACGAGGCAGAGGCTCTGTGTCTCCTGCCCCACGGCCCAGATAGGGTTCACCTCACAGACTATGCCCACCCACTGGTTTGGTTTCTCATACTGGATTATGATACGGGAGAGTGACTGGAGTTCTGTGGAAAGTGTACAGTGAAAGTGAAATTTTCACCTGAAGTCCAAGTTCAGGGAAACACATTTCTTTATCATCCTGCAGGGTGCCCAGTTCTGCAAGGATATCACCAGTTTGAATGTTTGGTCAAACTGGGAGATATACCCTATGCAAAAGACCATACCTCAATGGCACACATTCCGGGTCCAGGGAGCCTCAGTTCTTCAAAGAAAATAAAAACTGACCTTTTTTTATTTTCATTTTATTTATAGAACTGCATGACGTATCACCATTATGAGGCCTCTAGGCTGTGCTACACCAAGTATATTTCATCCAGGTAACAAGCTAAAAGGTCGGATACATGGGTGGATCATCCATTTTTGACCCTGAGTAGAAGCTATTCTGCTTTTCTTTGCTTAGACTTGGGCATAGGTGAGTAAAATCGTAGTTAAAGAGGAGTGGTTCTTGGCTCTAGTTTGGTGCTTAACCATGCGTTTTACTTTCACCTTCTGTTTTCAGAGTTTTTCTAGGAGCATCTTGCTGGTCTGTTGCAGAGTTTGTATGGGTTTTAGTCTACGCAGCTCACTCTCATACATAAGGTTCAATGGTGCTCTGAAGCTTCTATTCTTTGTGACCAGTTTACAGCAGCTCCAGGAGTTCCTTTAGTAACAGGATTGTTAGGAACCTTCCCAGAGAAGGGACAGTGGTATAAAATTGCCAATATCACATACTTATCCTCTTGGCCACTTTGAGGGGATCATTAATTTCCTCCCTGATTTTTCAAGCATGTACAGTAACATTCCTGGAACAGTACATTGTGTCTGACATCTATCCCTCTCAGTCACTGAGTTCCCCAGAGAGACGTCAGAGCAATGCCTTGAATCTCTGATCAGACAGCTGCATCTCTCTACAGGGTCACCCTGTTTTTTCTGTACAGTGATAGGTAGAGTGCAAGATGCTTATGGCACAAGAGCTCTCTATCTGGGATACCTATACCTTCATGTCAGACTTCATCTTTATGGGCTCTACAGAAACAGACAGGGTTCTGGTTAAGATTTCATCAATGGTAAAATGGTATACCCGCTGATGCAATGTCTATTCAGTGGGTCCTAAGCCTAACACAAGAATTACAAAATAGTCTCTTTTACCTTTTTCATCTTAAGGATCCCAATCCTCATCTACAGTCACTAGGCCTGGTTCTTCTAGATTTCCAACCATTCAAGGTAGAATTTGGAAAATGCCTATGCCACATCTGGAGTTGCCTGTCCCTCCTATGTGGAAGGCAGATCTTGAAAAAAAAAGCTGCATTTGTGAACCTACCATTATTGGTGAGATTCTCTCCCACCTCTGTAGTGAAATCTTTTCATCAGAATCTGGGCTTGGTGGTTTAAGATTGGTTAGAGATAGGCCTGGATCTGATTGGCCTGTAGGCCTTATTATCCAAGAAAAACACCTCCTGGATATTGTGGAACATGGGCTTGAGTTATTCCCTTGGCATTGCTTTGGGACAGGTTTGGTGAGATGGACCTTGAACAATCAGTCTCTTTCCCCCAGCCATGCATTGAGCTGTACTATTTTATGCTAAGCTCAGATCTACATTGATTCTCTCCTAACCAAATCAGTATGGAAGTAAGTCCAATATCCTGGAGATGTCTGTTTCAAGACTCCATGCACTCTCCACACTCTCCAACATGCATCCTTATCCCTAAATATGGGAAAGGAGATTCCTTGCTAAAGGGAGAAACATGTATGGACTTGGAATGCTAAATTAATGGTACAAGAGAGGAGGAAGAAGCTACAATAATTAAAGAGGAGCATTGCAGATCTTTGAAAGGGTGCTGAGGTAACAAAATGGCTGCTGCAAGGCTTGGTAACAAAATGGCTGCTACAAGGCTGACATTTAGAAAACTGTCGCTTTAAGGTTCAAACTGTGAGAACAGTGCAGTGTCCGTTATCTGGGTGCTAGGAATGTGTTGGCCACAAGAACATGAGAACATAACAATTCTTTCCTGTGAAAACCTTGGTAGAGAACCCAAACAACTGTTTCCTGAGAAGTCCTTGGTTAGGTTGGTTCTTGGAATATTCCCTCACGTGTAATGACGTGCCATGAACCAATGTATGGCCACACCTTATACACACCCCATACACACCCCGGACATCAATATATTGACATAATTGAACCAATCATGAACTGATTGGGATAGTCTATTGCTTTTTCCCCACCTATGTCTTGATTTTGCTTTTTATGCTGTAACCCACGCTAAAATAAACAGTTCACACCGAGAATAGCTGTTATGTGTCTTTCTTGCGCTTGGTGTGGGCTCCGGAATTCCGAAGTGTGAAGGTAACTCTGGTCTACAGACAAATAAGGTAATCCCAGGTAGAGGACTCAGTGGGAGTCGCTCTTAGGTGTCTGCCAGTAATAGGGGCAGATATTTTTTCAGTGGTGGAGAATGCGGGCAAGTCTCCTTGAAGGGGGTAAGTGATTTATATGCTTAACCCCGAGGGAAGGTTAAAGGACTTGTGCCCTTGTGCCTCTCGCAGTCTTGGCGAGGTGTTGCGGGGTTCGTAGGGAATCGCCGCTTGGTTATTTGAAGCGCGCTATATAAATTGTTGATTATTTGTGTTTGGGAACAGATTTGTCTGTTAACTGTGAGTTTACCTGACCACTGAAACCTTTCTCTCTCTTTCTCTCTGAAACATAGTGTGTTAAGATTATTTGTTTGTGTGGATTGATAAGTGTGAAGGTGAGCACGCTTTAAACCACGGATATTGTCATTTGTTTATTTGTCATTTGTTAACTGATAATGGGTCAGTCTGAGTCTAAAGTGCCCCATGTGGGAGAGAATTGTATCCACTATGTAGAGAGGTTAACTGGAGGAGCATGTTACACGCTGCCTTTTGTTGATAATTTGGCGAGGGGGACTGGAAAGGTTCCCGTATTATCAAGGAGACCCAAACTGGGATAAAGATTATATAAAGAAGGGAGGTGGAAATGGGTTAAAACATGCTTCCTATTGGTTTAAAACTAGTTATAAACTAGATGTAGAGGACATCCAATTCAGGAGACAAAGAGTCCCCTGGGTTTCATGCCCTGGAACACAAACTAGGAACACATTTAAAATAAAATGTAAACAAGAGTTTAGGGCTAAAAGTAACTGCCCCTCACCTTACGTGCCACCTAAGAAAAACAGCCTCTATCCCTCCTCTACTCAGGAAGAGATAGAAGAGTCAGGAAACAAATGAGCAGCGATAGACAGAAGCTGTCTGCTGATGTTTTCTCCGCTAGATAAATAGGAACAAAGAGAAAAATGAACTAGTTAAAGATGACAGCTGGGTTTTCTATTGGGGTCCCGCTGCAAATACTAGGAGTAAAATTAGTTGGAGAAAGTTAATATAAAAGCCTAACTGCTGAAGTCAGGTCAGGATACAATGTGATAGAATCATAAGATGCTTTGTTAGGATCCACATAAGATTGGGCTAATATGAAATTATTTTAGAGACATCCCATGCTGTGTGACAGTGTATGGGTTAAATAGCACGCAGGCTGGCAAGAACGGAATGTGTGTGTGTGTGGGAAAGACAGCGATAATACGCACTAGAGAGTAGCAGATTTCAGCACAAGCAATGGAGATAAATACACCGCCCTTACTAATTTCTGACCAACTTCATGCTAAACAGGGAATCATACATATTTTCACAATGAAACTTAAAAGGTTGCATGTAGACTTAAACCAGATAAGCCCTGGAGGTGTGATTTTATTACCAGAATATTTTTTTAATAAAACAGCGACATTGAAACCATGAGATTTGTCTCAGGAACTATCCTTTTAGTGTCTGTCTGCCATCTCCTCTCACCTCATGACACGGGCTGGAATAGCAACATTGATTTAAGAAATAGTTTTTTTCAGCGTCCCAGTGGACAAGGAGACACAGCCCATCTTTGCTTTTAGGTCACATTTGCCCTAGGCTTATGTGTATTGGTAAATAGTAGTTTTTTGTGTAATGATACAATATTCCTCCTCTTAAAGTCTGGACACCCAGCCATGGTTCTGTCCTACTGCAGACAGTTTTCTCCTCTGCAGTTTTGATTGGGAGGCCACCCTGTGGGACAAGAGGAATCATTTGAATTGTCTTTTTGTAAGTGATTATAAAGTGTCTAAAGAAAAGTTGTAATGGTGTCAGAAAAAAGCTTGAATACCTGGGTTTTGTGCTTTCCCAGGGACAAAGAGAAATGAGCTATAAGAGAATAGCTGCTGTCGTGGGTCTGCCCTGCCCACTTACCAGGAAGGACATGCTAACCTTCCTTGGTATGATTGGCTGCTGCCACCAATGGATTCTAGATTGTTCATGTTATGACAGCATATGGAGAGCTGAAAATGTATGTTGATAAACCTGACACCCTAAAATGGTTAAATGAAATGTGTAATGTGCAATGTTTTGTGTATTTGAGATATGGTAAGAGCCCCAGGGTTAGGGTTTCCCGATTATGGCAAGATGTCATTTAGTTGCCAGGATTTGTAAAACCGTGTGCATGGGCCCAGTATAAGAACATGGAGGTGCCCTGTTGTTTTTTTTTCCTCAAAGGTGGTCCCTGGGCAGGTACAGGGCAATGCCTGTGTGTCTCATAGCCCTGGCCTTGTGTGTAGTGTTAGTAGGAATGGCAGAAACCTTTACTTTTTGTGACATGATACAAACTTACTTTACTACCCTCAATTTGTTTTTCCTTCTTAAGAACATACACGCAAACAGCAAACATGCAAACGCCCATGCTAACACCAGACATACCCCTCCCTGACCAGACTATGACTGACTTACAAACATATGCTAGTAAAAAGACAGGGAGGATTGAGGAAAGGCAGGAGTGCACAAATGTCCATGGATTTTTTTGTGATAAGGGAAAAACTAGGGAAACCGCGCAGCTGCTAGTGCTGCACCTTTCTTTTTTAACCCACAGAAAGCAAGAAATGAGCACCTGACATTCCAACAACCCTGTTCACACATCTGCGGATTGACTTTACTCACATGCTTAGTTTAGGGAAAAGACAGGAGTACCTTTTTGTGATAGTGGATATGTTCCCAAGGTGAGTTGAACTTTTTGAGACGACAAGGGAAGATGCCAGGACTGTGGTAAGAATTCTCACACAAGAGAATATTCCTAAATGGGGATGCCCCTTAGTGGGTAAATGGGTAAATCCAAATAGGCTGTCCCTCACTGTGAAGGTCTGTCAGGATTTAGTAGAGAACCCTTAGGATAGAGTGGAAGTTTCACATCCCTTACCACCCTCAGAGCCCTGGAATAGTTGGAAATAAAAATATAAATAAATAAATAGGACCAGAGAGGATAAATTATAAATTAAGCCACAGGAGGGAACTTATGCTAAATGTAAAAGGGTCCTTCCAGGAGTAGGATTGGTAGGAATTAGAATGACCCCCCTAAGGTCACTGGGTAGTCATCATTCAAGGTTTTAATGGGAAGACCATTCCCCACCCCCTGGGCTAGGGTGCCCCTTTATGTTAGAAAGAGGGGACCTAGACCTGATATAGGAAGAATATGTGAGGAAGCTGATTAAAACTTTGGAAAATGTTGAAAGAAATAAGGCTTGCACCTCTCTGTCTCGTATCTCTCTTTTTCTTCACAGATGTCCCTCATCCATCCATCCATCCATCCATCCATCCTTTTGAAGTAGGCCATGGTTGTGATCCAGTAGCTGAATCGCAGAAAGAAGCAAGGCTGCCACGGTGATCGCAGTGACTAGAAACAGTCCTAGTGGAGGATTGCCAGTCGTGGGTGCAGAGTGAAGAAGAGCACAGGAAAAGCATGAAGATGATGACTAATGCGGGGGATCTAGGGTCCCCGAAGATGGAAGAACAGACGAAGCCCTTGACCAGGCCTTATTTGCTGGACTCTGGGGCTGAAATGGCTAAACTTTTGACACTTGCTTTTATTCTATTTGTGATAATATATGTGCTTACTTTATGCATTTATGACCCACAGGTGTTAGGCCCCACTCAAGGTGTATGTGGGAAAAGTAAAATTAGAGAAATTAAGTAAAAGAGGGACAAGTGAAGGCGACCTCCTAAGATGCTACTTCTAAAGTTCATAGATGCCTATGCCTGAAAGTCAAGTGTTGGATCTGTAGTAAATTACACTCTGAAATATTACAGGTCATTTGATATCTAAAAAAAGATTTTGAAAAAAAAAAACGCAAAAATTTGTTATAGTGTTTGCAGACAAGTGTTGTTATGTTTTACAAAGGAGAACTGCTCAACGTGCTATGACCCAAATATCCCAGTAGGTCCAAGGTTGACATATAGTGATGTGGCACAAAGCAAAATAGGAATAGGCCGCTTAGAGCCCCTGCATGTCCAAAAGTGTCCAAACAATGAATCCAACGTTGATAGCTATGCCTTTAAATCTCATTCAGACCTTTAATTTATAAAAACCAAATGAGAAATGATTGGGTTTCAGATATAAGACCCACAACCCAGACTGCTGGTTTTAAGTTTGGGAAATCTAATAGGGAAGTAAAAATCCCATTCTTAGTTTAATATTTCTAAGCCAGCTGAGAGCAATGCCCAGTACAATGCAACTGGCTGGAATTTCATTTTGATTAATCTGTAATCTGTAATCTGCCTAACTGAATTTCTTATAATTTCTGCATTTCTTATAATGTTCTTCATGAAGGAGAATATAAAGGAAATTTAGAAATAAGAGCATAACACAAGATATGAGCTTGTGTAATAACATCTACATTTGTTGTAGGAAAGTGTGTTACCCCTGGTTCCCACTAGAGCTGAAAGGATGGTGCTATATGGCTGTCCTAATCCTAATCCCTGTAAATGGTCGTGGATCACGAGGGAAAGTGTTATTTTGAAATTAGTCAATATCAATACTAGTCAATACTTTTAATAATTCAACTTTTATATTTGCTGTTTAAAATGTTTATGTGTATGATAGGGATAAATAGGGATGGGATTCCCACCCCACATATCTGCCACTTTCAGGCCAAAGGGAGAGATCCCTGCTCAACTTTTCCCCTCACTATAGGAAATCCTTCCCCCTCAGACAATGGGACCTATTGGTTTTTTGTTCCTGTAGTGGCTGCTCAGATTGGGGAAGAAGGTTTTACTCCCGGGATATGTCCAGTTTTAGGGGTAAGCCCCGAGCCCCAACACTTCCCCCAAATGACCCCTTGGATAAGAAAATTGTCACTGCAAGAGGTCCAGGTCATGACCAACCCTTCCCCTGAGGATACTTTTGCAGGGTTTGACAGTAACACCAATTTATGGGTTAAATTGGCTCATTATACAGCACAGAGCCAGAACACTATGTTTGTGCAGCCGCCCGTCCTCACCTAGGTCCTGTACCTTTGACCTTGCCCCCGGAGGAGTAGGGGTGTTTCCTTACACATATACAGCAATAGGACCTAAGAGGGGGAGTGTGATATCTGGAAGAGAAAATATCCTATACTAACCCAGACTGTTTCCCCGGGACCTGGAATAGAAGTTTACCCCGGGAACTATACCTGTTATTCCCTGCCTAGTGGCACTGTGAATGTAAGCATTTTCAGTCCAGATTTTTGTGCCAATAATGGTAGTTCCACCATCCCTAACTTATTTTATTTGTTTAATCAGTCACATGGTGTGGGAGATGTGTTCAGGCTATGTGGAGATGGGAAAATAAAACTTCGACAATCATGGAGAGGCCAATGTACCTTGGTGAAAATTATAATGCCTTTCCTTATCACCCCCTCCAATACCGTGACAGAGCAGGTACATTTCCCCTTGCTGACCGAGGGTAGACGAAAGAGGCCTAGGGGGAAATTTCGACCCCCACGTGTACCTGGATGCCATAGGAGTCCCAAGTCCCAAGATGAGTTTAAGGCCCAGGATCCTGTTAAGACAGGATTTGAGTCTATTATTCCCCTTATCACTGCCAATAAAAATGCTGATTGGATAAACTACCTCTACTACAACCAGCAGCGTTTTGTTAATGCAACGCGAGATGGCCTTAAGGGGATGGCAGAGCAATTGAGTCCCACGTCCACCATGGTATTCCAGAATAGAATGGCCTTAGACATGCTCTTAGCAGAAAAAGGGGGTGTATGCAAATTAATAGGTGAATGTGGGATGTGATATTTATCCAGATATATACTAATATCCAGCCATATACCAAGACTAAGGCTTGCTTGAATCAGTTTGCTCAGGCTTAGAATAAAGGTGAAAGTTTCATTTTATGACACTTACATATCCATGTAATCATTTAGCAGAAACTGGACATTTCATTATTATTATTATAACCTAGCTAACGAGATGTGCCCTATCTAATGTCAGTCTGTATGCTTCAGGAGACAGCATTAAGGCTGCCTCTAATTCCTTCTCTTGTTTAGGAACTTACTGTATTGTATTGTTTATGCCTACGTGCAAAATGTCCCGTTAATAGTTGCTCCCCGAAGGGAGGGGTAAGGAGAAATTCTGTATACTGCCCTATATATTCTCAGAGGTGAACATCCCGACCCCGGGGAGATACCGAAGAGGTATTAGGCCTACACTAGAGACCCAATTGACCTGTGAGGATGGGGTCCCTGTATTCTGGTACAACACGTCAGCAAAGGTTGTAACTTATACCTTTGATCTGTGTACGTTGTTCGAGTGTAAAGGGAGTCAACAGATGCTCGAATATGGAAGCCCCAGCACAACATATTATATATGTGTAACTGATGATTATTGGGGACAGAATTTTGACTATTGGGGGGCGGTGGGCTGGAACACAAATCCTGAATTCCCTAAAGGCAATGGAGACTGGGGATGCGGGTAAATACTGGCTGGGAATCTACCCCCCAGGAGGGAGTAATAAAAAACTGTCATAAATGCTTACAGAGTTTCCTACTTAAAGACATTAAGGACAAGCCAGTTGTCCCCACACCCCTGCCTTCTGCAGAGGAAACAGAGAAAAGGATAGCTGTGGAGACTGATATTACCCCTGAAAACACTCTAGAAACAGACACAGGGTTTAATCCTTCCCGAAACATTTGGGTACAATGGGCCCACTATACAGCACGCCAACACAATAGGTCTGACTGTTATGTGTGTGCGGGAACTAGCCCACATCTTGGTACAGTCCCCTTACCTTTACCCCAGGAGGACCAGGAGTGCTTGTTGAAAATTTACAAGAATGAGTCTTTAAGCAATAATGAATGTCGAGTGTGGTCTCAGCATTTTCCCCGGCTGGATCACCCTGCCGCCGTGGGGTCGGGTATACATGCCTATAAGGGGAATTATACCTGTTATGAGAGAAAGGAGGGCACCATAAGTGTAGGTAGGATGCCCAAGGGATGGTGCTCAGGGATAGCAAGCGTGACAGAGGATAAGCTTGGCCCATATAAGGTTGCACTGGGAGATATTTGGTGGCTGTGTGGCGGTAGTGTGTTATATCCGAGACTGTAATTCAGTTGGCAAGGACAGTGCGCACCAGTAAAATTGATTATGTCTTTTGTAATTTCCCCCGCACTGCAATGGGAGCTACAGGGAACCCTGTCAGTGGAAATGAAAATGAATGCCGGTTCAGAACAGGACTGGGGAAACTGGTTTAAAGATTTCTTCTCCGGCTGGAAGGGATTTTTAACTCAGTTGGTGGTCATCATCATGCTTATCATAATCGCAGTAGTAGCTTTTAAGATTATAATGTGTGTAATCGCTATGCGTGCTAGTAAGGCTCAAAGTACTTATGCTGCTTACTTAGCCCATAACCAAGAGGAGTATGAGAAAGCGAGTCAGCGACTTAAGTAAGTCTTGACTCGAAAGAGGGGGCTGAAAGGGTGCTGAGGTAACAAAATGGCTGCTGCAAGGCTTGGTAACAAAATGGCTGCTACAAGGCTGACATTTAGAAAACTGTCGCTTTAAGGTTCAAACTGTGAGAACAGTGCAGTGTCCGTTATCTGGGTGCTAGGAATGTGTTGGCCACAAGAACATGAGAACATAACAATTCTTTCCTGTGAAAACCTTGGTAGAGAACCCAAACAACTGTTTCCTGAGAAGTCCTTGGTTAGGTTGGTTCTTGGAATATTCCCTCACGTGTAATGACGTGCCATGAACCAATGTATGGCCACACCTTATACACACCCCATACACACCCCGGACATCAATATATTGACATAATTGAACCAATCATGAACTGATTGGGATAGTCTATTGCTTTTTCCCCACCTATGTCTTGATTTTGCTTTTTATGCTGTAACCCACGCTAAAATAAACAGTTCACACCGAGAATAGCTGTTATGTGTCTTTCTTGCGCTTGGTGTGGGCTCCGGAATTCCGAAGTGTGAAGGTAACTCTGGTCTACAGACAAATAAGGTAATCCCAGGTAGAGGACTCAGTGGGAGTCGCTCTTAGGTGTCTGCCAGTAATAGGGGCAGATATTTTTTCAATCTTGGGGAGTTATTAAAAACTCCCCAAACCTGGCTTGCCCGGCCTCCCTGCCCCTCTGGTTGACTATTTTAGCAATAAAAATGTACCTCTCCGGTCACATCGCGCTCAGCAACCCTCGCTCCTTCGCCATCTTCCAGTTTCCTAACTGACACTGCACTGCCCCTTAGATCTTGCGCATGCGCTGTGTCTTTGCATAGGCTGCAATGCCATGGGGCGCAGATGTACATGAGATTTGAGTAGCAGCGCATGGGATTCGAACAGCAGCCTGCAATGGGGTGAGTATGCTGCCATTTAGGGACGGATAAGGGACGGCTAAGATGGGGAGGGGGTGGAAACGGGCCAGGAATTTTGCAAGATGTCAGTATATCGGATAATGCTGATATCCAAAAGGCAGTGTGGGAGGGGGGAGGGATTGTCTGAGAGGAACATTGAAAAAGGTCTGATGTTAATTTTTAACTAACTAAAAGGCAAATACCTTCAACATAGTTATATCATAAGCTGCCACCATTTAAACAGTTCCATTTATTAAATGTCTGTCCTGTTAGACCAGTCTTTAGTCCTGTATTTCTGAAACTGTCTAACAGGAACAACAGTTCAGTCATAAGCAGTAGGTCACAAAAGCTCAAACAATATGGTGCTATAAAAATAGTATATCCTTGACTTGCTTGCCAGTGCTTGCTATTCCAAACAGTTAAAAGAAGCAGAGTCAGCACTATTTGTCCTGAGCCTCATTAACTTGATTTTTTATGGCCGAGCAACTGCACACAAACAACAGATAAGTATACATAAAAAACACTTATTTTGGTATTTTGCAGGTAACAGTGTTTAACAGATGGTAATATTAGTAATTTGTCCACTAAAATATAGTTATCCCTGCTTATTTGACCAATAGGACACTAGATATGCAGGGGATTTCCATTTTCTCTCAGTAAGAATGTGTTCTATTTTTGTCTTTACACTATAAGCTGAGAGTTTAGGCAATAACATCGGTCAAAATCAGTCCTAATTAAAAAATAAGTCCAAAGGCAAGTTGTTCCATAAGATGTATGATATGCATTTTTTTCATTCTGGTATAGTACAAAATTACATACATTGTATAGTTACATGTGTGCTTTTCATGCGGCTGACTATAAGGAATAAGCCCAAACACCACTTTACTAAATGGACAGCTAATAAACTGATGAAATTAACTTATCAGAATAAAAAACAATACTGACTACCAGTAACGGGCTAATATGATTAACATAATATAGGTTTAAAAAAATCCTGATCAATCAGCCCCAAAAACCAAAAAATCAATGATTCATTGATGTTTTATTCTATACAAATTTAGATTAAATACAGTTAATATATGTAAAACTGGGTATTTTTGAATCAGTGATTCAAATCCCCCAATTCTTGATTACACAATTCAAATATCCAGGCTTACTTATATTAAGCAGTTCAAGTCCAGGGAACAAACTCAAATAGTTCAATGACAAGCTGAACACTGGGTAAAGAAAATTACAAATAACTTTTCCTATTTGGCAAGGATGCAGCCCCGGGCTGCATGTGGCCTGTACTGCAGTCAGATTCTGTCACTTCTGCCCATCTCATCTCTGCTTATCTCTGCCCACCTCTGCCTGCATCACCTCTGCTTATCTCACATGTTCCTGCCTTACCATTTCCCGCATGACCCTGCCTTTTTTCCCACCTCATCTCTTTACCTCCCCTTTACTCATCTCACCTCTTCTGACCACACTTCATCCCACCTTACCTCTACTCGACCTTTTACCAGTTCTACTCACTTCACCTCTTCTTGTCTCACTTCTGCTCACCTCACCTTTTCCTGCCTCACCCCTTCTCACTTCTTCCCACCTCTACTCACCTCATCTTTTTCCACCTCACCCCTGCCCACTTCTTCCCACCTCACCATACTCGTTTCTGCATATACATAAAAACATATATAAATATATGCTTTATAGAGACTGCACAAAGTTAATACAATGTTGGCATAATGATGAGAAAATGGCAGTTAACAAAGAAGAAAAAAAAAAGATTATTGAAACCCTTTGTGTGGATGTCAGCCATTTATACAATTTGCAAATGACAATATGTCAGGAATACTGTTAATCTGCACTTGAAAATCACAGGAACCTGTCAGGAAAGGATGGACACAAAGCCGCAATATTATCAGTAGTTCCTCTGTCTGGTAAGTATAGGTGTCTCAGAGAACAATGTCATTATGTACAGCTCAACAGGGGGCAAAATAAGCATTGGGTAGGGCAGGGGTCCACAACCCTCTCCTACAAGCCAGCCTTGCAGAGGTGAAGTAATTAGTGCAGCAGCAGAGCTATAGAGGAAGCTATGTGGATATCCACAAAATATGCGCTGTTGGCGTGCCTTGTTGGGAATGCTTGGGGACCACAGGCGTAGGGGATGTTATATAGTACATTTTGTAAAATGTCTCTGTTTCATTAGAAATGTCTCTACCTCAAGAGTACATAGTCTCCCAATCATGCACACAGACATGCCAGCAAGGAGAGGATGCTTCTTCCACCACCGGTTTCCATTCTGACTAGGGGGGCACCGCCTACAGCCTTTATTGCTCCAACTGAAACCTCCGGACTTCATTGGATAGCTCAACCAAGGTTCTTTGCACCAACCCGCCTTACATATCCTCTTTTTAACAAATTCTGGCTAGACTAGAGCCTTGATGTACTTTCACATGTAAAAGAAAATGTAAAAAGTAAAAAATATGTAATTTGTAATTTGGTTCCTCACTACATTCTCCCAATCAAGTCATAAATGTTTCTAATCTTCAGATGGTAAGCTCTCCTTATTTATTAAATAATCCTAACATTGAAGGACTAAGTGTGGGTGTCTGGGGTTTCTGTCCAACTTGCTCAAAGTGTCTGGAATCTGAAAGCAGTATTTTGCAGAATATTGCAATGCCTTCTGGTTTTCATCTAGTTAGTCAGGAGTTTGTCCTACAGCAAGATAACAATCCAAAACAAACTTATATATATATATATATATATATATATATATATATATATATATATAGAACCATATATGTCACAGCCATTCTAAAAGAGAGAAATGAAATTGTGAGATTCAGATTGGAATAGCCAACAAAGTCTTCCAGAATTAAATCTCTGATTTTGGATAAACTAAATTGTCGGACTCAGGTTCGAACTCCAGTGCCACAGGCTCAGGATCTGGCTCTGGTGTCACAGGCTCGGGATTCAGCTCCAGTACCACAGGCTCGGGGTCAGGCACTGCAACAGACAGGCACATGGCAGGCCCGGAATTAGAATGGCATCCAACAGTCACTGGTAAATGGCTGGCGTCCAGCAGGCACAAGAACCGACACAGTGGTTTCAGGCTCATACATGGCAGATTCAGGCCCAGACCAGGAATAATCATCTTGCAGGTCCCAAGGGGTCATATTTCAGCCACTAATCTCTCGGAAGGCCATTGCCCTGGGCAAAGTACACAGCACCCCAGGGTAACCTCTGGGCCCAACTGTAGGGAGAGAAGCCTAAGAAACTGAGGGCATCAATAGCAATGACCGACTAATGGACCAAAATGGGTTAGCTACAGGCAAAAGGATAGTAGCAGACTGACTGCACTGGAAATTCTGAAAACCAAACTGCTTGATGGGAGAGAAATCAAAAGCTATAAAAACTAAAATATTGACAGGCTTCTAATCTGGATGGGGTCCATAGCTTGCTAGCAGAACAAACCCAAGCAAAAGGTAAAGATGACTACAGAAACTACAGGTCCCAGTGTATTTTGTAAGGGGGTAGCTCCACAGAGCAGAGCTCTTCTTCACATAGACAACTTAGGCCAGAGAACAGAGCTGGACAATGAGGATACTAAACAAAAGGGGCTTTAAAGGCTTTAAAAATAACAAATAGAGAAAAATGCAAAACCTTACAATCAGGTAACAATGAGCAACAGCTAAAACAACATAATAAACCTAACAACAGAAGTACAACTGGAAAAAAATCTACAGTGGCCACAGTGGGTATTCCCATTGTGCTGGCAGGACTCAGAACCAGCAGCCTCTGGCCTGATGGAACCAGGACAGAAAAGATAAAAAAAAAACACAGAACAACAAACACACCAAACAAAATACTGCTGCACCTGACTGAGGGAGTCCAGTATTGGCTGGCATCAGTCAGGTGCTGCATAATGAGGGCACTAATGGCATGGCAGCTATGCAGGACTCGCACAGGTGGCCACTGAAACAGCAACTGTGCTTTTCCCTTGAACCGTAGAAAAACATCTATATTTACTGCCAGAGTTATGTGATAATAAAATCATTTATTTTAGCAACGTGCAACTGTTTTACTTTGGCTAAAGGGAAAGTATTCTTTCACTATTAAAATTCAAAATGTTACTATTAGGAACTCCAAGCATTATGGAGTCTACCCCTGTTCCACTCAAAACCCTATTAATATTCCAAAAACAGGTCATTGTGGCACTGGACAGCGGAGCTTGACCATACTGTTAAAGAAACTTAGAACTGGATGGCACCAACCAATTAATAATAAAATAAATGTGGTGCAGTGCTCTGGATATAGCTCAAAAGGACACTACTATTAAGCAAATGGGGATACCCAAACTCCCCAAGGAGTCAAACCCAGAGACTTATTATTGCACACACCAAAAATGTACTCCACAATGTACAGTAAACTAAAAGGACAATTTAAAATACATAAACGACATACAGTATAATAATCTGCCACAGGGGGCGCTGTTGTACCGGGCTGCCAATAGGACTAATCATAAATATGCACTAAATTAAACATATTTATAAAAAACATCAATAGTGATTCTAATTTAAAGTGCTAGGTGCCTCATAATAAAGTGCATCAATAACTAAAGAGACCTCAATATCATTCAGTGCGGAGGACCATAACAAGTGCCTCATAATAAAGTGCATCAATAACTAAAGAGACCTCAATATCATTCAGTGCGGAGGACCATAACAAGTAATATGAAGTAGAGACAAAGTCATGAAAAAAAGTGTTACTTATCTTACTGTTGTGCAAGTTGTGCATATGTCCAGGTCAGTGGATGCACACCCCCAGAGAAAGCCCATGCGTTCCGAGACAAAAAGTCAGAGTACGCAGCCACTCCGGTACTGACAGCATGCTCCCTTGCTATCCCTGCTTCATGTCTCTGCTGCCATGTGGGGAAGCAGACTCCATTATTGATAGCATGGCGCATCATGTGACTGCTCACAGATTTCTCTTGCTAATTTAAATTTAATGGGGGACAGGCAGATGAAATGGTGCTCCTAAGCTGACATAGCTGAAATCGGATGGCTGCAGGCTGCAGCGGTGGTACTGAGTCTGCATACTGGTAGGTAAGTGTTGCTTGTTTTGTTTAAGAGCCTTGACTGTCTCTTTAAAGGAAGAATGATCCTGTCTCACAAAGACAAGCTTCCCCTCTAGGGTGTCCATTTTAAAGATGTATTGTTATTTCACTAAATTAGCACAATGTTCCTCAGATGTTTGGCCATCTTCCCATTGGTTGGATTTTGGTCCTTTGTAATCTCAAATGTTGCACATTTTTGAACAACACTATGACTAAGAAACCTCTCCACTCCTCAAGTGCACTGCACCGCTTGGCTTCTTTCTATGATGTGAATGGTGCTGACTCACTGTGGGGGTGAGGGGACAGGGCCACAGTCACTGAGCCACCAATGATTAACTGTAAATACATGACAGCGTGCAGCAGTGCCCCGATTTCTTCTGAACCACTAATAAGATAAGATAATTAGTAAAACAGGTCAAGCCATTGAGCCCCCCCCCCCGCAGTGCTGCCTGAACCACGTTGCTTCATTACCAGTGCACCCCTGTATATATATATATATATATATATATATATATATATATAATCCCTGCTGCAGCCAGGTAGGCTCCATTCATGGAGTCTGCCAAGTTAGCAATGGCAGACTCCATGGTTCTCTCAGATGAGATTTAATTGAACCTTTCCCCCATGAAAAGTCATGCCAACCATATAGCTGGATTTGCAGTCTGTCACTGCATTATTTGAAAGTGATATGAATTTTTAAATATATGTGAAAAATGTTGAAATAATGCTCCATGATTGTGAAGAACGTAAAAGCAATACCAAAAGTCTTATAAAAGGATCTAGGGATGACCATAAATATCAAATCATTAGTTTTAAATCCTACGCAACTGAGTATTGCAAGGTGCCAAAAGTATCTGTTGAAAAGGCTGTTATAAAATATTGGTTATAAGTTTGAATGCCTTCCCTGGTGGCAGTTTAATAACTGCTGGTATATCCATTAAAGATCAGCTAACACCTACAGCTCACATTCCTCTAGATCGTGGCATTTTGATACCAATTCCAGATTGCCATGACTCTGCATTGGACATGGACTCTTCTCTGTATCTTCCAGCTTAAACCCCCATCTCCCTCTTTTTCCATCTCTCATATTTTCTCCTCTTTATACATTTCAAAGTTAACATGTCACTGGAAACTTGTGAAAAAGGATTTTTATAGAAATCGAATTGCATGTTTGCCATTAAAGAAACATGTAATTGTAATTGAAGCATTCACAACTTAGTTTCTGTGATGGCTTTCACAATGCTGGTCTTATTTTGTAATGCCCTTGGGTAATCCTGAGCTGTTTGCTTTCTAATTTCAGTTACAATACATCTGCTATTGTAATACCTTTTTACTTATACATAAAGTGTAACTAACTAGATGGCTGTTTTCAATGGACCATCACCATATTTCCTGCTGCGCAACGTCCACACACTGTATTAAAATCAACTGTATATATTTGCAGGCTCTTTACAATTCTGACTCTCATTAAATGTAACATTTTTTTTTCTGAAATGTAAATCGAAGCATCACAAAGGAGCTCTAAATCTTAACCTAGCTGATAAAACAACATGCAGCGACAATAAATGTATTCATTGCCTTGTAAGTTTTTTTAGGCAAGTTTATTTAAAATTGTTATGTATATATCTACAATATATATATTTTTTGTAATAAAATCAGTGTTGCTGCTTGGATACTGGTTTAATTTAAAGAATATTTTCAGCCTAAAAAAAACGCTATACTCACCATGTGAGTATAGGTCTTCAGGTCTTCACATGTTGCTTTCCATTGCAGTGAATGTAGGGGGCGTCTGAGAACCCAGGAGGACGCATGATCAGGTGCGCAGCACCGGTCGTGGATCCAGCTATCAGGTAAGATCTGCAACACTGGACTATTGCTGAAAGTAATTGCCTTTACTTTGGACCACCTTTATTCTCAACAGAAAAAAAAACCCTCCCTCTTTAGCTTCAGTAATTGGTTTTCATACAACAGCATAAATCCCAGTTAGCCATGTGTAACAATATTTTTAACAATGCATTGCTTTCACTATGCTGTTTAAAATGAAAAGTTTAGAACTCATTTTCTGTAAAAATTACATTGACTGAAAAGACCACTGTTTTCTTCTTTCTACCCATGAATTTCTAGAGTTAATGAGAAGCAACTGCCCCTCAAGTCTATAACACTGGCCATATATCCAGCACACCTGAGCACGCACCTGCTCCAGACCTTTCTTAATGGATGTCTTGCCCACAGCTAGAAACTGGGGTGGCGATATGGCTGGTGGCCCTCACTCCATTCAGGTTTCCTAAGTGGGGCAAAGGAAATCTGAATTGAACGAGCATCACTACTTGGCAGAGAGGCACAAAAACCAAGAAAGTTAATTTCATGACTTTCTTGGGTAGAAATGGAGCGGTTCGGGTTCGTACATCTCTTCTGTATATTTCATTTTTTCATTTTAATAAAAAATGATTGGAAAAGGAAAAGATAGGCTAGACTTCTATGTTTCTGCTTAAAAGGCAAAATGCTTTACAGGGTTTACAAAGTATCAGCTGATTGCCTCATACAGCCTCATGCAGCCCCCCCCCCCCCCCCCACTTTGAAACAGAAATGTCATTGCCCTTGAATGCCTTATAAGAAATACAGCTCATTCCTGTCAGGAACCCAGTTATGAACATCATATTTGGGCATGTACAAAGACAAGCTCCAGTTGGAACACAAAGATGCATATCCAGTAACTGGCACATGCGCAGAATCTCTCTGCTTTACATACATTCACAATAGGAAACAGTTGCAAGGGCGCATGTCAATGCTGTCCTATCAGCTAAACCTGCTGAACCTGCCTTCTTGTTGCTGACCTGGTTTTCCCTGAATACTCTTCATTGTGACCTTTGCTACATATTTGACTGTAAACCTCCTGTGCCTGGTGCAAATCCCCACTGCCTGACCATTCATCTAAGCACCTAAGTCTATTGACTAATGCTTACAATGCCTCTCCTGCAGGAGCCTCAAGACTTTCCAGGTACACAATCACCATTAGGGGCTTAGATTGAAACTAGACCTTCCAGGAGATTGTGGGCCTCACATATCAGCATGTTTGTCCTCAGGTCAATCCTGGGGCTCCTCCTAGTTTGTGAGAGTTGCATGGCTGCTGTGTCACCACAGAAATGAAATTTTGTCCCAAAAAGGTTTTGTATTGCCTCTTACATACAGGGTATCAGCTGTCTCAACATGAAGTCAAGCTGCAGGAGTAGCCAAGTACATAATAGGTGCTAAAATGACAATAAAAGAGTGCTGCAGAAATACCCAAAATACCTGAGCCAAGTACTTCTAAATTTACATTTTACTTAAAGGAACTTGTCAAAAACAACAAACACCATATACTCATCTATAGTCTCACACAACTGATCAGCAATCCTCCACCGGAGATCTAGACTGTACCATCCCCGCGACGGACCATGGTCCGTTGTCGCTCTGCTGCCTTCTTGTTTTTTCCTGGCATCAGTCACAATGACAGGCATCATCTGAGCCATTCATTTCAATAGGAGGAGTGGACTGAGGGCTGGCAACTTTCAAACTACTGGCAAGGGGCTATAAATGCATTTGTGGTGTCCATTGTTCTTGCCCAGACAGGGACTTTAAAGAGGACACACTTTGACCATTTTTCTTCAAGAACTATGTAACATCATGGGTCTAAGCTTCTGTTACAACTGCCTAGTAATGGACTTAAAAAAGTTTTAACCCCATATTGTTTTCTGTGCAGGACTGGGGAAGAGGGAGGAGGAGATAGACTATCCAACCATTCACCTGGATGAAGTTTAGATCAGCACTCTTTTTTATTTGTGTACATTAATAAAGGAATGAAGGAAGAATGTTGGATTATGTGGTTGAGTTCTTTTAGAGTAGTGAGTAGCATATGTATAACTCCTGCCAGCACACTCCTTTTAGATGTTTGTACAGATTCTGTGTCAATCTCAGCAGAAGGAATGAGAGGCTTGTGAGGGCTGAATATTTGCAAAAGAAGGAGATTTCCTGAAGGAAGAAACCAGAACCTTGAGGGAAGATTTGCATTTTACAAAGCAATAACCTTAAAATAACCAAAAACTTAACGCCAAGCTATCTAAGCCAAGAATAGAATGCAAACAAAAATATTATTGTTATGGAGTGACCTAGTTTTAGTCAGACCTAAGGCTTATATTCCAGATGGATGAATGGAAATCTGGACTTGTAAGGGGTTGATACAAGTGCATTCAGTGAATTGGAGCTACTCTATTTTTCATAGACAATTCCATTATTGTTTTCCCATTTACATAGTTACAAAGTGATTTAGTTAGGATGCAAGACAACTGCCCATCAAGTTCAACCAAGGAAAGAAATAAGGCCGAAGGGGACAAGAGGACTCATGGATGGTGGTGTTGGTCATGGATCCAGAAACACTTAGATAGGATCCATAGTAAATGTTTGAGGAACAACAGGCAGGTGTAGTCAAGAATAGTGGAGGTCAGCAATGAAGAACAGCAAGGCATGTTTAGTATTCAAGTCAGTTACTGGAGATCAGTGAGATGTGGCCAAGGTATGGCAGGTTCAGTAGCAGGAGTTCAACAAATATGGTTAAAGTGTATCACAACTGGACCTAGCCTCTATAAGAGTCTGCATTCCACAATTTGCATTCCACCCCTGGGGCATCCTGATTTTGCATACCCCATCTGTGTGACACCCCCCGACCAATATGCTTACCTCGTCAACGATTCCGCGACACATGCGTGGCCGGCGGCGACATCACTTTCTTCTTTGAGCATTCTTCTCGGGCAGTGCGCAGCTACGCCAGCTATAACTGAAAAGCTGGCATGGCTGTGAAAAGCCTAAAGATGCAGGGGGTGGCACGTGCCAATCATGTGTGCAGCTAGAATTCCATACAGTTTAGCAGATGCACAATAATACATTCTGCTGTCTGTGACCTCATTGGGGAAATCCTTATTGGTCACTGCAAGCAGCACATTTATTAATTTAACAGAAAATCCTGATGTGTCATTTCTATTTCCTGGGAAACCCATGACTGTTCCTGTCTGGTCACTGCAGATATGAATTGGGGCTAAGGATCCATTTACACAGTTTCCTCGTCCATGCATTTTTTAAAAGATATAACATGTATGGTTGTCACGCTCCGGGTACTACAGCAATCCACTTAGATAACTCCAGCCCTCTCAGTAAGACCTCAACCCCCAATCTCCGCAGCCAGCTTCACTTTTAGGAGCCCCCGCTTGCCGGGACGCAGAGCACGCCTGCCCGGGATCGGTTGCCCCCAGGACTTCAATGGCTCAAAGATTGGAGTCTTACTGTTCAGAGGCCTGGAGAACCCGCGGCTGGAAGTGGTGCCGAGCAGCCCAATCGCTGAGCGTATAACGGAAGTCCAACAGGCTAGGGGTCAGCAACAGAAGTTCCGAGATGGCAGCGGTACAAAAGATTGGACAAGACGTGGTCGAGGATCAAGCAGAGGTCGGCAACAGGAGATCAGATCGGGGGTAGTCAAGACGGGCAGTGGTCGGCAACAGGAGATCAGATCGGGGGTAGTCAAGACGGGCGGTGGTCGGCAACGGGAGATCAAAAATATTCTTTAGAGACAAGCTACTAAACTGGGTACAAGGCACTATCACAGGCGCTGAGCAACTGACAGGGTGAACCTTATATAGGGACAGATATGATGGGAGGTGAGTATGTGATTGGTGCAACTATAATCTACACAACCATTGGGCCAGAACCTAAAAAGGGCGTGTAGCCCAGAACCTCCCTTTTTTGGGCTCATTGGCCCATAGTCTGAACCAAGGGGCGTGCCTGTGCCCCTTGGTACAATCGCTTACTACTACAGCCTCCGGCGGACGCGCTGTGTGCAGCGCCGCCGGAGGGCATAAAGATTACGTGCTCGAGGAAGGAGAGCGGCCGTGCGCGGCGCCGCCTGAGCCGCCGCCGCTCGGCGTGGCCGCCGGGCAGGAGCTGCTGCGGCCGGGCGCCCGAGGCCAGCGCTGGAACGGGGCTCAGGTAAGCGCCGATTCCTGACACTACCCCCCCCCTTCACGAGGGGCCTCCGGACCCTTACCGGGTTTTCCTGGATTGTCATGATGA
The DNA here is from genome assembly GCA_027917425.1 of Gastrophryne carolinensis. Classification (NCBI taxonomy): domain Eukaryota; kingdom Metazoa; phylum Chordata; class Amphibia; order Anura; family Microhylidae; genus Gastrophryne; species Gastrophryne carolinensis. Next base: position 269,266,908 of record CM051239.1, on the reverse strand, counting down.
AACTTCTTTACAAGAGTACTGGCGTGCACATCCTTAGCTGCTACCCAGCACCTTTCCTCGGGACCGTAGCCAACCCAGTCCACCAAATACTGTAAAGAATTACGCACTTTACGTGAATCCAGGATCTTATTCACTTCATACTCGGGCTCATTATCAACAAGAATTGGCGAGGGACCAGCAAGAGGAGTATTTTTCGCCGGTTTTAACAATGAAACATGAAAAGAATTAGGTATTTTCATAGTCGGCGGGAGTTGAATTTTAAAAGACACATTATTCAATTTCTTGATAATCGGGAAAGGGCCAATGAATTTCGGACCCAATTTACTAGAGGGTTGACGGAGCGCAATATTTTTAGTGGAGACCCAAACTAGATCGCCTACTTGAAGAGTAGGTTCCCGTGATCTACGACGATCAGCAAATTTCTTATATCTTAAACTAGTGGTTTTAAGGATTTCCTGAACATGTGTCCAGGTATTCTTCCGTTCTTGAAGCCACTCCTCCAACGCCGGCAAGTTGGAGGGTGACCCCGAAAGGGAAGAAGCTCTAGGATTTTTCCCTAAGTTACAATAAAAAGGCGATATCTTGGTACTCTCACTAGGCGCATTATTATAAGCAAATTCGGCGAAATCAATAAATTCTGCCCATTGTTCTTGGGCATCAGAGACATAACACCTTAAGTACTGTTCCAGAGTTTGATTAGTTCTTTCCGTCTGCCCATTGGACTGGGGATGGTAGGCAGACAAAAGAGAGATCTGTATACCCAGCCGCAAACAGAAATGTTTCCAAAAACGGGAAGTAAATTGGACGCCCCGATCAGAGACTATATTGGACGGAATACCATGAATACGAAAAATGTGTGAAGTAAATAGTCGAGAAAGCTCTGGTGCCGAAGGAAGCTTAGCCAAAGGAATGAAGTGTGCCATTTTACTGAAACGATCTACGACCACCCAAATAACAGTATTCCCGAGTGATAAAGGCAAATCTACAATAAAATCCATAGAAATATGAGTCCAAGGTTCAGCAGGAATTTCAAGAGGAACCAAACCGCCACTGGGAGCCTTATGAACCCCCTTACTTCGAGCGCAAACAGCACAAGCATCGATAAAGGCAGTAATATCGCGTCTCATGGTTGGCCACCATACATGGCGACGGGCAAGCATAAGGGTTTTTCGGTTACCCACATGGCCAGCAGTTTTAGCATCGTGAAACTCGCGAATTACATCTGAACGCAAATGTGGCAGTACAAACTGGCATCCCAAGGGAATATCACTAGGAGACTGGTCTTGAAACGGCGCCAAGGTGTTAGAGAGATCAGGAAGTAATGCCCCGACCACACAACCCATAGGTAGAATCGGGTCACCAGTATCACCCCGATCCTTACATTCACCGAACATGCGAGATAGAGCATCCGCTTTAGTATTTTTTACACCTGGCTTGAACGTAATAATAAAATTAAAACGCGAGAAGAATAATGCCCAACGTGCTTGACGAGAGTTCAATCTCTTGGCAGACCCAATGTATTCAAGATTTTTGTGATCGGTATACACGGTTATAGGATGTAAAGAACCCTCCAGCCAGTGTCGCCATTCATCAAAAGCCAGTTTAATAGCTAATAGTTCCCTATTACCAACATCATAATTTTGCTCCGCGGTACTGAATTTACGTGAAAAATAAGCACATGAATGTAGACGCTCAGGGTGACCGGAATACTGCGACAAAACTGCACCCACTCCCAGCTCTGAAGCGTCTACTTCAACAATGAAGGCCTTACGAATATCTGGGTGAATTAACACTGGTGCCGAAGTGAAGGCCCGCTTCAAGGTCAGGAAGGCCTCACAGACAGAGGGAGACCAGTTAGCCGTAAAGGCCCCCTTGCGGGTAAGATTGGTAAGAGGTGCAACAACATGAGAGAAGCCTTTGATGAACCGCCGATAAAAATTGGCAAAACCTAGAAAACGCTGCAATTCTTTTAAGGTCTTGGGTTGAACCCAATCCTGAACCGCCGAAACTTTCCCCGCGTCCATCTCTAAACCCTGGTTGGTAATAATATACCCTAAGAAAGGAACTGTGGTGACTTCAAACACGCATTTAGAAAGTTTAGCAAATAAGTTGTTCTCTCTTAATTTTTGTAGTACCAACTTAACATGACGTCTGTGCTCCAACAAGGAATTAGAAAAAATGAGAATATCGTCTAAGTATATGACCACAAATCTACCGAGATACTCTCTGAAAATATCGTTAACAAAATCTTGAAAAACGGCTGGCGCGTTACAAAGACCAAAAGGCATGACCAGGTACTCGTAATGGCCGTCTTTCACATTAAATGCGGTTTTCCACTCATCCCCCTGTCGGATGCGAATAAGATTGTAAGCCCCTCTTAAATCCAACTTGGAAAAAATTTGGGACCCAGTGACTTGATTGAACAGATCCCCAATCAAGGGCAAGGGGTATCGGTTCTTTACAGTGATTTTATTCAAGGCTCGATAATCTATGCATGGTCTCAGGCCGCCATCTTTTTTCTCTACAAAAAAGAATCCAGCCCCGGCAGGCGAGGTAGAGGGGCGAATAAATCCCTTCCTTAAATTTTCGGTGATGTACTCCCTCATTGCTTGCTCTTCAGGCAGGGTAAGATTATAAATTTTTCCCCTCGGGGGAATCGTGCCAGGCAGCAAGTCAATAGGGCAGTCATAAGACCGATGTGGAGGAAGGGTATCCGCAGAACGTTCAGAGAAGACATCAACCCAGTCTGCGTATGGTTGAGGTAATCCCTGAGGTAAAACTTGCATACTTCTAAGGCCTGTAGTAAAGCAGTGACTTTTACAATGGTCACTCCACTTGATCAATTCTCCAACCCGCCAATCTAACACCGGGTTGTGGAGTTGTAACCAGGGGTATCCCAAAACCACCGGAGTCTCTGGACAGTCGAAGATGAAAAATTCTAAGAACTCAGAGTGGGAAGAGCCAACAATTAACCGAAGAGGTGGGGTCTTGGTGTTTATAGGTCCCCCCTGGATGGCCTTCCCATTGATGGCCAAAACTTGTAGGGATCTTTCAAGAGGAACTAACGGAATACCTAAAAGTGAGATCATGCTCCTATCCAGAAAGTTTCCCGCCGCACCGCTGTCGATAAAGGCGGAAACTGTTTGCTTGGAAGAACCCCAAGACAGGTCAATGGGTACTAACATTTTATTTTGGCAAGAGTTGCAAACTGACTCACCCAGATCAGTACTCTCTACCTGGTCTGGGTGCGGAAGTTTTCCGCCGGTCTCCCCTTGTTGGGACAGGACCCTGCGAAATGTCCCGAGTTCCCACAATATAGGCATAACCCATTGGACCACCTACGCTGCTTTTCCTCTTGGGATAACCGGGTTCTCCCTAATTGCATGGGTTCTTCCTGGGAAGGAGATGAGGTATTTTCCCCACGGGTAGCCGGGGAACTAAGACTCTGGGAGGACCTGAAGGACGTGGGAGCCCTGGCTCTCTCCCTAGCCCTCTCTCTAAGACGCCTGTCTATTTTAATGGAGACCTGCATTAATTGGTCTAGGTCTGCGGGTGGAGGAAAATTTACCAAAGCATCCTTGATGCTTTCCGACAGCCCCACCCTGAACTGACTACACAAAGCGGGATCATTCCACCTCGATTCGATGGCCCAGCGGCGGAATTCAGCACTATAATCTTCAGCCGAATTCCGTCCTTGTCTTAAGGCCCGAAGCCTATTTTCTGCCGTAGATTGTTGATCAGGGTCAGCATATAAGACGCCCATAGCATTAAAGAATGCTGTAACGGATTGTAGGGCAGAATTATGAGATGGTAAACTAAAGGCCCAGGACTGCGGGTCTCCTTGAAGCAAAGAAATGACTAGGCCTACTCGTTGGGACTCAGTGCCTGAGGAGATGGGCCTCAGCTTGAAATACAGTTCGCAGGCATTCTTAAAATTGGAGAATTTAGCTCGTTCTCCAAAAAACTTTTCAGGCAGTGGAATCTTTGGTTCTGAGATATGAGGTGGTACAGAGGATGCCGGTAACTGACGAGATTCCTGAGTGGCCACTCTTTGAGCGAGCTGGTTTATCGCCGTAGCCATAGCTTGTACCTGCTGTACCAGGTCATCCATCTTGGGCCTGTGATAATGTCACGCTCCGGGTACTACAGCAATCCACTTAGATAACTCCAGCCCTCTCAGTAAGACCTCAACCCCCAATCTCCGCAGCCAGCTTCACCTTTAGGAGCCCCCGCTTGCCGGGACGCAGAGCACGCCTGCCCGGGATCGGTTGCCCCCAGGACTTCAATGGCTCAAAGATTGGAGTCTTACTGTTCAGAGGCCTGGAGAACCCGCGGCTGGAAGTGGTGCCGAGCAGCCCAATTGCTGAGCGTATAACGGAAGTCCAACAGGCTAGGGGTCAGCAACAGAAGTTCCGAGATGGCAGCGGTACAAAGGATTGGACAAGACGTGGTCGAGGATCAAGCAGAGGTCGGCAACAGGAGATCAGATCGGGGGTAGTCAAGACGGGCGGTGGTCGGCAACAGGAGATCAGATCGGGGGTAGTCAAGACGGGCGGTGGTCGGCAACGGGAGATCAAAAATATTCTTTAGAGACAAGCTACTAAACTGGGTACAAGGCACTATCACAGGCGCTGAGAAACTGACAGGGTGAACCTTATATAGGGATAGATATGATGGGAGGTGAGTATGTGATTGGTGCAACTATAATCTACACAACCATTGGGCCAGAACCTAAAAAGGGCGTGTAGCCCAGAACCTCCCTTTTTTGGCCTCATTGGCCCATAGTCTGAACCAAGGGGCGTGCCTGTGCCCCTTGGTACAATCGCTTACTACTACATGCCGGAGGGCATAAAGATTATGTGCTCGCGCATGCACACGCGAGACAGTAACGCGGGCGCGAGCACGAGGAGCACGAGGAGCGCGTGGCCGTCGGGCAGGAGCTGCTGCGGCCGGGCGCCCGAGGCCAGCGCTGGAACGGGGCTCAGGTAAGCGCCGATTCCTGACAATGGTTATATGAAAAAAAAAATCTAAACAAAGATTGTTTGTACAAGCGCACTGCAATCAGAAGGACATCAAAATTAATACACTATAACACATTAGTAATGCATTGTTGCACACTTCCTTGACCTGACATTACAATATACAGTATAGTGCCTTTGAATACCCATACATACAAAGTTAACTGTGAATATCTTAGCACATTTAATTACTCCTTGAACTTCACTCTCCTTCCTTAGAGGTAATTAGTTGCCCACTTTAAAATGTTTACAGTAACCTTATAGCAATAATAGTAAATTAAGAAACAAAACACATCACACTGATAGTACTCTGAGTTAATAACACCAAGAGTGTTACTATCAACTGCTGTGTGTTTTTTAGTAACAGAGCTAAATTTCTTATTGAACTCAATTTATTTCCTAGATTTTTGAAATATTATTCAGAACAACAATTGGCGAATATCACTTTAGTAATATTTCAGCTAGCAGAAGTATAGGTTTAGTTCTTCCAGCTCACACCATTCATTATACTAGTGATTAAATATGCCTCTTTTCTGTGCACTCTGGCCACCACCCTTTGGTGTGGAATCAGGGAAAGACCTGGGCTGGGTGCCTGGGCAAGTAGATGTAACTCTGTTCATTAAGGAACACTGATGGAAGACAGAGCTTGGCAAGTGCCAATATGCTGGAGAACCCCAGAGAAGATTTATAGCAGTATGGATGATGAAGACTTCAGGATTAGGCCAGAAGATTTCACTGATTGATGAAGGAAAAACAATACATTCAAAGTGTTGGGGAAATAAATGTTTAATTTCACTTTGGGCAGGTAGGTTCAATTACCCACACTGACTCCTGTGGATGCCCTTTGTTGTGGGGAACTCCTGGCAAAGCACTGTAACAATGCATGATCGGCCTTCTGACTGTCACAACTTTTGAGCAATGGGAATACTAGGCTGATAGTCCTGATAGTCCTGAGAGGAGGGACACCACGCAGATGTTTGAACCTTTTTTTAAACTTACTTTTCTGACATAAATCCATAATATTTCAGATTCAATGCCATACTGAAGTTTTTGTTTAAAATGTAACTTTACCTAAATCGAAGCCACAACTCCAAAAGCAAAACTGTCGAAGATGTCAGTGACATGTCGTGGATGTTAAAGACCTAAAAGTTTCACTATAAAGACAACTAGTAGTACTGTGCTTTTACAAGCCTAAGGGTAATTGCGTAGTCACGCACAACATCTTGTTGCAACCAGTTTGTGGTATATTGCTTGCTGGAGTCCAATTTAATTTTTAAGGAACTTTGTGCACTAGTTTTAACTGTTAAAGAGCCATCATAAAGAATGGCACATTCTACTTTACTTACCTATCTTTAGTGTTTCTTGGTAAATGTACTTTTTATTTACCTGCCTCTAGTGTTTCCTGGTAACTAACTAAAATTTGCACTTTTCTTTTTATTTCCATGTTTCTTTAACAAGTGTTATCAGATTAAGGGCCTTATTTATCAAGGGCTAGCGCCAGGTAGTGTCTGACTAGCGCCAGGTAGCGGCAGCTATCGGCGGCTACCGACTCCAAAACGCCAGGCGGCGGACACAATCACGCATTTATCACGCTAAATGAGGCTAGCGCCGGCGAGAGCGTTAGCTAGCGCGGGATTCATCATGTAGCCGACTGCAACGAACAGTGGTGCTACTAATCCCATCACAGCGCCAGGTATGACCTGTCGCTCCCTGGCGCTCTCCAATGCATTTCAATGGAGCAATCTTTAAATATTCATAATTAATTGATTTTAAGCTTTTTTTTTTTTTTAACTGTCAAAAATTTTGTGACCACTATGGCAATGTTAGATTTTTTTTTTAAGGTTAAAAAAAAAAAAAAAAAATTTGTGCAGAATTGATATTACAGACCTGATATTAATGTATTTATATTACAAAATGTTTAGAAAAACTTGTTTAATTTTTTAATCAAAAAATATGGTTGTTTGGGGGTTAAAAACTACTTTTAAGCCATCGCCGCCAGCGCTCTGGGGTTTAAACATGCATTTTACAGCGCGAGAATTTTTTGAGCGTGATTTGTTAATGAATATGCTGGGAGCCGTTCGCTCTGGCCATTCGCTGTCAGGCGCACCCATACAGCGCGGAACCTGTAAAACAGCGACTCCTAACCCCGTATTCAACATTACCGCACACCGACTGAGTCGCTGTCAACAAGCGAACAACGGCCAAGCACAGCGAATACTAGCGGGCGCTGTGAAAATCACGCTACTGGCGCTCATCTGTCGCTACCTGGCGCTATTAATGAATCGGCCTCTAAGTTGGAAGGACATAAATATTAACCTATGCGACATTACTTAGATATCAGCAGACAGGCTCTGTTTCAGTTAAAAGTGACATTAAGGATGTATTTATGTATCTCAAGAGATTCTCCAGCCACTTGGAAAATATGTCCATCTCACTACTGGATTTAAAGTAGATCAACAGTCTAAACTTTTTGTCCACTGCCTGAAGATTTAAAGGGGACATCCTGATGTGAGTTGCTCTGCAGTATATACATGCCAAGATCAGGCAATGCGCTCAGCATTCTTCCTGGTTACTGTAGCGGTTCCATGTGGCATAAGCCACTGCTGGGCCAGTAGAAAATTTAGAACAGAGAGGGCACTACTCTGCATCACCTTTTGCTTTTCCCACACAAAATTGCCACAGGAACCCAAAGAAAAGTGAATGCATCACCCAATCTAGCTTTATTTGCAGTAGCACATCGCAGGGCATACTAAACCAGGATGCCCCTTTTGGAACATTAGGCAATGGACCAGACATGTAGTTAAACTTTTCGCTCACATTAAATAGCCGCAGTGTCCAACAGGATTTTCAATGTTAATGTCCGATCAGGTGCGAGACATAAATGAATTTCTAGAAGTGGAGATTTTAGTGTGGTCAGGAAGAACCCCGCTCTCACAGGGTTTCCTTTAATTCACCTAGCAGACTTCTCACAATTTTTTTTCTTTATGGTATTTCATTTCTGGTCTTTATTCTGTTTCGGTATTCTGTTATGATTATGGGGTTATTGTAGGTATGAACTCATGAATCCACATTTTAGAATCTATTGCATTTTCTTTTCTTTCTTGCTTTTCATTGACTTACATTTTCGTTACTTTTCACTAAACAAATTTGGGATTTTTTGAAAGAGCATTTTCAGCCTAAGATAAAAAAACAATACAGTATACTCACCATGTGCCCCACACAGACTGTCAGCCATAGTCTGGAGCTGCAGATCTTACCTAATAGCTGGATCCCCGGCCCGCACTGCACACCCAATCTCCCTTTCCTTCGCAGCGACACCCCCGGCCTCATTGACTGCAATGGAACAGGGTGTGTAAATACCTTGCACGCCCCTTTCCATTGCAGTGGAAAGGGGCGTGGCTCACAGTGATGAGGCCTTTCCATTGCAGTGGAGGACGAAGGAAGAGACGTGCTATTGGACACATTGGACTGTCACAACTTCTGAGCAATGGGAATACCAGGCTGATAGTCCTGAAAGGAGGGACATCACACAGTTGTTTCTGCATAATTGTTCTTTTTTCATCAAATGCAGAGCAGGCAAAATGTCACTAATAATTTGCCCAAATCATGTTCAAGTAAAAAACAAAGGAATCAACAAAATTTTGTTTAGAATGTAACTTTACCTAAGTGGAAGCCGCAACTCCAAAAGCAAAACTATCGAAGATGTCAGTGTCATGTTTTGGTGACAATTAGGGATGAGCGAACCGGTTCGGACGAACCGGAATTCGCCCCGAATTTCACGGAAAATTCGATTCGGCACGAACCCGAATTTTTTTGGGTTCATGACGATCGAATTTTCCCTGAAATAAAAAAAAAAAAATGCTTGCATGGTGGGAGCGGGCAGGCCGGCTACGCTGTCAGCTGTCGCTGTCAGTGAATTAAAAATTTAATTCATGAGAAAAAAAGCCTGAGAATGTCACTGTTAGTGAATCACCTGATAGGAAAACAATGAAAGTCAATGGTCTTTTTATTCCTGAAAAAAGTATTGAACTTTTTTCCTCTTTTTACCTGTAGTGCTATTGACTTTTATTGTCTTCCTATCTGGTGATTCACTAACAGTGAAACTCTCAGGCTTTTTTCTATGACTGTCAGCCATAGTCCGGAGCTGCAGATCTTACCTAATAGCTGGATCCCCGGCCCGCACTGCACACCCAATCTCCTTTTCTTTTCTATCTTCGCAGCGGAGACACCCCTGGCCTCATTGACTGCAATGGAACAGGGTTTGTGAATACCTTGCACGCCCCTTTCCATTGCAGTGGAAAAGGGCATGGCTCACAGTGATGAGGCCGCTTTGAAGGACTCAGGAAGATACACGCAATTGGATGTGCAGTGCTGGCCGTGGATACAGCTATCAGTTGAGATCTGCAGCTATGGAATATCGCTGACGTTCTGCGAGGGATACATGGTGTATGAGTATAGTGTTTTTTTTATTTTAGGTTTTAATTGCAGCCTATTTATTATACAAAATATTGAATAACCAAGTGTAGCAAGCATTCGTTTCCACAAAAAATCTACCCTTTCAGCTCAGGATGGAAATCAATATCCCATTACTAAGCCTAAAGCATAAAAATGATGCAGTGAACCACTGTTTGCTTTCTCACAACAGATGCAAAGCCAATTCACAAATTACGATTTCTATGGATTTGGTGGGATGCTCCAGCTTTTAATACACTTATTAGATCTGGTTTAGCTCGTGTAAGACTAGAGATTGATGGCAGACATTGATTTGAGAAATTGTTTCAATTAAAATATTACAATAGTAATAATTTTTAAAGATGTTCTTGAAGAGCTGCAGTAAAGGTCAATATGTATCTTATTCCGTATTTCCTCATTCTCACCTAGCCACATGAAATAATGGCAATCTGAGATCCATCATGAAAGAAGTGTGACTTGGAGAGCTAAATTACATCTTTCTGGCATCATTCCAGCACACTTTAAATGAGGTAATTGTCCTTGACTATAAGATTAGCATTTTCAAGTCTTAATTGCTATCATTATATTTTTTTTTCTTTCCAAAGATCATTTTGTAATGCTATTAATTTATCTGAATTCAACATTTTGTTTTTTTGCGTGAAATTTTCATTTGAACAATGCATATTTAAAAGCTGGAATGCTGTACAGATACTAGCAAAAGACGGAACTGTTTCAGATATGGACATTGTATATAACCCTGCTTAACCCCGCTGTTGGGGCCCCATTTAACAGTGTAATATTTTCCAGTTCCTTGGTCTATCATTTGTTTTATTATTTCCTCATCTTTCATCCTATCTAGAGACCTTTTAAGGACAGCTTTTGCTATACCTTGACCTAAAACCAGTAAATTTAATTTAAAATTTAGGGGGTTATTTAAGAATCACATCATACCAAGAATAGCATGTCGGTTTGCATCATAAGTACATACATATACACACACTGCAGCCTTGAGAAAGGAACCAGTGGTTCCGAAACGTGGGCTCTATTTCTTTGCGATCACGCTCTCCAAATATTCTGGTAATACTATTTTACTGATATGACGGACGTCATGATTAGCTCTATCTGTGTGTGTATATGTATGTACTTATGATGCAAACCGACATGCAAACCGACATGCTATTCTTGGTATGATGTGATGCTCTTACATTTCTAACCTGACCAGGAATAGATTATAATTGGATATAATGTATACTCTACTGTTCCACTCTTCAGGACCTGTATACAGACCCCTCAATAGACTCTACATAGGTAATATTTTACCCTACCATAGCCATTAATTGACCTGTATAAGTTTATATAGTATCACGTATTTCTCTTTATCTTGAGGTGGTCCACGATCCTGGAGACTGTTTATATTTCCACATACCAAAGTACCTGTATTGTATCCTTTTTGTATTGCTTGGAATATATACATTGTCCTGATTTGTCATATATTATCTATATAAATACTTTTTTATCTGCAAGAAACTCATGAGTATGGTGTGCATATATCCGCCGTTTCTAGATAAGATTGTCTAGTGTTTTGATAAATAAGGTGTGCAGCGCCAAGTGCAAGACGCACTGAGCTGGCGTTACCTCTCACTCGCTGCAGCGCTATACTGTTAGAGCGTCCAATACACATCACATTCATCAATGCCGGCCAGGTTACTACAGCGAACGAGATGCTAGGTTACAGCGCCCGATTCCCCCTTACAGTGTCTACTAGAGGTCGCTCTAAGCTTAGAAATAATGTTATATACATTTATTTGTTTAGAACTTGCATTGGTGACTAGTCAATAATGTAAAAGCAGGGCAGATGCAACCAAATATCATTTTATTATTTTCTTGTAAAAAATCTTTTTTCACAGCTTAATCTTCTTATCAATGTGTACTTAGGAGCGCAACAACCATAACGCTGCCTAGACGCACTGTAAAGTTTTTCCCCTTTGTTCCTGTAACTGCAATGAAGAAACGCTGACCAGCTCCTACTGAATACAACGCTAATCTAAATAAATAGCACTCAGCACCTAAAGGTTGGCGTCACAGAGTGGTGCAGAGGTGAAACTGAAAGAGTTTAACCATTTCCAAAGGCAATCTAGCTAACAGATATCCTTTATTAAATATGTTCATTTGGACGGGCGACACAGAGGTCTTTGTGATGGGTGGATACAGTGGTCCAGTAGGGAAGATTAGAGCCCTGTCAGTGGGGTAGGCCCTGATATTGTTAGGAACTTTAATAATAGATAGGGGTTAAATGTGGGACTTAGGTGCCATTGCCTCATAAATCCACATGATGGAAGAGTTGCCTAAGGAATATACGTAGATAATATTAATTAGTCTAGCGTACCCCTGAAAGTAAATAGAGACTTAGCCAGGTTGCATTGGCAACATTACCTACCCTGCCATTGGTTGAGCCTAGCGACATAGTTGGTTAAGGCAACATTTCAGAGGCTATGTAAGGGAGGACCCAATCCATCTAGAGGGTTCTTAGTACTTCTAGTTCTAGCTCTAGTTCCAAGCTCAAGAGGGGAATCGTTAATGTAGTGGAGGAGCCGAGTAACAGTGAGGGAAGGAGCCTGCGAAAGTACTTGGAAGCTGTAAAGACTGTTTGCTGTAATTGCCAAGGAACATTGCCTCAATGGAATTATGCTGTTGAGATGGATGGAAGTCCTCAAATAAAGACCCCGTGGTTTGCATCAAGGAGTGTCATGATTGGAGACCAGCGACGGCTGAATCAGTAATTGTACCTCCACCCCACACATGCCACACCAACCTGAGTCACCCTAGGTCCAAGAACCCCCCTCGCTCCTCAAAGTGTGTGCCATTGGCCAGGCACACACCCACTACATCTTTAAAGTGGAAGTCCACTCATACCTGTAGATTAATCCCCCCTCCGGCCTCCCCTGGCACTGAGGCAAGAAAATGACCTCATTTGTGGTCCATTGCCGTTCTCCTGGTGCTCTGGGCCCTGGACACAGCCATCTTAGGAGAAAGCGCAAAGCATGCATATGGAGTTGGGGGGTGCTTCTTTGTGTCTTTCTGTGTGGAGGTTGCACAGACCTGGTAGATCAGTGCTGGACCTCGGGTGAGATAAGGGTTTCGTTTTTGCAAATCGCCCCCCCCCCCCCACTTTAAGAGTTGTTATTCAAAGTGTATTCTTTATATCCAGCAAAGCAGTTTTTATGCATAAAATGTTTCTGAACTTTTTGAACAATAGTTAAATAAAACTTTTTTGGCCCTCGTCAAATCACAAATATATTTACTATACTGTACATATGAGGTATAATTCTTGCGTTGGTTCCTCAAGCTACAGTGACAGAATGAGGTGACTTCTTATTATAATCAAACTAAAACATTCTTTCAAACAAATGCTGTGCATTGTAATACTCTTTTTTTGTTAACATGCTTTAAATTAGTATTTTAATTAAGCCTCATCTAATGTTTACTTTAAATTGTATAGCAATTTAATTATTAACTTAATACATTGCATTAGCCCAGAACAACTATGGTAAGTATTATTCATTATTAAATACAAGCAAATCTTCATTTTTCTTATGTGTCATTACAGCTCCTCCAGAATACCAATACCTAGGTGGAATCATAGTCTCACATGCACCTTAATTTCATAGCTTCATATATATACATCAGTGATGCCCAGATGATTAACCATTAGACATACTGTTTTCATTTTGTGGTCATCATTTTAAAGGAGTACCATAGTCAAGTGTTTTGTTTTTTCTATATACTTAACTGCTCTACGCTACCTACATTAGTCCCAGGGACATGCATCAAGGTTGTTTCAGCGCTATCATCTCCTGTAGCTGATGCAGCTCCCAGGACCGGCTGCAAGGAAAAGAAGGCAACCACAGCACCATCCTCTGCTTGATCACAATTTTGTGATATACTTCCTTTAAATGGCAAAAAAAAACTTTACTGTATGAGCCTCAAAAGGGCCTGATTCAATGTTCGCAACCACACTGAGGCCCAGAGGATTGGGGGGCCCATCATTGGTGCTCCTCCACCCTATTTATCTTATTTGGGCTCAACTGGAATCAATGACAAAAATGAAGCACCATTTGTTTCTGTGTCTTTACTTGTCTAGCTGCATCCAACTGAGTTAAAAGACGTCCTTGACAGAGCTTCATCAAATTTAATTACACCACTAATGGTAGTGACTACAAGCCCAAGTTGTAAAAACAGCAGAAGGAGGACTGGTTGTAGCAACAGGGTGGAGAAGTCTTGGACTGGTTGGAACCACTTAGACTGCAGACTCCACAGTAGACAGAAGCCAATTATGCATTCAGGCATCAGGTGGTTCATCAGACACCCCCATTCTGTGGCAAGGGCAGCCATATTCCTTTGGGCCCTTTCCTTTGTTTAATTGCCTATCTCCTTTGCTGCACCATATGTGTGGAAGATATTGACAGACATCTTCTCTTACTCCCAACCACTGTTCAGAGATGAAGAAGGTTGGGAGGATAGTCAGTGGTTGGAGGCCAGCATTGATCATCAGGAAACTGCTAGGCCTCAAAGCAATCCTCATGAGAGACAAGGAGGCACATTCAGATGGAGCTACTGGGAACCCTACAGTCACAGGATAGTTTCCTTACCACTAAACCTAGACTACCTTTTCTATTTATTTATTTTTTGGCCAGAGTACAATCATGTTCCAGCTTCATACCACCAGAGAACTACATATTCAGGTAGAGCTAAGGGAATACAGTGCCAGAGAAGTGATAGTGAAAGATAGCTAATGATGCCACCGCCCATATGTGGCAGTCGGCTCATGAACCTGCACCATCGCCATCAGGGGACAAGGGTGGCAGTGGGGACCCAGCATGGTGGGAGCATGCCACCCACCCAGCATAATGTTACCAGTCAGAGCTATGAAGCAGAACACATGAGGGGTACACTGTCTTCTAGTCAGCAACCTAACTTGCAGGAACGCACTGGCAGGGAACGTGCACCCTGAAGCAACGGCAGCAAACAGCCAGTATGAGGGGGATTGTGGGAAACATTGTTACGCCCAGTGGTGCCAGGTTTTCCAAGACTGGTCCACAAGGTTGTCAGGGATTTCTTGTAGTTTGCCACAGGACTCAGGGGCCCCTTTGTGCCATACCAAGTTCAGACACTGAGTCAATCCTGTTTGGCACAATATTTTGAGATTTTTTTTTACAGTGGATTTTTTTTTATAGTAGGATGTTTATGGTAGCTTTTTTAAAAAATTTTTTATAGTACATTTTTTTTTTTTGGCCAGAGCAAAATCAAGAAAATGCTCAGGAGTACCACCTGGTGCCTATCCTTCTCCATTGCATCAGAAAGCCAATCAGCAGTTCGGCTGACCAGGCCCTGGCGTATCTGGTGGTCAAGACCAGCCAGTTTCTATGGTACCATTTATGTGTAAATACAAATTGTGAGCTTTGATACTATTTTGACTGACTATAGAAAAAATACTGAAGAAAGGGTGTGGCCTTGAAGGTAGTAAGTAATCAAAAAGATTTTTGATTTAATCTATCTATCTATTCATTTCTCTAATTCTGCAGTGTAATATCTTCCACCTAATCTCTGCTTGGTCCAGAGCCAACCATAACATGCAGCAAACATTATCTGGTATAGCCGAATTGTTTTTTGATTGCAGATTTGGCATCTGGTACATCATTTGCACAAACAGCTATAATTAAGGAAATGTAGGAGAACGTATTTCCTGTCAGTTCATCAAGCAGATGCCATAGAGGTATGTTTATATGTTTACATGTTTTATTGTATATATATATCACAATAAATGCTTCCCTAAATCCATGTTCATTCTTCATGGAACACATAGATACCATTTAGATACCATTTAGAAGTCCATTGCCCTTGCTGTATCTTAAAGCAGACATTTCGCTCAGCCATACAATCTGTATATTTTCGCAATAATGATGTATTTTTTGTCAGCATTAAAAATATGGCACCTGACTATCTAGACTGATTCAACTGATACCAGTCTAAGGAAGGTGGACACAGTGTCATGTATTTCACCTTGATAGAGAGTTCAGCATCCACATTAAAGAAATTCTGTAGGTGGACAATGCACATAACAACATGAATGTGCCTGCTTGGGCAATCTGGACAAGCTATGTAACATGCGGAGTTGACAGTCTTGGCTGGATTCCTCAAATTATGTTCGACCAGGTTACTTTATATGGTTTTTACATGGCTGAAACTTTAGAACCAAAGGCTTAATTTCCTAATCTGTGTGTGATATTGGCTATATTACTCCATTGAGTTAACAAAATATCAGCTGTTCGTAAAAATATATCACTTAGATAAATTCAATTCTCATAAATTAAGCTATTCTTAATTCTCATAATTAAATCCAAAAATGTCACGTTTAAGGATTTTACTTCGGGTCTTTTGCCTGTACCACGGGTTTATGAATTTGTCCAATAAAGCAAATTTATTGGACACATTTTAAGTGGATCTTTTGGCTGGCAACATTTTTTTCTTTACTTTAGGGAGGGTTATATGATAACATTGAGTTTCAATCCATGTACAGTACCAGTAATATTTGGAGCACAATCACAATTTTTACAGATTTTAGATTTTACCCTGGACCTTTACATTGAATAAGATCCTATCTTGCATGTTCCCCTACCCTGTACATACAGATGCCCCACATTAAACATCATCCTACCTGTACCTAGTGCATTTTCTGAGTCTTTAAATATCCAAGATGTGGCCCATGTAGTCTCAGGCTGCCTGCAGAATAGGTAGTGCATTTGCCACTGTATTCTAGGATTGCTCTCCTTTTCCTGACCCCAGCTCTGCTCTGTCTGAGCAGAACATAGTTATAGCCGGCCCCTCCCCCCCCTGCACTTGCCCCCCCTCTACTCGCCTCAGCATGTGATGTTTCTTGAGGCAAGGTGGTGCTGGCCATATCCTGGAGACCTGAACAGAGTTGCAGCCCAGCGGGGGAAAGAATAATAAGTAAGTGACTAAAACTTTAAATGCATAAATCTTAGCTGCTGTAGAATAGTTTTTAAGGGTTTGGGCTTTTCATTAAATAATCACTGAACGTCTAGTTTCGTTATCTCTTAACTCACAGAATATTCAAAGATCTTAAAGTTCTTGTCACAATACACACAAATGTCCTCCCCCTCCCCTACAACAACTAGTCACTGCTCAGGTTATAACTGTAATCCTGATTCCCAAAAGATTTATAGTCTTCTATTATTTGCTCCCATGGAGCTTAAGCCTCCACACCTCGTGTTGACTAAATCCACACATGGCCACCACCAAAAAAGCTTAGGCATAAGTACCAAATCCTTCTTGTGGTCTTGAAAGATCATTTAACGATTGGCATTTATGCTCACTATTCTAATGCGTAGAAACGTGTGAATTTAGTCAACATGGGTATTTTTTGAATGATGTTTAACCTCCACAAATAATAGAAGACTAACTTTTTGAGAAACAGGATAAAAGTTCTAACCCGAGCAGTGACTAATTGTTGTAGTAAAATGTATCACGCTTTCAATTCTTGGTGTATCCTTACAATGCTTTACTATATTTCTGCTACTTTCCTTCCATCTTATCCCCTTGGGAAAACTGTAAATTGAGCTAAAGATCCCCAAATCTCCAATTATATGTAAATAGCTAATATATGTTAAGCAAAACTGCTTTCTTTGCTCCAATGTCTGGATTGTATCTGAGCTAGGAAAGGCATGTAATGGTGCAACTTTTATAGTCATACACACTGTGGTCAGAGACAGCTGTGGGACCACTGTGGCTTGCCATGCTCAATCAGGCTGACAGCTCTAAGGATGTGGCTGTTAGACCACTTTTTTGTGTGGTCCTGGAGGAAGTAAGGCAAATATTGGAGCCCTGCTACAGCTTTTACCCTACGCTGCAGGAAATAGAGAAGAGACAAATGGGACAGGCATCAGATAGGCTTTAATTAGCCACAACAAATATGTCCTATGGCACTTGAAGGGATCTTCTGTGAGCTGAAGTTGAGATACAACAATTCCGTGTACAGAGGCACCCATTGAAAACAATTGGAGTGCTCAGTACTGAAGTCAGGCCCATCCAAAGCATTGACTTCTCATACCGGCACTGCAGATGAGAGATGTGTGGCGTGGAAACAGGTGGCAGGTAAGTGGGGAGTCTCGTGCCTGAGGATACAACTGGTCTGTGGCCTGCCAGGGAAATTCCACAAATGTGGACTTTCCCTTTAAGATTACCTATGCCTAGAACAACTCATACTGAATTGTGTTGCTGTTCAGGTTCATATTAAAGTTACATTTGATTTGCTAATTTAATCTTGTTCAATCACAACAGAAATGTAACTTTTAAAATGTAATTGACCTATGTTTTTAATAAAAAATCTCAATATTTATTTGTGTCCAGGATATCGCAACCATCCAGCACTAGGAACCTTTGAAGAAGGAAGAAATGTTTGACGAATTAAAAAAAAAAAATATATATATATATATATATATATATATATATATATATATATATTCATTCACAACAATACTTAAAAATGTTTAAAGTTTTTAAGCAAACTGATATTTGCTACATTTCATGTATATTGGCTTTGTCACTTAGAAGAGCAGCTGGGGAGTTCTATGATAACCAATAGCGTTTCTGCTTGAATTCCTGTTAAAGTTGAATAAGAATATGTGTTAATTAGGATCAGTTTGACCAGAACAGAATATTTAAAATCATTTGACCGAACTGCTTAGAACAGAACAAAGCAATGTTCAAGCTACACTAATGCTAAACAAGAAAAAGGTGAATATCTAAATTATTTTAGATTTTTCTGGAGAGGCACTACAGTAACAAAATCCTCTGCATTATAGGGCAGTTATTATTTTTTTGGTGAGGTAGATGTTATTTTAGTGGTTTGAAAATAACTGAAACCTATGGGGAATCCAAACAAATTTGGAAATGCTCATTTTAAAATGGACTCTCAAGGCAACAAAACAAAAAAAATCGATAATCACAAAAAAAAAAAAAAATTGATAATCACAAAAGAAAAAAAATCGATAATCACAAAAAAACATCTAGCCAATCTATGCATTTTACAATACCGGACAGAAAAGATGTGATGGAAAAAAGTCAAGTATAGCTTTTTTCTTTATTCTTTTTTTGGCTGGACATGGACTTTTATGTGTTTCACATGGGCTGTTGCTATTTTATAATGTCTAAAAAAACTTCCCTATTGGGTGGAGCAAAACCCATGCAACAAAAATAAAAGACTCCAGGGTCGGCCTCTAGCCTACCCCCAGGACATTCTTTAGCGGATTACCCTTCTGTGTGAAACCCCCAGAGTGACTGGTATATTCACCTTTACTGGTGGTTCCCATGATGCTGTGTTCGCCTTCCGCTGCATCTGGCTGGCGCATCACTCACCAACTCATTTAGCCCCCTGAGAGCAGCCAATCGTCATCTGAACAGGTCCGGATGGGCATGGCCTTGGCGGTGGAAATCCCAGCAGCATTGCACGGCTGCTTAGGTGGGGGGTTGGGCTTAGACCAAGGAAAGAGTGGAGCACCCAGAAATTGGTTTCGTACATCTGCACATTACCTGTACATCTACTTAGTCACATGTGCAGGGTTTAAATAAAAATAAACTATTTTTATGTTACTTATTTTATATGTGAGCACAGCTCTGACTGCCTCTCTCAGGAAAAATTCCAAATTATTCTGATAACCCCCTTAATCCTGCAATCACATCACTTAGATAAACTACAAGAGGAAAGGCCTGGGAATGATATCCATGTGTGTCACAGGCTAATAGGGCTCTACTCTCATAGGCACAGTAAGCCAGTTAAAGGACTAGTGCAGTTTAAAAAATAAACTTAAGTTTTTTTTTTATTATTTTAACAGTGGGAAGTAGGTGAGATCATTTATATACGAGTGTAATGTTTGCCATGATAACTATGATTAAGGACTGGGCGTCCGAAATGCGTTAGTGGCTACTGTATATCCTTTTCCATACCAGGACTTTTTCTATTACTGATTTTAAGGTGAAATTTTACTATGGAGATGTTTTTAACCTATATGGATTAAAAGTGAAGTTTTACATGGAGAAGTGCGGATCATCCACACTCACCTCATAAAGGAAAGCCAGTCTTCTTATAGTGGAACATCTTTCCCCAGAATTAAGGCATGATTACGGGTTATCTTTGCCCGAAACGCGTCACCTTTTGAGAGGGGCGAGATGAGACACAGGACATGTATGTTTTTAATGGAAATATTAAATGTTAAGTTTTATGGTTTTGGTGAGCTGGACACCTGATACAGATCCACACTCACCTAAGTGCGACAGTTCAGCTACAAGTTGCACTGCATATAGCTTGCATTACTTGCAAAGCAGCAGAGATAGCAGTGGGAGAACATAGATACTTTTGTATACCACAGCATGGAGGCCAGGTCGGGCTGAGCTCATGCCCTCCCAGCAGCACAGTGAGCAGTAAGGTGTAATAAGCAAAGCAATCCCACAGCAGGGATACTGTTAATCAGCACCACGATGGGTAATGAATGGCTGGAGTGTGTAAGGCTTTGTTGCATTTCTAAGTTATGGTCATAATAACCTAGTCTTTTATATATTTTTGATGATTGGTTGGTGTCCAGTCCTTTAAGGGTAGGACAGTGCTTATGCTGTTATCCTGGGCTCTCTCTGTTTTATGCAATCAACAAACTGGATATATATCTAATAAATAATGGATTATACCTAATAAATAAGGATATCATACATTACAGGTAACTGCTAGCTCTCATAAGATCATCATTAGGAGACATCTGCTGCTCTTTCTATAAATGAGGATTACAGCCTGGGTAACACAGGCCTCTGACATTACCTGATTTTGCATTTGTTAGAATGGGTTTAAATTTCATCTGACACACTCTACACCACTAAGTGGATAAACCTGACAGAAATTAAATGTAACTTGTTACAGTCATCAGTCATTCCAATGCAGATTCAGTTTTAAAGGACATTCACATATTTCTATTTAAAACAACACATAAAAGATCCACATTGGAATGTCAATGTATTCAGGATAAAAATTGGTTCAATGGTTCAACAAAATGCTGTGTGCTACACTCATTAAACTGTTCTAGGCTTTATGAGTAAATCGCACAAAGGCACATTAAATGAGATAAAAGCTCAACAGGGTTAACACTATTGAACTGGTGAGCACAGGTGTAATAAAATATAGTGACACTAAAGAAAATAGAATATTAACATAATTGTAGATGTATTATTAGTCACAAGCAATAGCTTTTTTAACCAATCCATGTTTTATTTGGGTATATATAGTTAGACCAACATGAATTATTTTGTTTTGACTAATATAAACCCATGAACATTTTTGTGTCTGGAGGGGTGTCAGTAGCACAAGAACGCCATCTGGCTTATCCATTTACAGTACATTCTGAAAGCGTCTCCTATTTTTAATTGAATAGCTTTGTACTGTGACTTATTAGTTATTAGGTATTTCTAAAGGCTATTGGAAAGCTTCCACAATTACAGCTTAGTGGTATTCAAACAAAGATTTGAGAGGCTCTCAAAAGCTAATTGAATAACTCCCTCCATTTTGTGCTGGTAATCAATTGCATACTGGTCCTAGAGGCAACCATTTATTGGGCCCTGAATTAACTTCCTGCTTGTGGGAACCAAACAGGAAATTGGGCTAAATCCCCTAATCAAGACAACATGGCCTAATCATTCAAAGTGGACTAAAACACGTGATTTTCCCCTCCCAGATGACTTCTCAGTGGCATCCTAGTTTTCAATACCCCATTGTGTAAAACCCTCCAGTGTGTCCTATATTCACATATTGGCCTCTTGCAGCATCAGCTTGAGTGGCTGGCGATGGGTGCATTTAGGCCAGAGGACACAGAAATGCCACAAGGTGCTGAATCACTGCCCAAAGGAAAAGTTACAAGACTTTTAGTCTCTAGAGCTGAGATATGAGGGTTTTGTTCTGCTTTTAAAGTAATTGAAACAGCTATTTTTTTAGCAGCTCTATACTGTCAAATAAAAAATCTTCTCTTTCATTACTGGTGCCCCCCACATAACTCTCCCTACAACACCCAATATATTTACCTTCACCTCGAGCATGCCCTGGGAAAGGAGTCACATGACTGGAAGCGGGTGCGTTGTGGGCGTTCTGGTAGCCGGCGCAGAGAACACAACCATGGCTCACGTGACCACCCTGCAGCCAATAGTGGGACTCCTTTCCCAGTCTCGAGGTGATATGCAGGGTGAAGCCAGCATTCTGGATGCCCCCGAGCTTGTTTTTATGTGCTGTCTGCAGGAACGAAAAAAATGGGTGTTGGTCTGGTTTAATTACAGACACTCTCTGTACCTGAAGAATTAACTGTAAAGGCCCTGAGATTGCAATATGAAATTACAGTACTACAATAAAGAGGTCCCTTTCATCTTTTAGCCAGTAGATCATGTCTTCTGAATTACAAGAGTGCCAGATATATTGTGGGTTGCATGGGAGCCATTGTATTGTAAATCCATGGGAGTCATTGTATTGTATCTAGGCTCATCCCCTTAAATGATAACACAGGTATGTTACCTTAAACTATAGTGTTAAAGTGGGAGTGACTGAATAATCATTTCTAAATTCATAGAGAGAAAATGAGACATTATTCTCAAACAATACTGATGATGGGATCTATTGCAATGCTTTTTGTGGCAAATTCATTACAAAATGTAGGGTAAGTAGATTTTCCAAAACAGTCCTCAATGTTAAAATCAACATATTAGTATAATACTGATTGCATTCCTGGATTTTTACTTACTCCGTGATTAGTGTAATAAGGAGAAAACTTTTTTTAACCTCCTCCTTGTGTGTATTGTTAGTAAGAAGAAGAAGAAAACCCAGCCTCTACAAAAATTTCAAGAGGCTCTTTAAAATTCCAGAGACTCTCAAAATGATTTGGATAACTTCTCCCATACATTTCATATTTTTAGTGATCAGTAATGATGACCCAGCCCATGGAAGTTCAGGTTTGAAAAGTTTGGCCAAACTTGCCGCAAAAGGGACCTGTACTTGGGGGCCCAAAAAATGACTGTAAGGGCCAGAGGGCTGCAAATCGGAGGAAACACCAGGGTGATTGCCCTGAACAAAATGAGCTATAGAAAGTACTCAAAACAATAACAGAAAACAAAGTAAATTAAAGAAATGCATACATTTAAAAAAATATTTTTTTAACAGGTGTCAGAGACCAATTTGGAGGTAACACCAGGGTGCTTGCCCTACACAGTATGGAGTAGGAAAAGTGCTAAAAACAATAACAGAAAATGAAAAATATAGAAATACATACTAAAATAAAATAAAGATAAATTAAAAACTAATAAAATAAAATATAAATGTTTTCACATTTGTCATACTCAGAGGTCATTTGGGGGTAACACAGGAGCATTTGCCCTACAAAAAAATGGGGTATGGAAAATAATAGGAAGAATAAAATTAAGAAATACATATGTGAATACGTTTAAAATAAAATATTCCAGAGAGAGGAGCAGGAGGCGGAGGAGGTAGATGTGGCAGTGTAGGTGGAAGAGGCGGAGGAGGAGGTAGCAAACCCTAAAACCACTTACTCAGGTGCTGGCACAGCAAGTTCTGTGGGAACCATGCCTGGTTCATCTTGAGGAATGTAAGTATGTCCACGTTGGCTGTGGATAGGCGAATCCTCCTGTTGGTGATGACATCCCCTGCCTATCAGAAAACACATGCTGACACTTGCATACCGGGCAGACCAGCACCTCCAAGGCATAGAGGGCAAGCTCTGGCCATGTGTCCAATTTAGCAAACCAGTATTTGAAAAGGGAGGACCCATCTCTCCAGGAGAAGTTTAGACATCGACCATGCAAGTCAAAGTCTGCCTTCTGTTACTACAGGCCATATCCGATGGTGGTGAATATGGCGGACAATAAAATACACACACCACATACTTTATGCAGCAGCTCCAGCATCTTTGGCTAATGTACCAGGATTAATGTTCCAATCCACAAGTTGTTGAGCATCTGGGAACCCTAGATCTGCATCTAGGAACCCTAGGTCTGCATTTGGGAACCCTCGGTCTGCAGGGGCAGGTGAATGGCCCACGGTATGCCAGCTAGGAGTACCATTATAGAGCCTTAGTGACTCCATGACCTGTGGCTGGGACAGCCTTGCTGACTTTATAGGGGGTTAGGTGGAGGGCTCTGCACTTTCGGCAGAAGTGGAGTGGGTGAAAGACAATCCCATGGAACTGGTAGCACTGCTTGCCATATAATTCACAACTAGCCCCATCTCTCTGGCAGCGGTACTGGGGCCTACAAAATGATGCGGCAAACCCTGGCATCTGCTTGCCCCAAAGAAAGGTGTAGCAGGCACAGATGGCACATGTCGTCTCCCTGCAGCACCAGCTTCATCACCACCACCAGCAGCAGCAGCACCACCACGGCCACGTCCCTGTCCCTTATTTGTTGCTTCCTGCATTGTTGGACACAGTGTAATGGCAGCCTGTCCCAGGAAATACAATAAAATGGAAGAAAGATCAGATGTGTTATACAATACCCACTGACTGTAGAATGTAAACTAAATGTGGTATACAATTCTCACTAACTGTAGGATGTAGATCAAATGTTGTATACGATTTCCACTGATTGTACAGTGTAGATCCAATATGATATACAGTTCCCCCTGACTGTACAATGTAGGTCAAATGTGGTATACAATTCCCCCTGACTGTATAATGTAGATCAAATGTGGTATACAATTCCTTCTGACTGTGGAATGTAGATCAAATGTGGTTTACAATTCCCATTGACTATACAATGTAGTGCTAATGGGCATGGCTGTGATTTCTAGATGTAGAAATCAGCCACCAATCAACCAGTTTCCTGGCATTCCGGGATTGAGCCCAGACTTCCTGCTAAAGTACATGCTCTGGTTTGAGGGTCCGAGCTTGGCAAGACCCTTAGTTGAAATGAAAAATAAAAGCTATTTCTACACCATTTAAAATTATAAATGAATCCATTTAATGTCTTTAGGGGAACACATGTCCCCTCCTCCATCATTTTTGGCATCACAATGGGGGAATTCATTAAACACCTATGAGGTGTGACTTCTGGTGATTCCCCCCTAACATCACAGATTTTTTTCTATACCTGCTCAAAGGATAGGTACATTAGCAAGCCATTTTTTTTCTTTTACTTTACTAGCCACTGCAGTATACCCAGAATTACAATTACCAGTAACAAAGAAATTCTGACACCACCAAGCCAGTGGCGAGTGAAGTAAAAAAAAAAATACCGCTCAGGTGGCAACCCTAGGTGCAGTAGAGCCCCTTGCCCACTGGCATCAGATTTGTGCCTAAGCTTGGTGGGCCAGGCTAGTAGTCCTGGGGGATGGGGGCAGTTTTTTTTATTTTTAAATAGTGAAAGAAAGGGAAAACCCTCCAAAGCTTTTAGCTTGTATTCCCTCCTGAACAATTTGATGGCATTTAGCACATTTCCCAATACAAAACATTTTCTTAGGTGTCACGTATGTCATGAATATAGCTCTAAAAATACCTTAATTGACCTGCTAATCTGTCAGCTAATTATTTAAACCTGACTAACACCCATGTTAATGTACAGGGGAGCAGTGGCAATCGGGATACCCCCTCTTCTGTGCGATTACTGTACAGGGCTGACAAACACCCATTTTGTGTAAAATGGTGTTGGGCCGGTTTAGCCACAAAAAGACTGACGTTTTCCAAGATCTTCTCTGCAACTGACTTCTAGAACATGCACAAATAATATACACAACAAAAACTTAACAAAACAATGTCAGGGACTAGTGAAAAAAGGCACATTTGTCTAACCTTTTTACAAGTTCAACAAATCTGCAACTTAACATTGATGGGAAAGTTTCAGAAGGACACAAGCTCTGCCTTAACACAAAACTATAAATCCTTTTTTGACAAATGTGAAGCATAAAGAGAATGTAAGAAAATCCCTCTGCTGTGGCTTTTCAAGCTGTAGATCCTTTGCCTTAAGAGTCACGCATGAAGTGTTCGTTGCTGGGTGAGCTGAGTGTGCAAAGTTATGATTTGCTTATGGGAAGGGATCTGTTGAGTCATATAAATGCTGAGCTGTAGAACAACATAATCTTTATGTTCTGTCCAGGAATTAGTCAGGAGGGAGGCTCCTTTGTTGTGGGATGTATCAATGAGCTCAAGAATGGAGGATTACTGGGCTGCATTGTCAGCATGAATTTGTTAGATTAGAATACTTTAATATTAAAGAATCAGTCATTAAAATATGTACTAATCATCAATGAATGAATTGTTATGTGGACCAACCACAATGGGGTAGTCTTAAAGACTCCAAGTCCAGCTATTGGCTAGGTAAGTACATACTACAGAGGGCATGAAGGCAGGGTTGCACCAAGCCCCCTTGTTCCATGGACCCGGGGGCAGGTGCCTGCACTGTCTCTCTGGTATGTACACCCCTGCTACTAAGAACTGTCAGAAAACCTTCCAGGCTCAGCAAACTAGTCATTTATTGGCTGAACTTTTTTCCTTTCAACACTGAAATAATCAGTGCACAAACAATGAAAAATGGGGGTTTCTTCTGAATTGCATACTGCTTTGTCATCAGCCTACTGATGACTACCCACTAAACAGTACATGACATGATGGAAGCAATGGTATATTTTCTTTCCTCTTTCCTTTCCTGGGAGATTTTATCAGCACTTGCGCAAGATAATTGTAAAGCTCTAAGAAATCAAGAAAGTTGTTGTCAGATTTAAATGCCTGACTTGGTGACAGTTCACTGGTTCACTAAAAGTACTTAGGTCAGAAAAGATGCCTTAAAATACATAGAAATCATGTTGCTTTTAACCTCATAACAAGAATGTCTTCCTTTAATGAACATACACTTCTACCAATGCATTATTTACACTCCACAACTAGGATGCACGTTATAAGTTCGTGAACATCTATTCACAGATTATGCCTTATGATTATGTATTTACTGTCAATCAATGGGCTGGGGAAAGTACTCAAAATAACAGAAAACAAAAAAAAATAAAGAAAAAAAAATTATACGTGGATTGGAGGCTAAATTGGGGTGGGGGGGGGGGCACCTGTGTGAAATATACATAATATATACATAAGTATATACATATATACATAAATAAATAAATAAATAAATAAATACATAAGTTAATTATTACAAATAATATTTTTAAGGTTGGAGGCGGACGAGGCAGAGAAGGAAGAGGAGGTAGCAAACACTTTATGCACTCACAGCCAAGTCCCATGGGATTGAGGCCTTGATCATCTTAACAAATGTAAGCATGCCCACATTGCATGTGGAAATGGCGGATCCTCATGTTGGTGATTAAATCCCCCTGCGGTGGGTACTGAGCACCCACAGGGTGGGCCCAATGTCATGGGTGCGATTGATTGCACCCACGTTGCATTGGTCCCTCCTGCAGCCAACGAGTACATCTATAGGTAAGGTCATTTTGTTATATAGTTTAGACAAACTGTATTGTAACTATCTATTAATCCCTCCTTGTAACTTGTCCCTGTGAAACAGCTTACAGTGTATAGCTTAATCCCTCCTTGTAACTTGTCCCTGTGAAACAGCTTACATTGTATAGCTTAATCCCTCATTGTAAATTGTCCCTGTGCCCCATTTCACCGTGTATAGCTTAATCCCTCCTTGTAACTTGTCCCTGTGAAACAGTTTACAGTGTATAGCTTAATCCCTCCTTGTAACTTGTCCCTGTGAAACAGCTTACAGTGTATAGCTTAATCCCTCCATGTAATTTGTCCCTGTGAAACAGCTTACAGTGTATAGTTTAATCCCTCCTTGTAAATTGTCCCTGTGCCCCATTTCACTGTGTATAGCTTAATCCATCCTTGTAACTTGTCCATGTGAAACAGCTTACAATATATAGCTTAATCCCTCATAGTAACTTGTCCCTGTGCCCCATTTCACCGTGTATAGCTTAATCCCTCCTTCTCAAGTGTCCCTGTGCCCCATTTGACCGTGTATTGCTTAATCCCTCCTTGTAAATTGTCCCTGTGATCCATTTGACCGTGTTTAGCTTCAGCAATGTATTTAATGTCGGCCTTAGGCAAACATTTTCATGTGGACCTTAATTAGTCATTCGAATGTTAATCTTTATTTGATCCAACATAGATATACTTTTAAAAAAAACAAAACTACTTATGTACTTAGTTAGTGTTATTTGTATTGCCCAACATGTTTTTGGAGGGTGTTAGGAGTTAGTGTTTGAATATTTTTCCTTGCCTTGCTAATATATTTTTTTTTCTTTTTTCCCAGGAACCGCAAAATGGACCACTCACTGAATGTGCAACCGGACATGCGGTTCCTTAGTGTGCTTGCCGGTTTTCCAGGCTCATCCCATGACGCGTACATCTTGCGAAGATCTGGATTGTACGGTCGGTTTGAGTCTGGAGAATCCTCCGGTGGATGGCTCCTTGGTAAGTTACGTCATTCAGTTTTCAATGTATGCCTATGAATATAGTTGATGACCCATGTCTGAACCTATGGCTGTTTTTATCCTTTGATGACATGTTAAACCAGACCTTAACCATGATCTTTAGCAAAGCACAAACCCTTAAAAACTAATTTCCCAGCATTTCCAAATAATATTTTTCTAGTTTCTAGTAACTTACTTATTATTCTTTCCCACTCTCGGCTGCAATTCTGTTCTTGACTTTATGATCTTTTCTCAGATGCATGATACTTACTGAGGAGAGGAGAGGGTTAGAGCTGTGCTTTGCTCAGACAAAGCAGATCTGGGGTCCTGAAAAGGTAAGACATCCCAGAATGCCGAGCAGCGCAGTCCTAAGCCAATTCCTGTTTGCAGCCTGCCTGATTTGCCCTCAGCCGCCATCTTTGATGTTTAAAGGCTCAGAACATGCAGTAGATGCTGTTAGGCTGTTTTTTTCGGTGAGCAATCTGTATGTACAGGGTGTGGCTAAAATATAAGATAGCCTCTTTGACCGCTTGTCCATAAATTTTTGTTTTGAATGTGTAATTTATGTAAGAATTTTATTATTCTTTCAGGGGATTCCGGCTATCCGCTTCTTCCCTGGCTGATGACGCCTGTCCTTCGGCCACAGAATGCGGCCCAGGACGCCTACAATTGGGCCCACAGATAGACCCGGGACATTGTGGAGAGGGCCTTTGGCCTGTTAAAAACACGCTTACGGTGTTTGGACCCTACTGGGGGGGCACTCCAGCATGACCCCAACAAGGTCATCAATATCATACTGGCCGGCTGTGTCCTCCACAACTTTGCCATAATGCAGCGTATCCCCCGGTATGTGGATCTGCCCCCCTCTCCACCCAGCCAGGACCCAGATGACAAATACCGTGGTACACCTAATGCCTCTGGCCAAGCTGTTCGGGCCAATTTGATAAGCACCCATTTTGCCTAATTTGGTTTTCCTGTGTTAATTGTTTATTCTTACTTTAATTTGCCTTTGTGAAGGCTTTTGTATTTTTTTTTGAAAAAAATAGTAATGAATTAATTGCTAAAATATTGACACATGATCTGAGCCTCATGCATTTTTATTTTGCATGTTTGTTTAAAAATATTCAGTAATCTCAAAAGAACCCAAACATTAATGCATCAACTTAGTCAACAGCAGCTAAAGTCACATTCAATATATTTTATTGAAATATGAACATTTGGAGTTGAAGGACACTCGCAGACTTCATGTACATACATAGTACAACAGAAAAAAACATTGGTAGAGACTCTTGGCACCTAGCAATTGGCCACATCCAGGAGTTTTTAAAGTAACGCACTTCAGTCCGCAGTTTCAATAACTAATAAAATAAACATACATAGGGAGCAACCATTTGCATGAGAATATTTGGCCAGTAATACATAGGGCCACATACACAACCTCTCCTGCTTGGCCACATTTGCCATAGGCACAGGTGGAAAGCAGCCATACCTATGCCACATCCACGCCTGTAAGTCAGTGGCCCACTTTTTGCCATGGTTCAAGGTAGTAGTTTCCCAGCCCAGAATGTCCCCCAATCTTGCCAACAAACAGGATGAGCCAGACACAATTTCATTAGACCCAAGCCTGCAGCGTGGCAGCTTGAGCAGCAGCTTTAGTGAGACTTTAGCTCAGGCATTGGCTAGTGGGGTATCTCAGCACTCTAATGAGCTATATGGGCGACATTCAAAATCATACAAGCAAAGCCATAAAAAAGGCAATCTTGGTAGCGCTCACCAGACAGGTCAATACAGTGGGGGTGTAGAGGAAAGATACAGGTCAAATAGCTGTTAAAATGGATGTTGCCCATAAAACCCTGGTGGTGGGCCTTGGAGGTGTCCCATCACCTGGGCATGTGTGGCATTCAAAACCTGCCACTGTTCCAACATGAGTCTATTGCTTGTTCGAACTTCCTTAAGCATGGCTGTGAAATTATTATTTAAGGTGGCCATGTGGCTGTTGCTCGTCCTAAATTCAGCATGGTGGGGAATGTATTATTTAATGTATCTAATTGTGCAGTAAGCTGCTCTGTGGTTCTTTGAGTCACCTGCCGAAAGTAACGGCTGTCATGGCGCCACGCTGACTCCAGGATCAGCACGCGCCTCCCCTGGAAAACTGGTTGACATTGCTGACTACGTCTACCAATTCCCCGGGTTTGAGCGCCTGCAGATGCTGGACCTCTAGGGCGAGCAAGAGTCGCAGATGTGCTCGGCAAATTGGGACATGTGCAAAAAAAGGTTCAGTTTGGGCCCTAAATATACTTGTTAGCCAAATTAGTCATGTGCATTCACATGCATCAGCAGTTTCATCAAAGTCCACTTACCCTATATATCTGTTCCTGGCTCCTAGGCAGCACGGAAGTAGATGGCGTGATCAAACTGGATGAGGCTTCCACACTCGCTGAGGCTTGATGCTGGGCTGTGTTTAAAATAAAAAAATCCATTGATGATCTGGATTACTACATATGCTTTAAAAAACACGTGGCCAAGCAGGAATGCAAACGCCAACAGCGGGACAAGGTGTCCTTCACTATGAATGTCAGTATCTGTTATATGTATGCCTCACCCTGTACGTACACATTGGTCACCTCAAATACTACAAACATGCATGTACTGCATGTCATGAGGATTAACACATCCCTAAAAGGCCATTAGCGGCCCACACTCAGCTTGCAAATAGCATTTGTCTTCAGAGTATGCTGGTGGGCATTCTTCCTATGGAGACCTTTCCCTGACCCCAGATCAAGTATTTAAGACCAAAGCACAGCTAAAACCCAAGTGGTATAAAGACAAAGAAGGAAATGTTGTATATGATTGACTAGATTCACATAACAGGCAGTGCTTTGCTAAGATAAAGACTTTAATAGTGACCATAAATACTGTCCAAGGTGGTGTATGGCCTGCAAACCTTTAAAAAGACATTAAACACCTAGCTAAAACTGTAACCTCCCCTCAAAGCCTCTCCCTAGGGGCATGTGTTCATATCTGCCTGTGAGCCTCATTTCACACGATTAAAACCTTTCACATACAAACTAACATTACTAACCTGCAGGACTGGTAGGGGTGTCCGTGTTCCGTCTGCCAGAGAGGCCCTCTAATGCGACGGGGTGTATCAACGCCAGCACCATCTCCTCAGCTCGTGTATTCTGTAATTTTGTTGAGAAGCCTCCGCCAGTTTGTAAGCTGAAAAATTGAGGTTGGCAAATTTAGAGCATTGTGGCCAATACAACAAGCAGAAAAATGCACAACTCAAATATGTACCTGTGATTGCGCTGTTTATTCTGTTTCTTCGGTGCTGCATACTTCAGGTCAGATATTTTGCGCTGTATCTGCTCCACATCTTTAAGCTCCTCCCCCGCTGCATTGACCTGTCTGGTGAGCTCCTCCAAGATTTGTGTCTTTCTCATTTTGCTTGTAGATTTTGACTTTCGCCCATATAGCTCGTCATAATGGAGTGTGAGCCCACTTGCCAATGCGAGAGTTTGGGCCTCACCAAACCTGCCACTCAACTGGCCTCGCCGCAATGTTCGGCCTATTGCTTGCTCTTCTGGCTCATCTATGTTTGTTGGCAATTCGGGGGACATTCTGGGCTGGCTCTGTGGTGTTGAAATGTGCAACACGTGGCTTGAGAATGAATGGACTGGACTTGCAATCGGACTGGGGGTCCTTGCCTGGGTGGCCACCGAACTTCCAGGCATGGATGTTGCATATGGATCGGTGGTTGCCACCTGTGCCGGTGGCAATTGTGGCCGAGGAGGAGAGGGTATGCTTTGGGGTCTGGGGCTTCTCGCCCTGTGGCTCTTTGTGGCCTTGCCACTTGTGCTTCGATGCCCATGGGAGGTACTGGCACGTGGCTCAGGAGAGGCAGTGCTGGCTGGGCTGGGGTTTCTGGCCCTGTGGCTCTTTGTGGCCTTGCCACTTGTGCTTCGATGCCCATGGGAGGTACTGGCACGTGGCTCAGGAGAGGAAGTACTGGCTGGGCTGGGGCTTCTGGCCCTGTGGCTCTTTGTGGCCTTGCCACTAGTGCTTTGATGCCCATGGGCATGGGGCTTTTGCCACGTGGAGCTGGAGAGGCAGTGCTGGCTGGGCTGGGGCTTCTGCCATGCTGGCTCTTACTGGCCTTGCCAGTGGAGCATGGTTTATGAAGGGATGTGCTAGGGCGGGGAGGAGGGGAGGGTGTTCTTTGGGGGCTGGGGCTTCTCACCCTCTGCTTCTTAGTGGCCTTTGTTGCCGGCGTACCTGGCTGCTTTGATGTTGTTGGCTTCTTCTTAGCTGCTCCCTCCTTGGCTTTGGTGGTTGGTTTGGGTTTTGCGGCCTTGGTGGCCAATGTCGCCTTGGGTTGGCCACTTTGGCTGTGCATTTCCCGCACCTTGGGAGTAGGTAGTTGTGACCAAGTGGTCAGACGTGAGGAAGAAGGCTCCTCAGGCCGCTGGGGTCTTTTGCTGGTGGCCTTCTTGGCTGGTGTGGCCTTAGCGATGGCTTTTTTCGGTGGCATGTTGAAAATCACAAAGAGAATGAGCTGTGTGTCCAGGACCCTTTAAATCCTAATGACTGGGTCTGACGCTTACGCGTTCGCGTACGTGTGCGTACGGTCGTTCGTCCGGCCGCGTGGAACCCGGAAACCGCTGGGGCATTACTTACCTGCTGCGGACAAGAAGAAAGATGGCGCCCACGATCTTCACCCGCCAACAACAAGAGCTGATTATGCTCGTAACTGTATTGTAAGGACTTTGATTTGCCATCTAAATGCATGCCTAGGCCTTAAGGAAGCGCAGGAAGAAACAGTTTTGTTTAAAAGTTTGTCAAACTCCGTGCCAAACAGAAGTTAGTGCGCACATGTGCAAACCTAGTCCCTTCCATCTAGATGGATAGTTTGAGGCTAGAAATGTGTTTGGTAATGTCATTTAGTCAACTGATCGAATTGTGACACATTTGTATGAAGTTTTAGCTAACAACTATTTCTATTTTGTTTTATTTAGACGATGCTTCAGCGCAGGTACAACTACCTGCCCAGTGCATTCAAGAAGAGGAACATCGCCCTGGAGATCGTTTCCAGGATCCAGCAGGAGACGGACACCACCTTCACACATACGCAGATCATGCAGCATTGGTCGGACCTGAAGCGACTCCACATGCCCCGGGTGCGGCGACTTTTCTGGCTCCATTTCCCAAGTAAGTACATAGCGATTGCAATTGCGACTTGCAATTGCGATTGCCTTTATTTATAAATGCTTTTCTTTTCTAGTGTTGGAAATGGAGTACCAAATCCGACGCACCCGGA
This sequence comes from Gastrophryne carolinensis, assembly GCA_027917425.1. Classification (NCBI taxonomy): domain Eukaryota; kingdom Metazoa; phylum Chordata; class Amphibia; order Anura; family Microhylidae; genus Gastrophryne; species Gastrophryne carolinensis. The sequence goes on along the minus strand of CM051239.1, from coordinate 269,233,589 downwards.
GGCGCACAGGCCGACCAGTGCTGCATGAATCTGCAGCAGAAATTGAAGGTGGTGGATCTCCAGGGCGACGTTCCTACCCCTCCTCTGTAGCGGCCTCCGACCAGCCCCTGGACCTTTACAGAGGAGGGGCGTCACGGCGTGGGCAGGGAGTCGTACCAAGCGACTGAGCCATTAGCCTCTGGTATGTGACTCGGTACTAATGTAGCCGCACACACATACATGCTATTAAAAGCAAAGCTGATTCCCTTAATCTCTTTTTCTAGATGATTCTGTAGCGGGTGAATGATCTGGAACAGGGACTGCAGCAGATCAGGCCCAGGAGGCACATGGAGAAGGTGGGTGATGTCACACACACATTCAAATTGTCATTTGCTTACTGTTGACTCAGACATTAAAAGTGACCCTATTTGACATGTCTCTACAGCCTCAACTTCCCAGCAGTGGCAGTTCCCAGAACGGAGGGTGGTCCCCGAAGCAGACCTCGGCCACCAACGAAGTAAGTTGTAATGTCATTATTTTTAGTATGTGGGAATTGACATGATCACCAAGATACCTAAAGCCATAGTCAGAGGCATTAGCAAAATTACATATGCCCTCTTCCTTTGATTAATTCCGTAGCATAATGACATATGCCCTCTTCCTTTGATTAATTCCTTAGCATAATGATATATGCCCTCTTCCTTTGATTAATTCCTTAGCATAATTACATATGCCCTCTTCCTTTGATTAATTCCTTAGCATAATTACATATGGCCTCATGAGTTAGCTTTCAACCTAATAAACATTCCATCCACAGCCGATAAACATGTATTTGCCAACAAATACACGGACCACACGTGCTAGAGTGGCACAAATGAGTGCCAGGGTCCTTGCGTTTGTGGCCGAGATGCAGAAGCTGCCCGACTTGTTGGGGACCACAGATGAAGAAGAATAATGTTCTGGGTCCTGCCATTGCTATGTATATAGTTTTTAAATTTTTTAAACATTTTTAAAATGGATAATTGTTTTTAATTTAAAAAAAGTTTTTTTCTAACTAATTTTAAAGAAAAAAAAAAGTCCAACGCAAAGTGGCATTTCTGATTAAAAAAAAACCCCAAAAACCTGTTTTTGTGTCATTTCCTTTTCTAAATACATTCATTAAGGGTTGGTTAACACAAAACGAATGGGGCAATAAATATTTAGAGATGAAGATTCGCAGGACTGCAAAGTGATTTGGGTAAGTTTTAGGGGTAGCACCTTGAGAAAGTGACATCACGTCACGGAACGCGTAGGTGGTAAGGGCATTGATTGGTCCCAGCAGGAAAAGGGGGGGGTAATTGTCTCATCTTGCACTGAGGTGGATTTTCTTTAAAATTATTTGAATTACATTGTTGAGCTTGTGTATTGTATTTTTGCACTATATGCACTTTTTGTCTTAAATGCACGATTGCACTTTTTTGATCAGTATTGGCTTTGTATCAGATTGAATATGGGTATTGATGGGGTTTTTTTTTACTTGTCCCGGCTGCTGGGGTTTGTTATATGTTTTTTAATGTGTTTGTTTGTGTAATGTCTATTATGGTCTTTTATTGTTCAATTAATTAAAATATAAGATATTTTGATTATAGATGGTGTCAACAGTTAATTGTTGAGGGGTGAGTGGTGCCTTCAGGTTGTGTTCCTTTTGTGCGGTGTGCTGGGATCGCATTTAGCTATATGGTGTTTGTTTAATAAGTTTTAGGGGTGGGTAATGCAAGAATATACTGACCACGAAGTGATTTAGGTAAGTTTTAGGGGTGGGTAATGCAAGAAGAATGAGACCGCGAAGTGATTTAGGAAAGTTTTAGGGGTGGGAAATGCAAGAAGAATGAGACCGCAAAGTGATTTAGGTAAGTTTTAGGGGTGAGAAATGCAAGAAGAATGAGACCGTGAAGTGATTTAGGTAAGGTTTAGGGGTGGGAAATGCAAGAATATACTGACCGCGAAGTGATTTGGGTAAGTTTTAGGGGTGGGAAATGCAAGAATATACTGACCGTAAAGTGATTTGGGTAAGTTTTAGGGGTGGGAAATGCAAGAATATACTGACCGTGAAGTGATTTGGGTAAGTTTTAGTGGTGGGATATGCAGGAATATACTGACCGCAAAGTAATTTAGGTAAGTTTTTGTGGTGGGAAATGCAAGAAGAATGAGACCGCAAAGTGATTTAGGTAAGTTTTAGGGGTGGGAAATGCAAGAAGAATGAGACCGGGAAGTGGTTTAGGTACGTTTTAGGGGTGGGAAATGCAAGAATATACTGACCGCGAAATGATTTGGGTAAGTTTTAGGGGTGGGAAATGCAAGAATATACTGACCGCGAAGTGATTTAGGTAAGTTTTAGGGGTGGAAAATGCAAGTAGAATGAGACCGCGAAGGGATTTAGCTAAGCATTGTAGCAAAATTTAGTGAACCAAATATGTAGGAGAGCACATTAATGAGTTAAGTTTGTAGTGTGCAGGCGTAAGGTCATAAGGATTTCCGTCTGGCCGATTATTTATTGTAAAAGGAAATCAGAATCTAACGGGAAACGTAAAGGATTCGTGGGAGGAGATGATGGAAAAAGGGCAAAAACGAAAGCCTACGTTGTAACATGGAAATAAAAAGCAAACAAAACACAGAGCTGAAAAACGTCTATTGAAAAGTCCAATTGAAATAAAATAAATTCTTCCAGAATTCTGAACACCAAGTGACTTTCATCAAATACAGTGCAAATCCACCACCAATGTGACAGGAGGCTTACCAGATTTTAATCATTAGAATGCTTTCTTAAAAAATATATCCCACTGGTTTGCGGTCAATCACATCCCAGGATGGAGGATGATGTATACGGCTGACAAAGAACTTCAACTTCCAGTCAAGGATATTCTAAATCCACTTAGGCATAACAATTCTCATATCCCTTTTTTAACCCAGAGGGCAGTCAGGAAACTCAATTTGTTCAAATGGGATATCTATTGAACATGTTCTGTGTCTTTGCAATAGGAAAAGTATTCAGGATAATTGTAGAAATGGTATCTATGCCATCACACACTAAGACAACTTTCTGCCATTTTCTTTATGATGCCGGCGGAGAGCAGAGCAGTGTGCACCTGGTGCTCTGCTCTCCGCCGGCATCATAAAGAAAATGGCAGAAAGTTGACTGCCATCAACTTCCTTGACTGGAAGTTGAAGTTCTTTGTCAGCCGTATACATCATCCTCCATCCTGGGATGTGATTGACCGCAAACCAGTGGGATATATTTTTTAAGAAAGCATTCTAATGATTAAAATCTGGTAAGCCTCCTGTCACATTGGTGGTGGATTTGCACTGTATTTGATGAAAGTCACTTGGTGTTCAGAATTCTGGAAGAATTTATTTTATTTCAATTGGACTTTTCAATAGACGTTTTTCAGCACTGTGTTTTGTTTGCTTTTTATTTCTTTGTATGTTTCTGGGTGGGAATCCCAGTCTTTCCACGTTGAGCTTTTTGTGTTTTGGGGACAGCGCGGTATTTTTTCTTGTTTGTTTACGTTGTAACATGAGTAACAAACGGAAATCGAAAGCTGTAAAATGACATTTTCGTTGGCATACGAACGGACGAAGACTTTACAGAAGGCTTGCTATGCATACTTAGAATCACTCGTACACTCATATGAGAGCGGGAAAATAAAAAAAAAAACAGATCCACACTGAATCAACCCTCTGCTTTATTGGTGACTTGCTGTTCCTCCTCCTTGGCCTCATACCGCCACTGAGCCCTCAACCAGAGTCCATTTGTACTCTCTCATTTTGAAATCCCACTCAAGTGCTGGTATCAAGGAGGTGATGTTATAGCTGGGATTCAGCTGGATGACCACACAGTAAACAGCACTGATTTCCAGCAATCCTGGGTGGCACCACAGTGCTTCCCTCCTCAGTCCCAGCCCCTACATTGACCCACTGGGCTGTTAGAGAGATGTAGATGTTAGAGTTTTGAGATGGACACTGGAACTGATGGCATTGCCTAGTGCACATCTTATTTTTTCGACAACCTGTTGGTGCAGGGATGGCCTGATGAGAAAAGTAGTAGTGGCTGGGTACAGTATATTGTGGGACAGCTAAGGCCATGAGATGATTAAAACTGTCCATCTACACCAGGCGGAATGATATCATTTCAAAGGCCAGCAATTTTAAAATACTTGCATTCAGGGCCAGTGTTTGTGGGTGGTATAGGCTCAACTTTTGCTTCATCTACAAAGTTTGTAGGATGGAAATCTGACCCTGGGCTGGTGTGGACAGACTTAGGGGTGGTGGTGGTGGTGCTACTGCTGAAGGTGGTGGTGGAAGTGGTGGTGGTCCCACAGCTTTAAAAAATGCCATGCTGGTGAGATCCTGTGTGTCTGCCTTAACTGCTCAGTCCCCTATGTGTGGTGGGCAGTAACAGCAATGAGCTGACCACTGGCACCCTTCTCACTCTTCTGCTGGCTGCCTGGGGCTGTGTGACCACCACCTCTCCCCGTGAACTCTGATGGCCTTCAGTCCACATAGGGTCTAGGACTTTATCACCCCCTTGGCATCCTCTTCCACCTACTCCTCCCTGCTAGCATTCCTCTGCCTCAATATTGCAGAAAGCTGCAGCAGTCAGCACTAGGGATTCATCATCATCGACGGTATCCTGTGATGGTTAGCTGGCCACGTCCTCATCCTCCAACATAGATTGTTGGGCATCTGGGAACCCTCGGCTTGCAACTGGGGCAGGTGTAGGTGGATGGCCCACAGTATGCCAGCTAGGAGTGTCATCATAGATTATTGAATCGGCTGGGATGGCCTTGCAGATTTTAAGGGGGTAAGGTGAGGGGCTCAGCACTTTCAGCAGAAGTCGAGTGGGGGAAGACAATCCCATGGAACTGTTACCACTGAGTGCCATATTATCTACAGCTGCCTCAATTTGTCCTGGCCTCACCACTCTGACAGCAGTATTGGGGCCTACAAATATGCACTCCAAGCCCTGGTGGCTGCTTGCACCAGAGGAAGGTGTAGCAGGCAAGAATAAAGCACATCCTCTCCCTGCATCATCAGTTTTGTTACCAGCAGCAGCAGTAGCAGCAACAGCAGCAGCACCTGCATTTTATTTGTTGCTTACTGCATTGTTATACACCAGCAATTACATAGGCGGAAAATGAACAAATAAAAAAAACTAACAGAAAAATGCTACTTAAGTGTACAGAACCAGTGAATATGCCACTAACAATTGGCATAAATGAGCACTAACACAGAGGTGCCATGAACTATTTATATCAATGGGCACTAAAACATAGGTGCATTGAACTATTAGTATAGATGGGCACTAACACAGCGCTGCCTTGAACTATTAGTATACAATGGGCACTAACATACAAGTGCCTTGAACTATTAGTATACAATGGGCACTAACATACAAGTGCCTTGAACTATTAGTATACAATGGGCACTAACATACAAGTGCCTTGAATTATTAGTATACAATGGGCACTAACATACAAGTGCCTTGAACTATTAGTATACAATGGGCACTAACATACAAGTGCCTTGAAATATTGGTATACAATGGGCACTAACATACAGGTGACTGAACTATTAGTATAAATTGGCATTAAAGTGGACCAACACCCAGGATTTTGACTATCCTGGGTCTTGGTCCACTTCGGTGGGGCACCCCCGATCGGGGTGCCCCGCTGTGTGAAACCCCCCCGAACCCCCCGAACTCACCTCTGTCCGCGGCGACGGACAAGCCGCGGACAAGCGGCTCCTGCGCCGCCGCCTCCCGCGCGCCCCTGTTGACGCGCGCGTGCCCGGAGGGGCGCGAGGGAGGCGGCGGCCGGTAAGGAGTTTGGGGTGTTTGGGGGGTTTCACCCCGCGGGACATCCCGATCTCGGATGTCCCGCGGGGAGGGAGGTGATCAGCCCGGGAATCTTATAGATTCCCGGGCCGATCACCGGTGGGTGTTGGTCCACTTTAACACACAGGTTCCTTGAACTATTAGCATAAATGGCCACTAACACATGGGCACTTTGAACTATTAGTGCAGCCAGTCAGCCTTCTGGGTTCTGCCAAATGCACGCACAAATTTCTATTTGAAATCTGTGCTCAGGTTAGGGGACCCAAACACTTTGCAGTTTGGGTTCGCCCAACCCTAGTAAAAGGTAAAGAAAGGGGGTTGACACTGCCCCTCTAAAAGCCATATAATTGCATCAATCCAAATATATAAATGTATTTATATATTTTATACACTTGGAAAAGATATATATATATAACAACAACATAAACACTCTAGACCATGGCTTTTTTTCATCAAGTACCTCTTTCCATTTTCTGATTATACCACCTGGGTCGTGCATGAGAGTTTTCAGTTACCTAAAACCATTATTGAAACACACAAAACAGCCACTGAATTAAATAAATCATACAAACGTGGTCAGTTTTTTTTTATTTATAGTGTAAACCATGCTTGAGTAAAGTATAGACAACAGCAGATCAGGTAAAAATACAGGTAAGTACCACCTGAGAGGATCTCGAGTACCACCAGTTGAGAACTGGGCATCAGGAGTGAAGGGCAATAATACATTGAAAGAATAACTAGCAATACATATACTACATATATTAAATATGTGAAATAAATAAGAATTCATTTGATGCCTCTACTATACAATACAATACCAACATATTCATACAAATCTATTATTATCAACTTTTGTTTTAAACTCCTTCAAATTCAGTATAGTTCTTCCAAAAGTGTCACCCTTTCTATGCAGCCTTAATAGTACATACCAAACATACACATACACAACAGCTCCACAGGTAAACTACCCTCACTGACCAATATATCATACCTCACAATATATACTTAGGCCTTTACCCAGCCACAAATTCTTTACAAATCTATGCTACACCTGGACTACTAAACCACAATATAAAATAGTCTAGCACACCTAAAACTCTATTCACTATATAGAATGGCTCCTGGCACTGAAGGCTGTCAGCCCATACAGCCTTGGCAAGTCAACTGCTTGCTGGTTCCTCCTGTCCTTTGAACTGGTATATGGGTCTCAGGGACCTCTTACCAGTACACAAAGGGTTAAATGTAAACTAAAAAAACACACACACATTAAATAGTGTATTTAAAGTTTTTTATTCCCCCACCTCACTTACCTCCATCCATCGCCAGGTGCTGTCACCTGAAGTGAGAGGCAGATGCCAGAAGCAAGGTAGAGGATCAGTGTCCTCTGCCCCATTCCCATCTTCCACTGCTTACCACAGGCTTCTGACAGCTCACTCCCACTGTGGGGAGGAGCCTTTAATACTGGCAAGTGAGCTGAAGTCGGTATAAAATGCCCCTCCCTGCAGCATGGGAGGGAAGCAGTCAGAAGCTACGTGCAGGGCAAGACCCTGGACCGGCACCTCGAGGCCCGGGATGAGGTGATTTAAAGGGGGAAAATGCCAATGAATTTCCGGAGCTGGCACTTAATGGTCAGAGATGCATCCCATACATTTTACTTGCTTGGCATTTAAAAGTTTAACAATAGCGTGGGGTCCAGCAAGGCAACAGAATCCGGAGCGCGGGACAAGGAACATAGAAACATAGAAACATAGAAGGTTGACGGCAGAAGGAGACCCTACGGTCCATCTAGTCTGCCCTTATGTGTATACTGTATGTACTCTTTATCTTAGGATAGATGTGTGCTTATCCCAGGCATATTTAAATTCAGTGACTGTTGATTTTTCAACTACCTCTGCTGGAAGTTTGTTCCAAGCATCTACTACTCTTTCTGTAAAATAATATTTTCTAACATTGCTCCTGATCTTCCCCCCAATTAGCTTCAGGTTGTGCCCCCTTGTTCTATCATTAAGCATTTTCTGACCCCGGAGGGGGGATCAGATGCTCCCCGGGGGAAGAGAAGACCCCCAACGCTTTTAACTGTATGGAGGAAAATACCAAGAATGTAGTTTCTATGTGCTTGACACTTAACAGTAGGAGAAAAAAGCATGTAGAAACAACTGGCTTGGCATTTAAAGGGTTAAAGGAGGATTATCGAGAAAAAATGGCCCAATGATATAAATCCAGATAAATATGCTGAATGGCAGGAGGAGGAGTCACTTATACACCTGGCATCAAGAAATATCCAGCCAGGCTTGTTTCCTTCTTTTATTAGAAACATTTTACCCCTAGATTTTATTTCTGCCAGGAGAAGAAAACCACAAGCTTGGTGTGAGTTTTATTTAGTTTGGGTGTATAAGTGACCCCCTCCTACCATTATCCAACACAAATTTTGCAATACAGCTCCTTTAAGGGGGAAATGCATTGAGAATTTAAACTGTTCTTCGTTGGGCCAGCCACTGCTCAATTGAGGTACACCATCTTTTTGGTGGACCCACCCACTGATAGCTGAGAATACTGATTTAGGCCTTGATTCAATAAGAGTTTATTCTTGTGTAGTAAAATAAAGCATGAGAATTTCACTGTTTCCATGCGTATGTTCGTTCACGTTAACGCGTATATGCGCTTTCGATGGACGGATCGAAATCGGATAATTTGCGTTAGTTCTGATAAGTTACAGATCGAAATCGGATAATTTTTGTTAGTTCTGATAAGTTACGTTATTAGGATGGGCTTGCGTCTGATTCTGAGACCTGATTGCCGATGGACCTCCGCCCAATATAAGGGTTTCATTTCCGCTCCACTTACGGGACCATTTTGGACTCGGAATTAGTGTGGATCATGTTTTGCGGCTATGTGGAGGAGTAGGAGCGCCTTCAGCTCAATGGCATAACCTGCATCAGCATGGCCGAGGCCAGATTGCACCGGAGATGCATGAATATCGATTGCATGCATGACGTTGAGCTGTTCGAGCTGACCCGACTCAATTGCGTTTCCCTCCATAAATTGTATAGCGAGCTGCAGCCATGGATAGCCCGCACCACATAGAAGGGGCAAGCAATTTTAAGTATGACCAAGATGTTTGGCTGCCTGCAATTTTTAGCGAGTGGCTCGTTCCAGAGGCTGGGTGCCCTCTCCGTGGGGATGTCCCACCCTACGCTGAGCCGCGCGCTATCCAAGTTTCTGGATGGCATGGCTACCCTTTGTCCCAAATATATCTCCTTTCCAGACGACATGGTAGCCTGTTAACTTGGGATTTTATAATATTGCTGACATGCCCAACGTCATGGGTGCGATCGATTGCACACGTTGCATTGGTCCCTCCCGCAGCCGATGAGTACATCTATAGGTAAGTTAATGATGTCATTTTGTTATATTGTTTAGCCAAACTTAATTTTATCTATCTATTAATCCCTCCTTCTCAAGAGTCCCTTTGAACCAGTTTATAATGCATACCTTAATCCCTCCTTCTCAAGTGTCCCTTTGAACCAGTTTAGAATGCATACCTTAATCCCTCCTTCTCAAGTGTCCCTTTGAACCAGTTTAGAATGCATACCTTCATCCCTCCTTCTCAAGTGTCCCTTTGAACCAGTTTAGAATGCATACCTTCATCAACACTTTTCATGTAGGCCTTAAAAAGCATTTTAATGCTGACCTTAATTAGTCCTTAGCATGTTCAACTTTATTTTCTAACACATCCATATAAGTTTTGTTTTGTAAATGACTTATGTCTTTTGTTATTTATTTTGGGATTGTAGAACTGGAATTTTTTATTTTTTTGGGAGTTATTTTTTTGTTGGTTACCTTGGCTTGGTGTAATTTTTTTTTCTTTTTCATTCAGGAAGATGGGCCACTCGCTGAACATACAAGCAGTGGTTGGTCCGAGCATGCTATTCCTCAGTGTCCTTGCAGGGTATCCAGGGTCATCCCATGATGCCTATATATTGAGGAGCTCCGGCTTATTTCGTCGTTTTGAGTCTGGAGAATTTTCTGGTGGATGGCTCCTGGGTAAGTTTGGTCAAAATGCATCATTCCCTTTTCACTGTATGGCTATGAATATAGTTGCTGACCCATGTCTTAACCTATGGCTGTTTTTAACCCTTGATGACATGTTAAACAATAATGTTGCTTAGAATGTGTAATTTATGTTAGTATTTGGTTATTCTTTCAGGGGATTCTGGATATCCACTCATGCCCTGGCTCCTGACGCCCGTTCTTCGCCCACAGAATGCGGCCCAGGAGTCCTATAATCGGGCCCACCAGAAGACCCGGCCGTAGTGGAGAGGGCCTTTGGTCTGTTGAAGTCCTGATTTCGTTGTTGGGACCATACGGGGGGGGGGGCACTGCAGTATGACCCCAACAAGGTTATACAAATAATCTTAGCTTGCTGCATGCTCCATAACTTTGCCATGAGCCATCGTGTCCCCCGTTACGTGGATATGCCCCCTCTCCACCCAGGCAGGAGGCAGATGAGATATATGATGGCACCCCGAGTGCCTCTGGGCAATCTGTCCGTGCCCATGTTATTGATTCTTTTTTTTCTTAAGATTTGTTTAGTTTGTTTATGTTTTTGTCTGTTTGTTATATTTGTTGCCTATGTGAAGGCCTTTTTTTTGGTTTAAGAATGTTGTAATGCCTTAAATACAAAACATTTTACACCTGATTTGAGCGTAATGCAGTATATTTTCTCATGTTTGTGATTACAAACCTTCATTAATGTAAAAACGACACAAACATGAATGCATCAACTTAGGCAAGAACAGCTAAAGTCAAATTCCATGCATTTTCTGGAAATATGACAAATTTTGGGTGAAGGGCACTCACAGGCTCCATGGACATACATTTTCAAACATAAGTATAAATTGGCCAAGACTCCTGGCCCCTAGCTATTGGCCACATCCAGGAGTTCTAAGGTAACTGACTCCAGGCCCAAGTTTACCAGCCCACCAACATCAAAATCCATAGGGAGCACGACTTTCAAGGGGAATAGTTGGCCAGGGATACATAGGGCGACATACACACCCTCTCCTGCTTGTAATTTTGCCAGCCTATGACAGCCAGACCCCATGCCAGTCCAGTCCAATCTTTTCCATGGCCAAATGTGGATCTTTTCCAGCCAAGAATATCCCCCAATATTGCCAACAAGCAGAATGAGGCAGGCAGCATTTCCTTAGGCCCAAGGCTGCTGCGTGGGAGCTTGAGCGGCCGCTTCACTGAGGCTTAAGCTCAGCCATTGGCTAGTGGGATATGTGAGCACTCTAATGAGCTATATGGGCGAATTCCAAAACAAACCAGCAAAGCCATAAACTACCCAATATTGGTTGCACTCACCACACAGGTAAATAGAGTTGGGATGTAGAGGAAAGATGTGTAGCAGATCCAGGTCAAATTGTTAATATTGATGTTGCCCATAATAAGGTTGTGGTGGGCCTTGGAGGTGGCCCAACACCTGGGCATGTGTGGCATTCATAATCTGCCACTGCTCCAGCATCTGTCTGTTGCTAGTTCTAAATTCATCTAGCATGGCAGTGAAGTTAGTTTTTAAGGTGGCCATTTGTTCTGCCATCTGGCTGTTGCTTGTCCTAAATTCAGTCAGCATGGAGGTGAAGGTAGTATTTAAGTTCTCGAATTGTGCAGTAATCTGCTCTGTTGTTCTTTGAGTCACCTGCCTAAAGTAACGGCTGTCATGGCGCCATGCTGACTCCAGGATCAGCACACGCCTCCCCTGGGAAACTGATTGACATTGTTGACTGCGTCTTCCAATTCCCTGGGTTTGAGCGCCTGCAGATGCTGGAGGTCTAAGGCGAGCAACAGTGCCAGATGTACTAGGCAAAACCTCTGCAGCAGAGCTACCACTGGGGACTGTAGGCTCAGTCTTAGACTGCTGCAGTGGCAGATTAGGTTCCAGGGGGGTAATTTGCGAAGGACCAATCCAGCTGGCATCCTCCTCCTCCATATCCTGGATTACATCCATTAGTGGGGGAGTTTGTGAAAAAGTGTGTCAGATTGTTGGCTAAATATGTTTGGGAACAATTAGTCATTCACATGCATCACCAGTTTCAGCAAAGTACACTACCCTATATACCTGGTCCTGTGTCCTAGGCAGCAGGGAAGTAGATGGCGTGCTAAAAATGGAGGAGGCTTCCACACCAGAGGCAGGATGCTGTGCTGTGGTAAAAAGTAAAACGCACGTAAACACACAAACATCCCTTGATGAGCCTGATGAGTACATCTGCTTTAGAACACACGTGGGCAAGCAGGAATTACAACTCCCACAACGGTTAAAGTTGACCTTCCCAATGAATCTGAGTCTATCTTATATGTATGACTCACCCTGTACCTACAGATTGGTCACCTTAAAGAAAAAAAACATGCATGTACTGCATGTTAGGAGGCTTTACACTTACCAAATGGCGCCTTAGGGGCCACCAGTCAGCTTGCAAATAGCATTTGGCTTCTGAGTATGCTGCTGTGCATTCTTGCAATGTTGACCTTTCCCTGACCCCAGCTCTAGTTTGTCTGACCAAAGCACAGCTAGAACCCCAGTGGTAGAAAGACAAAGAAGTAAGTGTTTTCAATTTTTGACTACAATCACATCACATGCAGTGCTTTGGTAAGATAAATAGCTTTAGATTTTCCAGAGATAATGTTAAATGTCGTGGATCGACTGAAAACCTTTCTCAGGACCATTAACTACTGCACCCTGGGAGAGTGTCCATTATTAAGCCCATTCCTCAGCCTTTAAACACCCGCCTACAACAGTAACCTCCCCTCAAAGCCACTCCCTAGGGGCCTGTGTTCATATCTGCCTGTGAGCCTCATTGCCAAAGTTTCCAATAGCTCACATTAAAACAATCATTACTAATCTGCAGAAATGTCCTGGCTGTCCATGTCGTGTCTGCCAGAGAGGCCCTGTAATGCTACGGGGTGTATCAAAGCCAGGGCCATTTCTTCAGCTCTGGTGTATTATAATTTTGTGGGGAAGCCTCCGCCTGTTTGCAAGCTGAAAAAAAGTGTATAAACATTATTTGGCATTGTGGTCACTACAACAAGCTGCAAAATGCAAACATCAAATATGTACCTGTGATTGCGCCATTTATTCTGCTTCTTCCTTACTGTATATTTTAGGTCAGATATTTTTCTCTGGATCTGCTCCACATCTTTCCTCTTGTCCCTCGCTGCATTCACCTGTCTGGTGATCTCTTCCCAGATTTGGTTTTTTCGCACTTTGCTGGTTTGCTTTGGAATTGCGCCCATATAGCTCATCAAAATGCAGTGTAAGGCCACTTGCCAAGGCTAGGGTTTGTGCCTCACCAAACCGGCCGCTCAAGTGGCCTTGCCACAAGGTTCGGCCTAATGGTTGTTCTTATGGCTCTTGTCTTGTTGGTGACAATTCAGAGGACATTCTTGGCTGGGTGTGTGGTGAAGAATAGGCCGTCACCTCGCTGGAAAAAGATTGGACTGGGCTGGCATTAGGACTGGGGGTCATTGGCTGGGTGGCCACAGAACTTGCAGCCGTGGGTGTTGCATTGGTCTCGCTTGTTTCCACGTGTGACGGTGGCAAATGTGGCCGAGCAGGAGAGTGTGTGCTTGGGGGGCTCGGGCTTCTCGCCCTCTGCTTCTTTTTCCCCTTGGAACTTGTGCACCCTTTCTCTTTGGATGTGGTAGGGTGGGGAGCAGGAGAGGGTGTGCTTGGGGGGCTCGGGCTTCTCGCCCTCTGTTTACTTTTCCCCTTGGACGTTGTGCTTCCTTGCGCTTTGGATGTGGTTGCGCGGGGAGCTATCTTCTTGGGGGAAGTTTCTAAACTTTTCTGGGTGCTTGAAGATTTTGATTGGCCTGGAGTTGTGGCCAATCTAGCCTTGTGGTGGCCACTTTTGCTCCACGTTTCACGGACCTTTGAAGTCGATTTGTGTGACTGAGTGCTCGGTCTGGAGGATGATGTGTCCTTATGCCGCTCCGGCCTTTTTGTCTTGGCCTCCTTGGCTGCTGGTTGCTTGTCGCTATTTTTTTTTGGGTGCCATGATGACAATCACAAAGAGAATGAACTGTGTGTCCATTACCCTTTAAATACAAATGACTGGGTATGACGCTTACGCATTCGTGTATGCGTGCGTCCGGCCGCGCATCCGGCCATGCGCAACCCGGAAACCGCTGGGGCATTACCTATCTGCTGCGGACAAGAAGAAAGATGGTGCCCATGATCTTCACCCGCCAACAACAGGATCTCATTATGCTCGTAAGTGTATTATAAGGACATTGATTTGACATCTAAATGCATGCATAGGCCTTAAGGAAGTGTAGGAAGAAACAGTTGTTTTTAAAAATGATTTACACTCCGTGCCAAACAGAAGTTAGTGCGCACATGTGCGAACCAACTCACTTGCATCTAGAAGGATAGGTTAAGGCTAGAAATGTGTTGGGCAATGTCATTTAGTCAACTGATCTAATTGTGAATGATATTTGTATGCTGTTTGATCTAACAACTATTTTGATTTTTTTGTTTTTTAGACTATGCTGGAGTGCAGGTACATCTACCTGCCCAACGCCTTTGAGAAGAGGAAGCTGGTCCTGGATTCACCAGGACCTCAAGCGACTGCACATGCCCCGGGTGCGGCGATTTTTTGCGACCCATTTGCCAAGTAAGTACATACTGATTGCATGCTAGATGTAACAAACACAGAAGGTAGGCCTTTAATTAGAAAAGCTTTTCTTTTCTAGTGTCTGAAATGGAGTACCGCATACGACCCACACTGATCCCCCACGCAGTCCGGCCAGTGCGGCATGAATCTGCACCACCAAGTGAAGGTGGGGGATCTCCAGGGCCAACTTCCTACCCCTCCTCTGTAGCTGCGTCAGACCAGCCCCTGGACCTATCAACAGAGGAGGGGTCTCACCGCATGGGCAGGGAGTCGTAAGAAACGACTCAGGCATTACCCTCCAGTATGTGACTCTGATTTTACCACACACACATGTACATGCTATTTAAACAAAAGCTGATTTCTTTAATCTCTTTTTATAGATGAATATGTAGCTGAGAGTGCAGCAGATCAAGCCCAGGAGGAACATGGAGAAGGTAGGTGATGTCACACACACATTCGGGGAGGCCGATTCATCAATAGCGCCAGGTAGCGACAGATGAGCGACTGAAGTATGGCGCTATGAGCGCCGCTAGCGTCAGCCGCGGGCGTTAGCGATTCGCTATAGCAGGCCTCCTCAGTCGCTACCTGGCGTTGTTGCGAACAACGCCTACATTGCTGAATATGATGTTGGCCCTCAGCTTTGTTGGCGCTGTCAGTCAGTGTGACCACGCTATTCTACACAGCGCCTGTTAGCTTTGCTGTGTCCTGGCCATCCAGTACCTTCTGAATAAAACACATTGCCACATTTGTTTTGAAATGTAAAAATTTTTTTATTGTGTGTAAAAGGTAATTAAATTCTACCAGATCTTCGAATATAAATGGAAAATAAAACATAATTAAACACATAGCCACAT
This sequence comes from Gastrophryne carolinensis, assembly GCA_027917425.1. Lineage (NCBI taxonomy): Eukaryota > Metazoa > Chordata > Amphibia > Anura > Microhylidae > Gastrophryne > Gastrophryne carolinensis. Next base: position 269,218,209 of record CM051239.1, on the reverse strand, counting down.
TTTTTTTTATTTTTATTTGTTACCTAAAAAGGAAATACAATTAAATCACCAATGAGAAAGAAAAGGAAAATAAAAACAGAACAGAGAAAGAAAAGGAAAATAAAAACAGAACAGAGAAAGAAAAGGAAAATAAAAACAGAACAGAGAAAGAAAAGGAAAATAAAAACAGAACAGAGAAAGAAAAGGAAAATAAAAACAGAACAGAGAAAGAAAAGGAAAATAATAACAGAACAGAGAAAGAAAAGGAAAATAAAAACAGAACAGAGAAAGAAAAGGAAAATAAAAACAGAACAGAGAAAGAAAAGGAAAATAATAACAGAACAGAGAAAGAAAAGGAAAATAAAAACAGAACAGAGAAAGAAAAGGAAAATAATAACAGAACAGAGAAAGAAAAGGAAAATAATAACAGAACAGAGAAAGAAAAGGAAAATGAAAATAGGAATTAGAATGTAAAGGAAACTTACAACCGAATTAAACACATAGCCACATGTATATATCTAATTTTTTTTTAATTTTGTCTCTAAAAAAAAATAATAATAAAACATAAATGAAATAGAAAAAGAAAAGTCCAGCAGAAATGCAAAAGAAAAGTAAAGTCCAGGAAAGGGTTGTAAGAGGAATGTCGAGATCATGGTGCATCTCTTTGTGCCTGAAAAATTAAGAAAAGTGCAGTTAGTATATATCTTTATAGTTATTTTGTGCTTTCTTTTAAAAAAATGCATAACTTGATAACCAACATTGGCGTCTTACACCCCCCTTAGAGTGGTTTGGGTCATCTTACACCCCCTCTTAGAGTGGTTTGGGTCATCTTAAACCCCCCTTAGAGTGGTTTGGGTCATCTTAAACCCCCCCTTAGAGTGGTTTGGGTCATCTTAAACCCCCCTTAGAGTGGTTTGGGTCATCTTAAACCCCCCCTTAGAGTGGTTTGGGTCATCTTACACCCCCCTTAGAGTGGTTTGGGTCATATTACACCCCCCTTAGAGTGGTTTGGGTCATCTTAAACCCCCCTTAGAGTGGTTTGGGTCATCTTAAACCCCCCTTAGAGTGGTTTGGGTCATCTTACACCCCCCCTTAGAGTGGTTTGGGTCATCTTAAACCCCCCTTAGAGTGGTTTGGGTCATCTTAAACCCCCCCTTAGAGTGGTTTGGGTCATCTTAAACCCCCCTTAGAGTGGTTTGGGTCATCTTAAACCCCCCCTTAGAGTGGTTTGGGTCATCTTAAACCCCCCTTAGAGTGGTTTGGGTCATCTTAAACCCCCCCTTAGAGTGGTTTGGGTCATCTTAAACCCCCCTTAGAGTGGTTTGGGTCATCTTAAACCCCCCCCTTAGAGTGGTTTGGGTCATCTTAAACCCCCCTTAGAGTGGTTTGGGTCATCTTACACCCCCCTTAGAGTGGTTTGGGTCATCTTAAACCCCCCTTAGAGTGGTTTGGGTCATCTTACACCCCCCTTAGAGTGGTTTGGGTCATCTTAAACCCCCCTTAGAGTGGTTTGGGTCATATTACACCCCCCTTAGAGTGGTTTGGGTCATATTACACCCCCCTTAGAGTGGTTTGGGTCATCTTAAACCCCCCCTTAGTGTGTTTGGTTGCTCTTTTGGATGGGAGGTCAAAGACATTTAAACAGGAGTGCAGTACTTGCATTAGAGTGAAGGGTAGTTAGCTTACCGCAAAATAAGAAGTGATCAGCCTTTCCCTTAGCTCATCGCCAGTCTGGGTGTCCTCACTTCTATCTGCGGGCAGGTTGGGGATTTCTGGCACCAGTGCTGTCTCCTCGGGGGCTTGGATTCGGTGACAAATGCAAATGTTGTGTAGCACACAGCAGGCAAGGATGATCTTGGAAACCTTCTGTGGGCTGTAGAGCATCTCTCCTCCTGGCCGTGCCAAACAGAGAAAGCGTGCTTTCAGCAGGCCGATGGTTCTTTCCACAATGCTTCTGGTCTTGCGATGCGCTGCATTGTAGCGTTCATGGGCAGAGGTCCGTGGGTTCCTGACCGGAGTCATGACCCACGTTCTCTGCCCATATCCCTTGTCCGCTGTAGACAAAACACAAGGAGAGAGACAGCAATTAGTACTAGTACATGTTTTTGGGTGGTAGTTTGTTTAAAATTGCCTTACTAGGCCACATATTAGCAAAATACATAGACATGGTTAATTTATTACCCAGTAGCCAGCCAGCTGGCATTTCGTTGTTATCAAACTTCCGGCACAGGACTGTCCGCTGCAAGACGTAAGAATCGTGGCATGAGCCGGGGAACCCCGATCTCACCGCCCGCAGCTTCATCTCATGGTCACAGACCACCATGATATTAAATGAATGGAACTGCTTCCTGTTTCTGTAGGACAGCTCCTGTGCACGGGGAGGGCGGAAAGGGATATGTGTACCATCAACGCACCCTAGCACATTCGGGATCCCTCCCATCAGATAGAAAGCATGTTTTATTTTGGCAACCTCTTCCTCCTCCTCAGGAAACTTGATGTAAATTGGGATTAAATCACAAATTGCCAGAACTACCTGGATTAGGATGCGGCTCATAGTAGCCTGGCTTATCCCGCTGAGGAGGGCTGAGGTTGCCTGGAAGGTCCCTCGTGCCAACACATTAAGAGTGGCACACAGGCGTACTATGCCTGGAATGGAGTGAGTGCGTTTGGTGGATGGCTCGATTTTGGTCTTAATCTGATCATATAGGGACTGTAGTGCAGCACGATTCAGACGGAAGCGGCTCCTGATCTGCTCGTCACTTAAGTCCCATACTGAAAGGCGGATTGCAAAGGAGCGGGGTGCCCTAAGCCTCACAACACCCCGCTCCCTTTCCTCCTGCTCTTTCAGCATACACATACATCCATCCACCCAGACACCATACATCACCCTCTTATCCATCACACACACTAAAGATATATACAAAAACAAAAATAAACAACAAAAAACACTAACACACAACACACACACAAACAATCACACTACACACACACCCGCTACAATGCAGCTCACCACAAAACCAGAACTATAGTGGTCCAAACCACCAGCCTGCTGAAAACCAGCTTTCTAAGTTAAGCACAACCAAGAGGGGAGTTGCTGCACAGCCCACAAAAGGCCCCAAAATCAAGCCTCACTTGCTGTATGCTACACAATATTTGCAGATGCCACCCAAACCAAGCTCCTAAAGAAACAGCACTGATGTCAGAAATCACCCAACAAGCCACAGAGAGTGAGGACAGAAACCAGACAGAGGCTCAAATGAGCTAAGGGAAGCGAGCACAGCACCACACCACAGCCTTTGCCACAGTGTAAGAATAGCAGAACCTAGTTCATTCCTTCCTTTTATACTTCATTTTCAAAAGTGACAGGTCCGCTTTGCCGCCTTTTGCGTCGCTCTGCTATTTCCGGCCGCCAATTAGCCGACCCAGGTGTGCGTAAAACAGAGTGCGCACGCGCACGCTAGTAGCGCTACTAGCGTACTTGAGCCGTAACGTGCGTGCATTAACGGACATGGGCCAAAAATCAGGTGGGGACCAATGAAAGTGAAGCTGTTGTTTTTTTAAATAGCCGTTAGGCTAAGCACATGTCACAAGGGTTGCAGATACATCAGTCCATTGTTGGATTTGGGTGTGTGTTGTTTGTTGATTGAGGTCTGTAATGAGTTAATTGGCTAACACACATGCTTCTGTCAGTGCAGTGGAGGTGTGCCTAGAAGGAACTGGGCTGTATGTGTGAATCAATTAAGTGGGCTGCTTTTGGATTGGCTGTTAGAGCACATAAAACCTGCCCAAGCCTAAGAGATTGCGATGCCATTCTGTAGTGTGCATGCGTGCTTGTGGGGTGTTGATTTTTGTGTGTGTGCAGCTACAGGATGGAGCCAAATACAGGACATCTGCCGGCCACAGCAGGCCCGAGTAGGAGTTTGGTGGGTGCTGTGCGCAGACCTCCCTTACGGAAAAGGGCACAGCCTGAAGGTGGGGCAGCACCCCAGGCTAAGCGCCCAGGTGCCAAGAGGGAGCCTGAATTTAATTTGGCTGAGAATAATCATCTTGTGCGCCTGACACTTGCGAAATGGGAGCTGATATTTGGCTCCCAAAGCAAGTCCATAGGCAAACAAGAAAGAAGCAAACTGTGGGATGCCATTGGTGTGGAGCTTAGTAGCACAGCTCAACACCCACGTAGTGGCCCATCCTGCAGGAAACGCTTCTACACTTTGCGAGGGGCCCTTATGAAAAAGATGAATCACGATCTTGATGTGGACAGTGGGTTCATCCAGGCTCCAAAGAGTACCTACAGGCCGTATGAGGAGATGCTGAAGGCCAAAATCCCACTGGCTCGGCTGCAGGGTGTGGATCCTGGGGATGACACCACCGGTTGGGCTGAAGGTACATATTTTATGGCTTTTACTATAACCTAATGTTAATGTATGTGATTAGCATTTTTACATTCTGACCAACTAACTGTAGGACCTGTGAAGTATTACATTATAGCTAAAACATTTGAAACTTTTCTGTCTGTTGCTTTATGCATAGGTGCACATGCTGCTGTCCGGGATGTGGCTCCGGACAACCAAGCTCCTGCCCTTCCAGCAACCTCAAGGCTACCCCAGTCTGCCATTGAAGGTATTTACCCATTATTTGTTTGCTGGTTTTTTGAAAAACAAATGGGTGTGGGACCAGCTCAAGCAATAAAGGTTTGCCCTGTTGACTATTAATAATATGTGGGTGCGCCCTAATTGCACGCCCACTGTAACACTCACAGTCAGTAACTAACAAGGCCCTAACATGTGTAGATATGTAGGATGCCAGAGATGTGTAGCCATATATAGGCATATCAATGTGTGAGCCACACTTGGCTTGATTAGTCAATATTAGTGAAAGAGCTGCTCACACACCTTAATGCATGTTGTATTTTGGCACGCACATTAGCTATGGCTCAATGTTGGTTTTATTTTGCCCTAGCTCCCATGCCCTTGGCCCCAGCATCTCCTCCGGATCCCACCTACTCTTTGGATGTCGGTAAGTGCATGTGTTCACCTTGCTTGATCCACTTTGACTCAAGTGCATGTGTCTCATTTGTCTTTTTTCTTTGTAGGGCAAGTGACTGGTTCATCTTTGGACCCCACTTCCGATGTTGCCGGTCAACAGGACCCTGTTGGTGTGTAGAGCAATACATAATGTATCCTTTCTGCTGTTTAGGTTACACTGGTTCAATTTGGTTAGTCTACTAAGCTACATGTTTGCTTTGTAAACTTGAAGATGCCTCTTGGGAGTGCTGGTTGCCTCCCCAGGGTCAGTCTATTAGTTATTTTAGTGATAGCAATGTATATTTGCGGACATATTTTTAGGAAAACATTCCCTGTAGTAGTTTGCTGAATCTTTAGACACTTTTTTTTTTTTATTTAGTTGACCCGAATATCGGAAGTGGCTGTCCAGAAAGGGCCCCTCAAGTTCCAGCTGCCAGAGATGAGGGTAAGTGGTTTTGCATTGCTATAGTATGTATTTTGGCTCTAATGTTGTGCCACTTGCTTCTGGCAACTTGTGTGTCCACATCTATTTTCAAGGTCCAATCTCGAGTGAGGACCCCACTCCAGACATCTGGGATATTGCGGGTATGTTTAATTTAAGCAATGTTTATGATGAGATTTGCAGAAATTAGTGGGTCTTAGTCCTGTAACATACATGTTAACAATCTGAGTTTAACCAAGACCTTTGGTCTACTGTGTATTTTTTAACTTTTTAGAGGTATGGCCTCGATAGCCTAACCAGGTTACATTAGAGTTTTGCCCACAGACCTACTAACCTGATTTTCCTGTTTAGCATTTGCCAACTTGCCCGACATCTCTGATGTTGATTCGCGACTCTCTGGCAGCGATACCTCGAGCCTACCTGGGCTGGAGGACACGCAGGTAACATGGCTGATGTAGACGACCTCTAAACCCATTGGCATATTCGTGGGTAGTGGAAGAAGCAACATGTAACATTTCATTTCATTGTTGTTTTGGCAGGAGGCGGAACCAGAACCCCAAGCTGGGACCTCTTCCCAAGTCCCATGTGGCCAAGCTTCAGAGGCTCAGACAAGGGTAAGTTGTCTAGTGAGTGTTTATGGTAACTTTTGGGAGGGGCATAACTGCATTTGTTCCGTTTGACTAAAATGTGGTTTACTATTTTTTTAGCCTCCAACCACAGCAAGAGGAGGTGTGGCACCAACCAGTGCCGATTTCTACACACTAGGGGTCCGGATGCTGGAGGACTACAGTCGCCAACAGCCGCGTGATGGAACTAATGAGCGCATTGCGGCGTTGGAAAATCAGGTGCTGATGTGTCAGCAACAAAATGAGGGCCTGCAGCGCCAGGTGGACCAGTTAAGGCAAAACCTACAACAGAACCAGGACCTTGGTCGCCTTGCCAATGTTATCGAGCAATCTGTACAGCGCCAGGAAGAGGCAATACAGCGCCAGGCAGAGGCAATACAGCGGCAGGACCAAACTTTGTTGTTGATACAACAGCTCATACAACAGCAGTCTATATTTTTTACTGCACTGTTGTCCCCCAACACCGCCCCTAGCAATGACTCCCAACCTCCCCGGCCACCCAGCCAAGAATATTAATTTGTATACCTTTTTCTTATGATTTATGTAAATATATTTTTGAAAACCACCTCTAATTTGTGTTTATCCATACATGTGAAAGCTAAATACACAGTCAGGGCTGATTTGCTCAATCATCTCTAATATTATGCCACCATTTATGTGCCACATTAGTTAACATTGCTTACTATGGTGTAAACATGTACTGGCTCAAAATGGCAGCCTAATTTTAGACATAATGGTTTTGGGGAATCGAAACCTATGCTGGTCAAGGAACAACACAGTTCTTGGTAAAGATAAATGTCTTTATAGAAATTGGCCCAACACGGGCAACATAGGCCAACAAAGCCAGGAAAACATGGCCAGGGCAGCCATCCCCCCCACCCTAACGTCTCCGACGCCTCTTCATGGCCAGCAGCATCCCTTTCATCTGTGGGAAGGCCCGCCACAGTCTGCGATGCTGGCGTATACAAGCTGTAGAGATGTGATAAAAAATAATATATTAGAATTTGTTTGGCAACTCAACATACACAGATGTAGCAATGTAATGTCAGTGTTTCTAACTTGCTAACACTCACATTAACATTGGTGAACAATGTGCCCCTAACATTTTAAAATAAAGTTTTAAGATTGACTTGAAAACATGTTAGGACCACATACCTTTACTCTTAAAGTGGACCAACACCCACAATATAGTTTATCCTGGGTTTTGGCCCACTTTGTTGTTTCTCACAGATCTGTATTTCCCCTGATGTGTGTATACACACAGTAATCCATAGCCACTCACCTCTCCATGCTCCAACGTGCTTGGCACAAAGAAGGCACGCTAACGTCTATGCAGGGAACAGGAATGTACCCTCCTCTTCCAACCCCTCTTCACGCATGTCACTCGCTGGCTGCTCATGGGGACCCGGCGGCCATTCACAGAGGCCCAGGGGGGAAAAATGCACGTCTGGAGTGTTGCGCAGGAGCCAGCGGAATATAATTTCCCATAATTAGGGGTTTGCTTGGTGGGGTGGACCCGTGGTCCCTGCACTTATCGTATATTCTGCGGGGTGTTAGTTGTTAGTTGTTGGCAAATTAAATGTTTAATGCACATTAAACAGCCTTGGTGTTGGGCCAGGTTCACTCTTGCAAAGGTAATAATGTTTATGGGCAAGTAAGGACATTTATGTCTTTAGTCCAAGCCAAACATCAGTGCCTAAGGAAGAGGGAAGTTTGCCCTATAATGTTATTGGTAAACACCTAATCAGCCCCATTTGGTTGTCTATACGCCACAAATAGTCCGTATGTGTCCGTAACAAGAATGTGAGGCAACTATCAAGGATGGTGACTGGCATGTTGGATTATTGACCAAACACATTTAACCTAGATGTGTGTGATATTCACACATTGGTCAATTTCACATTTCTACAAATGTAAGTAGAAGAGAAATGTTTACAAAGTATTTACCCATATTAATTTGGATGTACTCACCATCGCAGCTGTGGCGGTGGGCCATGCTGCTGGCCGTCCCTGGAGCTGGTGTGGGGAGGAGGAATTCTGCCTCCGTCTGCGTAGCAACATCTGTCCATGAAAAAAAAAAAAACCCAAACTACATTTAGTGGAGCTATGACACCCGAAGTTTGGACATCAATCTGGTTATTGAGTCTTAGCTCCAAAAACAAACACTTCTTTACATACATGTTAAACGATATTTGCTATATTCCTGGCCCATTAGTTAATGTGAAGTGTTTATGGTTGCCACATGTATCCATTTTGCCAATCTGGCACTAACCTTTACATTGCAATGTAAATGACTCCTTACCAATTTAATGGATAATGTTACCAGTGTGCAACATGTGTTTGCCCTAACTACTTCACGTAAATTAACTTTTGCTAGCACACATCATGGTGTGGCCAGAAACATAGGGGTGGTTTCCAGTTGGCTAGCACTGTAGTGTGGTTGGTGATGTTAATGTACATTAGCAAACCAGCTTAGACAATGGACCAGGAAACGTGTCTGTTAAAAGTGTACCAAGACACAGGATTGTGATTATTCAGTGTAGTAGTCTACTTTGGCAGAGCCACACAATTTTAGTCCGCCACCGCCCCTGCCTTCCGCACATCACTCCGCCAGTGTGTGCGCACACGCATGCCAGTAGGAAACAGAGCGCAGGCGCACACACATCTCGAGTGCCACACAGGAGGCAGGGACAATGGCTTCTGCCACCCCCAAAGAGGGAAGTAGTTTGTGGTGTTTGGTTGTGGGGGGGCCCTGGGTGAGGGATGTGATTTGGCAGGCAAGGCGCCATAATCCAAACAATATCAGCAAGGTTTGTGGGTCCACTTTAAGGAATGACATAAAGTCCAAAATGAACTAGCTTAAAACATACACTTACCACGACTATGCCCGAGGAGGATTTGACGCCAAAAATCCATGGAGGTGCCGCCTATATGATGCCCTGCAAATTACAGAGGAATTGCAAGGGCTAAGCACAAATGGTCAGATGAAACCTGTCACAGACTAACAATTAAAACATGTAAACTCACCAGGGGATGAAGCGCCACTTGAAGCCCAGGGAGGGCTCTGAGGAGGAGGCGGGGAGCCTCGGCTCCTCACACTCTGCTCAGAAGATCCACCAGGCAAAGGGCCACCCTCCTCCCTCTCACTCCCTGCTTGAGAGTGGCCCCTTGCCTGGTGAGAGTCCTCAGCCTCAGAGTGTGAGGAGCTGAGGCTTGATCCAGCCTGCCCCCCAGCAGCACACTCCTCTGGGGCGTCATCCCCTTCCTCCCCTGGGTCCTCTAAATAGGACCCGCGGGAGGGACCCTCCCCCGATGACTCCCCCGAGTCCGCCTGCCTGGTTCGGGGGAGGAATCCCTTCCCACGTTTCCCCAGGGGAGGACGCTTATCTGTGTGGAGGGGGTGAAAGCAAATAATTAATATAAAGAGCAAAAAAGGACACAGCTTAGCAGATGATTCTGCACAAAGGCCAAAAAGAACATAAGCTTTAACTTACCTGATGCGTAGGCATCATATAGGCGGTACACGCCTTCTGGGTCCCGGCGCTTAAAATCTGACCATTTCTGTTGTATCGCCCGGATGGTCAGGTCGGTCTTGAAGCGCCGGGACACAGTGGCCTTCACCTCCATGGCAAGGCGTTTTTTTGCTCCTCGGGCATAGTCGTATTCGGCCAGGCAGAAGTCCTATGAAAAAAGGAAAAAAAAAAAAACAAAAAATAATCAAAACATGACCTCAGAACAATGTCATAAACAGTTATACAGAGACAAGATCAAAGTGGAACCACACCCAGGATTTACATTAGTCTGGGTTTGTGTGCACTTTTTTGGGCCACAACTATTGTGGGTGGCCCACTGTCTGCAACCCCCTTTGAAGGGCCCAAATACACAGCTGAGGACACTCCCACGTCACTCCGTAAGCCAAACACAGCGGTCCACGCCGGTGTGGTATGCGCAACCAAGGGCCTTGGGAGGTGCATACCAGCTCAGCTGCATCTGCACGGCAAAGTACGCATGTGGCGTTTGACTCTAACAGGGAGTGCGCCTGCACACCAATTGCAAATATGTATGGCGCAGGGGTACACCATGCTAGAGGTAAGCGCAATAGGCATACGCAACTCACGCATGCACAGATGGGACGGGCCAGAGTTAATTTTTGTGGCCCTCCAGGGGGGGGGGGGGCATCCAAGCAGGACATCCACAATGGGGATGCCCCATGTGGAGTGTACAATTTTGGACTAAAAACAAAAAAATATCAGCCCCTATCCACCCTGTGTGTTTATACATTTTTAAACTAAAAATACAAAACTAAAATACTCACTTTAACAACCTGGCCATTGACCCGGCTATCCACCCGGGTGCGCCTTTGTTTTTGGGGCACAGGAGGGGAATGGGTGGGAGGGGTGGTATTTGGGGAAGGTGAGGTAGGTGGGGGATGTGGGGGAGGGGTGGTGGGGCCGGAATCTGAGGAGGAGCTGGGGAGGCGCATTACTCGCCGTTTGGGAGCCATATTGGAAACGCTAAGGAGGAAACAGGAACCGGAAATGACGCTAGCGACATGAGACATAAAAAACAAAACAAAACAAAAATACGCACCGCGCCCCAGCAACAAGCTAATATCAGCTATGTGCAAGCTAAGTGGCGGAAAAACATTAAAATGACGCTGAAAAACAAGCGATTGGCATAAGCGCAAGACAGTTTTACCTTAAGGTGGCGTTGAAACGCAAAGGAGGATCCCGGAACCGGATATGACGCAAGCAACTGTGCTTCAAAAATAAAAAAAAAAAAATGCGCGCAGCAGGGACAAGCTAATATCAGCTATGTGCAAGCTAAGTGGCGGAAAAACATTAAAATGACGCAGAAAAACAAGCTATTGGCATAAGCGCAAGACAGTTTTACCTTAAGGTGGCGTTGAAACGCAAAGGAGGATCCCGGAACCGGATATGACGCAAGCAACTGTGCTTCCAAAATAAAAAAAAAAAAAGGCGCGCAGCAGGGACAAGCTAATATCAGCTATGTGCAAGCTAAGTGGCGGAAAAACATTAAAATGACGCTGAAAAACAAGCTAGGGCCCACGGCGCCACAAATTATTAGCTTGATTTAGCAGGGGGTTCTACATACTGGAATGCATAGGTCCTTCTAAAGCATACACCGTTGTGCTTAAATATACAAATCTTATTCCTTCACAAAGTCATCACACAATCAAACTAGACAACTACCTGAAAATGTGGCACACATGAGAATGCATAACGGGTTGTTATGAGCTGGTACGACTGAATGTTAATCCTGCAAAATGTGGCCAGGCACGCTCACAACTACAGTGTATTCATTAACAACGACTGGGGTCGCGGGAAGTGAATTCCTTGCAAATGGCAGAAGGGCACATGTATGAACAGCACAGCGCCGCACAACGCAGCGCAGCGAGGCACAGCGACGCTGGCGCCGCCACATAGCGAATTAAAACAGCGACTGCAGAAACACTGACCAACACAGATTCATCAAGGACAGGGCTGCCGAATAGCTTGGGCGCTGACAATTTCGAAGAGCGAACGTGACCGCCCAACCTGACAGGCTACAAAATAGCTTTACAAGCCCCGTTTGTGTGGAAAACCAGCGCTTTTGAGGCCAATGAGTTTGGGTGGAGGAGATGCAATTCCCATGTCACTCACAACATTACATTGTGAAAAAAAAAAAAAAAAAAAAAAAAGATAAATAACCAGCTAGATTAATAAAACATATCAATATAAACATGTGTTGAATTTTGTGCAAAAGCAAAAAACCCCAAAACCACTAAGAACAATCATTGCAGCGTCTGCCATAGAAATGTATGGGAGAGCGGCAGGTAGCGCCAGGTAATACGTGTCGCTGTGAAGGAATTTGCAGCGGCGCTGTTCGTTGCAGTCGGCTTCATGATGAATGCCGCGCTAGCCGTCGCTCTCGCCGGCGCTAGCCTCATTTAGCTTGATAAATGCGTCATTGTGACCGCCGCCGGGCGTACTTGAGTCGGTAGGAGCCGTTAGCTGCCGCTACCTGGCGCTCGTCAGACACTACCTGGCGCTATCGCTTGATGAATAAGGGCCTAAGTGTCATTTGGTTACTGTTGAATCAGACATTAGAAGTATTTTAAATGTCTCTACAGCCTCACATTCCCAGCAGTGGCAGGTCCCAGACCATAGGGTGGTCCCCGAAGCTGAGGTTGCCCACCACCGAAGTAAGTTGTAATGTAAATATTTGGAGTATGTTGAAAATGACATCATCACCAATCAACCTAAATCCCTTGCCAATGTAATTATCATAATGACATATGGCCTCATCCATTAATGAATTCCTTAGCATAATGACATATGGCCTCATCCATTAATGAATTCCTTAGCATAATGACATATGGCCTCATCCATTAATGAATTCCTTAGCATAATGACATATGGCCTCATCCATTAATTAATTCCTTAGCATAATGACATATGGCCTCATGAGTTAGATTTAAACATAATAATCATTCCATCCACAGCTGTGAAACATGTATTTGCAGAATAATCATTTTCTTCTCTTTTTTATATAGACACCGCACAGGCGAGATTAGCCCAACTCACTGTGATGGTGTTTCGGCTAGTGTACGATATACAGGAGCTCAGAGCTTCGATGGGGACCACAGATGAAGATTAATTCTCTGGGGCCTGCCATGGCTTTGTGTATAGTTTGTAAAAATGAAACAATTTTAATATTTTAAAATGTTTTAAATTTTTTTTACCGTTTTTATAAAAACAAAAAAAAAATTGTTAAATAAAAACATAATTCAAAAACAAAAACACAAATGCCCAAACAATTTGGCAGTTCTTAATAAAAAAAACAAAGAAAAAATTTGTTTCTGTGTCATTTTATGTAAAAGAAAAATTCATTAAGGGTTGGTTACAGGAAAACGTAGGAAAAACTAAAAATACAAGAGCGCAAAGTGAAGAATATAGAAACCGCGTTGGAATTGAGGTAAGTATTAGGTGCGCAAAGGGGAGAATATACAAACCACGATGGAATTGAGGTAAGCATTAAGGGCGCAAAGTGAAGAAGAATGAAACCGCGATGGAATTGAGGTAAGCATTAGGTGCGCAAAGTGAAGAATATACAAACCGCGATGGAACTGAGGTAAGCATTAAAGGCGCAAAGGGAAGAAGAATGAAACCGCGATGGAATTGAGGTAAGCATTAGGTGCACAAAGGGAAGAATATAGAAACCGCGATGGAATTCAGCTAAGCATTAGGTGCGCAAAGTGAAGAATATACAAACCGCAATGGAATTGAGGTAAGCATTAGGTGCGCAAAGGGAAGAATATATAAACCGCGATGGAATTGAGGTAAGCAATAGGTGCGTAAAGTGAAGAATATACAAACCACAATGGAATTGAGGTAAGCATTAGGTGTGCAAAGGGAAGAATATAGAAACCGCAATGGAATTGAGGTAAGCATTAAGGGAACAAAGTGAAGAAGAATGAAACTGCGATGGAATTGAGGTAAGCATTAAGGGCGCAAAGTGAAGAAGAATGAAACCGCTATGGAATTTAGGTAAGCATTGTAGCAGAAGTGAGTGAGAAAAAAATTGAGATGAGTACATGAATGAGTTAATTTTGTTGTGCGCATGCGTAAGGTCGGAAAGATTTCCATCTGGACGTTTATTTATCAAAAAAAGAATTCAGAATCTAACGGGAAACGTAAATCATTCATTAGAGGCGACGTTGGAAAAAGCAAAAAACGGAAGCCTACGTTGTTGCCTAAGTAACGTAAACGAAAAACGAAAGCTGAAAAATGGCATTCTCGTTGGCGTACGAAGCGACGAACACTTTACAGAAGGCTTCCGATGCATGCATAGAATCACGCGTACACTCATATGCAAGCGGAAACAAAACGGAAAAAAAAACAGATCGACACATAAACGAAATTCATTTTATGTCTCTCTGAATCAACCCTATTGTCCAATTTGGGGATTCATTAACAGTGAAATTCTCTGGCTTTTATCTCATAAAGTGAGACATTTTTTCAATTCTTATTGAATCAGGGACGTTCTATAACTGTTGTAATAACTGTTTGTGTATTAATCTTGTATTATGTGCCTAATATGATTTTGTACTTTCAGGCATTGGTCCAGGTACCTTTGTTACTCCACAAATCGTTGCTAACTCACTTTGGTTTGACCTCTGCCTGATCTATAAACACATGACTACTAGAAGTAGCCCTCTCTTCTTTTCCTCTAACCCTCCAAATTCACCTTTGTTCCTGTACATTGAAAAAAAACCTACTGTCAAATCCCGGGGACACCCGTCTTCTTGGGAGCTTACAACCCCCAATCTCCGCAGCTAGCTTCACTTTTAGTCAAGCCCCCGTTTGCCGGGAAGCTGTAAACACCTCGCCGGACATAGTTGCCCCCAGGACTTATTAGGATTTAGAATGTAAGCTCACGGGGGTGAAGATGGATGAACCAAAGGTAAGACTGGGCGTAATCGGGTAGCCAAGGTAAGTACAGGATACAATTCTGGGAAGGGAACTCTGAGGGAGAAAACAGGCAAGGTCAAAGGTTACGCCAATGGTCAAACCAGGAGATCAGAGAGCTTTGCGGTACCAGGGTTAGACAGGTTCATAGTCATAATTCACGTTAAGGTCGGTACAGGAGGTGGTCAGGATAGTCAGGCTAGCAAGCTCGGCAATGGATAAACAACACGGGTATCTCAGGATTAACACACCCAGCTAAACGCCATCACAAGCAGTGACCGACTGGTGGAATAAAACCTTTATAGGGCTGAAGCTAACGGACAAGGGGAATGTGTGTGATTGGTGTATTTAACAACCTTTGGGCTGATTGCCCAGTTTAACAGAACAATCCCATAAATCAGCTCATGCGCGCACACAAGCGTCCGATGTGGATGCGGGTGCAGGAGGAGTCCTGGCCAGACACCAGGGCCTGCGCTGCCCAAGGACGCTGAGGGGACGGGTAGAATGTAAGCTCGCTGTGACACCTACAAACTTAGGGTCACTGTGTTTCTCCTACCACCTTGGTAAACCTCATTTAGGATTGACGCCCACTTGTTACATAAAGGCCTGCTATACTCACCTAGGCATGCTCCAGCAGCACACTCTTTGTACAGTCAGGTGACTGTGGTAAATATTCACAGTCCCTTGGGGGAGCTGGCCTTCATGCTGCTGTGGGTTTGTTGAGCCATTGCCATGTAGACCCATTATAAATGGAATGGCAGTTTATAAATATAAATATATATATATATATATATATATATATATACACACACACACTCTTGGGAAACTTGGGAAACATTTTAAAAGCACACAAAATCCCAAGACTCCTTAATATAGTGAGTTAAAAACAATTTTAAAAATCTAGCCACGATCATATTTAATTTTAGTAAAAGGTCTTCTTGGCAGGTGTTTCATATACAAACACAACTCCACCTTCCTCTGCTGTGGTGTGCAAATTGGTGTTGCATTAAAAATGCAATTAAGCCCTTTGATGTAATGCACAGTGCTCTTCATACCATAGTTAGATTTCAATCTTCGTACATTGATTTAAGCAGTGAGCATGTTAAATGTATCCGCTCCTTTGCTGGCTTGTTTATATAAAGTGCTCTTATAGATGCAGTTTGAGTCAAATTTAATTTTTAACTTGATAAATATAACCATGGAAGGGGGCTTTGCAAAGTATTTTTGTTTTTTTAAAAAAGGTGTTAAGATTTCTATCTATAAGGATTGCTAAAAAAACTTGCTTAAAATTATATTTAGGTTTGGCCAACTCATCAGATTTCCAAATACTTTCTTTTAAAGGAACTCCAATTCCTTGAAAATCGATAGCAGATCAGCTCTGTGCACTGAAACTAGTTTAGAAAAGTTTTTTTCATCTTACCTGCTTTTGTTGTACGGATACCTACACGTGTCTACTTCCTAAACAACTATACTATTTACCTTCCTGCTTCTGCTCTCATTTGGCCAAATGCCGTATAGACTTACTATGAAGCCCAGACATTTGAGATCACCAGGCATTTAGGAGAGTTTGGATATTCACTGGCCTTGGGGCTTTGTCCAAGAGTTGGGGGGACAGACAGGAGACAGGTAGCTTAAGAGCAAATTGCTAACAGACAAGAGAGACATGGGCTGGGAAAAAGAGGAGAGAGGCATGAACTTGGATTAGACAAAAGAGGTACAGACTGGGAACATGAGAGAGCCACCGACTGGGAGCGTATAAGAGACTCACAGACCAGTAACAGTTAAGAAACATACAGAGATAACCTGTTTTCCTCACAGGAGGTCCAGTAGTATGTGATATGAACATACCCTGAGCAGTCCTCTGCTGGTCTCATACTTAGGCTTTAATGTGAAATATGGTGTTTGTAATTTTTTTAGTGCTTTATCAATATATTTGGGTAAAATATGTTTAAAAGAATTTAAAAAATGCTATTTTGTTAAATTTTGTAGCTTTTTTTTTTAATAATGAATATAAGTATTTCCTTCTAGTTACAATGGTACCACATATGTATCGACACCTTTTTCTGCCCAGAAGACACCCCAAACTGAAGAAGGGCTTTAGGATATTTTCAAATAAAATACAACTACTATGCGTACCTTGCAGTTTTTCAAGAAAAACAACCCTTTACATTGAAATCTCTGAAATGCCTTTCTAGCTTTCTGTGTGTACCAGTCTTGTTGTCGTGGTCGCAGACTTGGACGCAAACCCTCGAGGAATAAACTGGTTGCACAGCATTACCCTAAAAAGTTAATAAAAAAGCAGAATAAAAAACAAATATTTCTAAAATATCAATATGCAAACAGCAAAAAACAAGCTAAATCTGAAAGTGCAAGGTCCCCGAATAGAACAATACCCACTTATCTAAATGTTGCATTTCTTTGTAATACATTTTTTTTAGATAAACCATATTGCATGTGAAAGCCCAGGAGACCCACCAAACTGAAAAGAGCGCTTTATGGATTTTCAAATTAAATACAACTACTATATGGACTATGAAGGGTTAAATAAAAAGCGAGGGGGGCCCCATGCTTTTTCATTTTTAAGGGTTCAACTTTTAAACACTTTGTGTTTGGCAACAACTTTGAGTGCTTGTAGACCAGGGTGCAGGGGCAATTCTGGGTGGCCCCCGGCCCTCAAGGCTAAAAGCCCCCATAGCCCTTGTGGGCCGCGTTTTTTTCAGCCCCCACGGGCTTTGCAGAGGAAGGTAATGGGGCTGAGGTTTAATGACAAGTCACACGCTTGCCGCAGCCCCAAATGCCTTGTGAACTCATATAGGGGTCGCTCTGTCCGGCTCCAATCGCTGTCACTGACAGGTGCCAGGTAGAAGCCGGGGACAAAGGCAGGGGACCGGAGACCCCTCCACTGATCACTACTGGCATCTGACAACTCTGCTGTTGGCAGAAGTGGCCTTTCATATGATGTCATCCTGCTCCTCCTATAAAAGGCAGGACTGCGGCAGCTGTCTGAGGTGTCAGAATGGGGACAGTAACGGGTCTTCTACTGCCTGCTGAAGACTCCAGGGAGGGATCAGAGGCCCCCCCCCCCCCCCGGGTGAAGAGAAAACCAGCGCCAATGAATCCTGTGTGAAGCTGAGCTTGTTTTTTTTTCTTTTCTTTCATTTGGACAAAATGTCCTTAAGCGAATTTCACATAGCTGGCACTTAACTGCAGTAGAGGAAGCTACATGAGATTCATGTAGCTTGTGTGTTGAGTTGTATAGTCTCTCAAAACTCAGTTCTCTGTAAATTGCAGAGAATCATTTGAATAACCACCATATAAGTGCTCAATTTTTTTTATTATATTAATATCACAAATCTATTACATAAGATTGACACAATGTATTTTTCAGAATAGCACAGGGCTCGCCATGGTAGGCACCACAATGTAAAACTACCATCATACTGCGGCCAACAGCAAGCTGCCATTTAGAACAACCTCCAGATAGGCTATGCAGGGTACACCGATATTAGCAACCCATATTTCTCACTATTTCTCACTCACAAAGAAAACACACTAAGGCTCTGTTTACACATATCTGTTGTGCTGTATTTTGTGAGGTGCACTGTATTAAATTATGTGCTGCATTTTTTATGCATTTGTGCTGCACTTGAGCTGTACTTGAGCTGTGACCCATGTACCCTGTGTTAGACATGCATAGCACCTTCATTGTCGTAAACTTCTACTGTCCAGTTTTAGCGCTGCATTGCATTAAAATATGCTTGCATCGTTTTCCCAGTGCGATATGCTACGCAGTGTATATATGTGAATAGATCCATAAAAATAATGGGCAGCATTTTCCCTTGGGCTGTTTCATGCACAACACATCTGATAGGTGTGAAGAGAGCCTTATAGTGAGAAACTGTATTTATTGGTCAAAAAAGTATGCCAGAATAAATTGCCCCTCCCTGCGGAGAGCTAGGTGTCAGGAGCTGCAAAGATCAGCAAAAGCTGAGATCTGCTGATATCTCTGGCTGTGTGTGTCTATAGGTAACAGATTAGAGGTAAGTATGGGGGGGTATGATTTTATTGTGTTTGTTTATTTAAATGTCTTTGTGAACTGGTAAGGGGTCCTTGAGACCCCTATACCAACTCAAAAGCAGAAGGGACTGACTGACTCAACCGGTCAGCAAGTGGGTGGCTTGCCATAACCCCTCACTTCATTATCTGCATCCCCAAAAGCCCAGGGAAATGAAGAAAAACAGAAAAACCCGCAGCCCATGCGGGCTATGCGGGCTGGTCACTTGAACTCCGCTTTCTGGCCTACCAGAAAGAGGGGACCATACATCAATTTTTAAGGGTTTAAATTAAAAATTAAAAAAAAAAACATGACAAAGGGTCCCCCCAGGAAGGGGGAACCCCACAACTTTTTTAAGATTGTTATTATTATTAATATTATTGTTTCTTTGTATAGCACCATCTTCTTTCTTACTTTCCAGTGATTGCAACAGGGAGATGCTGCTTTATTGATGAATGCATTTTTAATGCATACATTCTTATAGCATATATATATATATATATATATATATATATTAATAGGTCCTTATTTAAGAAGGGATAGCGTCAGGTAGTGGCTAGTTAATGAGAGGTAGCGACAGGTAGCAACTGGTGAACGCTGGACACGGCACGCAATTACACATTTATCAAGCAGAATCTGTTTAGCGGCGACTGGGATAGCGGCATGTAGCTTCTGATTCATCATTTTCACAGCCTCAGCGAACAGCGCCAGCGTTCAGCCTTGCACAGCGCCAGGTATGACCTCTCGCTACCTGACGCTCTGCCATACATTTCAATGGACGATCCTTTTCTTCTCTTTAAACTGGGTTTTTGTTTTTTTGTTTTTTTTTTCCAAAAATCACAAATAATTCTGTGACCTATTCTGCTATTGAAAAAGCTGTTTTTTCACAATTTTTTCATTTTTTATATATTTCTTCAGAAATGACATTACAGGTCTGGCATTAAGTGTTCATGTTACAATGTTGCTACAATGTAATTCCATATGTTTTCGCTTTGTTACTAGTTGATAGATGCTTGAAAACACACTTTAAACACACCGCCTCCTGCGTTCTGGGCTTCAAACAAGTATTTTTCAGTGCCAGAGATTGGGGAGGCTGTTTTTTTGCTGAATATGGTGTGAGTCGGTCGCTATGAGCAGTCGTTAACATGCGCTCCCATACAGCGCTGTACTGGTCAAATAGCGACTCCTCACAATGTATTAAACATTACTGAACAGCGACTGAGTCGCTATAAAGTAGCGACCCACGGCTGAGCAAAGTGACTACTAGCGGGCGCTCTGAAAATGCCTGCTACAGATGCTCATCTGTCGCTACCTGTCGTTAGTGATGAATCAGCCTGCCCGATGTATATAAACATTAGTCATATTTATCAGCTTCTCACTCATTAAAACTAAAGGTTGAGCTTAAAGTGGATCAACACCCAGGGGGGATCGGCCCGGGAATCTATAAGATTCCCGGGCCAATCAGATCCCTCCCCGCGGGGCATCTGAAACCGGGATGTCCCGCGCGGTGAAACCCCCCAGGAAGCCCAGAAACCTTACCTTAACCCCATTCCAATGGCGCATGTGCGGGCCGCGGGCGCGTCTCGCGCTTCCCTCTAGCAGGGCGCGCACCCGCGCCGGCCGTTTGTGAATGGCCGGCACGGGCGTGCTCCCTGTTAGAGGGAAGCGCGAGACGCGGCCTCCAGCGCTCAGAGCCGCTGTGGTTGGACGCCGCTTGTACGTGCATACCACAGCGGCTCTGAGCGCTCTGATTGGAAGAGCGCCCGCGTAGGAGCGTGGTGAGGTGAGTGTTTCTGGGCGTTCTGGGGGGATCGGGGTGCCCCACCGAAGTGGACCAAAACCCAGGATAGTCAAAATCCTGAGTGTTGGTCCACTTTAAAGGAGCACAATCACGAAAAATGGTCCAATGATAAAAATCCATTAAAAAAAAAAATGGTGGGAGCAGAGGCCACTTATACACTTGGCATCAAGAACTATCCAGCCAGGCTTGTTTTTTTTATTTTAATGGAAGGAAAAGGAAATTAGGGGTGACAGACTCTGTCGCTCTAATACATTAAACCTGTCACCCCTGGATATTATTCCTACCAGTAGAATAAACCATAAACGTGGCAGGAGTTTTCTTCAGTTCGGATGTATAAGTGACCCCTCCTCTCATTAGCTGGTGTGTTTTTATGGATTTTTAATACTACACAATTTTGCGATAGTGCTCCTTTAATGTGGGGGCTTTGCCTGTTGCTTCAAAGTGGCCATTTTGCAGAGTAAAATAATGTTGCAGAAGAAAAAGTTTGATATTTCACAGAATCCTACACAATTATCATGCATGTGTATATAATAAAATTAAATCTGTGTCTTTGCATAGTAGCCTGCGGCAAACAGTGTACAATCAGTTTTGTATGTATAATAGATCACAGAGTTGTTCATGAATAATACAAATGCATTGAACAGATACCAGTGAGTGAGGATGTTTGTCTTTGCATGGAATCAAAGTGAACATGTAATATTGTGATAATATATTTTTGATGAATTTGGGTCTGACTTGCCATTGCCATAGCCTGCTAATTTCCTGACAAGAATTGCCATAATAATTGAGTTTCCAATAACATTATGATTATTTCCCCGTGATAATTTAATTGTAAAGTATTTTTAATATTGTAATATTCCAGCTATGCGATTATTATGCATCCTTATGCAGATTCAGAGAGTGACTTGGAGCATATCTCTGCATATATAACCTAATTTGTTATATTATTGCATATATATGTATATATTCTTGAAAATACTCATTAATGCAAAGGAAGGAAGGATAAAATGTGTAACACATTTACTAAATAGGCTTATACTTTAACCATGGTCTTAATTGTTTCATGATTAAGAAAACAAAAAACGAATCTGTAAATTCCATTTTTATAAGGTAAGTATAAGTTAATAATAAACAAAAACACCACATTTAACTGTAACCTTTCTTCTATTCTACTATTATCTATCTACTATTGATCCTGTACCAATGCGGGTGAAATTAGATTTTATGTTCTTTTTTGTAGTTTAATAAAAACAATAATAATAAATAAACTATTGTGAATAGTTTGTGTGCCGTACGATGCCAATATTTGATAAATCTGTCATAAAATCTAAAAAATGCTAAAATACAATATTTTGGTGTGTCGATAATAAAACAGACAAACATTCCATAACAATTGTATATAAGCATCTACACAATACTTGCCCCATCTGCATGTATGATAACGAATCATTGTCAGCCCATTAATCCTTCATCTACTCAAAGCTGAAATGCTACCTCACCTATTTTCTCCTGGTTGGGGCCATCTTGCAGGACCTGAGAGGCTTCCTTTGCCAGCTTCCCAGCCTTGCTGTTACCTGAATTTACTGACAAAACTCACAATGTGCAGAGGCAGGAAACCCATTAGCACTTCCTCTTTGCAGGTGGCCTGCAGCTCCATAGGACACCATTAAGGGGAAAATCAACCACAGCAGTAGTTACAGCAATCTGAATTGCCCTGGGAAGGGATGCATATAAGGATGCTGATCTGGTTAAAAACCCACAAAACCTATGATATTCCCATACCCAAACTACTATACACTATGATAGCTCTGTTATTTACAGAGCACGTACAGCTTATATATCTAACGACCATCCACTCACCTTGTCCACGCTCCAGCAGAGTCCTCCACAGCGTGCTGAGCTGACCATTGGCTGGCCGACACAGCCAGGTGCCAGCTTCCGCAGTGCTGGTCCGAGAGCTGCTACACCTCTCCTCCTCTGTCCGTATCCTCGGCATCTCGACACATGGATGCGTGTATGCCCTCCAGTGGCACTACATGCAGCATGGCAGCTTGAGGCTGGTTTAAATGGGCCAGTGAGCCCCAATATTGTTTTATGGTTGCTAGCCCTTAATCTGGATGGGAGAATCAGCCCTGGTGTTATTGCTGGGCAGTGAGCCCTAAGTTGCCCCAGCCTATCGCTCCACAATATCCCCTATTAAAGTATCCAGCCCCTGTCATCTATGCATGAGATAGCTAGTACTTTGGGTGTTGTGGGGTGCTCTGTTTCTCTTTCTACTTGGGTTTGATCTGGATTGACCTTGACCTTGTCTCCTCTAAACCCCCGCTGCTAACCTCAGAATCCTCAACTTTCCCTTTGTCTACTCCCTTCGGCACTTCGATCCGTCTACGGTTCTGACCTTAGGCCTGCCCTCTGACCATGCCTCCAGTTACCCCTTCTGCTCTGACGCCTGATGGACTGACTTCCTGTGTATGACCCTTGCTGCATCTGACCTCCCATGAACTCCAGTTTACACTTACCTGCAGGTCCAGTCCTCAGTCGATAATGTTTGTGCTCGTAAGACCTGGGACAACCGTGTCCAGTGAGCCCTGCTTACCTCCCGGCAAATGGGGCTTGTCTAAATGTGAAGACAACGGCAGAGACTGGGCATTATCAACTAACCTGCTAACCTTACAATACAGCATTGGATTTTTACAGATAGGGACATCACAAAGGAGTCAGTTTGCAGTTAGCTTGTATTGTTGCTGAATGTCCACTATATCCACCAACAAGGGGGCAGATAGGTGAGAACTGTGAAAGTGCAAGCTGAATTTCCAGCAGTGGCTGTAAACCTGGGCAAGCAAAGTACATGTGTTGGGTGTTAGATTTCCACGGTGAAGGGCTGCT
Organism: Gastrophryne carolinensis; assembly: GCA_027917425.1. Classification (NCBI taxonomy): domain Eukaryota; kingdom Metazoa; phylum Chordata; class Amphibia; order Anura; family Microhylidae; genus Gastrophryne; species Gastrophryne carolinensis. Next base: position 269,194,926 of record CM051239.1, on the reverse strand, counting down.
AGCAAGTTGGGCCAATTTAAACACACAACCTGACTAGAGATTGAGCATGGTCAGCAATGTGTCAGCCTGCAGAGCCCTTAGCAGCTCCTGGCGTGTATGGCTGGACGGGCCAAGCAAGATTAGCACAGCATGGCACCATGCCCCTTGTGCAGCACTTTTTGCACATTTGTTATCCACTGGAGTTGATGAGTCTTTAAAAGTAGGACAATGAGAAGCAGATGGACTTGTATGAGAAGAAAAAAGTGGAGGGTGTGTCCACTGTCCACAACAGAGCAAGATGAACCTGTCCCAACTCCTGGTGGTACCCCAAAAAGACAAGGTGCACCCCTAGCTGCTCAATGCCCACCTCCAGAACATTCAGCAATTCCTCATAAAAGATATGTGACACCCCAGGCCCGTGTATTGGAGGTCAGGTTAACCCTGCCACTGACAGCATTCTGCAGAGCCAGAAATATGTTCTGGATCACATGCTAGTGCAGGGCAGGGAAGGTTGTTTTTGGAATAGTAGTGGCATCAGAACATCTTGTATCTTGAATTTAGCATTGGCTATGAAGACCCATCTACTAGCCTGTGGGGTACTTGTGCAAGTGCTGAACAGGAATTCATCTAAAGATTGAGTAGAAACCAATGTATAGTATGTATTTTAGGGTGCAGCAGAGGTTACTTATTTTTTATAAACAGGGACAGATTTGGAGGACGAGGCAGCAGAATGGGAAAGGGAGGAGGCAAAGTGAGGCAGCTGCTTAGGGCCAGGTGCATTGGGTGGTAGGTTTCTCACATATATGCCCACAATGACCACAGGGTTTGTATCATTGTACAAAAAACAAAAATTACTAAATACAGAGGTCCTTTGGGCAGATTAGTGGCCTCAGCTGATCTTGTGTACTTCCGGTGACAGATAAGGGTGTGTGGTCTGGTTACAAGCTCATGGCCACAAAGTTGAGGCCCTTCATTTTTTTATGGGGGGGGGGGGCAGTTTGGGAACTAGATGTCCATTGTATGCTTGTGCACATATAGGAATTCTTCCTCCACAATTAAACCATATGTGCAGCGAGGATACACATGCCCAGAACTGTGGGCTGCCCTAATTACTGCACCTGAGGAGCACTTGGGAGGTTAGTTGCCTTAGGGGCCAATTCAGTCATGTTGGCTGGGAATCGAACCTGCAAAAAGGTGCTTCCTTATGAACACCTAGCTCCCTATCCAAGGAGGATGCTGCTCTGCAACGTCCTGCTCCGGTTGACTCCTACAATAGAGGTAAATGCCTTGACCCTATGTGACATCTTCTTTCTCTTCATTCACTTTCTCCTCAGTGCGCACAATTTCACAGAAAAAAATGACATTACTATTCTGCTTCCCTATTGTTTTTCCTTTTCAACTAGGGGGTTATTTAAGAAGGGATAGCACCAGGTAGTGCCTCGTAGCGGCAGGTAGCGGCCGGTGAACGCTGGGCGCTGTACGCAAAACCACATTTATAAAAGCAAATCTGGTGAGCACCTCTAACATCGCCATGTAGCGTCCAATTTATTATTACAGACGGCTTAGCGTATAGCGCCGGAGCTCTAGCTTCCAGAGCTCCAGGTATCACTCAGTGTCGCTCCCCCATACATTTCAATGGCCGTTCATTTGCTTGTGTTTAAACAGCGTGTTTGACATGTTTTTTTTTTGCTCACATCATTGTGTGACCTCTCCTGGCTGCAAACAAACACTTTTAGATCTTTTTTTTACTTTTTGTATTTTTTTGCAGAATTGTCATTACAGGTCTGGAACTAAAGTGTTAATGTCACAGTGTTAAAACAATGTAATTCCATGTGTTTTTGCTTTGTGACTGGTGGATATATGTTCAAAAACAGATTTTAATCACACAGCGTCTGGCGTTCTATGCTATAGCGACCAGATTTAGAGCGCCGATGCTGTGTGTGTGTCCTATTTTGATTAGTATGGTGTGGAGCGCCGAGAGTCGGTCGCACTGAGCTGGCGCTCCCTGCAGCGCTGTACTGGTGTTAGAGCGTCCAACATACATCACATTCATCAATGCGGGCCAGTTTACTACAGCAACTGAGGCGCTCTTTTACAGCGCCTGATGGCGTTAGTAATGAATCAGCCTCCACGTGTACAGATTGCTAGCTCTTTTCCCTTTTCAAACACAGAAATAGTGCTGACAGGAACAGCTCACACTGGAGTAAGCAATAACTTATGTTATATATTTCTGTGTGTGGCCATAACTGAGATGATGTTGGCATCCAATCAGGTTCCTGTCCACATGAAACATAGTGGAAACATTTTACCAATTGCCAACGCTCTCAAGCTCAGGGTATTGTGTCATATGACACTGCTAATAGGTTGTGCCCAAGCCGACCGAATGAGCTACATTTGGGTTGAACTTGACTGCAAATTACTACTACTGGTAAAAAAAAAGTGCTTTAGCTATACTGGTTTACTGGTTTTACATTCATTGTTAAGCTGTTCTTAGTTAAATTAATATAATTTTCCATCTGACTGAGGTTTTGCTGAAATAAAAGGTGTTATATGTAAGAAGGGGCAGTGCATCTTTAAAGGAAAAAAACATGAATATTAATGAAACCTTAGTTAATTTACATAAGGTGACATTTTTCATAAAATATCGTAACATTAGCAGTAGTATAATGAAATCTTGGCATGGAATGTAGTAATAATATTGCTGTAAAGGTAACATGGCCACAGTTTGTTACCTAGAAAATATTCATGTCAGGAAACATACATTTTGTAAGAGGGTGTCAGGGAGTGTATGGTTTTTCCTTTAGTTTTTCTGAGCGACTATCCATCTTTCTCTACAGATTTACTGCATGATCACTCCCTTTACATGCTAATTATATGCAGTTCTAGTGAATTTGTTAGTGGTGACACTTTGGAAATCCAGTGGGACTCTATCTCATTATGTTGTAATGTTCAGATATATCAGAAATTATTAGCTGTCATTAATCTGAAAAAGAAATACTCAGTACACAGCAATGTGAAGGCTGAAGGAAGCAGGAAGCTAATACCATCTAGAATGGTTCCAGCTACAAAAGGTCATAGAGGGTAAATCAATATCGGGAATAAAACACAGATAGATAAAAGGAACCTAAATAAAACATGCTAGAAGGATGGGAGCTTCACAATGCATGTGTTTTTTAAGATTTGTTCATGCATTTATGGGGATATTCTGCTGAAGTGTACTAGGATATAACTTGTTATTTGAATTTCCTCCTTACATCTGATAGGGAAGGGACAGCTCGAGATATAAGTTAAACAGAAGATATGCAACATAAAGTAACCTATGTGAATATTTTCATAGAGTGTCTGTTTTTTTTTTTAGAGCAGCAAGATAATGCTTATTAAAATCAATCTCATATATGTGCTGTGCCTATGAGGCTAAGAATAGCGAATTACATAAATCTAACTTGACAAATATACCTAATATACACCCCCCCCCCAAAGAAAAAGGTAATAAGACACAAAAAGAGAAAAATTACAACTTGAATTACTTGTTTACCAAATGGACTTAAGGGACAACCTTATCCCTCCCAACACACAATAAAAGGCAACAGAGTAAAAACAGAGTGGACTTGGACAGCCTTTCCCCACTGGAAAAACGTTGCAGACAGAATCCTAGGGGGAAAGGGGCAGTCGAGATTTTTAATCTCTTGAGTTCTGGAACAGATGAAGGGGAGCTGATGCATAGAAAGAGATGGCAGCGAGAGCTAAAGGAGGAGAGAGACCATAAATCCTGGCAGAATATATGGAAAGCATCTTTTGGTACTTCAGCTTCAGTTATGACCATTGAAGCCAATGTAAAGGTTACATTAAGAAGGTATATAAAACGGAACAGATGGCTCAGTACGATGGGGCATCCCAGGGATTTTGCTTCCGAGGCTGTCAATCCATAGGATCCCATAGACACATCTGGTGGGAGTGCACCAAAGTTAAAGAATTCTGGTGTAAAGTTTTTGATGTTCTTGGAGTGATTTTGGGAGCAGAAGTTAAATGAAATCCCTGGATAGCGCTCTTCAGCTATTCCATTAGAAATAGATCTGTGAGACAGAGACAAGTGTTCTTTCAGATTTTGATGGGAGCAAAAATGGTCATTGCTAGTGCCTGGAAATCACAGGATTTAAGTTTTAGTGAGTTTATCAACAGAGTTAATAATATTATGGCCATGGAAAAACTTCAGCAATAGGTCAACTGAAATGGATTTACTAACAACATTACTATCCTGTGATTCAGGATTTCGAGAGGTTTAGGCTCCATGGATAGAACCCTCCGACTTTGATACTAACCTTTTATTATTATAAGGTTGTGTTATAAGCTATTTTGTTTGTTATTATAATTTATGCTTGGGTTTTTTTATTTTTTTACTTTAGTTAATGTGTGAGAAGGGGTTCGATTTAATGAAATTGTTAAGATGTACGGTGTCTAGTTTTTTATGACATAAGCCTTTATACTTTATAATTAAAATATAAAATATCCACTTGAAAACACCTGAATCTGCTGCTCCAAAATTTATATCAAGTAATGATTTTCTTTAGTCAACCCCAAAAATAATTTCCTCTGGTGAACCCAAGGTGATCCAGTCCAACAATGCTTGTATATGCAATTTAAAACTTTAATGTCAATGCCTTCCTTCATTTTAGATCACAGCTTATGTACAGTGCAGTTTAACACATTTCTTTATATTATACATAGAGGAATGGACACAGAAAATAGCAAACTGATTATGAAAATAAAAAGAAATGACTGGACCTCATTGGAGGAGAAAGTTCTTCCATATAAAAAGAATTCCTTCTAAGTCAGTTCCTTCTTTGTGTTCACTTACATGGTTTGTTTGCTACAGTATGCAGAAATCTTCCATCCTATGATAACTGAGTAAAGAGTGTAATGTAAATTAAAGCATTGAATTTCTTAGGGTCTAACAGCTTTAAATGAGATTAAATAGCACTGGTCCACTGACTCTAGTTAATGGGGCAGTTCCAAACAAAATCCTTTCTGCAATACAAATTCTCATTTAAAAAAAAAAAAAGCAGGTCAACTGAAATGGATTTACTAACAACATTACCATCCTGTGATTACAGTACTGGGAATGTTTTATGCTGTATATATTAAAGTGTTGATGGTACTCGTTATCTGCACATTTTACTTCTCTTTAAACTTGCTGATGGATCAAAAATACATTTTTGATTTCCCTGGTTTGGTGACTTGTATTTTCAAAAGCCAATCTATAATATTGAAGCAAACATATGCAAAACAGCCACCCCAGTTAATGTAGGTGTGCTTCAGCGGTGTGGTAAAGTATGATCCCTGAGTAGGGACATTGTGGGAGAGGGTTTTTTTTGGATCTGGGAGCAGGGTAGGAAGAGTAGTCACTCAGTTCCCCAGAGGTATCTCCCTGTAGAATTGCGGGTCTCCTTGAAAGCAAGGTAGGCCCAGGGCAATAGAGAACACCTTCCGTCTCTCTGTCCCTTACAGGGGGGTACTCAGGTGCAAAACTCCAGCACTCTAGAAGTTGCTAGCCCAACTCTGGCCTCAAGCTCCCTCTAAATCACCTCTGTACTCTCCTCTCACCCACTGCCTGAGTGGGTGTTTGCCTAGTCTGAGCCTGGACTCACTCTACCCACAGCAAAGGCCACATCTAGTGTCCTAAAGATCCTTTGCTGCCATCCCTGTCCAAAACCCTAACTACACTATCTACTATAACAGGGGTTTTGGGTAATCCACCACCCTGTTACAGTATGTACAGAGAAAGAACACAGGTCAAAGAGTTCAGATGTGTTATCAGGTGTGTTGTTTCTGTGTTAGCAGAAGGTAGAAATAAAGTATAAAGGTTGGTGCAGCTCTGATAGAAAAAAAAACCCTTCAGTGCAAAATCATTCTCGCATGAGATCATTTCTGTCAAGAGAAAATCTCAGGTAGGATTCAGGGGACACCTGTGATACAACCTTGGTCTTGTGAGAGTGTTAGAAAACGCCAGGCAAAATGATCTGCTCTGTGAGAAATATTTCCTGATCACATGACGGTCAAACTGATGTAATGACAGCAGCTTCTTTGTGGCTTTTTTCATTTAAAAAAAGCCATTTTGCAAAAGTCAGCATGTTTTTTTTCAATGAAAATGGAACACAGGACTGTTTTTTTGAGAATTAAAAAAAAAAAAAACTAGGCATAGGGGCTGGTAAACTAGGGCTCAGGGGCCAACTGGCTGGCCCTGCCAGTTTACTAGCACCTATGCTCTCCTGTAATGGTTCATTGGTCCCCAGCACCCCCAGAAGAACACCAGGCTCAAAGCAATGGGCACTTGACTCTTCTGTTGCTTACCAGTTTACCAAAGTAGTTAGGGAACAGACCACAGAATACATTCAATGATATAACCATAACTTCTCTCTTCACTTCCTTCTGATCCGCTGGATGGAGAGGAGGAACCTGTCCAACACCCCCCCCCCCCCAACGGGCATCGCTAGGGTCTTCAGATTTGCTATAATAGTGGCTGCGGTGCCTAAAGAAGATGCTGTTATTTGTTGAACGGACAGACACAGGTCTTGCTAATTCATTCCTCGCTCCCAAGCAGGAGTAATGTCCGGGAGCCTTTGAGGAGCCAGGGTAATTTCCTGGGGTATGCCACTCCAAAGTCACATGGGGGAGATTCCAGAGAGGCTCTATCTTTCTAGTATAAAAGTATACTAGTACATTTAGTCACACCACTGAGAGCCGCAGCTGTGTAACTAAATGTGATGGGGCCCTAGTGCGTACAGTTAATGGGGCCCTTTCAAGGCTCATACAGAAAATATTTTTGCTCAATTGGATACAGCTAGCCATGGCCAATCGCACCCTCTGCACTCCCTATAGTTACGCCCGTGCCTGCTCCCCCAGCACCATGCATTATTCTTGGCTGGAAGCAGAATGAGGGGGTACCTGTGCCTCCTTCACTCCAGATGCCCGTGGAGACTCCGAGATTGATGCCTCGGTGGCTTCAATTTCACAGAACTGACGCAGAACAGAGTTCAGGAATAGTTAAACATAATGAAATAAAATACCTTTGTTCTCTTAATTTTGTTTACCACTTTTGAACTACTAAGGGGTCCAAAGAACCTCTATTCCAGTTCAAAGGGCAGGGATAGAGCCACCCATCTGCCTGAACTCCCTGGTTTGCTGCCCCCTGACACATTATCTGTATTCCCTCTTTTATGAAAAAGGCTTGCCAGTTGGTAAAACAGACCTTTTACTACTGTTTTTGGCAGGGGTAAAAGGTCTACACAGAAAATTCTCTCTTTCCTCCATGAAACTTTTATGAATCACACAAGTTTAACTTTTTTGAGAGTTTTTCATGCTTGAAATTCTCACATTTGCCACATAAAAGAAAAAAACGCAGAGAATTTCTTGCTTGGGAAAAAAAGTTTTCAAAAGAAAAAACTTGCTCAAAATAGTGCCTGCTGATTCAGGGGAATAAAATCTGGATTTTTTTCTCATGAAACTGTGTGAGCATGCTTTATCGCACGATTTGCTGAAGCCTTGCATGGTTGCTGATTCAAACTTATAGTGGAGATGTATCACCATCTCAGGTGCATTTTTAGCAATAGATCAATTTTAAGGTCAAGTAATCACTGCTGCATAGAGAAAATTGTGGAATTTTAAGTGGACCAAAGCACAGGATTTTGACAACCCTGAGATTTGGTCCTTGCCCCGTTGCACCACAATTCATGAAGCCCCACTGTGTCAAACCCCTCCAGATTGCCCAGGAAACTCACCTTTCCCTGGCCCTTGTGGTGCATGTGTCTTCTAGTCCAATCAGCATGCTTGGACTGCCCTCATGTCAAATCTGCTTGTCGAGAAGACAGGATACATGCCTGCGACATCCATTCAGAAATACCGGCGCTGGTGGGCATCCTGCTAAAAGTATAGCAGATGGCGGCTGCGGCTCATGCATGTGCTGTTGGACTGGGAAGAAGGTGAGTTTACTTTCTTATAGACTCCAGTGCCACTTTTGGTCCACTTTAAAAACCACTGTAATACGACCTTGAAACATAAGCCCACTATTACCCAATAGTTATGGGATAAGTACAAACATTCCATTGCTGGTGGAAACAGGTGCTTAAAGAGCTTGGAGTGACTATAAGTATTTGGTTGTGTACATTTGATTTGATCCTAAATACCTTGGTTAGAGTTAGAGATTCAAGCGGGGACTGCGTTAAAATAAAATCTAGATCCTTTCTTGACGTTTTAGGAGAGACAATTTCATATAGTTTGTAATAGGTGGTGCATACCATTCTCACTTGGAAGCCTCCTTTAGTGATTCAATCAATTGATTTTATTTGTAAGTTGACTAATACCCCTACTGCCAAGCACGGAGTGACCTTCTGAAATCTAGGTTGAGGATGTTGACTCCAAAGTTATTCTCAGTCAGGACAGTATGATGTGCATATTAATTGTAGATCAGGAGCAGGATAGTGTGTAATCTGCATGGTAGTATGGTGTCTGGGGGAGGGGACTCAGCACCATGTGCCAAAGGGGGTATCCACTTTCAAAATCTCTATTGATACGCCCTGTCTACGCTCTGTCTGTTAGTTGTTGGCTCTATTCTCATTTATGGATCCATTTATGGATCCATTATAGTGATACAACTATAAAAAGAGCCATTTTCTCTGATGAGGAATAAGGTATTAGTTAAAGGTAAAAACCATTCAATTGTGCCCCCTGTGTTCAAGCTGTTCTGCAATTTCTCTGTGTATGGTTTATTCTGCTAATTCTCTGTAAAGTCTGTGGACCTGTTACAGTATATGCAGAGTTCTGGTATAATAAACTGGTATAACAACCCAGATTTCCAATCTAGAAATGAATCAAAAGAATATTTATTTTATTCCACCAGTAACACCATCCTGCATGCATGATGGATAAAAGCATTGACCTACAGCAGCAGAACTGTTAGTTCCATTAGTTCTAAACAATCCACCCATGTAAGAGCAAATTGGTACATGTCCAAAACTGTGGTCCCTAGTTTTTTATCCAGTAAATGAAAAAAAAACAAGCTTGAATAGAATTTTTGGATGCATTGCTATCTATCATAGTTATGATAACACGCAGTTCACAGGCCCACACATTCCGTGGCTAAAGTCACCACTGCGTCAGGGTGGGACTGTGAACTGTGGGGGGACCCCTGCCATCGCTGTTTACTGCTGCTATGTATCCATCCATTTGTTTGCTCGCACAATTGGCAGTTTATATAGCCTCTCATGCACTGAAGATTGGCTCCTCAGACCATCTGGAATCTGAAAAAATTGTGCAGATCCAGCACAGTATAACAGTTCCGGCTTGATTTAATAATCCACAGACAGATATTCACAGGGTTAAAAAGTGCCGCTATGCATTTCAGGGGCGACGCTATTTGGTCTTTATAGATTCAGGTTGTTGTGTACCACTTTACAAAACTTTTTGAGATCTTGCTTGCAACTTTGGTCACTTTATTCTTTTTTTTAATTCATTTTTTTTTATTTTTTAGGATTTAAAGGAAAACTCCCTTTTTGTTCTGCCTTAATGTTTTCATCTCTTGGAATGTAAAGTAACCATTTGTGTTAGGATTGTGCCCCCAGACCTGTGATTTACTTATCAGCATGCTGTTTCCATGATTCTCATTAGAGATGAGCGAACCGGTTCGGACGAACCGGAATTCGCTCCGAATTTCAGGAAATATTCGATTCGGCACGAACCCGAATATTTTGTGGTTCGTGCCGATCGAATTTTTCCTGAAATTAAAAAAAAAAAAATGCCGGCATGGTGGGAGCCGGCCGGCAGGCCGGTAAAGCCGGCCGGCCCGCTCCCACCATGCCGGCATTTACAAAACAAAAAAAAAAAAAAAAAGCATTTTTGCCGGCATGGTGGGAGCGGGCCGGCCGGCTCCGCTGTCAGCGGAACCGGCCGGCCCGCTCCGCTGTCAGCGGAACCGGCCGGCCCGCTCCCACCATGCCGGCATTTCAAAAAAAAAGCAAACACTTACCTGCAGGTCCGGAGCGTGGAGGCCGGCGCCGCTCTCAGCTGTCATCTGAGGGCGCGTCATCAGAGCGCCCTCTGATGACGCGCCCTAAGATGACAGCTGAGAGCGGCGCCGGCCTCCACGCTCCGGACCTGCAGGTAAGTGTTTGCTTTTTTTTGAAATGCCGGCATGGTGGGAGCGGGCCGGCCGGTTCCGCTGACAGCGGAGCGGGACGGCCCGCTCCCACCATGCCGGCAAAAATGCTTTTTTTTTTTTTTTTTTTTTTTTTTTTAAATGCCGGCATGGTGGGAGCGGGCCGGCCGGCTTTACCGGCCCGCCGGCCGGCCCGCTCCCACCATGCCGGCATTTATGATGGGGAACTTCGTAAAAGTTCGATTCGGCCGAACCCGAATTTCTTTGTGAAATTCGGCGAATCGGCCGAATCGAACTTTTCAAAAGTTCGCTCATCTCTAATTCTCATATTCCTGGCACTCTGTTTTGTGGAAGTGGTTTTCATGGCCTCGAGTAAAACACATGGACTAAGAGTCCTACAATTCTTCCAATGTAACAGGCAAACTATTTAGTGTCTAAGCAGCCTAATTGCCTATCCAGCTGATAACCCGGTCATTAACACTTTGCTACTAAAGAAATTGAATCTCAGTAGACTGGGTTAAACCAGTCACACATACCTTAGCCAATCAGATGAGTTGCAAGCAAATAGAAAATTATTGAAGACATTGTTTTGCCACACGATAATGAAAACGTTTAAAAATGCTCTGAATATTAAAAAAGCGTGCCCCCCCATTTAATTTGAAAATGTTATAAATCGCTCTTTTCAGTTTGGGGGTCTCCTGGGCTGAAATGGGTATCTACCAGTAAATATGTGGTACCGTTGCAATCGGGAGGGATAGGGCTTTTACATTACATGCAATAGTTTTTTTTGGGGAAACTTTTTACTATTTGGGGAAATTTAAGGAAACATAACATAATTAAAACATTTATTTATTTATTTTTTTTTACATATTTCACCGAAGATTATTATGAAGTCAGGGAACAATTAAAAAGACATTTCATGTTAAAATGCAATCTCTGGCTAATATATATATATATATATATATATATATATATATATATATATATATATAATTTTCCTGGAAATTCCTTCAAAAATCACAGTTAAACATATATAGGGCAAAATGATGAAAAATAAGAGGGTGACATAATCTCTAGGCAGGCTGTCACTGGTTAAGCATTACCGCCTGGCACATCACAGACAACAGCAATAAATTAATTCTGCTAGATGTGTATTAGTCAGTTGCTTGCCATATCAAGTCCTTGCAGTACAAGTAAAACACAAAATGTTCGTAGCAATGCTCCAATGCTAGATAACAATTGTTAATGCTATATGTCCACATCTTAAAGCGGCCCTCCAGTCAAAAAAAGGTTGTATGTGTTCATGTGTGTGGCAAGATAGCTGCTGCCATGCATGTTTAAGAGTGCAGAATCTGCCTGCTATTCATCCGCACAGTAATCCCTCTTAATAAGCTTATGTCACTGATTGCCACATAGGGGCTTCAAGGAACAAAATATTGGCCACAGCAACCCAAAATATAGTGATAAAACAGTCAGAGCTTTTAGTTTCCATTTGATTGAAGGAGCTTCCACCAACCTTTGTGCTATTGTCTGGTCCAGGAGGCTTTTCAGTCTTTGGTCTGACAGCCCGCAGGGCCAGCAACAAAGCTATAGCCACAGTGCCCCTGGGGGGGGGGCAGTGCCTAGGCAAGCCTTTTCTTGTTTTTGCAAACCTGCAGCTAAAGCCACCACAGGGCAGGACAGAGAGTGTAGAGCAGCAAAGCCGCCATCAGTAACGCTACAGTGATGGGTGCAGAGCTGTCGCTGCACATAAGCCACCAAGCACAGCCACTAGCAGCTCAATGCAGGGAACTGTTTTATGTTGGACCAGCTGGGTGACTACACTACCCCCCACCCAGAATGGCAAAACAGAGTTCCCGAGGAGCACACACCCACACAAGGGTGGCACAAGGGACTCAATCTGACGTTCCAGTAAGTAGGTGGGTACCAGACAACCACCAGTCAGTTACTTGGCTGGACTATTATTTTTAAGGGAAAAAAAAATACTGTATCCGGGCCTCTACCAGATTTTGTGCCCAGGGGCCTCCACCACACTTAATCCGGCCCCGGTTTTGATGATAGCATTATTTCATTTTTATTATAATCAAGTTTATTGGTTTTCCAAAAAGAAAAAAATATACAATGAGGGGTACAGAAAAAATAGCGGGGAAAGGGGAACAGTGAAGGGTTATTCATAAATCGTTACAGATACTTAGGTATTTCCAATTCTACAATCTCATACCCAGAAATGAGTGATTAATTTGTGTAATGGGAGGTCATGAAAAGTTATGGAGCCCTATTACGTCTTCTGAAGGTACTTGTGGGAGCACCCTGCTGATGCTTAACCTGGGCAGTAACAGTCGGGCTCTGTAGTTAGTGGATACTGGTAGATAGGGAATTTCTAGCGTTGGTGGAAGAGGGAGAATAGAGGTGGGGACAGAGGGAGTGAGGAGCATGGGGGGGGGTGGAGGTAGTCATAGGAAAAAGGAGGCGATAGAAAGTGGGGTAACTCGTTTCTTCATAGTGCCTTGTTCATCATGAGCTCTATCTATGTTTCCTCTCAAGCTCACACCTTCAACATTCCTGATGGTGCTTATCTCGTTACCCCAAGAGGGGAGAGACCCGAGGGGCCATAGGAACACCACGATGTTGGGGTCACGTTTGTCACAGGGGCTGGAGCAGGGACGGGAGTTTGAGTCTCGGATTATTATCCAACTAGTCCAAGTTGGTAGGGATTGGTTTATGGTATCTCTTTTATTATTTCATTTTTTACTGGAAACATGATGAAAGACATTTTCAAGTCATTGCCGTAAAACTAAAAATGACAAATATAACATTGCACACCAAGGGTGAAATTCTAAAAGAAGTTACCACTGGGAAAATGTAACTTTGACCTTTAAAAAGATTTGGCATAGAATGCAATGCATCGAAAATGGGGAAAAAAACTTTTTTGATTCCTTGAAATAAATAAACAAACTGCTCTTAAGATAGCTCATAATCTTGTGACAACAAACTCAAAAGCCAATGACTCATTCTAAATAATTCTAGGTGTTGTTTATGCACTGAGGAATGCTTAGCGCTCTTGCCAAATTCTGTAAGAGTTTGACAGAAATCAGGCCAATTGTGTAATTGCTATAATGCTCTCTCAACTCATAAAATCTGCATTGAATCTTGCTTTGTTGGCAGAGCTCTCTGCTCACTGACTCTCTTATTGCCAAGTGATTTTCATTTGCTCATTGTAAAGCTGCATTTAAATGTAAGTCTCCCACAGCATATAAATTAGCTCAACTAGTCATCTGATTGCTACAGTTGTTTGTGCATGTCCTTATTACACAGGAAAAATATACAGAACAAAATGATTCTTGTGTCTGTTTCATGAATCGTATCATCAATAATCATGCTTCCCTGCCCCACATAGCTTTCCCTTTCATTGTCCACTTCTTGTTCAAGAAGCTGATTTAACCTGCATAAATATAAGACCTAATCTGGCCACCTACTGTGGGAGGCCGATTCATTAATAGCGGCAGGTAGCGACAGTTGAGCGACTGTAGCGGCATTTTTAGAGCGCCCGCTAGTAGTCGCTGTGCTTGGCCGTTGTTCGGTATTTGATAGCGACTCAGTCGGTTTGCCGTAATGTTGAATATTGGGTGAGGAGTCGCTATTTGACAGGTTCCGCGGTGTACGGGAGCGCATGATAGCGACTGGCCCTAGCGACTGGCTCCCACCATATTCATTAAAAAATCACGCTCAAAAAATTCTCGCGCTGTAAAATGCATGTTTAAACCTCAGAGCGCTGGAGGCGATGGTTTAAAAGTAGTTTTTTAACCCCCAAACCACCATATTTTTGGAAACCAAAAAATAAAAATGTTTTAAATAATTTAGTAATATGAATACATTAATATCAGACCTGTAATATCAATTCTGTACAATTTTTTTTTTCCCTTAAAAAAATTATCTAAAATGGCAGAAGTGGTCACAGAATTTTTCACATTTAAAAAAAATAAATAAATAATTAATTATTAATATTTCAAGACTGTTCCATTGAAATGCATTGGAGCGCGCCAGGTAGCGAGAGGTCATACCTGTCGCTGTTCAAGGTCGGACGCTGGCGCTGTGGCTGAGGCTGGAATAATGATGAATGAGTGGCTATCTGGCGCTATCTCAGTCGCTAAGCAGGATTGGCTTGATAAATGTGTGATTGTGGTGGGGAGCTGGCGTTCTCGGGGCGGGGCCCGTCATTACCGGCCGCTCACCAGTCGCTACCTGTCGCTATTCCTTCATAAATAAGGGCCTAAGTAAGATCTGATTATTTGTTCCAAAAATGATCAGTTTGACCACATTTTTATTTTGTACATATATGGCCATTGTATGCTAGTGCACACATAGAAATTCACAAAAAAAAAGAAGTGGAATAGATAAGTGCAGCACCTATATGAAGGGGGTATATTCTTCACTAAGAAATTAAAGTAGAAAAACAACAAAAAGGGATAGAATATATAACTAGGGATAGAATATATAACTAACCCAAGTTGTACATAAAGCACACTGATATTGGAGTTAATTCAGAACCCCTTTCTTAATGTTTTTTGGAGGTCTTGCTAAGGGAAAATCAAGCAAAAATGAAAACATTTCACACAAAAATTCTTGCAGATAAAAAGGGTCTGCTGAATCAGACGAGAGGGAAAAATGGACGAGAACAGGAATTTTAACGCAAATAAATGGCAAAAAGGGGCTCTGTTCACACTGCAAAATAAGGGTTATCTTTCTTAGAAGTTACACAGTTCTGTATCAACAGTTAGAATCCCATAGTGTAATCTTGCGGATTTTATCTATTACAAATTTAACTTTCCCTGCGCGTTTCGTTAACAAGCTTGATGTCATCTGGCATTTCAAGCCGAATGACGTAAAGCTTGTTGACAAAACGCACCTCGGGCAGCATTGGAAGGAGACGCTGGGCCTGGAGGCACACTTAAACCAGACCTTTAGCATCATTTAATGAAAAGCCCCAAACTATTCCACAGCATCTAAAATTAATATATTTTAAGTTTTTAGCCCCTTATTTTTTATTCCTTCTCTCGCTAGGCTGCTTCAGGACTCGAGGATACGGGTGCCGCCATCTTGCTTCAGAAGCATTACATACTGAGGAGAGAAGGAGGGGGCAAAAGTGCAGGGGCAGTGTTATAGCTGTGCTTTGCACAGACAGCACAGAGCTGGGGTCAGGAAAAGGACAGCAATCCCAGAATGCAGAGTGTCACAGTCAGAAGACACTTTCTGTTTGCAGGCAGCCTGAGACTCCATGTACCACCATCTTGGATGTTTAAAAGCTCAGAAAATGTAGTAGATGCAAGTAGGATGATTTTTAATTTGGGCAATTTGTATGTACAGGGTGGAGTAAACATATAAGATAGGCTCTTATTCTGGCTAAAGGTTCAGTTTGAATAAAACTTTCTATGGATGCAATAGACATTAATTTTTGGGACCCAGGGATGGAAAGGACACATTGGACAGATGTTTTGTGTTGTTTATTCGGTCTATATCATCAAGTTTTTGATACCTACCTGTGGCCGGTTGCTCACTGGAAAAGGGAAGGAGATGGTAGGAACAAGAAAGTGAATGTAAATCATGACTCATTAGCCACATCGTGGAGAATCCAATTCAGGCCTGGGGAGTGTCAGTTAAGACACCCCCTGGATGTGGCGGTTAGTCGCTATGTTTTATTCATTAGTGTTTCATTATTTTCAATATTTTTTTTAAAGTGAGAGTACATTCTCAGTGGAATGCAAGCAGGAAAGGTTGAGTCTGTAACATACAAACCCCACTAGACTATAAGATACTAACTATTGGAATTTTTACTTTTTTTATTTCTTTCTTTCACTCGCGATAGGTTGAAACGTCCCTGACAGTTGATACAGAACTATGTACCTTCTAAGAGAGATTACCCTTATATCACACTGTGAACTCAGCGTGCCTTATAAACGACTTGGGTTACATGTGTATATATTCTATCCCTTTGTATTGTTTTTTTGCATTGTCCAACCCCACACTTGCATTGTCCAACCCCATGATACAGCCAAAAGCTAATCTGGATCACTGGTTGGCAGGTGTTTGCAGAACCTGATTGGCCAGCTATGGTCAATTCGGACCAGATCCCAGTGAGGGATCTTGAAATTGGTAGGTATGCCCAGCCATATTGGGCTTTGTGGAGTGGAGTGCCATAAATGGGAGGTATTATTAATTAGTATCCCCCCATCCCCAAGAAGACAAAGTAACTCAACAATAAACATTCATTTTGACTGCTGGATTACTGAAGTAAGTCCAGACAAAAATGACAAAGTCTGCTCTTTAATAAGCTGTTTCAAAGCATTTCAATTCAGGGGATCAAAATCTTTGTTTATATGTAAATACATTATGTATTCTAAGCAAATCCAATTTCTTCACTTTTGGTTTGTGGTTGAGCTGGGAAGAGCATGTCATGGTACAGCTTTATGAGTCATGAGCCTCCCCTGATGTGGTCAAAGACAGCTGTGGGACCACTGCTTGCCATGCTCACTCATGCGGAGTGGCAGTTAAACCACTTGGTCCTGGAGGAACAAATTCAAAGGAGGGCCAACTTTAAATACCTGCTACAGCTTTTACCCTGCACTGCTGGAAATGGAGGAGAGGCACACAAGGCAGGCATCAGGTAAGCTGCTTGCGGACTTATCATTGCCATTGGCTTTATAGTCCATTCCATGGATGGATATTTATTGGTGCTTATCTGCTTAGGTGCGAAAGCATGTGTCTATATACACAAATACATTCACAGATGCTTATGGATGCTTATAGATCTAATTAGGGGAGAAACAATGTATCTATTTGCAGATACATGCATATTTGCTTATGGATGTACAATCAGATACATGCTTTCTCCCCTAAGCAGATCTATAAGCATCTATGCAAAAAACAAAGTTATTTACTGCTTTTTATTGTATTATGTTGTCTTATTAGATTTTATTGTAACAAATGTGTTATTAAAGTCAATTCAAACTCGTTCTTTCCTTTCACCCCCTGTTTAAATTACTTAATACATTTTCAGCTGTTTATTGTAATGTTTATTCATATTTGTTTCACAAAAATTACATTATTTTTAGATATGTTTATGTTTCGTTAATGTATCTATCTTTAAATTGTAATTTCTGTTTTGGCTTTTCTAGTGATCATTTAAAATGCTATTGTGAGTTACATTTATCAATACTAAATGTATTGGGTCCGAAATAAGGTAAATAAGGTCCGAGGAAACACAGAGGCTTATTTTGGTCAATCATCCTTCCAGGAGGAAATAGCACAACTGTTTACCAAAACCAAAACGTACCAATATGAAATTAAAAGTATTGTAGCTCAAAAGGAACAATTTATCATACAAATCAGCCTAAAAAGAAGCATAAAAGGGAAGACAGGATTGCTCTGCACCTACCAATCACTGGTATATGCTTGATATATATTATTTATTATAATACCTATATTATTTTCTGGTGTTTCCTATTTTAAATATAGACTTCATAATTAATTAAATGCATAGTTAGAGCAAACCATTGCCTTCCAGCCTGAAACTGCCTTATAAACCACTACACCTTTACATCCAGCCTACATAGGAATGTGCATTAGCTTAAAGAAACCAACGGCAAATGCTAGAGAGCAAGGAAGGGAGTAGGCATTGCATGCTCCCTCCTTTGGGCATTTCCCTGGGTTTTAACATGAGTCCACCATGAGAGCTGGAACAGCTCTCAATCCCTAACAACATCTGCACATGGACTCTTTTTGACTAAAACATCTCATCAGGTGAAACTTGTTCCATATATATCAAATTGGAGGATCACCAACGCTAGGGCTCCACATGGATGGGTTTTATCCCCCTCTATTTTTTACTAGACATGGATGATTGCATTTCCTATGCAGATTCAGTCACATTACGGAAATTAACAGATTACATCACCATCATCGACCCCATTAAAGGCAACAGAGATTATCGCAGTGAAGTGGAGAAGATTACTGGATGGTGCATGAAGCATAATCTGGTCCTAAACATTAAAAGAACTGTGCAAACCTCAGTGGGTTTCAAGTCCACCCCTTCTCCCGCAAAACAAGCTGTACTCACTAAACTTCAACTGTCACTCAGGTCTACAGCTGCCATTCAGACTCTCGTCCCCAGCCAAAGTCAGGGGAGAATTGTGGTGACAGTTGAGTTGTTTTATTACTTTAATGCCTAATGTGGGCTTAGCTCGGGGGGGGGGGAGGGTAGCTGCAGGGTTACAAAGACCTTGGTGTACCTCTTTAACCTCATGTGGATGTTGTGTAATATATTTACAGATGCTTAGGAGCATCTTGTTAGACACCCGAGAGTCCTGCTTACACATGAGCATATGTGGAGGGAGAACCTGTGTCAGCCCAACATCAGGAGCCCAAATGTAACAAATCCAGGTTAAAATTGCATGTCAAAAAGTGGCGTTGAGAAGAGAAATTTCTAACCGTTTGTCCTTCTTCAGAAAAGAAACCTTGATGATAATGTCTAACTTTTCAGGGACATTCGTCATCTAGAGTTAAATAGTACAAAAAACTATTGTATGTGGTGATGCAGCTGCGTAGTAAAGTGTTTTGCAAAGCGGAGCTAAATGGGCAGCTGCAAGTTGTAGTTTTTTTGTCTGTCCAGGTGGCACCATAGCAGGAAGTCAATGATAGTCTGTCCACTTAAACCTAAATATCCAAGTGCAATTTTTTAATTATCCTTGAACCACTCAAATGTATAATTATATATATATATATATATATATATATATATAGAGAGAGAGAGAGAGAGAGAGAGAGAGAGAGAGAGAGAGAGAGAAAGAGAAAGAGAGACAGAGAGAGAGAGAGAGAGAAAGAAAGACAGAGAGAGATAGTGGTATACTACTAGATGCAAAACAAGCTCTCGTGGTTTCCCATTTTTATTCTTCATCTTTCTTAATATCCTTAGCAGTCAGAAACAAGTAATCTACACTCCCTATCTGATAGTATGGTCTCTCCCGGTAGATCAATGTAATTTCAACAGAATGGTAACACTGAAAGAAATTAGCAGTTATTTTGCAACATATATCTTCATTTTAGCAAGCAGTTAGGGCTTTTTTTGGCAACTATCATTCATTTACATTACGGAGTAAATTATTCTGATTCAACCAAACAGACAGAACTGTGCTTTTATTAAGCTGGGGAAATCACAATACTCAATCACACTCTGAATGGTATGAAGCTAAGAGGCTGATTCATCATTAGCGGCAGGTAGCGACAGATGAGCGTCTGTAGCAGGCATTTTCATAGCGCCCGCTAGTAGTCACTGTGCTCAGCCGTGGGTCGCTACTTTATAGCGACTCAGTCGCTGTTCAGTAATGTTGAATACATTGTGTGGAGTCGCTATTTGACCAGTGCAGCGCTGTATGGGAGTGCATGTTAGCGACTGCTCATAGCGACCGACTCACACCATATTCAGGAAAAAAACAGCCTCCCCAATCTCTGGCGCTGAAAAATACTTGTTTGAAGCCCAGAGCGCCGGAGGCAGTGTGTTTAAAGTCTGTTTTCAAGCATCTATCAACTAGTAACAAAGCGAAAACATATGGAATTACATTGTAGCAACATTTGTAACATGAACACTTTAATGCCAGACCTGTAATGTCATTTTTGAAGAAATATTTTAAAAATGTAAAACATTTGAAAAAACTGCTTTTTCAGTGCCAGAAGAGGTCACAGAATTATTTGTGACTTTTGGGAAAATTAAAAAAATAAAAAACCCGTTTAAAGAGAAGAAAAGGTTCGTTCATTGAAATGTATGGGGGAGCGACAGGTAGCGAGAGGTCATACCTGGCGCTGTGCAAGGCTGAACGCTGGTGCTGTTCGCAGAGGCTTTGAAAATGATGAATCAGACACTACATGCCGCTATCCCAGTCGCTAAACAGATTCTGCTTGATAAATGTGGAATTGCGTGCCGTGTCCGGCGTTGACCAGTCGCTATCTGTCGCTACCTCTCATTAACCAGGTGCTACCTGACGCTATCCTTTCTTAAATAACCCCCTAAGTATCACTTTTAGGATTACTAGTAAAGGCAGGGTTGCATTTACTTGTAGCATCTTTAATATAATTTGCCGATAAGGTATCAATTATATGTTATAATCTAGAAATACAGTATAATACAGTATCTAGCTTTTGGAACATGGCTGCATGATATATATATATATATAATCTGTCTTGTGTCACATGATTTTGTATATAGCTGTATTCCTTCTAGACATCTTTGAGCAAATCATTTGAAGACACAACTGTGAATCTTATTAAGGTGGATTTACCGGTAGTTCATGTTGTGTTTCAGGTATGCTATGTGTCTTTATAACAAGTACAGGGGAAAATGGCCCCTGGCAATATGTTTCACAGCTTCTGTATGTATTTTGTATGTACATAAAATTATTGTTGTTGTGTACACTTAGACAACTACATTTTGCCCAAGAACTATTACAAACCTTAGAACAAGAACAGTTTTAAACTAATATATATTGCAACAGAAGCAGCACTTGCACAAAAAAAAACTGAGAATCGTTGGCATAGTTGCATTGTGATGTCTAGTGCTGTTTGAACAGTGCTCTGTTGAGTAAGGATCAGGTTCTACCAGTATTTTTCCTAAAATTTCGGATTAAGGCAGTCCCCAATATGAATTCCATTAAAGTTTATGAGCAGGAATTAGGTTGAACTACTTGCCTATTTTACCTTTTCTTATGCTATTACATGGCATAACCCCCCTTCCAATAATACCAGTCAGGTACACTGGGCAAGAAACAGGTATCCTCAGGGTTTTAAGGCCAAACAGCCAGCCTCCAGCTGTGGCAGCAAACTATCTCTTATGCCTTTCTGCATTGGTTTGGTGCTGTTATAGGGGAGCAGGTGCTGGTTATCAAATAGGGATATGGTCCAGCCCAGTGCCTATTTGGTGGGCATGTGGCATCTACTCTCTACCCTTTGAGTTAGTGTAGGGATCACGGAAGCCACGAAAGAGATGTGTGGTTTTCTTAAGATTCCTCTAATATCACATCACATGCAACAGTTCCAGGCACCCACATGGGATGTTTGACAATACAATGTTAAATGTGGGATCTGTTCTGTTGTATAACATGTTTTAATGTCATGAACACATAGTTGTGTAATGTTCAGTACATATTCTGCAAATTATCATATCATATGATAAAGCCTGCTATGTTTATGTCCCTTATGTCCATTTTGTGCTGGATTGCAGCTATCTTGGGATTCTTGGGAGTCATAAAGAGAAATGGTGGTTAGCCTTAATCATTGAATTTCTCTTCTTATTGGTGAATTGATGTTTCCTCTAATGCTAGTTTTATGGACTTTTCATAGAGTACATTAGAAAGAGGCTGGGTCAGCATTGAGTAAGAAATAAATCCTGCCCTATATTTGAAAGAAAGTATTTTGAGAAGTGACAAAGGAAATGTTTAGCTGCCAGGGGCTAATCTGCATATGTTAACAAGGTAGATACAGTATTTTTTTTTTTTGTCCCATAAGATGCACTTTTATTCCCTAAAAAGGGGAGGAAAATGTGTTATGGGGCAAATGTTAAAAAAAAAGTATACTCCCATGTCCTGGCGCTCTCATACTGCTTACCAGGCTGCCACAGCCGCCAGGAGGCCAGCAGATCGAGGATCGGCGGCAGGCAGGGTAACTGAAGCATTCTGCTGCTGCCTCCCCATGGCCGTCTCCCCCGCTGCCATCACTTCTGCTTCTCTCAGGAGCTCGGGCACACTCAAACATCTTACTGTACCCACTACACAGAGCCAGGTGTTATCATGTGCTGGCAGTCCCAGAAGAACCAGCGGCGACAGTGGCTTCTGTCTTCCCAGCAGTTGTGGCAGCCTGGCCATCAGCGTGGGAGTTCCACAATATGTCAGTACACTTTTTTTCTGGGGAATGGGATGGGGGGTAATGCCACACCACCTATGGGGTAATGCCACACTGCCTATGGGAACGTGATGGGGGTAATGCCACACTGCCTATAGAAATGGGATGTGGGGCAATGCCACACGGCCTAAATGGAGAATGGGAGGGGGATGCCACACTGCATATAATGGGGAATGGAATGGGGGGAATGCCACACTGCCTATGGGGAATGGAAGGTGGAATGCTACACTGCCTATACGGAATGGAAAAGGGGAATGCCACACTGCCTATGGGGGATGGGATGGGGGAATGCTACACTGCCTATGGGAATGGAATGGGGGGAATGCTACACTGCCTATGGGAATGGAATGGGGGGAATGCTACACTGCCTATGGGAATGGGATGGGGGAATGCTACACTGCCTATGAGAATGGGATGGAGGGACTGGCACACTTCCTATATTGTGAATGGAATGAGGCTATGCCACACAGCCTACGGGCACATTTGTGGTTCAGAATATAATTTTCTAATTTTCCTGCTCCAAATCTTAGGTGCGTCTTATAGGACAAAAATATGCTACATAGAAAAGGGAATTGACTCTTGTCCAGCTAAGTAGCCTTTAAAATGTTAGTGACTGGAATCGAGGTAAGGAAAGTGGATAGAATTACCCATGAGGATAACCCATTAGCATTACCCTTGAGGATTTAGAAGTAGTAGTAGATTGTACTGTATGTAGTATTTTTAGTAATTTTTTGATTTAGTAATACAATTTTATTTTTTTTTAAAGGAAGACTTTATTGTTTTTTTTTTTTGTAGAACCACACTTAACAATCTGGCATTAACCCCCTTGGCGGCGATCCCGAGTGTGACTCGGGGTTAATTTGCGCTGTAAGTGGCGGTAACCCCGAGTTACGCTCGGGATCGATTTGGGAGCAAGAGCGGGCGGCGCAGCCTCCTTACCTTCTCCCTGCGATCCAGCGATGTCTCCGCCGCGATCGCAGGTGAGAGCCACGGCTGCGGCGTCCGTCTCCGCTTCCGGGTTCCGTCTCTGTGAGCTGCAGAGGCTCATGGGGGCGGAGCCGTGTGTCAGAGACAAATGCAATGGTAACGCTTTCGTTACCATTGCATTTGTCTTTTTCACAACGCCAGGGAGGTTAAGTGGAAGTACAGTTTTTTATTTCTTTGCAAATTGGTTTTGAGTGAGTCCGCTGATTTTATTTAAATAGTTGCTTGGAGCATGATTAAGGGAGCTTTGGCCTCCATGAAACATGCAGCTCTCTTTGGGGACAGGGGCATTATCAATTTTTACTTTATTTAAAGAAGTGGATCAACAGTCAAAAATGACTTAAACCAGACCAACACAACAAAGAGTGCTTATATGCATTCCTCCCCATGGCCATTTAGATTGCTGCATATAAAAATTATTTTACCTTTCTCCAAATGCTGTGGTAAATTTGAAAAACAAAATGGTGGATCATGGATGTGCAGGCTGCCTGCAAACAGGAAGTGCTGATGGGCTTCCTGTTACTGTATATTATCAGTTATGTCAGTCCAGGCAGCAGCATGGCTGAGATGCTGGGAGAGGAAGTTCCAAAATGGCCACTACCTTTCTTTTCCAACTGTGCCAGGCTGTTGGTCCAGTTTAAGTAAATGTTACGTTTTATAGGGTGATGTTGTCCGACCTCCTCACTGCACACTTATGTTTTGGATTTCCGTGCATCAAACCAAACACCACCAAGGATCCTTTCTTATATACAGGCCTCCAATGATTGCACTGCTGCATTTTATGGAGTAAGCTTTACTTTTTTTTCACTTGTTTATACGGTGGCATCTATATTTAACCTATTTAGACAGTGAGCGGTATCCCACATTACAGGCAGTGAGGGGCATCCAACATTACAGGCAGTGAGGGGCATCCCACATTACAGACAGTGAGTGCTATCCCAACTTAAAAGGCAGTGTGCGAGGCATACCAATTACAGGCAGTGTGTGGCATCCCAAATACAGGCTGTGTGTTGCGTCCCAAATAAAGCAGTGTACAGCATCCCAATTACAGGCAGTGTGCGGGCATCCGAGTTACAGATAGTGTGCAGGCATCTCAATTACAGAGAGTGTGCAGGCATCCCAATTACAGACAGTGTGTGGGTATCCCAATTACAGACAGTGTGCGGGTATCCCAATTACAGACAGTGTGCGGGCATACCAGTTACAGCCAGTGTGCAGGCATTTTAATTATAGAGAGTGTGAGGGCATCCCAATTACAGACAGTGTGTGGGTATCCCAATTACAGACAGTGTGCAGGCATCCGAGTTACAGACAGTGTGCAGGCATCTCAATTACAGAGAGTGTGCGGGCATCCCAATTACAGACAGTGTGTGGGTATCCCAATTACAGACAGTGTGCGGGCATACCAGTTACAGTCAGTGTGCAGGCATCTTAATTACAGAGAGTGTGCGGGCATCCCAATTACAGACAGTGTGTGGGTATCCTAATTACAGACAGTGTGCAGGCATCCGAGTTACAGACAGTGTGCAGGCATCTCAATTACAGAGAGTGTGCGGGCATCCCAATTACAGACAGTGTGTGGGCATCTCAATTACAGAGAGTGTGCGGGCATGCCAATTACAGACAGTGTGTGGGCATCCTAATCACAGCCAGTGTGCAGGCATCTCAATTTACAGTGTGTGGGCATCCCAATTATAGGCTGCGTGAATTGCATTTAATTTAAAGGCAGTGTGAGGCATCCCAAATACCAGCAGTGTGTGGGCATCCCAAATACAGGCAGTCTGCAGCATGCCCCAAAAACAAACAAAAAAAAGCGTACATCCCCCGGCTTCCACGTCCGTTGACTTAAAGACAGAGAGAGAGCAAGAGACAGACAGATAGACACACATACACATTACCGTCATCCCCTGTTTTCGTCATCACTGCCCACTGCTTCTGCTGGCAGCAGCCTTGACTGTTGCCTTTATAGTAGTCACCTCCTCCTAGGCAGCCCTGTCCTCGCCACAATTTTTAAGCTTCGGCTTTTGGGTGGGAGTGGCCTATGACTCCTGCCAGCATAATTGGATGCTGGTACGAGTCACAGGCCACACCCCACCTGGTTGCTGGAACCAGCTCCCTCTGAACTTAGCAGAAAAGGCATTAGCGGATACGGAGGTGACGGGCAGCGCAGTAGTTACTGCAAAGGCGACAGTCAAGGCAGCGGCCAGCAGAGGCAGCAGGTAGCGTTGATGAAGACTGATGACACTGGTAGTGTCTGTAGTGTCTGTCATTTGGCATGTCCCAGCCTTCACAGAGCTGCGTCCTGACTACATTCCTTTATGGCATGGCTGTCCTGCAAGTGAAATACATCTTTTTCCCTGAGAGCATGGCAGCCTGGAATGCAGTGAGGTTGGGTTTTTCAACATTGGGAATATGCCATGTTATGGGCATCATAGATTGTATGCATGTGGCACTGCTTCTCCTGTTTCTCAGCTGCTCAGGAGTATATGTTTTGGTAGGTTTAGGTTCACATTGCTCCTTCTTGTAACCTGCTCTCATCTCTTGAGGATAGCCTAGCTTCTCCTTCCCCCAAACACCCTTCATGTGTCTCAGTCTGTTTAGGCCTACATTGCTCTTCCTTGTAGCCCACTCTCCTCTCTTGAGGCTAACCTAGCATCCCCTCCCCCCAAACACCTTTCCTGTGTCTCAATCTGATTAGGTCCATATAGCTCCTCCTTGTAGACATTCTCCTCTCTTGAGGCTAGCCTAACCCCCCCCCCCAAAAAAAAAAAACAGCTTTCCTGTGTCTCAGTCTGTTTAGGTTCTCATAGCTCCTCCTTGTAGCCCCCCTCTCCTTTCTTGAGGTTAGCCTAGTCCTGTTAGCCATTTCCTGTGTCCCATTAGGCCCATGTTTTACTTTATGTTTGCTGTTCATTTTTTGTTGCCAGTCTAGTGACCCTTTTTTATTTGTGGATTACTTTCAGCATCCACAAGATGGGCCACTTGTGGGACTGCCCTTTAATACAAACCAGAGTAGGTAGTGCAAATTATCATGGCTTGCATCAGCCTGCATAACTTTGCCTGTCCTGGACATCAGTATGCTGGCACCCAGATCCGTGCGGGCCAAAGCATTTACCAGCATTTGGTGGGCTCCTCTTTTTCTTGAATGTTATTTTTTTCTCCACTCATTTCATTTTTTATTTATTGTATCCCTTGCTTTTTCTGGGTGTGATTAAATAACAGAACCCAAGAACCCAAAGTCCAGCATGGCAAGTTAGGGGGGATGTAGCCTGGCCTTGCATGTTTTCAGCTTGCTGTGCCTCAGCCTTTGAAGGGTAACCTGGTTGGCCTCCACCAGAGCCACAGCATCTCTATCTGCTGGTGCTGGCGCTGCTGCTCCACAACCACTGCAGCCAGGTCTTCATGGAGCAAAACTGGCGGTCCGTCGCACTACTCTAAAATATTTATTGGCGTTTTGCAGAAAAATGGTGCTGTTGGCCCGCCAGTTTGCCCCATGATTTGGAAAAGCCTTACCAAAGACAGGTGATGTTTGGCATCCTCCCGGGTGCCTGTCTTCCTCCCGGGTGCTCTGTGAGGCTGGTGGGGCTGCTACTTGCAGAATGAAGCTGGAGCTGCAGGAAGGAGTGGTGATGGCCAGTGTCCATGGTACCAGCAGCTGGTGGAGGTGTCCAGATAATATTGGGGGGGGGGGGGGTCATTCCTCCAACTAATTACTTTCATCCAAGAGAGGTGCTGTCTGTGGAGAAAGGTCAAGATTAGTGTTAGTTTTTCTCAATGTTACCACACAGCCTCCAGGGCCCCAAACTTTACCTGGGTTCACCCTCCTCCTCCTCCTTGCCCCAGATACTCCTGATGTAGAAGCACCCATCATCCAGAAAGATGTCAAGGATGCTGTCAAAAGTATATCAGGGAAACCGGGGGATATCACAGAGCAGGAGATTCCAAGAGGTAACAGGTAATTGGCCGGCCCTAGATTTTATTTTAGACTTTAGGACCAGCCATCAAGGTTTTTTGTGGTCGTTAGAAGCCAAACAAAATACACAAGAGGGTTCCTCAGCACTCATACGGCTGCAGTGCTCTGTGTTAGCGATTAGCTTGCACTAGCCATTGCCCCTGGAGTGAAATCACTATTGCTGTTCTTCAAAATGGCTGCAGGAGTTTTATTTTTATGATTGGTATGCAATCACAATCGCATACATGAAAGAACCAATAGGCTTACATAGGCACTCTGCTAAATATAAAAACAGAGGATTTTTATATTTAGAAATGTGAAAAACAATTACTGTTTGCTTATCAGCCAAGCAGAGTATTTTCGATGTGATGCTGAAAAAAAATAGTATTTACTGATATTTTGCTCTATTTCTGTAGTGCAGTGCCTCTTATTCATGACCACTTTTTTTAACATTGATAGGCAGACCTGTCTCCACCCCTCTTGTATCAGACTGTGTGGAACACACCTATGCTTGTGTGTCCATTGTCTTGTCTTGCTTCTTTGTATAGGTCCACCCTTTAGTGGTTCAAAAAACTTAAGTTATGTACCTGGTAACTTTTTTTCTAAACATCCAAAATGGCAGCATACGCCTGAGACCTCCGGGCTCCTCCCATCAAGGGGAACACGTGACCACCAGACAAATAAATTCTTGACTCCTCCTACTCTTCCCCAGTTGTTGTAGAGATCTGAAAGAGAAAAAGAACAGCCCCACAGCTCCACACAATAAAATACATAATCCAATTCCTGAAATAAAATAAGGGAGGGAAGCCGGCATATGCTGCCCTTTCGGATGTTTAGAAAAAAAGTTACCAGGTACCTAACTTATATTTTCTCAAGACATCCTTCAGGCAGCATACGCCTGAGAGATAGGCGAGGACTACCTTATTGGGTGGGAAGAACTGCACGAAGGACACTTCTGCCAAAAGACTGGTCCTTCTGAGAAAGAACATCCAAATGGTAATGCCTTGCGAAGGTCTTTGCTGACGCCCAGGTGGCTGCTTTACAAATCTGTTCCATATAGACCCCTGCTTGCTCTGCCCAAGACGTAGATACACTTCTTGTAGAATGAGCCATGACTCCACTTGGCATATTGACATTCTGGTAAGCCATCTTAATGGTATTTTTCATCCATCGTGCCAACGTTGTTTTGGATACTCTTAGACCTTTTCTAGGTCCTGAGAAGGAAATAAATAAGCTGTCAGCTTTCCTGAACTCCTTTGTCTGTTGTAGATATCGCAATAGATGAGATCTGACATCCAAAGCCATAAGTTTAGAGTCTTCCTGGTTGATAGATGGAATAACAATCTCCTGAGTTCTGTGGAAATCTGAAGCAACCTTAGGCAGGTAACAAGGATCCACTCTCATTACTATGCGATCTGGAAAAACCTGAAGAAAAGGATGACGACATGATAAGGCTTGTGTTAGAATCTTACCTGTTCCCCGTCCTCTGTCCCGCGGTGCGTCATCCAAGGGATCCCAGCCTCCAGTCTTCCGGCGGCCCCGTCGGCCGGCTGTCTCCGTGTGCCGCTCTGAGGCGCTGGGCGCGGCGGCGGCTGGGCTCGGCGGCCTCTCTGGGGGTCTCTCGGTGGGGACGGGCGGCCCCTCGGTCTCCTCAGCCGGCGCTGCGCCCAGCGCCTCAGAGCGGCGCACGGAGACAGCCAGCCGACGGGGCCACCGGAAGACTGGAGGCTGGGATCCCTTGGATGACGCACCGCGGGACAGAGGACGGGGAACAGGTAAGATTCTAACATTTACTGTAAGGGAATGCCGGACACCCTTCTCTCTTAAGCCAGATAATCCCCAATCTCCACCTTAAGCCAGTAATCTTTGCGCCAAATAAGACCTGGGGGTAACCGAGTCTGGAGAGGCATAATCCGTGTCTCCGTCGAGCGGGGACTTGTCTATAGGCAGAAGAGGCGGTGGAGATTGGGGATTACCTGGCTTAAGAGAGAAGGGTGTCCGGCATTCCCTTACAGCTTGTATATCACTAATTCTGTGTGCGAAAGTGATGGCCACCAGAAACAAGACCTTCCAGGTGAGTAACTTAATGTCCGAATTCTTGTTTGGAAAAAAAGGAGAAGAACTCAGCATAGATAAAACTTTAGCCAGGTCCCACTGCGGAACTATCTTGGATGGCGCAGGCTTAGATCATTTGACTTCCAGCAGAAACCTCTTGACAACGGAAATAGATGATCATCTTTTATCCAAAAAAAGGATAAGGCCAATTGAACCTTCAAGGTATTTACACTGAGTTCCATGTCATCTCCATGTTGTAAAAAATCCAAAATCACGGGTAACTTGAATGAAAATTTTCTATTTTCAATCCTCCCCGATTTAAACGTCTTCCATACTTTAAGATAAATTTTCCTAGTTACGATCTTCCTGCTTGAAATCAGAGTGTCTATGACTCGTCTGGAACATCCTTTCTTCTGAAGTAAGGAGACCTCAGGGTCCACACTGTCAGCCTCCACCATTGCTGGTTCGGACAAAACACTGGACCCTGGGACAATAACCGTGTGTTTACTGGAATCACCCATGGATTCTGGACAGACAGTTCCACCAAGGTTGAAAACCAAGGCCTCCTGGGCCACCAAGGTGCTACCAGGAGAACCGTTGCTGGTTCTCTGATGATCTTTTTCAGTACGAACGGAATCAATCGGACCGGGGGAAAGGCATAGGCCAGATTGAATTCCCATTTCTGCGCCAAGGCATCCACTCCTAATGCCTTATCCGTCGGGTTCAATGAGAAGAACTTGTCCAACTTGTGATTCTTCGCTGAAGCGAACAGATCTACTTCTGGTAAGCCCCTCAGTTTGCAAATCTGTTTGAACACCTTCGGATCTAGAGACCATACTGATTCTCTTATCAGCGGTTTATGTAGGCCACTGAAGTAGCATTGTCCGACCTGATCTGTACATGCTTCCCTCTTAGATGAGGGCTCAATGCAGGCTTCCTTTATTGCTACTAATTCTCTTAGACTCGAAGAGGATTGACTTAGGCTCTTGGACCATTTCCCC
Source organism: Gastrophryne carolinensis (assembly GCA_027917425.1). Lineage (NCBI taxonomy): Eukaryota > Metazoa > Chordata > Amphibia > Anura > Microhylidae > Gastrophryne > Gastrophryne carolinensis. Next base: position 269,164,865 of record CM051239.1, on the reverse strand, counting down.
TGTACTGTCCAAGTCTCGCAATGGGCCCCCCAGCCCCAAGCTGAGGCATCTGTCGTCACTATCACTTCTTTGGGATCCATCCAAGGTAGTCCCTCTGAGAATCGTTTCTCTTCCAACCACCAATTCAGGGAACATCTCACTTCCTCTGAAATTGGTAGAACTAGTTCCAATCCGTCTTGTGTTCCGTCCCAGTTCCTTAGAATATGCATCTGGAGGAATCTCAAGTGCAGCTGTCCCCATCTCACAGCCGGGAACGTTGAGGTAAAAAGTCCCAGCACCCTCATTGCTTGCCTTATAGTAGGTGCCGGTCCAGTGCAGAGAAGACACACTGCTTCCCGTAGAGTCAGAATCTTCCGAGGAGGTAGAATCAGGACCTGACGGACCGAATTGATTTCGAACCCCAAGTAAGTCGTTACTTGAGAGCGCACCAAGGTTGACTTGTTGAAAGTCACAACCCAACCTAGGCGGGGTAACAGATTCAGGGTGTAATTTAGATTTTCCAATAACTTGTCCTTTGATTGGGCAAAAAGAAGCAGGTCGTCCAAATGGGCGACTATCCCTATCCCATTCTGTCTCCGATAAGCCAGAGGTTCTGCCATAACCTTTGCCAAACAAATTGAAAATGCCAAGTCAGGTCTCCGTCTTTTATTGCAAATCTGATAAAAGTCATGTTCTTGACTGAAAAAATAGTTTCCATTCGGGAATTCCTGCATTGGACATAAACATTGAGTTTTTTTAAGTTCAGTGGGAACCTGAACCCCCCTGAGGCCCTCTTTACTAAAAAAGAGTAAAACCCCTTCCTCTGCTGATTGCGAGGAACTGGTACAATAACTCCCCTTGACCTCATGTCCATAATACTGCCGTAAACTGCTTCTCTTTCTTCTCTGCCCTTGGGCTCTTTTAGTCTGGCGCGAATCCAAGGATTGGCATCATTGCTTCTTGGGTTTTGCCTGGTAGGTTCCAAACAAGGTGGAACCTCTAAAATTTCCTTTTCTAGTGAAAGAGGAAGAACCACCCCTGGACCTTTTAGGGGCATTCCTGTTAAGAAAGGAGGGCCTAAAAGTATTCCTGGGGTAAAACTTCTTGCCAACGGGAGCTTTGGGTTGAGGCAGAAAACACTTGTTTCTATCCGCTGTCATATCCAAAACCTTACTTAGGTCTGAACCAAACAGACACTCACCTCTAAAGGGCATAGCATAAAGTCTCATCTTTGAACCAATATCCCCAGACCAGGTTCTCAGCCAAAGAGTCCAGCGAACGGAATTGGTCACAGCCAGATTTTGTGCCAAAAATCTGATTGATTCAGCCATGGCATCAGTTACAAAAGCCGTAGCTGAAAAAAGGATAGGTAAGGCCTTCAATAACTTCTCCAGACTAGTTCTTTCCAAAAGACAGTCTTTTAATTGTTGAAGCCAGAAACCTAAGTTTCTGATCACACAATTGGATGCCAAAATAGGTCTTAAGACATTAGATTCCACTTGCCAGGCCTTCTTGAGCAGTGAATCCATTTTCTTATCTAGGGGATTCACTCAGAATCTTCAAACGCTAAACCTGTACCTTTAGAGATCTTGGCAAAAGGGGCATCCAATTTGGGACATTTTTCCCACAATTCTGAGTCTTACTCCGCAAAAGGATACCTGCGTTTTAGACCCCGAGACCTGAAAACCGTCCTAGAAGGGTCCTTCCATTCTTCCAAAATCATGTCCGTTAAATAACCATGGAAAGGAAATGAATAGGAAGAGTCAGGAGCCAAATCCGGATAAAAACCATCATGCTTGGTCCTAGGGCCAGGAACCTTTTCCTCTATCCCCATAGACAAATAAATTATGTGAAGGAGAAAAGGTACTGTAAGTCTCCCGGAGGAAACATCTCCTTCCTCAGATTCATCCTCAGGCATAAAGGAATCCTGAGTGACAAAAAAGGAAGAAGGCTTCCCCATCTGGCCAGAAAAAGGGGATGCGTCAAATGGACCTGTAGTAGACCCTCTGGGTCATGGATGAGGAGGAAATCTGATCTTTGAGTTCCTTCATCATCCGCATCAGATTCCCCTTATGCTCTTTATTAACCACCTTGTCTGTGCAAGCTTGGCAAAGGGATTTTTTTGTAGGAATCTGAAAGCTTTGAATCACATAAGGGACATCTTCTACTCATTTTAGTGGATTTAGATCCGGATGAAGAGGCTTTAGGTACACTTTTAGAAGCTTAGGCTAAAAGACAAAAGCAAAAAAATAGGGGAATGAGCTATACCCCTCTAATAAAATCATGCCCCTAAAAGTACAAAGAAATTGACTTACCGGGGCAGAGCTGGGTCTCCTCCTCCCAGAATCGGCAGCCGGCGTAAAAATGGATGCATCCTGGTCCACGAGAGGTATATCTATTCAATAGAAAACTCATCCATGTGGTCTGCCATGCTTCTGGTCATGAGGCACCAAAAGAAATGCATTCTGTGTCCGCCTAAATAGAGCAGGAGCAAATCCTATAATTAACGATTTAACCCTTCATTATTTTACCAAGAAGGGGAGGCCATAATATACATTACCCAAAACACTGTGCTGGCCCTTTAAAGTGGACCAACACCCAGGGGGGATCGGCCCGGAAATCTATAAGATTCCCGGACCGATCAGATCCCTCCCCGCGGGGCATCCGAAATCGGGATGTCCCGCGGGGAGGAACCCCCCAGGAGGCCCACAAACCTTACCTCAGCCCCGTTCCATCGGTGCATGCGCGAGCCGCGGCCGCGTCTCGCGCTTCCCTCTAGCAGGGCGCGCACCCACGCCGGCCGTTTGTGAATGGCCGGTGCAGGCGCGCTCCCTGTTAGAGGGAAGCGCGAGACGCGGCCTCCAGCGCTCAGAGCCAGCTGAGCTGGTATGCGCGTCCAGGCGGCCTTGGACGCGCATACCACAGCGGCTCTGAGCGCTGTGATTGGCTGGCGCGGTTACGTGGGAGCGGGGAGAGGTGAGTTTTTTGGGGCTTTCTGGGGGGTTTCAGACAGCGGGGCACCCCCGATCGGGGTGCCCCACCGAAGTGGACCAAAACCCAGGATAGTCAAAATCCTGGGTGTTGGTCCACTTTAAGGCAAAGCACGTGTTTTCGGGAGGCAGGAAAAATTCCCCTGGGTGCCGGGATTCGACGTCAGCAACCCGGGAGGAAGGAGCACGCGCGCGGGATTCACCTACCCCGGCGGCGGCAGCACGGCGGTGGCAGCGCGGCGGCGGCAGTGGCGGCAGTGGCGGCAATGGGATGGCAGCCCGGGGAAGGAAGCCCGATGACGCAGCACTCCCGAGTACATAACCCGGAAAAAGGAGGAGGAGAAGACCTATCGCCCCCTTCTGCCGAGAACAGGTACTGCACCGATTCGAGTAACTAGTGGCAGGCGAGGAAGAAAGTAGAGAACGCGTCATTCTCCTTTCTTCCCGCCTCTTAAAGGCTCATGATCAAAAACATAATATACAGAATAAAACAGCATTAAAATAAAATCTGGGAAGAATACAGGCAACCAATTCATCCTGGGATTTTCCAAACATTAGATAAAATTAACATAAAAGTTGCAATTTTGTTTTTTATTTTGATACAAACAAATCTTACATGTAAGAAGTAAAATGTTATTCCAAATTTTGATAAGTTGTTGGAAATTATATAAAAATCATATGTAAATGTAAACAACATGCCACAGCAACATTGACGATTCATGGAAAGAAATTGAAAGGTGACACGAGCAGAAGCTGTTAATTTTATCGTTTGCCACTTCTAACAGGCAGGCTAATCAGTTGTAATTAAAAGCCAAGCACCAAACTAATGAAGCCAACTTGTCACCAGTTGTCATGTCAATGATCAATTCACAACTGGCAACAACTTGTTAAAGTGATAAAATGACCCTTAATGTTAACAGTACCAAGATCTGATAATGACAATGTTGTGAATGTGTTAATGAACATGGTGAATGCAGAATTGTATGTCATCTTTTTAGCCATCAACATAGCAATGGACTGAACAATTGTGATCACTGGACTATGTTTTAACTTTGCTATTATGTACTAATATAGCAAACAGGGTTAACAATGACTATGAGATTTTATTTTTAATATATCGTATGGTACTTAGACAAGACTTGCCTGATTTGCTTGTTTCTGAAAGTGTGACTTGCAAGCTTCACCCCCAATGTATAGGAGACACTGCATAATAACAGGACTGCCATGTACTGTAAACAGGGACATTTTTGGACAAAATTTGGCTCTGGGCAGAATTCAAAAGTCGGATTCCTGTTCTGATATATTGCACCAAAATCAGTTACACTCCTTCGCATTGCCATCCATTTATAAACTCCCCTACCCAAAATCCATCACCCAATTTAAAGACCCCACCAGGAAGCAACATACTAGCATTTGGGGGCCATAGGCAACTGCCCAATTTGCCACCCCCTAAGCCCAACCTGGACAGTAAATTATCATATTTCAGCATTTGTAACTGTTCACAAGGGCTTCTATATGTGACAGTGAGGACTAGATTCTGAATCTATTGCAGTATCTACTTAAACAACATATTTTGCAACCTTTAATAGGACAGGTTGTGTTGTAAAAACCCAAAGGTTGCCAAATTTAACCTAAATAAGCAGTTTTGCCTGAGCAGACTGCTAACCTTTATTGCCTCCTCGCCTTGTGTGCCAGGACCCCATACCCTGCAATGTGTGCCTGGAGATGTTTTTGCTAATGGAAAGACATGTGTTTTCTATTTAACTAGAACGGTTAGAGGGTTAAACATCAAAATCTCCTGCACCTGTGATAGTGGCATTTTACAGATGAGGTGCAAATTAATTTTAATGGGGCAGATATTGATATTTTGTTTTAGAATTCTAGAAGCAACAGTGGCCAATGGAAATTCAAAAACAATTGTTTTACAGGCTATCTGTTATTTCCAAACTATACTAACAAACAATACTTATATGACTTAGCAAAATAATACTTTTACAAAAAATACATTCAGTCTCTCGCATCCTCTTATACTGAAAATCAGATCCATCCCCGTGGGGCACCCTGGTTTGGGATGCCCACTATGTACAACCCCGCAGATGACCCGCTGTTCTTACATTTCCTTGAGTTCAAGGCACAAGCGCGACTGAGCAGCTGAGTGCAGACATTCAGTTACTGAAGGGTCTGACTGCGCGCAGTCAGAAAAGTATGTGAGTGATACTGTGTCCCACCGCGTATACGCTGTGGGCTCGAGGAAAGGTAAGAACAGCAGCAGGGCATCCCAAACCAGGGTAGCCCAGGGGGACAGACCAAAACCCAAGAAAGTGAAAATCCCATGTTTTGGTCCACTTTAAACTTTTTAAAAATGGCCCTAGAATCCAAAAGGCTCTATGACCAAACTCTATACAGAGGCAGGATGCCCATAGGTGGGAAATATGTCTATTATATACCTTCAACTGGCAATCCCACATGCATGGGCCTCCTCTGGCATTGCCTGCATGCTTCCATGCTAGACATGTCTGAAAGGCTGATAGCAATGCATGCACCTGGAGGGAGTGAGCTCATCAGGTGCATACCAATGAATGCTTATTGATGGGATCTACATATGTGCTGTGGGATCGCCAGTGCAAGGTAAATAAGTAGTGAATCGGTGTGTTTCACACATAGGGGATGTGAAGTTGGCCAATCTGGAGGAGAAGGGATTCCAATTTTTGTCCACTTTAATTTGTCAATAGGGATTTTTAATTAAAATAAATAATTCATTAAAACACAATACTTCATCCACCTACGTGGTCATAGGTAACGGGTAATCTGTGGAGCAGCTTTTGCATTTTTCCCACAATGTAATGAGATTACGGTCCCCTTCATTATCTCATTTGCCTGTAGGTGGTTAGTATTGATTTTGTCACGCAGTTATAATCATATTTTTTGCATGTTTTCAGCATTTACTAAACACGCACAGTTACATTTCTCATGAAAGCATTATGTATATTACAGCTGATTAATTCATCAGTGACCTGTTTGGAGGGTTGGTCAGCTGTTTGTGGATGAATACCACTGAAACACAACAATGGCAATGGTCTGATATATTCATTCATGCGGGATGGATTTCCAGCCCACATTTCACGCCACACAAATCGATTCATTGACTTGCCTAATAGCAATAAAGGTTCTTCCCTTTGTACAGCTGCAGCAGACCGTTCTTTGGAAGGAGTGAGAACATATGCCTGTTTAAAATAAAACTCTCTGGAGTCTCAAAACAAAGAGAGGCCATGGTCCCAGAAAGAGCGTGGAATGACTTAAACACTCTATTGTATTAAATATGAATGAGTCATCATTGTTAAGCTCAGTCAGGGGGATCGTCAATGTTGTCGATTAGCCACATGATTAACCAGATGACACAGGCGGGCTGCTAAGGTAAATAAGGCAGACCTTCTGTCACATCCTCCCCAAGGCTTTTCCAAGGAGGTGCTTAAGAGTTTTCACCACAAATAATGAATTTAGTATAAGGGCAATGAGTGCAAAGCTAACAAAATACAATACGGTCCCAGGGGATTGTCTATGAAAAGCGACGTGAAAACATCTTTCTGGTCATCTTACACTAGCATTGTGCTCTTTGAATGCAGAGAATTTAATCTGCTTTCCTCGAAGGACACTGAATACTCTTTGTTACAAGGTGAAAAACTTACATGAATTAAGTAAGTCCATGCAGTTACACCCTTTCAGTGTTTGACACTAATACTTTGTTCTCGGAAAGCTGACAGCCTGTTATCCCTGCCAACTATTCTCTTCACATCTCCAGGATGAATTATCTACACAGCTTTCATGGATTTAGTCAGTATACACCCCTCTATAGAACTCTATAAAATATAATATTGCTTTGAATTTTACATTGTTTTTGAAGACAAATTATTTTTTTCTTCTTTTCTTTAGGATAGAATATCTCATATATGTTTAAAAAAAACATTTTTTGGTAAATAAGAAATTATTTGGATACTGTAACCAAACCAGGTCCAAATTCCTGAAAATATTGGCCCAAAACATTTCGTAAACTGAATTGTTGTGTTTTGTATGAATCTGATTTTTTTTAAATCGACTTGGCTGATGTTGGCTGATTCATCTGAATCAGTTCGGACCGTAAAAAAAATTTCAGGTCACATTAGGAAAAATCCTTTACCAAGTTGGCCAATTTCTCTAATTCAGTTTGAACCCTCAAACATATCTTGGGATCAGATTCAAATGAATATGATACATTTATTTGATGATTAGTCTAAATGAATTTCGTCTTGAAATGGATATCAAGGTCTAATTAAGAGAATGCATATATTCTTTAGTAAAATAAGTCAACCAATTTGTAAAAATCAAATTACATTTTGGACCCAACATATATCTTGCAGTCAGATATGGATGAATCAACACAAAGGGAATCTTGCACTCATCTCTACACAGGATGGAAGCAGATAGTAGAATGTTGAAATACTGAAATAACTGAATAATTGAATGAATTGATTTTGAAAAGTAGGAAAGGACAACTTCATAAATCTGTGGGAGAAATAGGCAAGAACAGAGATTAATAACAATGTAATAAAAGAAAAAAAAAGAAAAGATAGACAAAAAAACAGGAAAGTATGTAAGGATAAACTGTGCAAAATAGAAAATAAGGATGAAATGAAATAGGAAAGGAAAGAAAGGTAAATACTAAATTGAAGACAGAAATTTGTAACACAGTCTCAGAAAGGAGCACACTATAAGCCACTGTTCCCCAATACTCTCCTCAAGAAACACCAACAGGTCATAAATTCTGGATCCCCGTAAAGCTGGCTCTATAGCTCTATCTACGTACCAATTATTTCTCCTGATCTTCTATTTGAAGATCTACAAAACCTAGCCTGTTGGTGGCTCTCCAGGAGAGGGTTGGGGAACACTGCTATTGGCTATGGAATTCAGATTAATGTTTGGAGCCTTTAATTTAAACATGTCCACTGAATTTTGGGATACTTTCCAACTTAACTCACAAAGATAATTCAAATAAATCATGTTTATGTCTCCTGCACCGATGGACAATATTTTACTAATGAGGAAGAGAATTTTTGGTGCACCTCAGGGTAAGTCTAAAAGTTTTCATTAACCAAAGAATGTTATTTACATACCTTTACTTACTTCCCTTTTCCCTATAAAAAATTAACTTATTTGCTACTTTATTTTAGATTGAGCTGCAATGTCTCCCCAATTGCAGTGCTCTGGCATTTAATAAATTTAATTAAACCCTTTTACAAGTTTCTCCAGTTGAGGTAAAGATTTGAAATGTTTTTCAGTGTGTACAGATTTGTTTTAACAAGTGTATAAACAGAGGCAACCTGTAAGACAGGCAAATTGGGATGCCCCGCTATGTGTATCCCCACTGATCGTGCAGGAAATTCACCCTCTTGCCATTCCTGCCCTTGACACAGGCGCATCTAAAACCACTGATTGTTTTGCTCTGCTCCATTCAGCTTTCATAGCTGCTGAGCGGCTAAGAAGCTGAATAAACCCGAGCGGAGCCAATCGCACCATTGGCCGCATACCTGCTCAGGTCTCACTTCCGGTGTGCCTGTGTCCACCATTCCGAAAGACCTGGAGTGGGTATGGGTACAGATAGATGTGAGTGGGGATGCACCCATGGCGCTGAGACGTGGCGAGTTCCCCGGGAGCAATGTGTGATCCTAGGAATTTAACACAGCAGGGCATCCCAATTGCCCCAGGTAGTGGGACTCTGATGGGCCTCCAAAGTTTCTCTTTGATCAGTTAAATAACTCGCAATAAACCCATTAATTTGCAAAAAATATAAAGAAATTATTATTTTTTGCATCTGCTTGTGGGCTGGGGTAGAAAAGTTCTCTAAGTGAGTGGAGAAGCTTTTTATACTGACCTACATTAATATACCTTATGGAGGTTCTTTACAACATTTAAACATATTCTGCATATTTATATATAAAAGACACAGAGCAATAAAAGTATCCCGATCCTTCTGGTGGACCATTGCTCATTTACAGTGTATATCATCCTGCTGTGTGTCGAAGTGAACACTGTATTGCCTTTCATCTGAAGTGTATGTGTTATGGGACATTTATTAATCACCTTGTTCCTTTGTTATAATTAACCTTTTATTGCTCTGTGTCTTTTATATATACTGCTGCCTATCTTTACTGGAATAAGAAGTTGCACACGTTGAGCATTCTTAATAGAAATTGTTTAGTCCTGAAAGTTCCTGTTATTAATTGTGTTCTACATATATATTTTACTTATATTCTGCATATTATTGGAACCTGCATGTCAGTATTGCAATTTTTGAGGGAGACTTTCAAACTCAACACAAAAAAGTGGAGTTTTTTTGTAACAGCATCCTATGAAATATCATCCGTGTGTGGAGAGGTTCATTAATATTGTGTTACCATAAACAGAAGTGGGTTCTTTATTTACAAGGGGGGTTATTTAAGAAGGGATAGCGTCAGGTAGTGCCTCATGGCGGCAGGCAGCGTCTGGTGAACTCCGGGCACTGTACGCAAAACCACATTTAAAAAAAGCGATTCTGGTGAGCGCCATGTAGCGTCACTTGTATTAGAAACATAGAAACATAGAAGGTTGACGGCAGAAGGAGACCATACGGTCCATCTAGTCTGCCCTTATGTGTATACTGTATGTACTCTTTATCTTAGGATAGATGTGTGCTTATCTCAGGCATGTTTAAATTCAGTGACTGATGATTTTTCAACTACCTCTGCTGGAAGTTTGTTCCAAGCATCTACTACTCTTTCTGTAAAATAATATTTTCTAACATTGCTCCTGATCTTCCCCCCGACTAGCTTCAGGTTGTGGCCACTTGTTCTATCATTAAGCATCTTCTTATAAACACTTCCCTCCTGAACCTTATTCAATCCTTTCACATATTTAAAGGTCTCAATCATGTCCCCCCTCTCCCTTCTTTCCTCCAGACTGTACAAATTAAGTTCTTTAAGTCTCTCCTGATAAGTTTTAAGTTTAAGTCCTTCCACCATTTTCGTTGCCCGCCTTTGGACACGTTCTATTTGAATAATATCTTTTTGTAGGTAAGGTCTCCAGAACTGCACACAGTATTCTAGCTGTGGCCTCACCAGGGCTTTATACAGCGGCATCACAACCTCCCTCTTCCTACTGGTGATGCCTCGAGCTATGCAGCCGAGCATCCTGCTTGCTTTTCCCACTGCCTGGCTACACTGTCCACTCATCTTGCAGCTATCAGTAATCAGTACCCCTAAATCTCTCTCCTCCGAGGTCCTGGCTAACACAGTGCTTCCCATACAGTACTCAAAGCAGGGATTCCTTCTACCCAAGTGCATGATTTTACATTTAGAGACATTAAACTCTAGTTTCCACAGTTTTGATCATCTATCCAGTAAAGCTAAATCATTTTCCATGTTGCAGACACCTCCAGGAATATCCACCCTATTACTAACCTTTGTATCATCAGCAAACAGACAAACTTTTCCTACCAAGCCTTCTCCTATGTCACTTACAAATATATTAAAAAGAATGGGGCCCAGGACAGAGCCTTGCGGCACACCACTTGTAACTCGCCTTTGTTCAGATTGCACACCATTTACAACAACGCTCTGATACCGATCCCTCAGCCAACTGGAAATCCACTGAACTATCCAGGGATTGAGTCCTACCTTCAATAACTTATCTATGAGCTCCTTATGGGGTACAGTGTCAAAGGCTTTGGTAAAATCCAGATAGGCGATATCCACAGCACCACCTTCATCTAACACTTTAGTGACATTGTCAAAGAAATCAATAAGATTGGTCTGACATGATCTGCCCTCAGTAAAGACGTTCTGTTTTGGGTCCAATTTTTAGATGGGAAATTATCTGTTTTTTTAGGACAGTTTCCATTAGTTTGACCATTATAGATGTTAAACTAACTGGTCTGTAATTACTGGCTTCTTCTTTACTCACCTTCTTATAGTTTGGTATGACATTTGTATATGTTTTTATTTCCAACATGGAGTTGCAAATAAATAGAAAATAAAAAATAACAGATAAACTCAGCACCTTGAATACATCATATTGGCATACCATAATGGAAACCTTTAAAAATGCCATCAAAAGTGGAATTTCCCTTTAAGCAAAACTGGATTCAGTCTTAGATCGTCAAGAAGATAAAATGCTCCTATGACTAAATCAACTTTTCATATTTCTCAAAGGAAACCATTCTAATTAGTAATAGAATTTACAGTCTTATTGACTTGTCTTATTGCCTTCAATAGTTAACTAATGAGCAGAATAATGAGATATGCCTGTCATTTGGTTTAATTAAGTGACAAATCAATAACTAAAAAAATTCTCCCAGACGTTCATCTGTTTTAATATTGTCAGGGGGCAGGTGTGTCCATTTGTCTAAAAGACCAAGATGTTCAATGGTCTGTGGTGGTTTTAATGTATCAGTTCACTTTAGACTATTGCCTTTAGTGAGCTTAGTCATTAACAGGAGTTAGTTCCCCTCATCTTAGTGTCTAACAACAGTATAAATAGTGAGTACCTGGGAGTAATATGTAGCATGTGCAGTGCAAGTTTAAATGTTCCACAATATGTTAGTTTACTGTATATATTTCTCTCTTCAAGACTTGGGGCCTTATTCATGAATGGATAGCGCCAGGTAGTGGCTATTTAGCGACAGGTAGCGAGAGGTATCGGCAAGAGAACGCCGGCCACAGCACGCAATCACACATTTATGAAGGCGATCCTGATGAGCGACTGGGATAACGCCATGTAGCGTTAGATTCATAATTCATTATCCCAGTCTCAGTGTACAGTGCTGGCGTTCACACTTTCTCAGCGTCACCTATTACCCCTCGCTACCTGCCGCTCTCCCATACATTTCAATAGACGATCATTAAATCCCATTCCTCATCTAATTTTATTTTTTTTTTTAAATCGTACAAATGTTTAATACATTTATGAACTGAACTTCATATTCCTGAACTGTATGTATGTTTTTACATTTTTTTTTCAAAAAATGTATTTTAAAGTCTGCAATTAAAGTGTTAAAGTCACACTCCTCCAACAATGTGATTTCAGTGTACTTTGCTTACTTATATGTTGTTCTTGACTTATAAAAATCATTTTAATCACACAACGACTGGTGCTATGTCCTCCATCCACACAATCTAGACCGACTGCGTTCGGTCGCTGTGAATTTGTGTGGAATACGGTAGGATTCGCAGAGATTCGGTCGCAATGAGCAGTCGCTGTCGTTCGCAGCATGCAGCGCTCCACAAACAGATGTTTCCACACAGACGGACCCTGTAACCATACTCCCCACCCCTGCTCCAGGAAGCCCCAGCAGCATGGTCCATAGCCACAGCTGCGATGCTGACTGCAATTTTCTGTAAACATAAATATCAACCATATGTCTATATACATGACCATGCAAAAAGGTTCGTGACATGATGGTGTTAATAATGAGACATGTAGATGATATTTTGGTAACCAACAATCATAATTGCATGTATGCATGCTAGATGGTTGTCTCTGCTTAGGTTAAGATCAAATACATTACACATGCAGCCTGTGAGTGTGTGTGGTCACTAAACAAATGTTTCCCAAATAACGTGTAGACTTATAATTGTATTAGCTGAAAGATTTGTTTAGTACTATAGACATCAGTAATTAAAGAAAACAGGAAGTATACGCCTCAAAAGCTGAATCAGCCAGCCATTCATTGTTTTTGAAATGGAAATAAACTAGTATGGCTAGGGTGGATGAAAGCAAATGGTAGGGCCAAATAATGTAAAAAAATTCTACACACTAGCCTAATATTCTATATCCCTAAATTCTAAAAGCCATAAAAATGAAGCAGGAAATTTAATGACCTCTAATAGATGCATTAAGATTTTTGTGATGTACACATAATAATGACCTTTCTTTCACCCTACAGCTGGCAATAACGAGCATCGCAGACTGTGGCAGTTGTCCGATGGACAAGATTTATGCTGCTGGGGAAGAAGAAAAAGCCGTAGGGTGGGGGGTATGGGGTTTGCCGCTATGCGCATTGGACTTTTGCCCATGTTGGGCTTATTTTAAAAATTTATAAAAATTTCATATTTTGACTAACATTTGTTGTCAGAGTTTATTTCATTTTACACACACCAAAAAAAAAACAAAAATTGGCAAAATAATCTTATATTGTCTATGTGAGCATAGACAATATAAAATTATTTAAAATGTTAGCATTCAAACAACATTAAAACGCCTAGACACTATTAGATTTGGGTGAGCAATTGTACAGTGGCTTGATAGCGAATGAGACATCATAATCACCATTAGAGGCCAGGTTAATATAGCGACCGAGGAGCCCTGTAATAACGACTGATCGGGGCGGCCACTAGCGGTCGGTCATAGCGCTGCAATACAGACGCTCATCTGTCTCTATCTGGCGCTATTAGTGAATCAGCCTGCCTGCCTTAGGGAGTTGAATGGCGTGAACATGATGTGGCCCTCATTGACTACTGAATGTTTGATTAGTAGAGTGTCTGTCCTAAGGAGATGGACCATATGATCACATGGCTACCATTAATGCTCCAGCAGTTTCTGTAGGCAACCTGTTGAGTGGCAAGCCTCCCAGTGTGGGCATGGTTTCTTAATAACAAAAAGTTAGCAAGACAAGAGGGAAGAGGATGACATATTTATTTATTTATATGCCCAGGGAATGACTTGGCTAAATTCTCATATGTTATTATTACTATTATTTTCATATTTTTCCTAAATTTTTCCTAAATGTCCCAATCTGGCAAAATATCTAATTGTATAAGGTCCTGTGTTTAACCTGCTCTAATATGATGGGCTGCTATGGGCCATTTAACATCAGAACATAATATTTATTCAAGTTCTTACTTAGATTTTTAATATTTGTTGCCAAAAAAAGATAGCAATATAGCTGTCTTGGCCCCCGATATAAAGCTTGCATACTGTAGAAAGAAAACGATATTGTAAAAAAAGTATCATTAAATATGAAGCAGAACCTCTCCTTTGACTGTCATGGTTTTGAATGAACCTTAAATTCTAAAGCATTGGTTTTATGATCACCTGAGCTAATGAGCTTAACTCTTGTGACCATAAAACTGAAATATAATTATGACATTAAAGATGCCTATATTTGAACTTAATTATTAATTAATTTAATGAGAGTAGGCAAGGTAGTAAAACTGCTAATTAAATAGATCAGTAAAACCGCAGACGGACGAAGATTTACCAAATGATGAATGTTATTACCTCTTGTTTCAGCTATATCAATAGTCTATTAATATGAAGTATGTCAAAAGTTCCTGGACATAGTCTATTCATTACAGAAACGAAGGGATAAGAGGATAGGTCATCTCACTGAGGCATTTCAAAGCCACAATGGACATGCAGATTGCCTGTATCCCAATGCATGCACTTAAAAGCCACATTGAATTATATGTGTATGGAAATTACAATTCAAGTAATACGAATTCACCTTTATCTTTACCTTAATTACTTGTTAATTATCTAGTATGAGTATTAAATCTGACTCATTATACTGGAAAGCAGACATGTGGAAGTGTCCGCCTTTAAAACCTTAGGCTAGTTCATGTTCCAGTGGTGTAACTAAAGGCTATAATGTAGCAATACATTTTGGGCTATCATTCAAGAACCAGAACCACTCCAATTTCAGGTGTTCTAAATATAAAATAAGGGTGGATAGAATGTTAACTTTTGGCACTTGCTTGAATATGAGGTGGCTAAAATACTGCTAAATAGAGCATGATTTACAATGGCTACCAATTTCTGCAAGTTGGAGCTAAATTTTCTTCAGAGGTCTACTCCTCTGTTGCCTCTAATGTGGCTGTCGCACAAGTGGATATTGGCAGAAGCTGGTGGACACTAGCAACTACTGGATAATCAGGTTTACTCCACTATTGCCTCTAAAGTGGCTGTCGCACAAGTGGATATTGGCAGAAGCTGGTGGAGACTAGCAACTACTGGATAATAAGGATGTTGGGTCACATAAATCAGGCCCATAATATTGTGTAAGCACATAGATAATAAAAATTGGGGAATAAAATGAATGGAGGATTACAGCCCCGGTTAAAGTATAGATAGACAGGAAGACAATTGTTTCTCAATTAGCTAATTATTCTGAGAAGTATTTTGATGTGTATAATTTGAACAAGCTGTTATTTCTATGTGTATTATCAATTACTCTACCTGAAGGGGGAATCGGCATGTACCCTGTTGGGGTTTTCAGGATGTTAGCTGAGGTCTACATTTAGAGGTTTTGGTATTGAACCACTAAATCTCATTAGTTGTACTACTAAATCTCATACATGTACTATTTGAAGCAAACTCCTTCTTTATTCAATTATTGCTTGTTTGAGTGTCTAAAAAAGACTTAAAAATGTTCATTGGCTTCTACAACCATGGCATTACTTGATATATGAATATTGAATTAGGATTTACCATCAGGATTGACATGGCACACCCATGAGGGGTGAGCAGTCTGCTCTTTGATTGGCATGGGGGATGCAGTCAGTAAGTCAACAGTTATACTATATGCCGATATGTCTAATTTGGCTCTCAGATTCCTATTTGAAAGTAACAATTACATAGGTAACAAATTATTATTATTTAATTTGCCTTGTATAAGAAACATGGTAATAGATTTTTTTCCTTGTGCATAAACTTCCTATTTTAAAGAAATAGAAGTATTCATTAGCCAGAGTATTGTGATAACCATGCTATATTACCAATGTAGAGTAAGGGGCTGATTTACTAAATACTTCACTGTTATTTTCAGGGGCATTTGTGAGCGTATGCTAGATTTCCCCCCAAAATGTGCCAAGTTTGCTTAACAACATCATGTTTGCTGTATTTTCTTCTAGTTCGGTGTAGTTGGGTGAATGCTGGCGAACACAGTTCTTCCACTTTCAGCAGCAAACCCCTTTGGAAATAAAAAAGTTTTTTTTGCCCAAATTATCTCTTTAGGTCGTTCTTGCACCTGTACTTGATATTTTGAACTTGAATGTCAGAGAGTTAACTAGTATTTGAAAATGATTAATAAAACTGCTTTCACTTTTCCAGCCTGGCAAAGTGCAGGGAAACACAGCAAAATGCAAGCAAATAGTTCTCCTTACATTGGTGGCTACAAATATAACTCTGTTTGCTAAAATTATGACTCAGTTTACTGATATGTCCTTGAGTTGCAGTGCACAGGCTGCACTAAAGAGTGAGCAAACCCACGAATGTCATAAATCAGCCTCTATATGTAACTGGCTGCAGCAAATGTTCAGTGTACACGAATAGAAATGTATACAAATGGTCGCACAATCCATACTTCTGAAAATGTAATTTAAATGGTTTAATTGAAAAATTAAGTCTATCTTTTGGTCTGACAATGGACGTACTTTTGAAGGTACATCATCATGGAACCATAGCTGGATAATATACACCTTCATATAGAGTGGACCTCCTGTCTTAACCGTACAATTTTAAGGCCAAATATATTTGTAGTATGTATCTTTTATTTGCCAGGGCTTCATTTGTAACTTAACATTACCATCACATGCTAGATGTTGTCAAAGTGACCTTTGAAGTTTATTATGAGCAGGGAGAATGTTGAACAATTAATTGGCTTGTCAATGCCTGTGACTGATAAAGTGTTTAGAAAGAAATGTACTTTTCTTCCAGTCTTTTAACCTAAGCTTTATTATCTGCCATGGCGATTCTGGGTTGGCTATTGTGTAGTACTGATGCTGAACATGTAGGTGAGACACATGTAAAATATAAAACTTATACAGTTTGGTGAGTTTCATTGGTTTAACTTTTTGTTTTTTCCACTCTTCAGGGTGATCTATGTAACATAATAGAGTGGGAATTATTTCTGTTACATAACACTCTAAGATTGTTTCATAATAATTCCTGGTGAAAATCTATGTATTGATTAATAAAAAATGTGTTTCTCTAGAAGACGCTACAAAAACAGTATCCTAATAAAATTATCAAGACATATTTCCTGAAATCCACCCAAGTATAACTATTTATTTTAACTAAAGTAATCAAGATTAATGGAGGCAGTTATGACACATGCTGTTTGCTAAGAAACAAATAGAGCGATTGCTCAGGGCAAACTTCATTAAGAAATCAGATAAAATTACTAAAACTGATTATATTTCAAAACTCAGCAGCAGCTCAAATTGCAGCAAAGGGGACTGTAATTAACACAATTGGTCTTGTTCAAAATCAGTGTTTGTAATCTCATTAGTTTATTATATTTTAATCATTCTAACAACCATGCAACACAACTTTGCTTACTGCCTCCATCTGCAAACATTATCAGTTTTCTTTTACTGGCACTGTGAAAATGGACGTTAGAAAATTACTCGTTAGGGAAAAAAAGCTGCATTTAAAGATTGTGATGCACCAGACAATTACCCTGATTTTACCATTTTGATTTCCACCCACCATAAATACTTGTAGAATCAAGATAATAACTGCAGACAAAGCAGAGAGTGCAGCTTTTACAGGGCCCAAAAGTACAAAGGGCCCCTAATGTCCTGATGAAATATGATTATCGTAGTTAGCCGACATTCTTAACTAAGGCCTAGATAATAGAGCTACTCTTTGGTTTAGGTCATGTGCTGCCCTTTTGCTGGTCACATGCCTTAACTTCCATTCAACCACAAAAAAATATTGTTTACCATATTTGATAAGCCCTAAATCTTATGAATGTAATGTGATACTATAGATTGGTTTACATAATTTAAGATGTAAGCTGTTATTATTATTATTGCCAAGAAAGAGTTGTTAAAGGAAACGGTATGTTGAAAACCTGTCATCCCTTACACATCTTCCTTAAAGAAAGAAACAGACTTGGTTGGATTTTCTTTTAAACAGGGTGTATATGTAACCCGTCCTCTTGCTATCTAGCAAATTTGTGTGGATTTTTATAATTGGACCATTTTTCACGATAGTGCTCCTTTAGGGCAGCATTGAAATCCTGGCTGAGACCAGCAAACTGTGATTGGAGAAAAGCTGCATAGCAGAATTAACCACTGGCATCAGGTATGTATTTTAAGTGGAGGCTGGTAAATCTAAGTTGGGTCGCAGATATTATTTACAAACATATTTTATTTTAACATTCTTAATCTTTTCTTTTAAAATGTTATCTGTCACAATAATGAATGTTTAAACGTAAATTACAATGATCAGTCATGAGCAGAAGGCTGAAAATATATGGCAAGCAGTCCACAAAATAAGTTAAATTATACCCCAGATTCCCTGACACTGACGTCTTATAGGCTGCTATAGATTATCCCCACTTTTATATCCACATTGTATGCATCATCATTGCTGTTTTAGGGTTCTTTATTGGAGATTTGAAGTAGTGTTGGAAGACCCCCCCCCCCCCCCCCCAAGGGCCTAGTTTGGCATTCGGCAAGTTTGGCCAAAATTTAAATAATAGCTCAGTTCGGTGACCCAACCTTTGGGGTCTATTCAGCATTTAACCCTTTAAGTGCCAGCCTACCTGCAGCATTTCCCACTCCCTGTTGCCAGAGCATTTTTCACTATTTTGCGCTCCCCATGTTCAACTGTAATTTTTGAAGGGATTTTCTGGGACTTCCCATAAAAATTACATATTGTTTTTTTCAGCAGAATCTGGGCTTTAACATCATATCTCTTGTTTATCAATTTTGTAGTTTTATCATAATTATTTTGGGCAAAATATGTGAAAGAAAATAAAAAATACACACGTTTTTACATTTTGCAGTGGTTTTTTTTAATCGAAAATAAAGGTTTTTCAATAAAAACATATTGAGAGTAAAAGCCCCATTTCTCCCGGTTACAACGGTACCACACATGTATTAGTAGACACCTTTCCTGCCCAGGAGACCCCAGAAACTGCAAAGAGCGCTAGAGGAGATTTTCAGATAAAATACAAATACTTTGCGTTCCTCGCAGTTTTTCAAAAAATACAACCCTTTACATTTGAAATACCCCCCACAAACTATATATTTTTGGAAAGTGCACACCTCAAGGTTTCTAAGCATACTAGGCTTGTTGGCGTGGGTCCATTGGTTTGAACTCTATTGATTGGCAGAATCTCTGGTTCCAAAGGATTTCCCTAAAAAAAAAAAGCAAAAAGCAGATTCAAAACCATATTTTCCTATAAAAACAATAAGCAAGCAAGAAGTAACGCAGTAAATCTGAAAGCACAACATCTGCTGAACAAAATAATACCCCACATGCATAGGTACTTTGAAGTGTAGAGTTGCCAAACACCACAAAGTCCAGCATGCGTTTGAGGGTAATTGTACTTGAAAAAATCAGCGCCGCACACAAAGTGCGCACCTTGCAGTTTCTCCAAATTTACAACCCTTTACATTTGAAATACCCCCCACAAACTATATATTTTTGGAAAGTACATACCTCAAGGTTTCTAAGGCTACTGGGCTTGTTGACGTCTGTGACTTCCTTCAGAATATATTGATTGGCAGAATCTCTGGTTCCAAAGGATTTCGCTAAAAAAATAAGCAAAAAGCAGATTGAAAAACATTTTTTCCTATAAAAACAATAAGCAAGCAAGAAGTAACGCAGTAAATCTGAAAGCACAACGGCTGCTGAACAAAACAATACCCCACATGCATAGGTACTTTGAAGTGTAGAGTTGCCAAACACCACAAAGTCCAGCATGCGTTTGAGGGTAATTGTACTTGAAAAAATCAGCGCCGCACACAAAGTGCGCACCTTGCAGTTTCTCCAAATTTACAACCCTTTACATTAGCAATACCCCCCACAAACTATATATTTTTGGAAAGTACATACCTCAAGCTTTCGAAGCCTACTGGGCTTGTTTGCAGGGCATCATTTCTTGGGACTCTCTTGATTGGCAGAATCTCATCTTTCAAAGGTTTACCCTAAAAAAATAAGCAAAAAGCAGATTGCAAAACATTTTTTCCTATAAAAACAATAAGCAAGCAAGAACCAACGCTGTAAATCTGAAAGCACAAGGTCTGCTGAAAAAAACAATACCCCACATGCATAGGTACTTTGAAGGGTAGAGTTGCCAAACACCCCAAAGTCCAGCATGCGTTTGAGGGTAATTTTACTTGCAAAAATCAGCGGCGCACACAAAGTGCGCACCTTGCAGTTCTCAAAATTTACAACCCTTTACATTAGCAATACCCCCCACAAACTATATATTTTTGGAAAGTACATACCTCAAGCTTTCGAAGCCTACTGGGCTTGTTTGCAGCGGGTCATTTCTTCAGACTATATTGATTGTATACTCTTTACTGCAGCCGTAACATCATATTATAGGATATAGCTGAGGAATCCCATTATAAGATCAGTGCAGTGATCAATGACCAATATCAGGAATCAAGAACCTGAAATTGGTCACATTTTATCATCACATGCCATAAGTAACCAGCTGCTCCTGCTCCACCATTTCCCATCGGAACAGCAAAAACAAACAAAAAGAAAATAATATAATGGGAACACAAGATACCTAATTCCTAAAAGGGGCCTACCTACCAAAAAAAAAAATGCATTGCTCAATAATTTAGTTGAGTATGGTATACCTCAAAACAATCTTCGAGGCATAACCCGGGTTGGCTGGGACAGGTCGGGCAATAATACCGCACATCTCTTCTAATGCCACGCTTCCTACAAACCCTACAAGCTCTCTGGGGATACCGCTTTCTACCAATTTCAGGAAGCAACTTTATAAAGTGCTTCCGTACTAATCTGGCCTGGTTGTCATTGCTAGCCAGATCTGGTGCTTCCGCAGTATCCCCAAACAACAAAGCAGGGAGTAACTGCTGCTGGTATTTTATGTACGATAAATTGGAGCCTGGCACTGCTGCCTTGAAGGCAACAAAGCTGTTGTAAGTTGCCATTTGGACCAAATGAATGGCAACTTTAGTGTACCAGGCTCGAGTTTTTCGGGTGGCGTTGTAATAAGTTAATATTTGGTCCGTTTTATCAACGCCACCCATGAATTTATTATAATCGGTTATGCAACGTGGCTTTTGGGAAGGGGCTCGGGGACCACGTTGCCTTACATTCACAACTGACTCATCGTGGAGTGTTGTCAGAAGGAATACATGTTTTTTGCCCATGTATTTCATGGCCAGGACCTCATCGCTTCTTAGAGCATAAGACTCCCCCCTTTTTAATTTTTTTTCAAGTAGTGGCCTGGGCAACCCTTTGCGTTTACGGTTGATGGTGCCGCAGGCCGGGGTATCCAACCAATAAAGGGCGCGAAATAAGGGGATGCTGGTATAGAAGTTGTCCACATATAAGTGGTAACCTTTACCCAACAATGGAGTCATGAGGTCCCAAACGATCTTTCCACTTATTGACAAATCAGGGGGACAACCAGGGGGGTCCAGATAGGTGTCCTTTCCCTCATAGATTCGAAAATATTTGATGTAGCCGGTCACACTATCGCATAATTGGTAAAATTTAATCCCGTAGCGGGCACGCTTGCTAGGGATATATTGCCGAAAAACAATGCGCCCTTTGAAAAGCAGTAGTGACTCGTCAATTGATAATTTTTGGCCGGGGGTGTACACTACTGCAAAGCGATCTGACAGGCTGTTGAGCAGGGGCCGTAATTTATGCAGCCTGTCGTGACCGGGCTCACCACGGGGAATAGCAGTGGAATTGTCGTTAAAATGCAGAAACCGCAGTAAAATTTGGTAGCGGTTTCTGGACATTACGGCCGGAAATAATGGAGTTGCCAATATGGTTTGGGTATCCCAGTAGGACGAAATACTAAATTTTTTTAGGATACCCATTGCTAGAGTGAGCCCCCAAAATTTCTTTATCTCACTCAAATTTGTGGGATGCCATGCCTGAGCTCGGGCGTGCCTCTGCTGGGGGTTTTGCGCTAAGACCTGCTCGGCATACAGATTGGTAAAGAAGACCATATCCATTAGGATGGCTTCTGTGAGGAACAATTTGAAAAAGTCAATGACACCAAAATTTGTGGTGTCTACATTGACCCCGGGGACCGAATCAAAAGGGGGAATTTCGGGGGAAAAATTATTAGGAGGCCTCCACGCAGACGCTCCTTCACCAGCTGCAGCACTCGATGCCTCACCCTGCACTACACTCGCCTGAAGCGTGGCCTCACTTTGTGCGGTACTATCCCTTCTAAGGTGGCTACTACTGGCAGCACTGCGCGGCTGTGTGTCCTCAGTAGAGTATACACTGTCTGACTCGCTATCTGATGGGAAGTACTCGGACCCTGACTCACTAAAATCTTCCGAGTCAGACGCCATCAGGTAAGCCGCAGCTTCCTGTGCAGTGTACCGCTTACCAGCCATACCCCAATGCAAGAAAAAATCTAAAAAAAATTAAACTAAAGGCTACAACTAAAGGCTACTACTAAAGGCTACAACTAAAGGCTACAACTAAAGGCTACAACTAAAGGCTACAACTAAAGGCTACAACTAAAGGCTACAACTAAAGACAAATTACAAAAAAATACAATACAATAAAACAAAGCAAAAAAACAGACAAAAAATACAATACAATAAAACAAAGCAAAAAAACAGACAAAAATAGAAATAAAAGTTACAACCCGATGAGAAGTGGTGGAGTCAGGAGCAGCAGGTCACGGGATCCCAGCTAAGTAGAGAAGGGGCCAACGTCTCCAAAGAAGGAAGGGGCCAACAATTCACCAAAATCCAAAACACCTAAGGAAAAAAGGAAAAAGTTAAGATTAGGGAGTGTGGGTGAACTAAATGCCTGATAATAACTACCTGATCCCCCACACAGCACACAGTGACCTCCCCCTGACCCTGCCTCCATTAGGATATTGGGGTGTGGGGTGCACCCCACCCCTTTCTCTTACCGTCTCGTTGGCGGCTGTGACCGGCATCAGGAAGCCCCGGGACCCCCAGTTCTTCTCCACCATCAGCCGGTCCCACACAAGGCGGTATCCGGGCAGATTTCAAGCAGCGATCGTCAGGAGGTGAGTGAATGTCAAGCCCGTAGCACCTACGTGCTTGGCACTTAACGCCCAGCCAAGCCAGCACGTAGGTGTTACGGGCTTGGCAACCAAAGTGGCCCACCTAATTTTAGCCTTGAGAATCTGTACATTTTTGTCCCTCCTTGTGTTCTAGCGGTCAGGCAGGCACGAAGGTGGGTGGGAGAGCAGGTAGGTGGGGAGGTGGTTGGGCAGATGAGTAGATGAAAGGTAGGCAGGAGGTAGCTGGGTGGCAGGCATGTAGGTGGATGGATGGAAGAGTAAGTGGCTGGATGAGTAGGTGAGCATGTCGGAGGCTGAGTAGGTGAGCATGTGGGAGGGTGGGTAGGTGGGCATGCAGGCAGGTAGGTAAGTGGCCATGCAGGCAGGCAGATGGATGGGCAGATATGATGGCTGCCGGGCAGGTGGCCAGGCAGGTGGGTGAGCAGGTGGGCATGCAGATATGTTGGTGGGTGGTCTGAAAGTAGGTAAGTGGGCATGCGGGTGAGTGGGCATGATGGCTAGCAGGTAGGTGGGCGTCAGGTGGGCAGGCAAGTAGGTGAGCATGCGGGTGAGTAGGTGAGCATGTGGGCGGGTGGGTGAGTAGGTCAGCATGTGAGCAGGTGTGTGGGTAGGTGGGCATGCAGGCAGGCAGGTCGGTGGATGAGCGAACATGATGGCAGGCGTGTAGGTAGGCAGGCAGGTGGGCAAACAGCCAGGTGGTTAGGTAGGTATGATGGCTGGCAGATGGGTGGGCAGGCAGGTGGGTATGCAGATATGTGGGCAGGCTGGCAGGCAGGGTGGGAGTGTGGGTGGTTGGCAGAGATCAGACAGGCAGGGTAGCAGCAGCAGCTGAGGGGAGCTGCCTCCCTCCCTTCCTCCTGGATCCATGCTCTTCTGCCGCTCCAGCTACAGCTGCTGCCCACCTGACGCCCACCTACCTGCTAGCCGCCGCCCGCCGATCGCCACCCGCCGATCGCCACCCGCCGCCGATCGCCACCCGCCGCCCGATCGCCGCCCGCCACCCGCCGATCGGCGGGTGGCGATCGGCGGCGATCGGCGGCGGGTGGCGATCGGCGGGCGGCGGGTGGCGATCGGCGGCGGGCGGCGATCGGCGGCGGGTGGCGATCGGCGGGCGGCGGGTGGCGATCGGCGGCGGGCGGCGATCGGCGGCGGGTGGCGATCGGCGGCGATCGGCGGCGGGTGGCGATCGGCGGGCGGCGGGTGGCGATCGGCGGCGGGCGGCGATCGGCGGCGGGCGGCGATCGGCGGCGATCACACTCCCTCACACACTCCCTCACACCCCCAGACACACGCACACACAGCCACTTACCTCCAAGCCAACAAGAAACAGGAGAAGAGAAGACCGCCAGAAGTTTATATAGAGGAGGCGCCGGCTGATGACAGCAGCCGTGCGCCCTCCTCTGATTGGCTCCAGCGACGATCCTGTTGCCGGGGTGAGCTCAGGGTCACCTCCAGGTGACCCCCCCATGACCCTGCTACAACGTCAAGGCGGTATCCGGGCAGATTTCAAGCAGCGATCATCAGGAGGTGAGTGAATGTCAAGCCCGTAGCACCTACGTGCTTGGCACTTAACGCCCAGCCAAGCCAGCACGTAGGTGTTACGGGCTTGGCAACCAAAGGGTTAAAAGGGGAATAATAAATTCACTATACTTAAATAATAGCAGCATCTTAACACAAAAAAACAAAAGTATGGAATTGGCAGTATAAGTGTGGAGATAGCTCGGGACAATACACAATGACAATTGGGTTTCTCAGACAGCTCCAACATAGCCAGGCTGTAACAATGTTTCATAGCTTTCAAGAAACCGGTCATGCCTGTTATTTCATAAATGTGATGCGTGTTGTCCTTTCCTAATCGCTCCGATTCGTCCATGGCCACGGGTTGTAGTGACTGTCTCGGTGTCCTGCAGAGTCAACATGAGCCATCGGGACGGCCACTGAGGATGCGGGAGAGTGCGTGGTGGCTGGAGAGTGGACCCTTGAGCGCTGGACAAGAATAAGGGAGCGGACAGGGTAACCGATGGATGCCGCCAGTCATGAACGCACATGCACACACGCACCCGATTAACGGCGCAACTGGATGCTAAAGCGGTAGTTCTGGAAGCTGGTGGGTGGCCACTGGCCACCATGAACACCCACCACAGTAACCAGGAAGCGCCAGTAACCTTCCATGTGTGTGAATGTGTGTGTGAGTGGGGGTGGTGGCAAAAGCAGTTATCCTGCCCGCCCGCTGCCTTATTGAGAGATGCCGCTCACTACCAGCTTCAATGCTAGGAAAGGGTGGCAAGGCAGGAGGGGATTTAAAAAAACAGACAGTCTGGCTGGACTGTCACAATTTAAGTGTTTAAAATCTGTCTCTTAGAAAATGGTCAGATTAAGGCAGAAATCGGAACCGCAGAAAGACAGAAAGTAGGGTGAACAAAACTAACAGGGCACCAATACCATGCCTTTTAGTTAGCAGCCTCAGTAGTACATTCTAAAATGTCAACAGGAGGTTTGCAGGACTGGTTGAGTCTACAGCTGTTTATTAAAGAAGAAAACCACTGGCTGTTTCTTAATTCTATAAGTCTCTAGGACTAGTGGTCTCCCTCAATTTGTATGGGTATGCCTATAACTCCCCCTCTATTCAATTTTCTATGTTGCTCACAATATAAACAGCATAGAAAGCCGACTAGAGGAGACATGTGTCTCGTGGGATGTCCCTCTAACAAAAATGGGAGAGTGAAAATCGTGAGTTTTGGTACAAAAGTGTATTAAAGCCCTCCCCACATGCTTGTCTGCTGCCCCCCCCCCCCCTTCGGAGTACCTGGACACATACATCCGCCTCACTGATGGCTCGGTTATCAAATGGACCAGTTTTTTTGCCACCTTAGCCAATACAAGATGTCATGCCACAAAGTAGAGTAGTCTCTGCTGCCTGTAAGAGAGTGCATTATTGTCAAGGTGCTTATCCCTCTCTATCTCCAGATCTCCAGCAAAGTTCCAGTGGTCTAGTAGCCATTATGTCTAATGTTACTATATTTCCTGCTCATTTTGCGCTATTGCAGTGTATACCCCATGAATGTTCTACTATATCCTTAATCTTTGTGAGAACCTGAACCACAAAGTCCAAACAGGGATTTCAGCTTAGCCAGAAGTCCATGTTCAAGTTCAGCGTTTGTCCCTAACCTGAACAGCCCATAAACCAGATTTACCTAAAGTGTGCATCAGCAGGAAGCTGCTGTACAACTTACCTTTGCCCATCAGCGGTTGGCATTCCACTGCGCTGTCAAACAGGTTACAGGCGGGGCTACAGAAAGATGGCCGCCACTCCCATGAGTGAGGACACTGGCAGCTGGCACCAGAAGTGCTGCTAGCTGCTGCCAATGTCCTCCCTCATGGGAGTGACTGGCATTCCCCTAACTCAGTCCCATACCAATTCTACCCCCCCGAAGTTCAGGTTCCCAGTTGTTTGTTGTGACTGTCGGGTTCAGCTCAAGTTCGGGTACCCAAACTTTCTTTTCAAAGTTTTGCCGAACTTGCCGAACCTGTAGGTTTTTACCCAACACTACTAATTGACCTACATTTTTACTTAAATAGATTCCTCTGAGGCTGGGGTCCCCAGCCCTGCTCCTCAAGGGCCATCAGCAGCTTGTGTTTTGCAGATCTCCACACAGAGGCAAAGGTTAATTCATAAGTGCTTAGACAGAGCTATAAAGACAGCCATGTGGAGATCCACAAAACATGACCTGTTGGTGGGCCTTGAGGAAAGGGTTGGGGGCCTTCTACCCATGCCATTTATCACAAAGCTCTATTTGTTGTTACTATGAAAGTTATACCTGCTTTGAAATATCAAGCCATGCTTATAGGTGCTACATGCTTTTTCTATTTTAAGTAGAGATTCCTAATGTCTCTCGCATTCTCAAAATTTGGGTAAATTTGAAGAAAATGATCTGGATCTGACCAGTTTACAATTAGTGCTATGGTGTATTAAACTATACAGTGATTATATATATATTTTTTTTTTTCAGCAACACAAGAACTATGTATATTCCCAAGTATTATATTTGTTTTTTATTTTTGTCACTGACGTTATTAGCATCCTTGTGCATCAATCTAAGCTGAATTTCTTAAGTACATTATCTTATTGTTTAAAAGTTTTCATCTCACTTATTTGCAGCAAGAAATAAGAGCAAATCAGTCATGATGGATTGCCTAATTTTACAGGCAGAATAAACCAGTATTATAAGGCTGTTGATTCCAGGGTTATTAGTTAATAGAAACATTTATCAATTTCTTGCAAGAAAAAAAAACTTAAAGCAATGATTGAATTTTAAAACTTTTATTAATGTCCCCATATAATGCTTAATGTTTGACAAGAATATGTTAATAATAAAGTTGGGCTAGCTGGAGGCAAAAAGTTGCACGCTTTCCTTTTTCTTGTTCCATGCTGGCTTGCCGATGCAGAGATTTATCAATGTTAGGATGTATAAATCATATTAGAAAAGTAATTGCAATTAACACCTTTTTGATCAAAAGAAAATTGCTTATAGGCCATTTTCCCCAGTTAAGGATTAGCACAAGATAAATCTCCTAATAGATTTTAACTTGCAACCAATATTGTATAGGGTAAAAGTTTACTATGAGCGAGACAGTAGCAAAATTAGCTATCCGTTTAAAGGCTTTTATACAAAAAAGGGTATACTGTGTTATATAGAATAGTATTTGTCAGAGAACATCTTGACTTCAACACCTGATCGGGTGCAAGGAAAAAAAATGAATTTGTTACGTAACTAATAGGAAGAGGACCTTTTCTCCATATTTTAGTAAATATAATGCCCTCTGTACTGTATCAGACACAGCTAGAAAGCTAACCACTATAAGACAATGGAGATGAGAAACATGCAGCTAACACAGTATCTCTCTAACCAGATAAAAAAATAAAAACCAAACCACAAATATATCAGTAATAATAATAATAATAATAATAATAATAAATGTGTATCACTTGCTCTGCTCACCCAGAAAGATGAAATTAAAAATCACAGTGACAATTCAGATGAGAAACATGCAGCTAACACAGTATCTCTCTAACCAGATAAAAAAATAAAAACCAAACCACAAATATATCAGTAATAATAATAATAATAAATGTGTATCACTTGCTCTGCTCACCCAGAAAGATGAAATTAAAAATCACAGTGACAATTCAATTAAATAAAGGGGGTTATTTACTACACTCGGGTCTGTTCACCAGTTTAGCGCTGGCTAGGTGTGCCCAGTGAGGATTAACACAGTGATCTAAGCTGTGAATTCAGGGAACATTTAACTTTTTGATGGAATTTAGCTGTGGCTTCACCACAGTTTGCAGGTCAAAATGTGTGCTATTTACTAGCAAACAAGGTTCTTTTGACAGTGGGTTTGCTGTTTACTGTTACAAAACCAGAAAGCATGCTTAAAACCAACTTAACGTGTATGTGTGGTGACTCTAGAGTGTCTGGGGTATTTGGGAAGCCTCCAAAAAAGTGTTAAAATAATTAAAAATCTTGTAAAAAAAGTTTTACCTCCAATCCTAAGGTAGTTATCTATCTGACCTACATGCTTGATGTATTAGTTACAGATGTAAAATTACAACAGGCATTCTCGACGAACATAACATTGACTCCCGTGAGGTTTGCCACTGTGGTAAATTGTATCAAAATGTCTATTTCTCCCCTGCTTGGCTGTATAAAGCACAATCCGGGCCGGGTTTTCAGGACCCAGGTCACTTCCCCAATTCCCTAACGGGTTGTTACATGTTCTACGGCCCTCCACAATTGTGCACACTGATTACAGGAGAAGCCTGTATAAGAAGAGAGCACACAGCCTTTCCTTTGTCTATGACCAGCCTGTTGGAGTGAGCCCAGGCTGAGCTGCACTGTGGTGAAGGATAGCACTGGACATTGAGCAGAGGGCTGATATGCCCTGTAAAGTGGACTGGAATTGATCAGCTTGCTGGAGTACCCAGCCCAGGACTATTTGGTTGGTGAAGTAACCCTTTTTGCTTACTGCATTTATGCTGCAATCTTTTGGACTATCTACTGAACTTTGCTGAATAAAAGCCATTTTTGCCATTCAAATCCGTTGTCCGTCACTGCTGATTGTTTGCCCGCTTACACCACTAAAAGCTGGTGCACTGAAAAGCTGTTTGCCAGCATTCATCCGGCGAAAACAAAGGGGCTTGAATATGGCACTTCACAGGGAAACTGGGGATGTGGCCAGCCAACTGGTGTACGTCACCCAGCAGCCTTCAAATCAGCCAATCTATGATGTCAAAAATACGGAGGGGGCGTGTCTTCAGTGTCTTTTTAACTGGGCAAGCGTGGAGCCAGCAGCATCATCCGCGGTACTCAGGCGGTGAAGGGTATGGGCGAAAAGAACGGTTATATAACATTTTTGTTTGTCCTGTTTCCTTAAGTTATATCTTAATAGTTGTAGTAACTAATTTGTCAGTTTTGCATAAAAACTCAATTTTAATTCTCTTAGTTGCAGTCATATGTTTTCATACAAATATATTGTGCTATGACATTATTTTGTGCCCTTGGCATTTAGGACTGTTTTATGATATTGTAGTCATGTCATTCAAATGTACTTAAAATGATGATAAGGCTGATCAGTAAGTAGAGGCATTGTGCATTTTGGCTTCTTAAGTGTTTTTGAGAGCCTATAAGTATATGCAAATGCTGTAATAATGGTGCTATACAGTAATCAAATAAGTCTATGGTTTACATTTTTACCATTTGAAAATGTGAGAACCCCCAATAATAGATATTTTCCCATTTGATTGGTCAATTGGTGCCCACTTTATATTTGGCTGGTTTAAATTTTTAGTAAGCTTCACCTACCTTTTGTCACCTTTTGTATGGTGAATTTGCAGGAGCGAAAGTATGCAGTCAATGCCTTATAGTTCACCTAGGTAGTATATAAGGGTAAGGTAGGGTATTGAGGCAAGTGATTTGACCTCTTACTGATGTGTCTTAGCTAGGGTTCTGACCTATGGGGGTGTGGTGATAGTTGGCTGGCTATGTGTATTGCCTTCATTTTGTAGCAACACCTCAGTTTGTGGCAGTTATTGGGGGATGGTTAATGCCATTAGCACTTTCTCTGGGGTGTGACCAGTTTACTCTATAACAACTGTATTCCGGTCAGGTATTAGATATGAATGAATTGGTAGCTGTAGGATATTCTTACCTAAATCCCCCTATGGTAGGGCTTACCTTTAGGCAAATTGGAATCTGTGAGGTGGTCACTGTGTCATGGGGTATGCAGTTAGTTTCTAGTATTGCTGTGTGAAGGTGGGATAATGTTATTGCTTGTATTTCGCTGTTTGGCTTGATATCAGAAGAGGTGGGGGCAGTGTCCATGACCTCTTGCGGTCTAGTGCTTTTGTTTATACCTTTGTTTTTAGGGCCAGATGTGTATGGTATATATCTTGGGGCTCCTTGAAGGTGTTATTTGCGTTATTGCGTGTATGTGCATTTGTTTTTGGATAGCACCAATTAGAAATCCGTGTGATTTGACCTGCTCTTGAAAGGAAGAGTGTGAAAAGTCTACATGTAGATACACTCTACCCAAAAAGACTGAATGCTGTCATAAACTGAAAAGGTACTTCAGCATAGTATTAGTTTAATGGTGTTTGCCACGGTGGACTGCTTACCTTGTCTCCATTCCCGCTGTGTCCTCAACTGCCCATCCGAGCGGCAGACTGGGTGAACACTGGCCGGTTCTCTCTGGCTCTTAGTGACTGCTTGCTTCCTGCCACAGGGAGGGGCAAGTTATACTGGGAGGGAATGGTGACACCACAGCTTACTCCAAGTATAAATGCCCCCTTTGAGGGAGCAAGATGTCGGGGGGCATTATGGATGCTGCTGAGACTGACATAGGGGGGATAAGAACATCACCTGGCCCTTGATGGGGACATATCTCTAGTCAAATTTTGAGTGTTATACACCTTGACCACAAAATGCATGGGTATTACGGTTATTACAGGTGAGACACCTCTGCTTTATTGTTGGCTACTGAGAGTATGGACCTTGGCTTCAGCAAAAGGTTTTAATGCAGAGATCTTTATTGTAAAGTAACAAATTGCTAATTAATAAATAAAGCATGGGTTTCTCACTAACCCTGCTCTATTACTATTGGCACTAGTTTCCATAGGTCACAATTTTATTTTTATTTTTTTGTTTCTAAATGTATTTATGATTTATTTAGCAAGTAACCAGTTAATGCTTACCTGTCCAATATTTGTTGTATAATTGTAAAACTGCTCCAGTGATGCAGAAGCAGAAAAGTAACATCAAATAACATCATTAGAAGCCAATGCAGACCTTTTGCCGGAATGCTATCTTTACTGGGGTCAAAGGTTTCAGGAACCTGCATTAATCAAAATTGCCCTAAGGTAAAAGAAAGTAAATAGAATATTTTATAGCTTGAAGACTTGTTAGGTGATACATAGTACATCTTCTACAAAATAAGATGTTATATTATTTCAAGACCTCTTGGGTCAGCAATGCTTCTTATAAAAGATCGTCACTTATGTTTAAATTGTGTGGCAGCGCTTCTTTGATGATCTGAGTTTTAGGTTCAACTTAAAAAAGAACTGGCTCATTATAAAGAAGTATATATTTTTTTTATTACACATGGATAAAGGTAATTGTAAAAGGTCATTGGTGAAAATCGTATCAACTTCAAGTGTGTATGGTAGGTTAAGGTCATGTTTACTTAGATTTAAAGAAAACTTTTTTTTTCCTAGGATGCAATGTCGTTTTGGCTCCAGGCACATAGTAAATAATTAATGAATATATATATATATATATATATATATATATATATATATATATATATAGATGGAACTTTGGACTTTTCTTCAAATCTTGCAAACACATTTTATACACTGTTAGTGTCCTTATAAAGGTTGCCTGTTTTCATTCCAAAGGTGCCATAGATTTAAAGTTCACCACCTAGGTGTCGGTGCACTTGCCAACTGTCAATCTACAGAGATGTAACTAATAATTGGGGGCTTGTCTCCAGCTTAGATCAGGGAGAATGTTATAAAACCAATGCTAAACACATACTGAGGCTGCATCACTGAGTGTAATAAACCTTGTGCTGCTACCACACTGTACAATGTAACAAGCAACAACTTAGCCAACCAGGGGCATGGCTGCTTTTACAGTGTAAATATGGCTGTGCTCTGCTGTGTTAGAATGTTGAGCAGCCATATGCCCTGGTGGTACTATGTTATCAGCTTTACAGCTCACACACAGGTGACCCAGGACTACTGAAGCTTACAAATGCCTCACCAGGGGCAAGCTGGGTTAAAGGGGACACCATCCTTCCTGTAACCCCCAAAGCCAAGAAAGCCCAACCCATGTTCTATGCTATGGTCTCTGCATCATGTCAGTAGGGGGGGTCTACCCATCAGCTACATATTGCACTTTTTTTTTTTTTAAAAGACTCTGTAGTTCCTAAGTTATTTGTTAAAGTATTAGAGCATTGGAGATTCACAGAAAAATGAGGAGGGTGTGGCAACAGTGATGTGATCTAAGCACACTGTGTGCTTTACATATATCATAGTAAAAAAATAAGTGCATTTGTGTGCCTCCAGTTATTACTGCCAGCACACAGTGTGACCAAAAAAAATGGGTGAGAGATGATACAGGCTAAAAGCATCTCCAGTCTGCCAGCACATAATGTGACCAGAGAGGTGGGTGGGGTTTCAGAGCTGCAGAGGAAGGCAGCCAATCAGGATGTCTGGGGAGGGAGTGGGGCCAGGTCAGTGGGGTGGAGACTGAAAGCTGAACAAGGAAGTGATTTCCCCCCAAGAAGACCGACATAGCAGGAAGGAGATCACTAGAGGGACTCAATGTAAGGTAAGCTACTAATATTTATTTTTTAACTTTTGACTTGCCAATCACTTTTAAGCATTGGTGCCATCACTTTAAGTCATATATAACCCCGCCCTTCCCCAAATCTAAAGCTTCAGCCATGGAGTGCACTTGTTGGCTAACTGAAACACACATTGAGGTGGGGCTTTGCTGGGATGTTTTGAGATAGTCATGGCCTGGCAAAGGCCTGTAAAATCCAGTGCTAGCTTTTAGCCCTAGCCTGCAACTGCCCTTTACACACATGCTGCCTAAATATAACTCCACCAGGCTACAATATTAGTTAACACAGCTTTATTAAACAGTCAGATCAAAATTTACAAACCATAAAGACAAAGAAAGAGGTGTCCACTTAACTTGCAGTTAGTAGCATTTTCACAAGAGGGATACATTTTGTAAGCAAAATACCTTGAGTATTCACTCCAATAAATATGTCACATCATTTTCCAGTACTGCTGGAAAAAAAGCATTATCACCATGAATCCCCTAAATTGCTTGTCTTGGCATAAAGTACAAATAATGAGTAAATAAACAGGAGAGACTCCTTAAATGCAAACCATCCTGTGATGGAGGGGGGTGAGACAATGGCTGCAAGTGAGAGGCCCCAAAGTCCTGAGACCATGCAATCGGTGATATTACAGATGCTACATCATATATCACATGTCTCAGCAACAGGTATAACTTTTAGCTTCACTCCCCCCAACTTCTCAATAGATCTTTGGTTCACTGCACTGGCCAATGGATTAGGTAAATAAATTGTATCACTCACCACTGCACCTGTATGCGCGTCAGACCCAGGCCTCTGAACCTCCAAGCCTGTCTGTCTGCTCACATATCTCCCTGTGCTGGACTGGTGCCTCCAAGCCTCAGATTTGCCATGCTCTGGGTTGAGTGTCTCACACAGTCTGTTATTGATATATCACTCCATAAATAGTTTGGAAGATTATTCAAACATGGACCATAGTATCCAAGTGGTTTGAAATTGTTCTTCTCTATCATGGAGAGAGCATGTGAGTTCCTCTATCTCTTAAATAGTATGCATCTCTGTAAACCAGTCTCTGATTGCTGGAGGGTTTCCTTCTTTACAGAACCTGGGTTTGACTGACCTGGTATCACGTACAGTCACGGCGGCGGTCTGTAAGGCATGGTGCATCCTTGGGTCCAGGCAGTGCCCCCCCCCCCCATCCTGTTCCGGTGGCTGGTCAGGGCACTGGTGCTCAGGGACCCAGCTGTGAGCACCAGCATAGTGGGTGCTGGGTGGCTCTGCAAGCTCCAGCCATGTGCCCACGCACCACTGCTTGCCAATTCTGTGTCCACACAGCCTTCTAGGATTGTGCAAAGCAATAGGCCTTGCATAACACCAACTTCATGTTAGGCATTCTCAGGGATTAATAAATTTCATTAAAAAGGCTGGAGAGAGTTGAGATATACAGCCTTATGCACTGCCGCATATACTCAGCGGCGTCCTACTAACCTCTGCACCGACTCAAATACAACAAAAAAGACATATGGTTGACAGTAGGCCTGGCAAATAGGCTAAATACACCGAATTAGCTGAGCAGACATCAATTTTATTGCACCAATCCCAGCACACACATGGGACATACTCATGATAATAAAACAAAACAAAGTGAAATGCTAAAATCACGGGGGCCCACCGTGCACCCACACACGCTACCACGCACTCATACACCCACCCCGCTAGCAGCGCTGCTAAGTTCTACCTAAGATCAAGGCAAGACACACTGCTCAAGGCTGATTGATCACATAGTTATACTCATGAGACAGTGGCCGGCAGCCTCACACTAAAAGTTGCCTCTGTAAAAATATCCAGCTGGATAGTATTCAACATCAAATGGTATCTTGATCTGCAACATCCAGGGTTCACATGCGACTATCCCACAGCATGGCAACGATGCTTGTTATCATGCATCATGAGTCCATCATATGTTGACAACACATTGCTTAATCACATCTCTGAGCTCACAAAGAGACTGTGCATACAAGGAATAGAAGTGCCTCGCCGAGGCTTATACTTAGCTTGAGACACGCAGAAGTCCTTTGCTGAAAGCTAACGCCATGGCGTCGGGGTTGCGCAACCCTTCATAAGCGGAGGTACTTAGAGCAGGAGCAGGGCTGAAAGCAGGGTGGCCAGCACGTGGAGAGGGCCGGCCGTCCGCCGACGCGCGTTTCGCTCCGCCCACCGGAGCTTCGTCAGGGTGGTGGGCGGCCCTCCATACCCCCATTTTGAAGCTGGGTTCCTTCCCATGCAACGGAGATAGCCAATCCATAAGGTGCCTCGTGGTATGACGCAATCCGCGTCCTTCCCCCTTCTCTGGGTCCGCCCAGCTGGCCCCTTAGTCAGCCGATCGCTGCAGTGACGCATCCCACGTCCTTAGTATCTCCAGACTCACTCTGAATGGCCAATCATTTCAACTTCCTCAAGTGACGCATGCCGCGTCATCCCCGAGTTGGCAAACATCCAGATGTCACAATCGTGCACACTGTCAGCAATCGCCGGCTGTCAGACACCAAGCAGTTGTCTCCTCACTTGCGGGGCCCACAACGGGACTCGGTATTGCTTTTTATATGCTATCTATCCCATCTACTTCATGGGGATATGGGTATGGGTGTATTGGGGGGGCCCCCCCAAAGCAGCAGTATAGTCAATCTCTTGCCATAATCACATGCCCCGGATGGACATAATGCAGTCCGTGTCGTCATTACAGTCTTCATATGGAACAGTAAGATGCAGCTGGCTGAGTGGTAATGCTTGTATGGGGCCCATGTATCTAAAGGACACTAAATCAACCACCATACATACCAGAGTTCCCAGCAGTCATACTGAATGGACATCCATATGGAGGGAGGACCACCTGTACCGGTATTACTCCATTTAGTGCCACATTATACTTCTATGCGCAAACATTGCATACTCCTGCATACATTACACACTTCTTTTCACCTTCTCCAGGGTAAACCTTGCAAAGCATCCCCACAGATTGTACTATCACACACAGCCCTAATACCTACGGGATGGTGACCACAGCGCCATTTATATATTGCTCTCCAGGTAATAATACCCTCATGCGCCTTCACAGGCAGTTACCACCAGTACCTACCCTCTTACCCTCTAATAATAGGTGGGTAAGAGGGTAGGTACTGGT
Source organism: Gastrophryne carolinensis (assembly GCA_027917425.1). NCBI lineage: Eukaryota > Metazoa > Chordata > Amphibia > Anura > Microhylidae > Gastrophryne > Gastrophryne carolinensis. Next base: position 269,128,792 of record CM051239.1, on the reverse strand, counting down.
GGTAACTGCCTGTGAAGGCACATGAGGGGCATGAGATTGACTATACTGCTGCTTTGGGGGGGCCCCCCCAATACACCCATACCCATATCCCCATGAAGTAGATGGGATAGATAGCATATAAAAAGCAATACCGAGTCCCGTTGTGGGCCCCGCAAGTGAGGAGACAACTGCTTGGTGTCTGACAGCCGGCGATTGCTGACAGTGTGCACGATTGTGACATCTGGATGTTTGCCAACTCGGGGATGACGCGGCATGCGTCACTTGAGGAAGTTGAAATGATTGGCCATTCAGAGTGAGTCTGGAGATACTAAGGACGTGGGATGCGTCACTGCAGCGATCGGCTGACTAAGGGGCCAGCTGGGCGGACCCAGAGAAGGGGTAAGGACGCGGATTGCGTCATACCACGAGGCACCTTATGGATTGGCTATCTCCGTTGCATGGGAAGGAACCCAGCTTCAAAATGGGGGTATGGAGGGCCGCCCACCACCCTGACGAAGCTCCGGTGGGCGGAGCGAAACGCGCGTCGGCGGACGGCCGGCCCTCTCCACGTGCTGGCTACCCTGCTTTCAGCCCTGCTCCTGCTCTAAGTACCTCCGCTTATGAAGGGTTGCGCAACCCCGACGCCATGGCGTTAGCTTTCAGCAAAGGACTTCTGCGTGTCTCAAGCTAAGTATAAGCCTCGGCGAGGCACTTCTATTCCTTGTATGCACAGTCTCTTTGTGAGCTCAGAGATGTGATTAAGCAATGTGTTGTCAACATATGATGGACTCATGATGCATGATAACAAGCATCGTTGCCATGCTGTGGGATAGTCGCATGTGAACCCTGGATGTTGCAGATCAAGATACCATTTGATGTTGAATACTATCCAGCTGGATATTTTTACAGAGGCAACTTTTAGTGTGAGGCTGCCGGCCACTGTCTCATGAGTATAACTATGTGATCAATCAGCCTTGAGCAGTGTGTCTTGCCTTGATCTTAGGTAGAACTTAGCAGCGCTGCTAGCGGGGTGGGTGTATGAGTGCGTGGTAGCGTGTGTGGGTGCACGGTGGGCCCCCGTGATTTTAGCATTTCACTTTGTTTTGTTTTATTATCATGAGTATGTCCCATGTGTGTGCTGGGATTGGTGCAATAAAATTGATGTCTGCTCAGCTAATTCGGTGTATTTAGCCTATTTGCCAGGCCTACTGTCAACCATATGTCTTTTTTGTTGTATTTGATTCTCAGGGATTGGAGCTTTAGGTCTGCTGACACATCAGCTGACCTCCCTGAGCTCCAACCAGCTGACCTCCCTGAGCTCCAACCAGTATATTGTTGTCCCCCCAGTTCTCTGTCATTCTCAGTCTTCCCTGGCTGCAGCGGCAAAACCCCAAGATATACTCTGGGGGTGCCCCTGTGCCCCCTTACTACTAAACCCTCACACTTGCACTTGCATTAGTATCATCATATATATTTTTATTATTTATATTGTATCATGATGCAAATAAAATCATTTAAAAACGATATGCCATGCTGTAAGAAATAGAGGCTTACAGCATGGCATATCGTTTTTAAATGATTTTGTTTGCATCATGATACAATATAAATAATAAAAATACATATGATGATACTAATGCGAGTGCAAGTGTGAGACTCTGTTGGTTTAGTAGCAAGGGGGGCACAGGGGCACCCCCCAGAGTATTTCCTTTAATTCTATAGAAATAAACCACGGAGCAGTGCACCGGCTATAAATTAAAATAAAAAGTTATTGTTGGTGCCACCCCTTCAACAAACATTTGTTATAACCCCAAGATAGATTGGGAAACTGCAAATGTTAACTGGGGCTTGGCTTACTGCAGAGACCACTGTACCCAGCCCTGGTTGAATAATGGTTGCCTGGCTACCCATCCCAAGAAGAATTGGACAATGTATCTCTGGTTTATCAGGACTTTTTTGTTGATGTCTTCAGCAAGCAGGGAGCGAATACCCTGCCGTCGCATTGTCTATGACTGCGCCATTGCATTTCTCCCTGGAGCTGCCATTTCCTATGGCTGGATTTTCCTATGTTGGAGTCAGAGATAGTCACCCTCAAAGAGTATATCGACTGTAATCAGGCTAAAGGGTTCATTGGACACTCTTCCACCTTCTTTGTGGATTGGTCTCTCTGCCCTTGCATCGATTACCTGGATTTAAACTAAATAACGGTAAAGAACTGCCATTCTTTGCCTCTCATACCAGAACTTCTGCAGCGCATTGGCAATGCTTGCATCTTCACCAAACTAGACCTATGACCACTTTGAATATCTAGTAAAGCCCTTCGGCCTATGCAACGCTCCAGCGACATTCCAACACTTTGTGAATTACATCTTCCACGATCTCCTGGACGGATTTATTGTGGTCTACCTGGATGACATTTTGATCTTTTCATCTACTCTTCAAGAACATTGGGGACATGTCTGGAAAGTCATCTTCCGGTCGTGTGGGCCCCACCTATATGCCAAGGCAGAGAAGTGATAGTTTGAAAGAATCTCCATGCAATTCCTTGGCTTTATTATCTCCGATTCAGGCATCACCAAGGACCTGGTCTAAGTGGCTGCTGTTGTCGAATGGCCCAGTCTATCATGAGGAGAAGTCCAGCGATTTGAGGGTTTCGCCAACTTCTATAGGAAGTTTATCTGCAGGTTCTCCAAACTGGTCAAGCCCATCCCTGACCTGATGGAGAAACAACAAATTTCATTTGGACAGAGGAAGCCAAACTCACCTTTGATTCCCTGAAACACCAATTTACCTCTGCCCCCATTCTACGGCACCCTGACCCAGCTCTTCCCTTTGTTCCAAAGGTCGATTCCTCTTTGACCGATTTGGGTGCCATTCTGTCACAGAGGTTCAGGGAGAAGGAAGTGTTGCATCCTGTTGCTTTTTTCTCTAATAAGTTGTCCCCAGCCAAATGCAACTACAATGTAGGATTTAACTTTTATATCACCTTCAGACCAGGGAATAAGAATAGCAAACCCGTCTCGTCTCCATCCTGATCATTCAGCCTATGGTTGGTCAGAGGGGCTATCCTGTGTAGTATTTCTTAATGATCAAGTATGATCTGTTCTCCAGGATTAAACAATGATCCACAGCCTTGGCGCGGGGAAGTGGTATGAATTAAGCAGCATGCGATGGGTTGGTCGCCAACCGTTGGAAAATTGTGGTCCCTGAAGATGGTTGCTCTGAGGTCATCGCCCTCAACAATGATTTTCCTTTAGCCGGTCATTTTAGGGAGGCCAAGACCCTGAAACTGACCCTACATTTCTGGTAGCCTACAATTAAGATCGACTGTGTCTGTTGCATTCGGAACTGCGAGGTTTGTGCTCAAAACAAGACTCCTCGCACTCAACCAACAGGCCTCCCTCCTCGCACCCTTACCCATACAGGAATGCCCCTGGGGAAGTATCTCGATGGATTTTATTGTTGAGTTATCACCCTCTGATGACCACCATCCTTGTCACAGTGGATCATTTCACCAAGATTGCTAATTTTGATCATTTTGAGGCCATCCCATCAGCTGCGGAATTGGACACCATCTTTCTCAGAGAGATCATCAGACTTCAGGTCTCCTCGAAGAAATCGTGTCAGTCCGTGGATCCCAATTTACCTCTCAGCCAGGCTCTCAATGTTAAGTTGGCTTTTTCCTCAGCCTACCACCTGCAGACCAATAGGCAGTCTGGCAACAGCCAGACTTTAGAGCACTTCCTCCATTGCTACACATCCGACCTACAGGCCGACTGGAGTCAACTTCTTCCAATGGCTGAGTTTACCTACAATAATGCACGGCATTCCTCTACGAGTCATTATCTCAGTTCCACCAAGGCTTACCTGGTGGATACCCTGGCAACCACTCACATGAAAGTCAGGGGCATGTTGTTGCACTGTCAGGTACATCACAAGAGAGTGGATCATCACAGACAAAAGAACCCCAACTATCAGTTAGGGGACTAGGTCTGGTTGGCCATGGAACACCCCTCTAAAAACGAGTTCCCCTCTTCATCATCCTTTTCCTGTTGTAAGGAAAATCAACCAGCTGGCTTTCAAATTCCGACTTCCTGTCTCATACTGGGTTCATCCTGTTTTCCATTTATCCTTGTTTAAACCAGTAACTCAGGAACGTGTTTTTCCAAGTCCTCCGGGAGCTGTGGTAGTCGATGATTCCGAAGAATTTGAAGTTGAGCAAGTGTTGAATTCTCACGTTAGAGATAGAGTGGTACAATTCCCCATTAAGTGGAAAAACTACAGGCCAGGAGAGAACTCTTTGGAGTCATCCCATATTATTCATGCTTCATAGTAGGCGTCTGTATAGATCTTCCCTGGGAGGCGTTCATAGACCGCCCTTAAGGAGGGGGGCACTATCATTTACTGTCTCAGCAGCGGTCTATGCAACATGGTCCGGGGCATCCTTGAGTCCAGGCAGTGTCCTCCTGTCCTGTTCCAGTGGCTGGTCAGTGGTACCGACATTCAGGGACCCTGCTGCGGGAACCAGCACGGCATGCACTGGGAAGCTCTGCACCTGTGCAAGCTCCAGATGCATCTATGTGCCTGTGCATGATTGTTTTCCCACGCCAGCACATGCACCCGGGGCAGGTACTGCTGTGTCCACACAGCCTTCTAGGATTATACAAAAACAATAGGTCTTGCACAGTCCCAACTTCCTGTTAGGGATTGGAGCATTAGGTCAGTTGATGCATCAGCTGATCTTCCTGAGTTCCAACCAGCCCCCACTTGGTCCTATTAAAGGGAGCTTCTGCAAGTCTTTCAATGCCAGAAGATTCCCATGCAGTTCCTCCTGTGCTGTGTGACCTCGCTATTTGCCTGTTAAACTCTGGAACTCTCGTGTATGACCCCCCAGCTCCACTATCTGACCCTGCTTCCGTATAAACCCTTTGTTGTCTGCTTACTTTCCATGTATGACACTTTGCTTGGCCTCAAGACTTTGAGGGTTATTTAAGAAAGGATAGCGTCAGGTAGCGCCTGGTTAATGAGAGGTAGCGACAGATAGCGACTGGTCAACGCCAGGCACGGCACGCAATTCCACATTTATCAAGCAGAATCTGTTTAGCGACTGGGATAGCGGCATGTAGCGTCTGATTCATCATTTTCAAAGCCTCTGCGAACAGCGCCAGCGTTCAGCCTTGCACAGCGCCAGGTATGACCTCTCGCTACCTGTCGCTCCCCCATACATTTCAATGGACGAACCTTTTCTTCACTTTAAACGGGTTGTTTTTTTTTATTTTTCCCAAAAATCACAAATAATTCTGTGACCTCTTCTGGCATTGAAAAAGCAGTTTTTTCAAATTTTTTAAATTTTTTAAATATTTCTTCAGAAATGATATTACTGGTCTGGCATTAAAGTGTTCATGTTACAATGTTGCTACAATGTAATTCCATATGTTTTTGCTTTGCTACTAGTTGATAGATGCTTGAAAACAGACTTTAAACACACCGCCTCCTGCGCTATGGGCTACAAACAAGTATTTTTCAGCGCCAGAGATTTGTGAGGCTGTTTTTTTCCTGAATATGGTGTGAGTCGCTGTGAGCAGTCGCTACCATGCGCTCCCAAACAGCGCTGTACTGGTCAAATAGTGACTCCTCACAATGTATTCAACATTACTGAATAGCGACTGAGTCGCTATAAAGTAGCGACCCACAGCTGAGCACTGCGACTACTAGCGGGTGCTCTGAAAATGCCTGCTACAGACGCTCATCTGTCGCTACCTGCCGCTAATGATGAATCAGCCTCTTTGTCTTTCGGATTAAGGGCCTTATTTATCACGGGCTAGCGCCAGGTAGTGTCTGACGAGCGCCATGTACCGCCAGCTAACGGCGGCTACCGACTCAAGTACGCCCGGCGGCGGTCACAATGACGCATTTATCACGCTAAATGAGGCTAGCGCCGGCGAGAGCGACGGCTAGCGCGGGATTCATCATGTAGCCGACTGCAACGAACAGCGCCGCTGCTAATCCCATCACAGCGACAGGTATGACCTGGCGCTACCTGCCGCTCTCCCATACATTTCAATGGCAGACGCTGCAATGATTTTTTTAAGTGGTTTTTGTGTTCTTGTCTTTGGCACAAAATTCAACACATGTTTATTGGGATATGTTTTATTAATCTGGCTAGTTATTTTTCTTTTTTTGGAGAAAGTAGTAATTTTTACACTGTAATGTTGTGAACTTGTGAGTGACATCTAAAATGCATCTCCTCCCACCAAACTCATTGGGCTCTAAATCGCTTGTTTTCACCACACACGGTGCTTGTAAAGCTACTTTTTAGCCAGTCCTGTTTGGCGGTCACGTTCGCTCTGCGAAATTGTCAGCGCCCAAGCTATTCGGCAGCCCTGTCCTTGATGAATCTGTGGTGGTCAGAGTTTGTGCAGTCGCTGTTTTGATTCGCTATGTGGCGGCGCGAGTGGCGCTGTGCTTCGCTGTGCTGCGTTGTGCGGCGCTGTGCTGTTCATACATGTGCCCTTCTGCCATTTGCAAGGAATTCACTTCCCGCGACCCCAGTCGTTCTTAATGAATACACTGTAGTTGTGAGCGTGCATGTCCACATTATGCAGGATTTAATTCAGGCGTACAAGCTCATAACAACCCGTTATGCATTCTCATGTGTGCCACATTATCATGTAGTTGGATAGTTTTATTGTGTGATGATTTTATGAAGGAATAAGATTTGTCTTTTTCAGCACCAAGTTTTTTGGTTTTCAAGGACCTATGCATTACAGTATCTTGAACCCCCAGCTAAATCAAGCTAATAAATAATGGCGTCTTTGCCAATAGCTTGTTGTAATGCGTCAATTAACTGTTTCCGCCACTTAGCTTGCACATAGCTGATATTAGCTTGTGACTGGTGCGCGGAGCGTTTTTCTTTTTTTAAATTTATTTCACAGTTGCTTTCGTCATATCCGGTTCCGGTTTCCTCCTTTGCGTTTCAAAGCCACCTAAAGGAAAAAAATGACTAGCACTTAGGCCAATAGCTTGTTGTAATGCGTCAATTAACTGTTTCCGCCACTTAGCTTGCACATAGCTGATATTAGCTTGTGCCTGGTGCGCGGGGCGTTTTTTAATTTTTTTATTTATTTCACAGTTGCTTTCGTCATATCCGGTTCCCTCCTTTGCGTTTCAAAGCCACCTAAAGCAAAAAAATGTCTAGCGCTTAGGCCAATAGCTTGTTGTAATGCGTCAATTTACTTTTTCCGCCACTTAGCTTGCACATAGCTGATATTAGCTTGTTCCTGGTGCGCGGAGCGTTTTTTTTTTTTTTAATTTTTTTTGGTGTCCCTGTCGCTTGGGTCATATCCGGTTCCTGTTTCCTCCTTAGCGTTTCCACCATGCTGCCCAGGAGATGGATCCAGCGCCTCCCCAGCTCCTCCTCCGATTCAGACCCCACCACCCCTCCCCCACCTCCCCCACCTACCTCACCTCCCCCACCTAGCACCCCTCCCACCCCTTCCCCTCCTGGGCATGCGAAAAAAAGACGAATGAGGGTGGATAGCCTCGTTAATGGCCAGGTGGTCAAAGTGAGTATGTTTTTCTTGCATTTTATGTTTAAAGTGGACCAACACCCAGGGGGGATTGGCCCTGAAATCTATTAGTTTTCAGGACCAATCTGATCACTCCCCGCGGGGCATCCCCAATCTGGATGTCCTGCGGGGATGAACCCCCCTGGAGGGCCATAAACCTTACCTCAGCCCCGTCCCATCTGTGCATGCGTGAGCTGTGGATGCGTCTTGCGCTTCCTTCTAGCAGGGTGGTCCCCTGCGCCAGACATTTGTTCATGGCCTGCGCAGGCGCACTCCCTGTTAGAGTCAAACGCCACACGCGTCCTTTGGCGCTCAAAGGCAGCTGAGCTGGTATGCACGTCCAAATGGCCTTGGATGCGCATACCACAGCGGCGCAGAGCGCTGTGCTAGCCTGGCGCAGTCACGTGGGAGTGTGGTCAGTGGTGTTTTTCTGGCCTTCCAAGGGGGTTTCAGACAGCGGCCCACCCCCGATTGGTGTGCCCCACAAAAGTGGACCCAAACCCAGAATAGGGATAATCCGGGGTGTGGGTCCACTTTACTCTGGTCTCAGTATAACTGTTTATGCCATTGTTCTGATGTCATGTATTGATTTGTGTTTGTTTTTCATTTCTCATAGGATTTCTGCATCCACCAATACGACTATGCCCGTGGGGGCAAGAAGCGAATTGCCATGGAGGTGAAGGCCACAGTGTCCCGACGCTTCAACACCCAGCTCACCATCCGAGCCATACAGCAGAAATGGTCTGACTTCAAGCGCCGGGACCCTGAAGGCGTGTACCGCCTATATGATGCCTACGCATCAGGTAAGTTTAAGCTTATGCTATGTTTATACTTTAGTTTAAATCATCTGCTAAGCTGTGTCCATTTGTGGACGTAATATTAATTATTTTCTTTCACCCCCTCAACACAGATAAGCGTCCTCCCCTGGGTAAACGTGGGAAGGGATTCCTCCCCCGAACCAGGCAGGCGGACTCGGGGGAGTCATCGGGGGAGGGTCCCTCTCGCGGAACCTATTTGGAGGACCCAGGGGAGGAAGGGGATGACTGCTGGGGGGCTGGCAGGATCAAGCCTCAGCTCCTCACACTCTGACTCTGAGGAGTCTCACCAGCCAAGGGGCCACTCTCAAGTGGGGAGTCCAAGTGGGGTGGAAGGAATGGACTCTCCCACACTCCCTGAAGGAGCAGGGAGTGAGAGGGAGGAGGGTGGCCCTTTGGCTGGGGGATCTTCCGAGCAGAGTGTGAGGAGCCGAGGCTCCCCGCCTCCTCCTCAGAGCCCTCCCTGGGCTTCAAGTGGCGGATCATCCCCTGGTGAGTGCACATTTAGTCATTGTTACTCTGTGACAGGTTTCATCTGCCCATTTGTACTTAGCCCTTGCCATTCCTCTCTAATTTGCAGGGCATCATATAGGCGGCACCTCCATGGCCTTTTGGCGACGCCTTCTCCACGGGCATAGTCATGGTAAGTGTTTGTTGTTATCCATCACATTCCCTATGTTATGACATTCCTTAAAGTGGACCAACACCCATGGTTGATTGTGCTTTGAATCTCGAAGCTTCCCTGCCCAATCACCTCCCTCACCCAGGGCCCCCCCCCAAAAAACCCCACAAACTTCTTACCTCATTGGGGGTGGCAGAAGCCACCGGCGCAGCCTCCTGCGTGCCCCTCTAGATGTGTGTGCGCCTGCGCTCTCTGTTTCCTAATGGCCTGCGCGTGCGCACACACTGGAGGAGTGATGTGCGGAAGGCAGCGGCGGCGGACGGTGTCTCACTCAAATGGTGGTGCTCTGCCAAAGTGGACCAAAACACAGAATAGTATCAATCCTGGGTCTTGGACCACTTTTAAGAGACACATGTTTCCTGGTCCATAGTACAAGGTGGTTTGATAATGTACATTAACATCACAAACCCCACTACAGTGCTAGCCAACTGGCAACCACCCCTATGTTTCTGCCCACACCATGATGGGGGCTAGCAAATGTGTTATTTGGTTAAGTTGTTCCGGCTAACACATGTTGCACACTAGTAACATTCGACAATCAACTGCAAATTAGTCCTTAACATTGCACTGTCAAGGTTATTGGCACATTATCTTTAGGGGTCCATGTTGCAACCATAAAGAATTTACATGAACTCATGGTCCAGGAAATATGCTAATGTTGGACAACATGTATGTAACCATGCAAGCATTTGTTTTTTCAGACTCCCTAACCAGATGGATGTCAAATAGTCAGGTGTCATTGGCCCACTAATTTTGCTTTTCTCTTTTGCTTTCTCCTGACAGCAAACGGAGCCAGTGACCATCCTCCCCACCCCAGCTCCAGGGACGGCCAGCAGCATGGGCCCCCGCCACAGCTGGGATGGTGAGTACATCCCACTTCATATGCACTTGTGAACCCTATGTCTTCGAGTCAAATCTGCAGACATTTACAATGTACCTATGTGTTAATTTAACACACATCTAGGTTACATGTGTTTGGTCAACAATCCTACATGCCTGTCTGCATGCTTGATTGTTGCCTCACATTCTTGAGTTTGCCACATAGAGACAATTTGTGGTTTCGACACAACCAAATGGGGCTGCTTAGGTCGTGACCTCTAAGATTCTTGTCAAAACTAGTTTACGCGTTAGGACTTAGGCCCTGATGTTTGGCTGTGACTAAACACATAAATGTCCACACTGGGACTTATACCTTCTTTGATTCCCAAGAGTTAAGAGTAAATGTATGCTTGGGATGTGGTGGCCAAATTTCAGCCAGCCAATAGTACTCATATAATGTTAACAAATAAGGGCACAGTGGGCAACAATGTTAATGTGAGTGTCAGCTAATTGGACACACTGACATTACATTGCTACATCTGTGTCTGTTGAGGTCACATTCCATTTATTAAATCTGTTTTTTTTTCTACATTTCTACAGCTTGTGAAAACCAGCATTGCAGACTGTGGCGGGAGATCAGGCGTCTGAAGCTTATTCTGCTGGCCAAGAAGAGGCAGCGGCGGCGTCGTTAGGGTGGGGGGATGACTGGCCCCTTGTTTGAGGCCCTTTGTTGGGCAATGTTGGCCCTGTTGGCCACCTTTAAAATAAACCATTTTATATTTTCATAATTACAGTGTTGTGCCTTGGCAAGCATAGTTTAACTGTCTCCAAACCCATTTGTGTGTAAATTTTGCCATACCTTTGGAGCCATTTAATGTGTAAACCATAGTAAGCTATGGTCACAAATGTGTGGCATAAATTTACAAATACATTTACATATGTAGATCAAGATACTCATCCCTGACTGTGTTATTAGCTATGTCTTAGGAAAAACACAATTTAGAGGTGGGTTAATCAAATATATTTACAGAAAAAAAAAAAAAAAAAACAAATTAATATTCTTGGCTGGGTGGCCGGGGAGGTTGGGAGTCATTGCTAGGGGCGGTGTTGGGGGACAACAGTGCAGTAAAAAATATAGACTGCTGTTGTATGAGCTGTTGTATCAACAACAAAGTTTGGTCCTGCCACTGGAGACATTCTTCCTGGCGCTGTATAGATTCTTCCTGGTGCTGGAGAGATTGTTCCTGGCGCTGGAGAGATTGCTCCATTAGATTGGCCAGCCGACCAAGTTCCTGGTTCTGCTGTTGGTTTTGTACCAACTGGTCGATCTGGCGCTGCTGGGCCTCATTTTGTTGCTGACACATCAGCACCTGCTGTTCCAACGCCGCAATGCGCTCATTAGTTCCATCACGCGGCTGTTGGCGACTGTAGTCCTCCAGCATCCGGACCCCTAGCTCATAAAAATCTGCACTGGTTGGTGCCACACCTCCTCTTGCTGTGGTTTGAGGCTAACAAAATAGAAAACAACATTTTAGTCAAACCGAACCAATGCAGGTATGCCCCTCCAAATAATTTGCCAAAACAGTCACAATACAACTTACCCTTGTTTGAGCCTCGGAAGCTTGGCCACATGGGACTTGGGAAGAGGTCCCAGCTTGGGGTTCTGGTTCCGCCTCCTGCAAAAACGACCAAGAAAGGAAATGTGACATGTTGCTTCATCCACTACCCACGAACATGGCAATGTGGTTATTGGTCCTCTAAATCAGCCATGTTACCTCCGTGTCGTCCGGCACAGGTAGGAGCGAGGTATCGCTGCCAGAGAGGGGCAATTCAACATCTGAGATCTCCGGCAAGTTGGCATATGCTAAACAGGAAAGTCAGGTTAGTAGGTCAGTGGACAAAACTCAAATGTAACATGGATAGCCTATCGAGGCCATACCTCCACAAAGTGCAAAATTACACACTAGCCAAAAGGTATCTGTTAAACTCAGATTGATAACATGTATGTTAGAGGAATAAGAGGCAATAATTGGGCCAAATAAGAGCAGACACATTGCTAAAATTACACATACCCGCAATCTCCCAGATTTATGGAGTGGGGCCCTCACTCGAGCTTGGACCTTGAAAATACATGTGGAAACACAAGTTGCCTGAAGAAAGTGCCACAAAAGTAGAGCCAAAATACATACTAGATCAAGCCAAAACAACTTACCCTCATCTCTGGCAGCCTGAACGTGAAGGGCCCTTTCCGGACAGCCACTTCCGATATTCTGGCCAACTAAAAAACACAATTAATGGCTCAAAATATTCCTCAAACTACTAGGGTGAATGTTTGTCCAAAAATATGTCAAACAAAATGCATTGCAATCACTCCAAAAACAATTAGACTGACCCTGGGGAGGGAATAAGCACTCCAAAGAGGCATCTTCAAGTTGACAGAGCAAACATGTAGATTATTAGACTAACCAAATCGAACCAGTGTAACAGAAACAGCATAAAGGATACATTATGTATTGCTATACACACCAACAGGGTCCTGTTGACCTGCAACATCGGAAGTGGGGTCCAAAGATGAACCAGTCACTTGGCCTACCAATAAAAAAGAGGAATGAGACACATGCAATTGGGTTAAAGCGGATAAAGCAAGGTTGACACATGCACTTACCAACATCCAAAGAGTAGCTTGGCTCCTGAGGAGATGCTGGGGCCAATGGCGGGGCAGCTAGGCAAAAACCAAGCAAACATTGAGCCATTGGTAATGTGCGGTCAAAAATCCAACATGCATTAAGGTGTGTGTGAGCAGCTCATTCACTAATATTCACTAATCAAGCCCAGTGTGGCTTACACATGTATATGCAGATATATGGCCACACATCTCTGCCTTCCAACATAGCTACACATGTTAGGGCCTTGTTAGTTAGTTGCTGTGAGGGTTAAAGTGGGCGTGAAATTAGGCCGCAGGTCCATATTATTAATACTCAACAGTGCCCCACTCGATTGTTGGAGCTGCTCCCACACCCATTTGGTCCCCAAACAACCAGCACCTAAATTAGTGGTAAATACCTTCAATGGCAGACTGGGTTAGGCTTGAGGTTGGTTGAAGGGCAGGAGTTTGTGTGTCCTGAGGCAAATCCTGGACAGCACCATGTGCACCTATGCAGAAAGCAACAGACAGGAAAGTAAAAAATGTATGAGGTATAATGTACTACTTCACAGGTCCTACTGTTAGTTGGGCAGAAAGAGAAAATGCAAATCACATACATTAACATTAGCTTTTAAAAAAAGGCAGAAAATATGTACCTTCAGTCCAACCTGTGGTGTCATCCCCAGGATCCACACCCTGAAGTCGAGCCAGTGGAATTTTGGCCTTCAGCATCTCCTCATACGGCCTGTAGGTACTCTTTGGAGCCTGGATGGTCCCACTGTCCACATCAAGATCGTGATTCATCTTTTTCATAAGGGCCCCTCTCAAAGTGTAGAAGCGTTTCCTGCAGGATGGGCCACTACGTGGGTGTTGAGCAGTGCTACTAAGCTCCACACCAATGGCATCCCACAGTTTGCTTCTTTCTTGTTTGCCTATTGACTTGCTTTGGGAGCCAAAGATCAGCTCCCATTTAGCAAGGGTAAGGCGCACAAGATGATTATTCTCCGCCAAATTAAATTCAGGCTCCCTCTTGGCACCTGGGCGCTTAGCCTGGGGTGCTGCACCACCTTCAGGCTGGGCCCTTTTCCGTAATGGAGGTCTGCGCACAGCACCCACCAAACTCCTACTTGGGCCTGCTGTGGCCGGCAGATGTCCTGAATTTGGCTCCATCCTGTAGCTGCACACACACACCAATACACAACCAACAAGCACGCATGCAGACTACAGAATGGCATCGCACTCTCTTTGGGTTGGCCAGGTTTTATGTGCTCTAACAGCCAATCACAAACCAGGCCACTTAATAGATTCACACATACTGCCCAGGTCCTTGTAGCCACACCTCCACTGCACTGACTGAAGCATGTGTGTTAGCCAATTAACTAATTACAGACCTCATTAACCAAACAACACACACCCAACAATACAACAATGGACTGATGTATATGAAACCCTTGTGACATGTGGCTATCCTAACGGCTATTTAAATAAACAGCAGCTTACCTTTCATTGGCCCACCACTGAATTTTCTGCCATGTCCGTTAATGCACGCAAGTTTCGGCTCACGTACGCTAGTAGCGCTACTAGCGTGCGTGTATGCACTCCGTTTCACACACACCTGGGTCGGCTAATTGGCGCCCGGAAATAGCAGAGCAACGCAAAAGGCGGCAAAGCGGACCTGTCCTTTTTCAAAGTGAAGTATAAATGGAAGGAATTTGAAAGCTTCTGGTATTGTTACACTGTGGCAAAGGCTGTGGTGTGGTGCTTGTTTCCCTTAGCTCATTTGAGTCTCTGTCTGGGTTTTGTCCTCACTCTCTGTGGCTTGTTGGGTGATTTCTAACATCAGTGCTGTTTCTTTAGGAGATTGATTTTGGTGGCATATGCAAATATTGTGGAGCATACAGCAAGTGAGGCTTGATTTTGGGGCCTTTTGTGGGCTGTGCATGCAGCAACTCCCCTCTTGGTTGTGCCTAACTTAGAAAGCTGTTTTTCAGCAGGCTGGTGGTTTGGACCACTATACTTCTGGTTTTGTGGTGAGCTGCATTGTAGTGAGTGTGTGAGGAGTGTGATTGTTTGTGTGTGTGGTGTGTTTGTGGTTTTTGTTTTTGTTTGTTTGATTTTGTATATCTGTTGAGTGTGTGTGATGGATAAGAGGGTGATGTATGGTGTCTGGGTGGATGGATGTATGCGTATGCTGGAAGAGCAGGAGGACAGGGAGCGGGGTGTTGTGAGGCTTAGGGCACCCCGCTCCTTTGGAATCCGCCTTTCAGTATGGGACTTAAGTGACGAGCAGATCAGGAGCCGCTTCCGTCTGAATCGTGCTGCACTACAGTCCCTATATGATCAGATTAAGCACAAAATCGAGCCATCCACCAAACGCACTCAATCCATTCCAGGCATAGTACGCCTGTGTGCCACTCTGAATATTTTGGCACGAGGGACCTTCCAGGCAACCTCTGCCCTCCTCAGCGGGATAAGCCAGGCTACTATGAGCCGCATATTAATCCAGGTAGTTCTGGCGATTTGTGATTTAATCCCAATTTACATCAAGTTTCCTGAGGATGAAGAGGAGGTTGCCAAAATAAAACATGCTTTCTATCTAATGGGAGGGATCCCGAATGTGCTAGGGTGCGTTGATGGTACACATATCCCTTTCCGCCCTCCCCGTGCACAGGAGCTGTATTACAGAAACCGTAAACAATTCCATTCTCTTAACGTTATGGTGGTCTGTGACCATGAGATGAAGCTGCGGGCGGTGAGATCGGGGTTCCCCGGCTCATGCCACAATTCTTACGTCTTGCAGCGGACAGTCCTGTGCCGGAAGTTTGAGAACAACGAAATGCCAGCTGGCTGGCTACTGGGTAAATAATTAACCATGTCAAAGTATTTGGACTCAAATATGTGGCCTAGTAAGCCAAATTCTAAAAAATGAAAACCAATACATGTACTAGTACTAATTGCTGTCTCTCTCCTTGTGTTTTTTCAACAGCGGATAAGGGATATGGGCAGAGAACGTGGGTGCTGACTCCGGTCAGGAGCCCACAGACCTCTGCCCATGAACGCTACAAGGCAGCACACCGCAAGACCAGAAGCATTGTGGAAAGAACCATCGGCCTGCTGAAAGCACGCTTTCTATGTTTGGCACGCCCAGGAGGAGAGATGCTATACAGCCCACAGAAGGTCTCCAAGATCATCCTCGCCTGCTGTGTGCTCCACAATATCTGTATATGTCACCGAATTCAATCCCCTGAGGAGACAGCACTGGTGCCCGAAATCCCCAACTTGCCCGCAGAAAGAAGTGAGGACACCCAGACTGGCGATGAGCTAAGGGAAAGGATGATCACTTCCTTTTTTGCGGTAAGCTAACTACCCTTCACTCTAATCCAAGTACTGCACTACCGGGTAAATTTATTTGACCTCCCATCATAATTTTGCTAAAACCACTCTAAGGGGTGTGTAAGATGACCCAAACCACTCTAAGGGGGGTGTAAGATTACCCAAACCACTCTAAGGGGGGTGTAACATGACCAAAACCACTCTAAGGTTGTGTGTAAGATGACCAAAACCACTCTAAGGGGTGTGTAACATGACCCAAACCACTCTAAGGGGGGTGTAAGATGACCAAAACCACTCTAAGGGGGGTGTAACATGACCCAAACCACTCTAAGGGGGGTGTAAGATGACCCAAACCACTCTAAGGGGGGTGTAAGATGACCCAAACCAATCTAAGGGGGGTGTAAGATGACCAAAACCACTCTAAGGGGGTGTGTAAGATGACCAAAACCACTCTAAGGGGGTGTGTAACATGACCCAAACCACTCTAAGGGGGGTGTAAGATTACCCAAACCACTCTAAGGGGGGTGTAAGATGACCCAAACCACTCTAAGGGGGATGTAAGATGACCAAAACCACTCTAAGGGGGGTGTAAGATGACCAAAACCACTCTAAGGGGGTGTGTAAGATGACCAAAACCACTCTAAGGGGGTGTGTAACATGACCCAAACCACTCTAAGGGGGGTGTAAGATGACCCAAACCACTCTAAGGGGGGTGTAAGATGACCCAAACCACTCTAAGGGGGGTGTAACATGACCCAAACCACTCTAAGGGGGGTGTAAGATGACCCAAACCACTCTAAGGGGTGTGTAACATGACCCAAACCACTCTAAGGGGGGTGTAACATGACCCAAACCACTCTAAGGGGGTGTAACATGACCCAAACCACTCTAAGGGGGGTGTAACATGACCCAAACCACTCTAAGGGGGGTGTAACATGACCCAAACCACTCTAAGAGGTGTGTAACATGACCCAAACCACTCTAAGGGGGGTGTAACATGACCCAAACCACTCTAAGGGGGGTGTAACATGACCCAAACCACTCTAAGGGGGGTGTAACATGACCCAAACCACTCTAAGGGGGGTGTAACATGACCCAAACCACTCTAAGGGGGGTGTAAGATGACCAAAACCACTCTAAGGGGGGTGTAACATGACCCAAACCACTCTAAGGGGGGTGTAAGATGACCAAAACCACTCTAAGGGGTGTGTAACATGACCCAAACCACTCTAAGGGGGGTGTAAGATGACCAAAACCACTCTAAGGGGGTGTGTAACATGACCCAAACCACTCTAAGGGGTGTGTAAGATGACCCAAACCACTCTAAGGGGGATGTAAGATGACCCAAACCACTCTAAGGGGGGTGTAAGACGACCCAAACCACTCTAAGGGGGGTGTAAGATGACCCAAACCAATCTAAGGGGGGTGTAAGATGACCAAAACCACTCTAAGGGGGTGTGTAAGATGACCAAAACCACTCTAAGGGGGTGTGTAACATGACCCAAACCACTCTAAGGGGGGTGTAAGATGACCAAAACCACTCTAAGGGGGGTGTAACATGACCCAAACCACTCTAAGGGGGGTGTAAGATGACTGTGGAAACAAGTTGTTTAGCTTGTGTGTGTTTTACCAGGATAGCGGCCTTATGGGTTAGAATAAAAATCTTTTTATTCTTTTTCACAAAGTTTCTTCCTTAGACCAGTTTCCTCCACTCCAGTCTCCCGCCATATTGTGTCATCAAAAGTTGGTATACAATAACTGGGATATTGCAGATATTATCATCATCTCAGAGGGTGTCAATTCTCTGTTCAGATATGTTTTGGTCCGAATACATTGCAGGTAGTGCTGGAACATCACTAGATTCCATCTGTCTAGGTTGTGGTTATCACATTGCTTATTTTTTACCACAGTTATTTGCCAATGTGAATATTGGTCTAAGAATTTAGGAATTTTATCATAAATAATAATTTTTTTGTATAATTTAGATTTAGCATGTCCTATACCACTCCGCATTGCTAATTACTTTCTACACATTTTTCATACAACACATTTTTCATAGTATAGTTGTACAAAATGAGACAAAATACATGGTAATGAAAAACATCTCAAGAGACCTCTTGCAAACAAGGACTATAATTTTATTTCATTATTTAATTTGAAACATAAACCGGAGACTGGGATTACATAAAATGTAATTATATATGCAAATTCAGTTTCTTGCAATGAAAAGTGAAATAATCAGCGATTATACAAATGCATTCTTTTTTATTTTACAACATCCAGTGCTAGATATTTTCTTAGACACATTGATAATCATTTTAAAGCAAATAAAATAGCACAATATATAGCACAAATGTGAAAGTATTCACTGCTATTTTTTTTAATTAAGCAGATATCTGTGATGGTGCTTATTTATTAAGGTCATGGTGTATTTGAAGTTATAAGTCAAGGCAAATGGACTAGCTGTATTTTTCTTTAGGATTTTTCACTGACTTTCCCAATTCAGACTAGTCAAAATGTTCATTTGAGTTTCAGAAAAAAACTAGGCAGGGTTTAAAGTGGAACAAAACCCAGGACATCAAGGGTGTACCCTAAGATCCACAAAAAGAGCACAGTCAGCCCTGTTCACAGTGAGCATTGCTGCTATGGTCACTGCAAAGGTGAGTGAGTTTACTCACATATGCCCATCAGCAGCGCAAATTAAAAACTTGTGCGAAATAGATCCTTTCACAAGGAAGGACAGCAAAAAATGAAACCACACCCATCTGCCAGGGTGTTACATTACTAAATATAGCTCTCAAATTATATATAATGGTAAACTAAGGGGGTTATTTAAAAAGCAATAGCGGCAGGTAGTGCCTCGTAGCGACAGTCAGCGTCTGGTGAACGATGGGCACTCTACGCAAACCACTTTTAAGAAAGCGAATCTGGTGAGCGCCTCTAACATCGCCATGTAGCGTCATATGTATTTCGTGAGGCAGCTTAGCGTATAGCGCTGGCGCTCTAGGTTCCAGAGTGCCTGTCGCTCTGTAGCGCTCTCCCATACATTTCAATGGTTTCATTAGTTTAATAAATATATATTTATATATATATATATATTATATATATATATATATATATATATATATATATATATATTAGTATAAATAGCGTGTTTTTTTGGCTCAAATCATTGTGTGACCTCTTCTGACTGCAAACAAACACTTTTTTACTTTTTTTTTATTTTTATGCAGAATTACATTTACAGGTCTGGCACTAAAGTGTTAATGTCACAGTCTTAAAACAATGTAATTCCATGTGTTTTCACTTTGTTACTGGTGGATATTTGTTTTAAAACAGACTTTAATCACACAGTGTTTGGCACTCTGTGCTACAGCGCCCAGCTTTAGAGCGCAGGCGCTGTGTGTGTAGTGTTTTGTTGAATATGGTGCCGAGTGCTGGATGTACTGAGCTGACGCTACCTCTCGCTCGCTGCAGCGCTGTACTGTTGTTACAGTGCCCAACACACATAACATTCATCAATGCTGGCCAGGTTACTAGAGCAACTGAGATGCTCTGTTACAGTGCCCGATACCCGCTTACAGCGTCTACTAGTGGTCACTCTAAGCGCCGCTATACAGACGCTCATCTGGAAATAACTGGCGTTAGTAGTGAATCAGCCTACACATGCTCTTTCCCCCTTAGGAACTTAAATGTAATGACAAGCACAAAATATAGGATCTCTGTGCTAGATCTACCCATGTAGATAATGTGACAACCGGGGTTTTTCTGCTGCAGGAAATTTCTGTTTCAGTACCTGAGGCAGAAGGTAAATCTGAATCTCCGCTGACAACATTTTTGTGAGGCTTTTTTCCTTTTTAATAATGTGCATTTGTTTTTAAAATGGTTATTGTGTTTTTAAAACTAATAAATGTAAAGAATAGATCATTCTCACTGAGCAACGATTTGTATAGTACAGGAAAGTATATCTGGGTCTATGCAGAAGCATATGTGGAAGAGCGTGCCATTATTAAAGTGTTAAAGTGAACCAACACCCATGATTTTGACTATTCTGGGTTTTGGTCCACTTCCCCAGGACCCCCCGATCGGGGGTGCCCCGCTATGTGAAACCCCCCAGATTTCTGTAAAAAACTCACCTCACCTCGCTCCTACGGCACATGCGCGGCTGCTCGTCCAATCAGCGCGCTCGGAGCCGCTGTGGTATGCGCGTCAAAGTGGCGTCAAACCCCAGAGGCTCTGAGCGTGCTGGCGGCTCTGAGCGTGCTCTGCTGCGGCCGCATCTCGCGCATGCGCCGTTGGACCGGGAGTAAGGTAAGGTTAGCGGGCGTCCTAGGGGGTTTCACACAGTGGGGCATCCCGATTTTGGATGCCCCGTGGGGAGGGATCGGACCCAGGAGGGTGTTGGTCCACTTTAAAAACAACCATAGTATTTTTGGTTGACTGAGCCACATATTATCACATATTACCCATGGCGACATATTTGGGGCATATTTTCACTGCGTGTCAAATGTTCAGATCCCAGCACCAGGTATATAAAACCACAAATCAGGTTCTAAATGTTGCTTTACCTCTGGTAAAGTGGCAGATGATTAAAACAATGAGAAGAGGTTCTAGTCTGCTTTGTTTATCAGCCTAAGACTCAGTTTACATTGCATTTTCCTCTCATGCCCATTCAGAAAGGCTGGGCACGTGCAAGATGGCCAGGAGAAGGTGAGTGAAACTGGCGATGGGGGGGGGGGGGGGTTCATACAGCAGGGCATCCCAATTTTCGGATGCCCCAAGGAGTGAAACTCGGACGGCCCTGGAGTCTAAAAGATGTTCCTCTTTAAACGTTTTGCCCTATACATTAGAGGAGCCTTTTCCCAGTATATTAGGTATGGACCTTGGAACCACTAAGTAGGTATGAAGGAGCACAAACACTTCCTGGGGTCTCAATTAAGGGCACTGCTCCCAATATCAGAAAATATATCACAAATGTATTTATTCAGTTGCACACAAAAGACACTACACATCAAAAACAGGTACTCCCTAGGCGCTGGATAATATTAAGCCAGGCGCTGAATTTAAGTCCACACCGGGTCTACGCTGCCTCTTTATCAAATATGTAATTAATGATTAATAAACCAAAATACATAAAGTGATGAGTGCAATCAGTGTGCCATCTGCCATGTGCCAGTAAGCCTCTAAACAAAGTGCATGTGCTAACAAAACATACTTAACAAACATGATACATTATACAACATAGTGAGCTAAATAATTCACCGTGATATGCAGGCTGCTCTATTATCCATAGCATACAATTCATCCTACCACTAAAGTGCCTGTGCTATTACTATTGAATACCTAAAAAACAAACAATGAATAAGCAATTGCAAGATTTAGGTGCATCTGGAAAGAGAGCAAAGGAATGCATATAATGGTAAGAATTCATTAAAGAGGATACCGCCCTTGTGGAAGTCCAAGTATGATGCTAGGGTACGGTCCGATTAACAGTCCCACGCGTTCCGCTGCCCAAGGCAACTTCTCCAGGGGTACAGTGTAGCAGTGGGTGCCCTCCTTTTAAAGTGTCAGTGGAGGAAGTAGAGCCCCAGTCGCAGCTAGAATCAGCTGATGTTAAGTGTGTGTGATCGGGGCCAATCAGAACACACAGAGCTGCCATCGGCCGCCGTTCTGCCTAATGCAGCTGGCCGGGACCCTCCACTGACACATGCAGGGAGGGGACCCATTAATTTTCTAAGTTAGGTTCATTATACAATACATGGCAACCTTACAGTACTAGTAAAAATAAATCAGATATCTACCATAGACATTTAGTAATACTAATATATTACAGTGGTGTAGATATTTACAGTTTGGAGACCCCCGGAAATCTATTCAGGATGCATAACTGTACAATCCCTGCTCCGCATGGCCACCCTGATCCCTACCAAACACCCTATCCCAAGGGGTCATGTTGCCAGGCGCAAATGTTGCCATCCTCACCTCCCCCCCCCCCTTTTTTTGTACCCGAGTACACCCCGGTGTGTTTTGTGATATGAAGGAGCACTTTTCCTCCTGTAAGTCCTAGAGGTTGACAACGCAAACAACTAATTCATGTGTAAAAGTGATCAGTGCTGCTCCAGTACTATAATAGGCTAATATATGTATAAGGTCAACTCTTTATTCTGTATTTTGAAACCCCTGCTCCCTAGTGTCCCTATTTGCCTTTCTACTACTCAAGATCCCTCCAAGGCAACATTTGAACAGTCGAAATTGTGAATGTCGAAATGGAGGAGTGGCTGTATATTGAAATATTTTTTGTGTGAAGTATAATGACAGTCAAAAGCAGTATCTATATGCAAAATGTAAACACATTTGGAGAGGGTCATTTTATATGTATTTGGTACTGTTTGTAAGAATAATATGTACGAATAATCGTTTCTAACCAAATGAAAAAGCTCTGTATCCTATAGAACTGGTTCAGGAAAACACACAAACAGTTATAGGAGAAGAAATAATCAAATTTTGCACTTGTGTATGGAGTTACAGCATTGCTCCCCAACCCTCAACAGGTCATGTTTTGTGTATCTCCACATGACCAACTCTATAGCTCTGCTGCACTGTAAATTGGTGTGGAGATCTGCAAAGCAGGACCTGTTAGTGGCTCTCCATAAGAAGGTTGGGGAACACTGAGCTAGAAGGTGTACAGTCAGGGCCGGCTCCAGGTTTATGTGGGCCCTTGGGCGGCACGGTCTCAGTGGGCTCTTTTGTGGTGAAGAGTCGCGTTGTTTCAAATCTGGATGCCCCCTAAGGATCATGCTATTGGGACCAAAACTCTAGTTTTGGTCTACTTCAAAGTGATTGGGTATCCCTTTAAACCTGACCACGGAGTCTAAACGAATTTAGATTCTCCTGATTTTGGATGCCCCTGTGTGTGAACCCTTCTCCCCCCCCCCCCCCCCCCCCCGTTTGTTCATGACTTGGTGAATGCACTGTGGGATCGACAGTTTGAGTTAACAACCAAACCAGGAGGGTTCTTTCCCAAACATGGGCATCCCAAATTGAGATGCCCCTGTAAAGCCGACAAAATCCCAGGGGTGGAAATGCTTGCATAGTGGGTATGCCAGCGATCCCCGGGGGTTTCATATAGTAGGGTATCACAGATTGGGATGCTCCAGGGATAGGAAATCAACTGTGGTGGACTACTTAAAAACAGAACAAAACCCAGCACTTCCTACCCTGGAATCTAAATCGAGATGCCCCATTCTGTGGAACTCTATTAACAATTTCTCGGACTCACTCGGTGCATGGAAATTTTGATACATAACAAGCAGGAGTCATTTTAATTGGGTAGAGCAGTCTTGCCCAACCCTCCCCCCTACAGTTGCTAACAGGTCATGTTTTGTGGATTTCCACACAGGCCGTATGGGGCACATGACCACCTGTGAATCTGTGTGGAAACCTGCAGAACATAACCTGGTGGCTGCCGAGGAGAGGGCTGGGAAACACTGGGGAAAAATACACATTATTGGTGCTACAGATGTTCCAAGCAGTTTTTCTCTTTTAACAAAACAATTAAGAATGTAGATTGTTTGACAATAGCTCTATACATTAAAAAGCAATTATGATTTCTGCAGTATCATGGTCTGTTTTTCTAGAACACAACCATGCATCACATGTGGCCAGTTCATTTTAATTAGTTTACTTGCATCTATTTTTGTCTTTAGTAGACTAATGGAAACATTTTGTAATTTCTTTTAAGACACCTTTAATATAACAAAATCAATATTTTTTCAGTATTCTTTGAGCCTAATACCATTGAAATATTGCTACAGGCATTGATGCATATCAATTAAGAGACCTAGCCAGGCACATATCTTAAACTTTCAGGTAAAAAAATGCTAATTTAATCTTCATGTCTATAAACTGATGACAGCGTCTGGGCAGCGTTTTCTTTGTGGTCTATAAAAACAGTCAGTTACTTTAGGGTCTGTTGTCCTTATGGAGTTCTGCTTCATTCTGCATTAATTTGACTGGTGGACTGTAGATACAGTAGCCTGAATTTGATTTGCTGATTTTTTTAAATAAAGTATGTCATTGCAAACAAAATATGTATGTGTGTGAGGTTAGATGACCTTAATCAATATTTTGTTTAACAAAAAAAAGGTAAATACATAGCAGAAAAAATATATTTTAGTAAGTGAAGTAAAAAATAAAGAGATTAAGACCTCATGGAATCTGTGGCATCCACTCACCTTCCAGGCAGTAATTTATTCCCATACTTCTCCTCTGGTTTGGAGTGGTTTCATCATGGACCTCATTTACCAATCTTATTACAGATGGAATTTGAAATTACTGGTAATGTTAATTGGTGGTGGGCAAATCCGAACCAAAAAGTTTAGTTTCGCACTGAACTTTGCAAATTTCGGGTTCCCAAACTGGAACACGGACATCATCCAGAAGTCCGTGTTTGAGTTCAGCATCCAGCCTGAACACGGAAAAGTTGGTTAATGGGCTGCTGAGCAACCTGTGTGCAGCTGTAATTCACCTGAGCCCCGCTATCCCCTTCCTGTCAGCGGAGGCATTGGAAATGCACTATGGCTGGGACCACAGAAAAATGGCCGCCGCTCCCCATAAGTGAGTACACTCCTAGTGCCAGCACTGCCTGCCAGCTAAACTTTTCAAGCACCTACAATTATCACACAGATTACAAATAGTATTTAAATTTAAAGGACTAGATGCCCGCCCCAACCTAGATTCCTTTCAAACCAACTTTAGTAGACCTTTCCTCGTACCTATTGTTACAGTGTTTCAGAAAGTGGTGTCTGGGCACCCAAGTGAAGCAATTACCTCTTCCCTTATATAGCACAGGGTAGCTATCAGGGCAGGACAGCCAGGACCCCATGGCCTAGTGGCAAAAGGGAGGTGGCCCGGGTTCCAGCTGAGCTGTCCTGATGGCAGCCCATGTCCTTATCCCACATCGGCCTGGAGCAGCTAGGGGGTCCCTGAGATATGAGCTTCCACACTGCATAACAATGTCTTTCTGTCTGGCTGTAGGAATTGGTGGCTTAGGGGTCAACACCTCTCCCCATCCCTCCCTTCCTCTCTCTCTGACGCTGCAGCTCGAAGTGAATTGCGTAACTCCTGTCAGCGTTCTGCATTGGCACGGAAATGGTTCATTGCCCAGGCTGATAGATAAGGAGAAAGAGTATAGGAGGGGAGCAGTTAAGCCCTGCCACCAATGCTTATGGAGCATTTGCTGTGTGGGGGCCATGATCTGACCTCAGGGACCCACTAGCTGCTCCAGAGCTCATATAGAGGGAGGGAGGAAGCTGGGCCATTAACCCCAAAGCCATCATTATTTATGACATATTGTTCCACAGCATGGGGGCTATCTAACACTTGTCAGGGGAAGGGGTGCTATCAACGTCATTCACCCGCATTCCACATAGTGGTAGCCATAGCAGACTTGGGCATGCAAAACAGACTTGGGTGGGGGCATGCAAAACTGCCTAAAATGGGTCTCCAGCCTTAAAGTCCCCAAATAGGGATGCTTCCCTGTGTGAAATACCCAGGATCGGCCCTAAAGCGTACCTTCCTGATGTTCCCATGATGCATAAGCGGATTCTGGTCTAATCAGCGCAGTGTGCATGCATGGCACGCATCGCTGTTTCAAGGCATGACAGCCCTGAGAAAGGTAAGTGATTGCAGGAGTTCCCAGGGGGTTTTCCACAGCTGGGCATCCCCAGGGGGAGTAGATTAATAGAGCACTGGTCGCTAACTGCCCATGCAAGAGTTGTAGAGTCGCAAGTCAGGTGAGTTTACACACTGTACTAGGGGATTTTACACAGCGCAGGATGCCCACTGGACTTTTTGGGCTCCCTAATCTCATCCATTGACTTGGAGAGCTTCTCTACTCTCACATTGGGAGTTATCATGTTGCGATGTGTGTGTGAAAAAGCTACCTAGATGATGGGGAAATACCCAGTACCATACAGTACATAATAAATAACCTTTCACATCAAAGGGCCTTCATAGTATAGTGGTTCTCCCTCTAGTTCAAACACATACTGCTAGTTTAGTTAGTGTACAATGTTTTCAGTCATCATGGTGTGCATATGCTGTGGTGGTCTAATTGGGTATTATTAGATAAGAACATAATAATCCTGAATTTTATAATGCAATGCATTGAAAATAATTTCTTGCATTTTTCTACCCTTTTGTACAGCTACGAATCTGTATTAGTAGTATCCATGTCCTCAGCTAGCTAGAGTTCAAGTCATCCAGTGTATTGTTGGGATAACAAACACACAGAGGATCACCATAATCGTGTTAGCACAATGAAGCAGTTTCTGAACAAAATCAAATCATCCCTAAAGTATATAATAACCCAGCATAAAAGTGTCTTGGAAGCCACCAATGGCTCATCATGAAAGGTAGGATTAAAGACAGCCACCCTTTCACCTGACGTCTGTCATCAAGCTGGTTCTGAGAGACACTTTCAATTTCCTCAGCACCCCCCCCCCCCCTTCTTCTGCCGAATGCCGAGCTCTCGCTGAAGTCAGCAATGGGCAATGACAGTGAAAGAGCTCATCTATCTGTGAGGAAAGAAGCGGCTTTGATGGCTCCCCAGTGGATATAATTGTGCTCATTACTGCCCATTTACATTTCATCACCCGATTATCACAAATGCCTCATTACAGTTGAGAAGGGTTTGCAGTTGAACTGTTTGCTAACTATTCATTCCAGGGAGCCACGATTATGAGACAAAAGAAGGAAGGAGGGGAAAAAAACAAAAGGTAAAAAAAAATCCTGCAGATTTGATTAAGGGCCTTGATTTAAATCGATATTTAATAAAGTGGCTTCTGCCACAAAGACCATGCAATTCCCTATGCAGTCAGCTTCATGATTCTGTGGCCCTCAATGGCTGCTCCATAACTCAATTGGGCGCCATTCTCTGGTCTGGCACCTGTGTCCCTCAGCACATTGCCTCGGCGCTAATACGTTTAGAAGCCGATGAACAGAGCTGATAGGTTCTAAATAGATTAACAAGGCTTCAGATGACTGGGGAAGGATATATCAGGCAAGAAAAAAGTGTAAAAGTGCTGAATAGGTGTTGACAGGCCCTGAACATGGCAAAAGAATGTACACGCACGCCGTCATGGATCTGCTTTCTGTACTAACTGACAATGATCAAAGGCAAAATGAAATTGATATTGCATGCAGTTTTGTTGCATGTGCTACTAAGAATCCTTTAATACTAAAATTTAATTTATGTTTATTTATAGAATAATACAATGAAAACAACCTTAAATCCTTTCACATGTTCATTAAAAGTAACAGAATCTAATGGGGCATCTTAGACTAACTATAATATCAGAGCATGCTTACATTGTCTACCAGGTCGTTTGTTGGTGTTCCTTTCGGCTACAGCCGGGGCCATAAAAAGATGGCCTCTGATGGCAGCTGGCACTAGGAGTGTCCTTGTTCATGGGAGTGCCACCTTTTTGTTTCCCCGGCTGTAGCCCATTTGAAAGGAACACTGACTGTTGACAGGAACGGGATCGCAGGGACCCCAGAGACAGAATCGCCCCCCAAGGATCAGGTCCCCATTGATTTCAGTGAGGACTGGGTTCGGGGACCCAGACCCGAACTTTTTTTCAAAGTTCGGTTAAACTTGCCAATCCCCAGGGAGGGTGGGGGGCAACACTACCTATAGGATAGTCTGATACAGGTGAGCCAAAATACAGTAGGTCAAATTATTTGGCCCCAGAACAGAATAAAGGCAGATCATCGCTTATGTTAAGCTTTGGATTATGTTGAATTCTTGTAAATAAAAATATTTTTGGGGGGATTCAAGGATTTCCCTTCCTTTCTTATCTTGTGGTTGTTTTCCAATACAGCAGGCTGCACCTTGTGTGTGCTTTTATAGCACTGTGGTTGATTGATCGTTCTGCAACAGGTGTAATTTCTCTTTTTGACATTGTAATAAAAATATTTTTACTTATTCACCACTAGTGCCATCCTAGCAGGTAAATGTTTTTATTTTTTCTTTATTGTAGCAAGAGGACAGAGTAGCATTTAAAGTGGACCAACACCCAGGGGGGATTGGCCCGGGAATCTATAAGATTCCCGGGCCGATCAGATCCCTCCCCATGGGGCATCCGAAATCGGGATGTCCCGTGGGGTGAAACCCCCCAGGAAGCCCAGAAACCTTACCTTAACCCCGTCCCAACGGCGCATGCGCGGGCTGCAGCCGCGTCTCGCGCTCCCCTCTAGCAGGGCGCGCACCCGCGCCGGCCGTTTGTGAAGGGCCGGCACGGGCGCGCTCCCTGTTAGAGGGAAGCGCGAGACGCGGCCTCCAACGCTCAGAGCCGCTGTGGTTGGACACCGCTTGTACGTGCATACCACAGTGGCTCTGAGCACCCACGTAGGAGCGTGGTGAGGTGAGTGTTTCAGGGCGTTCTGGGGGGTTTCACACAGCGGGGCACCCCCGATCGGGGTGCCCTACCGAAGTGGACCAAAACCCAGGATAGTGAAAATCCTGGGTGTTGGTCCACTTTAATTACTACATTAACAGTACTTGTTAACCCCTAACTGGTTTACTGGTTCAAAGGATAAGAGGGCAAGCTACTTGTTTACAAAGTAGGCAAGGGTCTTGCAGATATCAGAAGGAATTAAGGATGTGGAAGGTCCCAGTGTTATCAATCTGGGCTTGGGGTTCTTCCAAGGGCATACATTATTAGGCCTCTGAGTCTTGGTAAAACTAGCCCCATACCTACAGTGCCAGGCTAGTATGCAAATAGACTTTAAAGGTTTATTGGATCCAGGAGAATGTAAACCCCAAATTCTAGTAAGAAGGACCAAGCAGCATCCAAAGCGAACAGGAGCATCTGCCGCTGCTTCATTCAGAGCACCCGGCACTGCAACCTTTTTGGCGCTAGTCTTAAATTAGCTGGCGAATGCATCAGCTCTGCTGTTTTTTTATTTTTTTTAACCAGCATCATTTCATGAAAAGCCCAAACCTGTAAAAACTATTCCCCCGAATATAAAATTAATATATTTTACACTTGCAGTCACTTACTTTTTATTCTTTCCCCCACTGGGCTGTAAATCTTTTCAGGACTCTAGGATACGGCACCACCATCTTGCCTCAGAAGCATCACATAACAAGGAGTAGATAGCGGGCAAAACTGCAAGCGGAGGGTTATAGCTGTTGTCAAACCCCAGGGACACCCGTCTTCTTGGTGAGTTCACAACCCCCAATCTCCGCAGCTAGCTTCACCTATAGTCAAGTCCCTGTTTGGCGGGACACTTTTAACGCCTCACCGGAAATGGTTGCCCCCAGGACTTGATAGCTCAAAGATTGTAACTCACAGGGTTGAAGATAGATGAACCGAAGGTAGGACTGGACGTTAACACAGGTGAATAGTCCTCACGACTAGCAGCTCCAAGGGAAAAACGCGGGAAAGGTCTGTCGGCGCAGCTGCCGGGCGGTGGGTAACACGGCCAGCTGCCCGAAGCCACCGCAGGATCGGACCCCAGGTAAGTGCGTTGTAACAGCTGTGCTTTGCACAGACAGGGCAGAGGTCTGGAAAAGGACAGCATTCCCAGAATGCAGAGCGGCACATTCAGAAGACACTTTCTGTTTGCAGGCAGCCCAAGACTTCATGGGCCACCATATTGGATGTTTAAAGGCTCATAAAATGCAGGAGATGCAGATAGGATGATATTTAATGTGGGCAATCTGTATGTACAGGGTGGGGGAAACATATGAGTTAGACTCTTATTCAGGGTGTACGTCCGGTTTAAATTACCGCTGAGGCCAATAAAGTGAAGCTGTGTGGTGCTGACACTTCTTAAATAAGGCTCAATGTATTATAGAGCGAAAGGGGCAACTCACCTTAAATTTAAATGAAGTAAAGATGAATTTTCCTTTGACTCCAGTTCACCACCTTCACGTCCCTCTTTTAATTTTAAAGTCCAGTGTTCCCTAGCTTTCATTTTGGATTCTGAAAGCTTAAGGGTCTCAATTGACCAATTTTCTCTTTGTATATATTTATTCATAGAAAATTGCTTCCTGTCTGCTGTACATGAAATAATTTATAAAATGCAAATGTTTAAACATACTATACAGTATGGAGTTTCTGTTCTCCAGTTTACTATATTATTTAAAAAGTGTTTTTTATAACAGGCATTAGAATTAGGAGTAATAGGAATCTGGTATAATATGCTTAGTAGAACCAATATTAAACAGAACCTCTCATATCACCTATACAAGAGTAGCAGGCAGATTATTGATTCCTAGTGTTCACAATGTCTAAATATAACAGCCCAGAGGCACATAAAAATGCTCGATCATTTTATATTGATGGAAAAAAATATTAACATGTGGCTTCATACTGTATCACACATCTGCATCGAGGCAAATATAAATTGCCAAACTGAATACTTAAACACCAGCCTTGCAATCCACAGGAGATCCAGAGTTTATGTAAAAAATATTTAACACACACCTAACTGGCACTTTTTATGATGTTGATATTAACTAGTATGGTCAGAGCTGGTTAGTGGTACAAGCTCTACTTTGGCAAGAAATAATGTAAATATTTTAGCAATGCACTTATGTATTAAGTACCTTTAATCTGACCAAACACAGACATTTAAAGCACCCATAGGTTATATTTCTGCTTGTAGGTTTTAAAACTAAACTTCACCCCCCACTCAAGGGCGGACTGGGTTCCGGAGGCCAGCTTACAGCATCACATGTGCTTTCTGGATGGACAAGTTTTCTCTATGGCTGATGATATAGCCTTTCCAAGATAGATCTTGGTCTGGGGGGGGCAACAACCACTCTTATAGTGATAGTACAATGGCTTTGGTATTACAGGGACACATACCTGGGGTGTTGGTTGTATTTAGCAAGAGGCCCCCGGGGCCCTAGATGCCCCATATGCCCAGCTACAGGCCAGTTCAGCTCCCTCCAGCAGCTGCCCACACCTGTAAATCAGGGCTCACCTAGACATTCTCTGTGAGGCATGCTATCACCATGCTGCAGGCGACAGACATGGCCCTCTCCAGCTTCTCCAGTGTTGCTCCCCAAGCAGCTCCAGTCATGGTTTCTTTCCAGGTCACAGAACCAAACAGAACCCTTCTCTCCTCCTGGAAAGTGAAATGCGCATGTGTGGCACAAAGCAACAGCGAGCTACAGCCACCCCATGGGTCCAGGACTAGTCTTGAAACTACTCAGTGCTAATGATCTCCTATTCCCCAAGGTTCCCTAACCCCGGAACGGTGCCACACATCCATGCCACCCCAGCACAGGCCCTCCTCCTCCACAACCACAGTAGCAGCTGTCTCCCCTTCCCCCATTGTACGTATGCCAATGCTTTACAGTATTATTTTGATGCTTAACATGGTAGTGTAGTGTAGTGTAGTAGAGATCATCACATACCATATTGTCCATGATAATGGCTAGTTCATTTTTGCAAAAATATCTTTTGATATTGAATATCTGATTTTGATTTTCTGAAGTTTTCCTGATGTGGTACAATATTTTTCCAGTAGGGATTTTGTAAAAATTCGGTTTGGACAAATTGCACCATAGAAATGCAAGTTTGTCATATTTTTGTGAATTAATGAACAAAGAAAAAAAAGAAAAAAAAAAACTTGCCTGCTGCCTTGCAATCCAGTCAAAAAATACACTCAAGCTTCTGGAAATGCTAGTTTACTTATAACTTGCACGGTATACTGTATATCTACTAACGCCCTTCTAGATACTTTCCAATCTAAATTCAGCTCCAAACACTTTAGCAAAACTGCACTCACCAAAGTAACTAATGATCTATTAATGACCAAATATACAGGCCACAATATAATCCTCATTCTTCTTGACCTAGTGTCAGGTATGTGTGTGCTACATCGTAAAGACTCTGGAAAACTGGAGCAAACTGACAGCAACCTAGCGGACCCAGAAATGCGATATGCAGAAGGGAGCTTCCAGAGATTCAACAGCTTATCAGGTACATGTTTAATAAAATTGCTAAAACTTGGTCTACTGAAGAATGATTGAAATCATTTGTTCATCATTAGAGATGAGCAAACTTTTTCAAAGTTTTGTTTGGGTGATTCGCCAAATTTTTGGTTCATCCAAACCAAACTTTTAACAGACTCGCTCAAAAAAATAAAGAAAACAAGCTAACCTCCATCCCCATTCCAGCGCTGGGCTATGTCCTAATCCTCCGGTGCTGTCTTCAGCTGGTCTCCACAACATCCAGCAGCCCGGCTGGGCTCCCTGCATCTCTCTGTTCCTCGGCGCAGGGAGGGGCATTTATACTGGTAGTGATCTGTGACATCACAGATCACTCCCAGTATAAATAGCCTCTCTGTGCATGGGGAAGCCGAGCTGTCACTGACAGCCAGAGAGATCGTCAGAAGCCGGACGAGCCCTGCATTCACCTAACTCTCCAGCTGTCAGTGACAGCAGCAGAGGATCGGCATGGCAGGAGGCATGGGTGCTGGAATCTATGGAGGCCAGTAATGGATTAGAGGTAAGTATAGAGGGCAAAAATAAAAATAACAAAAAAATTTTTATTCTTGTATGTCAGTGTGTTTTTTTTACATTTAACTCTGTGTGAACTAGTAAGGAGTCCTTGAGACAGGGCAAGAGGGGCTAGCAAGTCCCAATGCCCAATAACCCCCAGCCATTACTTACCTTCCCAAAGCCCGGGGGCAGATAAGCCCACGGCCCGTGGACTATGAGGTCTGGTAGTCTTGGTCTGGAGTGGGGGGACCATATGTTGTTGTTATTTATTTTTAAGGGTTAAATACTTGAAAATTAAAAAAACACACATAGGGCTTCCCTCTCCAGAAGGGGGAACTCCCATCTTTTTCTTATTTTTAAGGGTTAAACCATTAACCCTCCTTGCTAAATGCCACCAGAGTGTCCTTCGACGCCCCAGTGGCATACATTTAAAGGAGCCTGCATGGGAGCCTGGGGGGGAAGGTAAGTACAAGTTAATTAAGATTAATGTTTGCTAGAAATGTAACTCAGTTCACTACTATGTTCCCTAGTTTCCTAGTGCACACGCTACACTAAAGGAAAGTAGCAAAAACCAGCTAACGTTGTAAAGCAGGCCCTACCTATATACACCTTACCATTGTTTTTTAAAAATAAAGAAACAAATTACTCCAGTCAAAATCACCTCTTTTCAGTTTGTGACAGGGTTTGACTTTTCCTGGATGATTTCTGAGGTCTTTCACATAATGCGGATGGCATACACTGGACTAAGCTTTAAAATTATCATTGCAATTGCAAATAAAATATGTGCAGTGCGAAATTAATTTTGTGATTCATTAACAAGCTTTCTCCTGTGTGTATTTTTTAGCATATAGTGAAAGTGTAGAAATGTAATTTGTGTTTTGCATTTACTTAGTGCATGTATAAGTTAAGTTCTTCAGGAAGTTGCCTATTAAAACACTAGGGGTGAGTAGGCAATCAGTAGTGATGAACATATCGTTTGAGATTCGGGTTCGCTGAGATCAGCCCTCTAGCCCTTACCTTGGGCACCCCTGGAAGAACCCATGCCAACACCAATGGGTAACGGGCTCCTCCACACCCCTGATGCACCAAATGGGGGTGCAGGTAATATGCAATTTTACTGGTAGGGCACCCGCTGTGCTTCTGACCATGGTTATGGTATAGGGGTACCCTGGATCCCTTGCCAGTTCATCCCAAAAGAAAAAGAAATAAGACACCACACAGAAAATAGTTTTATTGTCCTTGATTTAACTTATACTCATCCATGCCAGTCTTCCATTTTCTTTCCCCCGCCGGGCACTGTCTTCCTCCGGTCCAGCGGGTCTTCTTTGTCCTGTGCTGTTCAGAATATAGATGTGGCGGCGCAGGCCATCTGAAGCTGACAGCTGTGCTGCCATTTGGATGAGGGAGGAACACAGATTCCCCCTTGTTTCAAGGAACTGAAGCAGCTTTCAAGGAACGGGAGCTAGCTTTTATACTTGGAGGCGTGGCCTCCATGAAATCATCCTGATATCATTGCTGACATCACAGAAGGAGGAGAGGCCTAGAGAGGATTTTCCCATGCTACTCCCTCTAGGCCCCTCCCCTTTTGTGATATAATAAGTGACATCGGGGGAGATTCCAACAGAGGTCCTGTCTCTTAATATAACAACCACTTCGCAGCGGCTCGTCATAAAATCCCCCGGCCAGGAGCCAGATTGAACAAAGGGGAACCTGTGTTCCCCTCCTTGCTAAATGCCACCAGAGTGTCATTCGACGCCCCAGTGGCATACATTTAAAGGAGCCTGCATGGGAGCCTGGAGGGGGAAGGTAAGTACAAGTTAATTAAGATTAATAAAGGTATTTTTTTATCAAACTTGTGTGCAAGTGTTTTCTTCTTCCACTTTTACTTTAAACTGGTAAGGGGTCCCATGGACCCCTATACCAGTTCATAATACATTACCCGCACCACCAATGGGCATAGTGGTGCGGATGGGCACGGCGGCCCATAGCTTATGATGCTGGGCACTGAAGATAATGGAGGTACCTCAAGTTCATTGCTCAATAAACATACACATTCTAGCCATCTTTCAGAGCAAGGCTTGAACATGCCTGGTAATGCTCATGTTTACATGCTTGTGGGCTAAGCTGCAGGTTACAGACTGCATTGTAACTTCCTTCTACTGTATATTGACCATACAGAATGACTATATTGGTGTGCAGCTTAGTGTTGCATGCCTGCCCTCTCCTGGCAATCATTACTGCTTCTAAGTCAGGCTCTGATTACATTAAAAGGAATTCACAAAATATGTTTCTACTTTTTGTTAGGAATTTTAGCAATGCAATGGTTCCAAAATTCTCCAACAACCAACAAGAAATAACACTGACAATTTTTTGATTAACATATGCAGGGAACAAATCATTTTTACAATTTAATAAAAAAAAATATTTGACATTAGTAATGAATAATAACACACGCAGATATTAAAGCAGAAAAATACCTTAAGGTTAGTTTCACATCAGATATTCCACTATGGAAGTGGACATGCAATTACACTTTGCACAGCCACTGAATAGAGATCTCAATTGTTACCACCAAAAATTATGATCTGGAGATCTTTTGCCTCTCAATCGCCAAAAACCTGTGGGAAAAGGCTCTAGGTTACTATGGGTAGCAGTTTCTTGGTGATTCCAAGTTGATCGCAATCGCAGCACAACACCCTGGTATAAAAGTAGCCTTATGTTCTGAATGTTTTAATAGCTAAAAAAAGGGATATTAATGATGGGGAGACACTACTAATATAGACAAGTGTTATTTGAAGTTAGAGAAGGATCTACCGGTCCTTGTACATCCTAGTTCCAAAACAGCACACAAAGCCAAAAAAAAGTGTTATTAACATCCTCAAGATTCAGATAGTGTTATATTAATGTTGTATTAATGTAATGTACTAGTTGATCAACAACCTTCATTCAGGTGTCAACATGCAATCTAACGTGGAGGCTTATTCATTACTAACGGCAACAAAGCGAAAACACATGGAATTACACTGTTGTAACATTGTGACATTAACACTTTAATGACTTTTTTTAGGCCAGGAGAGGTGAGAATTATTGAGAGAAAAAAAAACAGAAGAAAAGGAACGTCCATTGAAATGTATGGGAGAGCGACAGTTAATACCTGGCGCTCTGCAAGCTAGAGTGCCGGCGCTATATGCTGAGCCACCTGTGATAATGAAGTCGACGCTACATGGCGCTGTTAGAGTCGCTCACCAGATTCACTTTCATAAATGTGGTATTGCGCACAGCGCCCAGAGTTCACCAGATGCTGCCTGCCGCTACGAAGCACTACCTGGCGCTAGCCCTTGGCAAATAACCCCCATAGTTTTATCAACCAATAGACAAACCCCTTTTTGCAGGCAGACACTACTCACCTCCCCAAACATGTTTGCCTTCAGGACTTACAAATGCAAGGGGTGACATCTTAGACCACCAAGGCCTACAGACAACCAGGGAAACATCCTCTAAGCATCAAACCAAAGGGGTAAAAATCGTATTCCAGGAAAGTAGGCAAAAGTCAAAGAAGATGGTCAGGGGAATCAAATATTCAGGTAAAGATGTGGTCAGAAATAAGCAGTGTAACATATCTGAGAAATGCAATGATCGACAAGGTGTTCTGAAATGGCACAAATAACAGTACACCAAATACTGCTGAACAGTATCACAGGCAAAGTGGTCAGTAGAAGAACCAGGTTTTACTTACCAATTATCAACCAGGGATAACCTAAAGGGTAACTCACTGGTTGCCCTACTTCAGAATGACCAGGAGTGATCATATAATTAGCCACACTGGATCAGGTGTCCACTTCCCCCTTGCTGATTATTGGCCATAGGATGTGACTTTCTTGTAGGCATGCGCCCCCTCTACCTCTGGTGAGCAGCACATGCTAGTGAAAACAGCATGCTTACAGACCATTCCTTGTTTCTTGTTCCAGGAGGTTGTGACCCTGTAATGTTCTCTTCTTTCCTCTCTTTTGACAGTAAAAATTGAATGGTAGCCCATTTCTTTCTGATTCCCCCTGTTAAGTCATGGCCTAATGATTGACAAAACAAATTGACCCATACTGCTCTTACTCCCTTTGCTGGCCATCCTCATTTTCAGTGTACAGTATGGATTGGGCATTAAAGAATGTCCAAATTATGAGGCCAAATGCCGGTAACCAGTAGGAATCTTCAGTAGTCCATATGTGTCTCCCTGGTCACACAACCAGTAAACCACATTGATAACAGGCAGTCATGTGAAGAGAAGGAGAGCATAACAGGATAATGTGAAGGTTGTGGGGCTCCGCAATCGCGCTGGTCTGAAACCAGCCTTATATTCAGCCAGCTTTTCAAGTGCTTAGTGAATAACCGACCAGATTACTTTTTAGAAGGACTTAATACTGTCAGTATTTTAACAGTGGCTTCCAGCAAGAAGAAAGACATAAATAAATTGGAAATGTTTCTCACAGTCACATTCCTTCCTTGAACTGGTTCCAGTCACACCTTCTTCTATGACAAAAAGCCACTTAAGGAAACTGACTGTTTTCCTCCATAAATCCAACTGTAACACATAGAATTATAATAAAATGGAAACCAACATGGATGTTCAGATTAAGATTATTATAGTGATTCTGGAAAATTCCTTAAGTGTTACACATACTCATTAAAGGCAAATCTATTTGTAAAGAACCTAACTGGAGAGATAGTTTAGCCCTAAATGCTCTACAGCAACACAACTTTCTGTTGTACTCTTTTTATGTATTAGAACCAAAGATATATATATATATATATATATATATATATATATATATATATGTGTGTGTGTGTGTGTGTGGTAACTGACCTCTCATATTAAAACTAAGGTCACAGACTACTAATGTACTGTTGAGGGGGGATTAAGCCCTTGCTGCAGATGAACTGCAAAGTCCTGTAATCAGGATACATGTACATCCAACGCCGCTGGATTCCCTCCCCCAGAGCATTCAGAATAGGGATGCCCCGCTGTGTGAAACCCCCCAGGTCACCCGGAAACTTATCTTTTTTCCCAGTCCAATGGTGCATTCGCAAGCGGCAGCCGCATCCCCACTATCAATTTAGCAGGGCACGTGGCCGGGCCAGGCACTTGTGAATGGCCGGGGCATGCTCTCTGTTAGAGCACGTTCCTTGTTTGAGGGTAGCGGGGGATGCATCTGCCAGCGTGCTCGGATCAGAGGGCAAACAAAGGGCAGAGGCAGATCCGAGCATGCTGTTTGGACCAGAAGGCTGCACATGCACCATAGGACTGGGGAAGGGTGAGTGAGATTGGGCAACCTTGGTGGATTCACACAGCCGGGGGCCAGAACCAAAACCAAGGATAGTCAAAATCCTGGGTTTTGGTCCACTTTAAGAGGTGAAGAGCCCGGACTCTCATTGTGTAAATCAGATCCAGTAAGTCAGGTGGTAAGCCCTATATAGGCCTCCATTCCAGGAAAAATATCCATCAAGAAATTGACCCTGGCCTCAGGCAATCCTGCCCCCAGATTGAAGGGGGAACTCGAACATTTGATGTCATTCAAGAGATCCTAGTGAGTAGTGCACCAGCCTGTCTTTTCCTGACCCTCAACTGAGGTCTCCAGCCGCTGCTCCATACAGGTTGGCACCTGGTCCGTCACCTCCACCCAGAAATTTGTTTTGTCTTCGTTACAGGGCTCTATTCACAAGGCTAACTCACTCAGGCACTTCCTGAGTCTTCCCCTTTATAACTTCAGGGATCAATATTATGAGGAGGTGGGCTGTAACACACAGACAGTTAACCTCTATGTAGCCCTCACGCATCGGGTGTTCGGTGAGGATGGTAGGGAGAAGGTTCTTCTGGGCCCAGGGTGCTCTACATGTGTGGGTGAGTAGGTAAGGGTTAAGGTACAGTTGCAGGGGAGGTTAGTACTCACTGTTGCTGCTTGGAAAGATGAACACTAATCCAGGAGATGAAAGCAGAGTTTCTCTTTATTTAATCCACAGGCAAACAGCAAACACAGCACAGATACAATATATCCATCCAGTTACAGTTCTGGGTTCTGTCCATAGTCACAAGTACAATTCGAAAGTATGCTTTCCATGGAGAACTCTTCCCTTGCTGGATCTCTTCCTCCTCTCTCTGTCAGAGTCAGGATTCCTGCTCCTCTTACAATTCAAGAAGGTTAAGAACAACAACATAGCTTTGGGATTGGGGCTTCTCTATATCCCTTCTCACTACCTTCCAGAAAATTCTATCAAATGTTCAGCCTCATGTCCGACATCTGATTGCTCTCTAAACCCTCTAACCAATCACTACCCTTCAAGTTATAACTATGTTTCTACTCTACATCCTGTTATGATTAACCACCCTTCTTACCAATCCCTACCTAACAATCCCTATTATAGCCTATGGCCTAATATTAGTCTATGACTTAAACCAATTCTTATTAGTTAACTGACATGTTCCTAGCTATACCCAGGCCCCTACACCTATATGGCAGGGAGATACCCAATCTCCAGTAGCTCCTACTGCTATTCCAGGGAGCCTTCCCAACCAGGCATTAGGCCAGAGGATTATCCTGTTACACTGTCCTACTTTATGCCTTTCCATACCACAAAATAATTGACTGTTCAGTCAGCAAGTTTCTAGGAACATCCATACTCTCTTCTATTAAGTAGCACTCTATTATGACTGGCATCGACAAGGTCTTGCACCAGCAATCTGCCATTCATCATTGCTCCAGGTCCGCTGCTCTGGTCATTGTGCTATCAGCTGTGGTATTGCTGTGTGTCTGCTGTAGTGGTGTGGTTCTTCCCTGGGTACTAGAGCAGTATTGTTTGACCCTACTTGGCATTAATCATGCTGTTGGGTTTCCTATAAATGCATGTGCTTGGCCCCGCCCATGTGTTGGATAATTGCATTGTCTTCTTGAGCCCTCTGTTGAGCCTGAGACCATTGCTCAGTCTGAATCTGGTTCACCTGAGGTAGACGTGCCTGAGTTTAGTTCACCTTAGGTAGAAGTGCCTGCCTTGCCCGAACCTCTAATTCCAGTGCTCACCTAATTCAGTTGTTGCCTCTGCTCCGATGTTACTTCTGTCCTTGCATGCCCTGCTGAGGGCTCTGTTAAGGCCTGCCCTAAGCCTGAACCCGATCTCTGTCCCTCTGGTAATTTTATGGTAATTTTAAACTGGACCTTCACCCTGAATAAGTGCCTATCTTGTATGTTTCTGCAACCTTGTACATATAGATTGCCCACATTAAAAATCCTACCTGCATCTATTGCATTTTCTGAGTCTTTAAACATCCAGGATAGTGGCTCACGGAGCATCAGGCTGCCTGTAGACAGGAAGTGCTTTTGGGATTGCTGTCCTTTTTCTGACCCCAGCCCTGCTCTGTCTATGCAAAGTACAGCTATAACTCTGCCCCCTGCACTTTACCCCACTCCCCTCTCCTTAGCATGTGTGATGCTTCTATCTTCTATAGTTTATTAATTAAAATTAAGCAACTAAAAACTTAAAATATATTAACTTTAGATGCTGGAGAAGTTTTTTAAGGGTTTGGGTTTTTCATTAAATGATGCTGATGGTCCGATTTAAGCAAGGCCTTGAAGATCCCCTATGTGCCCGTGGTTCTAAAACACCTCAGTTCGCACATTGGGGTTTCTCTTCTTTTTCCTGCTGGCTCAAAGATACCTTTAAGGGTTTCCTAGAGTCGCAGGAAGGTCAGATTCTGGTTACCAAGGCTCTGATTTTAAGAGATTCGGTGGCATGGGTTTTGGTCTCAAGAGCCAAAATCATGAAAGTCCCCCTGGGCACTGCCGTGAAGGTCCCGGAACCCCTGGGCGCTGCTGTGAAGGTCACGATTCCCCTGAGTGCTGCCATTAAGGTCCCGGTCTGCCTGGGCTCTGCCGTGTAGGGCCTGGTCCGCATGGGCACTGCCATGTAGATCCCTGTCCTCCTGGCCATTGTTCCCTGGGTTGTGTCCATAATGAAGTGTTCCCCTTTAAATTTGACCCTGGATGGAATTCTCCATGGTACCCAACTACTGCTCAGGCTCATTCGGCTGTAACCCAAAATGGTTAGGGTGCAAACATTTCCCAAAAGGCATCTTGGATAGAGTTAGGACTGGCATGGACAGGTTCTTGAACTGGCAATCTGCCATCCATCATCGCTCCAGGTTCATTGCTCTGGCCATTGTGCTATCTGCTGTGGTGTTGCTGTGTGTCTGCTGGAGTGGTGTGGTTATTCCCTGGGTCCTAGATCCGCAATAGTTAACCTGACCTGGCATTAATCATGCTGTTGGGATTCCTATAAATGCATGTGTTGGCCCCGTCCCTGTGTTGAATCATTGCATTGTCTTCTTAAAGCCTAGCCTTGCTCTCCAACCCTTCTGCTTACCTCCTTGTCCTTGTGGGGCCTTCCTGTTTCTTGTGATTGGGCCTAAAGCCTTCTCGTCTTTGCTGGGCCTCACGTTCCTTCTTAATTTATGTCTTTTTCTGTGCTAGGGCTTACTGCCATTCATAGCTTGTGTCTTTGTCTGTGCCGGGCCCACAGCACTTTGAGTGTCTCAGCTGCGTGTGTCCTGGGCCTATGGCCTTCATTGTTGGTCCTACAAACCTGCACTGGGGCCCAGCTCCACTACATGTCTGCACTGGGGCTCAGCTCCGCTA
Organism: Gastrophryne carolinensis; assembly: GCA_027917425.1. Lineage (NCBI taxonomy): Eukaryota > Metazoa > Chordata > Amphibia > Anura > Microhylidae > Gastrophryne > Gastrophryne carolinensis. The sequence continues at coordinate 269,087,755 of CM051239.1, read as the reverse complement.
CAAGCCTTCACTGGGGCTCAGCTTCGCTACAAGCCTGTACTGGGTCCTAGCTCCGCTACAAGCCTGCAGTAGTGTCCAGCTCCACTCAAGCCTGCCCTGGGGTCTAGATCACCTGTTCATGTCTTGTGTACGTCTGCCCCGTCTTTCCCCTCCTCAAGTCTGCGATCACCAAGGGACTATTCAGGACCTGTGCACCTCCACCGTTAGGAACATTGCTGAAGAACTAGGTGGATTACAGGCTCTGTGGGTACCAGACCACCCACAGGTGGTGCAGGGGGGTTGCCTGTCCTTTATTCTTCTGTTACCAGTCAGCTACCTAGCTTCCTTTGTTCCTAGATAGTGACCTTTGACTATAGCCTCCAGGGAGGAATTAACTGCCTCCCTCTCCCCAGTTCCGATCCCTAAACCAGAAATTTCCCAACACACCTTGAATTCCCAGCGTTATTGTTATTCGCCTGGGTGTGACACACCCATTGAATATTAAAACTTCAACTGTGATTTTGCATGATTGAAGGTGCCACACTATAACACATTCAGGCCAAAAAGAAATAAATCCTATGGTGGCAATTCATAACTTTGTTGGTTGGTGTAACTGAAGCCAGCTTCTGAGCTTCCTGTTCTCTCCCAGCTGTTGAACGTATGCAGCTGATTGCACGGTTGAACTGAAAGTCAAAAACAACCTTGCAATTTAAAGGAAAACAACCCCTGTTTATGTACGCTACCAGCCTTTGCTAGGTGTACTGAAGAAATATTGCTGACATATTGACACCTTGGCACAAGTACAGCCTCCAGGTGCACAATGCCCATAGCCAACAATGAACCTTGCTGCTTTATCAAAACAGAATTATTTCAGTTAAGTCAACAGCAGCCAACAGACACTATTAGAGATGCTTTCCCTCTGGCAGATATCCATGTTTTGAAGTTACACAAAAAGACATATGCCATAATTTAGGGTAGGCAATTGAGGCTAATGGGGTAGGCTAATTGAACAAGGTGCTGTTGATTCCATTATAATCTCAAGGGACTGAAAACCCAATGGCAATAATAAGGCAGAAAGCAGCTCACCTAATGCCTGTCCCATGTGTCTTTCCTCCATTTCTTGCAGCACAGGGGAGAAGACTTAGAGGGGCCCCAAAGTTTACCTTTTCTTCTGTTTCACTCCTCCAGGACCAGACAAAAATTGTTCTAAAAGCCACTCTGTCCCTTGATGTTCCCATCACAAATGAACATGGCAAGCTACAAGGGTTCCACAGAGATCTCTGACCACAGCATCGTGCGCACAAAATGGTTAGGGTGCAAAAATTTCCCAAAAGGCATCTTGGATAGTGTTAGGACTGGCATGGACAGGTTCTTGAACTGGCATCTGCCATCCATCATCGCTCCAGGTTCACTGCTCTGGCATTGTGCTATCTGCTGTGGTGTTGCTATGTGTCTGCTGGAGTGGTGTGGTTATTCCCTGGGTCCTAGATCCGCAATAGTTAACCTCACCTGGCATTAATCATGCTGTTGGGATTCCTATAAATGCATGTGTTGGCCCCGTCCCTGTGTTGAATCATTGCATTGTCTTCTTAAAGCCTAGCCTTGCTCTCCAACCCTTCTGCTTACCTCCTTGTCCTTGTGGGGCCTTCCTGTTTCTAGTGATCGGGCCTAAAGCCTTCTCGTCTTTGCTTGGCCTCACGTTCCTTCTTAGTTTATGTCTTTTTCTGTGCTAGGGACCAGACAAAAATTGTTCTAAAAGCCACTCTGTCCCTTGATGTTCCCATCACAAATGAACATGGCAAGCCACAAGGGTTCCACAGAGATCTCTGACCACAGCATCGTGCGCACATAACTCCTACAGCTTCGCTCAAAACACGCACTTCCCAGCTCAGCCACGACTCTAATTCAACTGGAGAAAGAAGCTTAGTTTTAAATACATAAGGGATTAACATATAATTTGAATTTTTTACATGCTTTTAAATGACTTATTTTACACTAGATACCAAAGATCCCCTACTGCCTCCGGTTTAAGAGTGATCACAACTCCCCCTGCTCATGATCTGTCCTGGTAACGTTATTCCCTCACTGTGGAGCACACACACCCACTTACCGTCTGGGAAGCACATTAGGGCGGGGTTCAGTAATGATGTAGTGGACTAGTAAAAAATTCCAGGCTGATCTTTGGCCTCCCACATATTTTTGCCTCCCACAACCCCAAAACATAGTGGCAGTCTACCTACCGGTAAACACCCCTTAGTGAGTATAAGGATGCGCAGTAGAGTTCCCCTTTTTGAGAATGCTTGCAAAACACTGTGGAATATAGCTGCGCTATATATACAAACCAATTAAGTTAACTGTTATTTTTAGTTGTTTTTTCGGAGACCTCATTGTGGTCATGCAGCAAGTTTAGGCACGAATAGTATTTCGTCAAGGATTTTTCCCATGTCCGTAACTTCACAAAAGGAAGAAATAAAGAAACAATGTGTCTCTGTTTTCCATAACAAAGCGCGCATTCATATATCTTAAAGTTATAGGTTATGTAGAAAAGTTATTTTTAAAGCACCTGGTATAATAGCTGCGGGTATTTTTTACTATTAACTCCTTCCTGGAAATTTCACATTTGCAAAAACATAACTGCGGGCCTATTTGGCAGGGAACGGCTAGCTAAGTAAAATCACTAGCATGACACAACACCTGAATAATAGTGTTTTGTAATCTCTATACTACCTAAGACAGAAAACATGGGAAGTCAGCTACAAGTCATGCATGCATATAATCTAATAAACATGAGCCGGCTTGGCCTGCGTCCAGGGCTCTCTCCGTAGCTCGGCAGGTGAAACTCTTTTTCTTCCTATGGAAACAAAGTCAGCATGTGTCCTATTCTCTATTCTCTCTGCATCTGTCAGCACAATTGTTATAGCGGTGCAGCTAGATTATCTTAAATTTAACAGTGAAACACTCCAGCCATTAAAGCACAAAGTGATACATTTGTACCCTGAACTAAGTCCAGCTTTTCAGAAAAGCCTCTGCTGTTACCTTGTTTTAGAAAAAGTGTGGCCCTAGGCAAAATTAGAAGTTGGGGTCCCAAATGACATTAAAGTGGAAAAACCCCAGTGTGGCTAGGTCCTGGGGCAATCCAAAATGCGTTTCCACTCACGGTCCCTCATACCATCACCGCCCCCATTTCTGGGCACCCTGATTGGCTGATCATCGCACTCCGTTTCAACAGTGCTTTGGCCATGGAAACACCAGGAAAGTGAGTTTCTTGTGGGGATACAATCAGTGGGACATTCTAATTCGAGATGGAAGGCCCGCTGCCCACCGCGCCCACCAAGGAAGGAAAGCCAGGGGGTCAACAGGTAGTAGCTGGCTGCTTCATTCTGACTGCCTGCTACTAGTGACATTTATGGCTGCAGTGGCGGAGGCGTGCATGGCTCTCTGAGTCACCGTGCTGGCTGCTCCAGGCCAGACAGTGACAATGGCACTGGGGGAGAAAGTGTGTCATGGCCATTACTCTCATTTGGACTTTTGTCCCGGCAGTGCTAGGCAGAGAGGGTCCCTTCTGTGAGCCTTGCCCCCCCCCCCCCCCTTGGCTGCAGAGCTGACCAGCTTAGGAAAATAAATAACAATAAATATATTTTTGTCCTCGGTGCTGGGGCCCCTCCTAGACCAAGGCCATAGGCATTTGCCTGTGATGCCTGGGCCAAAAGCCGTCCCTGCTTGTTTTAAATGGTTATTGCACCCAAACCACATCCCCAGCTGTATCCAGTGCTTACCTTATGTCAGTCTTCTCAGCGCTTGCCTTCAGCTGCTAATGTTCTTGTGCTACAGTTAGAGGCATCGATTTCTGTGTGAAGCCACACCACCCCTCATGTCACCGCCCAATCAGCTTTGCAAAGTTGGCCCGAATTGCCAAAAGGGTATTTGTATGGTAGTCCCTCAACAGGATCTTTTAGCTTTGCTAAGGCAACATGTTTAAGCTGCATGAAAATGCAGCTGAATTCTGACATCCCCCCGTAGACTTTAAAGGGACATTCCAGGAAAGGGAAAGTTATATTGGCCTGCTTTCTGCTCTCCCCATGCTGGCTGTCAGGGGCAGCCCTGTATCCCGCCTGTCCCTTTAATTTGATTCAGCTCTGGGAATACCTGAATGCTGAATAGTATGGCAAATTTAGATGAATGGCTTCTGAAATGAACAGAACACTCTTTGGCTCATCACTGCTTATAAACAACCTGCTTTGTTACTTAGTCATTAATTGTACTTTGGCTGAACATAATGTACTATTTACAGTATATGTTTTCTTAATGTAGTAATGCACATTGTGTTCCATCTATTGTTTCCTATTTTCTCCCAGGGCTGCCTTCAGGTTTATGTGGGCCCTTGGGTGAGAGCATTTTAGTGGGCCTCTATGTAGTGTGTCACGTCATATCAAGTCTATCATGTGACCTCTTAGCTCTACCGCCACCAGCAGGTCCTCTTCTGTTGCCACACAGCCTTCCTCACTGCTGCCTATCAGCCTCCAGGTCTTACTGCTTTGTCTGTTTCACTGATTAGCCCCCAGTTATCAGTGCTTTCTCCACTGAAAGGTTTATATTTTCTGCCGATTGTCCCCGGTCCTCTTCACCTTCTCCGCTGTTACTTCATATTGGAGGCAAAAAAGGCAAGTCATATTGTAGGCAAAAAAAAACAAATTCTTCACTCAAATTGAATTCCCCGCCATCACTGCTATCCTGCTGTGCTGACAGTTCCTGAAACGCCACAATCCGAGTACTGCAACGCGCTTGCTTCCATTTTAGGGGACCACCCCACTCTAGAGATGAGCGAACTTCCCAAAAATTTGATTCGGCTGATTCGCTGAATTTCTCCAAGAAATTTGGCTCGTCCAAATCGAACCTTTGAGAATCACTCATCTCTAGAGTTTAAAAAACTCACCTGTTCCAGGCAGGTGGAGGGGGTGCGGGCTTCCTTCACTGGGCTTCTGAGGCTGTAGATGGGAGTGCAGGTGCCCCCTGACCAGCTTTTTGGATGTCAGACTTTTCTCCCCTGACTCCTGCTGGCAGGTGGGGGTGCTAGCTTCTCCTGCTCCGCTTCTGGGGCAGTGGGCTTCCCCCACCTGGCTTGTGGTGGCGTGTGGGTGTACTGGCCCCTCGGGCGGTGGGTTGAGCTGCACCTCAGAGAAAAGATAAAAAACTCACCACCATCCCCGTTCCAGCACCATGCTTGAATCCAGTGTGTGTGGAGGAAGCTGACTTGCACAGCTGACAGTGCAGCCGGCCTCCCCAGCTCCCACCGCGCTGTGTGTATTGCAGAGTCACTTGCCTACATCCCGACTTCCCCGTCTTTCTGGTCCAGCGGCTGGCTGTGGGCGCAAGTTTGCTTGCACAGCTTACAGTGCAGCTAGTTTCCCCACTTCTCACCTGTTGGGCAATACACTCAGTCTGGGGGGAGCTGGCTGCACTGTCATTGCCCACCACCAGCCCTGAGTGGCGCGGGGAGAGGGGGTGACGAGTTGCAGGTAAGTGACAGTGAATTTCAGGGAAGCATGAACCCCCCAAAATTTAGTTTCGTGTGAATGGAGTTTTTGTCTGAAATTTGGAGAGAACTTGGGTTTGAACGAACCAGTTCGCTCATCTCTACCCTGCTCCGACGCAGGGTACTATGCCCCATTCCCTCCATTGCCATGAATGGAGGGAGTCGTGCCGTCGTTTCAGTGAGGGAGGGGTATTCAGGAGTTTGTCAATAGGCTGATATATATATATATATATATATATATATATATATATATATATATATTAAAAAGAGAAGATAATATTAGAAAAAAAGCAATGGTGTTGGAAGACAATAATAATAATAATAATTGGAAATACCCTACTAGGTGTATTCTGAATATAGTATTATAGTTACACTGTACGTTTAACCCCTTCCCGCCACAATAAGATTTGGGATTATGTTCGTTTGAATGAGCCCCCTCGGCAGTATGTCAGCGTTTTAGATAATCCAAATGGCAGTGAGGGAGGGGGAAGGAATGTTTAGAGAGGAACATCAGACCTTTTCTTTAAAGAGGGATTCTTTTTTAATATTAAAATAAGCATTATTTAATTATGTTGTTTTCTATACAAATATTTTGAAAGTTTTGTTATTTGGTGGCATTTGGCCGCTTCACTTTACAGAGACTAGAATTTCCCTTATAGTCTTAAATGGGATTTGGATTAGGAAACCTGCTGAACCATAATCTTCCAAAAATGTAGACAAGCTTCAGCAGAAAATAACAATTTAATTATTCATTTAATTAATTATATTAAAATTAAGCTTTAGGCCACTATAAATATATATACCTAATAATTTATAACAAAATGAGGTAAGATGTGAAGAGAAAAGACAAGAAGGGGTGCAGTCAACAATAGTGGTAGGAGGTGATGTTATCAACCTAATTGCCTGTGCTACAATTAAAGGATGTACAGTCAAGATGAACAAAAATACACCTATTGTCTATGGTTATAAACATAAGTTTATGGGGTTTTCCCTTTTTGGTAAAAAAAAAATGGCGCAGTCATAGGGACCAATAACCCAGGGCTTGAAGGTAATTTACACCCATCCCTGGAAAATTACAAGCGCTTTTTCCCTTCAGCACAGGACAGGTAATGCTATTCCAGAACTGCCCCCGGCACAGTGGGCCTGTGGAACCGGGGACATCTAACCAATTCACCAAAAGTGACAAAAGAACAAGACACTTAAAGCAAGCATTCCTTTTTTTTTCTCTAGTCTCTAGGTTTGGTAAGTGCCAGAGGGCACTAGACAATCTGCCTGCCTGACTATTGCTCCCATGCCAGCAATTGTCCTCCCGCAGCCCCATTTTGTGAAGTCGGGAGCTGCGCTTTTTGGTACCGTCTGTTGGGTCACCATGGGCTATGTTTGCCCGTTATTGAACAGATCCTCTGATGACACCCAGTCATGTGGAAATGGAGGTCCAGGCCCCATTTAAGTTATTAGCAGCATCCACAATGAATGCCCACCCCAGTCACCAGTCATAGTGACACAGCCATGCCTTCTCTATTCACTGCAATGGAATGGGCTTGTCAGGCCAGACAAGTTATTACAAAATGGTTGTAGCACTCTGATATCTTATCAAACAAATGGATGGGTTCTAAATACCCCTGGTACCCCTGCCTATGGGTACCTGTAGCAATCATAAAAAACAATAGAGTGGGGCAAATGAACACCAAAAGAAGTATATGCTGTCAAAAATATTTTTAATGCTCAAGAAGGTGAATAGGTGAAGCAGTGCATGATATATACAGTGTACACAGTTTTTTGGCACAGCAAAAGTAGCATATCATGAAGCAAGAGAGTATAGCATTAAAGATAAAACAGGGTTCAGTACTCCAAAGTAGTATCAGACATATTCAGAAATATTATACAAAAGAATTTTCCAAGAACATAGATTAAGGATGTCAGGACCCTATTTATCATCAGTTTGAACTAGCATAACTCTTACAGCTGTATGAGAATACAGATCACAAAGAGCTGACAGGCTGACCGCAGGACAGGCTGACCTTGTCAGGCCAGACCTCAGCACTCCCCATCCATTGCAATAAATAGAGAGGGTGTAGCGACATTATAATAACTGATGGCGGGGGAAGGGCTGCCGGTGACTCATGAGCCAGTAAGTTTCTCAATGCGGGAGTTAGACCAATCAGCTGCAGGGGACAAAAAGTGAGTATCACTTTTGTTTAGACTTTTGCTAGGGGGTACTAATCATGACACCCCTTCAAACCAAAGCCCACCTACCCAATAGCTGCCATCTTCTTGCAGGCCAGGGACATGTCTGTGTAGATGACGGGCAGCAGACACTAGTAACTGATGAGTGCCAACAAGTGCTTAGACCTCAGAGTTACAGTGCAGCACACTTTATGTGATTCTTATTAATACTTTTACATAAACGTAGCAATTTCATACTAATTGTTTAGTGGGAAAACCATTTTACATATATTCTTTATGTCTAAATTGACTTGACGGGTTGTTTTAACACTGGTTGTCCTTTAATAATAAGTCAGTTTGTTTAGTAATGAACATGTGTATTTTTTTTTAAATGTTAAAATTTAATTTAATTGGTGGCGTTGGGCCAAAAATGCTTTTTCTTGTCAAACATATAATATGGGCAAATCTGCAAGACAATACAAAATCATTACAATTATTGTGTACAATATACTTAGTTGTAATAGGAGAGGTTCACGAGAAGAAAGGCAATTTAATTCAATAAATCTGCATTAAATGTTGGAACAATCCAAAATTATTTTCTTTAATATATTTCCCAACATTAATATAAACAGCTTGGTAATAAAATACATAAACAATGGAGAAAGCAGAAATGGCAGGTTGCCTGAAACATGCTGTCAACACGGGCTGGGAAAAAGGTATATGCTAGAGGCCGAGGAAGTAGGCTATCTCTTAAAAGAAAAGAAACACTTTTATACCCAACAGCATCTGTTGAAAGACAGCAGGAAACCCATCAAACATTTCACGGATCGCTCAAGAAAAAAATAATAATTTATATTTCATTCTCTGGAAAAGCTGCATTAGTGGAAGTTAACCCTGCAGTTATAAGTGTAAGAGGGAAAAGGAAGTTTCATTTGGTGTTTGCTCTACATTTAATCACATCTATCAATGGATGAACTCTTATCTGTTTCTTTCTGCTTTTTTTCCTGATCATCACATGCTTCCGTCTTCCCTGTCACATATTAAATGTCAGCGAACCATGAAATAGGAATAAAAACTGGGAGACATTTGCGTTAATGATAGCTTTTCATTCTATGTATTTTGGAACAAAGAAATAGTATTTTCTAATAATTTATCATAGACAGGAAGCATTGGCAATACTAGATGTCTATGTCTTTTAATACAAGTTCACCGCTGCCTGAGAAGCTTATAATCATATTAATTATTAAATCAGACCAACAACCTCACAAGAAACATTGCTTATATGCATTCCGCCCCAGGGCAATTCAGATTGTTGCCAATAAAACTTAATTTACCTTTTTGTATCTCCTGTCATGGTCTATGTTTTCCCCTCAATGACGATCTGTGAATCTGCCAGTAGCCGGCAAAGAGAAGGCGCTGCTGGTTTTCCCGGCACAGTGTATTTTGGTTTATGTCTTGTTAAATCCAGGCATCAGCACAGCTGGGATGCTGGGAAAGGAAGATGCCTCATGGGTGCTCCAAGATGGCTGTAACCAGTAGAAAATCACTGAGGTGGCATCTTAGCTTTGGAGCAAATGTCTGTGTGGACAATGAGTCAGTATCATGTATGCAGATAGGGCAAGTAAGATTTGAGGATTTTTTTTTCACCTGGCAATGCTGTTGGTCCTGTATGGCCCAGCCATAAAAGACTCAAAGGCCATTCCTTATCTCAGGGACAACTCTTATTTGCCATATCCCCTGGTTCCCCTGTGTAGGTCTCATTCCTACACTGCATGTGTGGGCCTCTGGGGGCATCCTAGCTCCGGGCGTGCACTGTGCCCCAACAGGCATACATTTCCACGTGGTCGAGGCAATAGGGTATGCCATGATATGCAAGGCTAAGCAAAGCATGCATAACCTTAGCCATGTTCTCAGCGGCATCCCTGCTATCCATGCCATGCGTGCTCGCTCCAGCAGACAAACAGAACTGCTAGGCTTGGGGGGAAAACAAAGAGAGGATGGTGTATGTTAGGCTGCACCATGGGATTGAGACCTAGGTTTCACACTACAGGGATGCCTATAACAAGAGTTGATTAGGACCAGCTCAGTTGTAAAAGTTTTGTTCTTCTTTAACCCTGAAACTGGCAGCCATGTAAAATTTACCTGGCTGCATCTTCAACTGTTAATTACCACCCACGTACATTTCACATGGCTGGCATTTTCCCCCATTTAGAACCCATCCCCCCTCCTCCACAAAGCTCATCTCTGTTCAGGTTCCATTGGCAGGGGCCTCCTCATCCCCCAGCAGGTCTCCAATCCTCAGGCCAGGGGCTTCAGTAGGACAGAGAACGCAGATTCTCTGTCCAGCGCTAGGCTTCGGACTGCTTGCTCCCCATGGGATTTATATACTGGAGATTGGTCTGACATCAACTCACTTTGCTGTTATAAAAAGCCCCTCCCTGCAGAGAGACTCAATTTTGCCAAGAGAACTGAGAGATAAGACTTATGCCCTTATTCATCAAGCGATAGCGCCAGGTATTGTCTTACGAGCGCCAGGTCCCGCCAGCTAACGGCAGCTACCGACTCAAGTACGCCCGGCGTCGGCCACAATGACGCATTTATCAAGCTAAATGAGGCTAGCGCCGGCGAGAGCGACAGCTACCGCGGGATTCATCATGTAGCCGACTGCAACGAACAGCGCCTCTACTAATCCCATCACAGCGCTAGGTATGACCTGTCGCTCCCTGGCGATGTCCAATGCATTTCAATGGAGCAATCTTTAACTAATCATAATTAATTGCTATTAATGTTTTTTTTATTTTTTTAAAGGCCAAAAATTCTGTGACCACTTCTGCAATGTTAGGATTTTTTTTTAAGGTAAAAAAAAAAAAATGATTTTGTGCAGAATTGATATTACAGGTCTGATATTAATGTATTCATATTACAAAATGTTTATAAAAACTTGTATAATTTTACAATCAAAAAATATGGTTGTTTGGGGGTTAAAAGCTATTTTAAATCCATCGCCGGCAGCAGTCTGGGGTTTATACAAGGAATTCACAGCGCGAAAAAATTCGGAGCGTGATTTGTTAATGAATCTGCAGCAAGCCGTTCGCTCTGGCCATTCGCTGTCAGGCGCACCCATACAACGCTGAACCTGTGAAACAGCGACCCCTAAGCCCGTATTCAACATTACCGCACACCGACTGAGTCGCTGTCAACAAGCAAACCCCGGCCAAGCACAGCGAATACTAGCTGGCGCTGTGAAAATCACGCTACTGGCGCTCATCTGTCGCTACCTGGCGCTATTAATGAATCGGCCTCTTTGTGATTTACCAGGAGTTACAGTCGGGGGGGGGGGGGGGGACATCAACAATCCGGGGACAATCCTAACACAGATGTTATTTTACATTCCAGAAGAGGAAAACAATGAGACAGAACATACAATAATTGAATGAATGAATGAATATATATATATATATATATATATATATATCATATATTTACCGATTTATTTTTGCTTATGCAACTGGTTGTACCTCTGTGTTCCATACACATTTTAGCCATGTCAGTGCCTTGCTTCTGTATGCATTTTGCTTGAATGATCATAAGTCATTGTTCTTATAAATTTACTATATATATATATATATATATATATATAGTCATTATTTTAATGTTGGTCTTTCTAGGAAAAAGGTCATTTTCAGCATTACTCATTGTACTTTCTACAAGCATCATTATACCTTCTCTCCATGTTTTTATTGTGATTCAGACTGATCCTGTTTTAAAGTGATCCAGTGGAGCACGATAGTAAGTGACACATCCTGTACCAATAGCTGCATGCACTAAAAGTGACCCACTTTTTCTCTATAACGCTACCGTAACTAGGTCACAACTACAAAGAAACACCAATACTACATCTGTGTGCATAGTAAGGTACTGTACTATGTGAAGCCCAGTACAGTATGTGTCATTGTGTATATATGACAAAATAAACAGTGTAAGCTTTTCCTTTCTGCTTTGTTCTAAAATGTGAACTGTACATAGTTATCAATTGCTTTACAAAAACACATAATTCAGTTTGCTATATAAAATCCAATTTAAAGTGGACCAACACCCAGGATTTTCACTATCCTGGGTTTTGGTCCACTTCCGCGGGACACCCCGATCGGAGGTGCCCCGCTGCGTGAAACCCCCCAGATCGCCCTAAAAAACTCACCTTACCCCGCTCCTACATGAGCGCTCGTCCAATCAGGGCTCTGAGCGTGCTGGAGGCCGCATCTCTCGCTTCCCTCTAACAGGGAGCGCGCCCTGCTAGAGAGAAGCGTGAGATGCGGCCGCGGTTCGCGCATGCGCTGTTGGAATGGGGATAAGGTAAGGTTTCTGGGCGTCCTGCGGGGTTTCACACAGCGGGGCATCCCGATTTCGGATGCCCCGCGGGGAGGGATCTGATCGGCCCGGGAATCTTATAGATTCCCGGGCTGATCCCCCCTGGGTGTTGGTCCACTTTATGGAAAGGTTTGACTTTTGAAGTAATGGCAAAAGAGTACACTCACACTAACTGGACAAAAGGGGAATATGTCTATAAATATTTGGGATAGTCATTTTTGGACACAAAAGGATTAAGTGCAAGAAATGGGTGTTATAACAAGCTGGATAACTATGCAAGCTATAATCAATCAATATGGTGTGTGTTTGTGGTAGCTAGTCACTGCAATGGCAGTCATTATTCTGAAGGTCCACTTTAAATATTAGTTATATTTTAGTGATTGGAGAAATTATTTTCATTTAAATGGCTTACTTGCTGTTAGCCATAAGCATCACCAAAAAACAAGATGCGCTTAGTCAAGAATGAAAGACGTTTAAAAAAATGAGAGACGTTTAGGGTTTAGAATACTTGTTTAGAATGTAACCCACACATCACTACCAGAACCAGTCGATGTGGGGAGAATTGTTCACGAGTTCTTCAGGACTCTGAAGACTTCTGAAGAGTTCCAAGCAGCTCACAGGAACTATAAACTAACCAAACCTACTGCCTCTGATGATGACATAACCTCATGAAACGTGCGACAGTGTGTTAGGTTTATTGCGTTTATGACTTTAAGCTCAAGAAGTATTATAATATCTCTTCATTGGGGGACCCAGACTGAAGGTATATTGCCCTTTGCCACAAAAGTGTTGCCCAAAGTACTTCTTTAAGTAAATGTAGGTTCGCTTATGCAAATGAGAAGGGCAGGCTGATTCATCATTAGCGGCAGGTAGCGACAGATGAGCGTCTGTAGCAGGTATTTTCTGAGCGCTCGCTAGTAGTCGCAGTGCTCGGCCGTGGGTCGCTACTTCATAGCGACTCAGTCGCTGTGCAGTAATGTTGAATACATTGTGAGGAGTTGCTATTTGACCAGTACAGAGCTGTAAGGGAGCGTATGTTAGCGACTGGTCATAGCGACCGACTCACACCATATTCAGCAAAAAAACAGCCTTACAAAACTCTGATGCAGAAACATGCTTGTATGAAGCCCAGAGCGCAGGAGGTGGTGTGTTTAAAGTATGTTTTTCAGCATCTATCCACTAGTAACAAAGCGAAAACATATGGAATTACATTGTAACATTGTAACATGAACACATTAATGCCAGACCTGTAATGTCAATATATGAAAAATTTGTCAAAAAACTGCTTTTTTTAATGCCAGAAGAGGTCATAGCATTATTTGAGATTTAAAAAAAAAAAAAAAACAGTTTAAAGAGAAGAAAAGTATCGTCCATTGAAATGTATGTGAGAGAGCGACAGGTAGCGAGAGGTCATACCTGGCGCTGTGCAGGGCTGAACGCCGGCGCTGTTCGCTGAGGCTGTGAAAATGATGAATCAGACGCTACGTGGTGCTATCCCAGTCGCTAAACAGATTCTGCTTGATAAATGTGTAATTGCGTGCCGTGTCTGGCGTTCACCAGTCGCTACCTGTCATTAACCAGCCACTACCTGATGCTATCCCTTCTAAGGGCCTAAATAACAACATTTTAACTGTTAAATAAAATCTACTTGAATAGAACGTGATTAATTATACAATTATTTTTCAGCGGGGCCTTCTTTACTTTAAGATTTGAAACATAATTCACAGTATTGGCATACTGATGCTGTTCCTTCTTATCAGGGGGAAACATGCGTCTTTTTAATTGGCAGGAGCAGCGCTAAGAAATCATGCCAAACAAAATATATTTGTGTTTGCTATTACAGATAGAAAATTGCAACCAAAGTAGCATACAGAACCATTTTTTTTTTTACTTGGAAGCTCCATGTTTGCTTAGCAGCGTCGTCAAGGTTCCTCTCTTCTTTCATGACTGGCTGCACCCGGCATAAACAAATGTCACTGGAGGTTGTTGAGTCCAGAGGATATTAAGTGAAAGTGACAGTGTGCATGTGTGTCTAGTGTCAGGCACTTGAAAGACACATTCTGCAGTCCACAATATCTCATGTGTGGATATTGCACTTAATGCGGATCTAAATTCATCAAAATGATTTTACTTCACTTTCAACAATAACCCCTAGGAATTTAGCCGGCTTAAGGCTCTGTTCATACCTCTCCTTTGTGTAAAGGGCGAGTGTTTTGTAAATATGACAATGTATCAAACAATTGCTATACTTTTGATGCGTTAGCAATGCTTTTAAAAGGAAAAACATTTTTTGCATAGTAAGTAAATGGTAAAGTCAGTGGTAATGCAAGCGCAACGCAAATGCAAGGCAGGTACACTGTGTTATACATACATTGCGCTTGAGTTGCCATAGATTTCTATTGACCTGCGCTTACAACGTTGCACTGTAAAAGGTGTCTGGGACATTTTATGCTTTTCACAACGAAGCGTAGATGTGTGACCTATCCCATCTAGAATAATGTACAGTGTTTCCTCTGTGTTGTAACTGCGTTGCAACGCTGCACAACAATGCAGAGAAAGCGCAGAGGTGTAAACAGGACCTTAGGCTCTATTCATCCCATCCACTTTCGCTGCGTTGGGCAAGGGAAAATGCTGCCTATTATATTTAATCGGACAGTTCACATATATATGCAGTGTATATATCTGAACTGGACCATTACAAATAATAGGCAGCATTTTTCCTTGCACTGTGACTATGTTGCCCAATGCAGTGCAAGTGGATAGGTGTGAATAGAGACTTAGGGCCTTATTTATCAAGGGCTAGCGCCAGGTAGTGTCTGACGAGTGCCAGGTACCGCCAGCTAACGGCGGCTACCGACTCAAGTACGCCCGGCGGCGGTCACAATGACGCATTTATCACGCTAAATGAGGCTAGCGCCGGCGAGAGCGACATCTAGCGCGGGATTCATCATGTAGCCGACTGCAACGAACAGCGCCGCTGCTAATCCCATCACAGCGCCAGGTATGACCTGGCGCTCCCTGGCGTTGTCCAATGCATTTCAATGGAGCAATCTTTAATTAATCATAATTAATTGCTATTAATGTTTTTTTTTTTTTTTTTTTAATGTCAAAAATTCTGTGACCACTTCTGCAATGTTAGGATTTTTTTTTAAGGTAAAAAAAAACAAAACAAAAATTTGTGCAGAATTGATATTACAGGTCTGATATTAATGTATTCATATTACAAAATGTTTATAAAAACTTGTATAATTTTACAATCAAAAAATATGGTTGTTTGGGGGTTAAAAACTATTTTACACCCATCGCCGCCAGCGCTCTGGGGTTTAAACAAGGAATTCACAGCGCGAAAAAATTCGGAGCATGATTTGTTAATGAATCTGCAGCAAGCCGTTCGCTCTGGCCATTCGTTGTCAGGCGCACCCATACAAAGCTGAACCTGTGAAACAGCGACCCCTAACCCCGTATTCAACATTACCGCACACCGACTGAGTCGCTGTCAACAAGCAAACCCCTGCCAAGCACAGCGAATACTAGCTGGCGCTGTGAAAATCACGCTACTGGCGCTCATCTGTCGCTACCTGGCGCTATTAATGAATCGGCCTCCCCGGCCCTTATTTATGAAGGAATAGCGACAGGTAGCGACTGGTGAGCGGCCTGTAATGACGGGCCCCGCCACGAGAACGCCGGCTCCCCACCACAATCACACATTTATCAAGCCAATCCTGCTTAGCGACTGAGATAGTGCCATATAGCGACTCATTCATCATTATTCCAGCCTCAGCCCACAGCGCCAGCGTCCGACCTTGAACAGCGACAGGTATGACCTCTCGCTACCTGGCGCGCTTCAATGCATTTCAATGGAACAATCTTTAAATATTAATAATTTATTGTTATTAATGTTTTTTTTTTTTTTTTTTAATGTGAAAAATTCTGTGACCACTTCTGCCATTTTAGATAATTTTTTTAAGGGAAAAAAAAAAATTTGTACAGAATTGATATTACAGGTCTGATATTAATGTATTTATATTACTAAATTAATTAAAATCCTTTTTTTTTTGGTTTCCAAAAATATGGTGGTTTAGGGGTTAAAAAACTACTTTTAACACATCTCCTCCAGCGCTCTGGGGTTTAAACATTAATTTCACAGCGCTTGAATTTTTTGAGCGTGATTTTTTGATGAATATGGTGGAAGCCGGTCGCTCTGACCAGTCGCTATCATGCGCACCCATACATCGCGGAACCTGTCAAATAGCGACTCGTAACCTTGTATTGAACATTTAGCCACACCGACTGAGTCGCTGTCAACAACCGAACAACGGCCAAGCACAGCGACTACTAGCAGGCGCTGTGAAAATACCGCTACAGTCGCTCAACTGTCGCTACATGTCGCTATTAATAAATCAGCCTCTTAGGGTTGTGCAACCTGGGCACCATCCCGATCTCATTGTAAGGGGCTTATTTAAGGAGTTCCCTTCCATCTGAAATCATTTTGGCATAGGAAAACCATGCGAGAATCACCCACTCTATTAGAGACTTCTTTAATTTGACTCTAGAATCAGACGGTATGTTTCTTTTTTTTAATGAAAATTTCGTGTGGCAGGGTTTTTTAATGTTTTGACTCCCAGAGCCAACCAGACCAGGCACCAGACATAGGGGTTAATAAACCAGGGCTCAGAGACCAACCAGAAAGCCCCTAGCCCTGCCAGTTTACCGTCTTCTATGGCCTTTGGTATGTGTTTGTTGTGCATACTGATGGGCACGGTGCTCTTCTCCATCCTCTGTGCCCCGGGGGTGTGGGTAATCGGGTGGGGATAGTGGCATATCATCCATCAGTGCCAGCAGGAGACATATGCACCCTCTTACCCTGTGAACTGGGACCCCTTTAACAGTTCATCAAAAGTAGTAAAAATGAAACACATAACAAAAATAAACATTTAATATTCTACATTTAACAGATGGTTACAAGAACCTCCTGGAGAGAGGCAGCCCATAAGGAAGCTGTGATACCAATGGGACCAAAAAAGAAAAAAAACATCTAGCACTAAAATGTCCAAAAGGAGTAGAAATACCTATAAAATGTAGCCTTTACGAATTAAAAACCAAAGACGGGGTGTGATCCTGGGGTTCTAAAGCTGTGAACATATTTTCTGGTTGGCATCTTCCTCTTTAGGCCCCCACTAGGAAAAATCCTCCTCTAAATCTGTTGGGGTCTTCTATGTCCCTTGCCGGGTCTTCATGGGTCTTGGTGGTGCAAAATAAGATGCCAGTGCCTTTATCTGTTGCATAGGGAGACATAGGTCACACTCCTACTTTCCGGGCTCCCAGCCAGGAATAATGGCCAAGAGCTGGTGCAGGATGCTTTTATAACACAGACGCAGAAACTCTAAAGATTCTCCCCCACTTGACGAAATATGTCACTAGAGGGGATGGATGTGAAGGTGGAGTTCCTCGGTGATGTCAAAGTCACATGGAGATCTTCCAGAGAGGCTCTGTTATTACCCTTCACAGGATGCCTAGGCAGGAGCAGCTACCAAAAGACCAAAGGACCCATATACCTATTCAAAGGGCATGGGACAGCAAGCCACCTGCCTGACATCCTGGTTGACCGCTAGTTTAACCACACTCTTCATGCTGAGCCAAAGCTCCAGCTCAGTAAGTTCAAACTTTAATTAATAGCTGAGATACTCTGGCAACACTAAGCTGCAGAAAAGCTATATTATGCTCCAAAAGAGCCTGGTCTTTGGCAAGAGGTGGCAATGTAAACCGGTGTAGGCAGGCTTGGACCAGCCCACAGGGTTACCTGTATATCTGTATATATATACCTGTATATATTAAACCAAACATCACAAACATTTAAGAATATAAACAGCGCTATACAATACAAAAAGCTATATATACTGTATTTAGCCCAAGAGCTCACAAAACATGGTGGTTACAATTTCCCTGTTCTAGTCCCCAACAGCATCAAGGGCAATGCCACATTTAACAAACAATATTGATTTAACTTATAGTAAGAACGGACAAAATGGCATCGCCTGAGACGGTGACGCCATAGTCATTATTATTATTACCACCAAGAAAATGTCGCTGCCTAAACGGTGATGCCACCACAGAATAAGACTGCACATTCTAACCAACAAGATTATGGCACCCAAACCACTGGTCAGACGGGCCGCGGACCCACGCACTTCCTGCCCCCATACACCAGCCAATCAGGAGGCATGCAGGGCAATAGGAGGAATCTGCACCTCCCGGCCCGAATCTTGGCGGCCCCGACATGCAGGTTCCCAAAAGATGGATTTATTATTAAATACTAAGAATTATTATTGTACATTAGTATTGAACAGCAGTTGTATAAAGGAAAAATAAGTGTTTTACCTAAGTCTAATAGATTCTGATAATCAAGTCTTCTGGTTGTGTTTGTACATTATTCAATGCTGCAGCTTTACATGCTCAGCCATGTTGAATGTAATGAATCTGAAGGATTTATACTGACCATTTAGTCTACAAGGAAGGCATTGGAGCTTAGTAAAGGTCATATGTGTTATATATAATATCCATCTATATCTTGTTAATCCCTTATCTAAAACAACATTTTCGTTATGGCTGTATTGGGTACATTTCTTTTTTAGTGCAGTTAAAAATAAATAGAGCACTGGAGCACAATTTTTGGTTTTTGATGGAGCAAGGGAAATTATTTATCGTTAGCTTTATTGCCAACTATGTGCAAACAAGGAATCTGTCTTCATGGCAAAATGCAACTTGCCATGAAGACGGGTTCCTTGTTTGCACATGTGAATAAAATGCAGAAAACATATTAAATACTCGTCAGCTATATAAATAGAAAAATATACACATAATACCTATAACCAAGTTAAAGGGATTGACCCGATGAACTGTCAGTTCAATGCTATCACAGAAAGAAAGGGGAATTTCTTCTTCCTTTGCCTCCCCTTGATTCAGACCATCAATGCAATTCTGAGGCTCATGTCCAATGACACCCGCTCCCATGGTGATAGGTTAGAATAAATGTCATCTTACTTCGATGCCATATACAACGTGTGCTTGCATTACTCATCCTTGCCACTCCCATCACAGGACTGTAAAGGAGGTGAAATGTTAATTCATAATTTCCCTGGCAATCTACTTTTGTTTTTTTAAAAGGATAAAGGATAAGAAAAGGATAAAGAAAAATAGAAAATTGCTCCACAAGTGTAGCCATACACAATGGGAATACTTTTGCTTGGACAATAACTTTAATGTAAGGCTTCAGGTGGATAAAGCTGATAATGTTCATTGAGTGGCATGAAGATCGGTCATGGTGGATTCAGTGCCGTGAGGACCGGGTAGTAATGATTTAACTCTTTGTTCTGGTGCAGTTCTTTCGAATCAGAATCCTATTAAATTCTTCAAGGCAAAATTCAGGATATGATTTTGGGCCTCAGAAAAGCAACTGAAGCAGCCAAATGCCCCCTAATTGCATGATGGGAAGACCACAAAATAGGGGCTAATTAAAACATCAGGTGTCATCTTAGCCAAGTAATGTTTTTAATTTAGCACATTAATTTTTTATATTTAACCATAAAATGTTTCTCCTCTTTCTTATTGCATTCCTGACACTCCTCTATAAAATGTAACAGTTGTATCCTTGGCTTTATACACAGATTTTATACTATGAATAAACAGGAAATTATTACACTCTAAAATTACATGATTTTGTTTAGCATTGCATAAAGATTGTTTAAAGGCGTTAAAAGGGAATTTTTCCTTAACTGTTAAAATACATTATTTTGTTGAAGGGGGTCTCTAACATTAATTGTGATGTTTATTATAGTCACAAAGGGTTCCTTCTATATTTTTCCACATTCAAATGCATTAGATGGCTAATTGTGATTATTTTCTACAGTTACATTACTGGTGTTAAAAAATAATTCCCTGAAAAACTCAGATGGTCAAATTTAATTTTGACCCAAATCCCAAACCCAAAACTTGTACTGGGATATGATGGTGTCAATGAAGCAGAAAGTGTCTATAGTGCTAACTAGGGATGAGCGAATCGATCCGGACGAACCCGGATTCGATCCGAATTTCATGAAAAATTCGATTTGGATCGAATCCGAATTTCCCCGTGCTTCGCTCGCTCGAAGTTTTCCTTTAACATCCATTCATTTACATTACAGGCATTCTAAGATGGCGGACGGGACATGTCCAGACATCTACCCCGCGTCAGTGCAAGCTGGGGCAGTCACATGCAGCCTATCAGCAGCCAGCAAGCCCGGTGACGTCACAGCGCTATTTAAGTCGGCGGACATCTTGCTTTTCCTCATTTCTCTATTGCATTCGTGAGAGACAGGACGCTGCTGTAGTGAGGGAGAGGCAGAGAGCCAGGGACAGACAGGGACAGGCAGGAGACAGGCAGGAGACAGGCAGGAGACAGGCAGAAAGTCAGCAAAAAGCAGGGAAAGTTAGGAAAAATCGGAGGCAGTCACAGGGAGAATTTTTTTTTTTTTTTTCATCCAGCCTGAGTGTTACTGGCTGGCTGACTGGCTTTGTTAGCGTTTTCAGGCTGCTTATACACTTACTGTGCATATATACTGAACTGATCTCAAGTCTGCTGTGAGGCATCCCATTCTGTGACTACACCAGCCTCTATTTACTATAACCCTTTGCACTTATTCTAAAAGTCATTTGGCCTGATAAAGACACTTTTGCTGTGCATAGTAGTACTGCTCCCAGGTGCACTCCGGTTGGGGCATCCCATTCTGTGACTACACAAGCCTCTATTTACTACTATAACCCTTTGCACTTATTCTAATAGAAATTTGGCCTGATAAACACACTTCTGCTGTGCATAGTATTACTGATCCCAGGTGCACTGCTGGCTGTTGGGGCATCCCATTCTGTGACTACACCAGCCTCTATTTACTACTATAACCCTTTGCACTTATTCTAATAGAAATTTGGCCTGATAAACACACTTTTGCTGTGCATAGTATTACTGCTCCCAGGTGCACTGCTGGTTGTTGGGGCATCCCATTCTGTGACTACACCAGCCTCTATTTACTACTATAACCCTTTGCACTTATTCTAATAGAAATTTGGCCTGATAAACACACTTTTGCTGTGCATAGTATTACTGCTCCCAGGTGCACTGCTGGTTGTTGGGGCATCCCATTCTGTGACTACACCAGCCTCTATTTACTACTATAACCCTTTGCACTTATTCTAATAGAAATTTCACCTGATAAACACACTTTTGCTGTGCATAGTATTACTGCTCCCAGGTGCACTGCTGGCTGTTGGGGCATCCCATTCTGTGACTACACCAGCCTCTATTTACTACTATAACCCTTTGCACTTATTCTAATAGAAATTTGGCCTGATAAACACACTTTTGCTGTGCATAGTACTACTGCTCACAGGTGCACTGCTGGCTGTTGGGGCATCCCATTCTGTGACTACACAAGCCTCTATTTACTACTATAACCCTTTGCACTTATTCTAATAGAAATTTGGCCTAATAAACACACTTTTGCTGTGCATAGTATTACTGCTCCCAGGTGCACTGCTGGCTGTTAGGGCATCCCATTCTGTGACTACACAAGCCTCTATTTACTACTATAACCCTTTGCACTTATTCTAATAGAAATTTGGCCTGATAAACACACTTTTGCTGTGCATAGTATTACTGCTCCCAGGTGCACTGCTGGCTGTTGGGGCATCCCATTCTGTGACTACACCAGCCTCTATTTACTACTATAACCCTTTGCACGTATTCTAATAGAAATTTGGCCTGATAAACACACTTTTGCTGTGCATAGTACTACTGCTCACAGGTGCACTGCTGGCTGTTGGGGCATCCCATTCTGTGACTACACAAGCCTCTATTTACTACTATAACCCTTTGCACTTATTCTAATAGAAAGTTGGCCTGATAAACACACTTTTGCTGTGCATAGTACTACTGCTCCCAGGTGCACTGCTGGCTGTTGGGGCATCCCATTCTGTGACTACACCAGCCTCTATTTACTACTATAACCCTTTGCACTTATTCTAATAGAAATTTGGCCTGATAAACACACTTTTGCTGTGCATAGTATTACTGCTCACAGGTGCACTGCTGGCTGTTGGGGCATCCCATTCTGTGACTACACCAGCCTCTATTTACTACTATAACCCTTTGCACTTATTCTAATAGAAATTTGGCCTGATAAACACACTTTTGCTGTGCATATTATTACTGCTCCCAGGTGCACTGCTGGCTGTTGGGGCATCCCATTCTGTGACTACACCAGCCTCTATTTACTACTATAACCCTTTGCACTTATTCTAATAGAAATTTGGCCTGATAAACACACTTTTGCTGTGCATAGTACTACTGCTCCCAGGTGCTCTGCTGTTGGGGCATCCCATTCTGTAACATACCATACCCCTCTTTATTTACACTAAGCAGCTCTCTTATTTACACTAAGCAGGCCTGTTGGAGGCTGAGTGTTACTGCTCACTTTTGGTGTGCATTATATTCTGTTTCATATAGACCCACTGCGGCCTGGGGGTTCTTAAAATATCACCTACTACCACGTCAGTTAGACTATGTCGGGCAGACAAGTGCCTGGAAGTGAAAAGAGGAGTGGCAGAGGCAAAGATTCCGCAGGCAGAGGTCTAGGGGCCAGTAGCAGCAGTAGAGTCACGCTGAGAGACCTAATCTGCCAGTATCTGCTAGCGGTCGGGTCTCCACCAGTAACGCATCTGCCGTGGTAGATTGGTTAACGCGCTCTTCAACAACATCATCACAACTTATGTCTGAGACCCCAGTCTAGGGTTCGGTAGGTTCCTCTGACACAACCCTGAGTTGGCATGCCCCGAGAGCAGTCCCTGTCCTCTCATTGCCTCTGTCCTACGCCGTTCCCTCCCCCAGCGACGTATCCTATGCTTTGGGTTCAGCTCCACTCTTTAGTGAGGAGGACGATCAGATAGAGGACAGTCAGCAGCTACTGCCCAGCCAAGAAATGGAGGTGGCTTCTTTAGCTAGGCAGACAAATAGTGATGTGGACAGTGTCGTGGGTGCTGCGAGCGTTCCAGCTCCTGCGCCAGACACTGTTGACGAATCCACGAACATCAGTGACGTACAGCCACAACTCGGTGATAATGATGATGACGATGAAGCCGATCGCACTTGGGAGCCGGGTGATGAAGGGGCTTCATCGTCATCATCAGGAGAAGAGGGGCGCAGTTTGCCCCGGAGTCAGCAGCTGAGGCAGCAAGGTGGTAGCAGTCAGCATGGGGGCACAATTCCAAAGGCTGGAGCCGGCCGGGGCCGGGGCCGGGGTAGAGCACCTGCTGTGCGGCAGTCTACCTTATCGGGAGGTAGTGGAGCAGGGGTTCCTGGAGTTGGCAACAGCAGCAGTGAATCAGTGAGGCCAGGGGGTGGGAAAAGTAGCTACTCGGCAGTGTGGCAGTTTTTCCTGAAGCATCCGCAGGAGGGTAACATGGCCACATGCAAGATATGTAGGCAAAAGGTGAAGCAAGGCCAGGGTCAAAATGTTGGCACCACGGCCCTGCGTCAACATATGATGCGTCACCATAAAGCGACCTGGGAGAACCGAGGCTCCCAAGGGGTGGTCCAGTCTGCTTCCTCACCAAGTGGCACGCCGCTCCCAATTTCTGCCAGCCAAGGCTCCAGCACCTCAGCCGAAGGCAGCTGTGCGTCATACCCATCCTCTGTCGCTCCTGCTCCTCCTCCTCCAAGTCATGCATCCTGCCAGCAATCCATCAGCGAAGCCATGTCCAAGAGACAGCAGTATGCGCCCACTCATCCTACGCCGCAGAAGCTGAATGTGCTCCTGTCCAAGTTGCTGGTGCTGCAGTCGCTCCCTTTTCAGGTGGTGGACTCTGCACCTTTCAGAGAACTGATGGCTTGTGCCGAGCCGAGGTGGAGAGTCCCAAGCCGTCATTTCTTTGCCAAGAAGGCAGTACCAGCGCTGCACACTTTTGTTGAACAGAAGGTGGGCCAGTCCTTGAGCCTGTCGGTGTGTAGCAAAGTGCATGGCAGCGCTGACGTCTGGAGCTGTAACTACGGTCAGGGACAGTACATGTCGTTTACGGCCCACTGGGTGAATGTGGTCCCTTTGCAGCAGCAGCAACTTGGACAGGTCACGCTGCTTCGGCCTCCGCGTTCCCTGCCCGTTGGGCCTGTGACACTGTGCGACTCTGCCTTCTCATCCTCCGCCATCTCCTCACCCTCCACTGTAGGCTCAAGTCTCAGTGCCCCTCCAGGCTACCATGTGTGCAGGGCACGGAGGTGTCACGCAGTGCTTCACATGGTTTGTCTTGGCGAACGGAGTCACACAGGGGAGGAACTGCTTAAATTTATTCATCAGGAAATCCAAACATGGCTTACTCCAAGAAAACTTAAAATGGGAATCATGGTTACCGACAATGGGAAGAACATTTTGTCTGCGCTGCGCCAAGGAAGCCTGACCCATGCCCCCTGCATGGCTCACGTCTTCAATCTGGTTGTCAAGCGGTTTCTGAAGTGTTCCCCCCACATCCTAGCAACTTCAAGGAAACTTTGCATGCACTTCAGCCACTCATACACCGCCAAACACACCCTTCTTGAGCTACAGCGTCAGAATGGTATCCCCCAACATAGTCTGATTTGCGATGTTTCCACCTGTTGGAATTCCACCCTTCACATGTTGGACCGATTATATGAACAGAGAAAAGCCATCACGGATTTCCTGATGATCCAAGCAGATAGGGGGACTCCCCTGTGTAACTTCAATGTCAACCAGTGGCAGTTCATACGTGACACCTGCCGTTTGCTCAGGCCCTTTGAGGAAGCCACTTTATTTGTCAGTCGGCAGGATTACGGGATGAACGACGTGATTCCACTGCTTCATGTACTACAGCACATGTTGGAAACCATGGCTGGTCAGGGCACTGGAGACATGGCGTTTACATCTTACGGCCACATGAACCCCGTTGGAGCTGAACTGGAGGAGGAGGAGGAAGAGGAGGAGGAGTTGCCCAGCGAAACACAGTTTAGGCTTGGCGAAATGGCTGGTTTATCTAGTCAGCGGACAGGTGAGGAGGAGCAGGAGCAGCCAGAGGAGCTAGAGGTTTTTGAGGAAGGCGAGACAGAGGACCCGGGCACACTGTGGCAGTATGCAGTGGAGATGGAGACAGGTAGTCCATCCGAGTCACTTGCGCAAATGGCAGGAAGCATGCTCACGTGCTTGCGTAGTGACCCCAGAATTGTTTCCATCTGTCGGCGGGATGACTTCTGGCTGTCCACCTTATTGGACCCTCGCTTCCGGCACAAAATAGGGGCATTTTTTAAACCCACCGAGAGGGAGGACAAACTGAACTACTACAAAGACATTCTACATAGGCAGTTGGCCGATGCCTATCTGCGCCATGGTCCATAGTCTCGCAGGTCTGACTCGAGGGGACCTCTGCGCTCACCTTCCACTGCCATGGCCGCTGGGGGGGTTGGCAGGAGCAGCAGCAGCAGCTCCATCAGCAGCAGCCTCAGTCTTCAGTCGCTAATGAGTAGCTTTCTACACCCGCATAGTGAGGCTACTCATGAGCAGCAGGAAGACCTGGAGCAGGACCTGAACCAGCAGGTCATGTCATACTTTGACATGACCATGCCAACACACCTTGAGGATCC
Organism: Gastrophryne carolinensis; assembly: GCA_027917425.1. Lineage (NCBI taxonomy): Eukaryota > Metazoa > Chordata > Amphibia > Anura > Microhylidae > Gastrophryne > Gastrophryne carolinensis. The sequence continues at coordinate 269,062,034 of CM051239.1, read as the reverse complement.
GCTGGACTTCTGGGCAGCCAAACTTGATTTGTGGCCGCAACTAGCAGAGTTTGCCCTGGAAAAGCTGTCCTGCCCGGCAAGTAGCGTGCCATCTGAGCGGGTGTTTAGTGGGGCGGGGGCCATAGTTACGGCGAGGAGAACTCGTCTGTCAACTAAAAATGTGGAGAGACTCACCTTTGTCAAAATGAATCAGGGATGGATCAGCCAGGATTTCCACCCACCAATGCCTGATGCATGCGACTAGATTCAGCATGGTGCCACGTTTTACACTTTCCAAATGGTGCAAAACATATTTATGTCTTTAGGCCAATTTTTGGGCTCCTGCTGATGCCAACTCCAGGGTGTGAATCATCCAATTTTTGGGCTCCTGAAGCCAACTCCAGTGTCTCTTTAAAGTAATGTTTGGACTCCTGCTGCTGCTGCTGCCAACTCCAGGGTGTGAATCATCCAATTTTTGGGCTCCTGAAGCCAACTCCAGTGTGTCTTTAAAGTAATGTTTGGGCTCCTGCTGCTGCTGCCAACTCCAGGGTGCGATTCATCCAATTTTTGGGCTCCTGAAGCCAACCCCAGTGTCTCTTTAAAGTAATGTTTGGGCTCCTGCTGCTGCTGCCAACTCCAGGGTGTGAATCATCCAATTTTTGGGCTCCTGAAGCCAACTCCAGTGTCTCTTTAAAGTAATATTTGGGCTCCTGCTGCTGTTGCTGCCAACTCCAGGGTGTGAATCATCCAATTTTTGGGCTCCTGAAGCCAACTCCAGTGTCTCTTTAAAGTACTGTTTGGCTCCTGCTGCTGCTGCCAACTCCAGGGTGTGAATCATCCAATTTTAGGGCTCCTGAAGCCAACCCCAGTGTCTCTTTAAAGTAATGTTTGGGCTCCTGCTGCTGCTGCCAACTCCAGGGTGTGAATCATCCAATTTTTGGGCTCCTGAAGCCAACTCCAGTGTCTCTTTAAAGTAATGTTTTGGCTCCTGCTGCTGCTGCCAACTCCAGGGTGTGATTCATCCAATTTTTGGGCTCCTGAAGCCAACCCCAGTGTCTCTTTAAAGTAATGTTTGGGCTCCTGCTGCCAACTCCAGGGTGTGAATCATCCAATTTTTGGGCTCCTGAAGCCAACTCCAGTGTCTCTTTAAAGTAATATTTGGGCTCCTGCTGCTGCTGCTGCTGCCAACTCCAGGGTGTGAATCATCCAATTTTTGGGCTCCTGAAGCCAACTCCAGTGTCTCTTTAAAGTAATGTTTTGGCTCCTGCTGCTGCTGCCAACTCCAGGGTGTGAATCATCCAATTTTTGGGCTCCTGAAGCCAACCCCAGTGTCTCTTTAAAGTAATGTTTGGGCTCCTGCTGCTGCTGCCAACTCCAGGGTGTGAATCATCCAATTTTTGGGCTCCTGCTGCCAACTCCAGTGTCTCTTTAAAGTAATGTTTGAGCTCCTGCTGCTGCTGCCAACTCCAGGGTGTGAATCATCCAATTTTTGGGCTCCTGAAGTCAACTCCAGTGTCTCTTTAAAGTAATGTTTGGGCTCCTGCTGCTGCTGCCAACTCCAGGGTGTGAATCATCCAATTTTTGGGCTCCTGAAGCCAACCCCAGTGTCTCTTTAAAGTAATGTTTGGGCTCCTGCTGCTGCTGCTGCTGCCAACTCCAGGGTGTGAATCATCCAATTTTTGGGCTCCTGAAGCCAACCCCAGTGTCTCTTTAAAGTAATGTTTGGGCTCCTGCTGCTGCTGCCAACTCCAGGGTGTGATTCATCCAATTTTTGGGCTCCTGCAGCCAACTCCAGTGTCTCTTTCAAGCTATGTTTGGGCTCCTGCTGCTGCTGCTGCTGCTGCTGCTGCTTGAAACTCCAGGGTGTGTCAGTCAATTTTTGGGCTCCTGCTGCTGCCAACTCCAGTGTCTCTTTCAGCCAATGTTTGGGCTCCTGCTGCTGCTTGCAACTCCAGGGTGTGATTCATCCAATTTTTGGGCTGCTGCCAACTCCAGTGTCTCTTTAAAGCAATGTTTGGGCTCCTGCCCCTCATAGTGATGCCACTTCAACTCTCTGCAATTGTGCCGCTCTGCGATTCTATTAGCGATGCCTCTGATCTGCATGTAATATTTATTCAAAGTATTATTTAACTAACCCAGCACGCATCCTGTGCGTGTTACAGCAAGGCAGAATGGTTTACAACCCTATTGAGGCTCTAGGAGGCTCAGAAATAGCCGTTTTTTAATAGCGATTCGTCGCGAATAAATTCGGGTTGAATCGATTTTTGTCGGAAAATTCGGCGAATCAGTCGAATCGAATTTTTCAAAAGTTCGCTCATCTCTAGTGCTAACTCCAGTCACACAGTGTGCTCTTCCTATAGTCCAAGCAACACAGTATCTGTGTTCTTCTGGAGCTTTACAAGCTGATGATTAAAGGTACAACTAGTATGGTACATGGAAAAGAGTAGGGCATAAAGAACAATACCTTAATTGAAAATGGCCCTAGACCACTGTCTTCCTCAAGAATTCCTCAATTCTCAAGTCTTTTTTCATGTTAAAATACTGTAAAATATAATTATTTTTTACAAAACTGAAAATACAATAATTTGTATTTTTTTGTGATAAATATACACCCCTATGGTTGGAAAGCCAAAGTCAATACTCATATAAATGACATGTTCTGTAGGAATGTACCATTTATTTGGAAGGCGACTGATTTATTATTCAAGCTTGCTTTAACCTTCATTTACATCAGGGATGCACAACCCACACTACTGTGAGTTGCAGCTCCCAGCCCTCCTAGGGAGTTGGAGAGCTGAGCTTGTCTCGGCTGCTCAAGTCTTCCTACTTCATATCTGTCTAACTTACCTCAATCCATCACTTCTCCGCCTTCATTCTACCGTACTTCTGCTTCCCTCACCTCTGCCTACCTTTAGCCACCTCTGTTTACCTCTTCCCACCTCTCTGCTAAGCTCAACTGTGCCCACTTCTGCTTACCCCTGGTCACCTCACTTCTTCCAGCCTCACTCCTGTTCAACTCAGCTCCCCTTGCCTTGCATCTGCCCACTTTTTCCCACATCACCTCTGACAATTTCTTCCCACCTTAACGCTGCTCACTTTACCTTTTCCTTTTTCACCCCTACCGACTCCTCCAACTTCTGCTCACACCTACTCCTCACAACTTACCTTTGCATATTCAAGGCTTTAAGGTTAAAACAGTCTAAAACCCTTTAAATTGCTCCGCACCCTGTCCGAGGTCCTTGGAAAATGCTGCAGGTTCCCCGCCATAACCAGGCCAAGCTAGCAGATTTGAGATTGTGATTGACTGACCTTAAATGTGCTGGCTGATGTGCCTAAGCCCCCGGCTGTTCCACTGGTTTCCTTTTAGTCTGAGGTGTGCTTCAGCTAAAGAGAAGCCACAGATGCGAACGCGGCCTGTGATCGGGGCATGGGAGCTCAGAGAAAGGTAACATTTGTGGGAGATCGGTGGGGGTTTCATAGGCAAGCGGCCAGCCTTGGAGACTCACTAAACTCAAATGAGAAGCACAACAATTTTAAGATTACTTGCCTTGACAGCATTGCTGTATTGTGGAAAGTATAAAAGGGGTTGAAGAAAGGGTCAATAATGGCCTCAATTTCTGTGGGTAATAGAAGTGTTTACATAAATAGGAAGACCATGTGTACCCCCTCCCCTGGTTCTCTTTATCAGATACGTTTCTTATTTGGACTTTGGATATAAGAATAATCAAACATTTTTTCAATGTTGTTTTTACAATGAATGTTACATGCTGCTAAAGCTCATTTATATTTTTAATTTAAGATGAAGAGAGCTTTGCCAAAGCATCATATATATATCAATGTTTGTTATTCACATGAACAAAGGAGTCATTAAAAACCTTAAAAATGCATAGGTTGTATTCCTGCCAAACACAAACATACAAATAAATACAGTTTGTGCTGCTTTCAAGTGGCTTGTCAAAGATGACCTATATTTAAAAGCAACTAAAGCAAATTGGTAAGACAACTGACAGAGTCAGTTTCCATTGAGGACATATCTGTCTCCTTCTTATCTGCCAGATAAATGCTGGGGAGACATTCCAGTAGAGCTATTTTCCAGCCACCTGTGGTAACATGAGATGGACCTCTTTATTTTTTTGTTTTTAACATTTGCAGAGAACAAAGTAAATACATTTCGGAATGCTATAATGACTCACCGGACTTGTTTCAACCACAGTACCTGAGTGTTGCAAAAGAGCATTTAAGATCCCACTTCTACAGTGATTTATACCTTGTCATATAGTTGTGCTTAATTATTTCTTAACCATATGCTTTACTAAATCAACAAACATATTTTTAATGAAGCTTAAAATACTTAATATTTTGGCACCTTTATGCATCTCGACAATGTTAAATAAAGGGGTTTATATGAGAAATGCTAATGCCACATATTGACACATAGAGGCAGGTGCTTTTTGTGAGCGCCACCAGCAAGTCAAATTTATGATGCCAAAAAATGTTTAGCGCCTTTCCTAGCACCATGTAGCGTTCCATGTACCAAGAGTACAGGGTGTTTTTTTAGCACTGGCGATGAGTTCCCTACAGTGCCACATCACATCAGACGCTCAGTGTCTTGCTCCATTGACTTCAATTACCCATTCCAGTCCCATTTTTGGGGGGGGACTTCTGTTTTTTTTATTTTTTTTATGCTCAATCAACTGACACAGGATCCCTGACCTGTTCTGAATGTTTTTTTGTCATTCATTTTTGTACTTAGGTTACCCACTGCTATCTTGTGTTTTCATGCCTGCCAATCATGTGCCATGTCATTTGTATGTCCCCAATGTCATTCCATGTGTTTCTGCTTAATCACTGTGCGGCCATCCCCAGTTAAAAACCTTTTTTGTATTGTACCTAGAGTTGTATGGCCGAATTTGGTTTCACAGTGCCCATGCTGGCGCTTCACATTTACATGTTAAACACAAATGATTTATGGCCCTTTGCATCGGCACTACCTGTCCCTAGTTCCACTGTAAAAAAAACAAACAAGACACAACACCAAAGGTAGCCTAAAGCACAGAACACTACCAGCGGCATTTGCCTGTGGCCGGTGCTGCAGCTGAGGTGCTAATAGTGTCTCTCCGCAGATGCTCAAGCGGTACTACGAGGCGCTAGTGATAAATTGGCCACAAAGTCAGAGCTGGCAGTTAGACAGGTACATTCATATATGAGTATCATTAAAAGAGAAAAAAGCGGTTTTATCAGGATACAGGAATAACGACTGGGCAAATACAGTAGATAAATGCCAAGTTTTTTTAAATGCCCATGGAAATTAAGAAAGTAATTTATTGCTGGAGCCCCTTGGGCCACTAAGGAGAGGTAGAATGCTGAAGAAAGGCCAATGGCGCTATTGCTGGTTAGTGTTTCTGGCTAAGTGGTACTGCGTCTCTCAGTACAAGTTTGATAAAAGTTATGTATGCTGGGCGCCAATGAGGCGGACTCCATGTGTTAAATCCTGTCTCTGCCTTTCAAAGCAACTGGTTGTTTATGGATATTCCACAACAGAGTTCTCTACTACAACCAAACACAATACAGCTTACACACATTTTTAGTGGTGTCATTTATTTGGCATGTTTTTGAACAATTTTTATTTCAACAGCAAAATAAAATTTAAATGAAAAATAGCAAGTTCATCCACTTTGTGGTACCTAGAAGTGAGAGAAAAAGAACATGTCTGTTTTTCTTATCATTTCCTCTTATGCTCCTTTACTCTGTCTAGGGCTTGACTAACTATATAGGGGTTATATACGAATTGCTGTTGGCCACCATTTTATTTGGGCAAGTATGTTTTTTAACTTGTGTTTTTATGTTTTCTGGTAGCTTTTTAGGTCTGCTTTAGCTGGGTACACATATCTCCTTGCTGTTCCTACTGCAGCAATCATAGGCTAGCTACCTGAAAAAATTCATTAATCATTTGTGCCCGCCTGTCAAAGCCAGTCTGGGTGTCTTCTGCACTGTCTGCGGGCCAGTCTGGGTGTCTTCTGCACTGTCTGCGGGCCAGTCTGGGTGTCTTCTGCACTGTCTGCGGGCCAGTCTGGGTGTCTTCTGCACTGTCTGCGGGCCAGTCTGGGTGTCTTCTGCACTGTCTGCGGGCCAGTCTGGGTGTCTTCTGCACTGTCTGCGGGCCAGTCTGGGTGTCTTCTGCACTGTCTGCGGGCCAGTCTGGGTGTCTTCTGCACTGTCTGCGGGCCAGTCTGGGTGTCTTCTGCATTGTCTGCGGGCCAGTCTGGGTGTCTTCTGCACTGTCTGCGGGCCAGTCTGGGTGTCTTCTGCACTGTCTGCGGACCAGTCTGGGTGTCTTCTGCACCCTGCGTCTGCAGGAATTTCTGGGACTTCAGGCACCAGTTGCGTTTCCTCAGGCTCTTCTCTGGCATATTGAAAATGAAAATGAAAGCCTGCTCTCTGGGATAATGAAGGTGGAAGTAAAGTGACGATTGCTCACTAACTCCTGCCCATAAGACAGGGGAGGTCTCGTCCCAGCGGGTCAGAGGCAAACAGAAAATCTGTACCAGCCTGGCCTGCGCCCCCTGTGGTCAAACTGTATAACACTGTTAGAAGATGAAAGAGAATTTCAAAGGAGCGCACGTCAGGCAACTGGACATACTCCAACTCGCTTTAAAAAGAGGAACTAAAACCATTAAAAGATAATATAAATCTCAATATTAAAATTCCACATACACTTAATAAAAATATGTACATTTTCCCTACTATCTTGGCAATATATACAAATCTATTTATCAAAAACCTCTCTAAGACTAAATATCTGTACACACAGACAATTATAATAATGCAGCAGCCAACAATTAGTTTAATTTCTTAAATCAACATTCCAATGATAATTTAAGTATTAGGGATCTGGATGCCCATCTTAAAGATCCAGTATGTCTCTTGTGACAATAATTTATCTTGATGGTCACCTCCCCTTTGACCCCTCTGTACCCTTTCTATGGAAGTGAGTCAACACCCTAGCATGGGTCTCCCTAAAGCACTGTGCTACATTAGACATTGACGTAATTCTATCACATTTAATATTCGTAATATGTTCCCCTATTCGATGTTTCAGCATCCTGGTTGTGCAACCTATATATTGCAGTTTACATTCCTCACAGTTGATTAAATAACTCACGTGAGAACTATTACAATTAATAAAACCTTTTATCTTATACCTGTCACCAGTTGCAAAGGAAACTCATCTCCTATTGTCACATATCTGCATAATCTACAGCATCGACCCCCACATTTAAAGAAACCCTTACAAAATAACCATGTTGTACACTGGATCCTATTACTCTGATAAGGAGGTGACAATCTCTGTCCCAGGTTGGGGGATCTTCTACTCACAATTCTAACTCCCTTACTTAGGGGCATATTTAAATCCGGATCGCATTGTAAAATGGGTAAATGTTTTTGGATAATCCTTTTTATATGGTAAAATTCAGAGCTATAAGTGGTTACCAGGGCTAGATTATTCTCCAATTTTTTTGAAAACATGTGTTCCCTGATCTTATTTTGAGCTATGTTCTTGCCCTTTTCTGTAAGATCCATAGAATATCCCCTAGCATGTAGTCTGTCAGTGATATGTGACATTTCTCCCTCAAACTGTGTTTCCTCAGAGCAGTTCCTGCGGGCTCAAATCATTTCACCCACAGGAATTGCTCTGATAGTGTGCTTCGGATGGCAACTTTCTGCCCTTAATGTGGTGTTGCGAGCTGTTTCCTTCCTATAAGTACGGGTAGGAATTCTCCTACCATCTGATGATACTTCCAAATACTTCCAAATATAAATTCAAAAAGAGAATGATAGTTAAATGCTCTTCTGAAGTAAATCTCAAATTCAAATTATTGCTATTTAAATAAAGAACAAAATGAATTACTGATTGGTCATCTCCATCCACCACAAACAGGAGTTCATCGATGTACTGATCAAAAAATTGATACTGTTCAAAAATGGGTTCTCATGTTCATAGATGCAAGCCCTCTCCCACCAACCCATACAAAGGTTGGCAAAGGAGTGCGTAAAGGGAGCCCCCATCGAGGCTCCACATCTCTCGAGATAAAACCCATTAGAGAACATAAAAAAAATGTTTCAACAAAAAATCCACTACCAAAATAAAGAATAAACTAATTCCTCGCTGTATGTGGAATAATTCTGCAAATGAAAATAAACAGCTTGTAATGCAAGATAACGGGGAATAGCCGAGTATAATGATGCCACATCACATGTTAACCATCTGTAACTCTCATTCCATCCAAGAGTCCACCCATTGTACGAGGCTCCCATTCATCCCCCCAATACCCGCCACAATCGGATGGCCCAAAGGGGGCTTCTCTGACTTGTGGATCTTAGAGAGATGATGAAAGACCGGGACAACAGGGATGTCCACAAATACATACTCTTTTTCCTTCTCCCAATTCTTTGCCCTCCTTTAAGAGTGATCTAAGCTCCAGCTGAAACCGTGAGGTTGGATCAGTCGGTAATTTTTCATAGGTGAAGGCATAGGCATCTCCTAGGCATTTCATAGGCATCTCCTAGCTGCCTCAAAGTTTCCTGTTCATAATCATTAGTATCCATTACTACCACTCTGTCCCCTTTATCAGCTGACCGAATAACTATGGATTCATTCCTACTTAATTCCAACAGAGGGGATTGTTCCACTCTTGTAAGGTTAGATTAACATTTCCATTTATCTAATGATTTAAAGAGATCCTGTAAATCAGCCTCTACCAACTCCTGAAACGTATCCAGTATATGTACCCTAGAATGTACTGAATAAAAATTAGCATTGGCGGAGACACCCTGATTGGGCCCTCATCAGTCATATTATCCATTAGGAGCATAGCATACACATCCTGAAACAGAAGATCTTGATGGTCAATTTGGGATTCCCTTGTCTCACTCAGGGGCGGTCCAGCTGGGTCTTCCATATCTGGTAAGGAATCCAAAGAATTGTTATTAGACTCAATTGTTCTTAACCCATTTCCTTTCAAGGTAAAACATGTTTCCTTAATGTCAAATTCATCACAAAAAGGTTTACATCTAGAACAGTCGAAAAAATATCAAAATGAAATGTGGGAGAAAAGAAAGTCCTTTAGCCAACAGCCTCTCTTCATCCATTGTTAATTTGTATGAGGATAAATTCACAACATTATTTTCATCCTTCAAGGCCTCCTTTGTCTCAATGTGTGCCGAGTACTTTGATTTATGTTTACGTCATGCTCTGTGTTCAGAGGAATCAGACATGCTAAAAGAAACAGACTTTTTCCCGGAACTATTTTTTAAAATTGACCTTGGTGAAATTGTCTATTATAACTCCCCTTCCATGAATAAATGTTATCATTGCGGTAATCCTCTGAATCTCATTGGTATGTACTGCGTTTTATAGCCATCATCTGAGATTCCATGGAGTCTAGGGACTTCCTCATGCGTTCCATATGAGCATTAAATTGTGTATCACCCTCATAATCTTTTAAAAAGACCTTCAATCTAGAGATCTGTTGCTGGATATCCTTCAGCTTGTCGTCTTCATATTTGACAATGAGGCGCATTAGATCTAATGATGCCTGTTTTAAAATCCTCAGAGTAGATAGTGGTAGGTATCTTGCATATTCTAAGTCCCCTTGGAATCATAGAACTTTCTAAATAGTTGGTTAGAGAACTCAAGTCCCACCTGTTTTTTAACTCTTTTGCCATGGAATCTTCATATTGTTTTAGCAAACTCTTTAAATCAGCCAATAAGCTGACATTCCCCGCTGATTTCAAGAAAACTAAAATCAAATTTATCTCTGTTGAGGGTAGTGTTCCCATAATGTGATTTGACTCTCTCCATTATTAACCAATTCAAACAAAATTTCACAACAATTCTTCAATTAAGATTATTTATTGTGCCAGCACAAACAGTAAAGTTCATATATATTCATATATTTGATCTTCAGACTCATCCAAGATTGAATCAACTGCTGATTATACCAGCGCCAGTGAGCGCCAATTTGTTCTGCCATCTTTTCGGCACTGCACAGCATATTTATTAGTTTTTGTTCACCCTGAAAAGATTGGCACTGTATTTTTCCGTCACTGGTGGACAAACTTTACAGTGCAATTAGGCTACATTTTAGTTGTCCAAATCACAGATTGGTAAACAAAAGAAGCCATGAAAAATGATTTTACAAGGAAAAGACACTAGGCGACATCCAGGTCCTGCGATTACTTTATTGATAAGTCACAATGCAAGGTCTGTGTAAATAAATGTGTGGATAAAACATTTATCTGGCGCATCTTCAACCAGTGCGGTGGGTGCTGCAACCTATTTGGCACTAGTGTTAAAGTAGATGCAGGCTGGTGGCTGCATCAGCGCTGTTTGTTTTTGGTTTCCTAAATGACACACTGAATGCCGCTGAAAAAAAAACTGTCGCTGAGTGGTATTAACAGGCGCTGACGCCTCATAAATCATGCTCCCAATATATTAACTTTGAGACTTATTCATGAAGCTTGAGACAAACAGCACCACTTTTTTGGCCTCAGCGGCACTCAGCGTGCGATTTAAGAAACAAAAAATTGGCTGCGCCAATGTGGCTGCCAGCTACCATTTGATTTAACACTAGTGTCCAAAAGGTCACAGTGCTGAAAACTCTGGTTGAAAGGTGTAGGTCAAGATCCTATAGAGCACAATGGGCAGAACTGTATTGAAGTTGTTTTATGTTTGGAATTCATATTGCACACATTGTTGCATAGAACTTGCATTGTCAAGTTGACTTGTCAATAATGGAAATGCCGGCCATAGATGTCTCCAAATGACTTTTTCATATGGAAAAAAACTTTTTGTGGCTTCTTTTTGTTACAAATGTATAATTTGAACAACAAGTAAAACGCAGCCCAAAATCCACTGTAAAGTTTGCCCCCTTTTTCCGCAACAGTGAACACCTGTCACAGTTGTGTTTGTATTGGTGATGGGCCAGGGCTTTTGATTTGTGTGTGTGAAGACTATAGCATATTAATCCATTATTAAATTATTGTCATAGGTGTTTAAAGTGATTCAGCGGGCAAAAAAAAAAAGTGGGCAAAAAAAAAACAAAATGGTACTTTTGTCCCCCACTGCTGATTGGTGCTAGTCTGGTGGTCAGCAACTCACCTGATCGCTGGATTTGAGCCCACGCCACATCCGGGCCTGAACATGGAATTGATGGAATGCCGGGTTTACTGCCAAGCCCTCTCCATTCATTGGAATGGAAGTAGTGGGCATAGACCTGGCACGCCCCCCAATTAGAGTGAATGGAGAGGGCATGGTCAATCCCCTGGTACTGATGGCATAACCCAGCACAGAAGCATTGAATGGAGTTTGATACCCCTGATGGATCTTGGGCAGTGGTATGTTCATGGATCCTTTATACTTTACTGATAGCTGTCCTTTAAGCCGGTCAGGGACCTCATGCAATTGAGGAGTTTAAGCCAGTAACAACACTATACAGAGAATACTGAAAATAACTGGGCTTTTTCCATTTAAAGGTTATCTAAAATAAAAAAAAAAAAAATATATATATATATATATATATATATATATATATATATATATATTAAATATTATCACTTGTAGGCTCAAAGCAGAGGTCCAAATATTTTAATCTTCCCCAATATAGCTTTTGTAAATGGTACTGTGGTTGTTCTAGGCAGGGCAGTTTCTAGGCAAATAATACTTATGATGAGAAGAAAAAAAATCTGATCCCTAACAAATTATGTTTACTCTCATACTTTGTATTTTGTGTCCCCAGATAGATCTGTAAAGACTGGTGTGAGTGTCCCCTTATACCAAACGTATCTGTATTCACTGGGGGGAGAATGTCCCCTTATAACAAACATATCAGTATTCACTGGGGTGAGAATGTATCCTTATACCAAACCTACCTGTATTCACTGGGGTGACAGTGTCCCCTTATAACAAACCTGTAAATCTGTAAAGACTGGGGTGAGAGTGTCAATTTATACCAAATCTATATGTGTTAACTGTGGTGAGAGTGTCCCCTAATACCAAACCTATCTGTAAAGACTGGGGGTAGAGTGTCCCATTATACCAAACCTATCTGTAAAGACTGGGGGTAGAGTGTCCCATTATACCAAACTTATCTGTAAAGACTGGGGGTAGAGTGTCCCATTATACCAAACCTATCTGTAAAGACTAGGGTGAGAGTGTCCCATTATACCAAATCTATCTGTAAAGACTGGGGGTAGAGTGTCCCATTATACCAAACCTATCTGTAAAGACTGGGGGTAGAGTGTCCCATTATACCAAATCTATCTGTAAAGACTGGGGGTAGAGTGTCCCATTATACCGAACCTATCTGTAAAGACTGGGGTGAGAGTTTCCCATTATACCAAATCTATCTGTAAAGACTGGGGGTAAAGTGTCCCATTATACCGAACCTATCTGTAAAGACTGGGATGAGAGTGTCCCATTATACCAAATCTATCTGTAAAGACTGGAGTGAGATTGTCCCCTTATACCAAACCAATCTGTATTCAACGGTGTGTGAGAGTGTCCCCTAGTACCAAACCTACCCATAAAGACTGGGGGGACAGTGTCACATTATACCAAATCTATTTGTAAAGACTGGGGTGAGAGTGTCCCCTTATACCAAACTGGGATGAGAGTGTCACATTATACCAAATCTATCTGTGTTAACTGCGGTGAGAGTGTCACTTTATACCAAACCAATCTATATTCACTGGAGTGAGAGTGTCCCCTCATACCTAACCTATCTGTAAAGACTGGGGTGATAGTGTCCTCTTATACAAAACGAATCTGTATTCACCGGTGTGAGAATGCCCCCTAATACCAAACCTATCTGTAAAGACTGGTGTGAGATTGACCTCTTATACCAAACCTATCTATATTCACTGGGATGAGAGTGTCACATTATACCAAACATATCTGTATTCACTGGGATGAGAGTGTCACATTATACCAAACATATCTGTATTCACTGGGATGAGAGTGTCACATTATACCAAACCTATCTTTATTCACTGGGATGAGAGTGTCACATTATACCAAACATATCTGTATTCACTGGGATGAGAGTGTCACATTATACCAAACCTATCTTTATTCACTGGGATGAGAGTGTCACATTACACCAAACATATCTGTATTCACTGGGATGAGAGTGTCACATTATACCAAACCTGTAGTCTGGGGTGAATATATTTTATATAGTATATATAAGGGGAAACTCTCACCCTGGTCTTTACAGATATGTTTGATATAAGGGGACACTCTCACCCCAGTGAGTACATATATGTTTGGTATAAGGGGATGCCCTCATCCCAGTGAATACAGATAGGTTTGGTATAAGGGGACACTCTCACCCCATTCCTTACAGATAGGTTTGGTATAAGGGGACACTCTCACCCCAGGCTTTATAGATAGGTTTGGTATAAAGGGACACTCTTACCCCAGTGAATACAGTTAGGTTTGGTATGAGGGGACACCCTCACCCTGGCATTACAGCTAGGTTTGGTATTTGAGGGTGCACAATCACACCAAGCTTTACAGCTAGGTCTGCTATAAGGGTTCACACAATCATCCCAGTGCTTAGAGCTTGATGAGGGTTAAGGGGACACTCAGACCCCAGACGTGACAAGCCAGTGCTATTAGTGCAGCTGTAGTGATGACCCCCAGTCCAACCCTACTCTAGCCCTCTCCAGCCACTATCCCTGACTATAGTTTGCCCTGAAAAGGGCAGTTTTTTAAACAATAAGGCTTACCTTTCCCTAAACTGCTGTAGCAGGAACCTCTCCATATCTAAAACAGTGTTGCAAGATGGCGCTGGAAGATTCAGACCATACGCTGGAAGATTCAGACCATGACCATGTCCCGTCAGGCCAATGGAGGGAGGGGAAGGAAGAATGCAGAGCGCTTGAATCTGCAAAGTTTGGTACGGATCCAAACTTTGCGGGTTTGGCTATATTTATTTATTATTCTTTCCACCACGGGGCTGTTCAGGACTCCAGGATACTTCTTCTGCAATCTTGCCTCAGAAGCTACTCCTTATTCCTTACCAGCATCACATGCTGAGGACTGGGGACAGGTGCAGGGGGCGGTTTAAAGCTGTGCTCTGCACAGAGAGAGCAGTGTTGTGGTCAGCAAAAGGAGAGCAATCCCAGAATGAATAGCAGCATAGTGAGAAGACACTTCCTTTCTGCCTGAGACTCCACGGGCCACCATCTTGGATGTTTAAAGGCTTGAAAAATGCACCAGGTTCAAGTAGGATGATTTTTGCTCCTGGGGTTTGTTCTGTTTCCCAGAAGTATTCCGGGAAAGCGGTGCATGACCAAGATGGGCGAGTGTCTCATTTTATTATATTTACACCTGCACTGTTGCCTGCAATTCATCTATGACTTAGGACATAATGCTTATTATTTACTTACTTATTATTTTGCTCTTGTCCCAAGTTGTGTCAGCTATCTACCTTGCTGGATTGTGAGAGCCCAATCCAGGGCGATGAAGAGGTGATTCAATAAGTGTGTCACCTTGTGACCTTTTTGGCACTCCCAATCTATGGTCTTAGGCAAATTTCATAAAAATGGCCTTTTCTGTTAACTTTGAAGCCCAACACTAGTGATGATCCAGCAGCTAGAAGTAGGCACACAGACAGTGTATACTAGCCCAGACCGACCATGGTCATATAGCCAGCAAACAGGATGCTTCAAGCAACCCGCGGCTGAAGAGTATCAGTGCGTTTCAGCTTTGAGTGGATGTGGGAGCAAATGCAAGTACTGACAATGATTCAGTATCATGCATGCAGATGGGGTAAGTGAGTTTTGGGGAGTTTTATTTTTTTAACTGTGCAAGGCTGTTGGTCCAGCTGGACAGATCAGGCAGCTCAGCCATTAACAGGTAACAGATGTCCTCAGGTGCAATCCCTGCTTTCAAATGTAGGCTTGATATAATAAATAATATAATAAATAATAAATTACCCCAATGAAATGAATAATTGCTAATACAGTAGTTTGTCATTTTGATTTAGATTTTTTTTAAGTTTGAATATAATTATTTTTGACCCTAATCATTTCTATGATTCCTAGACTGTTGCACATTTAATGATAAAAATACAGTACCGTGTTCAATACTTATTTGATCAGTTACAAAAGTAAGCTTTATATTGGATGCCTCTGTACAGTTCCAGGAGAACAGCAACATGTTGTTTTCTACAAGTACAGGTACAGTATTTAAAAACAATAAATTCATAAAAAGCTTAAAAAATATGCATGTAAATTAATAGAATAAAAAAGGCGCAGAAATAAAAAGAAAAATGCCTCAGGATAGAGAAGCCCCACAAACAAACCGATTGCATGAATATGCATAATGCATTACCAAACTGTGTACAATAAATGACTCATTTCTTTGAATTTTATGCTAGCAAGCCAGCCAAATGTAATCAAGTAAGGCTTTAAAGGAAAACTCCCCTTTCACTTAAATATACGGTATGATATAACATATATTATGTAACTGCTTTACAAGCTATTGTAAGTTAATGTTACAAAAAAATTACCGTTACATTTTAGCTTGCGAACAGAATTGTTAAAACTGAAAAAAAAAGACATTATGCAACTATTTACAACAAAATCCAATCTAGTCTATATACTCATATGCCAGCATATTCTTCTACCTTTCTCTAAGTGGGTTACTGTCCTTCCTGCAAGTTCACATATAGCATTTTAGACACAGAGTACAAGTGTCTCATGCTCTTCTCCGGAGGCTTGCGGCTAACATTTTATCTCTAGGGAGGGCAGGTTTTACACCCCAGTAGCCTATATGAAAAACTACTTTGCTCCTACACACTTATTCATAAACATTTAGGCCCTTTGTTATCTATGGTTTATGTACTGAGCACAAGTGCATGGACATTGGTACATTTACCACTCTATAACAGTCCTCCAGCCGATAGGCTTCCCAATTCGCAACATCAAGTGGTGGAGATGCAGCAGCTCCGGAGAAATATGATCAAGTTGTACCAATATACTGTGTACATTGTAGCT
This sequence comes from Gastrophryne carolinensis, assembly GCA_027917425.1. Lineage (NCBI taxonomy): Eukaryota > Metazoa > Chordata > Amphibia > Anura > Microhylidae > Gastrophryne > Gastrophryne carolinensis. Next base: position 269,045,990 of record CM051239.1, on the reverse strand, counting down.
CCTGAAAAATTTGCGGGTAGTGGCAGAGATTTTTTTCAATTATAAATAATTTTGCTTTTGAGAAAAAGGAGTAACAAACATTAGCAACACTTTAAATATCACAGCCTCGATTCAGTAAGAGTTGAAAAAAAATCTAATGGTAAAAAATTCCCTTTAAGTGAAAAATGCATGAGAATAGGCTCAATTCAGAGATTGAGAGTCAGGTGAAAATGTAAATCTGGTTGCTGAATCCCTCCCAAGGTAGACAATGCAAGTGAATGGCAGTTTTCACTCCTAAAAAGGTTTGAGTTTTCTTCCCTGCCTCTGAATCAAGCCTAATGTCACTGTTGCTGAATCACCAGCTAGGAAGACAATAAAAGGCAATGGCACTTTTTACTCCTATGTAGTGTTGAGCAAACTCATAGAAGGGTTCCTCCACATTTGGCCAAACATTGAACAATAGATCTATTTGGGTACCTGAAACTGGACCCGTCACTTGCAGTGACTGACAGTAGAAGGTGGTATGAGTATACACTGGCAGTGACTGACAGTAGAAGGTGGTATGAGCAGGGCTGGCCCAAGACATTGTGCTGCCTGGGTCCAAGAGAGATTTTTACTAGGCAAACTGGGGGGTTTTCACATAGCAAACAAGAAAGGATAACCGGGTATGAACCGACCCGGTAATTAATGGAGAACTTCAAGGGTGACCCCGCCCCAAAAACACAATCAGTGCTTATATACATATAAAAATATAAATTGCTTTATTAATTTTTACAATTTAAAATTGACATGTTATAATTTGCATGATATTATGCTCATGGCCTCACATAGGCCCTTCATCTCTATATTCCAAGAAAAAATACCTCCACTTATTGTAATTAGCAATCTTGTGCATAAAACACTTGATTAATACAAAGGCTAGCAGCATTAATATATAAATTATTGGATACAGGTATTACAGCTGGTATTATCCCAGTACAGTATTATACAATAATAATTCAAACATATTCAAACTATTTGGTTCAAGTAGATATTCATATCTGGTAACTATATGATGGCAGTGTAATAACTGTGTGGTAACGGTGAACTAGTTTCTCCCCATCATAAGGGGCTTCATCTGCACCCATCCACTTCTCATATTTCTGTAATCCCTCGTGCTGATTCCTCCTGTCTGAGATACCATGCACAGGACTCAAATCAAAAGCTAGTGCACACACAAAGAAAACATAAAAACATGTGAGGACTATGATATGTCTGGTGTATTGGCCCACAATCAGCTAGCTACAGCATAGGTACTAATATAAGTAGGTACCTGGATAGTAAGAGGGAACCAAATATCCCATAAACTTCGCCAAAGATTTCCAGCACCTCCGCCAGAGAAAGCCTCCAGTCCCCAGCTTTAGACTAGTTCCTTGTCCTATAACAAAATATATTAGGTATCACTATAGATCCCCTACACCATGCTATGGTCTGATCGTACTCCTTACTTCAAAGCTAGCAGTGTACTTACTTTTATATATGGTGGCTGTAATTAGGAGGACAGGCTGCTCATCAACTTTCCGCCCATAAAGGACCACTGCCGCATTGCTGCCCGCTGTTTGTCGCCACTCCATCTCTATCCTCAAAGGACACAGTGGCGTTGGAAGCGGGATCTCCCCACTGTCATGGCTGGGGGGGGGGGGGTTCACCTTTATTTCACCTTTTTTCTTTACTATAGTACAGTAACCACATACTATGGCACCCCCCTTGCAAGTGGCTGCCCTAGGCACATGCCTAGGTTTGTCTAATGGTAAATACAGCCATGCAGGTGATGAACTGGTAGCTTTCATCCCATAAATTGAACAGATTAGTGGTAGCACAGTTTAGTTTTGGAGCCATGCATGGGACCCAGTTGAACCTACAGCTGTAACAAGCAGGTACATTAGACCCAAACTTCTTGGCCTCTGCCACTTGACTGAATATGCAGCATTCCACAGCATTGGGCACGGTCTCCCAGCTTGATAAATAGAAGAACATGGGACAAGCAAGCCCTATTCTGAAACACTGCACCTCTCCATTAAAGAAGGCCACCAACCAGTACTGTCCTTCTCCCAGGTTTTATTCCTCTGTGACAGGGCATCTTAATTTGGGATGCCCAGTGTGTGGACCCTCCACCACTTTCAGCAATCCCACAGAGCATGCAGGTAGGCAATGAGCATGCTCAGCGCAACATTCAGCACAACGCTAATTTAAATGGCCAATAAGGGGTAGCCCTGTAACTGGACAAGCTCAACCCCAACTGTTCCAATTACACTCTATACAGGTGATCAGCAAACATGGCCACCCAGGATGCACAGTCACCGTAACCAAGCAGCCAAACACGGGCTGGGGTACAGCTCTGCCACCGAAATCTTTTAATCTGGCACCTGGACAGTACAGACTATAACGGGCAACCCGTGCCCACGGCCCTTGGCAGGCTGGAAGCCACCAGGCACCGGGCTGTAACGTGACGACCGCCCACCTAGCTCTATGAACTCCAGATAAGTTGGAACCTCCTCTCTTCCACGGAAGCTCCCAGAAGCAACCGAACTGAAGGTATAGTGAACGTGCGGCAACCATCTCCGGCTTACCTATCACAGTGTGAAGCAGCCGCCGATGTGCGCTATGCCTCTCTCCAGACCCGACTAGCGCTCTGCCTCCAGCAGTCCCCGTCAAATAGCGACGCCTCCCCCTGCAGTGCGCACACTCTCCTGCCGCTCGCCTCTGCCCCCATTTTATTGCATCCCACAATCCTGCGAGTGCGCACGCTTCTCTCGGCTCTGCCTCACACACGCAGTACGGAAAAGTTTGTGAATGACCCGCTATGGAGAGTGGCGTTCATTCCTTCTACGCTACGCCATACCTCCCAACTTTTGAAAATAGTAAAGAGGGACATTTTAAACCACGCCCCAGTCACACTCAAGGCACGCCGACAGCCATGCCCTTAAAGGGAAACGCCACCTAATAAATACATAGTAACAAATTACATGAAAACACCCCCCCCCCACACACACACACACAGGCAAGCCTCACACACATAAATGCAGAAAAGCCCCCCTACACACACATGCAAACATAAACATTCAGGTAAACACATATGTGCAGGCAAACACACACACTGCATGCATACAAGCCCCCTCCACACACACACATGCATGCAAGCCCCCGTACATAGGCACACACATACATGGAGGCACACACACACACACATGCAAACACACATTGCATGCATGCAAGCCCTCTCCACACACACATACATGCAGACACACACACATACATGCAGACACACACACACATGCATGCAAGCCCCCTCCACACACACACATGCATGCAAGCCCCTATACATAGGCACACACATACATGGAGGCACACACACACATGCAAACACACACTGCATGCATGCAAGCCCTCTCCACACACACATACATGCAGACACACACACACACATGCAGACACACACACATACATGCAGACACACACACACACATGCATGCAAGCCCCCTCCACACACACACATGCATGCAAGCCCCCATACATAGGCACACACATACATGGAGGCACACACACACATGCAAACACACACTGCTACATGCAAGCCCTCTCCACACACAAATACATGCAGACACACACATGCAGACACACACACACACACACACACACACGCATGCCCCCACACAAAGTCAAACACACATACATGCAAGCACACACACACAGGCAGACAGACACATGCACACATAGGTCCGGCCCCTGCTCTTTCAATGTTCCCTCTAAGCATTGGCAGTGGCTGAGCAGGGATGTTGGGGAACTGGGCAATGATCCATTGAAAGAAAAATCATCACACCTAAAACATCCGGAACATAAATCTGTCTGTCTTTTCTGCACACACAGCTGACATGGCACAGGACAGCCTGGACAGGAAATGCCACATTCTTATCTCTTAGGGGGGAAGCAGTCTGAGTGTCAGGCACTGAGAGGCAGCACACTTGCTCTCAGCTACGGGCCTCACACTTATGAGCCTGGAGAGCCTGTCAAACCCAGCACTCCAGCCGGCGCCCATAAGAACTACTGCCCCACCCCCTGCTCGCAAATTAACAGCAGCTCCTCCGCAATATTGGCTGCCTTCACCCCTGCATGCTGGAAGTTTCTTCATCACCCCCGCGCGCTCACCCGCACGCCAGGAAGTCTCTTCGCGCCGGCGCCGGGTACTATTTATTCAGAAGGCGCTGGCCTCATGGGCGGTGCACAGCAGGTCCCTTGCTCAGTGTCCATGGTGCAGGGCGCCCCGGGAGAATTTGCAACAGTCTGGGACCGCTGGATTTTGGGAAATAATCGGGACAATCCCGGGAAAATCGGGCCAGTTGGGAGGCATGCGCTACGCATTTGGTTCCTGCCCGCTGCTGCTGCCCACCTCCACCGCCAAATATGTTCCCGCCGCTGCCCGCCTGAAAGTGCCGCCTGGGACCCATGGTAAGGCCGGCCCTGGGTATAAGTATACACTTGCAGTGACTGACAGTAGAAGATGGTATGAGTATAAATGTGCAGTGACTGACAGTAGAAGGTGGTATGACTATACACTTGCAGTGACTGACAGTAGAAGATGGTATGAGTATACACTTGCAGTGACTGACAGTAGAAGATGGTATGAGTATACACTTGCAGTGACTGACAGTAGAAGATGGCATGATTATACACTTGCAGTGACTGACAGAAGAAGATGGTATGAGTATACACTTGCAGTGACTGACAGTAGAAGGTGGTATGAGTATACACTTGCAGTGACTGACAGTAGAAGATGGCATGATTATACACTTGCAGTGACTGACGGAAGAAGGTGGTATGAGTATACACTTGCAGTGACTGACAGTAGAAGATGGCATGATTATACACTTGCAGTGACTGACGGAAGAAGGTGGTATGAGTATACACTTGCAGTGACTGACAGTAGAAGATGGTATGAGTATACACTTGCAGTGACTGACAGTAGAAGATGGTATGAGTATACACTGGCAGTGACTGACAGTAGAAAATGGTATGAGTATACACTTGCAGTGACTGACAGTAGAAGATGTTATGAGTATACACTTGCAGTGAATGACAGTAGAAGGTGGTATGAGGTAACACTTCCAGTGACTGACAGTAGAAGATGGTATGAGTATACACTTGCATTGACTGACAGTAGAAGATGGTATGAGTATACACTGGCAGTGACTGACAGTAGAAGGCGGTATGAGTATACACTTGCATTGACTGACAGTAGAAGATGGTATGAGTATACACTTGCAGTGACTGACAGTAGAAGGTGGTATGAGTATACACTTGCAGTGACTGACAGTGGAAGATGGTATGAGTATACATTTGCAGTGACTGACAGCAGAAGATGGTATGAGTATACACTTGCAGTGACTGACATTAGAAGATGGTATGAGTATACACTTGCAGTGACTGACAGTAGAAGATGGTATGAGTATACACTGGCAGTGATTGACAGTAGAAGATTGTATGAGTATACACTTGCAGTGACTGACAGTAGAAGATGGTATGAGTATACACTGGCAGTGACTTACAGCAGAAGATGGTATGAGTGTACACTTGCAGTGACAAACAGTAGAAGGTGGTATGAGTATACACTTGCAGTGACTGACAGTAGAAGGTGGTATGAGTATACACTTGCAGTGACTGACAGTAGAAGATGGTATGAGTATACACTTGCAGTGATTGACAGTAGAAGATGGTATGAGTATACACTTGCAGTAACTGACAGTAGAAGATGGTATGAGTATACACTTGCAAGACTACCAGTAGAAGATCGTATGAGTATAAACTTGCAGTGACTGACAGTAGAAGATGGTATGAGTATACACTTGCAGTGACTGACAGTAGAAGGTGGTATGAGTATACACTGGCAGTGATTGACAGTAGAAGATGGTATGAGTGTACACTTGAAGTGACTGACAGTAGAAGATGGTATGAGTATACACTGGCAGTGACTGACAGTAGAAGATGGTATGAGTGTACACTTGCAGTGACTGACAGTAGAGGATGGTATGAGTATACACTTGCAGTGACTGACAGTAGAAGATGGTATGAGTATACACTTGCAGTGACTGACAGTAGAAGATGGTATGAGTTTACACTTGCAGTGACTGAAAGTAGAAGGTGGTATGAGTGTACACTTGCAGTGATTGACAGTAGAAGGTGGTATAAGTGTAAACTTGCAGTGACTGACGGTAGAGGATGGTATGAGTATACACTGGCAGTGACTGACAGCAGAAGGTGTTATAAGTATACGATTGCAGTGACTGACAATTGAAGGTGGTATGAGTATACACTTGCAGTGACTGACAGTGGAAGATGGTATGAGTATACATTTGCAGTGACTGACAGCAGAAGATGGTATGAGTATACACTTGCAGTGACTGACAGTAGAAGATGGTATGAGTATACACTTGCAGTGACTGACAGTAGAAGATGGTATGAGTATACACTGGCAGTGATTGACAGTAGAAGATTGTATGAGTATACACTTGCAGTGACTGACAGTAGAAGATGGTATGAGTATACACTGGCAGTGACTTACAGCAGAAGATGGTATGAGTGTACACTTGCAGTGACAAACAGTAGAAGGTGGTATGAGTATACACTTGCAGTGACTGACAGTAGAAGGTGGTATGAGTATACACTTGCAGTGACTGACAGTAGAAGATGTTATGAATATACACTGGCAGTGAGTGACAGTAGAAGGTGGTATGAGTATACACTTCCAGTGACTGACAGTAGAAGATGGTATGAGTATACACTGGCAGTGAGAAACATTAGAAGGTGGTATGAGTATACACTGGCAGTGAGAAACATTAGAAGGTGGTATGAGTATACACTTGCAGTGACTGACAGTAGAAAATGGTATGAGTTAACACTTGCAGTGACTGACAGTAGAAGATGGTATGAGTATACACTGGCAGTGACTGACAGTAGAAGATGATATGAGTATACACTTGCAGGAACTTACACTGCAGTAGAAGATGGATTGAGTATACACATGCAGTGACTGACACTCCAGTAGAAGATGGTATGAGTTTACACTGGCAGTGACTGACAGTAAAAGATGGAATGAGTATACACTTGCAGTTACTGACTCTGCCTTGAAAAGCACTATTATTAAATGTTTACCTCACCCTAATTATATGAGCCTCCTCCCCCTAGTGACACTGACCTGAAAAGGACAATTAAAGGGTTCTCTGTCCCTCAGTAGCCCATCAACCAGTTTTACTGCCGAGGCTGGACCCGGAACTCGAACACGAGACTTCTGGCTGAAGTCTGTGTTCAAGCTCAGGGACCTGAACCTGGGAAATTTGGTTTCCAGGACAAGTAGTGTATGTTTTACTCATTTTAATACTGTAGTAAAAAGTGCAATTGCCTTTCATTGCCTTCTTGTGTGTTTTCCTTAGGAAATGAATTTGAGAATTTTTAAACTTTTACTGAATCAAAGCCCACATATCGTTTGCATTTTTTACTACTACATTCAAAATAGCTTGAAGTGAAAATGTTGTTAAAGTTAATACTGCTTGGCTCTGTAATTGGCTAAAGGAAACTTCTCCCATTTTCTACCAATGAATTACGTAGAAAAAAATGGACCTGCCGTGACCTCAGAATCACAGTGACAGCTATACCACTGCTGCTATGGTTGGCTTGAAGCAGGCTTCCACATCAGGTCGGAACTCCCTGACAAGAAGATTGAGGTGTCTAGGTGAGTATACAGGCTTGGTTGGGGGGAAGGAATCTGGGGGTGGGGGCAGATAAGCTTGAAGCTTGAAACTACTTAGACTTCCTCTCTAAAAATAGTCATCTCATCTCGTCTAGTTTTAGAAGAATCAAAATGTGGTTTATTATTACTGATTGCATACATATTTGCATATATACACACAAGTAATTCATTGTGGCAGGGGGCTCAGTACACTGGGTAAGGGGGGATAACTAGGATACAAGAGACTATGGTGAAGTGCTTGAATGGGCCTACAGGGGATATGGGGGTTTAGAGATGTGAGGGATACCCAGACAAAGGTCCCACTTGGAGGAGTCCTGGTCATATAAATGGGTAGCTGGTGTAAGTTGGTAGGCCTAGGATTGAAAGATTCGGAGATGAGAATCTTGAGAAGTGGTAGATGGAGCCATTGCAAATATTCTCTTTTCATCTTTGAAATATCTTGAGCAACCAGAAAGAGCCGCATGGTTCTTGAAATTTTGGGTATATATACAGACCCTTCACTTCCTACGTGTGGATATGTGTATAAAGGCTTTTTGGTCTCTTTTAGTCCGCTATGTTAAGACTATTATGGGCTTCTTCCTAAAGTGGCTTACTCCTATGTGACTGCTCCTTGATGGAAATATGTTTTTTTCAACCTAAATAGCTGGAATATAAGGAGTTTAAAAAAAATAACTAGAGTATGTTACTACAATGGAATAGCCTAAACCACCTCAAATACAGCTATGTACAAATCGCGGCCACTGGCCTTTGAAACATGAAAGAGAGTGTTCTAATCCAATTAAAATATAGTTTGCAGGTCAGTGACCAGGCCATGTTGTAGCTCTCTTGCAGCTATTTCATTATGTTTTGGTCTTTATTTACGGGCAATCATGTCAGCGTTGTCTCAATTTATCCTTATTTCCGAAACACTTTGATTTGTATATTTAGGTTTTATTGCTCAAGTGAGATTGGGGGAAGTATATTTTGATGTTGCTTTGTTAATAACAATGAGAATTATGTTACAAGAACCTGAAATAAAAAAGGCAAACCGCATATTGGATAGCATGTACGACCTGTCTTAACATTACACCACAAAATTAAAGAGGAAGGAAAGAAAGTCAGATCAGTGAATGCAATTATTGTAATTGGAGAGCGCTGCAGTCTGTAATCTTCCATTTGATATAAAAGGTTTTTTTTTTTTGTAAATCAAGGCCATATGAAAGCAGTCATGGCAGGAAAATTAAGTGAAACCAACAATGACAATCAGGAAATGAAAGCCTAGTTTAGTTTTAATGATTTTAAAGAAATACCTTAGCTGCTCAAATGACTAGAGATAGCAATAGCTGCAGCCGAAATAAATGACTCTTACACTCGTTTTTGGTAAAATGTTAGGTATATCCTGGGGGCAGATAGGGATGAGCGATGCAGGTGCTTAAAAGGAAAGGACATGTGATTTAGTTCCTGGGGAAATGGCCTAGTGTCCCACCCAGGCATCCCCATCTTAATGTAGTACCGTGTTTCCCCGAAAGTATGACACCCCCGATTGTAAGACGTATCGGGAGTTTCAGAGGGGTCGGCTAATATAAGCCGTACCCCGAAAGTAAGACATATGTCTTACTTTCGGGGAAACACGGGGGTATTGCCGCCTCCCTCTCATCTAGCTGCGCGCCGCCTCCTGCCCACGTCCGCACCGTCCCCCTCTCCATACGTCGCCGCGTCTGCCATTTCCCTCTGATCTTAATGAGCGCCGCCTCCTGCCCACCAGCGTTCCCTCTAAGCTGCGCGCGCGGCCGCGCCGTCCGCGCATTTTTGTCGGCAAAGAAAAAAAAAATGCTGAGTCAAGTGAAGTCCGCGGCGGCCGGCACCGCCGCTCACAGCTGCTGTCGCTGTGAGTTGTCGCGGCTTTGTAAACCCCGCCCCTCCACCTGATGTAATTACTAGGTCTCCCCCTATTGGCCAGCAAGGCCTTCTCTCACACTGCTCTGTCCCTCACATGAAAATGACGGGCTCGCTCACCAACGTCATCCGGCATATTTAAGGGAGTGAGCGAGCTCGCCATCTTTGTGTGAGGGAAGGAGCAGCATGTGAGAGAAGACATCGTCGAAGGATTCCACAAAAGAGTGTGTTTAAATACCAATCCAGGCAGGAAAAAAAGAAAAGACACTTACCTGCCAGTGCCAGCCTGAAAACTCGATCCCTTGGAGTCTGGTAGGTTGCAGTTCTCCGGTTTTATGGCTGCCAATAGCACCCTCGTCTCAAAGCCATTTCCAATATAAGACATACCCCGAAAGTAAGACATAGTGGGGCTTTTGGGGATAAAAAGAAAGTAAGACACTGTCTTACTTTTGGGGAAACACGGTAGTCACTTACCAGGCAGGTGATGGAAGAGAGACATGGGTACACACCGGAAAGTTGTATAACCCTCTCACTGGTGCTCCTGGGACAGCATAGTACACCTGTTGTCTTAGGGTTCCCAGTGGTGTCCCTGGAAATCCCCACTGGATCTGGCTGGTGGTCGTCTGTGTCTGTAGATAGAAAGGGAGAAGGGTTAGTAGGGAGATACAGTTTAGCACTAGATCAGTAGCGGGGTAGAGAGAGAGTAGCTTACCCTTACAGCGGAAGTTCTTCCTCGGTCTCCCTCTCCACGGCTGTGGGTCGGGGTCCAGTCATGGGTGGTGGATGGGTACAATGCTGGTAGGTGGCATGCTGACCATGACTACCCTGTTTACATTTTTAAACGAAGAAAAAAGAACTCACCGTTGGCGCCTGTTCCTTCACCTTTACCCCAGTAGGTGGTATCCTCTCGGAGGGTCCGCCGGGTTAGGGAGTCCCACCTAAAAAAGGTTCCCCCTCCTTCCTTGGCATCCTGCCAAGCTAATCCCGTCACTTCAGGGCACAAAGGCATTAACACCCTAGAGGGGGTGCAAAAAACTGGTCAAAATGATTGAGCTCAATACAGTAACTGAAGAGCTACTTGCCTCTGCCAGATGCTACCAGTTGGCCAATGCAAAGTTTCTCTTGGTGCAGAACCCTGGAATCAGTAACAAGATCACCAATGATTTAAGAAACAAAGGAGGGGTGGCAGCCGCTCAGACCATTTTATAACTAACCTGGGAGGTGCACGTTAGCAGGGCAATCAGGATACAAAAGTCTTAAAGGAGCCACAGCACTCAACCCTGTTAGCTTGCAGACCAGCCTACAATCTCTCTCTAAACTTGGTTAAAAACAGAGGGCTCGGTCACACACATCTGCAGAAGTATGCTTAAGCTGCACCACCACACCAAGGTGCCTCTGTGGGGTGCAGTCCTAACTCTAATCTCTGAGAGCCCCATTTGGGACATACAATGCAATAGATAAATTGGGAGCAGGCTTACCTGAGGTTGCCCTAAACCTCAAGTGCAAGCCATGGGGTGGAAGGGTCAAAGCCCTTGCAATACAGCCTAGACCCCACACCCCATGTGCATGCACAAATTCAAAAGAAACAAAGGAGGGATGGCAGCCGCTCAGACCATTTAATAACTAACCTGGGAGGTGCACGTTAGCAGGGCAGCTGGTGGTGCAGCTTAAGCATACTTCTGCAGATGTGTGTGACCGAGCCCTGTTTTTAACCAAGTTTAAAGACAGATTGTAGGCTGGTCTGCAAGCTAACAGGTTTGAGTGCTGTGGCTCCTTTAAGATGAGTGACTATCAATCCCCTAAATACCAATAAATAATATATATATATATATATATATATTGCAAAAAGTATTGAACACATTTCCAATTTTCTGAGTAAATATATTTCCAAAGGTGCTTTCGACATGAAAATTTCACCAGTGTAACAACCCATATCCATATATGCAAGGATATTAAACCATAGATAACTATCAATTAGGTTGTGAAATAAGGAGAAATGACACAGGAAAAAAGTACTAAACACGTATTAAACAAGCTTACTGAAATGTATTTTCTTTCTCTGAAACCAGTTGAGTTTCCTTGGCTGTGTGTTTGGTATCATTGTTTTGCTGATTCATCTTCATCATTCTGGTCGATGGCAGCAGTGTGAGAAAGTTCTCACATTCATCTTCCTTAAATTATATGAAGTGTGCCAGTGCAGTATGCTAAAAAAATACCCTGCACCATGATGTTCCCACCTCCAAACTTCAATGTTGCTATGGTGTTTTTGGAGTGAAATGCAGTGCCTTTTGACCTCTAAACATGATGTATATTATGACATCCAAAGAGTTCAATGTTTTTTTAACTGTTTCCTATACTGTGGCCCTGCTAGCCCATATAATCATGTGCCAAGTCTCTTCTGTTCCAAAGTACTTAGCATGCCATGCTTGCCATGCATTCTTCTTTATGTATTTCTAAAGCATACCTTAACCACTTTCATGCATTCTTCTTTATGTATTCCTAATTCATACCTTAACCACTTTCATGCTTGCTATGCTTCCTTCTCTACTTCCTAGTTGAATATTTGGGATGCCCACATGGATATAATGTAAACAATACTCTGATTGTTTATCATATTAAATGAAATACAACCCAAAAATTATATGGGGGTTTATTTAAGAAACATTAACGCCACGTAGTACCACGTAGCGTCAAGTGAACGCCAGCTGCAGTATGTGAAGACCCAAATATATATAGTCAATCTGGCGAGCGCCTCTAATAGCACCATGTAGCGTTGAATGTCCCCCTAGTGTCGGCTCAGTGTAAAGCACCGACGCTGTATGTTCAGCAAGACCATGTATCACCTGTCGCTCAGTAGCGTTATCGCATGCATTTTAATGTTTTGATTTTTCGCTTGTGTAAAAATAGCCTTTTTTTGTTTTGTTTTCCTCAATTTTAGGATCAAATCATTGCGCTACCAATCATTTGCTGGAGCGTTGTCCTGTTGTTAGATGTAGCGTCGTCTTGGGCGCTTTGCCCTTGGGACACTACATAGACAATCAAATGGCAATACGTGGCTCTAGTCTTAAATCAGCCTCTTAATTTTATATTGTGTAATTTTTTATTCACAATGTATTTTTTATTTATTGCTCATAATGTATTTTATTTTTTTATTCATAATGTTTTTTTTATTGTTAATTTTTTTTTGTAGTAAGAAAATCTAAAAGTAAAAAAAAAAAAAATACGCTATGTAACTATTTTATTATAAAATATTTACAAATGTAAAAGGGGGTGTTTAAAAGAAGGTGGCAGCCTCCCAGTGCCTTAATGGCTCCATTTCGTTTTCCCACACACCACAAAAGCACAAACTCACCCGTAAGAACCCCTAAGTGTAGGAAGCAATATCCAATTTTAGAGCCCTCTCTCGCACATCAGGGCTCTGAATCACGAGCATGCCCTCACTAATGACAGCTTTTACACATGAAAGCTAAAAAAAAATACAAAGCAATTACACATTAGAGACACTAACAAAAAGGCTTAGACGCAACCACGAAAACGCTAATACAAAGAAAAAAATACACAAGAAACTCATAAATGGACAGAAACATTACACATGCTTTTTCATGTGTAAGTGCAGGTAAAAGAGGCTGTGAATCGACCTTTATATATCTGCATCTGTCTACTCCTCCACATCTTCAACCAACTTGTATTAAAAGCACAAGACCTTGCAGCTCATCTTTGCTTCCTGCCGCAGGGCCTGACTCAAAAGTTTGTAACAACAACATTACTCTATAACAAAGTTTCTCGTCAAGTACAGTGCTATCATGTTACATTAGACCCTTAGACTGCATTATGTTTGAAAAGGGTCATTTCATCCCTGCAACATGGGGCATCCCCATTTGTTATGCACCCCTGTTCATCCCCTTCTCTGCAAGCCAGATTTGGGAATTGGTTAGGAGACAGGGATGTAGGTATGTGTGCTGAGTACTGGGTTTGCACTGGGGAAGGTGTGGGGCAGGGTAACCTTAATTGGGATGCCCCCCTGCTGCAGGTCTATGCATATGGAATATGGTATTTCTTCTTACTTTTTAGCAATTTATTGTACTTTTTATGACTTTTTTCATTTTTATGCAGATTTTCTCTGCAGGGTAATGAAAAATTAAGCTGTAAATTAAATTAACAAAACATTAAAAAAATCTAAAACATTTGAGTGACCTTCAGTTTGTTACTGACTCAAAGACCTCACATCTAAGGAGATGTGGCCGCGATCGAAGGTGTCCTCTCTGCTAACTCCCCACTCCGTATCTTACGTGTTATACCCGTTGCCAGGCTAAGTATTGTTTGCCTCCCTTTCTGCCCTGCTTTGCTTTTGTTGGTCTGTATCAAAGTGTTTGTTGTAGTATATGTTTTGTGTCCATGACCAATATTTATTTATACAGTTATAGGTTATTCTCTATAACATTAGCCTGTATATATTTTCTCACACTGTATCACTGTAGATGTTTTTACATGTATTGAATATTTGGTTATGTAATTAGATGAAGATTTTTTGAATTGTACACGGATTGTGTTGTTGATTATGCACTGTCACTTTAGTATATAATTGAGTAGATATTTAGGGCTTTTTTGTGGGGGGGAGTTTTGTGCCGGCACAAAAAGAGCGATTATTAAATGGGATTTTTTACACGGTCTGATATTTTAGGAGTTGCCCAGGTATTTTTGCTGTGAATAGCAGCACTGGATGTATTTTGGGGATATGCAGTGTTTTTAATGTGTTAGTTGTGTATTGTATGTTGTGTTTTTGTCTTTCTTGATCATATGTGACTCTTAATAAATGATTTTGTATTATAATTGATTGAATTGGTGCTCCTGTTGTTTGGGTTTCTGGGCTTTGTCCCATGAGCCTAATTAGCTTTAGTGTTTCAGTGTTTGCAGTGTAGCACAGCACTTTTAATTGTGGGCGGTGCACCACTTTGTTGGATAAGGAGATTCCTTGCATACCATTTTCGTACAGTAGCATTATTTTACCTTAGGCTTGAAATATGCTATTTACAGGCTGATGGGGATAATAAGAAACTAGTCCTCCAGATAAACAAATACATGACTGCAGAATAAAAGACAAATGTAAAGTTGGCTTCTTAACAAGTTTAAAGAGGAACAATCGGGTGTCTTTTCTAGCCCTGCTATTTAAGAGACTCCAGGGCAGGCCGATACCACATACCTGGGGAATCCCAGATTTGGGGTACCCAGTTGTGTGAAATCCCCTTGATTCAGCAAACACTATTTTAAAGTAATATTTTTACAGGTTTCTGAGATTCTGGAAAGAAAATCATTTTTATATACATTTTGCACAAAAATAGCAAAATGTGAACCTGAAAATGAACAGGTATAAAATGTAAATAAAATTCAGCATCGTTTTAACACACATTTCAACACTTTTTTGAACATGCCTGCCCAAAGCAGGTGCTCGGGACATCCTCACATGTTTTTTCTCAATGCAAAAAGCACATGGTAACATGATTTTTTCATTAAAAAAGGTGTGGGTTTAATCATTTAGTTTTACTGTTTTTTAAAGTTTAATCATTTAGTTTGACTGTTTTTGGCATCCAGCCCGGCACCCCTTGAAAAGCATCAGGTCCATGCTGATTGCCACTAGGCTGCATCTCTGCATGTTTTGGGGTGTGCAGGTAATTAGGCAGCAACATAGAGGCTGGTTCATTACTAACGCCAGGTATCGGCAGATGAGCGTCTGTATAGTGGCGCTTAGAGCAACCGCTAGTAGACGTTGTAAGTGGGTATCGGGCGCTGTAACAGAGTGCCATTGTAGTAACCTGGCCGGCATTGATGAATGGGATGTATGTTGGGAGCTCTAACACCAGTACAGTGCTGCAGGGAGTGAGAGGTAGCGCCAGCTCAGTGCGACCGACTCTCAGCAACACACCCCATCAAAAAACTACACACACAGCATTGGCGCTCTAAATCTGGTCACTATAGCATAGAGCGCCAGACACTGTGTGATTAAAATCTGTTTTTAACACATATACACCTCTAACAAAGCGAAAAACGCATGGAATAATATTGTTGTAACACTGGGACATTAACACTTTATTGCCAGACCTGTAATGGTAATTCTGCATAAAAAACTAAAAGATCAAAAAAGTTTTCAAAAATCTTTTCTAGGCACAAGAGGTGACAATTATTTGAGAGAAAAAAAACAAAAAACCCCGTTTCAACAGAAGAAAGAGGACGTCCATTGAAATGTATGGGAGATCGACAGATAGCGACGCTACATATCTGGCGCTCTGGAAGCTAGAGCACCGGCGACGCTACATGGCGCTGTTAGAGTCGCTCACCAGATTTGCTTTTATAAATGTGGTTTTGTGTACAGCGCTCGACGTTCGCCAGACACTGCCTGCCGCTACCAGGCACTACCTGGCGCTATCCATTGGTGAATTACCCCCATAGTAGTTTTATTTTCCTGGCACATAATTATCATATAGTTACCAATTATATCTGTACAGTCATCCAAAACATACAGCTCATAATTTAGGCTTGTCCGGACAGAGACGGTGTCTTACAGGGACAGGAGCCTGTCACATGTAGCAGCTAGTGGGTGCTTCGGGATAGTCTAATTTTGTGAATCTAAATAATCAGGGTGTGGATTAAAACCATTGTTTGAGGTGAAAGAGTTTGTGGTTGTTTGGGTGAGACATTCTTCAATATATAAATGGATGAAGAAATGAGTAATTCTGCTGTCTGGAAGAGCTTGTATCATCCTTTCAACACGCCCTTTATGAACTCAACTTACCTTTTATGCACCTACTAAGTGCAATGGAATTTTAACATAATTATCATTTGCTCAATGTGCTTTCGGTCAAACTAAATTTATCTAGCAAGAATAGAAAAAAGAAGAAAGCGTTATGGTTTACTAGGGAAGTCAGCACTATAGTAAAAGAAAATAAGTCTGCCCATAAGAAGTATAAAGAAAGTTGAAGTGTAGCTGACAGAGAGGCGTATAAAATTAAACAGAGGGAAGCAAAACTGATTATAAATGCTGCTAAAACGGCAAAGGGAGAAAGAAATGGCTAAATCTGTGAAGAGGGGAGATAAAACCTTTTTCCAATATATTGGCGACAGAGAGAAGAAAACAGTGCACTATCAAAAATTAGAAGTAAGGAAAATATTTATATTGATGTAGCTAAGGTTGTGGTGGATCATCTGAATAGCCACTTTTTTCAGATAGAGGCTTTCAAACCCATAGCAGGATTGGCCATACCATAGCATCCACCTGGGAGGGCCCAGCTCTGGAGTTTTTGGGGGCTGATGTCTTAGCTGAGGTGGTACATCTACAGGTAAGTAAGGCAATGGGTCCAGATGGAATCCACCCCAGAGTTCTAAGAGAATTCAGATTTGTGATTGACTGATTAACTAAACCATTCCCTTTCTACTGGTGAGGTCCCAGATGACTGGAGAATAGCCAATGGCATACCAATCCATAAGAAGGGGAGTAGAGAAGAAGCCAGTAATTACTTGCCAGTTAGTTTGACATCTATAGTGGTCAAACTAATGGATACTCTCTTAAAAACATTGATTTCTATGTCACTAAAGTGTTGCCAAATGCCAGAAATATTTTTCTTAGGGTTGAATACATGGAAAGTGTCAAGCCACTTTTACCCTTGTCTGTGACCTCAATCTGAGTAAAGTGAAAGTCTCCTGGTAATCCCCACCCCTACCGGCTTCCTACCCCTGCTGCTGAGGCAGGATGGGTAGTTAAGAAAAAAAAAACTTACCTCCCTGGAAATCCAACACTGCAGAATCCAGTGCTGGGTGCAGCCATCTTCCAGAGTCATATCCCCTGCTCTGTGGGTGGCTCTGCATTTCCAATAGAAAAGAAAAGCAGAATTTGACTTTCCCAGGTTTTGTTCCATGCCCCCAATTCTGGATGCTCCATTGTGGGAGACCCCCCCCCCCCCAGTTCGCTCATAAAAACTCACCTTTTCACGCTCCAACATCGCATGTCTGGGCTCTAATCCAATGCATTTAACCCTTTAAGTGCCAAGCACGTAACACCTACGTGCTCGCATGTCCAGGCATTAAGTGCCAAGCACGTAGGTGTTACGTGCTTGACTTTCCCCCCCTGCTAGTTAAAAAAAAAATTAAAAAAATACTCACCTGACCTCTCTATGGATCTGGCCGGGTCTCCTCTTTAATTTGGTGCCATCCGATCCCCCGTGGGGGCTCGGATGGCTCCAGGAGAGCCCCCGGAATAGCGCCCCCCTGCTTCGGCAGCAGCAGCTCATAACTGTAAAAAAAATTAAAAAAATAAAAATGACATTTACTTTACTTACCTGTGGCCGCGCTGCCTCCAGACGGGTCTCCTCTTCACTGGGGGGGCCTCCGATCACCCCCCCAGGCTCTTCCGTGGTGAGGAGAGGGAAGAAATGGCCCACCCCCCCCACTTCCTGGATCTCGGCTGCTAGCCCCGCAGCCGGCTTCTTAGTACCGTCACCCGAGACTGAGAATCAGTCTGGCCAGGTGCTTGGAGGAGAGAGGTGGGGAGGGGGAGAGGGCTGTGATCCCCCCCCACCCCCAGGCTCCCTCCTCCAAACACCCGCAGCTGTCATCGCAGATCGCCGGGGGACAGAGGATCGGAGGTGAGTAAAGTAAAAAAAAGGCAATAAATGTCATTTTTTTTTATTGTGTGTATGTGTTTTTATTTATTCTGTTAACCCCTTGTGAACTGGTAAGGGGTCCATGAGACCCCTATACCAGTTCATAAGGCTGGGGGCTGGCAAGTCACCTAGCGGGTGACTTGCCGTTAACCCCCGGCACCCCTATTACCTGCCTCCCCAAAGCCCAGGGGGGGAGGGCAGAAGAGCCTGGGTCCACACAGGGTATATGGGCTTGTAGGCTGCAGGGTGGGGGGCACAAAAGCTGGCCCCTCCACTCTGTTCCTACGAGCCCCCATAGCTGGTCCTGGGCTGGTAATGCTGGGTAAGGGGGACCCCATTTCATTTCTTGGGGAGATTTTTAAGGGTTTTTAAATTTCCTGGGAGGGGGGACCTTATGTCATTTTTTTTTAAATTAACCCCTTATGCTTTGTCGCCTAGCAGCTATAAAAGGCTTCCAGCTTCAGCAGGAGAGCAGAAGCCAGATTGATCAGCGTAGGACACATGGATGGATGGGAGGTAAGTATTAAAAAAATAAATAAATAAAATATTTGTTCTGCTTGTTTCTATGTCTTTTTTACACTTAACCCCTTGTGAACTGGTAAGGGATCAATGAGATCCCTATACCAGTTCACAAGGCTGGGGACTGGCAAGTCACCTGCGGCTAGCGGGTGACTTGCCGTTAACCCCCAGCACCCCAATTACCTGCCTCCCCAAAGCCCAGGGGGGGGGGGCAGAAGAGCCCGGGTCATGGCTATGTGGGCTTGTAGCCTGCATGGTGGAGGGGCCACCAAAGCTGCCCCCTGCCCCCTGTTCTATAAGCCCCCATAGCTGGTCCAGGGCTGGTTATGATGGGTAAGGGGGACCCCATATCATTTTTGGGGGAGTTTTAAGGGTTGTTGTAATCGGGAGAAATTGGGCTTTCACATGCAATATGGTTTTCTCTAATAAAGTAAATGTTTTATTTAAAATAAAGGATACAATTGTCTAAAAAAATATGTATTTATTTATTTTTGTTTTAATACACAAAAATATTTTAAAAAACTGTAGAAAAATTACAAACAAGACATTTCATGTTAAAGCCTAAACTCTGCTGCAAAATATATATCTATAATTTTCCTGGAAATTCCGGCAAAAATCACGGTTAAACATGGCGCAGAATGGGGAAAAATGACCTGAGGGTGACAAAACTTCAAGTAGGCTGGCAATTAAAAGGGTTAATAGAACCTATGCATGTTGGGTATTGTTCTGCTCAGGGGGACCTTGCTCTTTGAGATTTAGCTTGTTTTTCTTGTTTGCATATTTATATTTTAGGAAAACATGTTATTTATTCAGTTTTTTTATTCATTTTTTGGGGGAAACCCTGTGCAACCTAAGAATTCTTCGAGGGATTACTTCCAGAAAGGTGAGCCTACTACAACAAGCTGGGTACTCTTAGAAAGCTTAACATGTGTACTTTCAGGAAATATATGGTTTATCAGGGATATTCCAAATGTAAAGGGTTGTTTTGGTTGAAAAACTGCAAGGTGCGCACTTTGTCTGCAGAGCTGACAATTTCAAGTAAAATTACTGTTATGCGCACACTTTACTTTGTGGTGTTTGCCAACTCTTCCCTTGACAGTAGCTATGCATGTTGGGTATCGTTCTGTTTGGGGCATGTTGCTTTTTCAAATTTTATCTTGTTTGCATTAGTTTTCTTAGGAAAATGTGGCTTGATTCTTCCTTTTTATTCTTTTTTTAGGGAAACTTTGTGCAATCAAACAATACATTGAGGGATTACTTCCAGAAAACTAAGAAATAGTTTGTAGGGGGTATTTCAAATGTAAAGGGTTGTTTTTCTGGAAAAACTGCAGTGTGCATAGCGCAGTTGTATTTTATCTGAAAATCTCCTAAAGCTCTGTTTCAGTTTGGGGGAGTCTCCTGGGCAGGAAAGGGTGTATACCAATACATATGTGGTACCGCTGTGACCGGGAGAAATTGGGGCTTCGCACACAATAAAATTTTATTGACAAACTTACATTTTTTATTACAAAAAAACACTACAAATTGCAAAAAATATATTTTTTTTCTTTTTTTTGCACATATTTTTCCAAAAAGTATTGAGAATACACTAAAAAAGGCCATACAAGACATTTCATGTCGAAGCCCAGACTCTGTTGAAAAAAACAATATATAATTTTTCTGGAAATCCCTGGAAATCCTTTCAAAAATCACAGTTGAACATGTGTAGCGCAAAATAGTGAAACATGGTCTAGCAACAGAGGGTGACAAAAGCTGCAGGTAGGCACTTAAAAGGTTAAATAGCATAACTAATTGATGTTATCTATGTACTCACGCTCCAAGGCCGCCATCCTGGTTCCAAACCAAGCACCTGTGAAATCGGAAGCACCACATTTCCATGGCTTGGAAAGCAGGAGCAGAAAATTCTGGGTTGTGGGTGGGGCCAGAAACAAACCAGAAGGTCCAGGTCACGGGCAGAACTTGAAATGGAAGGCACACTAGCCAGTGTGTGTTTCATAAACCAAAAGTGTGTGACTAGCGCTGTTCCACCCCACCCACATCATTAATCGGAGCAGGGTGGGTGGGGCAAGGGTGGCACCCAGAAAACGCCACGGCCTAGCCGTCTGCGGGATGTAGACACCATATAATACAAAGAATACAAACACATATAAAAAATGGCAGACCTATGTTTCCAGCCTCTTTACTGGCCACTGTATTTGTTTTTTACTGGTGATTGAGAATGGGAAAAGTATACCTGCAATTAAAATTGCCAGTTAAAAAACAAATACAGGCACTGCCAGGCCAGTGGCTAGTGAAGTAAAAAATAAAGATTCCAGCCAGGTGGCAACCCTAGACACGTACCAAGTGACACACACATTTCCTAAACATTTAGACACGTACAGTATATGTTTCATGTTATTATTAGAAATATTTTTATGTGCATGATGAAATGAGTCTGATTAAAAACGGAGAACCTTGGCCTAAAATGACACATAATACCTCCCGTTGCCATAGTTCAGTAGACATAAATATACTGTCTTGCAGATGCTTTTAATTACTCCTTACTTTGAAATATTTTGTGGTGTTATATTTTTCATTTGTATTATTTAACACTATTCAGGTCTCTTTGTGATTTCCTCTAGTCAAGTGCTGTCAGCATGGGACTGTTCCAGATCCTGCTAGCAGTACTCCTATCCAATTAATACAGCTAATTAAACACAATCTTTTGTTAATCAACACACGCTTTTATTAACAAAGGTGCAACATGTAGTACACAATGAAAGCAGGCCCTTGGTGTAACTGTATTACGAATAAGGAGAACCTTATGAAGTAGAAAACAAAATGACAGACATTTTATCAGAACTGAAGATGACCTTTAAAATGATCATCATTATCACATGATTATAGATATGTCTATGACTATAAATCATTAAAACGGGCCGGAGAGCATGCGAATTTTAATGTGTGTGTGTGAATTTTAATTTGTATATGTTGTATATGCACCTTTTATCTCTCTGTTAATGGTGTTCTTCTTTAGGTTTTTAAATATATGAAACTAGTTTAATCAAATATTTGTGACCACGGGGTCTTAATATTTAGTGTTACCATATTTCATACTAAAAGCCTGTTTCACACATAAGATCACCTTATTACCCTGTACCATAGGTCTGTATTCCTTCCAGAGAAGATTAATTTCATGCGGTTACAAATTAAAGTGAAAAACACAGCAAAATGCCAGCAAAAATTTGTTGCTAGCAATATAGTATCTCCAACACCCAGGACCACCATCAGGAGGAAGGGGCGGGCACTGCATCCCAGGCCCCAAGGGCCCAAGCCATGAATAGGGGCCCAGCTGGGAGGGCCAGATGGCAGACTTGCAGTGGGCACCAGGGTCGGCACAATGTCCAGGTTCAGCAGGATCTAAAAACGTCGTGCAGGGGGCCGGAACTCTAATTTCTGCAAGGCGGAACTAAAGGTCCGGCTTTTGTTTCCACCCGACTTGCAATTATTGTAACATAGGAAACTCCAGCTGCTGTGTGGACTGTCAACAACAAACACCAGGATTGTCAGTCTGGCCGGCGTTGTGCCCACTCAGAACGTCTCCAGTTGCTGTGTGGGCTGTGGCCCCTGCAGCCATCCCCCTTTGCTGCATATACAGCTCCCCTGGCCCCACATAACAGGCCCCTGCTGCCATCTTAAGGGCCCCTGCCACTAAAAGACACCTTACAGGGCCCCAGTATCACAGCAGCATGGACCCATAGCCACCATTCAGTGCCCTTGGCCCCGCAGCAGTGTGCCGCAGCCACCTTGTAGGACTCCAGCCCTGCAACAGCAGGGCCCTTAGCCACCTTTCATGGCCTTTGGCCTTTTAAAGTGGGCCAAGACTCAAAGCCGACAGTCAGACATCAGGAATCCCAGATCCTAGTTCCCCGGGGGCATGGACCAAAACCCAGGATTGTCAAAATCCTGGGTTTTGGTCCACTTTAATAGCATGGCCCCTTAGGCACCTTTCAGGGCCCTTGGCCTCTTAACAGCATGGCCCTTAGTCACCAGGAATCTTGACCTCTTAAAAAGGACCATTGGACAATCTGGGGGAGTTCTCAAAAACTCCCTAAACTCCGCCCTCCATTCCCTTTAATCCTCCGATTCAACAATTGCCACTTTAAACTTCTGCCCTTCCCTCTGTGCTCATCCATCCTACTCCAGGCTTTATCCATAGGGCATCAGCATCTTTTCTTCCATCTTCAATCCCAGGATGCATTGTTCCACCCAGAGATCTCGCATCTGCGTAATGCATTGTCTGTGCAGCTTCAGGACACACAGAAAACCCACAAGATTTTTGAGCAGCTAGAGAAGAAGGGGGGCAGCACAGCAGAGAACCGGCATGGCTAAGCTCCCCGGTATCTGTCACAGATGGCTAAGATGCCGGGGGGGGGGGGGGGGGGAGGAAAAAACAGCAGGATGTCGGGGAACTGGGATAAGCCGACATCCAAAAGGTATATTATATGGGAGTTAGTAGCTAATAATAGGGCCTGCTTGTGCAGAGGTCCATTGTCCTTCTTTAACAGCACAGCCCCTTAGTCACCTTACAGGGCCATTGGCCCCGCAGCAGCTTGGCCCTACCGCAGGCTAGCCCCACAGTCACTTAAAACAGAATAAAACCCTGTGTGGCCACCGATGGATTCTGAAAGACTCCAGAGCCATCCATTGGCCTTTCCAGTCGCATCCCCAGCATCTCTGGGCTAAGGCGCGCACTTGCATCCAATTATTCAGATAGACTGGGGGTGGAAGTACAGCCATTACCTATTGCTGAGCTCTGCGTCTAAACAGAGGTGTATGCCGGGCATTAATGTGAAACACATACAGTGCTGATTGGACAACAGTCCATACATGTGACTGGATAAAGGTGAGTATTTATGGATGATTAGGGAATTACACATAGTCTACATATAGTCTAATTCCATAGTCTAATTACACATATACTAATTCCTGATGCCACCTACCAGGGTCATGCCACCAACAACCAGTTCTCATGAGTGCCAAACAAGCCCCGTCGCCATCAACCCTGCTATGTTCCAACATAACTATTCCTGTCTGAGCAGGTAATGTGAGTAGGGATGAGCGAACCGGTTCGAACCGGAATTCGCTCCGAATTTCAGGGAAAATTCGATTCGGCGCGAACCCAAATTTTTTCTGGTTCGTGCCGATCGAATTTTCCCTGAAATAATGACAGCTGAGAGCGGCGCTGGCCTCCACGCTCCGACCATGCAGGTAAGTGTTTGCTCGAACTTTCACGAATCGCTCATCTGAAAAAAAAAAAATGCCGGCATGGTGGGAGCGGGCAGGCCGGCTGCGCTGTCAGCAGGCCGGCTTCCGCCGCCCGCTGACAGTGTAGCCGGCCTGCCCGCTCCCACCATGGCGGCATTTTTTTTTTTTCAGATGAGCGATTCGTGAAAGTTCGATTCGGGCGAACCCGAATTGCCCGAATCGAACTTTCAAGAAGTTCGCTCATCTCTACTGGGGAGGTACATTTAGTTTTCCTATGATATAAGGATATTTTTGTTTTAAGTTTGAAAACAGCATCACCCTATTGGTGTATTCTTTAACTTAGCCCATAGGGTTCTGTTATTTAAAAAAAACTTGAAAAAATATATCTTTACCTAACTGAACATATAATGTACCTCACATGTAAAAAATGCCCCCATCACAGCTACAAGTAAGGAGTGAGCAGTTAAGACTGGAGTGTAGTGGGAGAAATGGGCACTGTTGAGTTGTGAGACAAGACTTTTTAACTTCTCCCTGCACTACCCTGTCTAGCGGGCAGAGGCAGTGTGTGTGTGGTGCTACAGTGTGCAGCCATTTCTCGGTCCACATGGACATGTATAAAACAGTGCATAGCTGATAATTCATTGTTCTGCCTGGCCACTGAGAGTTTAAGCTCTGAGTTGCTGGCCATTCTCCAGATAGACTTTGGTGGCGTGACAGGAACTAATAAAGGGAATGAAAGATCTTAGTTATGATGAAAGATTACGAGAATTAAATCTGTTTAGTCTTGAGAGGAGGCGATTGAGGGGGGACATGATTAACTTGTATAAATATATAAATGGCCCATACAAAAAATATGGGGGAACACTATTTCATGTAAAATCCTCTCTAAAGACAAGGGGGCACTGCATTCGATTGGAAAAAAAGAAATTTAGTCTCCGGAGGCGACAATCGTTTTTTTAACATAAGAACTATATATCTATGGAATAGCCTCCCACAGAAGCTTGTCACAGCATCAACCGCTGACAGCTTCAAAAAAGGATTAGATGCTTATTTAGAAGAAAATAACATTAACAGTTACTATTAGCGGTTATCAGTAAAAAAAATAAAACAAAAAATAAAATAAATAGCTTCCCCTATAAAATAGAAAATAACTTCCCCAACACCCTTGGTTGAACTTGATGGACATATGTCTTTTTTCAACCGTATTAACTATGAACTGGCTTTACTGGAACATGGGTGCAGTAAAAGAAGGTCACCTTACATGGTGGATAACATAGACAGGAAAAAGAGATCATAGAGATCACCTCAATGTACAGGAAATACAACATGCAGTAAAGAATGTACAATAGAGACTACATATATATATATATATATATATATATATATATATATATATATATATATATATATGTAACAGCTCCGTCTACTGTCATAAATGTATAAACATAAAAAGAGTTTTTCCAAAATGCATGGAAAGCTTTGTAAGTTGTTAGGCCCAGACTAACTGAGGTTGAGATCCCATTTGGGCTACAGTACATATAGGTATTCCTACCCTGTGTTTACGGGGTAAATAAATATGCCAGGGCAAGTGTAGTGGTGGTAGATATTTGTTGAGTGACCACAACATCTGATTTTGTACAATTAGAGGCTGCTGATAAATACAGTGTGAAGGATTAATGTGTGTAACTGTTGGATATATACAGTTGTCCCCCTCCCCCAATGTACAACATACAGGAGCAATACACAAAAACCCTCTAATTACAGCGATATAATTAGAGCCAGCAACAGGTCATGTTTTGTAGATCTTCAGATAACCGGCTCTAAAGCTCTGTGTAGAGATCTGTTGCTGGCCCTTCAGGAGCGAGTTTAACATATGTTCTCCAATACATACTACAGCAGTTTTAACAGTTTATCTTAAAGGAACTTTCCAGGAAAAGGTTAAATTAGCCTGCTTTCTGCTTACCCCATGCCGATTGTCAGGATCTGCTTTCCCTGATAAACCCTTTAGAACTTGTTCTCTTCTACTGACTCATTTTTCAGGGTCCCCAAAATAAATGGACTTTTGAGGGGACTGAGACATGCATAGATGAGTCGCCAACTGCCCAGCAGAAGGGAGAGAGCTCACTAGGAGTTATTAAGAAATATAAAACAAGCTGAATGATGGCTGGTTGAAAGATGCAGCCCATGATGGCCTGCATAGGAAGAGTATTAAGCATTTACCATTTGCTTGCAATGTCCCTTTAATGTTGTATTTTTTAAACTCTTTCTTTCGTTTTCTAAGCTGATCCAAAATTCAAGATATGCATCTAGACATTTTTTCTTCCTCCCAATTAACGCTTACTTATATTGATTTCATCTCTCTATGTCATCTATTTGTGTTACTCATTTCTGCTGAGAGCAATAATCTCGGTGGCCTCATCCAGAGTCTTAATTCATTTCTCTCCCATCAAACATAATATGGGGTTGGGGTGACCTACTTATTTTGATAACATTTATATTGATCCCCTCTTTGGGGGTACTTAGTTGGAACTTCCTGTCATTAAGGGTACTTGGTGTAAAAAGGTTGAGAGCTCCTGTTGTGGATGGCATCATAAGTATACACATATTCATTATCCCAGAGGCATGGCATTGCCCACCACCTACGTAAGGATAAACATAAGGCTCTATATCAAGATAGGAAGAGTGGCAACAAAAAGCTTAAACCAATATAGAATTCACAGGAGGTCATTCTGGGAATAACTGTAGCTAAAATTGCAAAAAATAAATTTGATTTATTTCTTGTAATGGAAATCAGAGTAATTGCAACCTACAGTATCTAGAAATTCATGGTCTCAGAAAAAAAAATGGCATTCACTCTAAGGACGAGGGATCAATAGATCAAGGCATAGGTCAGACAGGGCTGACGCACATAGCATCACTTCCGGGTTGCCCGGTATGATGTAATTTGCATAATTTCCGGTCTGACCCCCAAATTATGCAACTGCACAGGAAATTACACCTGGTGCCGCCACCAGACGCGTGCCACCATCTATCACCACTGGGTTCGAACCTAATTGCCACCTTAGCAAGACTCACAAAACATCATGGGAAAACATGATGATGCCAAGATGGGCTGGACACAATCATTCCAGCTCTTCAGCCTGGTATTCTCTTCAGCGGAGAATTAGTTCCAGGCTATGGCAGGCCCAAAATGTTCACCACACTCAGGAAAGCCCTGGTATACTCAGTCTAACTTATCATTAGACATTTTACATTGAAAAAAGCCATGTTAGATATAGAGCCCTATGTTTTTCCCTATGTAGGTGGTAGACAGTGCTAGCACATCATCTAACACCTTCAGTATTGAACAATCCTCATCCATGCTTCTGGGATAATGAATATCTGTATACTTATGATGTCATCCACAAACACAAGGTGTGCATTTATTTGATTAAATATAATTTAATTCTTATTGATATGAACTTTTTTGAAGAATATACGAAATAAATGATACATTTTAAAACTGGTTGTTGAGTGAGGTACATACTAAGGGTTAGATGTGTCTTGGGGTTTTGGTTCAACCCCACATTATTTTTGATGTGTTTAATAACCCAGCTGTCATATTTGCTAAATTTGTACAAAGTGTGGAGGGGAGGGAGACACCAAATTTTTCTTTTGGTAGTTGTCATTTCTGTCACGGGAACCACCTCCTCACACTCACATGTCCTCCGGTCCCACGTCGGCTGCTCTCGCTCGACCAGAGCGCGGGCTGGGCGGCGTCTGCAGCAGGCGGCGGTCCGGCATCTGTTGTCCCCGGCCGCCGCTCGGCTATTTCCGCCGCGAGCAGCCGCTCGGGAGGCTTCCTCTTCGGCGGCGTCGGGAGCGGCCGCGCCACTGCCATCTCGGCGCGCTCCCGGCGCGCAGCATCGTGCACGCGCGCGACTATCTTCTATTTATGCTCTCCGGCGGCGCTATGCACAGCGCGGCCGCCGGAGGTAATCAGTTCTGGGCCAATGAGCCCAAGATTATTAATTTGAATGGGGCAATCACCTTAGGGTTCCTGTTTGCACCAATCACGTCCCTTTCCTTGTTCCATCATTCCTATAAAGGTGTTCCCTCTGCAGTTGATCCTTGCCCGTGATAGCGTGCTGCTGGGTGTGATTGTGATCTCTCCCTGATTGCCGCCTGGACCGACCTTGCCTGTTTTTTGACCACGATTCCTGCCTGCTCCTCTGTACCGCGTATCTCTGACCTCCCGTTGTGACCTTTGGCTAGCCCTGACTATTCTTTCATCTTAACCCTCCTGTACCGTGCTTCCTTGGATTGACCACCCGTGTATGACCTCTGCCCGTTTGTCTCTACCCAGTCTTGTTCCTGGTTTGTTTGCCTTCCCCTGCATAAGTCAGCATCCTTTGTGCTAACAAGTCCTGGGGGCAACCGTGTCCGGTGAGGCGTGTCCAGCGTCCCGGCAAACGGGGGCTTGGCTATAGGCGAAGAAAGCAGCGGAGATTGGGGGTTGCTGACTTATTGGAAGGTGGGCGTCCCACGGGACCTGACAATTTCTCTCCCACCCAATGTCATCTCCTATTTTATTTCTACCCCCAATCCCCCCAAAATTGTATCTACTCACCTTATTAGAAAATAGAAGAAAAGAAAACATAAGAAGAGAAGAAGAAGAATGTGAATAAGAAGAAAAATAGGAAATGGAAGCAATTAAGCAAGAGAGAGAAAGGAAGAGAAAAAAAAAGGAATGGGAGAGGGCCGGGAACATGAAATAGAATAATATTATACAGAGGGAGGGCCAAAGCGGAGTAAAAAAAAAAACAAAAAAACAAAAAATGGACATAGAACATAAAATAAGATAACATTAAAAAAACAAAAAAGAGAAGAGCAAAAAGGAGAATGAGAGAGAGATATAAAAAAAAAAAAAGAAAAAATAGGAAAAAGAAGCAATTAAGCAAGAGAGAGAAAGGAAGAGAAAAAAAAAAGAATGGGAGAGGGCCGGGAACATAAAATAGAATAATATTATACAGAGGGAGGGCCAAAGCGGAGTAAAAAAAAAAAAAAAAAAAAAAAATTTGACATAGAACATAAAATTAGATAATATTAAAAAAACAAAAAAGAGAAGAGCAAAAAGGAGAATGAGAGAGAGATATAAAAAAAAAAGAAATTCCGCTCCTCCTCTCCCCTTCCCCCCAGACAGGTCAGATTTTTCATAGTGAATAATACATTTTACTGCACCTAGCTTTGCCATGTTCTTTGAAAGTCCACTTTCCTTCCTTGAAGTGCCTGAGTTCTTCCATTTCCATTGTATTCTGTATCTTTCTAACCCAGTCCTCCATTGTTGGGGCTTGTTCCTGCTTCCAACATTGCGGTACCGCCATCCTTGCCGCATTGATTGGATACATTTTTAGCTTTTTCTAATTTTTTACTTGATTGCTTTCATAATGGAGTAGTAGGACCATTGCAGGCTCTAACTCAACCTGTTCACTCATTTTCTCTGAGATCCCTGTGGCTACTTGATTCCAGAATAGCCTCAGCTTTTTGCAGGTCCAAAATACATGCATAAATGATCCTTAGCTTTTTGGGGTATAAGACCAACGGGTTATATACTTGTAGCTTATTTCTTGAATCCTAACTGCAATCGAGGCTTTTTTAGCAGCCTTATGAACTTTTCGCCACTGCTCCTCTGACAATGAGGTCCTAAAAGCGGACCAACAGCCTGGCACAGTTGGAAAAGAAAGGTAGCAGTCATATTGGAGCTTCCTCTCACAGCATCTCAGCCATGCTGCTGCCTGGATAACATAACTGACAATGCACAGTAACAGGAAGCCTCGAAGCACTTCCTGTTTGAAGGTGGCCTGTAAATGCATGAGCCACCATTTTGTTTCTAAAATTCACTACAGCAGTAGTTAGAAAAAGGTAAATGAATTTTTATTTGCAGCAATCTAAATTGCCCTGGGGGTGGATGCATATGAACACTGTTTGCTGTGTTAGTCTGGTTTATATCATTTTTGACTGTTGGTCGGATTTTAGTCATTTTCCCACTTCAAAAGTGCGGTTTTACTTTATTACCTGCTTTAATTAATGCATTAATAATGTATACATTTGTGCAATAGCCTTTAGTAAATCTTTGTCTAGGAGATATCCTTGGCAGAAAATGTATTTTAAGAAGGTATCACCTATATAGCTCCAGGTTGTCCAATTTCTCTCTTAAGGAGTTATTTAAGAAGGGATAGCTGCAGGAAGTGCCTCGTAGTGACAGGCAGAGTCTCATGACCACCAGGCGCTGTATGCAAAACCACATTTAAGAAAGCGAATCTGGTGAGCGCCTTTAACAGCGCCATGTAGCATCACATATTTTAATCCAGGCAGCTCAGTGTATAGCGCCGGCGCTATAGGCTCAGGAGTGCCATGTAGTACCTGTCGCTCTGTATCGCTCTCCCATACATTTCAATGGGGCTTCATTAGTTGTGTATAAATAGCATGTTTGGCAATTTATTTATTTTTTTGCTGAAATCATTGTGTGACCTCTCCTGGCTGCAAACAAACACTTTTATACATTTTTTTGACTTTTTATATTTTTATGCAGAATTGTATTTACAGGTCTGGCACTAAGGTGTTATTGCCCCAGTGTTAAAACAATGTAATTCCATGTGTTTTCGCTCTATGTTACAGGTGTATATGTGTTCAAAAACAGACTTTGATCACACAGCGTTGGCGCTCTATGCTATAGCGACCAGATTTTGAGCGCCGATGCTGTGTGTGTCTAGTGTTTTATTAAATATGGTGTGGAGCGTCGAGTGCTGGCGCTACCTCTCGCTCGCTGCAGCACTATACTGTTGTTACAGCACCCAACACACATCAGATTCATCAATGCCGGCCAGGTTCCTATAGCGACCGAGATGCTCTGTTACAACGTCCGATACCCGCTTACAGCGTCTACTACCGGTCGCTCTAAGCGCCACTGTACAGACGCTCATCTAGCAATACCTGGCGATAGTAGTGAATCAGCCTCTTAGTTTTCGGCTGTGGCCCACTCTGGTCCTACCAACAATATATCCTTTACCCTAATTGTTCCTGCCTTCTTTCAGCCCTTCGCCATTCTTCTTCTTACATCTTCCTAAAGTTGTATTTTTAAATAGACATGCATCTA
Organism: Gastrophryne carolinensis; assembly: GCA_027917425.1. Classification (NCBI taxonomy): domain Eukaryota; kingdom Metazoa; phylum Chordata; class Amphibia; order Anura; family Microhylidae; genus Gastrophryne; species Gastrophryne carolinensis. Next base: position 269,014,804 of record CM051239.1, on the reverse strand, counting down.
CAGTACTAACAGTATATATATATATATATATATATATATATATATATATATATACCGGTATATATATATATATCATATGATAAGGATACACTACATGTAATATATATATATATATATATATATATCTGCTAGAAGATTAACCTCAAAGTCATAGTGATTACTGCTAAACAAGTCTTGGTAACCTTTGACGCTTCATAGATTTTCTACAAGTGCTAGGGGGATTCCATCACTGTACTGAACATCCAGTCTACATAAATGCTCAGTACAGTACTGTTTACAAAGAGCACTAAATGAAAATGAAATACAAGTCATTCAAGGAACACCCTGAAGCTGATTCGAATCTCTTACAATTATATGTGCTGACTTAGTTCAAAACATGATTTTTAATTACATTGCAATACTAATCTAAATAAAGCGACCCATTCTCCCAGATAAGCCCAGTGGCAAACATTAAATGTCTTATGACTTCAGCTTGACCATACTTGGACTTTGATTAACTGACTCACTAGATTAAAGAAAAATGGCAGAAAATGTAGGATTCGGAAGAGATTAAGGACTCACCAAGTTATGGCCTCAAGACACAAATTTGTTCACCAATTGCCTGCCTAATTACTAATGCTAACTAATACTAACAGTATTGTATAGACTGGAGAAGACCTGAAATGTTAAATATACATTTGTTCTTAATTATCTCCAACCCATATAGAAGAATTGAAATAGTTTAAGTAGATAATTCTATTGCTAATGGGCCAGCACAAAATCTGTTTGAACAACTGTAGCATGTGAGAAAAAGACTGTAGCATTGCATGGATAACAGGTTTGGAATTGCATTCTGTAATGTCAGTAATGCCAATTTTTTTAAATTTTTGAACATTTTGTAAATACTGTTGTCAACACAAATATGTTTCCAGCATGTTGGTGTCCAATGTGGGGTGTCTAATCTCGTGTGCAAACGAGATTTTTTATAACCTAAACCATGGCACCGCACTTAACAGGCGTCAAAACAACACAAAAATGGCGGCCGCCAGGCTATCTTAATAGAGAGCGGGCCGCAAAGGAAGAAGCGCTGCGTCAGATCCGGTCTGAAAGATCGGCCAGTGTCTTCTTCCTACCCGCTCCCATTGGTCCACCAGGGAGCATGTGACGCGGCGGTTAGGCCAATCTGCTCCCCGTCCAGCGCACCGGCCCTCAGTGACGTCACAGCCTTACTCACTTAAAAGAGCGCGAATGCAGCGCTCAGACACACCGCAACCACCTGAAGGGACGACACCTCCTGCCCAGGATGGGACGAGCGCTCTTTCCCCTGCAACGCCACCTACTAAAAGTAAGCCTGTTACATTTACTACTATTTAATTATTTATCCCACCAACAAATTTCACATTACTTACATCTGTCTATCCCTCTCTTAAATAAGGGACGGACAACTAAGCAGAAATACTGTCTCCACTGCCCCCATTCGTAATTACAGGTAAAATTGTTTGAAATTACTGAACAATCCTTTTTTTTTAGAAAGACTTCCCCCCCATATTAACCAAAACATGACCTATTAACAGGTGGCACAACCTCTAAAACCCTTCCATGAAAAAGCACTATACACCTGCCAACCATATGCGCAAGGTACAACACATATATATTTATATATCTTTATGTTATACTCTCCAAACTATTTTTGCTTATATATAATGCATTTCTCAACATTACTGAACTAAATTTTGTAATGACAATCACTAAAATAACACTAAAGCCTGTTACTGCTCTGAATTTATATCATAGATCGAATGGCATGATGAAGCGATAAACTGCGAAACGCGTCTGTAACCAGCCATTTTTTGAATATTGAATACTTGCTACAAATCTGCATACTTGCTACAAACTGAATTCTTGCTACAAACTATACTTTCTACAAACTGCTATCTCTAAAGACAGAGATCCAATGCATTTCTGGTGAACCTAAGAATTAAAGTACTACCATGGACAACAAATTTTGCTACTAAACTATCATAATAAATGTCACTGAACATTGCATGTTTTAACCTAAAAAGTGTACATGTCATTATTATAGATTATAGACTGATGTTATTATCATAGATTGATACCTGTTTATTTGCACACTATTTGAACCATAATATAACACACATGAGAAGAAACAGGGACATCCTTCAAATGGGTTCAAACTCCCCCAAAAAAGGCTTATCCCTAGAAAAGGTATTAACCCCCCTAACCCGTATCTAATACTCCCTAACAGCATCACAGACATCTTGATAACATACACCAATCATTTATGCTCAAATTGCATGTAATTGTTATACTACTCAAATGCCCATACTGGTAAGTCAGAGTTTTATGTTGGGGATATCTTAGAAGGTTCTCCATGACGTTGTATGAAGTCAAAGAAAATGCACTTGTTTTTTTTTAGCCCAGTACTAAAAAGAAACCAGAACCCAATAACAAAACATATACTTAGGCTAACAAATGATATTTAAGCTTTCTTGAGCCTAATGCCACTGCTCTCTGGTCTGTGTATGAAAAAACAATATTTTGCATATGAAGCAAGGCCATGATACTCATTAGGACACTCTAGAGCCTGTATATAGGGCAAGATATGCCAGTGATGTTCTTAGGGCAAAGAACATCAGATTATCCTTGAAGCCACACACTTAAAATAGTAGAGGGTTCCTTTTAAAAGAATACACCAGCCCAAATACTATACTATCCAGGCTATCGCTGCTAGTCCGTTGCTCACACACTTACCGTATTGCCTGATCCCAGTCCTGCTCTACTGCCTCTGTCAAATTGTCACACCTCCCTCCTCCACCCCTGTGTCATATATCACAGGAACTATGGCACACTCCAATGCATTGAATAGACAATGTAAGCGGGTATCGGGCGCTGTAACATAACGCCTCAGTCGCTGTAGTAACCTGGCCCTTATTGATAAATGTGATGTATGTTGAGCGCTGTAACACCAGTACAGCCCTGCAGGGAGCGAAAGATAGCACCAGCTCAGTGCGTTCGGCACTCGCCGCTCCACACCATAGTTAAAAAAAAAGAACACACACACACAGCGTTGGCGTTCTAAATCTGGTCGTTATAGCATAAAGCCCCAGACGCTGTGTCTGTTTTTGAACACATATACACCTGTCAGAAAGAGAAAACACGATCTCGGATGTCCCGCGGGGTGGGAGGTGATCGGCCCGGGAATCTTATAGATTTCCGGGCCGATCACCCCTGGGTGTTGGTCCACTTTAAATAGGAAAATACAATTAATTCAGAGCCATAGAGTGTTGACAACCCCTAGTCTTCACCCATCCACTGAAGATGAGGAGAGAGGAGTGGTTGTGCAGCGGGGAATCGAGTGTATAGAAGCAATAGTGACAATGCAGAAACCAAGAACAGAATAATCAGAATTATATAGTTGGTAGGCAGGTTGCAGTTAGGTGGCGCAGAATCATGTAGAGGTTGTGGGCAGGTGTAATTGGTAATCCAGGCAGGGGTCATGGGCAGGCTGCAAACAAATGAGGACAATGAATAGTCAGAGGTTGTAACCTGAAAAGACATACCCAGGAACAGAAAAATCAAGAATGGGGCAAAAGCCAGGCTCCTAAAGGCCATCATAATGACTGGGTTTTCTATTTGAATGCCTTTTCACATGCATAGTGGTTCTTGCACCTATGTATTGGAGCCATTGTGGTGAACATACACATCGGGATGCCCTTGGACATTCGTGCTGAGTTGCTTGTTGCCTGATGCATGTGCATCAGATTCAAATTCCTGATGACTCAATGACAGCTAGTTATGAGGTGGATTGGTGATAATGTATATCTCTTTGAAGTTAGAGCACCATAATATTAAACGTCTTTTAGATAATGTATTATACCATGACGCATACAGACATCCCATGGACCAGAACCTCCGTGTGGATCACTATATTCCTTAAACTGGGTTTAATTAGGAAAGCAGGAGGAGAAGTGGGTGGGGCATCTGGGGTTTTGGAATTGCCTTAAGAAATCTAAAATTTAAAAGCTGAGTATTAGTTGAAAAAGACCATGTAAATTATCCATACATTTACATTAAATGTAACAAGGTTTAGCCCTTGGTAATAAAAACAAATATGTGGTTTTCTTCACGCCACTGAAAGCCCTAGTTAAAATATGCATTTATAGTGTCTGAAGACTTTATAGCTATCTTATTTATGAAGTACAGAAAGCTTGCTATGTATATTATAGTCATTTTGTATGGTGTCTTGTAGGAAGGAAGCTAACGTTGTAACAGCATACCTCCTGAGTGATTTGCACATAAATATATGCAGGTGTTCTGCAGACCTTGAACACCTGGTCACCGACATGGATCTGTTTATTGATGGTGCAGTACATGTTGAATGACTGCAAACAAGATAGCACGTCTAAAGGTAACTCAGATGCCAGAGAGGTGTCCTGATCATGGGGCAAATGTGATTGTGTAGGCCAACTGTTAGGATTGGCAATAGAATGTATTTAATTACCTATATTGCCAATCAAAAGAGTTGCCAACCCTAACAGCTGGGCTAAAAATCTAAATGTATTGCTTGGGGGGTATTTTTTAAGTGTGGAGAGCCTAACATGGCACATAGTGAGTTGTCTCAGCAAGAGTATAACTGTTGTGATGCCTCTTGTCCTGTCATGCTCTTTTTCTCAGTAAATGCGCCTTTTTCTTTAATTCTTTAGATCTGTTTTTTAATGGCCGGGTGGGGGGGGGGGGGGGGGGAGAAGTAAAATTAAATAAATAAAACAAATTTCTCTGGGATTGGATGGGAGTGTTAGTAAAGGTAGCAGCCTAGACTGGTCCAAAGCAGTGGGGCCCACTGAGCATTTGCCTGGGTCTTTCTATGGCCAGTCTTCCCCGGTCAGTGAGTGATTGGGTTTTTATTATATATTTATTTACTTTTGATTACTTTTAATTTGCTGGCATAGCTAGAAGCTCCAAGGTCAAGATGAGCTCTGAATTTCCACAGGGTGTAGCCCCTTTTCTAGAATGTTTTGTACACACTCACAATGCTTTTGGAGAAAAATTTTATGTTTACAAATTTGTTTCTCTACGTCCTTGAAAACCCGCGCCTGTGTGAGGAGACTCTACACATTTTAATGATGTCCCCTAAAAGTAACCATATTGCTGTACTTTTAACTAAACTGGCTACAACTAGACAACTAAAGCAGAGGTATAGCTAGGCTTTCTGGCACCCAGGGCAAAGATTTGAAACAGCACCCTCCCCCTTCATGCCAATGCCCATTTTGGAGAATGGACTAAAAACAATCACCTTGACCCCGCGGCAGCCAGGACTGGTTGCATCACAGAAGAGAATCTAGGACCTGCCATGGTCTCTGACTCAGCCAATTATAGCTGCAACCGGGAACCTCAAGTAGCATTGCCCTGGGTCTACATGTTAATCTCACACAGTAGGCCATCCCAAATAGGGATGCTCTGATTGAGGGAAACAAAACCTGGGATTGTAAAAATCCTGGTGGTGGTCCTCTTTACCACACATACACACACTACTCACTGCACACACAGACATCATAAAACACACACATACCATTACAACCTGAGACATATGGCAGTGTGCTGCCCACTTTTAGAGCAGGTTGGAGTAGCCGCTCATACGCTAATGTTGCTGGCCGGGTCTGAGCATCCATTTCTTGTGCTGCACAGTTTGTACAGTTAGTGGGATATTGGCTCTGGGACCCCAACACATCTCCCCGCCTCTCCCCCACCCACTGAGGGAGGTAGGTGAGGCTACATCATGCTATGTGTTTAATGCCAGCTGCCCCTGCTTGATCTCTCTGGGGGCTTGTTTCAGCGCTGCCACCTGTGCACAGGCCCCCTTTTGGCACCCCCCTGAAGTGTTGCACCCGGGGCAGCTATGCCCCTGACTAAAGACTTACAGCAGAAACAAATTATGTTTCTTTTTTCTGTAGATCTAAGTATGCGGTCTGCCAGTATAGGCTGCTGTCTCTCACCTACCAAATATGGCCGCACAACAGTGTCATATACTAAAAATAGCTATACTTTATTGTAATAATCACATAGACATATGACCATAAAGACAATAAAAGACAACATTTAAAATGGTTAAACATGAACCATTGTACGGGTGGTGTAAGCAGACCCATATGGACTATAAGCAATAATCAATTCTATGACATTTGTTGTATATATATAATACTGTGCCAAGTATAATGGAATCGCTGTGTTAAGTAATGAAATGATTGTAAATTGTGGAAAGAACTAGCAGCTAACAGTGCAAAAAAGCTATATGTGCAAAGAAATAGGGACAAAGATTTGCCAAAATTAACATAGACTACCTATTAAAGTGCTTTATATGCAAAGTGCAAGGTACAATAGGTTCTATAGAGAGGTGCTAGCAGCCTTTCCAACACACAATGGCAGTAGAAGTATTAAAGCATCAAAGAGTCAAACATAGCAATAATTTGTAACTCAAAGGACGAGTCCAGGTCCTGCTTAGAACACCCGTTTACCAACACCGACGCATTGCGTGGAGAACCACTTCGTCAGGATGCTTTCTTTTTTCTGTACATGATGCTGTGATAGTACAAATCTAATATATAAGGTGAAGAATCACCAATGATTGGATCCCCTGACCTTATAGGACCGGGTGCGGTCACAACCTCTGTCCCCCTTATCTCTTATGATACGATGGCCCTATCTCTTATGATAACAGTTTAAACTGGTAATATTTACTTATAAAATGTTTCTTTTGGCAGCTTTAAGAGAGAAAAGGGTCATATGAAATTTGCAGCTGAAGGAATCTGTTGTATTCATGACATTTCAAGATCCTGAAGGTTATTGTCACATTTTATTTGTTCTTCACAGATCTGTTCATTGCATTTTTAAGATTAGTCTGATTCTTGGGAAAATAAAATACAGAAAGGACATAGTCCACGGTAATATTCGGCTGACTGGCTTGGCAATCATTGTCGACGATTGTTATGTCATCTTGCTTGCTCACCCTTAACTGAGGCATTGTTTTTTTCTGCACTTTAGGGTTAATCACAATAATTGTATCACTTTAATGGATAACGCAATATTCTCACTAGACATAAGGAACTTACATATCTTGTGTCTTTCTTTAAAGGGGGAGTGGAGGGTTTTAAAGTGGCACTCTGACAGTGGGCCCCAAAAGTTTGGGTTTTGCAACTGCAGTAACACTTTTACTTTTCCCAATGGTTCTGGCTTTGATGTGTGGTTCCGTGAGACAGAAATAGATACAAATAAGCTGCTATCATGGTATCCATATACCCACCAGTGGGTTAGTACGTGTTCTTAGTCACCTAAAACAATCATGTAGTGTCCATGAAATGCACATAAATCATTTTCATAGGTCAGGTTGGGGAACAGGTCAGAATGCCAGCTTGCTGCAACACATCTGTTAGGGTCACACTTACCACTGGCCTGCTATAAAAGATTGTATTAGGAGTGAGGGGCATACCCCAGACAACCTTTGACATATCTGACCAAACAGAGAGTAATATCCAAGATAATGACTGGAAAATAACAGGCTAGGAAATCCCTCATAATTACCGTATTTGCCAGCGTATAAGACGACTAGGCGTATAAGACGAAACACCAACATTTCCACTCAAACTATAGAGTTTGTTACATACTCGCCGTATAAGACTACTCCCTCTTCCGTACACCGGATAAAACATAAAAGAAGATTAGATTACACTGCAGCCGCATCTCTGCTCGCCTTTAGTTTGGGATGTGCCCACACTGGCTATTCAGAATGCGTCCCAGCTAAAGGCATAGTAGGGATGCAGCTGCAGTATAATGTGGTTTGGGCTCTGGGAAAAGGGCCAGATGGGGGGTTTCACACAGTGGAGGATCACAATTTGGGATACCCCTGGAGTAGGGAACAAAATCCAGTGGGGCCTCCCAAATATAGAAGCCCCACTGTGTGAAGTACCCCCGACTGGCCTTTTTCCCAGAGTGCACATCAGATTACATTGCAGCCACATCCCTGCTCGCCTTTAGTTGGGGACGTGCCTGTGCTGGCTATTCAGAATGAGTCCCAGCTAAAGGCATAGTAGGGATGCAGCTGCAGGGTAATGTGGTGTTGGCTCTGGGAATAGGGCCAATAGGGAGGGTTTTACAGTGGGGCATCCCGAATTGGAATGCCCCAGTGGGTTTGTTCCCTACTCCAGGGGCATGTCAAATTGGGTTTCCTCTACTGTGAGAAACCCCCCAACTGGCCCTTTTCCCAGAGCCCAAACCACATTACACTGCAGCCACATCCCTACAATGCCTTTAGATTGGACGCATTCTGAATAGTCAGCACAGGCCCCAACTAAAGGCGAGCAGGAATGTGGCCGCAGTGTAGTGTGGTGTGGAGTCTGGGAAAAAGGCTCATTCAGACAGGGGGGCATTCCATTTTGCTGCCCCTGATGCAGGGAACAAAACCCAGTAGGGCATCCCAAGTTGGGGTGCCCCCTGTGTAAACTCCCCCAAGTTGGGATGCCCCCTGTGTAAACTCCCCCAAGTTGGGATGCCCCCTGTGTAAACTTCCCCAATGACCCCGTTTCCCAGAGTCCACACCAGATTACACTGCGGCCACATCCCTGCTCGCCTATAGCTGGGGACATGCCTGGGTTGTTTAGAATGTGTCTCATCTAATGGCATAGTGTGTAATGTGCGGGCTCTGGGAAAGGGGCCAGCTGGGGGTTTTACACTGGGGGATGCCCCATAGAAACTTTTTTTAATAAATCTTAAATAAATCACACCTCAGATCAGATGCTGAAGAGTCCCCTTCAAAGTGGAGAGCAGTGAGGGCGATGTCAGGAGTGCGTGCCAGGAGCCAGCCCCCTGCCTGCCCACACAGTGCCTGAGAGCAGGAAAGCTGATCTGCTCGGCGCTCAGTCTCTCCCTGCTCTGATCAACTAGTGCTGCCTGAGCAAGAGCATCGCTCTGCAGGAGGAGGAGGAGGATGATCGTGCTGTCCAGCTTGGTGAAGGTAAATACATTTATATGTATGTGACCCAGGTGCACCCGGCGTATAAGACGACCCCCCCACTTGGAGGCATGTTTTACAGGGGGAAAAAGTCGTCTTATACGCCGGCAAATACGGTACATTTGAAAGCGTCTGATTGGGACATTCGCTTTGCAATGAGGACTATAGAAACATATGCACATGGTATATAAACATGTGCCGGATCATAAAAAAATCCTAGTAGCATTGGTACCTTAACCAAAATGGTCATGGTATTTATGAAATACTGGTCTTTCAGTGTTTTGGTGCTGTTTCAGAATTTAGAATGCTATTGAATTGTCCACAAGAAACCACAGCACATCCAGTTGCTTTGTTTATAACTACAAATACATCTGAATAATACAGTATTTCCAGGTGCTGCACTAAATAATTTATCCTTTGTACTTAAACAAATCTAATTAACAAAAGTAGGAGAGAAGCAGTCTCTAATGGTAATTGGGTCAGACTGGCAATTGGAGCATAGCTTAGAGCATTTGGAGCCAGCTAGGAACCCGGCATGTAGCATAGTGTATCTCACCCCAAGCCTCTGAAGCACCAGCCCCCACCCATACCTGGCCTCACTGTACCCCACAGCCAAGACACCCCACCCCACAGAGCCAGCTATAGGTTTATGTGGGCCATTGGGAAAAAACAACCTCTATAATGCATGTATAGTAGATATTGCCAACAATTTTACCTACTTATGATATAACTTGCCTTCGTAGCACCCTGATTTGGCATCCAGCGTACGCTTCCAGCCGCTTACAGCCTGCAGCGTATTAGGTAAGCTCCATTTTGTTTTATTTTATATAAATATCAGTGGTCTTTCTGTGGGCTGATATGTGTGATTAACGGCTGCGTCCAGCCGAAAAGCGTTACAGGTCTATGTAGTGGGGCTGCTCACTTGCTGGTCTGACAGATGTATGTTGGACTTTAATCACCACTACATTTTATATGGATTTGTGGATTTGCTACTCTTTTAAAGAATTTCGGAATGTAAGGTTAAGTTTTATCCCAACTTCAAGCTGGACATTTCACTGTTGACCTGATTTGCGATGCCTTGCTGTGTCAAACCTCCCTGGATCGCCCCTCAAAGTAACCTTACCAACTTTCCCACGGCTTGTGTGCGGGCTCTTGTCCAATCAGCGCCATTCACTATGCATACAAATGCATTCACTATGCATACAAATTTCCTGGGGGTCCCACACTGCATTCATGGGCCGTGGTCGCATCCCTTGCCTCCCGGCAGTCTGAGGCACTCTACTGCACCCAGCCTATTCAAATGGCCAGGCTTGGCAGCAAGCCTTAGCTGCGAAGATGGTGGGAATGCGACTGCGAATGTTGCATGGGATCCCACCCCCTGGGAAAGGTGAATAATTGATTGGGGTTTCCACAGGGTTTCACAAGGAGGCAGTAATCAGCTGTCCCTTGGGTCTTTTATACTCAAGGGCCATCATCTTAAAGAGGAAGTGACCCCCCCGCTCTACCACCCTACTGTGGTGCTGAGGCAGGACGGGGTGTTAGAAAGAAAAAGACCCCTTAGTTTATCCATGGGCCTGCAGCACTCTCCCGGTGCTCCTGATCCTGGGTGCTACCATCTTGCATGAAAACACAGCATCGCATCCCCCAGGTTCAAGTGAATGGGTGACCGGAGCGTGTATGGACCAGGGGGACATGGCTTTGTGCTTTCTCTGCTGTCCATTTGAATAGGCTGGGTGCAGTAGAGTGCCTCAGACTGCCGGGAGGCAAGGGATGCGACCACGGCCCATGAAATGCAGTGTGGGACCCCCAGGAAATTTGTATGCATAGTGGACCCAGATCTTCTCAGCACAGGGACCGGGGGAGTGGCACTCGCCCGAGGAGAAGGTAAGGAGTCTTTATCTTTCTAAACCCCTTATACCCCTCTAAATCAGCATAGGGTGGCAGGGTAGGGAGGTCACTTTTGACTAAACTTCCGTTCTAAGGTGGTTGGTCCTTTGCAACTCCATAGAAAACTGCAACAGAGAGAACATCCTACTAACTGCATTCATGTGAATTCGGCCTGTATGCCCTGTTTTTACCTACACATATGTTGCAGCTGCAATCAGTGCCCCCTTAGATCCTGGCTGCCTCAGTCAGCACTGCAACTTCCTCTCTCAGAGGGGAACAGGTGAAAAGTCTTTGTCAGGAACGGGGGGCTTTCAGTGCTGAGGGAATCCCATTCTCACCTAGCAATATTAAATTGATAATCCCTTCCCATTCCTCTCCAGCCCAATAAGTTATCCCTCCCTCACATGGCAAAATCAGTCACCTCTCTCCCTGTGCAGTTCAAGTGATACTTTACTCAAAAAATTGGCGCATATCTGAGTCCCACCACCACCAGTGTTCTAAAAAACTTGTTATATATTTTTCCTTTTTAATAATTCCCTCTAAACTTGCCAGACCCCTTGTAGTCCTCTAGCTATGTTTGCTGATTTAGGGCAACCCCCACACTGCATGCTGCCACTCACTGGCTGTAATGAGGGATTCTGCACACGGCCTGTAATGAGGCATGCCGCTCACTGGCTGTAATGAGGAATGATGCAAATTGGCTGCACTGAGAGGTGCCGCACACTGCCTGTAATGAGGGATGCTGCTCACTAGCTGTAATGAGGGATACCACACACTGGCTGTAATGAGGGATGCTGCTCACACGGCTGCCACACACTACCTGTAATGTGGAGTGCTGCAGTCCTGTGTGTGCTTTATTGTCAGTTGCATCTTATTGAGAGGAACATACAGTAATTGGGAGGTTTAATTAATACTCCAAAGGTTGATGATGTAAGGAAAATCATAGAAAAAGATAATTTGCATAATAATTTGTTGCATATAGCTCCTTAACCCCCTGCCTTCGAAATAGTATTCTAATGGTACCATCTGTTATCTGTTTTATACAATCCCTATGTATTTTAATGTAGTGTTTAATGCCAGAAGATCCCTCACATTGCACACTGCCGCTCACTTGCTGTAATGAGGGATGCCGCTCACTGGCTGTAATGAGGAATGCTGCAAACTGGCTGCAATGAGAGGTGCCGTACACTGCCTGTAATGTGGGATGCCGCTCACTGGCTGTAATGAGGGGTGCCGCACACTGGCTGTAATTGGGAGTGCCTCACACTGGCTGTAATGTGAGATGGTGCTCACTGGCTGTAATGAGGGTTGGCGCTCACTAGCTGTAATGAGGGATGCTGCTCACAGGGCTGCCACACACTGCCTGTAATAGGGAGTGCTGCAGTTTTGTGTGCGCCTTATGGTCAGTTGCATCTTATTGAGCGGAACATAGAGTAATTGGGAGGTTTGATTAATACTCCAACGGCTGATGATATAAGGAAAATCAGAGAAAGAGATAATTTGCATAATAATTTGCAATAATTGTATATAGCTCTGCATCCCCGCCCCTAAAATAGTATTCTAATAGTACCATCTGTTTTATACAATTCCTTTGTGTTTTAATGTATTTTGTGTTACTTTTTTTCTTATTTAAAAAAAAAAAGCAAAGTTTGTTCTGACTATTAACAAAAAATAAAAATGCTGCCTAAGGATTGTGCACAGTCAGAGAGCAAAAGAAACTGAGGAGTGTCACAAAACAGAAATCTCTGCAGACAGACATGTAACCGAATGCCATATGCCCTAAAAAAGCTAACAGCAGCAGCAAAGAGCCCAGGGAGATGTTTGTCATTAGCCCCTCAGTCAGCAGAGGTGGAAACTCATTCAGCCCCATGCTGGACTTTCATTATGGCAGATCTGTATCATGCGGCCTGTTCTGTGCTCAGCCAACGCTGTGATACTGGGGATGCTGCCATCACTTATTTCAAGGCACAATGGCTGGGTTTTTAATCCTGGGACATGCCAGGTGGACAGCATAAAACATGGTTTGTTGCTTATTCCTAATGAATGAAGGAGAACTTTTGTTATTTAAAGAATGTTTATATTTTATTCATAGTATATGGTAGAATGTAGCTGAATATACTGATAAGCAGATGGCTGTACATCAGAAGCACAATTCAAGATCAGTAATTATATTATTTTATTTATTTATTTAGCGCCATCCTCTTCCATAACACTTTACAATGTAGTAATTACAGACAGGGTTAAACATAGAACATAGACACAATTACAAAAAACAAATTAGACACTATAGGGTTGATTCAGAGACACATTCGCATGCACTTTCGCATGTGTCTGTGTATTTTTTTTGAATGTTTGCCTTGTTTTTTGCTTTTTCCATTCGTATGTTCGTTCACGCTAACGCGTATATGCGCATTTGCTGGACAGAACGAAATCTGATAATTTGCCTTAGTTCGGATAAGTTACGGATCTAAATCTGATAATTTGCGTTAGTTCAGATAAGTTATGTTATTGGGATGGGCTTGCGTCTGATTCTGAGACCTGATTGCCGATGGACCTCTGCCCTATAAAACGGTTTCATTTCCGCTCCACTTACGGGACCATTTTTGACTCTGATTGATCATGTTTTGCGGCTATGTGAAGGAGTATGGCATTACATGTATCAGCATGGCCGAGGCCAGATTGCACCGAATGGCCTCGCCGCAAGGTTCTGCCTACTGGTTGTTCTTATGACTCTTCTCTGGTTTGTGGCAATTCAGGGGACATTCTTGGCTGGGTGTGTGGTGAAGAATAGGCCATCACGTCGCTGGAAAAAGAATGGACTGGGCTGGGGTGGCCACTGAACTAGCCGGCGTGGATGTGACATAGGTCTCGCTGGTTTAAACGTGTGCCGGTGGCAAATATGGCTGAGCAGGAGAGGGTGTGGTTGGTGGGCTCGGGCTTCTGGCCCTCTGCTTACTTTTCCCCTTTGAACTTGTGCTCCCTTTCTCTTTGGATGTGGTAGACCGGGGAGCAGGAGAGGGTGTGCTTTGGGGGCTTAGGCTTCTGGCCCTCTTCTTCTTTTGCCCCTTGGAACTTGTGCTCCCTTTCTCTTTAGATGTGGTTGCGCGGGGAGCAGGAGAGGGTGTTGTTTGGGGGCTCGGGCTTCTGGCCCTCTGCTTACTTTTCCCCTTGGACATTGTGCAACCTTTGTGCGGGGAGCCTTTCTCTTGGAGGATCCTTCCTTGCGGGTGCTTGATGTTTTTGATGGGCCTGGAGTTGTCGCCAATGTCGCCTTGTGGTGGCCACTTTTGCTCCACGTTTCAGGCACTTTTGGAGTAGATTTGTGCGACCGAGTGCTCAGTCTGGAGGATGAAGTGTCCTCATGCCGCTCTGGCCTTTTGATCTTGGCCTCCTTTGCAGCTGGTTGCTTTCCGCTCACTTTTTTGGGTGGCATGATGACAATCTCAAAGAGAATGAGCTGTGTGTCCGTTACCCTTTAAATACTAATGACTGGGTATGACGCTTATGCGTTCGCGTACGCGTGCGTCCGGCCGTACGGAACCCGGAAACCGCTGGGGCATTACCTATCTGCTGCGGACAAGAAGAAAGATGGCGCCCACGATCTTCACCCGCCAACAACAAGAGCTCATTATGCTCGTAAGTGTATTGTAAGGACGTTGATTTGACATCTTAATGCATGCATAGGCCTTAAGGAAGCGCAGGAAGAAACAGTTGTTTTTAAAAGTGATTTACACTCCATGCCAAACAGAAATTAGTGCGCACATGTGCGAACCAACTCACTTGCATCTAGAAGGATAGGTTAAGGCTAGAAATGTGTTGGGGAATGTCATTTAGGCAACTGATCTAATTGTGAATGATATTTGTATGCTATTTGATCTAACAACTATTTTGATTTTTGTGTTTTTTAGACTATGCTGGCAGGCAGGTACGAAACGACTCAGCCATTAGCCTCTGTTATGTGACTCTTAATGTAACCCCACACACATACATGCTATTTAAACAAAAGCTGATTCCCTTAATCTCTTTTTATAGATCAATATGTAGCGGGTGAAGGATCTGGAGTAGAGACTGCAGAAGATCATGCCCAGGAGGAACATGGAGAAGGTGGGTGATGTCACACACACATTCTAAGTGTCATTTGGTTACAGACATTGTAAGTGAGCCTATTTTAAATGTCTCTACAGCCTCACATTCCCAGCAGTGGCAGGCCCCAGACCGTAGGGTGGTCCCCGAAGCAGAGGTCGCCCACCACCGAAGTAAGTTGTAATGTAAATCTTTTGAGTCTGTTGAAAATGCCATCATCACCAATCAACCTAAATCCATTGTCAATGTCCTTAGCATAATGACATATGGCCTCTACCTTTAAGAAATCCCTTAGCACAATGACATATGGCCTCTTCCTTTAAGAAATTCCTTAGCATAAAGACATATGGCCTCTACCTTTAAGAAATCCCTTAGCATAATGACATATGGCCTCTTCCTTTAAGAAATTCCTTAGCATAATGACATATGGCCTCCTGAGTTAGATTTCAACCAAATAATCATTCCATCCACAGCTGGAATTTTCTTTTTTTTTACAGACACCGCACATGCAAGATTAGCACAACTCACTGCGACGGTGTTTCTGCTGGTGGGCGATATGCAGGAGCTGCGAGATTCGTTGGGGACCACAGATGAAGAATAATTATCTGGGGCCTGCCATGCTTTTGTATATAGTTTTACTGTTTTACATTTTTTTTAAAGTTTTATATATGTATTTAAATTTGGCAAATTTTAAAATGTTGTGAATGCAAAAAATTTAAAGACAAACAAAAAAAAAGGCTAAACAATTAGCCAGTTCTTATTAAAAAACAAAAACCTAAAACTGGTTTCTGTGTCATTTTATGTTAAAAAAAAAAACATTGGTTACATCAAAACGTAGGAATAACTAAAAAAAAAAAACGCATGAAGAATCTAGAAACCATGATGGAATTGAGGTAAGCATTAAGGGCGCAACATGAAGAATCTAGAAACCGCAATGGAATTGAGGTAAGCATTAAGGGCGCAACATGAAGAATCTAGAAACCTCGATGGAATTGAGGTAAGCATTAAGGGCGCAAAATGAAGAATATACAGACCATGATGGAATTGAGATAAGCATTAAGGGTGCAAAATGAAAAATATACCGACCGCGATGGAATTGAGATAAGCATTAAGGGTGCAAAATGAAGAATATACGGACCGCAATTAAGCATTAAGGCTGCAACATAAAGAAGAATAAAACAGTGATGGAATTGAGGTAAGCATTAAGGGTGCAACATAAAGAAGAATGAAACCGCGATGGAATTGAGGTAAGCATTAAGGGCGCAACATAAAGAAGAATGAAACCGTGATGGAATTGAGGTAAACATTAAGGGCGCAACATAAAGAAGAATGAAACCGTGATGGAATTGAGGTAAGCATTAAGGGCGCAACATGAAGAATATACAGATCGCGATGGAATTGAGGTAAGCATTAAGGGCGCAACATGAAGAAGAATGAAACCGCGATGGAATAGAGGTAAGCATTAAGGGCGCAAAGGGAAGAAGTATGAACTTGAAATGATGGAATACCTGTTCTGTGTTTGCATTGCATTGGCAAAACAGAAAGGCTTTGCCATTTTTTTTTTCAGACCATCGGGGTGTTGGTCCATACTACCAACATTTTAAAGCCTCTCTGCTCAATTGTTGCAAAGGTCAATGTAGGTTCCACCCCTCAAACATACACTTGACTAGAATTAATTTCTAATAGGAAGCTAATACCTAGTCCCCATAGCTTGGTGGGTGATTTTTTATCCTGTGACATGTGGGCTGCTTGAATTTTAGGCTCTACTCTACTGATATTGGCTGGGGCAAAAGTAACCAAAGTGGCCAAATAAGGGCACTTCTAGCTGGAGATTAGCCCCGCAAAAGGAAGGGCCATGGGATGTAATAACTAGTGCTAGGCATGCAAGCGTTTCCACCAGCATCCTAAGGACAACCTGGCCACCTATGCCTACAGGTCAGATGGATAGGGTAGGACACAGAACAGCATGGTCTGGCCAGCTGTCCAGATGGAAATGCCGAACCGAGCCATTCTCCAAGCTGAAGAGCACAAGCCAAGTCAGCCCCTTCGTCCCTGGATCATGCCCCCATGCTTCAATTAGTTTAGTGCTAACTCTGCCCCTATCTATTTTGAGCTTCTATATTATGACCGGTCATCCACCTCTCCCCCTTTTTTTTAAACTTTTCTTTTATCTATTTTCTTTTTTTTTACTTTTTTAAACTTTACTTTAAGTCCTGATTGTACCTTAATTTCCTTGAAACAGATGCTTATTCGCTTTTGTGTCTTTTACTTACTTTTGATTATTTTATATATTCTTGTATTATCTGAATTGGGCATTTAAACTGTGCTGCAACCAATGACCAATAACCACAGTGCTGTGACTATATCTCACATGTACAGTATTTGTAGCTTAACATATTACCTTGATATCATATGATGGTATAATTGGTATTATATTGCTTATTTTATGTTGAACACTGTGCACTGTAACAATACTTTATCAAAGCTGTAATATCTTTGAAAAAGAAAATTGTGCAGAAACAATATTAATGAATGATACTACTTACTCTACTTATTTTTGTCCGTTAAAAATATCCACACGCAACAGTTTATACCAGGGGTGTACCTAGCCCTGATGGGGCCCCATAGCAGGACCCCCCACCACAGGACCCCATCATTAGCTGACCCACAAAACGCCCCAACCCTCTCCATGGACAAGTTACTTACCTGCTCAGTCCTAGGGAGCTGGCCACCATTGAAAATGCGGGGCATGTGCCGGTGGAGAAGCCCAGGTGGGAAGGAGGCGACATGGCTAGGCAAGTATTGCCAGGGGCAGGTTACATACCGCAGGGGCGATGGATAAACTTTCCCCCCTTGTTCCACAGGCCGGGGGCACATGCCTGCATTGCCCCTATAGTATGTACACCCCTAGTTTATACCCACCTTACCACAAGACATCTACTCTATTTTTAGTAATTAGCCTCCGGTATAGAACATGTTCTGGGATACTGCTTCTCTCCAATTCTGAGAATTGTCTTCAAATTCAACCAATGGTTTTACAGAATGGTCGAGAACTGTTTGAATCCCACCCCTGGAGTCAACTAAAGATGAAGTGCAAGGATACAGAAGGGGGATAGGTTTCTGAACAAGTGCTGACATTTGACCAGGGTCTCACAATTCCCCATCCAGATACTGGTACCATGACCATTTAACATCTAGCTTATAGTGTTATTCATTCAACAAATGACATTCGAGTTTAAGGTATCGCGTAAATTATAAAAAGGCTCTGTCTAAAGAAGGCAGTAACACCCCGTCTAGCCAACATTTTGACACATGTCATCTCTTTGTAGCTGAAAAAATACGGCGTGAAGATTGAGTGCATGCTATTTAAAACAATACAACAAATGGCACTCCCACTAGAAAACAACCACATTATAAGAAAATATTTTTCCCATGGTTAAAGTTGAAGTCCACTCGCTACTTCACTGACGGCATGAGATTTGTCATCGAGCTGTATATATATTTTTAGAATTACTCATTGTGAGAGCGAGTGTGAGCTATGCCAAGGTGCCATCTACTGAGCAACATTATTATTACACTTCTGAAAAGGCGAGCTCAAGCTGACATAGGCGATAAATCATTGATATGTTTTGCTGCTCCAAGTTCACCTGCAAATAAAAAAATAAATGTAATCTCACTTAGCCCATCTAGAAGCAATGCTAAGCAATTGAATCGGTATGTTTGTTAATTTGTTCTTTAGATTGCTTCCCCTTGGCTAATCACCTGATTTAGATGAGATGCTATTTAATGTGAATATGGTGCATTTGTAGTAATTGGATAAACATTGTTTTTCAATTTCAACTTTGACCGTTTCAAACATACGAAAGAGAAGGTTGCATATATCATTAACAAAGAAATCTGCCAGCAAAATAGCAAAGATATCTTTCAATGGTTTTAGATAGTAAAATGTAACAGCTTTCTAATGTGTCAGTAGAGGGTCACAAACTTTTTTTTTAAAACTATGTAGAACCTGGTACAAAATCCCTCTCAGCAAAATGCAGGTTAGAACAGTGCTCCTATAGACACAGGATCACATGCAACTAAGAAACTGAAGGTTTCCAGCAGCTATATTTGTAATGTCCCAAGGATGTTTGGTGACCTATTCCTCCAGTGTCTATATTTAGCATTATATGTATTAAAGTGGTCCCCTTCCCATGGGGCACCCAGGTTCAGGATTTCCCACTGTTTGAATCCCCTGAACCCCCTGTAAAACTCATATTCTCCCAGATCCAACAGCCCATGTGGTGGACCCATCTGCGGCGTGCTCATGCAAGGCATTTGTGAATGGTCGACATGGGCAAGCACAATGTTAGAGGGTAGTGGGGATGTGGCCACAGCACAATTAACTCTTCTTGCCTAGACTAGGCCCTTAGCAGAGGCAGGGAGGCCGATTCATTAACAGCGGCAGGTAGCGACAGTTGAGCGACTGTAGCGGCATTTTCAGAGCGCCTGCTAGTAGTCACTGTGCTTGGCCGTTGTTCGGTATTTGATAGCGACTCAGTCGGTTTGGCGTAATGTTGGATA
Organism: Gastrophryne carolinensis; assembly: GCA_027917425.1. Lineage (NCBI taxonomy): Eukaryota > Metazoa > Chordata > Amphibia > Anura > Microhylidae > Gastrophryne > Gastrophryne carolinensis. The sequence continues at coordinate 268,995,270 of CM051239.1, read as the reverse complement.
TTGGGTGAGGAGTCGCTATTTGACAGGTTCCGTGCTGTATGGGAGCGCATGATAGCGACTGGTCAGAGCGACCGGCTTCCACCATATTCATTAACAAATCACGCTCAAAAAGTTCTCACGCTGTAAAATGCATGTTTAAACCCCAGAGCGCTGGCGGCGATGGGTTAAAAGTCGTTTTTTAACCCCCAAACAACCATATTTTTGGAAACCCAAAAAAACAAGTTTTTAAAATAATTTTGTAATATGAATACATTAATATCAGACCTGTAATATCAATTCTGTACATTTTTTTTTAATTTTTTTACCTTAAAAAAATTATTTAAAATGGCAGAAGTGGTCACATAATTTTTCACATTTAAAAAAAAAAAATAATAATAATAAATAACAATTAATTATGAATATTTAAAGATTGTTCCATTCAAATGCATTGGAGAGCGCCAGGTAGCGAGAGGTCATACCTGTCGCTGTTCAAGGCCGGACGCTGGCGCTGTGGGCTGAGGCTGGAATAATGATGAATGAGTGGCTATCTGGCGCTATCTCAGTCGCTAAGCAGGATTGCCTTGATAAATGTGTGATTGTGGTGGGGAGCCGGCGTTCTCGTGGCGGGGCCCGTCATTACCGGCCGCTCACCAGTCGCTACCTGTCGCTATTCCTTCATAAATAAGGGCCTTAGTCACTTTTGACTAGCCAAGTGCACTGATTGGATGAGAGCCTGCGCATGAGCCATATGATCAGGGATAGGTGAGTTTACTGGGCGACCTGCGGGGGGTTACACAACAGGGGCACCCATGGCATGGATCAAAACCTGGCATAGTCATAATCCTGGGTTTTAGTCAACTTTAAAGTAGGATTTGTGTAGGCACACTTGCCCAACCCATAATGCTGCTGGGAAGACTGGCAATAAACACTACTCAACATTACTCAACTTGAACTCTTGAAGCTCTATCCGAAGCAAATTTGGCATCTGCTAAACACTGATTTCTAGAGTTCCAGAGAGTTTCCAGAGTTCTACTGGCGGAGGTTCACACCAGTGCTGCGGCCATTGCCGGGCTTCCCATCCGATAAAAATCAAGTAGTGAAAGATAAGTATGTTTATATTTGAGCAAAGGGGTCCTTTAGGGTTTATGACACTGCATGGCACAATAATGCCAGGGAGGTTTTAGGCCTGCTTTAGAGATTTCAACAGAAAAAAAAAACATTTTCATGAAAAAGACAACACATTTTGTTGTTGTATACAAGTGACATATTAGAATTGACAAGTATCAGACGTGCTCAACTGCCTAGGACCAATGTCTATTCACAAGGCTGTTTAGTCATAAAACATGGGGCACGTTGGGCCTAGGGTTTTAATGTTGTTCAAAATACTAGGGTAATGTGTCCACTTAATTTAATTTTTTGTGCCAAAATGATGTTCTCAAGGTATTGAACTCATCTACTATATTCTTTTGTATATTAGAAAGTGTGTGTTTTATGGGAGCAGTTTTCACTACCTGCACACTGTTGCAATTGGCAACTGTACACCAAGGGGGTTATTTAAGAAGGGATAGCGCCAGGTAGTGCCTCGTAGCGGCAGGCAGCGTCCGGTGAATGCTGGGCACTGTATGAGAAACCACAATTATGAAAGCGAATCTGGTGAGCGACTCTAACAGCACCATGTAGCGTCACATGTATCATTACAGTATGGTGTGGAGAGTCGGTCGCACTGAGCTGGTGCTACCTTTCGCTCCCTGCAGCGCTGTACTGGTGTTAGAGCGCCCAACATGCATCACATTCATCAATGCGGGTAAGGTTACTACAGCGACTGAGGCGCTCTGTTACAGCGCCCGATATCCGCTTACAGCGTCTACTAGCTCTAAGCGCTGCTATACAGACGCTCATCTGCTGATACCTGTTGTTAGTAATGAATCAGTCTCTACGTCTATACAAAAGGGTCTACAAGAAGAGAGAAGTGAGCCCTGTATGCACAGAAGAGTTTTGTGCGTACAGGACTCACTTGTCTCTTCTTGTAGATCTTGGAACCTGATTTAGCAAAGCACTGCACATGTTTATCATTGGTTTGAGCAGCATGGTATGTTGGTCTTGTGTGCAAACTGCATTTATCAATGTTTTTTCACATTAGTTCATGTCAGTGCGGTGTGAAACAGGCATTTACTAATCCATCAGTGCACATAAACTCATTGCCTGCTTTTCCCGGTGCACGGCTTGTTACTCCCATAGGATATAATGGCCAATGATTCTGCATGTTATTTTGCCAGTTCTTGTTGTTTTAAATCAAATGTTGATCATGGCTTTTGGGACATAAATGGCATACAAACAAGAATTTGCTGTTTTTTGGTTTTATTTTTAAACTACTCAGAAAATGATTTATTTTACACCTGTTATGTCTGTCACATCTGTTGCATTTATAACATTATTGTTCTTCTGCTTGAAGTTATTTTCTTACTAATTGAAAAACCTTTTTTATCAGATGCGTGTGTTTTGTGTGCTGTGGTCTGAGCCACACCAGTTCAAAAACATCCAATAAATATGGATGGGCTAAATTGAAGCACATGGGCGCCACATTGGCTCACCCTATGTAGAGGCTGTCTCCTTGCTATAAGTTAGGCTCACTATGCCACTTTATTTCACGCTAAGCCACTCTACGCCCACAGTGTGCCAAAGAACAAGCACACTCTGTCTACTGTAGTGGCGCTAAAACAGGCCACAGACTTGGTATACAGGTGCCAATGGCAACAGGTAGTGAAAACTGCTTCCATAAAACACACACATGCTAACATAACAAAATAAAAAACAGATCCGCTCAGCACCTTGAGGCCTTTTCACTTTAAATTCCTTTAATAAAAAGTTTTATGGGCATCACAGTGGACCAACAGTCAAAAACAAAAAAAAGCCCAGAGAACTTGCTCACCTCAGATTTCCGGCTCAGATGTCCCTGCAGCCACACAGTCGACTGATTTTGACTGTGCATCTGCTTCTGCAAGCTTCTTCTGGGCTAGTCACCGGCCGACCCTAGCAGCGGCTTAGCTGAGGGACTTGCGCCACTCCATGTCGTCGCCTGCCCCCCGCGCCTCCCGCTTACCTCGCTGGAGGTTAGAAGGCTGCACTCCTGGTTGTAGCAAGATGGCGGTGCGGGAGCGAGGTGTCAGGGGGCCTACGGGCAGGTAAGGTGAGTATGTAATTAATAAGCATGCAGCAGTTTGCATGCTTAATATTGACCTTTTTGTTTTTTTATGTTAAAGGTAAAAAAAGGCTGTTGGTCTACTTTAATAGTAGGACATGAGACTGCCTTCCATTGCAGTGCATAGGCAAGATTTCTCAAGCAGCCAAGGTGAAGATGTCCTTTAGGAATTCCATATGCAATATTGTTCTCTGATCTATGAAGCAGAACATTGGCCAGCAACTCTCACCATAGCACCATAACTGTGCTAGATCTGCAGTCTGCTGGGTTTTTGTAACCAATTATTTTTGTATTATAAGCATTTTGTTTTACAGTTTACAGACATTTGTATTAGTTTTTGTGGTTGATCTTTGAAGGGGTGGTCTGCCCAATTAACCAAAATACACATGAAATCACATACACACTAATGAAGCCCCTCACCACATTCTTCCTCTCTGTAGTCTGTGCACAAAAAGAAAATGAAGCAAAGTTCTGTAGCCCCCCCCCCAAAAAAAAAAATAGCTGGGCTATCAAAACTGCTACGAATCTAGTATGATTTGTGCTAGCCATTTTCATGTATTTTTAATGAAAAACTATTCCTATCCCTTTAACTTTTCAACATTTTTAAAGAGGAACACCACACGGGTATATAATTTTCCATGTGTTGATCCTCTGTGCAGTGGCTTCCCGAATTGGAATGCCCCACTGTGTGTACCCCCCCAGGTCACCCCATTTCACTCACCTTCTGCTCCCATGGCCCAGACTAGGGCAAGAGCAAGTGCACTGACTGGCTGAGCGGCGCGCTCAACCAATCAGCGCGCTCACTGTCACTCGGTTCCCTTTGGCGCTGATGACTAAGCAGTCGAGCGGTGCAGAAGGGAGCCAAGCGGTGCCACCAGCCGCATCCCCCACCCACCTTACAGCCGTGACATGCCCACACCACCCATTCAGAAGGGCAGGGTGCAGGCGCGTGCACAGCTAGAGATGAGCGAGGATGTGGCCGGAGCACATAGATGCGGCGAGGGCTCCAGGAGAAGGTGAGTAAAAATGGCCAATGGGGGGGATTTCACACAGCAGGACACCCCAATTCAGGATGCCCTCAGGCTCCAGCCACAAGCTTAAATGTATTTTATTGAAATTTTATATAATAGAGCTGCACAAATTTCCAATCTCCGATTTAAAGAAAAATTGAAAAGTGTAGCATGATAGGTATTTAGTAACCCCTGAGTCAGTAATATATAGGACCACGTTTAGTGCAGGAACAGGCTAAAATTTGTGACCATTCTGGTTTGTAAAATAGTTCTAGCTCAGTCAAATTAGATGGGGAGTGTTTGTTAACAGCAACTTTCAAGTCATGCCACAAATTAGCAATTGGATATAGGTCTGGACTGTGAATGGGCTATTCCTATGAATTTGCTTTGATTTAAACCATTCTTTTGTAGGTTTGTTAGGCTGTGTGTTCCTGCTGGAAGGTGAACCCACGACCCAATCTTTTGTAGCCTCTAACAGATTTTCCTCCAGGATTACCCAATATTTAGCTCCATCCATCTTCCTAATCCCTGCTGGAGAAAAGCATTATCTCAGCATGATTCTGTCACCACCATTTTCAGTGGTAGAAAGGTGTGTTCAGGATTATGTGCAGTGTTGGCTTTCCTCCATGCATAGAAGTTGGCATCATTTTGGTCAAAACTGTACTTTCTTCCACATGCTTGCTGTTTCCCTTACATAGCTTAAGACAAATAGACCTTTTTATGGTTTGCTTTCAATAAAGGCTTGATTTTTAGAGTATGTGATCAATACTTGTCCTGGGTCTCTTGGCTGCTTCTCTATTTAATGTTCTCCTTGTCTGGGCTGTCAGTTTATGTGGACAACCATGTCTTGTTAGATTTACAGTGGTGCCATACTCCTTTCATTTACAGATAATGGATTGAACAGTGTTCAGTGAGATGTTCAGAGCTTGGGCTATTTTTTTTTATAACATAACCCTGCAATACACTTTGCCACAACAGTATGCCTGAGCTGTCTGGTATGTTCCTTGGTTTTCATGATGTTCTGTAACAAATCTCTGAGGCCTTCACAGAACAACTGTAGTTATACATTTTATACAAGTAGACCCTATTTAGTAATTAAGTGACTTCTGAAGGCAAAATTATAATTTTTTTTTTTTTAATTGGGAAAAGAGTGTATCCTTTTCTATACACTTAATAGTCATAAATGCTTGCTGCTTTGTGTGCTCTATCTCATAAAATTTCATAAAATCTCATCATGAATACCTAATATCAAAGAGATAGATTGATAGAATAATATGTGTTTTAGAATAATGGTCATACAAAATAGATAGACAGATAGATAGATTGGTTGATAGAAAGATATGGTCTATTTTTACTAGACTACTACACTATTACTACTACTATAAAAAAAAGCTAGACACATTATTACTCTTAATATCACAATGTAAGTAAAACCTCATGAAAAGTAGACGTTTGAAGCCAATGGCTGTGAGATATTTGAGCTGTGAATTACTTAGCAGTTAATCCACTGAATTGGAATTATTTCCATAGGTTTACTTCATTCCTTTATCACCTATTGCTTCTTATTGCTCAACGCTTTGATTGCTTCAGACTCTGACTCAGCTCTGATGTGTCCCAAAGGCACGCATGCCAGTTTGCAATTCACACAGTTTAACAGACCTTCCCATCCCTAACCAGCTCGCTGGCTTCTTATATGGTTATTAGAAGAGTAACATGTCATAGACTTTAATGAACCCAAATATGCTTGAAAGTTACTTGGCACTAATAATCACTGCATTTTTAAATACAGAAAAAGATAAATGGCAGTTTAGGTATATTAATATACCTAATTCATGTAGACCAATAAAGAATATTAGTGAATCAATAAAAATATTGTCTAAATTTAGTTAGAAGAATGCAGTTGTATATTAAACCGGAAACCTAAAAAGAAGATTTTAGGGGCCACAAAATGTAAAAAAAAACTCACCTGACAACCTGATCAATCCGGGCCAGGACTTCTCTTCATCCCAGGGGCATCCAATCCCCCCTGAGCTCTTCTGTGGTGAGGAGAAGGCCTGAAATAAACCCCCACCCCCACTTCCTCCATCCTCGGTGCTAAGCCACACCTTTTGTGGGCGGGGCTCATGACATAATCCCGCACCCTCCAGAAGACACTCAGAAGTGCTGGTGATGAGCAGGGAGAGGGTTGGAGGAGCAAAGGACTGTAATCCCTTGTCTCCCCAGCCCCCCTCCACCGATCATCCAGTACCTGTCATCGGATCACAGTGGGACAGCGATTGCTGCTGCTGTGTTGTGTCTTTTTTTTACATTTAACCCTTTGTCTCCTGTTGTCCAGCAGGTATAAAAGGCTTTCAGTAGGAGAGCAGGAGCCAGAGGGGTCAGCGTGGGACACAGTGTTCGGGGATGGATCGGAGGTAAGAATTAAAATAAATAAATAAAATCTGTTTCTCTTATGTGTCTGTGTGTTTTTTTACACTTAACCCTTTGTGAACTGGTAAGGGAGCCATGAAACCTGTATACCAGTTCACAAGGCTTGGGGGCTGGCAAGTCACCCGCGGCTAGCGGGTAACTTGCCATTAATCCCCGAACCTGGGGGGGGGGAGGCAGAAGAGCCCAGGGCTATTTAGGCTGTGTAGCCTGCAGAGTGGGGGGGAGGGCCTGTGCCCTGTTTTACAAGTACTGCATACCTGGTCCCCAGGCTGGTTTTGCTGTTTTTGGGGGGATTTAAGAGATTTTAACCCTTAAAACCCCCACAAAAGATGGGGCCCCCAACCAATTTATTTTTGGATTTAACACTTTATAGTGTGGATAGTTACTGTATTTTATTTGTAAATATTATAAAATGATCTTTTTAGTTTGGAGGGTCCCCTGGGCAGGGGGCTACCAATACATATGTACCATGGAAATTGGGAGAAATGGTGCTTTCACATGCAATATGGTTTCTTTAATAATAATTTATTTTTTTTTAATAAAACCAATGTTTTATTTAAAATTAACAAGAAAATTCAGCTTTTTTTTATACATTTATTTTGGGAAACCATGGGCAATCAAAGAATTCTCCGGAGAATTACTTCCACAAAGATTAAGCAACTACAATAAGCTGGGTACACCTAGAAAGCTTAACGTATGTACTTTCAGAGAATATATGGTTTATGGGGGTATTTCGAATGTAAAGGGTCATTTTGGTAGACAAAAGCTCAAGGTGCGCACTTTGTCAGCAGAGATGAAATTTTCAAGTAAAATCACCCTTGCGCATGCATTACTTTGGGGTGTTTGGCAATTGTTCTCTTGAGGGGGGCCTTTCTTTTTCAGATTTAACTCACTGTTTCTTGTTTGCATATTGTTTTTTTTTTTAGAAAAATGTGACTTTGGTTCTGCTTTTTTTGTTTTTTTAGGGAAGCCCTGTGCAACCAAATAAATCATCAAGGGATTACTTCCAGGAAACTGTGCCCACGTCAACAAGCCTGGCACACCTAGAAAGCTTAGGTTGTGTACTTCCAGATACTCTATAGTTTGTGGGGGGGATTCAAATGTAAAGGGATGTTTTTCTTGAAAAACTGCAAGGTGCGCATAGCAGTAGTTGTATTTTATCTGAAAATCTTCTAAAGTGCTGTTTAACTTTGGGGGAGTCTCATGGGCAGGAAAGGGTGTCTACCAATAAACATGTGGTGCTGTTGTAAAAGGGAAAAACTGGGCTTTTACACGCAATAGGATTTATTGAAAAACTTTATTATTACAAAAAAAAACAGTACAAATTGCAAAAAGTAGACTTTTTAGAAAAATAATTGCACATATGTCACCCAAAAATATTGAAAATACACTAAAAAATGACAAACAATATATTTCACGTTAAAGCCCAGACTCTGTTGAAAAACAATATAAACATTTTCTGATAAATCCCTTCAAAAATCACAGTTAAACAAGTATAGCTCAAAATAGTGAAATGGTCTGGCAACAGAGGGCGGCAAAATCTATAGGTAGGCTGGCAGTTAAATGGTTAAAAACATCTTTAATAGTACATTATGAGGTTTAAAAATACCTTATTAAACATCAGCATTTTCCTATTGAACTTCTCAAACCTAAGTAGAAGTGCTAACATTGCTCAATTAAAAATCATTAAAAGAAAAACAAATACCATGTACAAATGCCAATGTAACACCCACTGACTACTTATTACAATGGTGTATTGACAGTACTTTTGAAGAAAACTGATTTATGCTTCAGGGAAATAGTATAACTGGCCATAGCTATATATATTTAGTAAGTGTAAGCCCACCAATTAAATATATGACCCTTATACCTAAAAGTATTTTAGAATTTTCTGTGGCATTTCCTGAAGACAGAAATTGAGGTAAGCTGCATATGACATCAGGGGTCATTCACTGTAAAGAAATTCTTGGGCACATATATACCACACAGGATGCCATCTCAGGTGGATACAAGACTACCAGATTGCTGTACAGCAGCTGTCCATAGAAGTGGCGTTTATTAGCTTTTATTTTTGCCTGGGCAGGGCCCAGATTGTCTCCTACCTCAGCCTTTGGCCAAACATCAGATCAGGTCTATTGGCTGGTTTCAGTTTTTACTGAAAGCCTCACAAACAAAAATAATGTATTTAGTAAGCACATCTACAAATGGAGGCTTTGGGGGTAAAAACAATAGTAGGGACCAGGGGACCCCTGTGACCTACTTCCTTTTATCAATCGTTTCAGTTATCAATATGGCCCCACTGCCTTCTAGGCCAATCACAGAGCATGATGATGCTTGGTTAGGCCTAAATGTCATGTCCAAGAACAAAGAGCTGCAAGATACATTTTATCAATCTAATCAATAATAAATAAAATGTAGTTTTTACCAAAGGTACATACTTATTAGCTAATGTAACTAGAAAAATCAATTATACAAATAAATAATATCAATAAAAAAGAAGTACGAATAATACAAAGAATATAACTGTATTGCTCACTCCCAAGTCCATGTCAGGCTGAAAAATTAAAATATTTAATGGTGTAGTTTTCAGTACCTAAAAAGTTCTTTTTACTTTAAACCTACAAATAAGGCATGGGCACTACTGGAAGGTAAATTATGCAAACACAGCATCTAAGTGAATGCACCGATAACACATGTTATAAAAGGTTTTCTAATATGATGACCTCTGGGACAAATTTGAACGTAAGAAAATACTGCAGTTTTTACAGCTGGGTGAATCTTTTATTGTTTGTGAAACCCTGGTCTATATTAGTATTGCATTTATACATTGTGTTTCTTTGTGCATTTACTTTACAGACTATCACATAAGATACTGTACTACAATATTAATTGAAATTCTACCTGTAGGTTTTCACATATTTATGTTGACGTTGGGTCTGATAACTTTTCAATACCTGTGTGTAAGTTTTAAAAAAGACCCTTTGTTCGGAAAAAAAAGTAACATAATTAAGGCAGCTTTCCAGTGGTGACATGTGGGTGTCAGCTGTTATTTGGCCTATTTACAGTGATTCTTTCTTACTTTGGTACACTGTAGTTGCCTGAGGCAGCTGATATTAAACCGTCTGCTACAGTGCAATGTATTCCTCGATACTGCCTGTAATCTGGAATGCCAAAAATGTTTTAGAGGAATTTCTTTTTCCATGCTACAAACTTTATAAAACTCATGGGCACAGGTTTAAGAAATATTCATCTATTCTATCAGCCTATTAATTTACCATGTTTAGGCAAATACTTTTTGGCTTAGACTTAATACAAGGATATAGGGCTGTATAGCTTTTCTTTTTACATCTCTAGTCTTTTATGAACAAACTTTTTTTATTTTGTACTTTACATAGTCGATGACAGAAGAATGAACTTAAAGACTCTGCAAGATGTGAAATTAGTACATCAAACCCTTTATAATACTGCATTTAAAGGGCCTTTGCCGCCAACTGAGACAATTCTATGAGACTAAACTTTACTTCTTCACTGAGGAAGTGAGAAGTCCATAAAGAGCAATTATATAGATGTCAGATGTAATTCTTTGTTCTCTGAGTAATCAAGAAAGTCATTGAACTGCTGACAATACTTATGACAGTGCAAAAAAAGATCCTTCTATTTACCACTCATTAGAGATTCATAGCAATTATCAGGGTTTCTGGTGGTTCCTTCACTCTAAATGAAGTGTTAATGGTCTTGGCAGCAAGTTGCACTTAGCTTGACCTGGAAGTGGCAGCTTAGTTGGGGCTTGAGGTTCACCAGAAAATACACCATAAAGTTCACTGTCAGAAAGGAGTTATTGGGGTTGGCTTTTTTTAGAGAAACTGCCTTTTTATTGTATATCTTGGGATGATTCTGCATGTAAATTCACCTGGTGGTAAATCACTCCCTTTGTGGCCATTCACCAAACAGAGATCACCAATATGAGCGCATTTGGTTGGACAAAGTAACAGAGGATCAGGTACGTCATAAACCAAGTGGATTGAGTTAGGAATGGAGCTTAACATGGAAAATGATCAAATGCATGGAGAATATTCAGCTTTTAACTACCACTACTTAACTACCACACTCCAACTAAAACAAATGCCCATGTATGTGTGCATTTAAAAACATTATGAAGAGGTAAGTTAAAACTTTGACAGAGGGTGGCTATAAATACAGTCTTTCTGGGCTTTACAAAGGCCTCTAATGGGGGAAATTAAGCCTTTTAGGTCTAGAAAGGAGAACGTGTAACTGATAACTGGCTGAAGGACTATGAAAGTTGGGGGTTTTCGGAAGGGTCCTCAGTTGTAAGTGGTGTACCCCTAGGTTTATTGCTCCACTAATATTTACTTATAGATGCTTGATATAGAATAACACATTATGTTTACTTTATGTGTCTCTATTTGTGAATGTCTGGGCATCCCTTTGGCAAATGAGGTTTAATGTGTGGATATAAAGTAAGGCATCTGGGTTCTAATAATTTGCCCTGGGGGGGTAAAGATAGGAGAATCACTTGCTGAGAAGGAGCTGGGGGTACTAGTAGACCACAGTGTAAGCAACAGTATGCAATGGCAGACAGTTGGTTTCAAGGCCAGCAGGATATTTGGGTTGATTCAAAGAAACATGTAACAGCTTGGATTTGGCTCACGATCATCCTATTTTTCACGTCCGCTCGTGCGTTCGTATGAACTTGCGAGTGATTCAATAAGCAAATACGTTTCTATCCTAAAAGATACGTCCGTTCGTATGATATCTCCCGAACTTGCCTCAGTCAGTTGACAATCGTAAAAATCACGTTCATGTGCTCACCTGTTGCGGCGGCAGCCTGTTTTTTCGGCTGCTTCCATCGTCAAGCTCTTCCAATTACTTGCGTTTGCCTCTGGTTTTCATTGGTTTTTGGCCTCTTAGATTCGTGCGTTCGTATGTTTATAAGATCTTGCGCATGCGCACCCTCAACCAGAAACTTACCTAAACCCCTTAGCGGCTGCATCCAACTTCATTTCTCGGTCCCTCAAACTTACCTAAACCCCTTAGCGGCTGCATCCAACTTCATTTCTCGGTCCCTCAAACTTACCTAAACCCCTTAGCGGCTGCATCCAACTTCATTTCTCGGTCCCTCAAACTTACCTAAACCCCTTAGCGCTTGCATCCAACTTCATTTCTCGGTCCCTCAAACTTACCTAAACCCCTTAGCGCTTGCATCCAACTTCATTTCTCGGTCCCTCAAACTTACCTAAACCCCTTAGCGGCTGCATCCAACTTCATTTCTCGGTCCCTCAAACTTACCTAAACCCCTTAGCGCTTGCATCCAACTTCATTTCTCGGTCCCTCAAACTTACCTAAACCCCTTAGCGGCTGCATCCAACTTCATTTCTCGGTCCCTCAGACTTACCTAAACCCCTTAGCGGCTGCATCCAACTTCATTTCTCGGTCCCTCAAACTTACCTAAACCCCTTCGCGGCTGCATCCAACTTCATTTCTCGGTCCCTCAAACTTACCTAAACCCCTTAGCGCTTGCATCCCACTCTCATTTCTCGGTCCCTCAAACTTACCTAAACCCCTTAGCGGCTGCATCCAACTTCATTTCTCGGTCCCTCAAACTTACCTAAACCCCTTAGCGGCTGCATCCAACTTCATTTCTCGGTCCCTCAAACTTACCTAAACCCCTTAGCGCTTGCATCCAACTTCATTTCTCGGTCCCTCAAACTTACCTAAACCCCTTAGCGGCTGCATCCAACTTCATTTCTCGGTCCCTCAGACTTACCTAAACCCCTTAGCGGCTGCATCCAACTTCATTTCTCGGTCCCTCAAACTTACCTAAACCCCTTAGCGGCTGCATCCAACTTCATTTCTCGGCCCCTCAAACTTACCTAAACCCCTTTGCGCTTGCATCCCACTCTCATTTCTCGGTCCCTCAAACTTACCTAAACCCCTTAGCGGCTGCATCCAACTTCATTTCTCGGTCCCTCAAACTTACCTAAACCCCTTAGCGCTTGCATCCAACTTCATTTCTCGGTCCCTCAAACTTACCTAAACCCCTTAGCGGCTGCATCCAACTTCATTTCTCGGTCCCTCAAACTTACCTAAACCCCTTAGCGGCTGCATCCAACTTCATTTCTCGGTCCCTCAAACTTACCTAAACCCCTTAGCGGCTGCATCCAACTTCATTTCTCGGTCCCTCAAACTTACCTAAACCCCTTAGCGCTTGCATCCAACTTCATTTCTCGGTCCCTCAGACTTACCTAAACCCCTTAGCGGCTGCATCCAACTTCATTTCTCGGTCCATAAAACGTTAGAATATCACATAATTTACATGTGTCTATATGTTTCTAAGTGTGTTGTTTCTGGTTTGTGTAATTTTTTGGGTGTGTGCATATTAGAAAAGACACATTTCTGAAGGATTAAAATATAATTTATTTAAAATATTTTCTTTGTTTTTTTGGGAATAATAGTAAAAACTTTGATTTTTTTTTGGTTTTTTTTTGGAAAACCTTTTTTTTTTTTTAAACGAAAAACAAATATAAATATTTAGGATTTTTTGAACAGTAAAACACCTTATTTTTTTTTTTTTTGGTAAAAATACATTTAACCAAAAACATAAAACAAGTGTTAAAATGTGTTAAAATTTTAAAACAACTTTAAGAAAGGAGCCAGGACCAAGGGCACTAATCCTCCTCGTCTTCTTCATCTGTTGGCCCCAACGTCGCCTGTATGGCCAGCAGCTCGGCCACCAACTCCTTCATTCTTTTTTTTTTTCCCGCCAAGGTTTGGGGGATCATCCCTGTAACCAATAGAGAAAGAAACATAAATAGGAGTCCCAGACCGGTTTGTATGCTGGAAATAGATTTAGGGTTAATCAAATACATGTAAATGCATGACATATGTCCTTCTTCAAAGGGATACAGTTAATGCATTTCCCACAGGTAAGTGTTTAAACTCCTTAAACCGGACCTTCAACATTATTTAATGAAAACCAATAACTATTCACCAATGATTCTGCACCACCTCAAAGTTAGTTAGGGTTTTTTGGGGATTACAGCGCCGCCATCTGGACTCTGAAGCATAACACTTAATGAGGAGTGGAGAGTTGGATAAAGTACAGGGGAGTAGGTTACAGTGGTGCGTTGGGAATCCAGAGCATAGCTGGGTTGAGGGAAAGGTCATCACTCACACAATGCATGGCAGAACCTTCCTTTTTTCAATCTGTATCCCATGCTGCCTGTAAATATTGTGCATTCCATATTCCCCAATATTGGTTTGGTTCAGTCTAATAACATGCATTAGATGGGTGAAGGGTGTTTTTCCATGTTTCAAATCTGTAGGTACAGTGTGATGGCTAAGTCTTTGGTTCTTAATACTAGTTAGGGTCCTCTTTAAGCTAACGAAGTGCCCACATGAAAGTGTGAACTACACATTGGCTACGCCTTTAGTTATGTGTGTGTTATTAGCTAAGCAAACATTAATATGAATAATGGCATGGAGACTTACGGAGTTGGTGGCCGACAGATGGCTGGTTGGGGCCAACAGGCTGCCCTTGGTCCTGGCTCTGCTGTGAAGAAGTCCCTGGAGAAACATGTGACATTTGGTTAGTACTTGTATAGAGTCACTATTCCAAACATATCTGGCTCCCAGTCTGGCTGACATCACTCACCTTCGCCAGGATCGACTTCAAGCATCTCTGCTGCCTCCTCCTCCACTATCTCACCCGCTCCTGAAGCTTCTACAAATACATAATAAAGGATAACTTAGTTTTTGGCCTGCCATGTATATCTTTGTGCCTATACATGAAGAGTGACATACCAGAGCCTTCCCCATGCGTGGCCAGGTATGACTCCACGCCCACGCGCCTTGGCCCCTCCTCTGTGGTAAGGTCCAGGGGCTGGTCTGAGGAGGCCACAGAGGAGGGGTAGGTCCGTCGCCCGGGAGATCCACCACCTTCACTCACAGATGCAGAGTCATGCAGCACTGGTCGGCCTGTACGTCTCCGGGTGCGGCGAATTCTGAAATCCATTTCCAACACTACCAAAGAAAAGTCATTATAAATAAAGGCATAACTTAGACATTTTGAACATATACCATGCAATTGCTTTGTACTTACTTGGGAAATGGATCCCAAAAAACCTCCGCACCCGGGGCATGTGCAGACGCTTCAGGTCCGACCAATGCTGCATTATCTGGGTGTGAGTGAAGGTGGTGCTGGTCACACGGTGGATCTCGGCGATGATCTCCCGGGCGATGTCCCTTTTCTCGCACACATTGGGCGCGAAGTCATACCGGCGCTGAAGCATGATCTGAAAAACATAATGGACACAGAGCTTTTACTTTTACACACAGACCCATATGTGTTGCATCACAAGTTGAGAATTTAATGTCATTAACACACACATTTCGAGTGTCCGCCATTTTTGGGGAGTGCCTTAAAGAGGACGTTGACTGTGATTGACAGTCTGGTCTTATGTTATATGTATCACACACCATGTACATACAGATAATAGCCAACATCAAGAATCAGGCCACCTGCATCTATGGCATGTTAGGATGGTTTAAACATCCAAGATGTAGCCTAATGCTTAGGCTTTTGGACCACGTGTGTGGCTTCCCGTTGTGTTTTTATGGCTTAGGAAAACAGTGTTCCTCAAACATCCGCATCAAGGTCCGAGACAGGCCAGGTTTGCCAGCTCGCCCCGCTACTCCACAGGTTAATTAACTGTTGCTAAGCCGGAGCAATTGGCCGAATTAGGACATCAGCATAGACAGTTGAAAACGTGGCCAGGCTCGGCCCTTGAGGATGAAGTGTGAGGAGCCAGTGATTAAACATTAAGAGACCCCAAACTAGTTCCAAACGCATCATTTACATTTAGGCCATCATTGACTATTCTATTAAAATGCACAGGCAGCCACTTACCAGCATGAGGATCTCTTCCTGTTGACGGGTGAAGATAGTGGGCGCCATCTTTAGGCTTCTTCCAGGCAGCAGATAAGTGAAACCCCAGCGGTTTCCTGGTTCCGCTCGAACGTACGTTCGTACGAGCGCGTAGTCGTGCGCATAGGCGTCACACGCTGGGCTCATTATTTAAAGGTCCCTGCACCCAAAGCTCATTCTCTTTGAGCATTTGTGTACGATGGCACCAAAAAAGGCGATGAGCAAGCGACCCCAGGCAAGCAAGACCGCGGAGGGCCCCACCACAAGGTCCCAGCAAGCAGGCCGAAAACTGAGAGCCAAGACTCCCACCTCGGCCCCACCAAGGGACCCTGGACCCTCAGGTACCAAAAAAAGGGGCCCCAAGCCCCGTGCCCCTCCTGCAGCCAAAAAGCTGGCAACTGCAGCACCCACCACCTCTGCCCCCAGAACAGGCAGCACCAGTGAGCCCACACCGGCCATGCCTTCAAGTAGGGCAGTTCGGAAACCCATGCCCCGCAGCAGGGCCCGAACCCCATCCAGGGCCCGAAGCACAGCCAGAGGGCGAAGAACCCAATCCAGGGCACGAAGCCCAGACAGGGCCCGAACCCCATCCAGGGCCCGAACCCCATCCAGGCCCCGAAGCCCATCCAGAGGCCGCAGATCCCAAACCAGGGCCAGAAGCCCCTACAGGGCCCGCAGATCCCAAACCAGGGCCAGAAGCCCCTACAGGGCCCGCAGATCCCAAACCAGGGCCAGAAGCCCCTACAGGGCCCGCAGATCCCAATCCAGGGCCAGAAGCCCCGACAGGCCCAGAAGAACCAAATCCAGGGCCAGAAGCCCCGACAGGGCCCGCAGATCCCAAACCAGGGCCAGAAGCCCCTACAGGGCCCGCAGATCCCAATCCAGGGCCAGAAGCCCCGACAGGCCCAGAAGAACCCAATCCAGGGCCAGAAGCCCCGACAGGGCCCGCCGAACACAATCCAGGGCGAGAAGCCCCTACAGGGCCCGCAGATCCCAATCCAGGGCCAGAAGCCCCGACAGGCCCAGAAGAACCCAATCCAGGGCCAGAAGCCCCTACAGGCCCAGAAGAACCCAATCCAGGGCCAGAAGCCCCGACAGGCCCAGAAGAACCCAATCCAGGGCCAGAAGCCCCTACAGGGCCAGAAGAACCCAATCCAGGGCCAGAAGCCCCTACAGGGCCCGACGAACCCAATCCAGGGCCAGAAGCCCCCGACCTGGCACCAGCCGGGAACAGAGCCCCCGACCTGGCACCAGCCGGGAACCTAGCCCCCCAAGAGGGCCCCGAATTGCCCCCATGACCACATCTACACCTGGAAGTTCGGTGGCCAGCCACGCAAGAACACCCAGTCCCTTGGCCAGTCCAGTCCAGTCATTGGGAAGCCACCAATCCGGCCATTCCCCTACCCAGCCCCAGGCCATAATGTCACCACATGTGTCTGCACACATGGAGGAGCAGCCAAGCCAACCATCTGGCCGCACATTGCGCCGCGGCCAGTTGAGTGGGAGATTCTCCCATGACCAAAATATGGCATTGGCTAGTGGCCTTACATTATACTATGACGAGCTATATGGGAGCAAATCCAAACACACCACCAAGCAGCGCAAGATGGAATTGTTTGAAACCATCCTCCGACAAGTAAATGCAGCGGGGGAAGAGAGGAAAGATGTGTCCCAAATTCAGAAGAAAATCTCTGATCTGAAGTATGCTGTACGGCAAAAAGAAATTAAAAGGCATAATTACAGGTAACTAAATGTTTACGCTAAATCTAATGTTTTGGATGTACTGTATGCACCTTTTCTGAGTACCAAACGATTTTCTGTTTTCAGCATGAAAACTGGCGGTGGCTTTCCATCTAAATTGGAGTTTACCCCTGCTGAGGAGATTGTGCTTGGACTTCTCCATCCGGTCGCGGTCGGTGGACATGCTGGTCTAAGGGACACAGACTCACCGACCCGTACCCACGGTGAGTACTCTTAAATCTGCATGTTTGCCTGTTTGCTAAATAATCTACAGTTCACTAGTAACAAGCTAACGGGATGCCCCTATGGTTTGCCTTGCTTGGCCTCGCACTACTGTGGCTGTTTGTGTCCTCTTTTTGTCCCTGGGAATCACACATTTAGGCCCACAGCCATTATGGCAAAGTTCAAATGTCCAATTGTATTGTTAAAGTCATGAAGTTTCGCAAGATAAGTGAGATATTTTGAATCAATCACAAAACACACATCATTATGTATGGGTTGCCTTTTGGTTGTGTGAGTTGTGTTTGAGTTAACAATTTAATTAGCCACCCACAAACATATCTGACCTAGAGCAGCGAGACTCAACTGGCGGCCCGGGGTCCCAATGCGGACCTTGGCACCACATTCAAGGACCCCTGCCCAGACAGCCCTGCACTCAGTTACTTCTGTGTTGACGTGCTCAGAGCTGCCCCCTTGATCGGCCATGTAGTGGTTGGTCTCCTGCCCAATGTCATGGCTCCGTGAAACATAGCATTGCAATATGAAGTACTGCCCAGGAAGTGGCATTGCAAGGTACACAGTAACTTATTTAAATTTTCTCTGGCCACAATCGTGTCCCGCTGCCCCTGCTCTGGCCCATCTGCCACAGTCCCCCCATGCCCCCCCCCCCACATAAGCCCCATACATTTGTAACAGATTGGCTCCATCCATCCCATCACCATCAATACGTTAACTCCCCCCTTTAGCCATCCAATCCCTGTCCCCTCAGCTCTGGCCCATCCAGCCCAGCAAGGGCAAGCAGCCTTTATTAGTTGGCACTTTGAAATCTCCAGCCCCTCCACCAGTGTATTTATTTTTAACTAGACACCCCCTGCGTCAGCACCATGGCCAGACATTCACCTCTCACCACATACCTTTAAATGGGCGTTTCAAACAATTGTTTGAGTACCCCGGACCTAGCGAATGGTAGGCTAAATCCAAAAATGTGCCTTGAAAGTTGTATGCTGACTGGGTACACTTCATGACTTAGAACTGAGGTCACTTAGCAGTTTTTCAGAGCCATTGCACCTATGTAAACTTGCGTGTGTTTGAACAAAGGTCACCATTGCTCTAGAGTTGAATAATATTACAAATAGAGCTATATTTGATTACCTATCCTAAAAAAGGTTATGTGTGTGTGTTTACGTGGTTTGTTTTTCTCTTCTTCAGCCCAGCATGATCCCTCAGCAAGGGTAAACTCACCCCCCAGTTTGGTTATGCCTACCAGGTCCGTACAGCATAGGAGCCCAGATCAGAGATTTTCGGTAAGTTAATTTAGTAGCATAAATACTAACAAGTGCTTAAGAATGTGTTAAACTGTTGAAATCCAAAATTTGGACGCAAACTTAGCCTTTTTTTTTTGATATGTCCCTACAGACCCGCACACTCATGGAAGAGATCCAGGACATGGAGGAAGATGATGATGTCTCCGTACAGGGCACGTCGGATGAACTCCCCCTGGGTCCCAATTTGGAACTGCTCCATAATGTTTCTCTGGCCAATCCTCAGCAGCAGAGTGAATCTCCATCCATTGTGCTTGCACATGGGGAGACTGACACTACAGTCCCCAGTGTTCACTCTGCTGCTGAGGATTTGCAAAGCAGGCCGGTTGCTGTTGAGGGTACGACACCACGCGGCAGGGCACGCCCAAGAGCCAGGGTAATTGTGCGGCGGACGCCATTACGCCGCCCCACAATTTCCCAGGGGAGGCAGAGTGCCCTGCTTCAATTATGGACCCAACAAAGGGACTCTTATGACGCCCAGCTCGTTACAGAGCGTGAGCAAAGGCATGCCGACATGGTGAACATCCATACCAGTCTACAGGGCATCCTCGCGGAGTTGCGTACCCTCAACAGCAACGTGGCCAATGCAAGTAATGGCATCCAGTCAGCCATGGCTGAGATGACCAATATGCAGAGAAACATTGTGGAGCAGTTTCAAATTCACAATGCTGCCATGGCCCAGGCTAGGTCCCATTCCCATGGACCTCCACCTGGACCTCCACCTGGGTATTATGGGCAGCCACCCTATTAAGCCATGGGTGTGTGGGACATCTTTTCTCTTAACCCCCACTGTATTTACTTGTCCTTTGAGGTTTCAAACAATCCATTTTGTGTTGCTCTGGCAGGTTGTGTTTTGTATTTGCTCCCATATAGCTCCTTAGAGTAATGCTTAAGGCCACTAGCCAATGCCATAGGTCTATGTGGAGTTTATCTGGCCACTTATGGCTTTACCTATGTATTTGGTTGGTGCTCCTCCTGTTTGCAGACATGTTTGTGTGACATTATGGCCATGCCCAAATATCCCTGGGCACAGGCAATATTAATGACTGGACTAGGCTGGCCTTTGGACTGGGTGTCCTTGTTTGGTTGTGCCACTCACTTCCAGGTGTAGATGTGCTCGATGTTTTTTTTTAATGTTATCCATTTGTTACCACAGATGTATGTGGACTGATTTCTGTTAACCACTATAATTTTTCATTTTCAAAGTAAAACAAAAAATTCACTTACAATACTTGTGGCGTTTTTAGTGGGAAGACATTTTTAACAGCTTGGGCTAAAACAGATAATTTTGGTTTGAAGAGGTGTAACAATGCAAAGCTAAAGCTAAGGAAACTACATGAAATACATTAGGCAACAATTAAGGTCTAAATGTTTTACTTAGAGGTAATGCCACATTACGGCAAAACAACATATGTAACAAAAAGGATAACACAGACATACAGAATGGTGAGACAGGGAAAAAAGTTAACTAAAATGCTGGCTGATCAGGTTGGCTCGAACAGATTGGCCAGACTCACTGGGGGGCCCCTCAAAATTCTCGACTTCATCCTCGACGGCTGAAGAGGGCAGGCTGTCCACATAACGTGGGACACGTTCCATGATGGCAAAATTGTGCAAAACAGCACATGCCATTATAATGTCGATCACTTTCTTGGGATCATATTGCAGGGCCCCCCCAGTATGGTCAAGGCAACGAAAACGTGTCTTCAGCAGACCAAAGGCCCTCTCCACAACAGCCCGGGTCTTGCGATGCGCACGGTTATACGCTTCCTGAGAGGCATCCTGGGGCCGCAGCACAGGCGTCATGAGCCAGGGTAGAAGTGGGTACCCGGAATCACCTTAAACAGAGAATTAAATGTAATCAAAATTAAAAAGGCAACACAACCAACACCAAAAATTTCACAGATATCATAATGATGTAAGGTAAAGTGTTCCCAAAAAAAAACAGGGCACATTAGGGCCCCCAAAAATTGCACTAAGGTATAACCTAAATAAAAATGGCCCTTCTATATACCAATTAATTAACAAACATCTGCACGGCCAAGGGTATTTGTATTTTACATATATTTGTAGTTTTCAGACATGTTACAATTAGGATGCTGCTGAGGGCCTATCCACATTTCTCTGGAAACTACAATGTATGCAGTTTAAGTCCACTTTGACATTTAACGACCAATAGTACCAAAGGAGCCAAATGTCAAAGATCCCTATCCACATTTCACAGGAAACTACAATGTATGCAGTTTAAGTCCACTTTGACATTTAAAGACCAATAGTACAAAAGGAGCCAAAGGTCAAAGATCCCTATCCACATTTCACAGGAAACTACAATGTATGCAGTTTAAGTCCACTTTGACATTTAAAGACCAATAGTACAAAAGGAGCCAAAGGTCCAAGATCCTTGGGTATAAACTCCAAACCAATATATTTAGGCACAAGGAACTTACAGACATCCTAACTAAAGGGAAAACATTCTGAAGGCCACAGCGAGACAAGGATTTTTTGGGTAAGTTCCTAATATATGAGCCAAGAAAAAGGCAGTTGGACGCTTCTGTAAAGTTTACCAAAACAAACATATCAACAAATACAAGATTAATGCCACATTTAATAACACACAAATAGGACACACTTACCAAGCAGCCATGCCCCCGAAAATTCACCTGCCTCAAATCTCCGAAACAACCCAGATCGCCGGAGGATATAGGAGTCGTGGGACGATCCGGGGTAGCCGGCAAGGACACTCATAAACCGCATATCCGGACCAACCACGGCCTGGACATTAAGTGAGTGTCCCATTTTACGATTCCTTAAGGAAAAAACATACAAAAAGGGTAATTGATATTTGACCCAAACTAATAAATTAACCACAAAACATGTCTGCACTCTATTGGGAAAGACTAATGAAAAGCCGAGATAAAGCAGCTACACAAATGAGGGATAAACAAATATGCTGCCGCAAAGGAAAACAGGTTACATGACACGTTGGGCAACATAATAACCAATCTCAATACCTATATATATACTCGTCGGCTGCCCTAGG
This sequence comes from Gastrophryne carolinensis, assembly GCA_027917425.1. NCBI lineage: Eukaryota > Metazoa > Chordata > Amphibia > Anura > Microhylidae > Gastrophryne > Gastrophryne carolinensis. The sequence continues at coordinate 268,973,387 of CM051239.1, read as the reverse complement.
TACGAGTGCCACATGTGTGCAGTCAATTGCACCAATAACGTTGGGCATGTCGGCCACATTATAAAACCCAAGCTTAATGGCGTTTCTGGCTGCCATATCATCTGGAAAATAAATATATTTTTGAGTTATGGCAGCCATGCCTTCCAAAAATTTAGACAGTGCGCGGCTCAGCGTAGGCTGTGACATCCCCACAGAGAGGGCACCCAGCCTCTGGAACGAGCCGTTCGCCAAAAATTGCAGGCAGCCAAGCATCTTGGTCATACCTGAAATTGCATGCCCCTTCCTTGTGGTGCGGGCTAACCATGGCCGCAGCTCACTATATAATTTATGGAGGGAAGCGCGATTAAGCCTGGTCAGCTCGAACAGCTCAACATCATTCATGCTATCGATGTTCATGCGACGACGCAGGGGCAATCTGCTCTCAGACATCTCGATCAACTCAATGCCAAAAAGCATAAGCCCTTGATGTGCCACAAACTCGCTCCGCTCCATCCTACTCCCGAGGCCAAATAGCTGCCGGCAAACATTTCGTAAAGCAGCTCTTTAATGGGCTTCAAAACAATTAGCAATCACCTCTCTGAATTGGGCGCAAGCCCATGTGAAGGACGTAAAAAATAGGATCGGACGCAAATAATACGATTTGGACGGGAAAAACACACGAACTAACGCAAATTATACGATTCTCGTACGAAATGCGTATGTTCATATACGTCTATGCGCGAACGATCGTGCGAATACGAAATGGCCAAAAAAACAAGAAAAAATGACAAACACCCACCCAAACTTACGATTCTCGATACGAAATCACTTAACTTTTGCTCTTTGAATCGAGGGGATTGTGTATAAAAGGGGCATGGATTCACAGGATAGGTGTGTAATATTGTCACTTTGCAAGATGCTAGTATGGCCCCATCCAGATTATGTTCCTTAGGTCTGGACATCAGTACATTAACCTCCCTGGCGTTATGATTATGTCTGGAATTTTGTACCAAAAGCGTTACCATTTTTTTGTATGGAAATTTGGTGTTATGTATTGTAGGCCTGCAATTCTTAGTAATTGCTTACTTAAACCTGACCATAGAAGACTCTAGTAGACCTCTCAGATGTGATAAAGTTCGAAACATAAAATCATGAATTATAATCTAATAAATAATATAATTTTATTCAATAATGTAATAAATAATGAAATTTGTCAAACAAAGAAAATTCAGTAAACATCCTGGGTGTGGTAAATTTTGAAACATGGGACTGCACATAGACCGACGTCACAATCAGGGCAATGGAACCTGGTTTCCTTTCTGATTTTTTTTCCATTGCCATCTCGCTTTGAGCAGCAAACTACGCACATCCTTGTAGGTGCTGCCTTTTTTGCGGTTGGCGGGATGTAATCCATAAAGTGACGACCAGTCAGGCGTTCTGGGTTGACAACGTCAACAGCACGACGTCCAGATCTGTTCACGGCCACTGATGGCGTTTGGTAGTTCACAAAAATCCGCTCCGCCACCTTCAAGATAAAGTCAGAATGAACAAGAGGCTTGTCACTCTTTCCTCTGTGCAGTGTATAGGCATTCCAGAGGCATTGTTCCAGGAGATGCCTGAAGATTTTTTTGTAATTTTTTGTTGTTGTTTCCGCATAGCCGGATAAAATGTAATCGCCTGATCGGCTCTATCGACTCCTCCCATGGTGTTGTTGTAGTCAATCACAAGTTGTGGCTTCATGACATCTTTCCCACCTCTTGTGTGGACCATAACAGTGGAGGTATTATGCACTGTACTCATTAGGCACACGTCTTTTTTGTCACTCCAACGCATTGCCATCATCTTTTCTTTCTGCCAGGAAACCATTTTTCCTATTTTCAGTTTTTTCTTGGCAAACATAGATGGCAGGTCACGTCGGTTGGGCCTAACGGTTCCATATCCATCAGTCTTGTGTTTTATCAGAAACTCGTACAGCTCAGGCGATGTGTAAAATTTGTCCGTTGTCACACAATACCCCTGATTCAGCAATGGCTCAAGCAGTGTGAGGACTGATGACGTTGCCATCCCATAGCCGCTGTACCTGGGGTTGAATTGTGTTCCTTTACCGGTGTATATGACAGAATTCCATATATAGCCAATGGCAGACTCGCAGAGCATATAGGATTTTATTCCAAACCGTGCTCTCTTGGATGCGATGTATTGAATTCAGCTGAGGCGTCCCTTGTAAGCCATCAGACTTTCATCAATGCTGATGTCTCTATCTGGCACTTAGGACTGCTGGAAATTTTTTAGGATCATTTGGTATACTTCCCAGATCTTCTTGAGTTTTGGCGGATAAAATGTCATCGCCTGATCGGCTCTATCGACTCCTCCCATGGTGTTGTTGTAGTCAATCACAAGTTGTGGCTTCATGACATCTTTCCCACCTCTTGTGTGGACCATAACAGTGGAGGTATTATGCACTGTACTCATTAGGCACACGTCTTTTTTGCCACGCCAACGCATTGCCATCATCGGCGTGACTCGGGGTTACCGCTACTTGCAGTGAAAATTAACCCCGAGTCACGCTCGGGAACACCGCCAGGGAGGTTAAAAGGATGCCCTGGTTTTGGAAAGGATGCAGAGGAGGGCCAACGAACTGATTGATAAGGAGCATGGAGGATCTTAGTTATAGCACAATAAAAGGAATTTAATGTATTTATTGCATTTATTTAACATTTGCAAAAATATCAATAACACATACAAATGAAATGGGTAAACACTTTTCCACATAGAGAAAGGGGCTACTCTCTGTGGAAAAAGTATTTAGTCTCCAAAGCAGAACATTTCTATAAATCTCTGCAATTACTGCATTTCTCCTATTGTCAATAGTTTACAGCTTACACTGGGTTCTAAATTATTATGCAAATGTTATTTTTCTCTAATTTTCCTAAGTGGTCGATACAAACAATTTTCAAGTCATCAGCCAATATCAATACCTGTTATAAGTTGTATAGAAATGGTCGCATGTGGAATTTGCTGTATTAGTAGATCACATTTATGGAAGTCAAAAGCTATTTCAATCTAAAAAACATCATGCCAAGTTACAATCATAAAACTGGATCCCTTATGAAATCAATTCTTGCATCTATTGAACTTTGATGCGATCTGCCTCTCACCATCATATATATTTTGCTTGAAGATATTCCAAAGGTTCTCAGTAGGGTTTAGGTCAGGGGAGGATGATAGCCACACAATGATTTTCTCTTATTTTATGGCCATAGCAGCCAATGACTTAAAGGTATTGCATTGTCATGCATGGAGATGATTTTGCTTTGGAAGGCACAATTCTTCTTTTTGTACCATGAAAGCAAAAGTGGTCAGTCAGAGAACCGACAGTATGTACTTTTCCAAGGTCACGCCAATTATCACACCCTTAGGGACCCTAAAGGGGACTACAAAATTTCTCCCAATGATTTTGGCCTAAATCACGACTCTACCATTGCTGATGTTGCAACCTTGTTGGGACATGGTGGCCATCCACGAACCATCCACTACTCAGTCTATCTGGATCTGGTTGATTGGCACTCATCAGTACATAAGACTTTAAAAATTAGTTTTTATGTATATCTGGGCATTTCTGCTTGTGAGCATTGGTTATGGTTGACTGAATGGTATATGTATACACAAATTCAAGCCTCTGAAGGATCCTACACCCTTGAGGTTTGTAGCACTCAAGAGGAATCAGCAGCTTCAAATATCTGGTTTGCTGCTTTATAATAGCATATTAGCAACTACTATCTTAATCCAGTGAACGTGTCTGGCAGAAACCTTCCTCATTATGTCTATTTGCAAGAACCTGGCTGTGCTCTGAATCAGCCACAAATCTCTTCACAGTACGATGATCATGCTTGAGTTTTCATGAAATATCTAATATTTCCATGCCTTATCCAATGTCACGCTCTGGTAACTCCAGCCCTCTAGGTAAGCCCTCAACCCCCAATCTCCGCAGCCAGCTTCACCTGTAGGAGCCCCCGCTTGCTGGGATGCAGAGTACGCCTGCCCGGGATCGGTTGCCCCCAGGACTTCAATGGCTCAAAGGATGAGAGTTTACAGGTATAGAGGTCTGAAGAACCAATGGCTAAGAGCAAGAGTAGCGGAAGTCCAGAGACAGGCCAGAGGTTGACACGGGGAGTCAGAGTTTGCAGCGGTACAGAGGGGAGAGACAGCTCGAGGTCAAGGTACAAGGCAGAGGTCGGCAACGGAGATCAGATCGAGAATGGTCAGTTCAGGCAGGGGTCGGCAACAGAGATCAGAATAGTCGGTTCAGGCAAGGTCGGCAACGGAGATCAGAATAGTCGGTTCGGGCAGAGGTCGGCAACGGAGATCAGAATAGTTGGTTCAGGCAGAGGTCGGCCACGGAGATCAAACAAGGTGAATCAAGACTATGCAGGGTACAAGGCACTATAACAGGCACTGGGCAACTGAGGGGGGAAACTTTATATAGGGACAGACCTGAAGGGAAGGTGTATGTGATTGGTGTACGTAGGATCACAGGTCAGATTGGGAGAGCAAGGAGTGCCCAATCGCATCTATGGGACTCATTGGCCCAGACCAGGAGGGGGGCGTAAGCCCCACAGAACCTAGGGCTCATTGGCCCTTTAATCCGAACCAGGGGGTGTGCCAGTGCCCCCTGGCTAATCTACAGGGAAAACGGATCTCGGCCGTGCTCGGCGCCGCCTGAGCAGGCGTCGCACGGCGCGGCCGCCGGGCAGGAGCTGCTGGGGCCGGCCGGCCGCCAACAACGCTGAACCGGGGCCCAGGTAAGTGCCGATTTGTGACACTACCCCCCCCCCCCTTCACGAGGGGCCTCCGGACCCTCACCTGGTTTTTCCGGATTATCACGGTGGAATTTCCATACAAGAGCTTTGGCATGAACATCCCTCGCAGCCACCCAGCATCTTTCTTCTGGACCATAGCCAACCCAGTCCACCAAATATTGTAAAGAATTGCGCATCTTACGAGAATCCAAGATCTTATTTACTTCATACTCGGGCTCATTATCCACAAGAATAGGTGCAGGACCAGCAAGAGGGGTATTCTTCGCCGGTTTTAACAGTGAAACATGAAAAGAGTTAGGTATTTTCATAATCGGCGGGAGTTGAACTTTAAAGACACATTATTCAACTTTTTGATTATAGGAAAAGGGCCAATGAATTTTGGACCCAACTTGCAAGAAGGTTGACGGAGCGCAATATTTTTAGTGGAGACCCAAACTAGATCGCCTACTTGAAGAGTAGGCTCCCGTGATCTACGGCGGTCTGCAAATTTCTTATATCTTAAACTAGTGGTCTTAAGAATTTCCTGAACATGTGTCCAGATATTCTTCCGTTCTTGAAGCCACTCCTCCAACGCCAGCAAGTTGGAAGGTGACCCTGAAAGGGAAGAAGCTCTAGGATTTTTCCCTAAATTACAATAAAAAGGTGATATCTTGGTACTCTCACTAGGCGCGTTATTGTTAGCAAATTCTGCGAAATCAATAAATTCCGCCCATTGTTCTTGGGCATCAGAGACATAACACCTTAAGTACTGTTCCAAAGTTTGATTAGTTCTTTCCGTCTGCCCATTGTACTGGGGATGGTAGGCAGACGAAAGAGAGATCTGTATACCCAACCGTGAACAGAAATGTTTCCAAAAACGGGTAGATTGGACACCCCGATCAGAGACTATATTGGAAGGAATACCATGAATTCGAAAAATATGTGAAGTAAATAGTCGAGATAGCTCTGGTGCAGAAGGAAGCTTGGCCAAAGGAACGAAGTGTGCCATCTTACTAAAACGATCTACGACCACCCAAATAACAGTATTCCCGTGTGATAAAGGCAAATCTACAATAAAATCCATAGAAATATGAGTCCATGGTTCAGCTGGGATTTCAAGAGGAACCAAACTGCCACTGGGAGCCTTGTGAACCCCTTTACTTCGAGCACAAACAGCACAAGCGTCGATAAAGGTAGTAATATCGCGTCTCATGGTTGGCCACCATACATGGCGACGGGCAAGCATAAACGTCTTTCGGTTACCCACATGACCAGCAGTTTTAGCATCATGAAATTCGCGAATTACATCTGAACGCAAATGTGGCGGTACAAACTGGCATCCCAAGGGAACATCACTAGGAGATTCATCTTGAAACGGCGCCAAGGTGTTAGAGAGATCAGGAAGTAACGCCCCGACCACACAACCCAGGTAGGATCGGATCACCAGTATCACCCCGATCCTTACATTCACCGAACATGCGAGATAGAGCATCCGCTTTAGTATTTTTTACACCCGGCTTGAAAGTAATAATAAAATTAAAACGCGAGAAGAATAATGCCCAAAGTGCCTGACGAGAGTTCCACCTCTTGGCAGACCCAATGTATTCAAGATTTTTGTGATCGGTATACACAGTTATAGGATGTAATGAACCCTCCAGCCAGTTTCGCCATTCATCAAAAGCCAGTTTAATAGCTAATAGTTCCCTATTACCGACATCATAATTTTGCTCCGCGGTACTTAATTTACGTGAAAAATAAGCGCATGGATGAAGACGCTCAGGGTTACCAGAATATTGCGACAAAACTGCACCCACTCCCAGCTCAGAAGCGTCCACTTCAACAATGAAGGCTTTAAGAATATCTGGATAAATTAACACAGGTGCCGAAGTAAAGGCCCGTTTCAAGGTCAGGAAGGCCTCACAGACAGAGGGAGACCAGTTATCAGTAAAGGCCCCCTTGCGGGTAAGGTTGGTAAGAGGTGCAACAACATGAGAAAAGCCTTTGATGAACCACCGATAAAAATTTGCAAAACCTAGAAAACGCTGCAATTCTTTTAAGGTCTTGGGTTGAACCCAATCCTGAACCGCCGAAACTTTCCCCGCGTCCATATCTGAACCCTGGTTGGTAATAATATATCCTAAGAAGGGAACTGTGGTGACTTCAAACACGCATTTAGAAAGTTTAGCAAATAAGTTGTTCTCTCTTAATTTTTGTAGTACCAACTTAACATGACTTCTGTGCTCCAACAAGGAATTAGAAAAAATGAGAATATCGTCTAAGTAGATGACCACAAATCTACGGCTGGCGCATTACAAAGACCAAAAGGCATGACCAAGTACTCGTAATGGCCGTCTTTCACGTTAAATGCAGTTTTCCACTCATCCCCCTGCCGGATGCGAATCAGATTGTATGCCCCTCTTAAATCCAATTTGGAAAAAAATTGGGACCCTGTGACTTGATTGAACAGATCCCTGATCAAGGGCAAGGGGTATCGGTTCTTAACAGTGATCTTATTCAAGGCTCGATAATCAATGCATGGTCTCAGGCCGCCATCTTTTTTCTCTACAAAAAAGAATCCAGCCCCGGCAGGCGAGGTAGAGGGGCGGATAAATCCCTTCCTTAAATTTTCGGTGATGTACTCCCTCATTGCTTGCTCTTCGGGCAGAGTAAGATTATAGATCTTTCCCCTCGGGGGAATCGTGCCAGGAAGCAAGTCAATAGGGCAGTCATAAGACCGATGTGGAGGAAGAGTATCCGCAGAACGTTCAGAGAAGACATCAACCCAGTCTGCGTATGGCTGAGGTAATCCCTGAGGTAAAACTTGCACACTTCTGAGGCCTGTAGTAAAGCAGTGATTTTTACAATGGTCACTCCACTTGATCAACTCTCCAACCCGCCAATCTAACACCGGGTTGTGGAGTTGTAACCAGGGGTATCCCAAAACCACCAGAGTTTCTGGACAGTCGAAGATGAAAAATTCTAAGAACTCAGAGTGGGAAGAGCCAACAATTAACCGAAGAGGTGGGGTCTTGGTGTTTATAGGTCCCCCCTGGATGGCCTTCCCATTAATAGCCAAAACTTGTAGGGATCTTTCAAGAGGGACTAAAGGGATACCTAAAAGGGAGATCATACTCCTGTCCAAAAAGTTTCCCGCCACACCGCTGTCGATAAAGGCGGAAACTGTTTGCTTAGAAGAACCCCAAGACAGGTCAATAGGCACTAACATTTTATTTTGGCGAGAGTTGCAAACTGACTCACCCAGATCAGTACTCTCTACCTGGTCTGGGTGCGGAAGTTTTCCGCCGGTCTCCCCTTGTTGGGACAGGACCCTGCAAAATGACCAGAATTCCCGCAATACAGGCATAACCCCTCGGATCGCCTACGCTGTTTCTCTTCTTGGGATAAGCGGGTTCTCCCTAATTGCATAGGTTCTTCCTGGGGAGAAGATGAGGTACTCTCACCACGGGGAACCGGAGACCTATGACCTTGGACTGGCCTGAAGGACGTGGGAGCCCTGACTCTCTCTCTGGCCCTTTCTCTAAGGCGTCGGTCTATTTTAATGGAGACCTGCATTAATTGATCTAGGTCCACTGGCGGAGGAAAATTGACTAAAGCATCCTTGATGCTTTCCGACAGCCCCACCCTGAACTGACTACACAGAGCGGGGTTGTTCCATCTAGCTTCGATAGCCCAGCGGCGGAATTCAGCACTGTAATCTTCAGCCGAATTCCGCCCTTGTTTTAAGGCCCGAAGCCTATTCTCTGCTGTAGACTGTGAATCTGGGTCAGCGTATAGGACGCTCATAGCGTTGAAACATGCAGTTACAGATTGTAAGGCAATATCATGACTCGGCAAACTAAAGGCCCAGGACTGCGGGTCTCCTTGAAGTAGAGAAATGACTAAGCCTACTCGTTGGATCTCAGTGCCAGAGGAGACAGGCCTCAGCTTGAAATACAGTTCACATGAATTCTTGAAGTTAGAAAACTTTGCTCGCTCTCCAAAAAATTTTTCAGGCAGAGGAATCTTCGGTTCAGAGAAATGAGGTGGTACAGAGGAAGTCGGCACTTGACGAGACTCCTGGGTGGCCACTCTTTGAGCGAGCTGGTTGATCGCTGTGGCCATAGCTTGCACCTGCTGTATCAGGTCATCCATGTTGTGGCCTGTTATAATGTCACGCTCTGGTAACTCCAGCCCTCTAGGTAAGCCCTCAACCCCCAATCTCCGCAGCCAGCTTCACCTGTAGGAGCCCCCGCTTGCCGGGACACAGAATACGCCTGCCCGGGATCGGTTGCCCCCAGGACTTCAATGGCTCAAAGGATGAGAACTTACAGGTATAGAGGTCTGAAGAACCAATGACTAAGAGCGAGAGTAGCGGAAGTCCAGAGACAGGCCAGAGGTTGACACGGGGAGTCAGCGTTCGCAGCGGTACAGAGGAGACAGCTCGAGGTCAAGGTACAAGGCAGAGGTCGGTAACGGAGATCAGATCGAGAATGGTCGGTTCAGGCAGGGGTCGGCAACGGAGATCAGAATAGTGGGTTCAGGCAAGGTCGGCAACGGAGATCAGAATAGTCGGTTCGGGCAGAGGTCGGCAACGGAGATCAGAATAGTCGGTTCAGGCAGAGGTCGGCAACGGAGATCAAACAAGGTGAATCAAGACTATGCAGGGTACAAGGCTCTATAACAGGCACTGTGCAACTGAGGGGGGAAACCTTATATAGGGACAGACCTGAAGGGAAGGTGTATGTGATTGGTGTACGTAGGATCACAGGTCTGATTGGGAGAGCAAGGAGTGCCCAATCCCATCTATGGGGCTCATTGGCCCAGACCAGGAGGGGGGCGTAAGCCCCACAGAACCTAGGGCTCATTGGCCCTTTAATCCGAACCAGGGGGCGTGCCAGTGCCCCCTGGCTAATCTACAGCCTCCGGCGGGCGCGCTGAGCACAGCGCCGCCGGAGGGAAAACAGATCTCGGGCTTGCGCGCACGCGAGGAGGGAGAGCGGCCGTGCTCGGCGCCGCCTGAGCAGACGCCGCACGGCACGGCCGCCGGGCAGGAGCTGCTGGGGCCGGCCGGCCGCCGACAATGCTGGACCGGGGCCCAGGTAAGTGCCGATTTGTGACATCCAAGGCATTGGACTATTTGATGCTTTTTGGCAGTAAAGAGATTCTTTTGAGTACTCCCAAGCCCATTTTGTGCAGGACTATCACCCAGGTGCCCCTATCCCCAATTTGGACTCCAACCCCATAAAATAAACACATTTTATTTTTCATTCATGTATCTATGTATTTCTTTCTTTTTTTGTTTTCTGTTATTATTTTGAGTACTTTCCCCAGCTCATAGTGCAGGGAAATCACCCCGGTGTTCCCCTCGATTCGCATCCCTCTAGCCCTTGCCGCCCCCATTTTACAGCCATTTTCGGTCCCCTAGTTTTGTGTCCCTAATGATTTCAATGGGGTTTGGGTCAAGCCTGGGGACCTGAACTGGACTTTAGCGGCAAGATTGGCAGAACTCATCAATTCTGAATTAACAACTGCAATGTCTAATTGACTGGATTGAATTAAAGAGGACCAAAACCCACACATGTTTTTTCTCCCTTCAGGGGCATCCTGAATTGGGATCCTTCCCTGTGTGAAACCTTTGTTTTTTTACTCACCTCATTCCAGTGATTTCATGTTACATTCAGGGGTCACCTGGCATGCCCACTGTGCGCGATTACCCCACCTGGTAGATTTAAATGTCTGCCACCATGCATGTGCAGGGCAGAGAAAGCAGGAATACTACAGGGTGCATGACTGAGAAAGGCTAAGCTTTGACACTTACCCCACAGCATATCCTGCTCTCTTCTCACAAAGCCGTGCACGCTTCATAGAATTGTGAATTTAGATGAATTTAGATAAGGCATCCCAAACCATCTTGCCCTGGTGATAGGGAATCAGACAAGGCTAAGGCCTAAAAGACAGCCATATATGAAATCATAAAAAGATTTTAGTTTCCTGGCCATGACAGCCATTATGTTGCATCTTGCCAATAAGTATTTAATTTTTCATAGCACTATAACTGTGTTCTTCTTGTGTCATTTGTTCTGCCCCCTTCATTGGATGTTTTTCATATCTTCACATCCCTCAGACTATATTTTAAGGCTGACAACATAGAAGCGTCTCTCTCGCTCAAATACAGGCGATTCATACAGGGATTTGTAGCAAAAAACAGTAGTCTCGGCACATACCCATGTCACTGTGTTGTTAATAGTTTAGTTTAATGCTAGTCTCTGAAATGTCTCTATTGTAAGACAAAAGAAAGGAAATGTAATGTTACTAAATGGCATTTCAAATTAGAACTGCATTCCTTCATGCTTCCACAGATTATACAGTATTTCATAATACTTAGAAATAACGTTCACATTTTCCAATGACAGACCTAAAAATGGTTTATCAAGCTGGGCAGTTTTATTGTAAGTTGTTAGCAAGAAATGAAATTGTTAAGGAGAGGATTTTGCGTTCTTTGTACTTTAAGGTAATTGAAAGAACTCTGAAGAAGGGCACATCAGTGAGTTGGCCAGCGGCACTGAAAAATGGCTTCAAAGAGGTCACACAAATTAATTTTTAAAAAGAACTATAAAATTGCATCCATGATATATAGCATAGAAAAGCAATATTTAAATGAAATTGTTATGGATATAAGTTTAATCTCAGGCATTTAACTGTTTCCAGCATAAAATATGTTTCCACTTCATATATAAAACATAGTTATTTTTCATATTTATCGCTTTCTCATATATTAAAATGTAAATGTTTAATGCATAGATTAAGCTCAAGTGTCATTAAAATAGTTGAGAAATACACTAGGAATGGGATGGAAGGTTGTAAAAAGGTTGTGTTTGTAATTAGATATGGAATTGGATAAAGGTTTGGTATAGTAACTAAAATAAGAAGTTACCGTGTCACAGTATAATGCGCGCCTGCCCATAGGACGCACCTAGGATTTGGATGAGAAAAATAAGAAAATAAATATTCTGAACCAAATGTGCTAAAACACCATCCCTCCAAGAACCAAATTATGGGCAAAGTGCAGAATCCCCCCATTATAGGCAGAGTGACATTCTCCCCCCATTCTCACCCCATTCCCCTAGACAGTGTGGCATTCCAAACTCCCATTCCCATAGGCAGTGTGGCATTCCCCCCCATCCCAGTCCCAAGGCAGAGTGGCATTCCCCCCTCCCATAGGAAGTGTGGCATTTCCTGCTCCCATTCCCATAGGCAATGTGGTATTCTCCCCCCCATTCCCCATGGGCAGTGTGGCATTCCCCCTCCCATGCCCCATATAGGTAGTGTGGCATCCCCCCTCCCATCCCCATAGGCAGTGTGGCATTACCCCTCCCATTCCCATAGGCAGTGTGACATTCCCCCCTCCCATTCCCATAGGCAGTGTGGCATCTCCTCTTTCATTCCCATAGGCAGTGTGGCATTTCCTGCTCCCATTCCCATAGGCATTGTGGTATTCCCTCTCCCATAGGCAGTATGACATCCCCCCTCCCATTCCCATAGGCAGTGTGGCATTTCCCCTTCCCATAGGCAGGGTGGCATTCCCCCACCCCATTCCCATAGGCAGTGTGGCATTCCCCCATCTCATTCCCATAGGCAGTGTGGTATTCCCCCTCCTACAGGCAGTATAGCATCCCCATCCCATTCTCATAGGCAATGTGGCATTCCCCCTTCCCATTACCATAGGCAGTGTGGCACCCCCCTCCCATTCACATAGGCAGTGTGGCATTCCCCCTCCCCATTACCATAGGCAGTGTGGCACCCCACTCCCATTCACATAGACAGTGTGGCATTTCCCCTTCCCATTCCCATAGGCAGTGTGGCATTCCCCCCATCCGTATCCCATAGGCTAGTGTGGCATTCCTCCCCCATTCCCCATAGGAAGTGTGGATTTCCCCGATCCCTCCCCCCCCCCCCATTTTATAGTGCGAAAAAATTCGAACAACATACAACGGCTAGCTGTGATTTAGTCCAGTCGTAAAAAAATGGAGTGTAAACTCTTGCATTCTCACTTGATTTAGGAAACAAAGAAATGGCAGTGCTGATGTGCCCACCAGCTAGCATTTAACACTAGCGCCGAAATGATGCACCGCCGGGTGCTCTGGTTGAAGCAGCGCCAGATGAAACCTGGTGCTGTAGCTCAAGATCCCATAGAGCACAATGAGCAGAACTGGATTGTATTGCTTAATGCTTATAATTAATATTTAACATATTTTTATTTGTACAGAACTTGCATTGGGAAATGACAGAGACAATCTAAATGATTTAAGACAGGCATGCTCAACCAGTGGTCTTGGGGCCACATGTGGCCTTCACAGCCATCTGATGTTGCCCCTGACCAGCTGCATAAAACGTGGGAGGTGTAAATAGAACTGGCATGTATAGGTAGGTAAATAGGGGAACAGTATGAGTGGTAGATTGCATGGAGACTGATATAGGAGAGGCAAAATGGCAAATAGAGGTGGTAGCAGTGGCTTAGAGGAATATAGTGACTGTTGTAAACATCAACCTTGGGTGAAATTTTTGGCACAATCGTAAGCGAAGCATTAGTATGAGTTTAGACGGATTGAATAATGAAAACACAGTTCAGATATGAGACTGATGGAGTTCAGGAACCATTTATTCAGACAGATACCATGTGATGATTGTTATGTATGTATGTGGTATAAGGGTGGTGTGTTGGGAGTAGATACCAGTGTAAAAATCTTGTGGAGACAGCGGGCACCCTTATTGTTATAGAAAATCGTCATTATGCTAATCTAATTTAAAATATTCTGAACTTGGCCTGCACCCCCCTGATTAAGAGATCAACGTTTAGAAAACGTTCTGTAGGTGCCAAACGGCTAATACAGATGGTATTTAAGAATGGCTAACCCATGCTATAGATATATATACACTCATGCTTTACAAAGTAGAAGCAAAATATTCAGCCATACAGTCACTGTACTACAGATCACTCTCTCTGTTCTTTTAAACTTTAGTTTGGTTCATTGTCTGAACAGATGGTATTTTAATAAAGTCCAGTAGGAATATTGCAGTGGATAAACAATTAGAGCATGCCAATTTCATAATTGCTACGTACCCATAGAGTCTCTTACCTACTGTATCCAAATTGGGAGGAACCCAACTGCTCCTGTGCACCTACTGGCAGCTGCCAATCTCACAGCTGTAGAATGCCTGCACAGTTACAGTACAATCACTATGGAAGGTAAAGTGCAATTCAAGTCCCATGCCTTGGCATCCAAATAAAGGCTTGCCTGCCAGCTGGCACCATCTGAGTTCCTGTGAGTTAATATAGCTTGTGTTATTTCTTTTTCTAGGCAGCTTCAAAGATTGCTATCACACTAAAAACAATCTTAGATATTAGTTTTACAAAAATCATGTGCTGTGTATTAATATTTTGATAGCGTTTATCTCCAAATAACACTTATCTGAAGCCCATTTCACATTTTAATCTGTGTATTTTCATATATATTTACTGCACTGATCCCAGCAGTCTAGTATTTGTGACGGGTTACATTTTTCACATCAAAGCAGTAGGTTATGCCTTTATTAAGAACTTTGCTTTAGAAAATATCAATCTAAAAAATATGTTTTCTGCCAAAAAAAGTGGGGATTCTCTATTCATGGCTACTTTTTCCAGTAGGGTTGGACTTATTTATACTTTATGAAAAGCATACTTAATAAGTTGAATGATTATACTATTTTTTTCAAGATCTTTTCACAAATATGTTGTATACAGAATACAGAATTCTCTTTTTGCTGGTTGGTTGCACAATGGATACAATGACATATACAAATACAGCAATATTACAGTAGGGATACTCTCACTACTTCATAGTGTGAACCTATAGTTCTCAAGCAAGCCTTACCCTTGCTCATATTCAAGGCTCTGTCCAAGCTAGAACAAACCTGATCTGATCATCACATCGAATCCTGCATTGTCTGGAACTCCCCAGTCACTAGTGCCTCTTTGATGAATGCATATTCCCACCATCAGTTACAGTAACACTAGATTAACGCTCTCTAGGGAAAATGTGGCCAACGCAAAGAACTCCTTTTTAGAGTTAAAGAAGACTTTAAAACACCATAAAACCCCTCCTAGACAGAAGGAGTTGAGACAATGCATGTTTGGGATAGGAGGAATGCTTGAGAATCTTCTTTGCACTTGTTCTAGTTTTTGCTTTGTTTAATGTTTGTGTGATTGGGAGGGGAACTTACTCACACAAGATGCTTTAAACTAACCTGGCCCATCTGCCTCCTGTTAGCCTTGTGTGAAGAGATGCTCACCTATTTTTTAAAGTGGCTCCCCTGGCAAGGGGACACAGAAACAGCTGCACACCTATGAAGCAGCCACTCCTCTCCGCTTCATGGAGTGTTTTTTTGTCTTGTATTAAAATGTATTTCTATGTGTGTGTGTTTCTTTACCTTCACTTCTAGGGGGGACCCTTATACCAGTTCACATGGTAAGGGGGCTGCCATGTCACCTGTTGGTACTGGCAGGTGCGTGGCAGTAGCCTGCCCCATTTACCCGCACCCCCATTTGTGGCTCCAGAGATGCAGAAGAGCCCGGTGCCCAACATCATGGCATCCCTTTGGAAGCGTAGAGTAGTGTAGTATAGTGTAGTGTAGAGTAATAATTACAGTTATAGCCCTCCAGACATTTCCGTCATACTTCTATTTACTTTACTTTTACATTGATTGTAAAAGTATTGGAAAATAGATGTCTGCCTAATGTGCACATATTAATAATGATAAAATCCTAGCAATGTATTGTGAAGAGCATTAGTAAATTAGAATTCCTTGTTTTAGTGGCTATTCTTTGTTATCAGTTGATTTCACAGCATCCAGTCTGGCCTTAATGCATCTACAATCCCAGGTATATTCTATACAATAGAAGAGTTTATCAAGCTGAGGCACGCAAATATGCATGGACTGTACAAAATTCCAAGTCTAATGAATCACTTGTCAGCTCCTGTTGTGGTGACAACTGACAAGAATGAAAATTCTGGCATGATTATAGCAATCACTGTTGTACTTTGGGGAAGAGTAGTAATCTGATTTGATTTAGCAACACGAAATTTGAACAGAGCCCGGGCTGGAGCTGAATACCTAGATGATATGCTATGTGGCTTTCCAAACACATTAAAATGCATCTATAGAGGTAGCTTGAGATGTGCTTTCTAATTTAAAAGGCACACTGGACAAATATACAGGAATTCAAGAAGACATTTCTATAATGTAACAACGGTGCTGTCTTAGGTGCTGTATTTGAAACTTTTGACATGGTGGCTGGAGGTCAGTTTTGAAAAAAAGATCAAATACCTAGAGATATATTCAATAATTCAGACATTCAAACGTGTTTCCATTAGTTAAACCTGAACAAAACCGTCGCTGCTTGGCCCTGGAATCTAAAAGAAATCAGGGCCGTCCACTTTCATTTCGCCAGGGCATCCCACTGTGTGAACCCCCCCCCACCACCAGGTGCCAAAACATTCACTTGCCCCCCGGGGTCCCTCGCTGATGTAAACAGCTGGTCACATCCCCCCCCATCTTTCGACTGTAACTGCTACATGGGATAGGGGATGCTGTGCTCCCGATTGCCGAGGCTCTGCATGTAAACAGAGACATTTGCTGAATATTACATATGCACGAAAAAGGGCTCTAATTGAATGAGTGCTTGCGCATGGACTGGGAAAAGGTGTGTTTGTATGGTTGTTCTGGGGGTTTCACACACTGGGCATCCACCCATGCCCCTGGGCTCAGAACAAAAAAACGGAATAGTAAAAATCCTGGGTTTTACTCCACTTTAAACTGTTATATTAACACAAAATAGCAAGGATAACAAGAGGCATCCTAAGGTTGAATTATAAAATTAAAACCACAAGTTGAATGAAACTGAAAATTCTGAATGTTTAATAGAAAAAAAAATGTCTTGTGTGGTTGGCTGCTCGCATCCTCAGTAGCACAGTCCCGTTATTCCATCTCCCTTTCACCCAGTCTGCCAACTAGCTATTTCTTCCCAGGCTGTAGCACATTACCTATTACTTGTCTGTGTTTTGGACTACTATCCTGCTTTAGAACCTAGCACAGAGCAATTAAATAAATTATTACATAGGAACAATGTCCTGAGGGTTAAAAAAGTCCAAATGTTTAGAAAAGATCCAGCAATTATGCTGCATGTGCATACACAATTTCTCAATGACTGTGCTCCAACCACTGTGACTGTGTTCAATTCAGCTGAGATCATCGCGTGCCCGTCACCTTATAAAGTGAACGCTTACCAGAGAGAATTCAATAGAACGCCTTATTTATATCTCCAATGGTCTTCTCCTATGTTGTATTTTTTCTCCTTCCAATCTTAGAGTGGCATATGGAGCTTATGCTTAACAGCTCAGCTCAATCCCATATTTAGCATAAACGCAAAAAAAGAGAAAAAGGGATCTAGCGTAATACTGTCTTTTAATTTAAAAAACTTCATAAAAAGTGCCAAGTGCACACAATAAAAATCTGGGTATAAGCGCAGGTTATACAAGAGCGGTTCTCACCCAACCTTTTGGTCACCTCGGCCGATGGTGGGGGGAAGGATGAGTGCTCTGTTCACATGAGAGATCCTAGAATGGTTGTAGAACGATGTCACCGCCGCCGTCCACTGTAACGCGTTTTGTTGCCATTGGCAACTTCTTCTAGACTGGCGGCGCGGCGGTAGGGGCAGCTTTTTATTTCCCTCACTGGTACGTGCTGAGAAAAACGTAATACTTCAGCGCGTCCAGGGATATGGCGTGTATCCAGTGACAGACTGAAGCTGCCCAGTGATAGAATGTAGTTAGGGGAATGGCACAGGTGTCTTAGCCAATCCACGAGCCGGCTGCTAGTATCATCCTAGTCCAGTAGTGATATTTAAATCGTGATTGACAGGTTAGCTGACCAATCAGCTTGCCCTTGGAAGGGAATTCCTTTTCCATTATATATAACTGACTGGTTAATATAGCTAACTTGCTAATTATTGAAGCTACGCTATAGGGACCCGGCTGGAAATTTTATTGTTCCTAATAATTCTCTCCATCGCTGCAGATGACAGCACTGCTTTGTATAACTGGGCAGGCTGTTGGCTCTATATGTATGTGTATGCACATGCAGCATAATTGCTGGATCTTTTCTAAACATTTGGACTTTTTTAACCCTCAGGACATTGTTCCTATGTAATAATTTATTTAATTGCTCTGTGCTATATAACTATATACTACTTGTGAACCTGCTGGATATTCAGGGTAGAGCAGTTGTACTGTGTAAGGTGTAGGATTTTGATTATTCATTTTAAGACAAGTTCTAGCGCGGTAAATTCACCTATTGCTTTAGAACCTAACTTCGCTTTAAACCTGCTTTGGCAAATTGAACTAAGATGATGGCTGCTGATTGGGGGTCATATTAAAGATCTGGTGAAGTATGTTCAACTCTGGGTGCACATTTCGATGTGAACCAAAATGCACATCTCTGTCAGCTTTTTAAATTCAACAATTGAAAAAACTGAGCTAATCAGAAAAAATAAAACATTCTTTAGCATAGCCCATAGGGTGCTGTGATTTCCAAAATTGATCCTTGCATCATTGGAAAAATGATGGACCTCACCTGTAAAAATGTCCCATTGCAGGCAGGATTTCTTATGAAAAAATAGAACAAACTTTTTGTATTGTGTGTTTTTTGTGTTGAAGTTAAAAAGCTCACCAGGTGATGTTTCACACCCATATTTAAACTTGCTTCACCAAATCTTTTGCATGCCCCTCATTATGTTTACATATCAAAATCATGGCTGCTCTCATACTCTGACCAATTCCCAGGTGCCAAAAGACTACCAGAATACTGCCCGGATCTAACAGTTATATAAGTGAAAGAAGCAGGATTAAAGAACCAGTCTTTTTAATTCCTCCAGGACCACACAAAAAAAGCGGTACAGCAGTCACTCTGTCCCTTGTAGCTCTCTGTGCATGTGAGCATGTCTAGCCATGGTGTTCCTGAAGATGACCACAGCAATGCATGCTCAAGACTTTAGACATGGCCAGTAAATGGAGCAAAGTAATCAGTATACATAAGGTATTCTAAGAGATGTTGAGATTCTTTAAAGTGGTTCATTTTTCAGAGTATCCATGGCTACAAGGTAGGAAGAAGTTAGCATGTGCCTGAACAAGGACTGAATATGAGAAGCAAAAGTAGAGGGGAGAGTCAGGGTTCACACCAAGGCAGCAAGCATTTGAGTTAGGTCATTTTAAGCTTATGTTTACAAGTAAATTCAAAGAAAATCAAAAAATAATACAGATGTCGCCAGCACAAAATATGTCTTTCATTTTGCTTACCTTTAATGCTTGTGAAAGTGAACAAATACACAGGATTTTCAATATCCTGGGTTTTGGTTCACTTTCCTGGGACATCCAAATTTGGGATGCCTTTCTGTGTGAGCTGCAGCAGATCACCCCAAAAACATACCTTTCCCTGTTCCAATGATGAATGCAAAGGCAATCACCCAATCAATGCTAAACTTCCAGCCACAGGGGGATACAGCTGAGGCGTGTGAGCCCAGGAAAGGTGAATGAATATTAGGTGATTTTGAGAGGCTCACACCTGAATTGGCCCAAGGTTTGCTTGATCGACCCCCGAAACATGTGGTTAGTCCACTTTAAAACTTGGTGTTGGTTGCCAAATGACTATGCATGATGGGACATCAAGATTGTCAACCTTTGCAGTCCCTGATCTCAAGCACTATTCACTTGAAATCCAGCTTCCCAACTGTACACCAGTATCTGAAAGATTTCCTGACACCAAAACAGTCCCATGCCACATGACCCTGGCTGCCCATTGTCGGTCTGGAATTAACTGGGGGAGTGCAAAAAAGGTAATTGCAGGGGTACGTGTGGGGGACTCGGCAATCTGGATGCCTTCCATGCTTATTACATTGGTGGCCAGCACAAATTTTCCTCCACGGCGAGGATGTTGGTGGCCGCTGGCGCCGCCGCAATATGACAGACTGGGGGGTATCCAGATTGCTGGTGCCCCCACACATAACCTCCCAGGACACTCGAAAATCTCACCTTAACCTTGCTCCCTGTTCGAAATCCAGCACTGCGATTGGCTGCCTGATGCTCACATGGGCAGGACTTTCAGCAGCCAGAAAATCACTGCCCACATGAGTGCCAGGCAGCCAAACACAGTGCTGGATTCTTGATGGTGGTGCAAGGTTAAGGTAAGATTTATGGGAGACCTGGGGGGTTATGTGTGCCCACCCCCAGACTGTCAAATAGTGGCGGTGCCACCGGTGCCTTGCCATGGAGGGTGTTGGTCATTTTCCAACCTACACTACCATTATCTGCAAGGGTAGGCAAGGAATTTCTCCACTGATGTGTTTAACCCTTTAAGTGCCAGACTACGTTTCACTATTTTGCGCTACACATGTTCAACCTTGATTTTTGAAGTAATTTCCAAGTATTTCCCAGAAAACTATATATGTTTTTTTTCAGCATGAAATGTCTTGTATGGCCTTTTTTTAGTGGATTCTCAATACTTTTGGGTGAAATATATGCAAAAAAAAATTAAAAAATCTATTTTTTACAATTTGTAGTGTTTTTTTGTAATAAAAAATGTAAGTTTGTCAATAAAATGTTAATTGCGTGTGAAACCCCAATTTCTCCCGGTTACAGTGGTACCACATATGTATAGGTAGACACCCTTTCCTGCCTAGGAGACTCCCCCAAACTGAATCTGAGCTTTAGGAGATTTTGAGATAAAATACAACTGTGATATGCGCTAAGTGCACCTTGCAGTTTTTCCAGAAAAACAACCCTTTACATTTGAAATACCCCCCACAAACTATATATTCTCTGGAAGTACACACCTCAAGCTTTCTAAATGTACCAGGCTTGTTTATGTGGGCGTAGTTTTCTGGAAGTATTCCCTCAATTAATTCTTTGGTTGCACAGAGTTTCCCTAAAAAAGAATAAAAAGGAAGAATCAAAGCCACATTTTCCTAAAAAAAACTATATGAAAACAAGAAAAAACAAGTAAAATTTGAAAAAGCAACATCCCCCGAACAGAACAACATGCATAGCTACTGTCAAGGGATAAATTGGCAAACACCCCAAAGTAAAGCATGCGCATAACGGTAATTTTACTTGAAAATTTCAGCTCTGCAGACAAAGTGCGCACATTGCGATTTTTCAACCAAAACAACCCTTTACATTTGAAATACCCCCCATAAACCATATATTCCCTGAAAGTACACATGTTAAGCTTTCTAAGCGTACCCAGTTTGTTGTATTGAGATCAACTTTCTCGAAGTAATCCCTCGAAGAATTCTAAGGTTGCACATGGTTAACCTAAAAAAAGTATAAAAAAGCTGAATAAAAAACATGTTTTCCTAAAATATCAATATGCAAACAAGAAAAAACAAGATAAATATGAAAGCGCCAGGTCCCCCGAGCAGAACAATACCCAACATGCATAGGTACTATTAACCCTTTTAATTGCCAGCCTACTTGAAGTTTTGAAGTTTTGTCACCCTCTGTTGACAGGTCATTTTTCCCCATTTGCGCCATGTTTAACCGTAATTTTTGCTGGAATTTCCAGGAAAATTATATATATATATTTTGCAGCAGAGCTTAGGCTTTAGCATGAAATGTCTTGTTTTTTCTACATTTTTTTCTACAGTTTTTTAAAATATTTTTTGCGTAAAAAAACATAAAAAAATAAATAAATATTTTTTAGACAATTGTCTCCTTTATTTTAAATAAAACATTTGTTTTATTAATGAAAACCATATTGCATGTGAAAGCCCCATTTCTCCCCATCAAGGCAGCCCCATCAAGGCAGCAAGCATTTGAGTTAGGTCATTTTAAGCTTATGTTTACAAGTAAATTCAAAGAAAATCAAAAAATAATACAGATGTCGCCAGCACAAAAATATGTCTTTCATTTTGCTTACCTTTAATGCTTAAAGTGAACAAATACACAGGATTTTCAATATCCTGGGTTATGGTTCACTTTCCTGGGACATCCAAATTTGAGATGCCTTTCTGTGTGAGCTGCAGCAGATCACCCCAAAAACATACCTTTCCCTGTTCCAATGATGAATGCAAAGGCAATCACCCAATCAATGTTAAACTTCCAGCCACAGGGGGATACAGCTGAGGCGTGTGAGCCCAGGAAAGGTGAATGAATATTAGGTGATTTTGAGAAGCTCATACCTGAATTGGCCCAAGGTTTGCTTGATCGACCCCCGAAACGTGTGGTTAGTCCACTTTAAAACTTGGTGTTGGTTGCCAAATGACTATGCATGATGGGACATCAAGATTATCACCCCCTGCAATCCCTGATCTCAAGAACTATTCACTTGAAATCCAGCTTCCCAACTGCACACCAGTATCTGAAAGATTTCCTGGCACCAAAACAGTCCCATGCCACATGACCCTGGTTGCCCATTGTCGGTCTGGAATTAACTGGGGGAGCGCAAAAAAGGTAATTGCAGGGGTACGGGTGGGGGACTCGGCAATCTGGATGCCTTCCATGCTTATTACATTGGTGGCCAGCACAAATTTTCCTCCACGGCGAAAATGTTGGTGACTGCTGGCGCCGCCGCAATATGACAGACTGGGGGGTATCCAGATTGCTGGTGCCCCCACACATAACCTCCCAGGACACTCAGAAATCTCACCTTAGCCTTGCCCCCTTTCGAAATCCAGCACTGCGATTGGCTGCCTGATGCTCACATGGGCAAGACTTTCAGCAGCCAGAAAATCACTGCCCACATGAGTGCCAGGCAGCCAAACACAGTGCTGGATTCTTGATGGTGGTGCAAGGTTAAGGTGAGATTTATGGGAGACCTGGGGGGTTATGTGTGGCGGGGGGCTCGAGCATTCTGGATGCCCACCCCCAGACTGTCAAATAGTGGCGGTGCCTTGCCATGGAGGGTGTTGGTCATTTTCCATCCTACACTACCATTATCTGCAAGGGTAGGCAAGGAATTTCTCCACTGATGTGTTTAACCCTTTAACCCTTTCAGTGCCAAGCACGTAGTTTCTACGTGCTCGCTTCCACTCCACTTAAGTGCCAAGCACGTAGAATCTACGTGCTTGACTTTCCCCCCTGCTAGTAAAAAAAATAAAAATCAAAAATACTCACCTGACCCCTCGTTGGATCCGGCTGGGTCTACTCTTTAATTTGGTGCCATCCGATCCCCCATGGAGGGGTCGGATGGCTCCAGGAGAGCCCCCGGAATAGGGCCTCCCCCCATTTGGCAGCAGCAGCTGCTAACTGTAAAAAAAATAAAAAAATAAAAATGACATTTACTTACCTGCAGTCGCGCTGCCTCCCTCCGGGTCTCCTCTTCACTGGGGGGGGCCTCCGATCGCCCCCCCCCCCAGCCTCTTCAGCTTAAGGGCGCCGCCATCTTGCGGGGCTTATGACGTCACTCCCGGGCCTCTTGCGGCCTCTCCTCGGCTCAGCTGTCAGATGCCCTGGTGATCGCTGGGCAGAGCAGTGGAGGGGCAGGGGATGATCTGATCCCCTGCCCCCCCCTCCTCTGGCCAGCGATCACCAGGGCATTTGACAGCTGATCGACACAGGAGCTGACAATCGGGTGAGGTGAGTAAAGTAAAAAAAAACTTTTTTTTTTTTTTAATAAATGAATTTTTGTGTGTGTGTTTTTTTTTTATGTTAACCCTTTGTGAACTGGTAAGGGGTCCATGAGACCCCTTATACCAGTTAACAAGGCTGGGGTCTGGCAAGCCACCTGCAACTAGCGGGTGGCTTGCCATTAACCCCCGCACCCCCAATTACCTGCCTCCCCAAAGCCAGGGGGGGGCAGAAGAGCCCGAGCCCACACAGGGTATGTGGGCTCGTAGGCTGCAGGGTGGGGGGCCACAAAAGCTGGCCCCCCCACTCTGTTACTACAAGCCCCCATAGCTGGTCCCGGGCTGGTTATGACGGGTAAGGGGGACCCTACATCATTTTTTTTTAATTTTAAGGGTTAGGGTTAGCTTAACCCTAACCCTTAAAATTAAAGTGGACCAACACCCAGGGGGGATCGGCCCGGGAATCTATAAGATTCCCGGACCGATCAGATCCCTCCCCGCGGGGCATCCGAAATCGGGATGTCCCGCGGGGAGGAACCCCCCAGGAGGCCCACAATCCTCACCTTACCGGCGATCCAACGGCGCATGCGCGAGACGCGGCCGCGTCTCTCGCTTCCCTCTAGCAGGGCGCGCTCCCGCGCCGGCCGTTTTGTGAATGGCCGGCGCAGGCGCGCTCCCTGTTAGAGGGAAGCGAGAGACGCAGCAAATGACAGCGCTCTGGTATGCGCGTCCAAGTGGCTCCGGACGCGCATACCAGAGCGGCTCTGAGCGCTGTCATTGGCCGGACGAGGTCACGTGGGAGCGGGGAGAGGTGAGTTTTTGCGGCGATCGGGGGGGTTTCACACAGCGGGGCACCCCTGATCGGGGTGCCCCACCTAAGTGGACCAACACCCAGGATAGTCAAAATCCTGGGTGTTGGTCCACTTTAAAAAAAAAAATGGGTTCCCCTCTATGTAATTTTTTTTTATTTTTAAGGGTTAGGGTTAGCCTAACCCTAACCCTTAAAATTCAAAAAAAAATTTAAACATTTTTTTTAAGGGTGAGGGTTAGGGTTAGGCTAACCCTAAAAAAAAAAAAAAATGACATGGGGGGGGTCCCCATTTTTTGGGGGGAATTTTTATTTTTGTATATTTTTTATTTTTTAGGGTTAGCCTAACCCTAACCCTTAAAATTCCCCAAAAAAGGGGGGACCCTATGTCATTTTTTTTTAATTAACCCCTTATGTTTATAGTGTGGATAGTAGTTGTATTTTATTTGTAAATGTAATAAAGTGCTCTTTTCAGTTTGGGGGGTCTCCAGGGCAAGAATGGGGGGGCTACCGATACATATGTGGTACCGTTGTAATCGGGAGAAATGGGGCTTTCACATGCAATATGGTTTTCATTAAAAAAAAAAGGTTTTATTTAAAATAAAGGAGACAATTGTTTAAAAAATATATATTTTTTGTTTTTTTTTTTGTTTTTTTAAGCAGAAATATTCAAAAAACAGTAGAAAAATTACAAACAAGACATTTCATGTTAAAGCCTAAACTCTGCTGCAAAAAATGTATATGTAATGTATATAATTTTTCTGGAAATTCCAGCAAAAATCACGGTTAATCATGCCGCAAAATGGGGAAAAATGACCTGTCAACAGAGGGTGACAAAACTTCAAGTAGGCTGGCAATTAAAAGGGTTAATAGTACCTATGCATGTTGGGTATTGTTCTGCTCGGGGGACCTTGCGCTTTCAGATTTAGCTTGCTTTTTCTTGTTTGCATATTGATATTTTAGGAAAACATGGTTTTTATTCTGCTTTTTTATAATTGTTTTTAGGGAAACCCTATGCAACCTAAGAATTCTTCAATGGATTACTTCCAGAAAGATGAGCCCACTACAACAAGCTCAGTACTCTTAGAAAGCTTAACATGTGTACTTTCAGGGAATATATGGTTTGTGGGGATATTCTAAATTTAAAGGGTTCTTTTGGTTGAAAAATCGCAAGGTGCGCACTTTGTCTGCAGAGCTGAATTTTTTAAGTAAAATTATCGTTATGCGCACGCTTTACATTGGGGTGTTTGGCAACTCTTCCCTTGACAGTACCTATGCATGTTGGGTATTGTTCTGTTCGGGGGTTGTTGCTTTTTCAGATTTTATGTTTTTTTCTGTTTTCATATAGTTTTTTTTAGGAAAATGTGGCTTTGATTCTTCTTTTTTATTCTTTTTTAGGGAAACTCTGTGCAACCAAAGAATTGATTGAGGGATTACTTCCAGAAAATTGCGCCCATGTCAACAAACCTGGTACGCCTAGAAAGCCTGAGGTGTATACTTCCAGAGACTATATAGTTTTTGGGGGGTATTTCAAATTTAAAGGGTTCTTTTTCTGGGAAGACCGCAAGGTGCGCTTAGCGCGGTGCATAGTTGTATTTTATCTGAAAATCTCCTAAAGCGCTGTTTCAGTTTGGGGGAGTCTCCTGGGCAGGAAAGGGTGTCTACCTATACATATGTGGTAACGCTGTGACCGGGATTAATTGGGGTTTCACATGCAATAAGATTTTATTGACAAACTTACATTTTTTATTACAAAAAACACTACAAATTGCAAAAAATATATATATATTTTTTTTGCACATATTTCACCCAAAAATATTGAGAATACACCTAAAATATTACAAACAAGACATTTCATGTTAAAGCCCAGACTCTGCTGAAAAAAACAATATATAATTTTCCTGGGAAATCCCTTCAAAAATCACATTTGAACATGGGGAGCGCAAAATAGTGCAAAATGGTCTGGCACCAAGGGTGACAAAAACTCCAGGTTGGCTGGCAGCGAAAGGGTTAAGTGTCAGACTACGTTTCACTATTTTGCGCTACACATGTTCAACCTTGATTTTTGAAGCAATTTCCAAGTATTTCCCAGGAAAATTATATATTGTTTTTTTCAGCCTGGGCTTCAACATGAAATGTCTTGTATGGCCTTTTTTTGTGGATTCTCAATACTTTTGGGTGAAATATATGCAAAAAAAATTAAAAAATCTATTTTTTGCAATTTGTAGTGTTTTTTGTAATAAAAAATGTAAGTTTGTCAATAAAATTTTATTGCGTGTGAAACCCCAATTTCTCCCGGTCACAGTGGTACCACATATGTATAGGTAGACACCCTTTCCTGCCCAGGAGACTCCCCCAAACTGAAACTGAGCTTTAGGAGATTTTCAGATAAAATACAACTGTGATATGCGCTAAGTGCACCTTGCAGTTTTTCCAGAAAAACAACCCTTTACATTTGAAATACCCCCCACAAACTATATATTCTCTGGAAGTACACACCTCAAGCTTTCTAGGTGTACCAGGCTTGTTTATGTGGGTGTAGTTTTCTGGAAGTATTCCCTCAATTAATTCTTTGGTTGCACAGAGTTTCCCTAAAAAAGAATAAAAAGGAAGAATCAAAGCCACATTTTCCTAAAAAAAACTATATGAAAACAAGAAAAAACAAGTAAAATTTGAAAAAGCAACACTTCCCTGAACAGAACAACATGCATAGCTACTGTCAAGGGATAAATTGGCAAACACCCCAAAGTAAAGCATGCGCATAACGGTAATTTTACTTGAAAATTTCAGCTCTGCAGACAAAGTGCGCACCTTGCGATTTTTCAACCAAAACAACCCTTTACATTTGGAATACCCCCCATAAACCATATATTCCCTGAAAGTACACATGTTAAGCTTTCTAAGCGTACCCAGTTTGCTGTATTGGGATCATCTTTCTGGAAGTAATTTTAAGGGTTAAAAACCCTAAAAAAAAAAATGGGGTCCCCCCTACCCAAAATAACCAGTCCAGGACCAGCTATGGGGGCTTGTAGGAACAGGAGCAGGGGCCAGCTTTGGTGGCCTCTGTGCCTTGCAGGCTACAAGCTCACATAGCCGGGCTCTTCTGCTTTTCTTTTTTTACAGTTAACCGTAGCTGGGGGCGCTATTTCGGGCGCCCTCCTGAAGCGAGAAGAGCCCCGGGAGGGGGGGGGGGAAATCGGATGCCCCCCGGGTGAAGAGAAGACCCGGCCCGATCCAAATGAGGGGTCAGGTGAGTTTTTTACTTTTGTACTTTTTTATCTGTAGGGTGGGACTCACGTAGCTGGCACTAAAAGTGTTAAATTGTTGGTCAAAATGGATCACAGATGCAATTTGACAAGTTCAATATTTTCTATTATAGCAAAGAATAATAGTGCCACTCCAACCTTCTCATAGACAGTAATAGGGAGGATGCACACACATACCCCCTGATACTAATTTGAAGAAAATTTGATCCTTCCTAGAATAAAAAGCAATTTCCACACAGATGGCCATATTTACAGGTGAACAAGATGTTTTAAGGCTATATACATACATCTGCTCATGTCAATGAATTTGATACTGGACTAAAAAAGAGATCCAACATGGACAGACAATTTAGTAGAGTATGAGCCATTTTAGGGCTTAATAATGATATCCAGATTTCATCAGCATACACATTTAAATTATTTGTCAAGCCCTTGAAAATAAAATTATGCAAGTACTGCCTAGAGTAATTATCAGTGTATTGTTGGTAATATAGGTGACTGCATTTAAGATGTTTAAGATAATTGGATCAGAGTATGAACTTGATTACACCGGTTAAAATTTTCACAAGAACCAACGTGATAACAGGCTGTTTTATCATCAAACGGTAAAGAAATGTGACAATCTGGGAACAGGTTTTAGAACCCCATCTGCTCTACCAGAGAGAAATCAGGATTTTACAGTTCTATAAATATTTTAGTATATGCCATCATTTAGGAACTGTGGCAGCTATCATAAAATCTCTCTGACTTTTGTTACTACTGCATGTAAGGCCGGAAAATTGCATCTTGTGGTAAGCCATAAAATGCTAAGTAAAAGACACATTCCTTTCAGTATAGTTTAAAAATATATAGCCTCATTGCTGCTTCTTGACGGAGGGGTACTGTACCATATAGGCTTTTTATATTGTTCTTTTAATTGATATAAGGGTCTGTTCTAATCATTTTGTTTTTAATCTTTCTACCGAATGATACAGTAAGTATATCCGACATTCTAGTAAACATTAAATACAAATCAAAAGTTTCATTATTTTCTTGGTTGCACTTGGTACACGTCGGGTGCTGCTTAGTACTTGTAAAAATAAATGATAGTTCTAGTTCACTTGCATTTGTTAACATGCAATTGAATTATGGTGAAAAGAAGCTTCACATATATGTGATAAAAGCTAATGCAAACGCTTTCATGTGTATTTTGCATGTATTATTAATAAAACAAGCATTATTAGTAAAAAAAAAAAAAAAATTGTATGTTTATGCTTATTGAACTCCATTGAGAGTTTCCAATACTAGCATATGACTAATATAATTTCTGTACATCAGGAACTATTTGTGAAATAATTCAATGTAACCAAGGTAGACCAGTAGAAGAAAGCAAATTTGTAGGAGATGGGGAGCAGGGACAGAGATGAGCTAATCTTCTGCAAAACTTGGTGGCTCACACATTGAGGATGCGAACTCCTTGCAAATTGTGACCCAAATTCCATTAACTTCCCCTACCCCAACACCCTTGGTTGAACTTGATGGACATTTTCAACCGTATTAACTATGTAACTATTCACCCGGTGTCCCATTAAGGGTATTCATCCCCTTGCTATGCTTACAGCACCACGTACTGATGGCCAGGTGCATCCCTCTGCAAATGTTCTTGGTCCTATGCTATCAAAGACAGCGGCTGTTTTCTTTAAATGTTACTGTCAGCTGGACATTTATTACTGGGGGTAAATGGGAACCAACATCCATTTTAAAACTAAATAGGTGTTTGCCCATGCATGGGATTCCCTATTGCTGATGCCCCTCGCACATATACCACAGCCTGCAAGATTTTATTACTTCTCCTGTGCACCCCTGGTGAAATCTGGCCCTGTGTTTGACAGCCAGTGGTTTTATCTTTTCTGACTATGGTGGTGTATGTGTCATCAGCAATCAGGATTCCACCCCCCACATATGGACCAGAATCTATTTGTTATAAAATGTGTGTTGGTCAGGGGCGGACTGGGGCTAAAAAAACGGCACGGGACTTTTTGGGGCACACCGGCCCTGCTGCACTGTTCTTAATGTCACTATATACACACCTTATTTTTGTTCCATAAGATGCATCCAGGGTTTAAAGGACTAAAATAAGAAAGAAAATATTCTGAACCAAATGGTGTGCTTAAATTCCCCCATGCAGTACGCAGAATCACCCCATTACAATAAAGGCAGTGGGGGCATCCCTCAGTACAGCCAGTGGGGCATCCCTCAGTACAGCCAGTGGGGCATCCCTCAGTACAGCCAGTATTCACTGACATAATCTGTTGCCATAGCAACAAACCCTATATTATGTGTGAATGGCAACAACTATTTTAGTTTTTTACAGCCTTACATAAAACAAAGAAACGAGAGTGGGTTATGCATCTAAAAATAAAATGATCACAGAAACTATTTCTGTTGGTTAGTGAAAATAACAGAACTGCATTATCTTCTGCCAAACTTTTGAATATTGGAACTTTTTTTAAAACAGAATTTGAATGGGAAACTTTTACCCAAATCATTATGTAACTATGAGTGGAGAATTAAGGTGGAACAAAACCTGGGTTTTTTACTATTCCGGGTTTTGTTCCTTGCAACTGGGCAACTGGACCCAGAGGAAGCTGCTGCAGTGGAAGAAAGTGTGTATATTTTTTTCATCTAGACTTTTAGGATGCTGCAGGCTGAATATAGCTGTGATACTAGTTGACCTCATGGATGAAAGTGTAAGACCATAAGTGTATGCATTTCCTTGCAGGTCTCTCCATAGCTGTGTATAAAGGAGAAGGCCCCATCAGCTATTGAGGAAGTCCAAGCATGGGCAAAATACCTTGCACTGTAGCAGAGCGTTGTGCAGCTTCTGATTTCACAATAGCTGAAGAAACACAGGTAGTTTGTAAGTACAGGGCTACACAGTATTGGGCTTGCAGCAAGCGGATACGGCACAGCATCCAAAATTGGCACCCCTACCATGCTGCGGGAGAGTGAGGGGAAGTATAGTCCATTTGACTTTACTTTCTCT
The DNA here is from genome assembly GCA_027917425.1 of Gastrophryne carolinensis. NCBI lineage: Eukaryota > Metazoa > Chordata > Amphibia > Anura > Microhylidae > Gastrophryne > Gastrophryne carolinensis. Next base: position 268,942,855 of record CM051239.1, on the reverse strand, counting down.
TTAACTTAACACCAAGCATGTGAAATTGGCATGGCTGTTTCTCAGTCCGGTAACAGCCAGCCACATGAATTTCACGTGCCTAGAAATTCTCAGTTACTGCTCACCGCCCAAGAAAATACTAACCTCTGCCCAAGATACAGCACCGGGGGCTTCTCTTCACCCAGGGTTCCTCTGAAAAGATGCTGGAGGCTGGGGGAGCAGCCGGCCGCCCGGCTGGCCTGCCCAGCCCTGCGGTTCCTGCCGACGCCGCCGCTCTCACACACACACACACACAATAACACACATACATGCTTACTTGCACTTCCCGGCTGTTGCGCGCCGGTCGGTGGGCGTGCCCCATATGGCCGGCGTCCATTGTTTTCATTGGACGCCGGCCATATGGGGCATGCCCACCGACCGGCGCGCAACAGCCGGGAAGTGCCGGTAAGCATGTATGTGTGTTATTGTGTGTGTGTGTGTGTGTGTGTGAGAGCGGCGGCGCCGGCAGGAACCGCAAGGCTGGGCAGGCCAGCCGGGCGGCCGGCTGCTCCCCCAGCCTCCAGCATCTTTTCCATGGGGTCACGGCCCTCCCTGGCACAGGCCTACTGGGATTTTGCCCGGTATGCCCTATGGCCAGCCCACCCCTGGTGTTGGTCCACTTTAAAGCAGGACATACTAGGACTGATTCAGAGAGACAAAAAAGAATTTTGTTTTTTGTGTCGATCTGTTTTTTTTTTTTTTTCCCGCTTGTGTATGAGTGTACGCGTGATTCTAAGCATGCATCGCAAGCCTTCTGTAAAGTGTTCGTCTGTTCGTATGCCAACGAGAATGTCATTTTTCAGTTTTCGTTTTCCGTGTCAGTTACTTATGAAACAATGTAGGCTTCCGTTTTTGGCCTTTTTCCAACGTCGCCTTGAATGAATGAGTTACGTTTCCTGTTAGATTCTGAATTCCTTTTTCTATAAATAAACGTCCAGATGGAAATCTTTCCGACCTTACACCTGCGCACAACAAAATTTACTTATTAATGTGCTTGTCTCCATATTTTGATCACTCACTTCTGCAACAATGCTTACCTCAATTACATCACGGCCTGTATCTTCTTCCCTTTGCGCACCTAATGCTTACCTCAATTACATTGCGGTCTGTATATTCTTCCCTTTGCGCCCTTAATGCTTACCTCAATTACATCGCGGTCTGTATATTCTTCCCTTTGCGCACCTAATGCTTACCTAAATCACATCACGGTTTCATTCTTCTTCCCTTTGGGTACCTAATGCTTACCTCAATCACATTGCGGTTTCATTCTTCTCCATTTAGCGCACCTAATGCTTACCTCAATCACATCGCGGTTTCATTCTTCTTCCCTTTGCGCACCTAATGCTTACCTAAATCACATTGCGGTTTCATTCTTCTTCATTTAGCGCACCTAATGCTTACCTAAATCACATTGCGTTTTCATTCTTCTTCCCTTTGCACACCTAACGCTTACCTAAATCACATCGTGGTTTCATTCTTCTTCATTTAGCACACCTAATGCTTACCTAAATCACATTGCGTTTTCATTCTTCTTCCCTTTGCGCACCTAATGCTTACCTCATTCACAGTGCGGTTTCATTATTCTTCCCTTTGCGCACCTAATACTTACCTTAATCACATTGTGGTTACATTCTTCTTCATTTAGCGCACCTAATGCTTACCCAAATCACATCGTGGTCTGTATCTGCTTCCCTTTGCACACCTAATGCTTACCTAATCACATCGTGGTCTGGATAATCTTCATTTTATTGTTTTGGGTTGTTCCTACGTTTTGCTGTAACCAACCTTTAATGAATGTATTTTGAACAGAAAATGACACAGAAACAAGTTTTATGTTTTTTTTTTACTAGCAACTGGCAATTTTTGTTGCCTTTTTTTGAAAATTTTTGCAAATGTTTGCAAGTACAAAACTTTTTTTTAAATAAAAATGTAAAAACTTTTTTACATTTTTACATTTTTTTTAAACTTTGGCAGGCCCCAGATAATTATTTTTCATCTGTGGTCCCCAACGAATCGCGCAGCTCCTGCATCTCGCCCACCAACCGAAACACCGTGGCACTGATTTGTGCCAATCTCGCATGTGCGGTGTCTGTAAAAAAAGAAATAAAAATTATTGTTCTGCAAATACATTTTTAACAGCTGTGGATGGAATGATTATTAGGTTGCAAGCTAACTCATGAGGCCATATGTCATTATGCTAAGGCATTTCTTAAAGGAAGAGACCATATGTCATTATGCTAAGGAATGTCTTAAAGGAAGAGGCCATATGTCATTATGCTAAGGGATGTCTTAAAGGAAGAGGCCATATGTCATTATGCTAAGGAATGTCTTAAAGGAAGAAGCCATATGTCATTATGCTAAGGAATGTCTTAAAGGAAGAGGCCATATGTCATTATGCTAAGGAATGTCTTAAAGGTAGAGGCCATATGTCATTATGCTATGGAATGTCTTAAAGGAAGAGGCCATATGTTTTTATGCTAAGGAATGTCTTAAAGGAAGAGGCCATATGTCATGATGCTAAGGACATTGACAATGGATTTAGGTTGATTGGTGATGATGTTATTTTACACATACTCAAAATATTTACATTACAACTTACTTCGGTGGTGGGCGAACACTGCTTTGGGGACCACCCTACGGTCTGGGCCTGCCACTGCTGGGAATGTGAGGCTGTAGAGATATTTAAAATAGGCTCACTTCTAATGTCTGATTCAACAGTAAGCAAATGACACTTAGAATGTGTGTGTGACATCACCCACCTTCCCCATGTTCCTCCAGGGCATGATCTGCTGCACTTTCTGCTCCAGATTGTTCACCCGCTACATATTCATCTATAAAAAGATATTAATGGAATCAGCTTTGGTTTAATTAGCATGTATGTGTGTGTGGTTATATTAAGAGTCACATACCAGAGGCTAATGGCTCAGTCGTTTGGTACGACTCCCTGCCCATGCCGTGACGCCCCTCCTCTATAGAAAGGTCCAGGGGCTGGTCTGACGCAGCTACAGAGGAGGGGTAGGAACTTGGCCCTGGAGATCCACCAACTTCACTTGCTGCTGCAGATTCATGCCGCACTGGCCGGACTGCACGCCTCCGGGTGGGTCTTATGCGGTACTCTATTTCCGACACTATAAAAGAAAAGCATTTATAAATAAAGGCCTACCTTCTGTATTAGTTACATAGAAACATAGAAGGTTGACGGCAGAAGGAGACCATACGGTCCATCTAGTCTGCCCTTATGTGTATACTGTATGTACTCTTTATCTTAGGATAGATGCTTGCTTATCCCAGGCATGTTTAAATTCAGTGACTGTTGATTTTTCAACTATCTCTGCTGGAAATTTGTTCCAAGCATCTACTACTCTTTCTGTAAAATAATATTTTCTAACATTGCTCCTGATCTTCCCCCCGACTAGCTTCAGGTTGTGCCCCCTTGTTCTATCATTAAGCTTCTTCCTAAAAACACTTCCCTCTTGAACCTTATTTAATCCTTTCACATATTTAAAGGTCTCAATCATGTCCCCCCTCTCCCTTCTTTCCTCCAGACTGTACAAATTAAGTTCTTCAAGTCTCTCCTGATAAGTTTTAAGTTTAAGTCCTTCCACCATTTTTGTTGCCCGCCTTTGGACATGTTCTATTTGAATAATGTCTTTTTGCAGGTAAGGTCTCCAGAACTGCCCACAGTATTCTAGCCGTGGCCTTACCAGGGCTCCATACAGCGGCATCACAACCTCCCTCTTCCTACTGGTGATGCCTCGAGCTATGCAGCCGAGCATCCTGCTTGCTTTTCCCACTGCCTGGCTACACTGTCCACTCATCTTGCAGCTATCAGTAATCAGTACCCCTAAATCTCTCTCCTCCGAGATCCTGGCTAACACAGTGCTGCCCATACGGTACTCAAAGCAGGGATTCCTTCTACCCAAGTGCATTATTTTACATTTAGAGACATTAAACTCTAGTTTCCACAGTTTTGACCATCTATCCAGTAAAGCTAAATCATTTTCCATGTTGCAGACACCTCCAGGAATATCCACCCTATTACTAACCTTTGTATCATCAGCAAACTGACAAACTTTTTCTACCAAGCCTTCTCCTATGTCACTTACAAATATATTAAAAAGAATGGGGCCCAGGACAGAGCCTTGCGGCACACCACTTGTGACACGCCTTTGTTCAGATTGCACACCATTTACAACAACGCTCTGAAACCGATCCCTCAGCCAACTGTAAATCCACTGAACTATCCAGGGATTGAGTCCTACCTTCAATAACTTATCTATGAGCTCCTTATGTGGTACAGTGTCAAAGGCTTTGCTAAAATCCAGATATCCACAGCACCACCTTCATCTAACACTTTAGTGACATTGTGAAAGAAATCAATAAGATTGGTCTGACATGATCTGCCCTCAGTAAAGCCGTGCTGTTTTGGGTCCAATTGGTCATTAATTTTTAGATGGGAAATTATCTGTTTTTTTAAGAGTGTTTCCATTAATTTGACCACTATAGATGTTAAACTAACTGGCCTGTAATTACTGGCTTCTTCTCTACTCCCCTTTTTATGGATTGGTACGACATTGGCCATTCTCCAATCATCTGGAACCTCACCAGTTGAAAGGGAATGGTTAAGTAAATCAGTCAGAGGGGCTGCAATCACAAACCTAAGTTCCGTTAGAACTCTGGGGTGGATTCCATCTGGACCCATCGCCTTACTTACCTTTAGATGTGCCAGCTCGGATAGTTACATCTAGCATGCAATCGATATGTACTTACTTGGGAAATGGAGCTCAAAAAATCGCACCCGGGGCATGTGTAGTTGCTTAAGGTCCGACCAGTGCTGCATGATCTGCGTATGGGTGAAGGTGGTGTCCGTTTCCTGTAGGATCTGGGCCACGATCTCCAGGGCCAGATTCCTCTTCTCTAATGCGTTGGGCAGGTAGTCGTACCTGCGCTGAAGCATAGTCTAAAAAACACAAAAAACAAAATAGTTGTTAGATCAAACAGCATACAAATATCAGTCACAATTAGATCAGTTGCCTAAATGACATTCCCAAACACATTTCTAGCCTTAAACTATCCTTCTAGATGCAAGTGAGTTGGTTCGCACATGTGCGCACTAACTTCTGTTTGGCACGGCGTTTAAATCACTTTTAAAAACAACTGTTTATTCCTGCGCTTCCTTAAGGCCTAGGCATGCATTTAGATGGCAAATCAACGTCCTTACAATACACTTACGAGCATAATGAGCTGTTGTTGTTGTTGGCCGGTGAAGCTCGTGGGCGCCATCTTTCTTCTTGTCCGCAGTAGATAGGTAAAGCCCCAGCGGTTTCCGGGTTCCGTACGGCCGTACATATGTGAACGCGTAAGCATCATACCCAGTCATTAGTATTTAAAAGGGTCATAGTAGACACACAGCTCATTCTCTTTGATATTGTCATCATGGCACCCAAAAAAGCTAGCGCAAAGCAACCAGTAGCAAAGGAGGCCAAGACCAAAAGGGCAGAGCGACATGAGGACACTTCATCCTCCAGACCAAGCACTCGGTCGCACAAATCTACTACAAAGGTGCCTGTAACGCGGAGCAAAAGTGGCCACCACAAGGCTACATTGGCCACAACTCCAGGCCCATCAAAAACATCAAGCACCCGCAAGGAAGGATCCTCCAAGAAGAAGGCTCCCTACACAACCACATCCAAACAGCAAGGTAGGACAACATCCAAGGGGAAAAGTAAGCAGAGGGCCAGAAGCCCAAGCCCACCAAGAACACCCTCTCCTACTCCCTGCGCAACCACATCCAAAGAGGAAGGGAGCACAACATCCAAGTGGCAAAAGAAGAAGAGGGTGAGAAGCCCCAGCCCCCCAAGCACACCCTCTCCTGCTCCCTGCCCTACCACATCCTATGATAAACAGAGCACAAGTTCCAAGGGGAAAAGTAAGCAGAGGGCCAGAAGCCCAAGCCCACCAAGCACACCCTCTCCTCCTCGGCCACATTTGGCACACCGGAACAGGTGGAAACCAGGGAGACCTATGTCACATCCACGTCTGCTAGTTCTGTGGCCACCCAGCTAATGACCCCCAGTCCTAATGCCAGTCCCAGTCCAGTATTTTTCCAGCCACGTGATGGCAAATTCATCACCACACAGCCAGCCAAGAATGTCCCCTGAATTGCCACCAAACACAGATGACCCAGAAGAACAACCATTAGACCGAACATTGCGGCGAGGCCAGTACATACCTTAGCCTTGGCAAGTGGCCTCACACTTCATTATGATGAGCTATTTGGGTGCAATTCCAAAGCAACCAGCAAAATGAGAAAAAAACTAATCTGGGAAGACCTCACCAGACAGGTGAATGCAGCAGGGGACGAGAGGAAAGATGTGGAGCAGATCCAGAGAATAATATCTGACCTGAAATATGCAGTACGGAAGAAGCAGAATTAACGGCGCAATCACAGGTACATATTTGAGTTTTGCATTTGGCTGCTTGTTGTAGTGACCACAATGGCAAATAATTTGTAGCCTCTAATTTTCAGCTTCCAAACTGGCGGAGGCTTCCCCACCAAATTACAATACACGAGAGCTGAAAAAATGGTCCTGGCTCTAATCCACCCCGTAGCATTAGAGGGCCTCTCTGGCAGACACGACTCAGACATGGATGGCATTTCTGCAGGTTAGTAATGTTTGTTTTAATGTGAACTATTGTAAACTTGTGAAATGAGGCTCACAGGCAGATATGAACACAGGGAGTGGCTTTGAGGGGAGGTTACTGTTTTAGGTGGGTGTTTAATGTCTGAGGAATGGCCTTCATGATGGACACTCTCCCAGGGTGCAGTAGTTAATGGTTCCTTAAAAAGGTTTGCAGGCCATACACGACCTTTGACAGTATTTCTGCTCAATATTAAACTATTTATCTTACCAAAGCACTGCATGTGATGTGAATATAGTCAATAATAGACAACACTTCTTTGTCTTTCTACCACTAGGGTTGTAGGTGTGCTTTGGTCAGACAAACTTGAGCTGGGGTCAGGGAAAGGTCAACATTGCAAGAATGCACAGCAGAATACTCTGAAGCCAAATGCTATTTGCCATTTTTGAGATGTAAAGCCTCATAACATGCAGAACATACATGTTTGTATTATTTAAGGTGACCAATCTGTATTTACAGGGTGAGGCATACATAGAAGATAGACTCAGATTCATTGTGAAGGTCAAGTTTGACCGTTGGAGGAGTTGCTTGCCCAGGTGTTTTCTAAAGCATATATACTCATCAGGCTCATCAAGGGATGTTTGTGTGTTTAAGGGCCTTTTACTTTTAACACAGCCCAGCATCCAGCCTCTGGAAGTGTGGAAGCCTCCAGTTTGAGCACGCCGTCTACTTCCCTGCTGCCTAGGACACAGGACCAGATATCTAGGGTAAGTGGACGTTGCTGAAACTGGTGATGCATGTGAATGGACATGACTAATTTTTATCTCAAATATATTTAGGCCCCAATCTGACACACTTTTTCACATGTCCCAACAGACTCCCACACTAATGGATGTCATCCAGGAGATGAGGAGGATGATGGCAACCATATTGGACCTTCGCAAATTACCCCCTTGGAACCTAATCTGCCACTGCCCCAGCATCCTACTGCAACAAATCCTCTGCAGCAGAGTGAAGCAGGACGCATGCTGCCAGGCCATCGTGGGCAGCAGGCTGAGACTAAGCCTACAGTCCCCAGTGCTAGCTCTGCTGCAGAGGTTTTGCCACGCACATCTGGTACTGTTGCTCGCCCTAGAACTCCAGCATCTGCAGGCGCACAAACCCGGGGCTGTGTAAGACACAGTTCACAGCGTTGACCAGTTTCCCAGGGGAGGCACGTGCCGATCCTGGAGTCATGACAGCCATTACTTTAGGCAGGTGACTCAAAGAACAACAGAGCAGATTACTGCACAATTAGAGACCTTCAATACTACATTCACCACCATGATGACTGATGTTAGGTCGAGCGACAGCCAGATGGCTAAGCAAATGGCCACCTTAAACAGCCAGATGGCTGAACAAATGACCACCTTAAACAGACAGATGGCAGAACAAATGGCCACCTTAAACAGGCAGATGGCAGAACAAACGGCCACCTTAAATGCAAACTTCACTGCCATGCTAGATACATTTTGAACTAGCAACAGACAGATGCTGGAGCAGTGGCAGATTATGAATGCCACACATGCCCAGGTGTTGGGCCACCTCCAAGGCCAATCACAACCTTATTATGGGCAACATCAATATTAATCTCAATTTGACCTGGATCTGCTAAACATCTTTCCTCTACATCTCAACTCTATTTACCTGTGTGGTGAGCACAACTAAGACTGTGTGGTTTATGGCTTTGCTGGATTTTTTTGGAATTCGCCCATATAGCTCATTAGAGTGCTCACATACCCCACTAGCCAATGGCTGAGCTTAAGCCTCACTAAAGCGGCCGCTCAAGCTCCCACGCAGCAGGCTAGGGCCTAAGTAAATACTGGCTGCCTCATCCTGTTTGTTGGCAATATTGGTGGATATACTTGGCTTGAAAAAAAAACATTTGCCCATGCCAAAGATTGGACTGGACTGGCATGGGGTCTGGCTGTCATTGGCAGGGAAGTTTAGAAGCAGGAGAGGGTGTGTATGTGGCCCTATGTAGTCCTGGCCGACAATCCCCCTTGAAATTAGTGCTCCCTATGGATCTTGATGTTGGTGGGCGGGGAAACTTCGGCCTGGAGTCAGTTACCTTAGAACTCCTGGATGTGGCCAATTGCTAGGGGCCAGGAGTCTGCCCCAATTTTTAGTTATGTTTTAAAATGTATGTACATGGAGTCTGCGAGTGCCCTTCAAATATAAATTGACATATTCCCAGAAAATATATTGAATGTGACTTTAGCTGTTCTTGTCTAAGTTGATGCATTAATGTTTGTGCTGTTTTGATATTAATAAAGGTTTTTAATGACAAACATGAGAAAATAAACTGCATGAGGCTCAAATCAGGTGTAATTAAATCATTACTCTTTTTTTTTGGTTAAAAAAAGTCCTTCACAGAGGCAAATAATATTCAAAACACACAACATAAACAAACAAACAAACAAACCAAAGGTTAAGAAAAATATGATGAAATCAGATGTGAAATCAGGGCTGGGTGGAGAGGGGGGCAGATCGACATACCGGGGGACACGCTGCATGATTGCAAAATTATGCAGCACACAGCATGCAAGAATTATTTGGATGACCTTGTTGGGGTCATATTGCAGTGCCCCCCCGTATGGTCCAAACATCTAAATCTGAACTTCAGGGGTCCAAAGGCCCTCTCCACTATGGCCCGGGTCTGCCAGTGGGCCCGATTGTACGACTCCTGGGCCTCATTCTGCGGCCGAAGAATGGGCGTCAGGAGCCAGGGCATAAGCGGATAGCCAGAATCCCCTGAAAGAATTACAAAATACTTACATAAATTACACATGCTAAGCAACAATATTGTTCAACATGTCATCAAGGGCTAAAAACAGCCATAGGTTAAGACATGGGTCATCAACTATATTCATAGGCATACAGTGAAAAGGGAATGATGGAATTTGAGGAAACTTATCAAGGAGCCATCCACCAGATAATTCTCCAGACTCAAACCGATGAAATAATCCGGAGCTTCGCAAGATATAAGCATAATGGGATGAGCCTGGATACCAGGCAAGTACACTAAGGAATCGCATGTCCGGGCCAACCACTGCTTGGACATTCAGTGAGTGGCCCATCTTGAAAGCCATGGTAAACAGATTTTAGTGCTCTTATTGCTCTTATTTTATTCTTCCTTAAATCACCCAATGTGTTCCAATCACCAATAGTGTATAAAAGACAATATGCATATTGAGAAAATAGATTATGGTCCTCTTTAATCCGTCTCTGATAAACAATGTAGATAGACTTTCCTCATATCACTCTCCTCAGTTTCTCTGTTTAAATATAGGAAGCTCCCAACGTACTCCCATACAGCGGAGAAGGGGAAAAAAGAATATAGTGTGCTACCGTTTTTAAAAGGGTTAAAAGCAAATGTTTATTGAGCTTACCCACAGAGCTAATTCAAATGCGTGTAAGTCACAAAAAAGATGTCTGCCAGATCACAGCGAGGCTGTCAACAACTCTTTCTTTTGCTAGGAGAGATGTTTCCAATACTCAGCATTCCTCTATGTATCCAAATAAGCGAAAAACTATTAGCCTCCGTACCTCGGCCGCAAGTAACGGAGGCAGCTTATACAAAACATCCCTCCCTCGCTCTGGAGGGTAGAAAGTAGTGACGCTGATGAGACCCGCCCAACGCGTTTCGTTGAATACAACTTAATCATGGACTGCGGGCTCACCTCAGCGTCGGCGTCTTTGTCTGAGAAAGCGGGTCACATGACTCAGCCGGGATTTTTTAACCATACATTTACATGTGTTCAATCTATTTCTTTAATTATACACTGGGCTAAAAAACAAGACCATAAAATATTTTAATCTAAAAAACGAAAAAAAAATCAATGTTCACCAATAAAGCAATTAAAATCAAACTCTATATTTAGTCCCATTGGACTCATAGTTTTTAACCTAAAAATCCATTGGGATTCCAGATGGGACAGGGCTCATAAAGTGTTCCCACTAAAGGGGCCACTGTGGCAATTGCACAAAATGTTATACCCACAGGGTCACTATTATGATATTCTTTAAAATGGGCAGAAACACTATGTAAATCATAGCCCCTCCTTATATTATCCCCGTCCGTCCCACATATTGTTTTTTACATGGGCATTCCAAAAGATATACTATATTGGTGCTATTACACGTAAAAAATTCTCTAATTTTAAAATAATTTTTTGTAACTGTAGAATTAGATTTCTTAAGACACCTAGGCTGTGTCTTCTCACAAAGTTTACAACCCATGCATTTCTTGCACATATAGAACCCTTTCATCTCAGCCATAAAACCCCTTTGTTTTTTCTCTGGTTCTCCGGGGGCGGCAAAAAATAATTTTTTGGGGTATCAGGTAATGCAGGGCCCAAAATATCGTCACTTTTAATTATATGCCAATGTTTTTTAATAATTCTTTTTAATTGTCTCTGGTCAGATCCAAACTGCATTATAAGGGCAAACTCCGCAGGATTATTATTGGAGTTCTTATCCCTATTTTTAACAGTTAGCATATCTTTTCTATTTATTTTGGCTACTTCATCTATCTCCCGATTTATGGATTCTATAGTATACCCTTTCTGTATAAATCTGTCTCCTATCACTCTTGCTTGGATGTTATAATCTCTATCCTCAGTGCAATTCCTCCTGATCCTATAAAGCTGTCCCTTAGGTATATTATTCAACCACCTAGAGTGGTGGCAGCTTGATCTAGGTACGTATCTAGGTTCCTATCAGTGTCTTTGAAGAATGTTCTAGTGATCACCGAATGGCCCCTTTTTTCTATTTCAAGATCTAAAAAGTGAATTTTGCACTTACTTGATTCTTTGGTAAACACAATTCCCCAATTCGTGGTATTAATAAAAGTAAAAAATTCTTCAAAAGAATTTTGATTCCCTTCCCAGAGGACTAAGCAATCATCTATGTATCTCTTCCAAATCTTTAACCCCTTGTGTTCAAAATTATAAATAAAAGTGATTTCCCACAATCCCATAAATAAATTAGCTGAACTGGGAGCAAACTTTGCTCCCATTGCTTCTCCTTTTAACTGTAAAAAGAAACACCCATCAAACCAAAAATAATTATGTGTTAAAACAAATTGAAAACAATCCATAAGAAACTCAATTTGTATCATTAATAAATCCGTAGTTTGTATTAAGAAGTATCTTAAGGCTTCCAAACCCCTCTCATGGGGTATATTCATATACAATGATACTACGTCTATCGTGGCAAAAATGGTATTTTCATCTATTATCAATTCCCCCCAAAAATTCAAGACTTGTTGGCTGTCCTTAATAAAAGATGGTAATTTTGCAACAATTGGCTGCAAAAACCAGTCAAGTCAAGCCAAGGTAAACAACTCAAACACTAACTCCTAACAACCTAAAAAAAACCTGTTCTACAATCCAAATAACATTAACAAAGTACATAAGTAGTTTAAATAACCAAGATTATATGTATGTGGTAGAAAATAAAGATTAACATGCTAATTACTAATTAAGGTCAGCATTAAAATGGTTTGATAAGGCCTACCTGAAAAAAATTGATGAAGGTATGCATTGTAAACTGTTTCACAGGGACACTTTAGAAGGAGGGATAAAGGTATACATTGTAAAGTGGTTCACAGGGACACTTTAGAAGGAGGGATTAAGGTATACATTGTAAAGTGGTTCACAGGGACACTTTAGAAGGAGGGATTAAGGTATACATTGTAAAGTGGTTCACAGGGACACTCTAGAAGGAGGGATTAAGGTATACATTGTAAAGTGGTTCACAGGGACACTTTAGAAGGAGGGATTAAGGTATACATTGTAAACTGGTTCACAGGGACACTTTAGAAGATAAATAGATAGTTACAATACAGTTTGCCTAAACAATATAACAAAATGACATAATTAACTTACCTATAGATGTACTCGTCAGCTGCGGGAGGGACCAATGCAACATGGGTGCAATCAATCGCACCCATGACGTTGGGAATGTCGGCGATATTAAAAACTTAAGCGTGTTCCAGGCTACCATGTCATCAGATTTCGATCCATCCATCAAAAGCGCATATGCACGTTAGTGGGAACGAACATACGCATGGAAAAAGTAACGTAAAAAACAAAAAACAAGCCAAACAGTCAAAAAAAAAAAATACACAGACACATGCGAAAGTCCATGCGTATCTGTCTCTGAATCAACCCTATTGTCATTAAATACTCCTATCTCTGGAACTGCAGCTCATCACTACTGAAGGCGTAGAGGACTCATTTTCTACTTCATTACACAGACTAGTTGTTCTCAACATTTTTACTTCAAGTACTGTACTCTCTATCGTCAAAAAGACAAAAAGACAAAAATAGTACTCCTAAGGAGGGGACCTATAAATGCCACAAAATAAAAGTAGCTCCTGGGCCTCATATCATTTTCAGAGCAAGAAGAAAACATGTATCCTGTTGTGCACACCCTCTAGAGTATGTGTACCACAGGTTGTGTGTAATAAACCGGGTTCCATACCATCTTTGACTGAGTGCCAAAACTTCATTTTTAAATGATCTCAAGTACCACCTGGATCATACATCTGGGTTATCATTCACCTAAAATGGTGTTAAAACCGTTCAAAACATGAATTTAAAGTGCAAAAAAGCAGAAAAATAGTACTCATTGAGCAAATCAGGGATGGGTAATGTATAGATGCTGCAGAACAGGTTGGGGTACGGGCCAGTCTGTAACCTTGCTGAATACCACCTGATAGGCTCTTGAGTACCACTAGTTGCAGCAACCCTTGCTATAGACAATTTATGTTATTATGTTATTGCTCCAAAATGCATTGTCCAACTAAGTGAGTCGTCATATCGTTACTGCTGCTTGTGGTGCCCAGGATGTTCCTACATCTATCTCATTTCAAGTGCTGCTTGGATGTTGCAGATGATCACGGGCTTGTCATGTGACATACTGAAAAAGCACACAATACAGGGTTCCTAGTGAAGGGCCTTAGCAGGTCAAGGGTACATTTAATGAGAATGACGATTTAGTTTTGTATGCCCTGCCTCCCGTCACAGGAAGTTTCTGACCTGCAACTCCCTCTTCTTTCTCCTCCACTTCTCTGCTGTGAGGCCTAATATAGTGTCCTTTGAGCTGAATTGGGCCACTGTGATGCCACAAGAAGCAACACCTCTGGGGTGTAAAAGCCTCTCTCCATGGCAGTCATGCCATATAAACAGAGGCACTTGGTGTCCTGTGGTGCAGCTTTAGCAAACTTCTGCAGATGTTTTCCGAACGAGTCTTTTGTTTTTAACCAGATCCTAGGCCCAATTGTCAGCTAACAGGGCTAAGTGCCGTGGCTCCTTTTAGATTGGCAAGCCTTATTATCCCCTAGAGCAAATATGGAACACTTAAAGTGGACCAATCATGGGTGGAATTCTGCCGGTTCGGCCCTGTTTGCGAAACCCAGCAGCAAAGATTTGAGGCTGGTTGGTGAACCAGCACGGGCGAAGTTTGCAATCCGGATCGCCAGTAAACGCCATAATCTGGTAGCTGTCTGTAGCACAGCTTACCTGATGTGATGACCTCCTTCTCCACCTGCGAGGGGCTCACTAGTTGAGAGCACTCAGGCTGTGCTAGTTGCAAAGACACACTGAGCAGGGAGGTGGTTTGAGTGCCAACAGATTGGCTTTTCTGCACGAATCTGCTTGTCTGGGTGGTTGGGCGGCCTGTCAGTGGGTGCAGGCAGCTAGCACAGCCTCCAATCAACTCCACCGCATCAGATACAATTCCCAAGTGCAATACAAAATGGCCTGCAGGATCTCCATAGCATGTTCATGCAAAGGGAAATAAAAGATCCATAGCGCAATACTGCCAACTATAAACTTCCTTTAATTAAGCCAATAAAACACTCAAAATCCAAAGGTTAAAAACTTGCATATCATATCATGGCTCAAGGCCAACTCACGCTGCTGAATTCCAATAAGGGTATCGCCGACTCCCAACGCGTTTCGTCGCTCCACGCGACTTACACTAGGTAACTTTTACCTAGTGAAAGTCGCGTGGAGCGACGAAACGCGTTGGGAGCCGGCTATGGAGATCCTGCAGGCCATTTTGTATATTGCACTTGGGAATTGTATCTGATGCGGTGGAGTTGATTGGAGAGGGTGTCCTCGTGATTGTTGAAATTGCTGTTCAATCAGACCACTTTTGGTAAGAGCATAATATTGGTGGTGGTATTACACAAATGGAATATTGACACACTTGGTGGATTCAGAAAAGAGTTGGAAGGACTTTAAAGAGGACTTAAATTAATTCACTTGTAGCTCTGTGCTTTTTGCATTTTTTGTTCTTAATTTTGACTTATTGGTGAGATATAAGTTGTGCACGTGTAGCTAGTTTATTAATATTGGTTTTTCACAAATTTTGATTTTGCAAATAATTCACGGCACGGTATATATTATTTATAATTAATCAATTACTGTAAGATCTGTGAAAGGTCCCTATTTATTGCTTGCACCAGGGCACCGTTACATTTAGTGAGCGCCATTGGTGAGCGGGGATGCTGTGAAAATTTGAGTGGCTGATCCGGGGGGTTTCCAACAGCTGGACATCACAATTTGGGATGCTACATAAAGAGTTAGACCACCGTGGCAAAAGAAATCTGATTGAAATGTGGGCCACTTTTTAAAGCAGAACAAAACCTGGGAAATTGACCTGCCCCTGGGCATCCCGAATTGGTATGTGAATTTTCTTCTCTCATTTTTTTGGTTAAAACATTTTTTATGTTATAATGATTTGTTTACTTGCAATTCAGCACCATATTTAGCTGTGCAAAACTTGGGAAAGTTGTATTTTTTGTGCAGGGCACAAAAAGCAGGGGTGCGGCAGCTGGATGACCTGCACATTAATGCTTGGGTCCTGGGGCAGGGGTGTGGCAGCTGGGTGACCTGCACATTAATGCTTGGATTCTGGGGCAGGGGTGCGTCAGCTGGGTGACCTGCACATTAATGCTTGGGTTCTGGTGCAGGAGTGTGGCAGCTGGGTGACCTGCACATTAATGCTTGGATTCTGGGGCAGGGGTGTGGCAGCTGGGTGACCTGCACATTAATGCTTGGGTTCTGGGCAGGGGTGTGGCATCTAGGTGACCTGCACATTAATGCTTGGGTCCTGGGACAGGGGTGTGGCAGCTGGGTGACCTGCACATTAATGCTTGGGTCCTGGGACAGAGGTGTGGCAGCTGGGTGACCTGCACATTAATGCTTGGGTTCCGGGACAGGGGTGTGGCAGCTGGGTGACCTGCACATTAATGCTTGGGTTCTGGTGCAGGGGTGCGGCAGCTGGGTGACCTGCACATTAATGCTTGGGTTCCGGGACAGGGGTGTGGCAGCTGGGTGACCTGCACATTAATGTTTGGGTTCTGGTGCAGGGGTGCGGCAGCTGGGTGACCTGCACATTAATGCTTGGGTTCCGGGACAGGGGTGTGGCAGCTGGGTGACCTGCACATTGTTTGGGTTCTGGTGCAGGGGTGCGGCAGCTGGGTGACCTGCACATTAATGCTTGGGTTCCGGGACAGGGGTGCGGCAGCTGGGTGACCTGCACATTAATGCTTGGGTCCTGGGGCAGGGGTGCGGCAGCGGGATGACCTGCACATTAATGCTTGGGTTCAGGGGCAGGGTTTCGGCAGCTGGGTGACCTGCACATTAATGCTTGGGTTCTGGGGCAGGGGTGCGGCAGCTGGGTGACCTGTACATAATTGCTTAGGTTCTGGGGCAGGGGTGCGGAAGCTGGGTGACCTGCACATTAATGCTTGGGTTCTGGGCAGGGGTGCGGCAGCTGGGTGACCTGCACATTATAGCTTGGGTTCCAGGGCAGGGGTGTGGCAGCTGGGTGACCTGCACATTAATGCTTGGGTCCTGGGGCAGGGGTGCGGCAGCTGGGTGACCTGCACATTAATGCTTGGGTCCTTGGGCAGGGGTGCGGCAGCTGGGTGACCTGTACATTAATGCTTGGGTTCTGGGTCAGGGGTGCGGCAGCTGGATGACCTGCACATTAATGGTTGGATTCTGGGCAGGGGTGTGGCAGCTGGGTGACCTGCACATTAATGCTTGGGTCCTGGGACAGGGGTGCGGCAGCTGGGTGACCTACACATTAATGCTTGGGTTCTGGTGCAGGGGTGCGGCAGCTGGGTGACCTGCACATTAATGCTTGGGTTCCGGGACAGGGGTGTGGCAGCTGGGTGACCTGCACATTAATGCTTGGATTCTGGGGCAGGGGTGTGGCAGCTGGGTGACCTGCACATTAATGCTTGGGTTCTGGGCAGGGGTGTGGCATCTAGGTGACCTGCACATTAATGCTTGGGTCCTGGGACAGGGGTGTGGCAGCTGGGTGACCTGCACATTAATGCTTGGGTCCTGGGACAGAGGTGTGGCAGCTGGGTGACCTGCACATTAATGCTTGGGTTCCGGGACAGGGGTGTGGCAGCTGGGTGACCTGCACATTAATGCTTGGGTTCTGGTGCAGGGGTGCGGCAGCTGGGTGACCTGCACATTAATGCTTGGGTTCCGGGACAGGGGTGTGGCAGCTGGGTGACCTGCACATTAATGTTTGGGTTCTGGTGCAGGGGTGCGGCAGCTGGGTGACCTGCACATTAATGCTTGGGTTCCGGGACAGGGGTGTGGCAGCTGGGTGACCTGCACATTGTTTGGGTTCTGGGGCAGGGGTGTGGCAGCTGGGTGACCTGCACATTAATGCTTGGGTTCTGGGCAGGGTTGTGGCAGCTGGGTGACCTGCACAATAATGCTTGGGTTCTGGTGCAGGGGTGCGGCAGCTGGGTGACCTGCACATTAATGCTTGGGTTCCGGGACAGGGGTGCGGCAGCTGGGTGACCTGCACATTAATGCTTGGGTCCTGGGGCAGGGGTGCGGCAGCGGGATGACCTGCACATTAATGCTTGGGTTCAGGGGCAGGGTTTCGGCAGCTGGGTGACCTGCACATTAATGCTTGGGTTCTGGGGCAGGGGTGCGGCAGCTGGGTGACCTGTACATAATTGCTTAGGTTCTGGGGCAGGGGTGCGGAAGCTGGGTGACCTGCACATTAATGCTTGGGTTCTGGGCAGGGGTGCGGCAGCTGGGTGACCTGCACATTATAGCTTGGGTTCCAGGGCAGGGGTGCGGCAGCTGGGTGACCTGCACATTAATGCTTGGGTCCTGGGGCAGGGGTGCGGCAGCTGGGTGACCTGCACATTAATGCTTGGGTCCTTGGGCAGGGGTGCGGCAGCTGGGTGACCTGTACATTAATGCTTGGGTTCTGGGTCAGGGGTGCGGCAGCTGGATGACCTGCACATTAATGGTTGGATTCTGGGCAGGGGTGTGGCAGCTGGGTGACCTGCACATTAATGCTTGGGTCCTGGGACAGGGGTGCGGCAGCTGGGTGACCTACACATTAATGCTTGGGTTCTGGTGCAGGGGTGCGGCAGCTGGGTGACCTGCACATTAATGCTTGGGTTCCGGGACAGGGGTGTGGCAGCTGGGTGACCTGCACTTTAATGCTTGGGTTCTGGTGCAGGGGTGTGGCAGCTGGGTGACCTGCACTTTAATGCTTGGGTTCTGGTGCAGGGATGTGGCAGCTGGGTGACCTGCACATTAATGCTTGGGTTCTGGTGCAGGGGTGCGGCAGCTGGGTGACCTGCACATTAATGCTTGGGTTCTGGGACAGGGGTGTGGCAGCTGGGTGACCTGCACATTAATGCTTGGGTTCTGGTGCTGGGGTGTGGCAGCTGGGTGACCTGCACATTAATGCTTGGGTTCTGGTGCAGGGGTGCGGCAGCTGGGTGACCTGCACTTTAATGCTTGGGTTCTGGTGCTGGTGTGTGGCAGCTGGGTGACCTGCACATTAATGCTTGGGTTCTGGTGCAGGTGTGCGGCAGCTGGGTGACCTGCACAGTAATGCTTGGGTTCCGGGACAGGGGTGTGGCAGCTGGGTGACCTGCACTTTAATGCTTTGGTTCCGGGACAGGGGTGCGGCAGCTGGGTGACCTGCACATTAATGCTTGGGTTCTGGTGCAGGATTGTGGCAGCTGGGTGACCTGCACATTAATGCTTGGATTCCGGGAGAGGGGTGTGGCAGCTGGGTGACCTGCACATTAATGCTTGGGTCCTGGGGCAGGGGTGCGGCAGCTGGGTGACCTGCACATTAATGCTTGGATTCTGGGCAGGGGTGTGGCAGCTGGGTGACCTGCACATTAATGCTTGGGTTCCAGGGCAGGGGTGCGGCAGCTGGGTGACCTGCACATTAATGCTTGGGTCCTGGGGCAGGGGTGCGGCAGCTGGGTGAGTTGCACATTAATGCTTGGGTTCTGGGGCAAGGGTGCGGCAGCTGGGTGACCTGCACATTGATGCTTGGGTTCTGAGGCAGGGGTGTGGCAGCTGGGGGACCTGCACATTAATGCTTGGGTCCTGGGGCAATGGTGCGGCAGCTGAGTGACCTGCACATTAATGCTTGGGTTCTGGGACAGGGGTGCGGCAGCTGGGTGACCTGCACATTAATGCTTGGGTTCTGGGACAGGGGTGCGGCAGCTGGGTGACCTGTACATTACTGCTTGGCTCCTGGGGCAAGGGTGTGGCAGCTGGGTGACCTGCACATTAATGCTTGGGTTCTGGTGCAGGGGTGCGGCAGCTGGGTGACCTGCACATTAATGCTTGGGTTCTGGGACAGGGGTGCGGCAGCTGGGTGACCTGCACAATAATGTTTGGGTTCTGGGACAGGGGTGTGGCAGCTGGGTGACCTGCACATTAATGCTTGGGTTCTGGTGCAGGGGTGCGGCAGCTGGGTGACCTGCACAATAATGCTTGGGTTCTGGGACAGGGGTGCGGCAGCTGGGTGACCTGCACATTAATGCTTGGGTTCCGGGACAGGGGTGCGGCAGCTGGGTGACCTGTACATTACTGCTTGGCTCCTGGGGCAAATGTGTGGCAGCTGGGTGACCTGCACATTAATGGTTGGATTCTGGGCAGGGGGGTGGCAGCTGGGTGACCTGCACATTAATGCTTGGGTTCTGGTGCAGGGGTGCGGCAGCTGGGTGACCTGCACATTAATGCTTGGGTTCTGGGACAGGGGTGCGGCAGCTGGGTGACCTGCACATTAATGCTTGGGGCCTGGGGCAGGGGTGCGGCAGCTGGGTGACCTGCACAGTAATGCTTGGCTCCTGGGGCTGGGGTGCGGCAGCTGGGTGACCTGCACATTAATGCTTGGGGCCTGGGGCAGGAGTGGGGCAGCTGGGTGACCTGCACATTAATGCTTGGCTCCTGGGGCAGGGGTGCGGCAGCTGGGTGACCATCACATTAATGCTTGGGGCTTGGGGCAGCGGTGTGGCACATTAAAGCAGACCAACAGTTAAAAATGACTTAAACCAGACCAACGCAACAAACAGGGGTCATATGCATCCTCCCCAGGGCAATTTACATTGCTGCACATAAATATCCATTTACCTTCTAACTCCTGCTGTGGTAAATTTTAAAAACAAAATGGCAGCTTGTGCATCTGCAGGCCATCTGCAAACTGCTCACCTTAGCCAAATTAATTATTTCATCCCCAGAAAATTCAGGGGTGAACAGGTGGCATCTCCTGTCCAGGACCTCCCAAAAGACTTCCCTCTAGCTCCTCAAAAAATCATCTGACAGAGGCAGACACCCCCTTCCCACCCAAGAGATCCACTGACACTATTTGTGGGCTCTTTATTGGGGTCCTTGAGGAGGATATCTGCTCTCACCCTGTCTATGCATTGGGGGCCTTAAAAGGAGTAATCCCCTCACACTCTAACTATAGTTTGGGGGCCTTGAGGGGAGGATCTACTCATGTTCTGCCTATGAATTGGCAGCCGAGGGGAGGGTCCACTTTTATTCCACTCTACCAATAAATCGGGGGTCCGCAGGGGAGGATCGACTCACGTATTATCTTATTTTGAGCTCTTGTGTGGAAGCCTCTGATGCTCTGCCTAATAATTGTGGACCTTCAGGATCTGGCAGGTGGGCCTGCTGGCTCTTATTAAGTTTGGGATTTGGGATGTGGGGACTGTATTTGTTTCTTGGTCTTGGTTTAGATTCACAAACTGATTATTAAGGGTGGTGTCTAGATCTGCTTTTTTATTAATTTTGAGGCCCCGCTCTTGCATCAGGACCAAGAGCTGAATGCGCCTATATACACCAGTGGCTGTCACCTAACCAGGAACATTCTGACTGTTAAAGGTAACTTAATGAGAGCTTTATAGCTATCCACTGTGTTTTTTTGAGATTCTGTAATTTCTCTGGTACTGGTTGTTTTGTCTTGGCATAGTTTATTCTGTGATTTTCCTGTGTACCATTTTTTCGATGATTTTTCTGGGTACATGTTATTTTGTCACACTATGTTTGAACAGTTTAATGCTTATTGATATTAAACACATTTATTTGTACAAAACTTGCATTGGGACTTGTCAATAATTGAAACGCAGGTCACAAAATTAATTTGGAGGGGGGTATTAAAATTAATTTTAATGTCTTCTTTTGCTTAACATTTGGACACCAACAACTAAAATGCAGTCTACACGCACTGTAAAGTGTGTACCATTTGTCCCCAGCAGTGATTTCTTGTAACTGTGCTGGAAACAGCAGTACAAATTGGCGCTCACTGGCACTGGGATAGTCGGTCGGCGGGTCCAACATTGGCTGTCCAATACCTACATGCAACAATCATAGCTAATTAGCGTTCCATGCAGCGAATGCTAGTGTCGATGTAGTACCTTGCACAGTGCTGTATAAGGGAGGGATTCTGGCACTCCAAAGCTAGAGCTAAGCTACAGCCACAAAAATGATGCAAATCATAAATTAGACCCATAGTGTCATCATTTTCAGGTATTTAAAGGGGTTATTCAGCACCCTGAACAGGGGGCAATGGAACATCCCTAATGGCTGCTTGGGCTTTAGGCCCACTGTAGTTTTAAGCTCCACATGTCTGAAAGATGTTAATTGAACCCTGCTTTGTATACAGGAAGATCTATTGCTTATTTTTTTACCACGTCTTTGGCCTAATTTGAAAAGCACCATTATGATAATAGATCTTCTGTCAGGTCTTCATTGCTTCTTATAAAGAGTGCAAGAGGTTGTTCTCAAGAAAACAAAGCAGCTACATCATTTGAAAGAGACATATCATGAAAATGACCTTGGGTGACCCTTACCTATATAATATCTATCACAGGTACAGGTGATGTTTTGTATTGCAATTCTTTTGTATGTTAACGTAAAAACAGGTTCACACCCAAAGCACACCAAAAAGTTAACTTGATTCTCCAGAAAATAAGCACTCCCGCTGCAGTTTCTGCTCGGAGATCGGGTGCCTGGTGCTGGGGAAATGTATGTTTCTTTTTTTCATTTTTAATCCTCTTATGGGTCTCATCACTGAGGAAGAATGGAAGGGTTAGCTGCTTTTTATATAAATGTCTGGACTACTACTTCAAGACTTAAATGGGATGTCCACTTTCCATAAAGTTTTTTAACCCTTTTAGTGCCAGCCTACCGAGATTTTTTTGTCACCCTCTGTTGCCAGACTACGTTTCACTTTTTTGCGCTACACATGTTCAATTTTGATTTTTGAAGGGATTTCCAGGGATTTTCCAGGAAAATTATATATTGTTTTTTTCAGCAGTCTGGGCTTTAACATGAAATGTCTTGTTTGGCCTTTTTAAAGTGTATTCTTAATACTTTTGGGTGAAATATGGGCAAAAAAACTTGTAGTGTTTTTGTAATAAAAAATGTAAGTTTGTCAATAAAATCTTATTGCATTTGAAAGCCGTATTTCTCCCAGTAACAACGGTACCACATATGTATTGGTAGACACCCTTTCCTGCCCAGGAGACTCCCCCAAACTGAAACAGCACTTTTTCAGATAAGCTACAACTATGCTGTTAATTTAAAGTTAAAATCCCCACCCAAAAACGACGTAGGGTCCCCCCTACCCAGCATAACCGTCCAAGAACCAGCTATGCAGGGCTTGTAGAACAGGGTGCAGGAGCCAGCTCTGGTGCCCCCCCGCCCTGCAGGCTACAAGTCGGCATAGTGCCTACGGAGCCCGGGCCCTTCTGCCCCCTCTGGCCGTTGGGGAGGCAGGTAATTGGTGAGCCGGGGGTTAATGACAAGTCACCCGCTAGCACCAAGTCTGTGCACCAAGAAGAGAGTAGTGAGCCATGTACACACAGAACACTGCTGCTGGCCATGTGTAAGTGTGAATGAGCTTCCTCATCTCAGCAGCGACCATAGCATCAGTGTTTTATCGGTGTTCTTGGTGTACAGACTTGGTGCACAGTCTGCTTCCACAAAACATACTAACAAATGAGACAAGAAAAAATTAAAAAAATACTAGATAAGCTCAGCACCTTGATGGCATTTTGGCACAAAAATATACACTTTCAAATTCCATTGGAAGTGGATTTATCCTTTAAAGGATTAAGTCAAAATAAAATATAGGGTTTCCTTAAACTTATCATGTGCCTCTCTGTTATGACAAAACTTGCATTTACTCTTGCTATTACCAGCTGTTCCCCGATTTGACTTTTGGCCTCTTTATTAACCCCACATTTTTCTTTGTGTTCTTGTTGTTCTGTAACATGTTCTTATAAAACAAAATGCTATAAATAAAGAATAAAGAATATATATAAAAAGTGTCAGCCATCTATGTACTTCTCTGAGTTTATACAAGACATGTTTTTCTTTTAAGGGAGCTGTAGTGGTAAAATAAAACAAATTAACTACTACAGGTTAAAAGTATATCCCAATGGGGGTCTTAAATAAGGGATCCAAATACTGTACAGCATGTATAAATGTAGTCACAACTGGTGAATTTGACCCAAGTATTATTGGATGGGCTAGTGCTGCAGGAATAGTGCTCAATTTGGGGTGGATGCAGTTCGGCTGAATTTGCCAAAATATTGTCCCAAATCATTTAACATTTTCAGAAAAGTTTAGGTGCTGTTTTCAGGATTTTTGTGCCCCCCCCCCCCCCTTCTAAGGCTACAGACCCACTATTCTATACATAAGGCAGGTATCTCCAGTATTTTTCACCGGCCATGGCAGTGTACCAGCCCCTATTCCAGTGGAAGAGTTCTTCATGTTCTTCTATTCAGTGCCCAGAAGAGGTTGTGGGTAATTTGTCAGGGTATTCACAAGCTTTCTGGTCGCACAGAGATTCTAGTTCAGTGAAAGTAGTAATAACACAACCCCCCCCCCCCTTTAAAGCATCCATGTGGAAACAAAAACATTAAGGTCCCTGTCCTGGCAAAAAGTAATTTCCTCCCAACCTTATCCATCACTCATTGATTGGTTCTTGCCCAGGGGCATCCTGATTTGGAATGTCCCCACTGTAAAAAAAAACCCCAGATTGCCCACTTCACTCACCTTTCCACTATTCCCACGGCACATGCGCAATCGCTCGTCCAATCAGCTTTTTTTTCCATGCATAAGAATGCATAAGCATAAAGTTGTTTTGAACTTGGCATCGGCATAGGAAGCGGGGGTGGCCACATCCCTGAAGAATGTGCCCTCCCCAGCAACGGCCCCAGAGGCTCCTAGTCGTCTGGCCCAAGAGTCTTTTAGACAGCAGGGCTGGCTGCAGCAGTAATTGGTCCACTTTAACAGTGTACCCACCTTAACAGTGTAAAATAAGTCATTTTAATGCATCTCAAAATGCACCTTAAGCATTTAAAAAAAAGCCACTATTTCACCTCCTTTGTTGGGCTGATCTAAGAAGGGCATGTCATGAAGTAACTTTATGAGTCATGCGTACTTTGCTGCGGTCAAAGGCAGCTGCAGGACCACTGTATCTTGCCATGCCCTTTCAACACTGAGAGCTTCATTGAACAGAGTACATGTTAGACCACATTTTTGAGTGGTCCTGGAGGTATAAAATTAAAAGGAGTGTAAACCTTGGAGCTTCTACCCTGTGCTGTAGGACACGTGGAAAGACACATGGACAGGCATCAGGTGAGCTGCTTGCTGCCTTATTATTGCCATTGAGTTTACAGTCCCTTTAACTCACCTCACTCTCCAGTTTGCATTATCATGGACCCCTATACCAAGCCATTAGCTTGCCATTTGGGTGGGGGTCCAGCCAGATTACCCATCAAATCACCAGAACTATCTCTGTTTTCTACTTATATATTTTATTGCTAAAAAATGGCATGAGTTCCCCTACTCAAACTGAAATGGCAAAACAGGGCAAAATCTAAATTTGACCCAAATCTATACAGCAGTGCTAAGGACACATCAACAAATATTCCTCAATGGTTGTCAAGCCTAAACTTTGTTTTATAATGCACACAGAATCAGCACGTAAATACTAAACTTGGGAAATAGTGTTTCTATATTTATTTACAATCAGCTAAAACCCTTTGCTTTTATTTTGGATGCAGGTTTTAATTTTGATTTTTGCCATCTGCCAACTGCTTGCAAAGGGATCCTTTTTATGTGCTCATTACACCCTTTATTATGTAAATGTATTACATGAAAATGGTCTAGCATCCAATTTACCTATAATTACAAAAACTGTACTAATGCAGTTCAAATAAACAGACTCGATGGAATGCCTGAAAATAGAGCTTCTCGCTAAGTGGAAATGCTAAATAAAGTTAAATGGTGTAATAAGCCTTTTGATGCTGTGCAGAATGACATTACGAAATAGATTAATCATGTAAAGGATGTAGCATGAATACAGGAAAACTGAACCCAGTCCTTTTTTTTCATGTAAAACTCATTTTAGGAAAAGAAACTCTTTTTGGTGATTGTGGAGAGTAAGCCACAGAAACCTCTAATTACCATTCCTTTAGGAACAATTTTGACAATAAGTTATTGTGCTGTCAGCAGTGCTGGCTTGTTCCCCTTTCAACTGTTCCTGATTTTTCATTGGTTTTTTTGTTCACACATGCAGACCCGCACAGCCACACACTGGCCTGCCATCTGTACATGCATTACATGCCGTCTCAATCAATAGCAGTATAACAGCATAAAGGGAAAGGCTATAACAAGAACTAGGACAAGAGCTTGGTTTAAACGACAATATGAAATTTTGAAGAGGAAGGGTAAAAAAGTAAAAAACAAAGCAGCATCAGACGATCAAAAAGGAATTTTATTTGATAAATCGGAACTTAGTTTGACTGGATCTAATGGAGGTTGACTTTTTAAAAAGTGTTTAGCCTATCAATTTCTAACTAAAGCCACTCAGCAACTTACGGCTACAAAATAACCTATAAAATGTGTTAGCATTCCTGCTTTCTAGTGGGCTGGAACTATCTAATGGATATTCATAAATTGTATTTATCAACTAAATATATTACCGAATGCTCTACAGGCAACGCCTACAAAATGCTGTACATATGTGCCCCTGATCATCCTCTTGTACTTGTCACCATCTCCACTGCTTTCTACATACTCTGATGCTACTAATTCAGTCCTAACTACTTTCTCTACTGCAGCTGATAGTCCACATTGCTGTGAATTTTCCTCTGGTCCTCTCTTCTTCTTTACCCTTTCTGCCCTTTGGTCCTCACCAGCTTGTGAGCTACCGACAATCACCCTCTATTTCTTGTAACCATTGCCACTGATTGTCCTCATGTCCTGAGGCCATTCACACAGGACACACCTTACTGGTTTGGCAGAAGAGCCCACTGGAGAATCATTTTGAAGCCCAGTCTAAGCCTCATTGGGCCTTTAAAGATGACAGGGACCATCTTAATTGATGGGTATGCCTTAGGACTGGCGCCAACCCTATGTGTAATACAAAGCTAAGAAACAAGCAAATTAACATAGCCTATTAATACACATTTAACTTAGGAGTTTATTTAGGAAGTAATAGTGCCACATAGTGCCAGATGAACATCAGGTGACTCTCAGGTCCCAGTGCAAAAGGTGTATTTATCAAGCCAAAATCTAGAGTGCCTATGATAGTGCCAGGTAGTGTCTTATCTATCATCAGTGCCAGTGATGGGATAAGTGCCTTACAGTGCCAGATAAGACTAGGCGCTCACCCTGCACTGTGTGGCCTTATCCTATACATTTCAATGGGCTGGGTTGGTTATCATTTTTTTGGCTATTTTTTTATTTTTTGGGGCTGGTGCATGTGCCATGGATCCCTTGGCTGTTTGGCATTGTTTTTGTATGCATCTTTCAAGTGTCCCCAATGCAATTCACATGTGCTGCCATCACCCCAAAAAATAAATAAGCAGGGATTGCAACAGACGCTAAACGCCTAGAATCCCCTTTTCACAGTGCCTATAGAGGTGCTGTGTTTTTTTATTAATGAATTTGGTTGTTTTCTAGCGCTCCCAGCCGGCATTAGGGGTCGCTAGCTCATCTACTTTTAACAGCCCTACGCTAGCCCTCAGAGTCCGGCTGGGAGCCAGCAAACTCAGAGCACTGCTTGTCTCCAGCTGACTTTGCAGTGCGGGCACAGAGGGCATCATGCACGAGACACTCATCTAGTGCCCGCAGCAAAATATTATAAATAAGGCTCTTAGTGTTGGCATGGCATGACACACATAAATAAAGACTACAAAATGCAGACCAATTGCTTAGATAGACTTTTGGACCGCACAAGAATGTATCTTCTGGGGAATACCAAATCACTAGGTCAGAGATAAAGCACCGGGACCTGGCATCAGTGTACAAGCTCTATGATACCTACTCCGGTAAAAGAGGGCTTATACTTAATAGGACTTTTCCTTAATGCCTATGCTTGTTTTGTGTCTTCACAGATAAGCAACCTCCCCTCCACAATTAGGGCAAGGAGGTTTTCCCCCCGCCCCCCTAACCCCGATCCCAATATAGCACCATTGTGAGGTGGAGGATCCAGAGGGAGGAAGGGGACGAGCATCTGGACGTCCCATAGGAGTCGACCGGTGAGGTGGGGGCTGTGTGAGTAATCAGCTCCTCTGATGACGAAACACAGGAGGTCTGGCTACTGGGAGGGTCAGTTTGAGGTGGGGAATCCCGAGGTGGAGATGGTGATTGGCTCCCCATCTCACCATGAGGGTGCAGAAGTGGGAGTGGAGTCTGAGCCCTTGGAGTTGGACTCTGGAGGACCATATTGGGGGAGCCAAACCCACACTTGCAGCCCTCCATGGTAAGATTGTGTAGATTGTGTATCTAATTGTGTTTCTTTTTTGGAAGTGACAAGTGTGTATGTCATTATTTGTATTTCTTTATGCTTATTATTTCAGGGCATCATAGGCCTGTTATTTCCACCACTCCCCTTCTGGAATTTTCACCAGTGCCTATGTCCTATGTCAGGTAACATTGCCATGTACATACACACAGATGCCGTTCAGTAATTTTTATATGTTGCTAGAAAACATACGTCACAGACAACTTAATTTTCTTGTTATTGTTTTATCTTGGATTATCAAAGCTCCTGAGATTCCCACTGGCACATTCCTTGGGCCCCAAAACTTGCCTTGTCCTCACCAGCATAAAGTTGGGTTCAGTAGCATGGGCCAAAGCCAGAGCTGTGATGGTGAGTAACAGCTAAGGATTTATTTTTTTCATTAACTATTATGTAGTTTGTTTTTTTTTTGCACTCATTTTTGTAGCATGAATAATGCTCGTCTCAGTCCCACATTTTCTCATGTATGCAGGTAAATGCTAAATGTTTATACACTCATTTATACATCAATCCTTAACCTTAATTGTACATTTAGCAATAAATCTACCATTACCACCTGAACCTGTGAAGAGTCCCTGACATATTGCTCTTTTGCTCAAGAGAAACACACCCACAAAGAAGTTAAAAGACCAATTTTTGGGATTGATAAAACAAATAAAATTATGTAGGTTATACGTTTATGTATGACTGCAGCAACATATGGTGTATGTACTGTACATTGTACATTTAGGGGCACAACTAAGTTTACCCATAATGTGTTTTAGTAACAACTTTTTTTATACCTATTCGGACACAACATATACATGTTATTGTTCTAGTCGCTAAAACTCAGACTAATCAATAGTGTATATCTCAATTATTAAACCAATCCACACAACACTGGCAAAATAAAGTTACACTGCCATGAGTTAATCATTGCCAACAGCAACATTGTGTTTGGTTAGCTTGACAAAATATGCTAGTTGGGGTTTTTATCTGCTGAGACATGTATTTTTTAAATGTATGACTGTTTGGTAAATTGTAATTCTTTTTATAGGTTTTTAGTTGCCCACTTACCAGTGTTTACTGAATGTTAGCTCTAGACCATATTTGTGTAGTCGGGTTTTATGCAATAAATGTGATGTAACGGTTGTGTAAATATCTGACTTTGTAATTGGTGTATTCAGCCTTGATTTTTTTCTCTCTTTTTCCCAACTTCTTGCATACAGGAGCAGACTCTAACAATAATACTGTCAGGCCGAGGGACACCCGCCTTCAGAGTAAGCCCACAACCCCCAATCTCCGCTGCTAGCTTCACCTTTAGACAAGCCCCCGTTTGCCGGGACGCTTTATACGCCTCGCCGGACACGGTTGCCCCCAGGACTTAATAGCACAAAGGATGTGAGCTTACAGGGGTTGAAGGCAGATGAACCAGAGGCCAGACTGGGCAATGTCGGGTAAGTACTGGAAACAGTTCGGGTACTTCGGGAACAGGTAATACTGGAAGCAATTCGGGTGCTCAGGAGAATTCAAGCGTAGTCAGACGTCAAGCCAGGGGTCACAACGGGAGGTCAGAGAGCTGCGCAGTACAAGGGATGAGACGAAGACGTGGTCGAGATTCAAGCAGATGGTCAATAGCGGTTTAAACAGGCAATCACAGGAACAATAACAAAGCCAGCTAAACGCTATCACAGGCACTGACACACTGAAGAGGTAATCCCTTTATAGGACTGAACCTGGCTGGATTGGACAGGGAGGCAGTGACTGTGATTGGTGCACTTTGGATCTGTGTGCTGACTGGTGCACTTGGAGAGCTCTGGGCTGATTGCCCCAGCTGAACTCCAAAGGCATACTGCCCAGAACTGCACCTCCTAGGTTTAGCTCTTTTAAACAGCCTCCAGTGGCCACTCTGTGTATAGCACCACCTGAGGACATAAGCTGACTGTACTCTCGCGCAAGCACGAGTAGAATGACAGTGGACGAGGGCGCGCACGGCGACACGCGCGCCGCCGGAGCTGGCATCTGAGGCAGAAGCGGCTGCTGGGCAGGAGAAAACCTGGCCAGTTGCCTAGGGACACCATGGGCATGGACTGAAGGCAAGTCATTCATGACAAATACATGCTTGAGTCAAGAACTATGCTGCTGGACATTCGTGAGAAGATGCTGGGTGGGGGCAAGCAATAATTTTGCTGCTTTGCAGCCACTTTCTATAACTTTTAGCCATGTTGGCGTTTTTATTTTATAAAAACACTTATACTTTTTAACATTATATTTGGATTGAAAACTGGCTGAAGGATTGTCTGAGTTGTGGATAATGCTACCTACCAAATCCGCAGCCACTTTAGGCTGAATCGTGGCGCCCTTAACCACCAAATCCACCACAAAATTGAGCCCACCACTTACCGCAGCTACGCAGTCCCTGGAATAGTGCAGCTTTGCGCCTCTTTAAATATCCTTGCGAGGGGTACATTTCAGGCCACTGCTGCTTTGTTAAGCGGCATTAGCCAGTCAACCTCATATTTCATGAGGTGGGCCTGGCCATCTGTGACCGAAAATACATCAGGTTTCCATCAGATGAGGAAGAGGTCCAAAACATCAAGTTGGCATTCTATCAGATGGCAGGAATGCCAAACATGCTTGGCTGCATTGATGGGACACATATTCCCTTTCACTTCCTCGAGCACAAGGTGAACCAGGGGGATGGGAAGGTGAACGGAAAATGCAGTAAAGCAGGTAGGGGTGTGCATTTGTGTTGCAACCAACATTAACCCATGTGTTTGTATTTAGCTGATAAGGAATACGGCAGAAGACGTGGCACATGACCCCCGTGCATAACCCACATACCGCAGGTGAAGTGCGCTTTAATGCCGCTCACTGCACGACGTTCACAAGATGTTCACAAGCTTCAGGCTGACTTGGACACATTGAGTGTCTGGGCATCCACTTGGCAAATGAAGTTCAATGTGGAGAAATGTAAAAGCATGCACTGGGGGTCTAACAACCTGAAGGCCACATATATCCTCAGGGGGAGTAAAACTGTGAGAATCACTTGTTGAGAAGGATATGGTACTGGTGGATCACAGGCTAAATAACAGCATGCAATGCCAAGCAGCTGCTTCCAAGGCCACCAAGATACTATCATGCATTAAAAGATGCATGGAATCACAGGATGTAATTTTGCCTCTTTACAAGGCACTGGTGCGCCCTCACCTGGAATATGCTGTCCAGTTCTGGGCACCCATTCATATAAAGGACGCTCTGACTCTGGAAAGAGTGCAGAGGAGAGCCACCAAACTAATAAGAGGGATGAAGGCTCTTAGTTATGAGGAAAGATTGTGAGAATTAAATCTGTTTAGTCTTGAGAGGAGAGGACTGAGGGGGGGAATGATTAACTTGTATAAATATATAAATGGCCCATACAAAAAATATAGGGGAACACTATTTCAGGTAAATCCTCTCTAAAGACGAGGGGCACTTCCTTCGACTGGAAAAAAAAAATTTAGTCTCCGGATGCGACAATCATTTTTACTATAAGAACTATAAATCTATGGAATAGCCTCCCACATAAGCTTGTTACAGCATCAACTGCCGACAGCTTCAAAAAAGATTTGATGCTTATTTAGAAGAAAATAACATTAACAGTTACTATTAGCGGTTATCAGTAAATAACAAAAAATCAAATAAATGACTTCCACCTGTAAAATAAAATTAAAAATAACTTTCCCCTACCCCAACACCCTTGGTTGAACTTGATGGACATATGTCTTTTTTCAACCGTATTAACTATGTAACTATATAAGATAATCTCCGCTTGCTGTGTGCTACACAATACCTGCATACTTCATTGAATGGAAGAGCTTGAGGAAATGCAACTGGTTCCTGAAGTCCCAGACATGACCGCAGACGCAGACGAGTGCAGAAGACACACAGATTGGATTTGCCCGGCGGACACAAATGATAAATTCCTTCTTTCAGGTAAGTATCACACACTGACCATGGACTGCTGCAGTAGCTACAGCCAGAAGATATGTGTAACCAGCTAAAGCAGACCTAAAATGAGGCTTAAATAACGTATTTGACATACATACTTGCAACTCTCTAAAGCTGGCTAACAGCTATAGGTAGAGATCCCCTAGAAAGTTAGGGAAGCCATAGACAAGTTAAATGATTAAAAGTTTGATTGCTAAAACTGACATGTTCTTTTACGTTCACTTCTAGGCAACACAAAGTGGATAAAGAACTTTCTTTTTGGTTGTTGTTTTTTGGGGATCTATGATAATTTATTAGTTTACAATCATGGATAATAAAATAATGTAGCTAAACAATATTTGTATTAGTTGTTGTACTAGTAAAGAACACTGCCTTGATATGGCTATAAGCAAGCAGCAGCATTGCATGGCAAAGACAGGATTTAACAGGGGGAGTCTGCAACATGAGCAAGAGATGCTAAGCGCCAATAGCGCCTTTTTCTAGCGTTCTGCTGTAGACCCTCTCATTGCCTCTCCTTGACAGCAAAATTGGTGCTCAGTGGTGCTAGCAATAAGTTGCCCTCCAAATCTCAGTTTAAAGCTGTCTTCCTCTTAGTTATTTTGTTGAATCATCTAAGGCCCAATGTCTTCATCAGCCCTTCTTTTCACTATTCCCAAATGTTTAGATCATAGATTACAAGGGTGAGCTCAATTCAAACAAAGGATGGGTCAGCATTAATAAAAAATTGGTGCCTTGTGATCTGCTACGATTTAGGCTGGCACCCCTCTGAGTTCTGGCATGTACTGTTAAGAGTTTTCTATAAAAGCAACAAAGAGGAAAATCAGTGGAGTCTCTGCACAGAATAGGCCATGTGCCTGGCTATTTAGCAACTGAAAAGGAGACTATTTGATCAAATGGCAATGAACATAAGAGTACTTCAATGAAAATCAGGATCTTAGGATATTTATAGACTTTCTTAAAAGAAAGCCATTGTATTTCATGATTTGGCTAAGGCTAATTGATGACTTTGGGTCAAGTAGCAAGAGCGTGACAAGTGGACAAAGGCGGAATTATTTTGTAGAGAGAAAAATAAATACACACACACACACACTTTAAATTTTTACCTTTAACCCTCTACAAATTCAAAAATGCATATATAATTTCTGGTTAGCTAACTGTGTCAATCTAGTCTCTACACAAGCAACAAACCCCATGGCCCCAAAGCAAAAACATTTTATAGGGCCACACCTAATAAATATATATATATATATATATATATATATATATATAAATGAACCTTGCACATCTGAAACCTCAGACCAAGAAACCTTTTACTGCCCTCTAATGCGGAAAGCAGTACTTTCCCCTCCCCCAAAGAGCACTCAAAGTAGTCTGTCTGGACAAGCATTCCTCTTCCCTAACAGCGAGCAAGCTTAAACCTTTGTGACTGAAGGTAGAATTGTAACCTGGAGCCAGTGTGTCCACAGTCGGACTGGTTAATTTGTGGAAGAACAGTGCTATGTGATAAGCAGGGGCTTTGGGTGATTTAGCACCGGTGAAGGTAAAGTTGATGAAAAGCCTTTAAAGTGGACCAACACCGAGAGGTGATCGGCCCGGAAATCTATAAGATTCCCGGGCCGATCACCTCCCACCCCGCGGGACATCCGAGATCGGGATGTCCCGCGGGGTAAAACCCCCCAAAAAAACCCCAAACACCTTACCTGATCTTCGGCGGCGGCCGGCCGCCGCCGCCTCCCTCGCGCCCCTGTAGGCGTGCTCGCGCCCGCCGAAAGTGACGCGAGGGAGGCGGCGGCGGCGGCAGCCGCTTGGACGTTCCTGATCCCCGCCTGGACGTTGGCGGGGATTGGACCGTCCAGTCACGTGGGAGCGGGGAGAGGTGAGTTTTTGGGGCTTTCTGGGGGGTTTCACACAGCGGGGCACCCCCGATCGGGGTGCCCCGCCGAAGTGGACCAAAACCCAGGATAGTCAAAATCCTGGGTGTTGGTCCACTTTAAAGAGACTCTCCAGTCTTTGAGGCTTGTAACCCCTCCCAACAGATCCCTTCCCCAACAATGGGAGGAGGGCAGGAGAAAGCACAGTACAGGGAGTGCTTCAGTTCAGGGCTGTGGTGGTTTAAAATAGGCTTTAGTGGCACTTTAAAGTGGAACAAAACCCACACCGATCTATAAGATTCCCGGGCCGATCGATTCCCCCCCAGCGGGGCATCCCAAAAAAATCAGGATGCCCCGCTGTGTGAAACCACCCAGGTCGCCCCATTCACTTACCTTGTTTCCTGGTCCCATGGCATGTCTAAGAGCAGCGGCCATTCACAAATATTCCCTGTTAGAGGGAAGTGGAGGATGCGGCCGTCAGAGCCGCTGCTCTTAGACGCGTCGTGAGACCAGGAAGAGGTAAGCTGGTCTCGGCATCCTGGGGGGTTAACGCAGCAGGGCACCCCTGATCGGGTAGCCCCGGGGGAAAGAACCAAAACCCAGGATAGTCAAAATCCTGGGTTTTGGTCCACTTTAAATGCTGGCAGTCAACAGACTTTTGCACACATATTACATAATGGCGAAATTGTCGCTTTCACTGCTCCTGTAACCTCTGACCACAACCCTTTTCTTCACAAGAGCCCCTATTGGGGAAACCTGGATTGGTTATTCCTAAATTTTCAGAATTCTGTGTCAGAGGGTACCTTGCAGCCCGCCAATTTAGGGTCCATGGCTACAGTTTTGACATCTTCGGAATGGAGTTACAAACCTCTCTGGCCAGACCAATGACCCATGCAAGGTGAATACAAATGAGTGGTTATTTTTTATGTACCGGCAAAGAGTTCAAACCAACATGTTTCATTTTGCTGGTGGCAACCTCATTCCAGACATCTTACTCCACTGTCTGGTCACTGGAGACAAACTGAATTTAACAGACTAGCAAGACATCCTAGGAAAAGGTGGGAGGTGCCCAGGTTAGCTATAAAATGGTCTAAGTGACTGCCACCCCTCTTTTGTATCTTTTGATTTTGTGCAAGCACATGGGGTGTGGGGTCTAGGCTGTACTGCAAGGTCTTCTACCATTCCACCCCATAGACTGCACTGGAGGTTATAGGGCAACCTCAGGTGAGCCTGCTCCTAATTTATCGATTG
Source organism: Gastrophryne carolinensis (assembly GCA_027917425.1). Classification (NCBI taxonomy): domain Eukaryota; kingdom Metazoa; phylum Chordata; class Amphibia; order Anura; family Microhylidae; genus Gastrophryne; species Gastrophryne carolinensis. Next base: position 268,907,927 of record CM051239.1, on the reverse strand, counting down.
CATTGTATGTCTCAAATGGGGCTCTCAGATATAGAGTTAGGACTGCACCCCACAGAGGAACCTTGGCACTTGGTGGTGCAGCTTAAGCATACTTCTGCAAATGTGTGTGAATCTCTATTTTTAACCAGATTTAGAGACAGGTTATAGGTTTGTCTGCAAGCTAACAGGGTTGAGTGTTGTGGCTCCTTTAAGACTTGTGTTCTCCTAATCTACTCCTGGTTACCTAGGCAAAACTCAGCCCACCAGTGGCCTATCTTACAGTGCAGTGGATTTTGGTCTGCGGAGGAAGTATTCCTATGTATGCATGCTGCTGAGGATGCGCCCTGGAACACAAGACTGTTCTAAAATAAAGAATTTGAATTTCAGCAGAATTGGTTACACCAGTCACCCATCAGATGATTAGCAAGCTGAGGAAGTCTATGATATGCACTTGGAATCACCACTTTGGTGCACATAGCTAAGGTAAACCCACTGTTGCTATGGAAAACACAGAAATGCAAACAAATAGAGAATTAAAAAAATAACTGATAAGCTTAGCACATTAAAGACATAATTTTGTCACACAATAATGGAAACTTTCAAAAATGCCATAGAAAGTGAAATTACCCCTTAATGGGTGGGCACGGGAGTGCACCACAGCTGTAGGGAGCCTAGAGATGTGGCCACAGCCTGCAAACCTGGCTTGGGGTCACCAGAAAGGTAAATATTTTCAGGGTTCACACATATGGCGGAGATGGGAGGCCCCAATAAATAACTGCTCCATGCCATGGACATGCTTAATCTGGCCCTGCTGTCAGCGATAGTCCGGCGCTGCAGATCATACCTGATAGCTGGATCCACAAGCCGCGCTGCACACCCGGTCGCTCATCTTTGGGTTCTCCAGCAAAGAGGCGCCCCACAGCCTCATCACTGTCAGCTGGCACGCCCCCTCCTTTCACTGCAATGGAAAGGGGTGTCTTCACTTGCTCCTTTGCATTGTAGTGAATGAAGGGTGGTGCCAGCTCACAATGATGAAGGAGCAGTCATTTCCACATCAGAGGACACAGGAAAAGAAGCGCAGGTGTGCAGCTATCAGATAAGATCTGCAACCACACTAATGCTATAACGAATATGCCAAGCCTTCCTCCCTCCTAGAACAAAATGTGTACAATGTACCAAAATGTTACTGAGAATACAAAAATAGACTCTGAAAATGCAAATCCTGTAACCCAACCCTATACCTCTGCAGGGGGCAAAAAGAAAAGATACAAACAGACAACATGGTCTATATACACACTCTAGCAGGGCGCTATCCCTCTAGCATTTGTAAATGGCCGGCGCAGGTACTCCCTGTTAGAGGGAAGTGGGGGATGCGGCCGCCAGTGTTTTTTTTTTTTCTCTCTCTCTCTCTGTAGGATTGCAGGTGATCAGTCATTGCATAAGTGGAATGAGGTGAGGTGAGTGGGTGTGGGTATTTAATAGGGTTTTACAAAGTGGAGCATCCAAGGATGCCAGAGGGGGTAGAAATTGGGCAATTCCCGAGCAATTCCCTACGCCATGGATGGACGATGCCAGGATGTTCCACTGCGTGAAACCCTTTGGGCTCTCACAGAGCATTAACAGGCCACGGCTACATTCACAACAAGCTGCATTAATATTGTATTTCACTATACAAAATTTGCCTTTGATTAGGGCCCCCAGACACAACTTTACATAGGCCCCAGAAATGATAAGCCCGCCCCTGCATATATTACCAGCATGCTGATTGGACGAGTGGCCACGCATGCGCCGTAGGACTGGGAAGAGGTGAGTTGGGCTTGGCGATCTGGAGGATTTCACACAGCGGGGCATCTCCTGAATTGCTCCCCCCACAAATAGTAACTTTTGCCTATTTTTACTGCTCCCGCTTCACTCTAATGCCAGATAATGGCGCCTATTTTAGCTTTAAAGCTCCGCCTCCATTCATTGCCAATGTTGTGTATTGCCATGATGTCATTGTCACACTTATGCAATGACTGATCACCTGCAATCCTACAGAGAGGGAGAGCAAAAAAACACTGTTCCAGGGCGATTTCTAGTTCTACACCCTAAGAAGAGAGCATCGGCAGGGGCTTTGGTCAAACGTATTTCACAAGTTCTGTGGGTTTTGGTCCACTTTAAAGCAAAGTCAGTAAGATAGTAGGAAAACACTAATTGGCCAGTAGGACATGTAATGATAATGAAGACAGATTTTAGCTTGAGGCAGTTGGTACCATTGTTTGTGTAACAGAAAATAATATTGGTATCCACTGTTTTGGCTCAGGCAAGTACCAAAACTCTGTGCCCAATGCACATTTACACTACCCTGTCAGGCTCTCCATACATTCAGTTGTGTGCTTAACCATATAAACCATGCAAATGCATGTGACCCCCACCTGCCGGGACCTCTCAGAGGCAGGGTCAGATCAGTGGCAACTTTTTATTTAAAAAAAATAACGGCACCTGGCGGACAGGCTGTGGTGAGTGAGGGGCACCATTTAACACAATGCAGATTGGCAGCAGATAGGGAGGCATTGTATACTTACCAGCTGCTGCAAGATCAGTGCGCTCAGCTCCATTCAGTTATGCAAGAAGCTGTGACATCACAGCAGCTAGCGAGCTGAATAGTGCAGAGCTGCCCACTGGCTGCATCCCACTAGCTTGGGGGTGTGCCCAGACCGGCCAATCGGAAATGACTGCCCTGGGTATGCGTCTAGCTGCAGATATAGAGCGAGGCCGTGCTCGGTGTATGTGCCACTGGAATGAGGTTAGGTGAGTATGTGTGGGTATTTAATAGGGTTTCACAAAGTGGAGCTTCTGAGTTTGGGATGCCCGGGGGGGGTAGAAATTGAGCAATTCCCAGGCAATTCCCTACGCCATGGATGGACGATGCCAGGATGCTCCTCTGCGTGGAACCCTTTGGGCTTGTGCTCTCACAGAGCATTAACAGGCCACCGCTACATTCCCGACAAGCTGCGTTAATATTGTATTTCACTATACAAAGTTTGCCTTTGATTAGAGAGCCCAGACACAACATAGCCCCCAGAAATGATAAGCCCATCCCTGCATATATTACCAGCACAAGGTTCCTGGCTGATGCTTCCGTCTGTGGTGTGTAAGAAGGCTCATGTTAAGATTTGCAGGCTCATTCAACCAGACCTAGAAAGCACATTTTTACCTGGTCTCCAAGGCCTTTCATGAGGGTGGTGTCATAACATCATGCATCCTTCTTAACCACCAGTCAGGGACTGTTTGACAAAGGTTAATGATGTGTATTAGAGGTTAATGCTCTATTTCTAACAATAAAATATATGTTTTATTTCTCAACTTCTTAAAGCAGCAATGATTGGCAAACATTATTGAAAGTAATAATTATTACCTATTCCTCCCCAACCCCACTGGTCAACGGCAGGTCACATGGTCAGTGGGAGTTCAAAGGAAGAATGGAGGCGTAAGTTAATGGAGTCCATTTCTGAAGCTCTTTTTTGCTTCCAGGCATCCCAATCAAGACACCACTGTCAATGCAGGCTACAGTGGGTGTGGGGACACTTGGGACAGTTGCTGTCTCCTCACCTCTTCTACAGCCGACCATAAACGAAAGAATATCTTGCCCGAGACTGTTAGTATTGCCCCTGTTCTGTCCACATCAGTGTGCTTTGGCTGGTTAAACACACTTGAATTGTTAAAGTGAACTAAAACCTGGGATTTTGACTATCCTGGGTTTTGGGCCTCAGCCCTGGGGCATCCTGTGTGGGCCTGCTGTGTGAAACTCTCCTTTCCCTGGTCCTATGGCACCTTTGTTGGCTAAGAATCGGCTAAGGGCTGAATGAAGCCAAAGGCAGCCGAGTGGAGCCGTGCACATCAAAGGCCGAATCCCTGCAAGCCTCTAGTAGGAGGCGTGCGGTGCCAGCCATTCGCAAATGCCTAGGTATACAGGTATACAGGTAAAGCGTAGTGCGGCCGCCACCGCACATGCACCGTTGGATCAGAGATCACTTCTTCAATTAGTTCAGTGAGCCAAGGAAACATGACTGAAGCCCTTAGACATGAATGTCTTTACCACAGGAGATCAGTCACCTTGCAAGAAACTAGGCAGGAAAATGTGATTGCCCCTCCACCTCTGTATATTAAACTTATTATTCTTTCTAAGTCCTTTTTGAGATGAGGAGGGTTGATATAGCATGGTCACACGTCTAAATTGGATAGGTGAAAAAGGTGTAGTAACATGAGGGACCCCACAAAAGGGGAGGATGTTGAATTTATTTTTACTAGCCTCCAGCAATTTGAAAAGTCTCCCAAAGCTGACCCAGGCTAATTACAACATTTCCTGTAACAGTTTAACAGTTGTAGCTGATGACAAGGCAGATCTGAGACTTACTGTTAAGTATTCATGCCTCATTTGTCATGTTGGTTAATATCAGTCAATATGTCATGCTTATGTTTTGTTAAGAATTGTTTAAGTATGGTTCTAAACCATAAGACGTAAAGTAAAACAGATTATGCACTGAGCTTACCACTCAATGCACTAGTGGTGCTCTGACACATGATCAGGAAGGACTCATACAATCAGCATTCCCCTAAAGATTTAGGCACGGGCACAGTCAGAAAACTGCTTTACATATTTACTGAGCATGTTGTGGTGTGTGGCGGCATGCTCATGTTCACTGTCTTTACTGAAGTAAACTTCCTAAACTCCTATAAAAAACAGTTTTAACATGTGACTATATTGTATATACAGTGTCTTCAAACATATCTGTATCTAATATGAAAAAAGCTGTAATTTTAATCCTATAAAATTCATGTAAAAAAACTCAATTAAAATTTATTTTTGTCTTAAAATGTTCTATTTCATGTACTTTTGTTAATCATACCCCGGACCAGAGTCTCTGTTGCCGGACATGTTTTCTTGCTCATCTGTATACATTTTGGTATTGGCCCTTGGGCAGCTTGCAAGGCAAAAGGTTTAGCACAGGGAAGCCTTTTTTTAATTCTCTGTTTTTTTACCTTTTTGTCACCCTTGAGGCCACTCCTTGAAGCCACCTTGTAATCTAGAATGGTGGCATTAGCTTGGGCTTCTTGCTTGCCCCATCTAGAACCATAAATGTAGACCAACACAAAGAATTGTGCAGCTACATGAAATGAACTTGGGCTGTGAATGCTCCTCCACTATAAACTTGGTCAGGCCAGTGTGCTTGTATGGGGAAGGGGTTGAGGCTTTCATTTTATAAGAAAGGTCACATGTCTCTCACAAGAGAATTGTGAAAACACTGAGTAAGGTGGAGTGTATTGGGGAGAGAAAAGGCTTGTTTTGCAAAGCATTCGAAATACAACCAATAATATTGCACCTTCACCCGTCTCTATTTAACTGTTTCTCACCTTATCTCCTGACACAAGTAGATCTTTTTGTCTATGCCAGCCCTCAATATTGCCCTATAACTTCCTTGCAACCATGACATAATTGTCAAAGGTCTGCTCGTGGTGCACAGTGAGTGAACCAATGCTCCCACTGTACGTGCAAGACCTCTGAGTTGACAACACCTGTGCAGAACGCTTGAAATATGAAAATCCCAGTCCAAAGATGGTGCCAGACGTTTAGTAGATATAGTAGATTCATGCCATGCCTTTGTTTCTGGTTACTTGGCAAACTCCTGCCATTGTCTGATCATTGCTGACACTTTGCTATGGATACCGACTATCATTTATGATCCTTTGCTACCCCCACAACCTCTGGCTAACAGACTTTGACTACACTCCAATCTTCAACCTTGGCTACATCTTGAACTCATCTATCCCTTTCATTTGCTGCTTTTCCATTTTGACCATGATATCACTGTTTATCTGCGCTGGCCCTCGATTCCTTGGTAGCACAAACTGGAGCTTCCCTGCCCAGGATGGTTACCCTTAGCCATTGGATTGAGTCTTAGATTTTGGTCAGTTGTCTGTGTGCCAACCTCACCAAGCAATGAGACTCTGCAGTCAGCAAAACTAGATCTGTAAATTGATGCCATAACCCAGCTACCTAGGCTGTATGTGTGACAAGGACACCTTTCCCCCTTCCCCACCCTTTCCCTTTCTAGGAATCATGATTTTTTTAAGTGTTTCTGTGAAATGGATGCATATGCAGATGGTACCTGGACACAAAGATTTTCCAATTAGCTTCAGATTGGATCAACTTGTAAGGAAGAGTCTGAAGTGGACTTTCAAATCAGACTTCAGATCAGACATGCTAGAGAGTACAAGGCTCCCTTCTTACCTTCAACCTGCTCCTGTGCCGCTTGGACTTTCCCTTTAACTTAGTCCTACTCCATACATTTCCTTGGTTCATCATCCAATTGGCTTCCTAAATGACTGCCTCAGCAGACGACTACAAGTGCTAGTCTGGGGACAAGGTGACTTCCGAGCCCATGCGGCTATGCCCTCTCCATTCACTACAATGGGGGGGCGGGCAGGTCTCGGCACACTCCCTCCATTACATTAAATGTAGAGAGCGTGACAGTGCTCTGTGACTGATGGAAGGTCACAAACCCGACCCACCCATCAATCTCAACCACATGTATTGGCCCCAGAGGGTGCAGGATGCAGTGGCTGCTCAGATCCAGTGATTAGGTGAGTTTCTGATAGCCAGACTAGTACTGATCAGTTGCACAGGTCAAGTACCATGTTTTCATTATTTGGCTGCTCAATCATTTTAATGCTCCCTTAAAATAAAATCTTAACCCAGGGGACTGAATACATTTTATATACACTGCAGGAAAAAACAATAAGTTGTTCTTATAAACTACCTATGGACGTTTTCCTAAAGTCCTTGCCCAATCTTGTGAAACTTAAAATCAGAAATAGAAAAACGCACTCTAAATAACCTGACAGTACATCTCAACTATTTCAAAATTATACAACTGTATTCTTTTCTTTTTTTCTTCTCAAAACACAGTCTAAATAACTTTTGTTAGATTACAAACTAACTCCCCTGTAAATAGGAAAAATATACTCAATCCAAGTCTATTATATGAAAAAAGTTATTTATTTGGTCTGTGCCTTATGAAAGCTATTTCGTTAGATTGTATTAGTTAAGCCAAAACACATGACCCTTGCTCTTATGACATGAAAGAAAGCACTTAGTGGAAAGAGGCTATTTTTTGCTCTCATGTGAACTCTGCAGAAAATATTCTTAATGGATCTTTGAGTGCTAGATACATGATAAGTGTATCACGTGTATGTAAGGCCAAGGAATCTAGTGAACATTTTTTTGAGAGAATGATACTTAGTTCATTGCAGTTCATTTTTAGGAAAACTGATCCCAGTATGAAGAACAGGCCACTTACTTCCTTCGGCAGCACCCTTACATCCTGTTTGTTTCAACAGCTCTCCAGACATTTAAGATGCTACTTTGGCAGTTGAGAGTCAATGAAACAATAATAAAGAGGATGTCCATTTAAAAATGTTTTGGGAAGTTCTCTTCGATTGGACATCACTTAAAAGGGAAAAGGAAACCCCAAATCAAGCAAATACTTTATTATTGTGTTCCCTGCTCCACCTGACACCAAACCAATAGGCTTGCAAATACATTGCTTAATAACAGTCATTTGGGACAAAATCAGTGAGTAAAATCACCTTATTTCTGGATTTTCTTTTTGACTTTTAACTGGCTTGGATGACCTGAGGGTTGGGTTGAGAATAGCCCTTAAATCATTTTTACTGGATGTCTACTTATAAAGAAAACTAACAAACAAGCTAATATGTACGAGAAAACTATTTAAACTGGAACATCTCAGAAATGATTTCTGGCTCTTCTGTGATCCCACACAGCTTCATGGCCACTCTGGATGCAGAAGTGATCCAGCATCCAGCAGAAGCAATACCAGAAGAGGTGTTATGAGGTGTTGTGACTGTAGGTTTTGGCTTCTGTGGATGGTATGCAGTGCAATAAAATGTCATTTTGAGTGAATATCCAGCAACCTCAAGCACACCTGCTACACAAGGAAAGGCAAGCCTCCCATCAGTACAGAATAATCAGCACTAAAGAAGCTCCCATCACCACCTAAGCAATGGATACTCTTATTTGGCCTTAAAAAACCAAACCATTGCTCATGGAACTTTCACACAAACCATACTTGTTACAAGTATCTCTTGATGAAGCTGCCATTTGACTGAGCAAATGCTGCAAGAGAAATATATGCTTACACAGGACACTAATCCCATAAGCACCTTTGGAAGTATCATCTATTATACTGCATAAGCACACTGTTTATATATGAAATACTATACCCAGTATGACTGTAATAAGGGGATGTTAATACACTTGAACAGCAATCCCAAATTAGAGGGAAGATAACCCCGGATCCTGGATTTCCCCCCTAGCGGCGGCATACCATGCCCTGATGAAGTGACGCGTGTGACGTCACGGAACGCGTCGGCTGTGACGGTGGGGGTGAGACTCATGCTGGCTGGGGGCTCGGTTGCTGCTTCTCTACCATGACTCAGTAAGTGTTTCTCACATGTTGTGGCTCGGTTTGATTTTTTCTCCTTTCGGTTGGCCTTCTGTTTCATTTAGTTTACTATCTAGGTAGACAGGTTTAGAATATTTGGCACAAAGGCACATTGCACTTTATTTTGTGATTTGGTAGTGATGATGAATTTTGGTTGTATTATCTAGATAAATTAGTTTTGTTGGGGAGTTTGTCACAAGTATATTTTTTACTCAATTATTTAGATATTAGTGGTATGTAGGGTCACACATAAAATTATAAAATATAAATTATAATATCAAACACTAGTGTTTCATATAGACACTTTATTATTGATTTAAGATATTCATTTATGTTAGATTTAGCGGCACCCCATACTTCCATCTGTTATCATTTTTGTCCCCTGGCCCAGCCGCTGTTGGCCCAGCCGCTGCCTCGCCCTCCCTATATTCATTTATCATGTTATATGTTTTTTAATTGATTTTATTGGCCTGGCTTTATGTGTCTGAATATGTAATAAATAAACTTTTGTATATTTTCATAAACTTATTGTAGTGGTGCCACTAAGTATATGAGGTTGGGAACTTGGGGTGTGTGGGACCCCTATTTGTTTGCAATTTTATAACTAATACTACACACATTTATTTGTATAGAACTTGCATTGGGACTTGTCAATAAATGAAACGCAGGACCTAGATGGTCCAAAATGTTTTCTTGGGGGCAGGTTTTTAAAATTGATTTTAATGGCTTATTTTGCTTAACAATCTGTAATTTGGACATCAACAACAACAACTAAAACGCAATCTAAACGCACTGTTAATGAAAACACACTGACCAGCACTGGAAAAATACAGCGTCAAAGATTTCAAGGAAGAGGAAAGTCATGAATATGCACAGGAGTGCCGGAATAACGGCAATACAAAGTGACGTTCACAGGCGCTGGGATAATCGGCAGTCGGGTCCATTAGGCACTGACATAGGCCGGCCAATACCTAAGTGCAACAATCAAAGCTAATGAGTAGCATTTTGTGCAGCGGCTGCTACCGCCATTGTAGTACACAGCACAGAGCCAGATAAGAAGGTAATGCTGGTGCTCCGAAACTAGTGCTATAGCCACACAAAAGATGCTACAAGGTGCACATCATAATAAGACCTATAATTAGTTGGGATTTCTTATTTCAGTAAATCCTGCATTTCACATAGAAACCACTAAGGGGAGCAGTGTACAGCAAATTATTCATTCTGTTACTAATACTGGTCCGAAGAATGCAACTCCCAAATTCCTTGCTGTATTTTTTCCTGCTGCTATCACATCGCAATGTTCTCATTTCATACAATCAATGAAAATCTTTTTATTTAATTTTGCTTAAGCATTCCATTTAAAGCAGACGTAAACCCTGCCTGCAACTCCTTGCCATTTCTTTAAATAGGAGCAACCATCTTCACGTCCATGACCCTAGGAGCGGCAGTTTCCCTCTTTATAAGCCATCCTAAGTTGGGGTGCTCATTGTGTTAGATTCTGGGGATCACAGACACCCCTCAATTCCCAATGACATTTCTGTTAATATTGGGTTCCTGTGCTGGTGATCTATTATGGTATAAGGGGGGATTGATAGATAGACAGATCCTTTTCCGGATTCCCTGTGTGTACAGCGATGACCATTACTTTATCTCTGCCACTGATACAACTACAGAATGGGCTTCACCATTTCCAGATTCCTTGTGTGTACAGTGATGACCATTACTGTATCTTTGCCACTGATACATATCCAGAATGGACTTCCAGATTCCTTGTGTGTACAGTGATGACCATTACTGTATCTCTGTTTCTGTTACATCTCTAGAACAGGCTTCACCATTTCCAGATTCCTTGCATGTGCAGTGAAAGACTCATTGGACAGGAGCCCATGTATGCACTGTGGGAGTTCATTGGGGCATCTGGGAGTTGGTTCACACAGCAGGGCATCCCAAAGCAGGGCAGTCTCAATCATAATGCAGCGACCATGATCAGGCGACACCAGCCCTGGGGGGGTGATATTTCCTCCAGCCGCTCATGCCATAGAGTGTGTTCGCCATAATGTGTGCACTTCCGTTCGCCCATTTAAGTCACAGGAAACTCGTCACTTCCTCAGGGCGAACAACAAGACTCTATATAACCATAGATATGGTTTATGACATTGTAGTATAGGTTTTCAAATATATATTGCACTTTTTTCTTAGATACCTGATACATATTATTTATCATATATATATATATATATATATATATATATATATATATATATATATATTGCATGTTAGGGGTTAGCACATGAGCACTTTGTTATTACCAGCCTGGTAGGATCTATTATACATATTTTTTAATATTTTTATGACCATGAAATAGCAATTTGTCACCTAAACCCGCCCCCCCCCCTCCTTCCTTTAGGCTTTGTCTTAATGTGTTATATGTTTTTTTAATATGTCATCTTAAGTGTGGATATGATCTTTCAATAAAATATTAATTATTTTGATATCTTAAGGAGTGATGCCATATATTTTCTTAGGGGTAGGTTGGGGAGTTGTGGGACTCCCTTCAGGTTCGGTTTACCCTTTTTCATGTTTGATATCATTAGTGAGTCCTAATACTCACTCAGTGGCAACTGTACACCAAAATCTACAGGAATAGAGAAGTGAGCCCTGTACACACAGAACACTGCTGTCAAACATGTTTAGGTGTGGGTGAGCTCCCTCGTCTCAGAAGCGGCCATAGTAGCATTGTTCTGTGTGTATACAGGACTCACTTCTCTCTTGGTGTACAGGAATGGTTCATAGTTGCTAATGGCAACAGATTGCAGGTAGTACATGTGTGTTTTATGGAAACCTGCAATCTGTTGCTATTGGCAATGTACACCAAGCCTGTACACCAAGAGGAGAAAGTGAGCCCTGTAAATACAGAACATTGCTGTTATGGTCACTGCTGGGGTGAGAGCCGCAAACTGCAAACTTTAATTTGGGGCCCATGTCATGCCCCTGGGCCCAAGTCAGGCCATTCTAGGTTATGGGGGCTTAGCCTTTGCTTAGGGGTCCATGTCATGTCCCTGGGCCTCACCCCTTTCCCTATTACTTTACTTCTGGGCCCATGTCACGCCTCCAAGCCTCACCATATTCAGGGGGAGCACACTGGCAAACTTTAGTTTTGGGCTCATGTCAGTCCAATCCAGGTTATATGGTGTGGGCGTACACTGACAAATTTTAGTCTGGGGTCCATGACATGCCATGTTATTGGGTTAACATTCTATGTTATGGGGGGCCAGCCTTTACTTTGGAGACCATGTCATGCCCCCGGATCACACCACTTTCCCCACCAAACTCTAGGCATAAGCGTTATGGGTGGCGCAAACCATACACTCAGTCTGTAGTTCCTGTTGGGCCCCTTCATAACTATGCATAATGGCTTAGCCCTGTGCTTTGAACAGGTGGGTGGTGGCAGATTCTACTAAGATTCTAGGTTATGGGGGCCAAGCCAGGCACTACATCATGTATGGTTTGGGCCCCATCACCGTTTTGGGATGGCCAGGCCCAGGTTTTGGGTCCCATGTCAGCTGTGTCGAAATGTGTCACTGGACCCAGCCAGAGGAGTGTCATAGAACCAGGACTGTTCCTATGGTTTCCCAGCAGAGGGCGCCAAGGTTCCCCGCGTGCTCGCATTTTCCCAAGAGACATAGTAGGGCCAGTAAGAGTGCGAATATGCGTCAGCATTTGTGCACCATATGAGTCAATGGATTTGTGCGCATGTGCGATAATGCGCGCGCATGCACATTGCAGACGAGTTAAAATGGCTCGCTTTTGCGCATGCACAGGGGCCTTTAAATACTCGCAAGCCCTGAACTCCATTGCCAGTTGATTATTTCTCCTGCCTGTTCCTGAGTTATAGTCTTCCATTCCTGAGTACCAACCCGGCATGTTCCTGACTACGCTCCTGCTCTCCTGACGACCTTGGCTTGTTTACGATTTCGATCCTGTTCTGCCTGCCACAACTTTAGCTTGCTCTGTGTTTCCAGTCCAGCTCTGGTCTTCTACCCAGAACTTGGCAAAACCCACTCCTAGGTTGCCTGACATGGGGCCTTCCTGCAGCCCAGCCTATCCTCACCTTTAGAGGCTCTAGTGAAAACCAGGTTGGTCGAGAGGTGAGCTAGTTCTTAGTCTGCACAATCAGGGTTCACACCCGGTAGTCTGACAAGAAGGGACAAAACATAAAGTCAGTCTATAGTTCCTTGCTTCCTTGCTGGGACCCTTCATAAAATTGCCATTGACTTTCATTGTCTTCCTAGCTAGTGATTCAGTGAAATTCTCAGGCTTTTTCAACTAAACTGTTTTTCAACTTAGTTGATGACAGTTACTGTATGTTAGGTCATGCTTTCATGCACCACCTAGTGTCTGAAATGGACAGCATAGTAGCTGGGGACATTTCTTACCTTACTATTGTGTGGAAAACTCAACTGGCCCCCATCACCAATTGTTTTCAACCATGAGCAAGAGTAAGGGAGGCTACATCTGTAGCTGAGGTTGCACCTCCATAGGATTCAAACTTCCATTATTTCTGACTTTGTAAAACAATATGCAACTTCAAAATATAACTCTGTTTATGAGTTTGAGAAAAGAAAAGTATCCAGAGAACAGGGATACAGAAGAATGTGCCTATATTTTATGTTAGTGATATTTTAACAATATATGACATTTGTATGCATCTAGTACTTTTCTTAAAGTTTCTTAAAAATGTAAGCTTTATACATTTGCACAAATTCATGGATGAATTGCAGCCATTATACACATACCACCTGTATATGCCTCTAGTGTTTCCCCCGAGGAACTGAAACTTCTTAGGGATTTTTTTCAATTTTTAGGACTCAGAATTACAAGTTGCATATGGTGAATTAAAAGCAATGGAGTCCATATTTTTGTAGAGCCTGCAGAAACGAATATCAATGGTCCGGATATATTTTCTGAATCTACTCGTTGAACTCATTATGATTTGCATTCAACATACCCTTGTTTCACCAAGTGAACTAGTTTAACTGCTAATTAAACCTAGTCACTGTCACAGTGGTAAATTAATTAAGATATGCTTTTCAGGCAGAACATTGACAGCATAGTAAAGTCTATCATGCAACTCAAATTAAACTGTTCATGGTAATCTTAAAGTAAATTGTTGATGAATGTCAGAAAACCGTATCTTTGCGATGGTGTGAAATAGAACATTTTCTTCTCGTCTCATCTTCTCAATCTTAATATTGTCTATATCGGTTGGCATCAGACAAATATAGTATTGGCCTACCCAACTTCCTCAAAGGCAAAAAGCTAAAAATACAATACAAATGTATAACTGATAGCTTGACTGAAATTAAACATATATCATCCATTACTGCAGAAATATAATATACTGTACACTCTAGTTTAGTCTCTTCAAAACCAATGTATTAATTTAGGTTTTGCTTTTATACAGATTCATTTTGTATGTACTGATATAATCCATAGATTACCACATGGTCAGCTCTACAATTCTGTCTAAGCACATATTACTTCCACTGTGCAGACCTGGAGATCCACAAAACATGACCTGTTGACGGATCTTGAGGCGAGAAGATTTCTGTATAAATCTCTTACATTTGGAAACATTTTTTTATGACTGGTGAAGTATCTTCAAGAAAATAAAATATTTGAGAGTTTGTCTAGAGATATACCACAACCCAGAAAGCATCAGAACCATCTCAGATCTATCTACTCTCTGTGCAGGCTGGAAGCCTTAAGTGTTGGGGGCAGCTGCTGGGAGAATTTATTTTGTATTCATTTTTTTTAATGGCACAGAGTCCCCTCTTTCTAACAAAACCAGTCCAGGCACCAGTTATGTGGGCTTGTAGCCCGCCTACAAGCCCATATACCCTAGATAATTACCAGGCTCTTCTGTACTGATAATTGGGCAGGTGGCTTCTGCAAGTCACCTGCATACCGGTCTCTTCTCTCCTTTAAACTGATACATGGAAGCCTGTACCAGTTCACAAAGGCTTAAACGTAAAAAAAGATACCACACTATAGAAAAAGCCATTCATTAAAATGTCTCATTTTACACAAATACCCCCTTCCTCTTATGCAGTACCGGGTGGAGTCTCACGCCGGTCTGAAAACTTCTGTCCACGTCTTCAACAGGATGGAGAAAACAGTCCCCATCCATCACTGGGGAATCCCCCTACTTACTCCCCACTGCAGGGTGGGGCTGTTTATAGGCAAGGAATGAGTCAGCCCGGGAAAGACCTACACACACTGTTACTCACAGTGACATCAGAGAAATTTCCATGTCCTCCCACCCTGCTGAAGATTCCAAGGCCTGTCATACGAAGAGAACAAATCCCAGCGTACTTTTTTTTTTAACCCAAACTGAAACAGCGTTTTAGGGGATTTTCAGATAAAATACAACTATGCTATGCAATATGCGCACCTTGCAGTTTTTCAAGAAAAACAACCCTTTACATTTGAAATACCCCAACAAACTATATATTCTCTGGAAGTATACACCTCAGGCTTTATAGGCGTACCAGGCTTGTTGACATGGGTGCAGTTTTCTGGAAGTAATCCCTCAATGTATTCTTTGGTTGCACAGGGTTTCCCTAAAAAAAAGAATAAAAAAGCAGAATCAAAACCACATTTTCCTAAAAAAAACTATATACAAACAAGAAAAAAACTGAAAATCTGAAAAAAGCAACATGCCCCGAACAGAACAATACCCAGCATACATAACTACTGTCAAGGGAAGAGTTGGCAAACACACTATAGTAAAGCATGCGCATAACGTTAATTTTACTTCAAAATTTCAGCTCTGCAGACAAAGCATGGCCTAACATACAGTAACTGTCATCAACTAAGTTGAAAAACAGTTTAGTTGAAAAAGCCTGAGAATTTCACTGAATCACTAGCTAGGAAGACAATGAAAGTCAATGGCAATTTTATGAAGGGGCCCAGCAAGGAAGCAAGGAACTGTAGACTGACTTTATGTTTTGTCCCTCCTTGTCAGACTACCGGGTGTGAACCCTGATTGCGCAGACTAAGAACCAGCTCACCTCTCGACCAACCTGGTTTTCACTAGAGCCTCTAAAGGTGAGGATAGGCTGGGCTGCAGGAAGGCCCCATGTCAGGCAACCTAGGAGTGGGTTTTGCCAAGTTCTGGGTAGAAGATCAGAGCTGGACTGGAAACATAGAGCAAGCTAAAGTTGTGGCAGGCAGAACAGGATCGAAATCGTAAACAAGCCAAGGTCGTCAGGAGAGCAGGAGCGTAGTCAGGAACATGCCGGGTTGGTACTCAGGAATGGAAGACTATAACTCAGGAACAGGCAGGAGAAATAACCAACTGGCAATGGAGCTCAGGGCTCGCCAGTATTTAAAGGCCCCTGTGCATGCGCAAAAGCGAGCCATTTTCACTCATCTGCAATGCGCATGCGCGTGCATTATCGCACATGCACACAAATCCATTGACTCATATGGTGCACAAATGCTCACGCATATTCGCACTCTTACTGGCCCTACTATGTCTATTGGGAAAATGCGTGCAGGCGGGGAACCTTGGCGCCTTCTGCTGGGAAACCATAAGAACAGTCCTGGTTCTATGACACTCCTCTGGCTGGGTCCAGTGACACATTTCAACACAGCTGATATGGGACCCAAAACCTGGGCCTAGCCATCCCAAAACGGTGATGGGGGCCCAAACCATACATGCTGTAGTGCCTGGCTTGGCCCCCATAACCTAGAATCTTAGTAGAATCTGCCACCACCCACCTGTTCAAAGCACAGGGCTAAGCCATTATGCATAGTTTATGAAGGGGCCCAACAGGAACTACAGACTGAGTGTATGGTTTGCGCCACCCATAACCAGTCCAGGCACCAGTTATGCGGGCTTGTAGCCCAGGGTTTGGAGCCCGCCTACAAGCCCATATACCCTAGATAATTTCCAGGCTCTTCTGTACTGATAATTGGGCAGGTGGCTTCTGCAAGTCACCTACATACCGGTCTCTCCTCTCCTTTAAACTGATACATGGAAGCCTGTACCAGTTCACAAAGGCTTAAACGTAAAAAAAGATACCACACTATAGAAAAAGCCATTCATTAAAATGTCTCATTTTACACAGATACCCCCTTCCTCTTATGCAGTACCGGGTGGAGTCTCACGCCGGTCTGAAAACTTCTGTCCATGTCTTCAACAGGATGGAGAAAACAGTCCCCATCCATCACTGGGGAATCCCCCCTACTTACTCCCCACTGCAGGGTGGGGCTGTTTATAGGCAAGGAATGAGTCAGCCCGAGAAAGACCTACACACACTGTTACTCACAGTGACATCAGAGAAATTTCCATGTCCTCCCACCCTGCTGAAGATTCCAAGGCCTGTCATACGAAGAGAACAAATCCCAGCGTACTTTTTTTTAACAGCAAATCATTAAAAATTCAACCCAATTTTCTTGGGGTTAATTGCTCCAATTGCATTTTTATCAAACTGGCTCATCTCTTGGTAGTTTTGAGAAAATAATAAATTGTTCAGCTCACCTTCTCCAGGGATGTTCTGTGTTCTAAAAGTATAAAGGTTAGCCTAACCCTAGCCCTTAAAATTCCAAAAAAAAATGGTGTCCCCCCCCCCCCCGGGAGGGGGGACCCTATGTCATTTTCTTTTTAAATTAACCCCTTATGTTTATAGTGTGGATAGTAGTATTTTATTTGTAAATGTTATAAAGTGCTCTTTTCAGTTTGGGGGGTCTTCTGGGCACGAATGGGGGGGGCTATCAATACATATGTGGTACCGTTGTAATCGGGAGAAATGGGGCTTTCACATGCAATATGGTTTTTATTAATAAAACAAATGTTTTATTTAAAATAAAGGAGACAATTGTCTAAAAAATATTATTTTATTTATTTTTTTGTTTTTTTACACAAAAATAGTTTAAAAAACTGTAGAAAAATTACAAAAAATTACAAAAACAAGACATTTCATGTTAAAGGCTAAACTGAAAAAAAAAATATATATATTTTCCTGGAAATTTCAGCAGAAATCACGGTTAAACATGGCGCAAAATGGGGAAAATGACCTGCCAACGAAGGGTGACAAAACTTCAAGTAGGTTGGCAATTAAAAGGGTTAATAGTACCTATGCATGTTGGGTATTGTTCTGCTCGGGGGACCTTGCGCTTTCAGATTTAGCTTGTTTGCATGTTGATATTTTAGGAAAAGGTGTTTTTTATTCTGCTTTTTTATACATTTTTTTGTGAAACCCTGTGCAACCTAAGAATTCTTCCAGGGATTACGCCCAAAAAGATGAGCCCACTACAACAAGCTGGGTATGTATAGAAAGATTAAAATGTGTACTTTCAGGGAATATATGGTTTATGGGGGATATTCCAAATGTAAAGGCTTGTTTTGGTAGAAAAAGCACAAGGTGTGCACTTTGTCTGCAGAGCTGAAATTTTGAAGTAAAATTAACGTTATGCGCATGCTTTACTATAGTGTGTTTGGCAACTCTTCCCTTGACAGTAGTTATGCATGCTGGGTATTGTTCTGTTCGGGGCATGTTGCTTTTTTCAGATTTTCAGTTTTTTCTTGTTTGTATATAGTTTTTTTAGGAAAATGTGGAAAAATACATTGAGGAATTACTTCCAGAAAACTGCACCCATGTCAACAAGCCTGGTAAAGCCTGAGGTGTGTACTTCCAGAGAATATATAGTTTGTTGGGGGTATTTCAAATGTAAAGGGTTGTTTTTCTTGAAAACTGCAAGGTGCGCATATTGCATAGCATAGTTGTATTTTATCTGAAAATCCCCTAAAGCGTTGTTTCAGTTTGGGGGAGTCTTCTGGGCAGGAAAGGGTGTCTACCAATACATATGTGGTACCGCTGTAACCGGGAGAAATTCGGGTTTGTAAAAATTGTAAATTGTAATTGCAAATTGTAAAAAATAGGGTTTTTTTTGCACATATTTCATCCAAAAATATTGAGAATACACCTAAAAAATGACAAACAAGACATTTCATGTTAAAGCCCAGACTATGCTGAAAAAAAACAATATATCACTTTCCTGGGAAATCCCTGGAAATCCCTTCAAAAATCACAGTTGAACATGGGGAGTGCAAAATAGTGCAAAATGGTCTGGCAACAAAGGGTGACAAAATCTCCAGGTAGGCTGGCGGTTAAAGGGTTAATACCACTGGCTTGTCACTGCTAGGGTCTGGGTGCCCCCTTATACCACACGTAACTCTAAGAACTGGGGTGAGTGTGCAGCCCTCTTATACCACAACTAGCTGTATGCACTGGGGTGAATGTGTCCCCTTATACCACAACTAGCTGTAAGCACTGGGGTGAGTATGTCCCCTTATAACACATCTAGCTGTAAGCACTGGGGTGAGTGTGTCCCCTTATAACACAACTAGCTGTAAGCACTGGGGTGAGTATGTCCCCTTATAACACATCTAGCTGTAAACACTGGGGTGAGTGTGTCCCCTTATAACATATCTAGCTGTAAGCACTGGGGTGAGTATGTCCCCTTATAACACATCTAGCTATAAGCACTGGGGTGAGTGTGTCCCCTTATAACACAACTAGCTGTAAGCACTGGGGTGAGTATGTCCCCTTATAACACATCTAGCTGTAAGCACTGGGGTGAGTGTGTCCCCTTATAACACAACTAGCTGTAAGCACTGGGGTGAGTATGTCCCCTTATAACACATCTAGCTGTAAACACTGGGGTGAGTGTGTCCCCTTATAACACAACTAGCTGTAAGCACTGGGGTGAGTGTGTCCCCTTATACCACAACTAGCTGTAAGCACTGGGGTGAGTATGTCCCCTTATAACACATCTAGCTGTAAGCACTGGGGTGAGTGTGTCCCCTTATAACACATCTAGCTGTAAGCACTGGGGTGAGTGTGTCCCCTTATACCACATCTAGCTGTAAGCACTGGGGTGAGTATGTCCCCTTATACCACAACTAGCTGTAAGCACTGGGGTGAGTATGTCCCCTTATAACACATCTAGCTTTAAGCACTGGGGCGAGTGTGTCCCCTTATAACACATCTAGCTGTAAGCACTGGGGTGAGTGTGTCCCCTTATACCACATCTAGCTGTAAACACTGGGGTGAGTGTGTCCCCTTATAACACATCTAGCTGTAAACACTGGGGTGAGTGTGTCCCCTTATAACACATCTAGCTGTAAACACTGGGGTGAGTGTGTCCCCTTATAACACATCTAGCTGTAAACACTGGGGTGAGTATGTCCCCTTTTTCCACAACTAGCTGTAAACACTGGGGTGAGTGTGTCCCCTTATAACACAACTAGCTGTAAACACTGGGGTGAGTGTGTCCCCTTATAACACATCTAGCTGTAAACACTGGGGTGAGTGTGTCCCCTTATATCACAAGTAGCTGTAAGCACTAAGATGAGTGTGTCCCTTTATCCCACAACTAGCTGTAAGCACTGGGATGATTGTGACCCCTTATGTCACAACTAGCTGTAAGCTCTTGGGTGAGTGTGTTGCCTTATACCACAACTAGCTGTAAGAACTGGGGTGAGTGTATGCTATTATACCACAACTTGGTCTAAGCACTGAGGTGTACCCTGCTTATACCTGCTTTAAACACTGGGGTGTTATAACTTTCTGGGAACTTTAGGTGCATTTCCCTGTGATTTTGTATTATTTGTCCATGGTCCATTGTCCGTACATTTGCCGCTGTACTTTCAGGTGTCTAGCAATGCAGAAAGCAGCAAATAAAGGACAGGGGCTTGGCCGTGGTGCTTCTGCAGCTGCTGCTGGTAACAGAGACAGTGCTGCAGGGAGAGAACGTCTTCCATCCTTGCCTACTACACCTTCTCGTGGTTGCTAGGTAACGTGATGTTCAAGCCCTTTACTTATCTCGAGTTCTATTAAAAGCAGAAGAGAGGGCAGATCTTAGGGATACACATGGAATTCTTGGGTGGGGTGAGAAAAGTCAGAGGATGAAAGATAATAAATCCCCAATTAATCTGGTATCAGCTTTGTTTAATCAGGTTAAACATATGTTTATGTCTAACCTACCTATATTAATAGCACCTACACTTGCTAATACTTTATCCCCCTCTATCTTGGGGAAAGTTACCCCTAATCTAAAATGTGGCTGACACTGCAGAGTTTCTTTCCTTGTGGTGCTGGCAGATGTCCTAGTTACCCATATAAATAATGTGGAAATGTAGTTATTTCTGTCAGCACTAAGAATTGTATTAAAGTGTAAGAAAACCCACCAGCAGCCAGCCTAGAATTTAAAATATTCTGTCGCATCCTCCGCATCCCAGCATACGTTTCCCATTGAAGGCAATTATAGCCCTTTGCCGAAGAATGTAAACATGGCAAAGGGCTCTGATTGGACAAGAGCCCCCGCATGCACTGTCAGACTGTCAGGTGATTTATTACCGGCGCCCTGGGGGGTTCACACAGTGGGCATGGAACAAAACCTGGGTTTTATTCCACTTTAAAGGTTTGAATAACCAGAAAACACCCTAAACCAAAAAGAGCGTTTTTAGAGATTCTCAAATGAAATACTACTATGCAAACCATCAAGGGTTAAACCCTTAAAAGTTGTCATGGGGTCATAAATGAAAGAGGCTCTCTCTGCCCCAGTAAAACCAGCCTGTGTGATGATCAGACTGAGATGATCAGACCTTTCTTTTGGTTGCTTGATCGAAATGATTCAATCGCACCACACATGTGCCACTTACAAAGCTAGGCATTGTCTAATTAGCAGCACGTGTCAAACAAAAGCTGCCACCAGCCACACTTTATCACCGGTGTGATAAATCAACACTAATACTAGCACATTCTAATTTGGTTAGAGTGTTTTAACCAAGCGTTAGATTTACAAAGGCAACCCTGATAACTGCATAGGCTTCTAATTTCCAAACTCAGAGCACTAGAACCTCACTATGATTCTTAGATTCAGTTAGAAAAGATATAAAAAATGGTACAATAAAGAAAAGCGGTGCAGTGTGAATGTCAATAAAATTGAATTTTACAGAAAACAGTATCATAGAAAAATACTATAACCAAAACAACCACAAGCAAGACAGATTAAAAATAAAATGGATAACACGTGAAAATAAAGGGCATACTTAAACTTTTACTTAAGGGCCAGCCCGATTGTTGTCCCTTTGTCTCGGGCTACATGTTGCACTGTCCTAAACGGCAATCCTGCCACTTTTGTGGGCGGGGCAGATGATGTAACCTGTGACATCAACCCGCACCCGCCCGAAGATGCTCAGTAATGCCGGTTGATCACTGGAGGGAGGCTGGAGGGGTAGGGTCTGTGATCCTCTGCCTCTCCTGCCCCCTCTAGCGATCACCATCATCTGTCATCGGGGCTCCGTGGGACAGGATCGCTGGGGGACAGCGGAGGATCAGAGGTGAGTAAAGAAAAAAATGGCATTTTTTCTGTTTGTGGTGTGTGTTTTTACATGTAACTCTTTGTGAACTGGTAAGGAATCCATAAGACCCCTATACCAGTTCACAAGGCTTAGGGGGCTAGCAAGTCGCAGGTGGTTTATGGGGTATTTCAAATGTAAATGATCTAAGCATAATATGATGAATGTGAGATGAGGGAGGAGGGGGGATTTCAGAGCTGCAGAGAGAGGCAGCCAATTAGAACGTTTGTGCAGGATGTGGGGAGTGTTTCAGTTCTTGGTCCACCAAAGGTTGATTGATTAACCAGATCAGTGGAGTGGGAACTTAAAGCTGAATGAGGAAGTGATTTTCATCACTAAGGACACAGATAGATAATGAAGCATATCAAATAAAGGCCAAACCTTAGCTGCAAGATTAAAGTCCAATAAATCGGCCAAAGGTTTCGGGATGTGGTGAGTGGAAGCACCATGTGATGTGGATCCTTCTTGTGATGCAAGAAGCCCCAGGTGAGAATATCAGTTTCCTGGCTGCTGCCTGATTTTATGCAGGAATAGAGTGGTTGTCCTTTTGGGCCCAGAAAATGTCAAATTCCATGCCAGGAATATGATTTTCCACACCAGCACCTAATTTCAAGTCAAACAAACCCAAATATGGCAGGATTAGGGTCCTGACTCAGAACCCCTCAAAACATTTGGGTTTTAGGGGTTTTCTGAAACCATCATGTGGGCAGGTTGCATATCATTCTGTAGCTTATGCCCTCTGCTATCAAATGACTTTATAGAGGATACAGTGTGCTTTGTTAGGATGGGACTAATGCCCCGTTGGGGTAAATTGTCTCGTGAACCGAATTCTGTTAGGCCGCACCATTGTACCCTGTCCAAGCTTGGATTGTAAAAGCTTTGTTCACACAAGAAGACAAATCAACGCATATCCATTTAAAGACGCTCTCTGTCTTTTATAGTTTTCTTACATTAGCTTAAATAGTAGATATATATAGGCTCGATTCAGAGAGACAAAAAAAACCTTCCGTTTTAGTGCCGATCTGTTTTTTTTGTGAAATGTTTCCGCTCTCGTATGAGTGTGCGAGCGATTCTATGCATGCATTGAAAACCTTCTGTAAAGTTTCCGTCCGTTCGTACGGCAGATTACGAATACGAGGATGTCATTTTCCATCGTGACTTTTCCGTTTCATTTTCACATGTTACAACGTAGGCTTTCGTTTTTGCCCTTTTCCCATCGTATCCTCCCAGAAATCCTTTACATTTCCCGTTCGATTCTGTTTCCCTTTTTCAATAAATGTTCGTCCAGACGGAAATCCTTACGATCTAGCGCCTGCGCACTACAAACTTAACTCAATAAAGTGCTCGCCTACATATTTGCCACCCTCACTTCTACTACAATGTTTAGCTAAATCACTTAGCACTATCCTCCATCTTCCCTTTTGGACCCTTAAGGCTCACCCAAATCACTTCTCGGTCATGTGAATATTCATCTTTAAATATTTTTGGGCCCATTAGTTTTGTGTTAATGTATTTTGTAAATGAAATGACACTGTAACATTTTTTTTTTGGATTCCATCATAAAATATAACATTTTTAAAAATTTAGAAAATTTCTAATTTTTACAACTATAAAAAACAAAATACATAGCAATGGCAGGCCACAGAACATTATTCTTCATCTGTGGTCCCCAACGAGTTGCGCAGCTCCTGCATCTCGCCCACCAACTGAAGGACCCTGACACTCAGTTCTGCCACTCTGGCACGTGTGGTCCCTACGTAAATTAAAATATTGGTATAACATTGTTGGGGTCATACTGCAGTGCCCCCCCCCCCCCCGTATGGTCCAAACACCTAAATCTGGACTTCAAAAGCCAGAGGGCCTTCGCCACCACGGCCCGGGTTTTGCATAGTGCCGATTAGAGAACCCCTGGCCCGCATTCTGCAGGCAAAGAACGGGCATCAGGAGCAAGGGCAGGAGTGGATATCCAGAATCCCCTGAAAGAATTTAAAAATAATAACATAAAATACACATTCTAAGCTACAATATTGTTTAACATGTCATCAAGGGCTAAAAACAGCCATAGGCTAAGACATGAGTCATCAACTATATTCATTGCCATACAGTGAAAATGGATTGATGGAATGTGAGCAAACTTACCCAGGAGCCATCTACCAGATAATTCTCCTGACTCAAACTGACGAAATAAGCCGGAGCTCTGCAATATATAAGCATCATGGGACGACCCTGGATGCCCTGCAAGAACACTGAGGAATCGCATAGCTGGACCAAAGACTGCTTTTATGTTGTGTGAGTGGCACATCTTGCGGTTCCTGCAACCAAATATAAAATAATTACACAAAGCAAAGGTAACCGACTAAAACAAGAACTCCTACAACAAATTAAGATTCAAGTTCAACAATCCAAATATAATTCACAAAGGACATAAGTCTAAAAAAATATAGCAATTATATGGATGTGTGGGAAAATAAATGTTTACATGCTAAGGACTAATTAAGGTCAGCATTAAAATGCATCTAGAAGGCATACATGAAATGTATTGATTTAGGTATGCATTGCTATTGCTATACAATTTATGGCCTCGGCCATGCTGATACATGCAATGCCTTGGTGCTAAAGGCGCGCAGACTCCTCCACATAGCCACAAAACTTGTTCAACAATAGCAATCCGAGCCCTCAAAGGTCCCGTAAGTGGATCGGAAATGAAACGGATTTATAGGGTGGTGATCCGTCGGAAATCAGCTCTCTGAATCAGACGGAAACCCATCCCAACAACGGAAGTTATCTGAACGAACGAAAAATTTCCGATTTTGTTTGGAAAATGATCCGAACTAACGGAAATGTTCCGATTTGCTTCCGTTCATTGAAAGCGCATATACACATTTTCCCGAACATTCGTACGAATGAAAAATGAACGAAAAAAAGCAAAAAAAAGACTAACAGGCACCCAAACTTTCACAGACAGCTACGGAAGTCCTGACGAATGTGTCTTTGAATCGAGGCTATAGAACAAAAGATGATTGCCTAAATTTATCCACTCCTAGGTGGGCCTAAGTTCATTTCTAATACTGAAAGCATATAACTGTTAATTAGTTATACAAGATATAGGCTTGATATTCTTGAGCACATGAATTTAAATCATTAACCCTAACAGCTTCTCAGCATACCTAGTTGTTTACACTAATCACAGAGAAAGGAATTGTCTCATTAAAACCAGACTCTGTGAAGCATCTCTTACTAGATAATAAAAAGTACAACTGTATATTTTTGCTATAATATCAGGTCAAGTTGGCATTGAAAGCAAGGTTTCTCATGAAAAGAACTTAATAACTTAGCTATCAGTTAGATATCTGGTGAATGCTTCTTCATTATTCACTCCTAATCTCCCCCTAATTCTTACAGTCCTTCCGTCTGACACCTCCATTTGCATCTGGATTTCCTCACTAGCATAAGTGGACCCTATTGGCGCCAACCCCCTTTGTAGCTAGCCTTATGCTTCAGGAGTAAGTGGTGATTCCCTATCTGTCTCTACTTGTCCCAGCAGTGTTTACATGGTATGCTAATATATTTATATAGATATATCATTTTTTAAGAAGTGATCAATGTTTCTGAAAGATTTGCTGAGCCTATCATATTTACTTTCAATTAGAATGGGTCTTGTTTACAGATGCTTACCATATGCTTAGTCCTTCTTTAAGTTAAGTCACTCTGAGTAGAGATGGGTGAACCCAAGCCGCAAAGTTCGGGTTTGTACCAAACTTTGTGAGTTCGGGCCCCCAAAGCGGAACACGGACTTCAGCCAGAAGTCCGTATTTGAATTCGGCATCTGGCCCAAAAATGGAAAAGTTTGGTATTACAGAGCATTGAGACCCCAGTGACCTGAACAATTGGTATTATGGAGCAGTGACTCCCAAGTTGTTTGAGAATTGGTATTGAAGAGCAGTGACCCTCAAGTAGTTTGAAAAATTAGTATTAACCCTTTAAATGCCAGCCACGTAAATTTTACGTGGTTGCTTCTCCTGGACTTAAGTGCCAGCCACGTAAAATTCACGTGCCTGGCATCTACCCCTGCTAGTGGGCAAAAAAAAAAAGAAAAATACTCACCTGACCCCTCGTTAGATCCGGCCGGGTCTCCTCTTTAATTTGGTGCCATCCGATCCCCCGTGGGGTCTCGGATGGCTCCAGGAGAGCCCCCGAAATAGTGCCCCCCCCCCCGCTTCGGCAGCAGCAGCTGCTATCTGTGAAAAAAAAAAAAAAAAAAAAAAAAATGACATTCCCTTACCTTAGGTCGCGCTGCCTCCCGACAGGTCTCTTCTGCACTGGGGGGGCCTCCGATCGCCCCCCCCCTGGCTCTTCAGCTTCAGGGGAGAGCCTGAAAGGGCTCTCCCCCCTCCTGCTCCGACGGGCGCCGCCATCTTGTGATAAGCCCCGCCCCTTTGGGGGCGGGGCTTATCGCGTCTCCCGCTCAAGCTCCGCCCCTTTGGGGGCGGGGGCTTATCACGATCCCGGCTCGAAGCCCCGCCCCCTTTGTGACGTCACTCACCGGGTGTCGTCCGGGCTCCCGGCTGTTGTTTATTCAGATGCGATCATGCTGGCCACAGGAGCAGAGGGGCAGGTGATCAGATCATCACCTGCCCCTCTGCTACTGCAGCCAGCATGATCGCATCTGTCATCACATCGAGGGACAAAGGAGCTGACGATCGGAGGTAAGTAAAGTAAAAAAAAAGTTTTTATTTTTTAATAAAATTTTTTATTAAAGTGTCAGTGTGTTTATTTTTACTGTTAACCCCTTGTGAACTGGTAAGGGGTCCATGAGACCCCTTATACCAGTTCACGAGGCATCCCCTATTACCTGCCTCCCCAAAGCCCAGGGGGGGGCAGAAGAGCCCGGGCCCACATAGGGTATGTGGGCTCGTAGGCTGCAGGGTGGGGGGCCACAAAAGCTGGCCCCCCCAATCTGTGCCTACAAGCCCCCATAGCTGGTCCCGGGCTGGTTATGACGGGTAGGGGGGACCCTACGTCATTTTTTTTTTTTAATTTTAAGGGTTAGGGTTAGGGTTAGCCTAACCCTAACCCTTAAAATTCAAAAAAAAAATGAGGTCCCCCCCCCCTGGGAGGGGGGACCCTACGTCATTTTTTTTTTTTTATTTTAAGGGTTAGGGTTAGCCTAACCCTAACCCTTAATTTTTTTTTTATAAATGACGTAGGGTCCCCCCTCCCGAGGGGGGGGGACCCTACTTCATTTTTTAAAAAAAATTTAAGGGTTAGGGTTAGCCTAACCCTTAAAATTCTGCCAAAAAATGGGTTCCCCCCCCCCCTTCCCGGGAGGGGGGATGCTACGTCTTTCTTTTTTTTTTTTAAAGTGGACCAACACCCAGGCTGATCGGCACGGGAATCTATAAGATTCCAGGGCCGATCAGATCCCTTACCGCGGGGCATCCAAAATCGGGATGCCCCGCTGTGTAAAACCCCCCAGGACGCCCCATTCGCCTTACCTTATCCCCGTTCCAACGGTGCATTCGGGGGCCTCCGCCGCCTCTCGCGCTTCTCTCTAGCAGGGCGGCCGTTTGTGAATGGCCGGCGCGGGCACGCTCCCTGTTAGAAGGAAGCGCGAGATGCGGCTGCCAGCGTGCTCGGAGCTGCTGTGGTTGTCCGTCCCTTGTCCGTGCATACCACAGCTCTGAGCGCTCTGATTGTACGAGTGCTCGCGCATGCGCCGTAGGAGCAGGGTGAGGTGAGTTTTTTTATACCTTTCTCGGGGGTTTCACGCATCGGGGCACCCCCGCGGAAGTGGAACAAAACCCAGGATAGTGAAAATCCTGGGTGTTGGTCCACTTTAAGGGTTAGGGTTAGGTTAACGCTAACCCTTAAAGTGGACCAACACCCACGGGTGATCGGCCCGGGAATCTATAAGATTCCCGGGCCGATCACCCCCCTCACCGCGGGACATCCGAGATCGGGATGTCCCGCGGGGTGAAACCCCCCCCAAACACCCCAAACTCCCTACCTTATCTTCGGCGGCGGCCGGCCGCCACCGCCTCCCTCGCGCCCCTGTAGGCGTGCGCGCGCCGTCTGCGAATGGCCGGCGCGGGCGTCAAAAGTGACGCGAGGGAGGCGGCCGCGGCGGCAGCCGCTTAGACGTTCCTGATCCTCGCTTGTACGTCGGCGCTGGGAGCGGGGAGAGGTGAGTTTTTCGGGGGGTTAGGGGGGGTTTCACACAGCGGGGCACCCCGATCGGGGGTGCCCCACCGAAGTGGACCAAGACCCAGGATAGTCAAAATCCTGGGTGTTGGTCCACTTTAAAATTCCTCCCCAAAAATGGGGTCCCCTGGGAGGGGGGATCCTACGTCATTTTTTCTTTAATTTTAAGGGTTAGGGTTAGGCTTAGCCTAACCCTAACCCTTAAAATTCCCAAAAAAACGGGCCCCCCCCCCCTGGGAGGGGGGTCCCTATGTCATTTTCTTTTTAAATTAACCCCTTGCGTTTATAGTGTGGATAGTAGTATTTTGTTTTTAAATGTTATAAAGTGCTATTTTCAGTTTGGGGGGTCTCCTGGGCAAGAATGGGGGGCTATCGATACATATGTGGTACCGTTGTAATCGGGAGAAATGGGGCTATCACATGCAATATGGTTTTCATTACTAAAACAAATGTTTTATTTAAAATAAAGGAGACAATTGTTTAAAAAATATTATTTTATTTATTTTTTTTGTTTTTTTTACGCAAAAATATTTAAAAAACAGCAGAAAAATTACAAACAAGACATTTAATGTTAAAGCCTAAACTCTGCTGCAAAAATATATATATATATATTTTTCAGGAAATTCCGGCAAAAATCACGGTTAAACATGGCGCAAAATGGGGAAAAATGACCAACAGAGGGTGACAAAAGTTCAAGTAGGCTGGCAATTAAAAGGGTTAATAGTACCTATGCATGTTCGGTATTGTTCTGCTCGGGAGACCTTGCGCTTTCAGATTTAGCTTGTTTTTTCTTATTTGCATATTGATATTTTAGGAAAAGGTGTTTTTTATTCGGCTTTTTTATACATTTTCTTGTGAAACCCTGTGCAACCTAAGAATTCTTCAAGGGATTACTTCCAGAAAGATGAGCCCACGACAACAAGCTGGGTACGCTTAGAAAGCTTAAAATGTGTAATTTCCGGGAATATATGGTTTATGGGGGATATTCCAAATGTAAAGGGTTGTTTTGGTAGAAAAAGCACAAGGTGCGCACATTGTCTGCAGAGCTGAAATTTTGAAGTAAAATTGCTGTTACGCACATGCTTTACTTTGGTGTGTTTGGCAACTCTTCCCTTGACAGGACCTATGCATGCTGGGTATTGTTCTGTTCGGGGCATGTTGCTTTTTCAGATTTTCTTGTTTCCATATAGTTTTTTTTAGGAAAATGTGGGTTTGATTCTGCATTTTTATTCTTTTTTAGGGAAACCCTGTGCAACCAAAGAATATATTGAGGGGTTAACGCCAGAAAACTGCACCCATGTCAACAAACCTGGTACGTCTAGAAAGCTTGAGGTGTGTACTTCCAGAGAATATATAGTTTGTCGGGGGTATTTCAAATGTAAAGGGTTGTTTTTCTTGAAAAACTGCAAGGTGCGCTTAGCGCGTAGCATAGTTGTATTTTATCTAAAAATCTCCTAAAGCGCTGTTTCAGTTTGTGGGAGTCTCCTGGGCAGGAAAGGGTGTCTACCAATACACATGTGGTACCGCTGTAACCGGGATAAATTGGTGTTTCACACGCAATAAGATTTTAGTGAGAAACTTATATTTTTTATTACAAAAAAACACTACAAATCATAAAAAATAGTTTTTTGGGGGGTTTTTTGCACATATTTCATCCAAAAATATTGAGAATACACCTAAAAAATGACAAACAAGACATTTCATGTTAAAACCCAGACTCTGCGGAAAAAAACAATATGTCACTTTCCTGGGAAATCCCTGGAAATCCCTTCAAAAACCACAGTTGAACATGGGGAGCGCAAAATAGTGCAAAATGGTCTGGCAACAAAGGGTGACAAAATCTTAAGGTAGGCTGGCACTTAAAGGGTTAAAGAGCAGTGAACCTCAAGTGACCTGAACAATTGGTATTACAGAGCAGTAATCCCCAAGTGGTTTGAAAATTGGTATTAAAAAGAGGTGCCCCCCAAGGGGCCCAAACAATTGGTATTAAAGAGCAGTGACCCCCAGTGACCTGAACAATTGGTATTATAGAGCAGTGACCCCCTAAGTGGTTTGAAAATTGGTATTAAAGAGCAGTGGCCCCAAAGTGGCCTGAACAATTGGTATTAAAGAGCAGTGTCCCTCTATGTAGTTTGAACAATTGGTATTAAAGAGCAGTGACCCCTGAGTGGCCTGAACAATTGGTATTACAGAGCAGTGTCCCCCAAGTGGTTTGAGCAATTGGTATTACAGAGCAGTGAACCCCATGTGACCTGAACAATTGGTATTGAAGGGCAGTGACCCCCAAGTGGTCACAGCCATTGGTATTTCAGAGCAATGACCGCCTAAGTAGTTTGAACAATTGGTTTTAAAGACCAGGTAACCTCAAGTGGCTTGGATAATTAGTATTACAGAGCAGTGACCCCCAATGGGTTTGAACAATTGGTTTTACAGAACAGTGACCCCTTAAGTGGTTTTAACAATTGGTATTAAAGAGCAGTGACCTCCCCCCCAAGTGCCTGAACAATTGGTATGTAAGAGCAGTGTCCCCCAAGTGGTTTGAACAATTGATATTAAAGAGCAGTGATCCCCTAGGGGCAAGAACAAATGGTATTACAGAGCCGTGACCCTCTAAGTAGTTTGGAAAATTGGTATTAAAGAGAAGTGACCCCCAAGTGGCCTGAACAATGGGTATTAAAGAGCAGGGGATTGAGCAATTGGTATTAAAGAGCAGTGACCCCCAAGTGGTTTGAACTATTGGTATTAAACAGCAGTAACCTCTAAGTGGCCTGAAATAAACTGGTATTAAAGAGCAGTGACCTCAAGTGTTTAGAACAATTGGTTTTAATAAGCAGTGACCCCTAAGTGGTGTGAACTAGAGATGAGCGAACTTCGCCGAATTTGCCCGCTCCCACCATGCCGGCATTTTTTTTTAAGCAAAAATACCGGCATGGTGGGAGCGGGCAGGCCGGCTACGCTGTCAGCGGGCGGTGGAAGCAGGCCCGCTGACAGCGCAGCCGGCCTGCCCGCTCCCACCATGCCGGCATTTGTTTAAAAAGCAAACACTTACCTGCATGGTCGGAGCGTGGAGGCCGGCGCCGCTCTCAGGCGCCCTCTGATGACGCGCCCTCTGATGACAGCTGAGAGCGGCGCCGGCCTCCACGCTCCGGCCCCGCTCTCAGCTGTCATCAGAGGACACGTCATCAGAGGGCGCCGGCCTCCACGCTCTGACCATGCAGGTAAGTGTAGCCGGCCTGCCCGCTCCCACCATGCCGGCATTTTTTTTTTTTTATTTCAGGGAAAATTCGACCGGCACGAACCAAAAAAAATTCGGGTTCGTGCCGAATCGAATTTTCCCTGAAATTCGGAGCGAATTCCGGTTCGTCCGAACCGGTTCGCTCATCCCTAGTGTGAACAATTGGTATTACAGAGCAGTGACCCCCCAAGTGGTTTGAAAATTGGTATTAAAAAGCAGTGACTCCCAAGTGGCCTAAGCAATTGGTACTGCAGAGCAGTTACATCCAAGTGGTTTGAACAATTGGTAATACAGAACAATGACCTCAAGTAATTTAAACAATTGGTTTTAAAGAACAGTAGCCCCCATGTTGCCTGAACATTTGGTATTAAATAGCATTGTTTGAACTAGTGGACACTACACAAAATGTTTTCTTTTTCAAGAGGGCCTTAACTGCCCTGACCCAGTGGATAATCCAATGACAAATGGTATTAAAGAGTAGTGACAACCAAGTGGTTTGAGCCAGTGGTATTAAAAATTATTGACACCCAAGTAGTCTAAACTAGTGGACACTACACAAAGTGGATGCTCCAATAACAATTGGTATTAAAGAGTACTGGCACCCAAGTGGTTGGAGCGAATGTTGTTAATAAGTACTGACACACACCAGTGGACACTACACAAAAATGTTAAAAAAATCATTTTCAAGAGGCCTTAACTGCCTGACCCAGTGGATACTCCAATAACAATTGTTATTAAAGAGTACTGACACCCAAGTGGTTGGAGCAAGTGCTGTTAAAGAGTATGGACGTTGGGGAGTACTAACACTCAAATTGTTGGAGCAAGTGCTATTAAAGAGTGGCTGCAACTAGGGATGAGTGAACCGGTTCGGACGAACCGGAATTCGCTCCGAATTTCAGGGAAAATTCGATTCGGCACGAACCCGAATTTTTTTTGGTTCGTGCCGATCGAATTTTCCCTGAAATAAAAAAAAAAAAAAATGCCGGCATGGTGGGAGCGGGCAGGCCGGCTACGCTGTCAGGGGAACTTTCAAGAAGTTCGCTCATCTCTAGCTGCAACCAGTGGACACTACACAACAAGTTTTTTCTTTTAAACAAGTGGACCTTAACTGCCCTGACCCAGTGGATACTCCAATATTAATTGGTATTAAAGAGTACTGGCACCCAAGTGGACACTACACAAAAGGTTTATTTTTTTTTTTCAAGAGGACCTTAACTACCATGGCCGAGTGGATACTCCAATAACAATTGGTATACTTTTTTGCTGATTTTGCACATCACGCTCATGGCATTGCCTTTGCTATACTCCTATCTTTGGCATCTATATTAATATCACTCCAACTCACAGTGGGGATTGCCTGATATATATATACATATATTTATGTATCTTATTGATATAGTCCGCATTGTCCACTTTTCTTTCCGCATACTTCTTTTAATGCTTTTATTGCGTTTGTCTTGTGTATATTCATTCCATTTGAAATGTTCTACTAATAAAGTATAAGTATTTTTGTAAATATATTTCTGTAGTGCGGCTGTTTTTTAGTGAGCCACGGCAGGCTTGTACTGGTAGTCTGCCAGAGTTGTTTTATGTAGTACACTTAATTACAGGTGATGTAATCATAAACGCACTACTACTTACCAGCACTTTGTATTTCAGTTTCCTCATGATCATAAGAGGACAGCCATCATATCAACAACAATCCCTGCTGCACACACAATGGATGGTCTATATCACATAGCATGGTTTAGCAATAGGTGGTTGAGGAGGAATTAATATTGGAGTCAGGCCAAGGGTGGCAGGATTTCTGAGAGGTAAAATTTAGCTACCAGGGGGAACAAGGGCAGGTCGACACAGTAGTAAAGCAGTTTACCACTAAAATGTACCAGAGGATTACCGTTTGGCAAACCCTACTGCGTATTGGGCTCCAAAGCAGACAGTTGGTCACTAACCCTCTGTAAACAATTGTATTGCATGAAAGGCTTGACTTTTTAAGGCAGTATTGGATTGATCCTCAGCTGATTGGCACAGGATTACCATCTCTGATGAGTCACATTTTCTGCTCCACTGAATCGATGCACATTGGCTTGTCAGGTGGGGAAACCATACAATCATTCCTGAAAGAACAGAAGCTGGTGTGCTGAGCAATTTGGTCTGCATAATGTTTTCATGGCATTCTCTGGGCCCACTTGGGAGACACTGACAACCTATCTGGGTATGAATCCATTGTTTCAGATAACATATACCCATAGATGATGATTGCCTTCCCTTGGGCAGATGGGATCTTGCAGCAAGACAATGCTACATGGCTACAACTGGTTTGAACAGCCTGACCAAGATTTTCAAGACCTACCCTGGCCCCCTACTTCCTCAGACTTGAACCCAGTTGAGCATCAATGGAACCGCTTTGGTCATTGTGCTCCCTTTGTGGATCCCGCCTCACACTCTATCCAAAATATAAGGGATGCACTGCAGTCATCATGGCCCAGATACCTGTGACAACCTACCAGGACCTTTTTGAGTCACATCCAGCTTATCTAGCTGCTGTCCATCTCCATAATTTGTATCTGGAGCTGAATCACTCCTATGTTAGACAATGAAAGTGAATGGCAGTTTTCTCACCTAAAAAGTATTGGCGTTTTCTCACCAGGTGCTGAATTGACCGTGTGTGTGTGATACTAATAACCACATAGCATCAGCTCCTGGCACTGACTATTGATAATGTAGTGAAAGCCCTTGCATTAGTCTCACAGGGTATGGTAATTACTTTCTTTATAATCCATCAGCTTTAATTGGTGATTAATTGTATATTATAGGTTGGCAGATGGATGTGATGTGAAAAGAAAAAAATGTTTGTTTTTACACATTTAAGCAGAACAACAGAGCAGTATGGCAGTTCATAATGTTTATTCAGCAAGTTTAATTGGATCAAAGAAAAATTCCGATGTTGTACGAATCAGCGTAGTTTATGACCTGCATGGGTAATTTCCAAATATCTGTTTCTAATATCCATCTGCAAAGTACCAAAGCACTAAACTGATATACCAAATACAAACCTAAAGACTATGGGAAACTGACAATAATAAATGATTCATAACAGAAAGTTTCACATTCAGCATAATCAAGGAAGGGGGGCTATTGGGTCACTGGACCAAAGACGCGAAGCGAACTTTGACTTCAAGGTCACATTTCAAATCTAACGATCTAAAAAAGACACTTGTTTTATTTTTTATGCTGAGTTGCAGTTTCACACATTCATGTTTCAACCAAGCGAACGGCTCAGAAAAGTGTTTAAATCATGTTCCGCAGTGTGAACATAACTGCCATTGCAACACATTCAGAATTATATAATCAAGAATAGTTGTAGGTACAAATATGTAACTGTACAGTTGCATTTGAAAAGTATATGCCTTCAGCTGATTGGAAAATAGAACGTGTTTGTTTTTAAATAGAAAACAATGCATTGCACACACACACACACACACACACACACACACACACACACACACACACACACACACACTGATATTGGAGACAAGATATTATTTGCAGCTACAATATACAGGTATGTTTAGATTTTCTTTGTAGAAGGACCAACACTGATGCAGCATATTTGCTGTTTAGCTATTAACATATGTTCAAACCAAAAATATATAGAAATGGCCAAAAACACCAACTACCATGACGTTAGAGAAGCTTTAAAAATGTTTTCACTTTTTAAGAAATGTACATTTTCATTGAGTTGCCACATAGTCCTCAGATTAGGAAACACAGAGGGGCTTAAGGGTCTCCTGCTTACTTTTCACCGACTCTCACTCTGTCGATCGAGCTCCCACAACCCCTGAGCTTTATGGCTGCCAGAGATGTATTGCGGTGTATGAAAGTCAGTCAAGGTGCCCATAGAGGATGGGTGGCATGGTCTGATTAAATACAGACTGGAAACCAGAAGCGTGCCATCTGGCTTCATATACCTGGGCTGTGGATGTGTGACCTATTCTACGTCACTCAATAAAATATTTTCCATTTAGGTTAAAAAGATATACAGCTTCACAACAGTATCCTCATTAGTCCCCAAACAAATAGGTGATTCTTTTTATTGGGATAATCTGAAGGCAGTGGGGAAAGCCCATGAAAGTGGACTTTCCATTTACGCTTTTATCTGCCTTCTAAAATGCTGGTTACCTGTCTCTCTCACTGTTTAGTCACCAGCATTTCTTAAACAGTCAACATCTCATTGAAGTCAAAGACCCTAGAATGCAGTTTGAAAATAAAAAAAAATCATTACATATATACTAGGAATGTATTTGTGCCGGGCTAAGAACAATGGGTTGGACATTAAGATAAAAACCTGGTAAAAAAGGATTACCTCCATCTTCTGTGGTTCAACATGCTTTGCTGTACCGATGTGACCACCAACAGACTATCAATTTAACCCATCGTATTGCACGTAACAGTTCAGCCACTGGCCCCAAGTGGATTAGCTGTCGGTAACCATGTGGACTGGATTATGAGAGTAGCAGGTGCCCAGAAGCTGAGGTGCCATGTATAAGGGGACTAATCACATGAAGAAACGAGAAACATTAGCCAGTGAAAGTAGAGTTTAGCCTCCTACTACTAAAGCAGCCATTGCATTTCAAGGGAGTCCTGAGCTCAAAAGAAGAGGTTCAAGAGAAGAAGAGTGGAAAGTAAGGAAGCTCCACTTGGTAGAAACCACTCTAGGGATAACTTAACAGCCCCTTTCTCACGAGCAACTTATGGACAGTGGGAATAGCTATTTTAGGGTGGACCAGAACCATACTAGGTTTAGGTCCACTATACAATTGCATTTTGATGCACAATAGACTGGCATCACAATTGTGGCAACTGTGGCAAAGTGCTAATTCAGCCTGCTTTCTACTCTCCCCGTGTGGAGTGTCACAGGTTATATCTTTCATTCCCCAGTAATTTGTATTTCCTAATAAACCCTTTTACACTTGCTCCTTCATGCAGACTCATCTTAGTCTCCCCAGTGAAGTTCACTTTTGAGTGAACATTACATTCATACAGCAGCAGAGTGATGGCTCATGCATGAGGAGGTGCAGCAGAAGGGACAGAGTTCACTACAGCAAGCTAAAGTAGCCCTTTCAACCCAAAAATGAGAATACAGGTCACCCTGTCAAGTTCCACTTGGTGCATCAGACAGACAAGTCGTAGTAAAGCAAGTAACTAACCTAACACTTAACCTAACCCTTTGCCTGAAATGCCCCTTTAAGATTCTTAGTGAACTGTCTCACCTCCAAGGGTTCCAAGTGTACTGCTATTGGGCTTACCAAACTCTTCACAAGTCCTCTCTACTGTACCAGGAGACAAATCTTACTGGACTTTTGTTCTCTTCAAAACTTGACACACAATCTATGGTACCAACAAGACTAATCAACATATCATAGCAATGGGGAAACATTGACTATATAAGGAAATTGATTTGAGGCAGATACTGATTAGCCACAGACCAAATCCAAATAGGTAATCACAGAGGTTCATATCCCAGTAAACTGCCACTTCTATTATTGCCATGGGTAAAACTGCAAGATCATACTCATTATGCCTTAAAGTGGACCGTCACCCATGGGTGATCGGCCCGGGAATCTATAAGATTCCCGGGCCGATCACCCCCCTCACCGCGGGACATCCGAGATCGGGATGTCCCGCGGTGAGGGACCCCCCCCAAAAGAACTCACCTGATCCCGCGCACTCCTCTAGCCGTGCGCGCGCCCGCGCCGGCCATTTGTGAATGGCCGGCGCGGGCGTGCGCACTGTCAGAGGGGCGCGCGGGAGGCGGCGGCGGACGCGCTGCCTTGTCCGCCGCTTGTCCGTGGGAGCGTGGTGAGGTGAGTTTGGGGGTTTCTGGGGGGTTTTACACAGCGGGGCACCCCTAATCGGGGTGCCCCCCTGAAGTGGACCAAAACCCAGGATAGTCAAAATCCTGGGTGTTGGTCCACTTTAAGTATGTCATACTGGAATAGTTTGGGGGTGAAGCCCTGTAAGCCTATGCATTTTCTCTTCACAAGGTATCTGAACATTCACAAGACAATTAAGGTCTGCCAGTACACAGAAGAAATCAGGAGCCCGTTGGTGTTTCATGACTGCAATAGAATAAACACAATAGCTTTTCTTTATGGTATCGTAGCTAAATTGGTTAAACCGTTTTTGTTTGTCAGATATGACAATCCTCCTCCCCCATCAAACTACATTAAAACCAGATGGCTACATGCTAGATTTCCTGTTCCAACCTAAAGTGACTTTCTGTGGGAGTTCCCTCAGCTTAGACCAAGCAAAATGGTTTCTCTAACTCACCTAAAGTTCAATGACTGATGAGATTTCCCTTTGTTTCCTTCATATTATTTAAATGCATTCTTTTAATAATATGCATTCGTATGGATCATTATGGTTACCAGTGTTACATGTGTGTATTCATTTTACGTAAAGCATGCAAGGCGCCTATCCAGTGATCAATGAGAAAACAGAAACAGCATCAGAGCAGTGTGTTACAACAACCAGACAAAGAATCTAAAAAAAACTATGCTGAAGGCAACTGCACTAAGCCAGCATTTTACACCTGATTAAGCAGCATTGTTTTCCTATTTAGTGAAATGCCAAGTATACAGGTCTGTGGGGACAAAGGCAAGCACTAAAGTGTTTGGCTTACCTGGTTTAGAATTAAATACTGCATATATTAACTTGAAAATAAGCCATTTAAGTTCAGTGCTACTTAAATTGTGAGCAAGTACATCATCCATGAGTTTAATGCAGATCAAAACCTACAAAGTCTGGCCCTAGAATCTAAAAAACTCTGAAGCTGTGTGAAAATCCCTTCCTATGGTATCCTAATTCTGGATATACTGTATATATATATATATATATATATATATATATATATATATATATATATGATGCACAGTGGCATTCAAAGTGCAGATTGAATGAGTGACATGAAAGAAATGTGAGGACCGATCTAGAGTGCCCTTAGAAGACCTATTTATCTTGAACTCCAAACTGGAATCATTGGCAGAACTGATGCATTTTCATTCTCTTATGTCCACTTGTGCAGCAGGAAGCATCATAATATGTTTTGTGCAACTGGGCATGTGCAAATGTTTTGTTGTCATCTGGATTTTTCAGTAAGTCAAATGACTAGAGAACCCTCTAGAGCAGGGGTGTCAAACATATTTTCACAGAGGGCCACGTCAGCATTCAGGTTACCCTTAAAGGTCTGGTTCATAGCAAACACAGGCATTCAAATGCGACACAAAGTGACAATGGACAAGTGCGAGATAGGAGGGAAGGAGGGTGAAGGGTTAAAGGTGGGCAAGAAAATAGTTGTAAGGATATGTATTCAAAAGATGTAACACTGTTGCGTATGTATCATTTTTTCTTTAATCTCATTAACCCTTTAAATGCCAGCCATGTAAAATTTACGTGGTTGCCTCTCCGTCACTTAAGTGCCAGCCACGTAAAATTTACGTGCCTGGCATTTACCCCTGCTAGTGGGCAAAAAAAAAAAAAAAATACTCACCTGACCCCTCGTTGGATCCGGCCGGGTCTCCTCTTTAATTTGGTGCCATCCGATCCCCCGTGGGGGGTCGGATGGCTCCAGGAGAGCCCCCGGAATAGGCCGCCCCCCGCTTCTGCAGCAGCAGCTGCTAACTGTAAAAAAAAAACTAAATAAAAATGACATTCACTTACCTGTGTGTGCGCTGGCTCCCGCTGTCCCTCCTCTTCACCTGGGGGGCCTCCTATCCCCCCCCTCAGGGCTTACCGATCTTCAAGAGAGAGCCCGGGAGGCTCTCTCCTCTCTCCTCCTCGATGGCGGCCGCCATCTTGTGGGCGGGGGGGCGGGGCTATGTCATCATCCCGTTCCGTCTCCCCGTCAAGCCACAAAAGCTGGCCCCTGCGCCCTGTTCCTCCAAACCCTGCATAGCTGGTCCCGGGCTGGTTACTTTGGGTAAGGGGGGCCCATATCATTTTTTTTTTTTAAGGGTTTTTGACCCTTAAAAATCCCCCCAAAAAATGCCCCCCCCCCCCCTCCTGGGAGGGGGGACCCTATGTCATTTTTTTTTCTCGATTTAACCCTTTGTAGTGTGGATGGTAGTTGTATTTTATTTGTAAATGTTAAAAATTACTTGTTTCAGTTAGGGGGGGTCTCCTGGGCAGGAACAGGGGGCTACCGATAAATATGTGGTACCGTTCTAATCGGTAGAAATGGGGCTTTAACATGCAATATGGTTTTCCCTAATCAAATACATTTTTTATTTAAAATAAAGGAGGCAATTTTCTAAAAAAATTTTTTTTTTTTTTTTTTACTTAATAATAAATAAAATTAATAATAAATAAAATTTACAAACAAGACATTTCATGTTAAAGCCTAAACTCTGCTGCAAAAAAAATGGGGAAAAATGACCTGTCAACAGAGGGTGACAAAATCTCAAGTAGGCTGGCAATTAAAAGGGTTAATAGTACCTCTGCATGTTGGGTATTGTTCTGTTCGGGGGACCTTGCATTTCAGACTTAGCTTGTTTTTTCTGGTTTGCATATTTATATTTTAGGAAAAGGTGTTTTTTATTCAGCTTTTTTATACATTTTTTAGGGAAACTCTGCGCAACCAAAGAGTTCTTTGAGGGATTAATTCCAGAAAGATGAGCCCACTACAACAAGCTGGGTACGTTTAGAAAGCTTAACATGTGTACTTTCAGGGAATATATGGTTTATGGGGGATATTCCAAATGTAAAGGGTTGTTTTGGTTGAAAAATCGCAAGGTGCACACTTTGTCTGCAGAGCTGAAATTTTCAAGAAAAATTACTGTTATGCTCATGCTTTACTTTGGGGTGTTTTGCAACTCTTCCCTTGACAGTAGCTATGCATGTTGGGTATCGTTCTGTTCGGGGGATGTTGCTTTTTCAGATTATACTTGTTTTTTCTTGTTTGTGTATAGTTTTTTTAGGAAAATGTGGCTTTGATTCTGCTTTTTTATCCTTTTTTTAGGGAAACTCTTTGCAACCAAAGAATATATTGAGGGATTACTTCTAGAAAATTGTGGCCACATCAACAAGCCTGGTAAAAATAGAAAGCCTGAGGTGTGTACTTCCAGAGAATATATATAGTTTGTTGGGGGGTATTTCAAATGTAAAGGGTTGTTTTTCTGGAAAAATTGCAAGGTGCGCACAGCGCATATCACAGTTGTATTTTTTCTGAAAATCCTCTAAAGCGTTATTTCAGTTTGGGGGAGTCTCCTGGGCAGGTAAAGGTGTCTACCTATACATATGTTGGAGCCGCTGACGTCACCTCGCTAGCCGGCGGTGCATAATGATGACAAGGCAGGCGCAATAACTGATAGGTGAAAGGGAACGCCAGTTGGAAGGGGGGGGCGTGCCGCGTCATACCACGTCGTCGTGGCAACAAAGGATGCCAGACGGCCGAGACAAGGGGCAGGCAGACACGTCACCGCAAGCTATTGCCAGGCTTCGGCAATTGCCAGGTAAGTTGAATGTTGAATAACACCTGAACCGATACAATCATTAGCTAATGTAAATGAATTAAGTAATTCTAATTACTAAGGTTCTAAAGCTACAGACACGAAAGTCCAGTCAAGCAGATGATATACGACTTGCATCAAATAACATGGACATGTGCTTTGTCAGAGATATTTATTTACCAATAAGCCTCATTCGCAAATCTAACAATCATTATGTTGTTAGCAAATTGAGTAGCAAAGAGTATACTGCACATGTGACTGACAGATGTGGACATTTCCTACTTTCAGATGGTTTCTCTGCATATTCATTAGCTAATAATGTGGCAGCGCGCTGCTCTCTAAGCTGCTGGTGAAAAGTCCCAATAGAAATGCATCTCCCTGCTCATATTGCTGCAGTCTGCACTTTCATCATTGGAAGTACCAGCTGGGGTTCCTTGCTGCCCGGATCTCTTGGATCCACTGCCTCTCAATAGTAGCCATCTGTGCAGTTTACATGAAACAAAAACTGTGAGTGACACTTAAAATTGTTTTGGAAGCAAGCGAGAAAGTGCATGTACTATTTTCATTACAAAATAGCACATGCACGCAGTTGGTTGAAAGGAAGGGACTGCCAGCAATAACATTCCCCAGACTGCTATGGATGACAGATTCAGTTCTGCTAACTCTTTATTATAAGATAACATATTAGTGATGAAATAAACAACTTGACATCTTACTTCCCCTTTACTATTTGTCGGAGATCAAAAACATATGGGTAAATTAGACCAATTAGGTAGCAGCATGGAAAAGTTTATATATGAAATAAATTGCACATGTCTATAAAAATAATAGCCGGTTTCAGCTGAACTGAAACATCCTATTGTGATTGTTTTAGAAGGCATATACAAGAAGTTTAGCTGAAGTTCTCTCCAGCTAACACAATTTACATGACAAATACAAATTTTCATAGGTGTCATTTAGAAGAGTTTGGGGAAGTGACAAGCAGTGGCCACTAGATTTTCCATGTAATTTAATTCTAGAGATCAAAAGAGATGCTGTTTGCTCCAGACCATTTTGAACCAAGAATTACTCCCTAAACAAAATATAATATAAAACAAAACAAAAATGATCAAATGTGGAACTAAAGAAAACAAAATGTTTGGGTTAGTTTGTCAAATTTGCTAAAATGATTATACAATCTATTTGTCCTAAAATGATGGCTGAAGGAGATCTAAGTCTAAAGCAATGTGAATTCAAGTCCAAAACAAATGTTTTAGGCTGCATTTACATGTAGCCATGCAATTGTTATTTGTGATTCAGTGCAAGTTTAAAGTCCTATTCCAATTATTTGAATGATGGGTCATTTAGACTAAAGGTAAGAGCACAGCAGAAAGCAAGCTATCTTATTTAGTCTAATTTTGGGTTTAAAAGTGAACCCAAACAAACTTTCTGGCAACATTGTTCAATGGGGGGGGGGGGGGGGAAGGTCCTGGCTAATGATACCACAGTTAAGAGTTACTGCTTCTAGCAGAGGTAGACAAAAAATCAACAGAGAGGGAATCTAAACATCCCTGGGATAAACATAGATCTATCCTAAGATAACAGGAGTATATACACATAAGGCAGTCTAGATGAAGCACATGGTCAGTCTTCTATATTTCTTTAAAAGCGTTCCTGCATCCTGCTGCTTGGTGTGGGGCTTTGTTCTGCGTCTGGTGGGGAGGCATTTCTATTGGGTATGCCCCCCCATGCATAGTCTCCCCTGACCCCCAGTCCTCCAAAACTCACCTCTTCTGGGATTGGATAAACTGGCAGCCAGTCCTGGACCACACGACTGCCAGCAACCAATTGCTGTGGCCCCTCCAAGGACAGCAATTGGTCATCTTCTGTATAAGTCCTTATAGTAACCTAAGGTCTTTAGGCAGAAATAAATAGCAGCAGTAATCTTTCAAATAAGTTTTCAAATAAAGTTCAAGAAATTAAAAAGAGGTTGGGCAGGGCCTCTCACAATCACCTTCTGGCAGATTTCCTCCCCATCAGTCCTAGTCTGGCTTTGAGGTTTGGAAACATTCTCTAGAAGTAAGTCATGCCATTATTATATTCATTGTCAATAAATAATGAGATTAATCTCTAATAGTGGTAATGGCCTTATATTTGTTAACATGCACAGTTAAAGTGGTATTAAATCTTAAACATGCAGATCAATTAACACCTATAAAGATTATGTGCTGTGACTCCAGGGATATTTGTATTATGTTATAATATATTGACAGATCAATTTCCCCAGCAATTACCCACCCAATTATAGGTATTTTACATGTCATGTGTATTTATGACTGTTTTGAGCACATACAGTAATAACATATTCTAGCTATTCACTGTGCAATATGCTAACAATTAATCTGACACAGTGGGCATGGAATGGTGGAGCGCAAACATCTTAGAGATGGTTTTGCAAATATTTTCCAATCTGAAGCGCATCAATAAATCTCTGCTTTTTGAAGTGGACAAAAATAGACTTTGGTCCACAGAGAATCTTTCCCACTGTGATTAGGGATGTCCAGCAGTGTGTAACACTACAGTACTCCCTGGTCTGTACAGCATACTTATATCCGGAATCCTACAGAGGTTACTTGCAGCCATAGCCAGGGGTAGGTTGAAGAGCACAATAAGCACTACAGTCTGTTCACGGAGGGTGAAACTGTGGGTTTCCTTTTTTGGTTGGGGAGGTTATTGGAGCTTGGAGGGCATACATAAAGCCTGATTCAGAGCCTCACTGTGAATGCTATTTTGTTTTACAGAAGTGAATTCGGAATTTGCAACTGCTCACATGATTCACAGCCATGTCCCAAAAAGTTCTCGGCAAACGCGATGGTAAGCGTTGGTGTACGCATACGGTTTAGCTGAGTATTTATAGCTTTGGCTGTCGAACTTGTCTCGGAAGCCGAGTTTGTACCTTTTTTTCAGCCGTATGTTGCCGCGGAGTTCATCCATCTTTGTGGTCCGTTGGCATTCTGGCATGTGCCAACTGTGTTTTTTTCTTTAAAACCCTTGCTGGCCCCCACCTGGGGGCCATCCCATGTAGTGTGCCTGTCTGTAGTGTGACTTTTTCTGCCTTGGCTCTTTTCGGGGCATTCCATCTAGGGTGCAGGTCTGTAGTGTGACTTACTTTCTCCAGGTTTTTTCATTACCGGGACATCCCATGTCATCCGTCACATGTGTGATATGTGTTCTGCTCGTGTAGTGGTCAGCTTGACTTGTTTTGCACCCACCTGAGTCTGGTGCCGTTCCTTGGGTTCCTTGTCTTGGGTGACCCCATTGTGGCATATTTATCCGGGTCTGACGAGACTGTAGAGAATGCACAGTAAAAAAGCTGTAAACTGCAGTAAATCTAGTAGTAGTGTAAACTAGTAAATCCAGCATAGACTAAGCTAGAAGTCTGTTGTATCTCCTACACTTTTTTGGGCATCCATTTACCTGGGAAGTTCTGGCTGTCGAACCGGTGCACCCGGGGCCACTTTTAACGTTGGTGGTCTGACCAGTGCTGCATTATTTATGTGTGGGTGTAAGCTGACATCTCCTGCTGCTCAGATGTGCT
Organism: Gastrophryne carolinensis; assembly: GCA_027917425.1. NCBI lineage: Eukaryota > Metazoa > Chordata > Amphibia > Anura > Microhylidae > Gastrophryne > Gastrophryne carolinensis. The sequence continues at coordinate 268,863,490 of CM051239.1, read as the reverse complement.
GTCATCTCAAATGCCAATGTCCTCTTGGCATGGGTGTTGGGCTTAGTCGTAGCCGTCTGTTATGAAAGCCTGCAAAGACAAAAGACAATTCAAATGTTAGTTTCTGGCATGCCCTGGATTGGCCTAGTTTAGGTCCACATGCACACTCACCTTCCCATTTAAATTCATGTTTCTTACATTTCCCCCCTGTTCAGCCAGAAAATGCATGTACCCTTTGTCCTGGCGAGTGACCATGCCAGTATTTGCATATGCATCTCTGAGTAGGTGCATGATGTGACTCATCACTAGCATGTGCCTAGGCATCTCCTCACAACTCTCCAAGCCAACAGTACTGGTGGATAGGAGTCGCTGACGCACCTCGGTCAAGCGGTGCACCCAGCTCTCCCCTCTGCTAGTACTGTCAGATTGTGCTCACTGACACAGCTTTGCAACCTGGTGTCCCCAGCTCTCCAAACTGGCAGTACTGGTGGATAGGAGGTGGATAGTGACGCACCCATCTCTCCCGTCCACCATTACTATAGGATTTTAAGGTCTTGGTGCTGTCTCCTGTCTTATCCTGCCCGTTTTTCATTTCCCTCTCCCTATACACATCTTTGGGCCCCCAGCATCCCTTACAAACAGTCAAGAGCAGGACATGTGACAGTGGCCGGAGTGTCTGCCTGACAGCATGTTCACTTTAGCACATGTGGGTTGGCACACCAATGGTGTTGGCCTGTTCAACGTCTGGCCCTTCAACAGGCAAACAGGGTTTGGGTCAGGGCTATTTTGCTCAAGTCGACATAAAACCCTGTTTGTCTTTAAATACCAGACTTCTGCCATTACTGTGCATCACACCATGTGCCTCTGTTTCTTATGGCTGTGCACTGGTGGCCAGTCTGTCACCTGTCTGCACCTTTGCCTGCACCCTTGCCTGCTTGTAAACTGGCAAACATGTACTTACCATAATGATGTATTCTTGCTGTTGATGGGTATATATGGTTGGTGCTATGTTGTTCCTTGACATCTGCTCGTCTGCAAGATGCAACCCTGTGCCAACACTCCTCAGCAGACCCCGGAAGTGTGCTGCCGACGTTCATTTAGAGTTTGGTCACGCCTGTGCTGGCTTATTAAATAAACTCAATTGTTGGGCAACTATTCACCCACTTGTGTAAAAAAGTACACACATGACACCAGGTCTTTGATGGCATTGATTACAGGTGTGACTATACCGATACACTGCAGACACCAGCATCAGCCCCCCAGACTGGGCACAAGCTCCCCAGGGGGAAGCTAAATGGGCAGGGTAATGATACCCAACTGCTGGATGGCATGTGGGACAATTACAACCAGCTGGCTGGATTTCAGTCCCGCTCTATCACCAAATTGTTGCGGGACGAGGTCTGGGTCCAGTTTGCTTGCAACGTGATGGGGCCGGAGCCCAAGGATGGTGGCCAGGCCAATAAAAAGTGGGACGATCTCAAGGTGGTGGTCTGGCGGAAAATCTTCACAAAAAGGGCTGAGGGGAAAGTGGTGCTGGACCAGAGGGATGTTTGGCCCTCACATTGGACCACTCACAACCTCAGACCCTGCAGTTCACCTATGTAGAGGAGGGGGTGGTAGAGATGCTGCACTCCGACACCTACCAGGGGAAGTTGGGGACCTTTGACACGATTGGCAAGATTGATTGCCTGAAAAATGGAGATTGACCGGGGGGAAGCCCTAACACAGTTGGCACGTGAGTGACCCCATGCTCTCCCAAAATGCGAGTGCTGGGGTAGGACACACATGATTGGACACATCCAGTGTTTGCTTTATTCACTTTTTTTTTTCTTTATGGGCGGGGCATTTTTTGTGCCATAAGGCAAACATGTTTAATTTAAAAGCCAAAGAGCCTGTGTCGGTCCTATTCCCCCCAATTTGTGGGCACTGATGATCTGATAACCTAATAAATTACACACACAACAAAATTGTTTGTGATGTTGTTTAATCACAACAAAAACGAAGCAAAAGGGGGTACAGCATAAGAACTCAATGCAGGAAACAAAAAAAAATGAAAACCTACTAAAATAAGGAAAATTAGGAATCAATCAAATGCTGGAGAATAGATTGTCCAGCAAGACCCGGTGAGCCTGAATATAGGTGTCCAGGAACCTTGGGAGCTGCAGCTGGGACTGCCTCCTCCATGTAGGCCACCACCCTCTCCATCAAGGTGACGTTGTTCAGGCCAGAATGATCTTCACCACTTTATCTGGTTTATACTGCAGCATGCCCCCCTGAATGGTTCAGGCATCCAATTTTAAGAGTCCAAAGGCCCGCTCAACTACTGCACAGGTGCAGGTGCTGCTGTCTGGAGCCTTACAAAAAGGCACGAGGAGCCAGGGAAACAGGGGGTAACCAGAATCATCAAAAACTAAAAAAAAACTAAATTTTGGATCCAAACATTAAAACAAAAAGACAAAAAGTAAGAGAACTGCTAGTAAGGAGAACCACTAGGGCAAATGGGCGGAAAAAGACAGCCACACAAAGAAAACGAAACTTAGGGGCCCACAGTTGTGAGGAGGAACAGATTGACTGAGCCATTACATAGACAGTTGACAATTCAGTCTCAAGGTAAGGTGCAAAGCAAGGACAAAGGAGTTCAACTAGGAACAGAGATAATGGGGACTAAAAATAGGCACATGAGCACAGTAGTAAAGAGGGAGGCCAGGGAGACAAATAGGCAACAAGAAAAGACAACCCCAAAATAACTAAGAGACCCAGATGATAACTACATACAACAGTGCAAATGCAAGGCTAACATTAGAAACACAGAAAAACTAGAATACACAGCTTGCCACTCTAAAAACACGTGTATAATGTAGAACTGCGCAAGATGAGAGCATCGTGGGATGATCCTGGGAATCTGACTAAGACGCTGAAGAAATACAAATCTGGCTCCACTACACACACTTGCTGTTGCTGAAACCAATGCAGAAAAGGTTCAGCTTAATACACTAGAACAATAAAGGAACAGGCAAAAAGAAATTAGATACATGGGCAACAGGGACACAAGGTGGTTCAGGGGAGTGGAAACAAGGCTAGCAGAAATACAGGAGAGTGGCCAAGAAGGAGGACCAATGTGCACCTAAACACACTGAAACTCCTGAGCAGCTGGGGAAATCAGCACCACGTTTGTGCAATCGATGACACCCATGACACTTGGCATATTTGCAATGCTGAAAAAAAACAACTTCACTGCGATCCAGGCTGCCATATTGTCAGGGAAAGAGATGTATTTCTCCTTAAGGACTGCCATGCCATTGAGAAATTTAGTCAGGGCGCGGCTCAGCAATGGCTGAGACATGCCAACAGACAGTGCCTTCAGCCTCTGTAAGGAGCTATTGCACTGTATGTCCCAAATGGGCTCTCAGAGATTAGAGTTAGGAACTGCACCCCACAGAGGCACTTTGGCGTAGTGGTGCAGCTTAAGCATACTTCTGCAGATGTGTGTGACCGAGTCCTCTGTTTTTAACCAAGTTTAGAGACAGATTATAGGCTGGCCTGCAAGCTAACAGGGTTGAGTGCTGTGGCTCCTTTAAGACTTGTGTGTACTAATTGCCCTGCTAACGTGCACCTCCCAGGTTAGTTATAAAATGGTCTGAGCGGCTGCCACCCCCCCTTTGTTTCTTTTGAATTTGTGCAAGCACATGGTGTGTGGGGTCTAGGCTGTATTGCAAGGTCTTTGACCCTTCCACCCCATGGCTTGCACTTGTGAGGTTTAGGGCAACCTCAGGTAAGCCTGCTCCCAATTTATCTATTGCACTGTATGTCCCAAATGGGCTCTCAGAGATTAGAGTTAGGAACTGCACCCCACAGAGGCACTTTGGCGTAGTGGTGCAGCTTAAGCATACTTCTGCAGATGTGTGTGACCGAGTCCTCTGTTTTTAACCAAGTTTAGAGACAGATTATAGGCTGGCCTGCTAGCTAACAGGGTTGAGTGCTGTGGCTCCTTTAAGACTTGTGTGTACTAATTGCCCTGCTAACGTGCACCTCCCAGGTTAGTTATAAAATGGTCTGAGCGGCTGCCACCCCCCCCTTTGTTTCTGTAAGGAGCCATTTGCTAAAAATTGAAGGCAACCAACCAATTTGGTCATACCCACAATCACATGCCCCTTTCTTGTGGCAGTGGCCAACCATGGCCTCTCAAAGCTTCTCAAGAGAAAGACAGTTCAGTCGGGTCACTTCAAACACCTGTTGATCGAACATCTGATCAATGTCCAGGTGACAGCAGGTATGTTAAGCTCTGGAAGCTACATGGTAAACAGACCCAACTGCTGCAGACCCTCATACTCTTCACAGAACTCATCAAGGGGCTCCATCGTAAGTGCATATGCCAGTTCCCGCTATCAAAAAGATAGCTGTATTTATACAGTGAATATTCGGTTTGGCATATGCAAATTGTAATGTCCCACAAAAAACACAGCCCAGAATCATATGAACCGGGAAAAAGGCAAACAAATGGGTTTTGACATCATTTCCGCATGTCGGGATGCGTACGGGAGAGGCTCTGAATCAGCTTTATAGAGAGAAACTGTTGACGTGTCCGGGGGAGGCATCTTTCTGCAATGTAGCACAGGAGACTTTTTAACCTAAGGCCTGCTTGCAGCAATGAGCAGAATGTTGCCTGGAATACCTTCAAAGTACCTGTACCACAAATATTTGAAACTATCTACATTTTCTTTGGGAACTTACCCTTTGGGTAGTTATATTTATCTGAAAAGCAATGTTTTCTCCTGGGCAGGAACCAGTGTCTACAGATACCTATGTGGTACCAGGCTTTTACATTTATTTAAAAAAATAAAAAACCTACAAAATGTAAAAAATATCTTTCCACATATTTCACCCAAATATATTGGGAAAGCAATGAAAAAATTACAAACAGGATTTTTCACGATAAAGGTCAATCTCTGCTATAAAAGCGATATATAATTTTCCTGGCAAATCCCTGGACTTTTCTTCAAAAAGCACAGTTAAATATGTATAGCACAAAATAGTGAAAAATGGTCTGACAACAGAGGGTGACACAATCTCTAGGTAGGCCGGCAGTTAAAGAGTTAAAGTTTCAATCTATCATTTGGGGTGTGCACTGCTTTAATTTTTTTTTTTTTGACCACATAATATCTTTATCACCAAGCAGGCAAGTTGTTTGGGGGTTAACCTTCTTCTTTTGCTGGACTGTGTCAGCTTGATCACAGTGGGCATTTCCACAGATCAATTGTCTTCTGATTGCATTTAGCGATTACTCATTTGCAAATCTTTCCATGGAAATGGACCATGAACAGGGGCGAACTGGCCGTAGGGCATAACGGGACAAATCCCGGTAGGCCGCTGCTTCCCATCTGGCGGCCGGGCCGCCACAACGTGTCACCTTGGGCTCTTGCCCATATCCTTGTCCCTGCGGCCCCTCACCTGCCTCCTTTCCCCCCTGGCCGGCCGCTTCATGTGCCTGTCATGGCCAGCGAGGTGTGTGTGTCTGTGTGCAACTTCTTTTCCCTGCCGGGCGGGGACAGAGCTGCACCATCTAGGTTCCCACACAGACTGTCCCCGACCAGGCGAGGAGAGAAGCAGCTGCTGCTGCTCTGCGCATGCGCATCATAGCAGCGTGCTCAGCGTGTCCAGTCTGGCGGGGCTCGTGGGACACAGTAGAGGTGAGGAGGAGGCAAGAGGCGACTGGAAGACTGATCATCTCTGGTAAGTACCATATTCTTTTGTTTTTTCTTTAGCTGTGGCATTGGCATCTCTGGGCTCTGGCTTTCTGAGGGATATGCGCTCACCTTAAAGTGAACCAACACCCTGCTGGATTGGCCCGGAAATCTATAAGATTCCCAGGCTGATCCAATCCCGGGGCATCCAAAATCGGGATATGTGAAACCCCCCAGGACGCCCGCAAACCTTGCCTTACTCCCAGCCCAACGACACATGCACGGGCTGTGCTCAAAGCCGCTGCAGTAAGAAGTCTCATTGACGCGCATACCACAGCGGCTCCGAGCGCGCTGATTGGACGAGCGGCAACGCAAGCGCCATAGGAGCAGGGTGAGGTGAGTTGTATATAGCGATCTTAGAGGTTTCACATAGCGAAGTGGACCAAAACCCAGGATAGTCAAAATCCTGGGTGTTGGTCCACTTTACAATGCACCACTCACCCCCACAGCTGGCCAAATAGGTGATTTGGGGTGCCCTACTGTGTGAACCCTTCCAGATTGTCCAGAAACCCCTTACTTTTCCATATTTCCCTTGCTTAATCCCTGCAGCTGTGCGTGCTCCTACTCCTTGCCATTCAGATCGGCCTGGTGCGCAGGAGCACTCCACAAGGAAAACGGGAATGCAGCTGTTACCGCTTCCTATACCAACACACAAGCCTAAAGCTCTGACTGGACAAACACTGTGATTGCGGGAATGGCTGAAAGGTGAGTAGAGTAGGAGATCTGGGGGGTTTCACACAGCTGGGCATCTCAAATTGGGATACCCCTGGGGCATAAACTAATGACAAGTATAGGCAAAATCCTGGTGATTTTGACTATCCTGGGTTTTCGTTCTTGCCCCAAGAGCACCCCGATTGGGGGTGTCCCACTGTGTGAAACTCCCCAGGTCGCTGAAACCAACTCACCTCTTCCCGGCCTCAAAGTTGCCCCAGCTGGTGCCAACCCTCGTCAGCAGTGTAACGCCACATCACTCGGTAGTGATAGCAACATTGCGGTGATGGGGCCAGCTAGAAGTGGCGCTGCCTGCATGTAATGTAACATACTTTATGGGGCCGGGCACAGTACAGAAGGGCCAGTGTGACCAAAAAAGTCCTGGGCCGTTTTTGAACCCCAGTCCGCCCCTGGCCATGAATCATTACATTTGATATTCTACAATGAATGAATTTATTAGCTTATTGTCGCCAAGTATACATAAATCACAATGAACATAATTTCCTCAGGCAAGCGTTGAGACATTGAATTGAACTTAAATTAAAAAGTGAGAAAATGTTACCCTTAACAGGAGCATCTTGCCTAGGCAGCCATTTGGGGCACAATATTGGATCATGCCCCACTGTAATAAGTCAATTGAAAGTAGTATTTTTGGAATCTAGAAGCATTTAGGAACCACAGCTGCTTTAAGTTACAGAGTCAGGCTGTTGAATGCTTAGTGCAAAATTCCTAAAAATCACCGACCCTCTTAATGCCGAGGTGCAAACCTCCACTGGCATTACTTTGCTTGCTGGGAGCTTCATGGCATGGGTAATGTTGTACCAAATCTGCCTCTATTCTATTCTGTTCTGGTGCAGTTCTGCCAAAAAGTTTGAAATATTCTGGTAAATTAAAGTCTTCAAAGCAAACATTAGGAGATATGCATTTTGGTCTCTGGAAAGCATAATAGGAAGACTATGCAATCTATGTTAATTACAACTTTGCAAGTAATGTTTTTGGGAGGTCAAATGAATCTGCCTTTAACATATTTAGAACATATGTATGAAAAGCTAGACCTCCCTTTAAAAAAAAATAAAAAAAGAACACCGCCCAAACAACCTGTTTTTAGTACATTACAGTTGTTTTTGACTTATTTTAAATCCAAATGCGTTTTCTCTTTCTTGTCAGAATTCTAACACCTAATGGTATAATGTACATTACTAATACATGTGTTTCTTTGGTTTTATATACAGATGTGATACTATAAAGAAAAAGGAAGTTCTTCCACTCTAGAATGACATTATACAGTTTTACAAAAAGATAATTTAAATAGAAATTTAGAAATTACTCTTTCAAACCGAAAATACAATATTCCTCTAACATTAATTGTGATGTTTGTTATAGTTAACCCTTTAAACACCAAGCCCATAAATTTCATGTGGTTGCCTCTCCAACCATTAATAGCCAGCAATGTAGAATTCACAGGCCTGGCATTTCCCCCTGCTAGCAGCAACCCACTTATCTGACCCCTCGATTGATCGTGCTGGGCCTTCTCACCGGCATCCAATCAGGAGAGGGCACCCTCCACTTCTGACATCACTGTTAAAAAAAAAAAGAAAAAAATGACATTTACTCACCTTGGAGATTGATTCCTGCCGCTAGGTCTCCTCTTCACCTGGGGGCCCTCCGTTTCTCCCCCGGGCTTTATTCTTCAGGTGAGGACCTGGAATAGAGCCCTCCACTTTTGCTTTCCCGGCCCGCCTCTTTCTGGGCAGGGGCGGATGACATCATCCAGTGACATCATCCCATGACATCATCCCATGACATCATCCCGTGACATCATCCCGCTCCCGGGGCGACAATCCTCAGATGCCCGGTGATCGGTAAAGATAGGGTGGAGGGGCAGGGGACTCTAATCCCCTGTCTCCCCAACCCCCTCCACCTATCACCAGCATCTGTCATTGGTGATCGTCGAGAGACATTGATTGGCGGGGGACATCAGAGCTGAGGATCAGAGGTGAGTAATTAATTTTTTTGTAATAAATGTAATTGTGGCTTATGGGGGCTGGCAAGTCACCTATTGTTAGCAGGTGACATGCCATTAACCCTTGGTCCCTGCCTCCTCAAAGCCTGGGGGGACAAAAGAGTCTGGGGGCTGTGAAAGTTGTGCAGGCGTGTAACCTCTAGGGCCAGGGTCTACAAGCCCCTATAGCTGGTGCCGGGGGCTGGTTATGCTGGGAAGGGGGGATCCCATGCCATTTTTCTGGATTTTTAGGGGTTTTTAACCCTTAGAAATCCAAAAAATGCACCCCTCTCATCACAGAGGGGGACCCAATGTTAACCCTTTATAAAAGGTTTCCAGAGGCATGGCAAGTCACCTGCAGCAAGTGGGTGATTTGCCATTAACCTCCAGCCTCTATTACCCACCTCCCCAAAGCCTGGGGGGGGGGCAGAAAAGCTCATGACCCACAAAGGCTATGTGGGCTTGTAGCTTTCAAGGCCAGGGGCCACGCAGGATGGCCTCTGTGCGCTGGTCTAGAAGCCCCCCATAGCTGGTGCCTGGGAAGCTTATGCTGTAAAGAGGGGAGCCCACGCCACGGGTCTCACCCCCTTATAGTGTGGATAGTAGTTGTATTTGATTTGTAAATGTTAAAAAGTGCTCTTTTCAGTTTGGGTGTCTCCTGGGCAGGAACGGGGGGCACTGATACAAATGTGGTATCATTGTAATTGAGAGAAAAGATGGGGCTTTCACACGCAATATGGTATTCTTGAATACAATCAATGTGTTGCTTAAAATAAATGAGACTAAATTTGTGTGTACTTTCAGGGAATATTGGCTCGATGCAGAGCCTCCCCGTTCAGCTCCCCCGTGCGTTTTCCCGTTGGTTTTGGGCTTTGATCGGGTCAGGAAAGGGTGCTACGTTGATTTTAGTGTGCGCTTATGCGCTCAGGTGTGCGCTCAGCCGCCTTTCCGATTGTCGGCTCGCACGAGGCTGTTTCCCAGGAAAACGGACGCCTCGTTCATTGGTCCATTTTTTTCAGTGATGCAGAGCCTTGATTTCCGATTGAAATCACCCTAATAAAACGGGGCCGCCGAGCCTTCACTTACGGCAAGTCAGAGCAGCCGTATTTGCACTCGGGCAATAATATGCAGTCCTCTGTTGGAGCACATCAGCGACGCCAGCTCCGCGGTCTTGTCCTGCTGAGTATGGCAGAAACCAGGCTGCACCGCACGCCTTTGGACATCGATGGCATGAGTATTTGATATATTTTAGAGTTTTTTTGGGGGGGTCCTTTTTACAGGGTCTTCCTAATTTTTTTTTTATTGGAAGATGGGACATAGCATAAATGTGCAGGCACTGGCTGGCCCTGATTTGGTTTTTGGGAGTCGTTTTGCTGGCTTTCCCTGCCTAGGAATTCCTGCCTACATGAGCGATTCAAATCTGGCGATCTTTTTGGTGGCTGGCTACTGGGTATGTGTTTGAAACTTGTATTGGTTACGCACCCTGTCTGACTGTGTTTTTTCCCTTAACCCACTATTTGGTAAATATTTTTGTAGTATATTTGGAGCGTAATTATTGAGCTACAAATTAAATGGGTTAAGTGATTGTACCCTATTGCGTCATGTTCTTGCCCTCTTATGTAAGTAGTATTCCCCAGACTTTTTTAATGAGAGTACAGGTTGGATGTGCATGTAGTCTCATTACAAATGTCCTTTCCTCCCACCCTACCCCGCTCACCTATTTGTCCCTCTTTTCTATTGTTGCAATGCACACCTTTTTTTTAATTTTTCTTTTTTTTGGTTTCAGGGCAGGAGACTCTGCCTATCCTTTGGTCCCCTGGATGAAGACCCCCATCCTGCACCGATCTTCACAGGCAGAGAAGCGCTACAATACTGCCCCCAGGAGGACTCGCTCTGTGTTGGAGCGAGGCTTTGTTCTCTTGAAGATGAGGTTCCGTTGTCTTGATGAGACTGGGGGGGCACTACAATAGACGCCTGCAACGGTCCTAAACCTAATCATGGCTTGTGGGCTACTCCACCACCTTTAGTTTCAGCCCTCCCCACCCCTCCTTTTTCTTACCGCGCAAACCATACTTGCACAACTAGTGTTTAGTGTTTTTTCAGAGACCACAAATTTTTTTTGTTTTTTTTATTTTACAAACAAATTTTGTTTTGTCATTTGTTTCTTTGGGACCAAAAGTGGGGTCAGAAAATGTATTCCCCACAAATTAGTGGTATGTTGGGTTGCATGGTGACGAGGAATGATGTTGTGCCTGCAAATTGGCTGCAATGTGGGCCAGGCTTTGATTAATCTCACCCATATGGCTGGTTAGGGCAGAGATATTTCTGTTTAATAGTATACCTCTAATTGGGCGTTGAGGTTTGTGAGTTGGGTGCACACAGTCTCATTGAATTGCTGTGTTGTCGCAGCAAAGGCTATATTTTCCTGCCTTCATGTTTCCTCCAAAATTTGAAGTTGCCTTCTTTGGGAAATATGGCGTCTAGACTGGGTTGGAGCAGTGGGACGGGTGGTTGGTTCTGGTTCCGAAGGTGGTTGTGGATGTGGTGGCTGTGCCGGGGTTGACTGCGTTGCTGCCACTGGTTCAGTAGTGGTTAGTGACATATGTGGGGTGTCCTTCTCCAAATCTCGTATATGGTCGATGATGGGTGGGCTTCCTGTGATCTGTAAAGAAATATAGCATCCTTTTAGTTTATTTCTGTCCACAAAAGCTCTCAAATATCAATGTTAAAAGTACACACCAAGGACCATTGACTTACCTCATCGCAATCCACAATTTGGGTTTGTGGTGTAGAAGCCTGGTGTGCCCTTGGCCTCGGTGCTAACGCAGGGGTTTGGGGGCCTGGTGTGTCCTGTTGACTTGGTCCTTAGAATGTAGATAGGAAGATTAGCTAAATGGCCAAGTACAGTGTGTTGTGTAGCCTAACACTGCCTTCTTGAACTTTTTGTAATAGGTCATGGCAAAATCAGACTGACCTTGGGACCTTACATTCCGGTCTGTGTCTTGTGCCCCTGCCAGGCCCTGGATGCTGGCCGGGTGTATGTATGTATATACATGTTCCTCGGCGGGAGTAAGGATTATTTTAGTGGGTAAGCCACCCCCTGTCTGTTGGCTGGGGAAGATTAAATTACACCTAATAAGTGTTACATCCTTTTAACCATGCAACTAAAAATGCATTTAATTTGCCCTTTACCTCTGCTGACGGCGCATGTCCATTTTTTTTTTTACTGTAGTATTTCAGGTCCCCAAATTTCCTTTTGATTTGTTGAATATCTCGCCTGACAGATCCCACACTATTTACTTGGCGGCAAATATTCGTCCAGATCTCCAGCTTAACCTGCTTACTGGTGGATTTGGAGGTCCTGCCAAATAGGGCATCATAATGCTCACAAACTGCATTTGCCACAGCCATGCTTTGAGCATCGCAAAAACGTGCAGTTAGGGAGCCACGGCGTAGTTGTCGGCCACATGGGTGTGTGGTGTCCCCTGCATCTGTGGAAATTGATGGTTGGCTATCTGGTGAGTCATGTGTGGTTCTGGGGCTTATGGGGGAGGGTGATGTGGTGTGTGTGCTGCTATGGCTTAATGTCTGGGTTCCTGTTGAGCTATCAGATGTGGAGCTGCATGTGGAATGTGAGGTACTGGAATTGGGAGAACCAGGGGGTTGAGGTGGAGGGGTGGGTGACCTTGGTGGGGTGGTGGGTTTGGCAATACGCTTTCCCTTGCTGATGTGTTTTGTTTTGTGGGTATGTTTTGTGTGTTGAGGCTGAGGATGCTGCAGGGTCTTACTCGACTTTGCACCCTTGTGTGTTCGTGCTTTTTTGGCAGGTGGTGGTGAATGGGTGAATGTCTCCTTGGTCCTGCATTTTTTTGAATGTGCCTGTGTGTGTGGAGTATCCTGCGTTTTAGTTGGGGCATGTTCTGCCTGTGTCTGGTGCCTGCTCTTCTGTCTTTGGGAGGATGAGGCATGTGTGCGGCTGCTATGTGCCTCGGCCCTTGGTTGGCTCTTTTTGCTCCCTTTAGGTCTGCCCATAATGATATGGTATCCAACACAGAGCTGAGTGCCTTGTGCTTTAAATATGTTTCCCGTGTGGGCGTGGTCAACAGCGGGTGCGCGCCTGCGCGCACGCATGCACGTCACCGCGGGGGACAAACCAAGAAAAGATGTCGCCCGCCATCTTTACCCGGGAGCAGGACGACATCATCATGGATGTGAGTATGCGAGCGTGCGAGCATGCGTTTATGTGCGCGCACACATTCCATCTAATAAAAAAAAAAAAACAATGCTAAAGTAATGTTGTTTTTCATTCACAGATCAAAGAAAACAGGCTACAGACCCCGAGGCCTAATTTTAAATTTTTTGTTACAAAATGTAAATATGTTTTTTTTCGTTTTAAAAACAAAAAAGTTTTTATTTAAAAAAAAAAAAAAAAAATTTAACTAATAAATATTTATTAATATTTCGAGAGTTGTGTTTCCTGCAAAAGTACCATCACACAACATCAGCACACATTTACATGACACACAAAAGGTTTAGATATGGGACAATAATACCTAAAAATACACAAACAATAAAGGTATGCATTAAGGACAAGGAAGAAGGAACTACTAGATGATTAAGGTATGCATTAAGGACAAGGAAGAAGGAACTACTAGATGATTAAGGTATGCATTAAGGACAAGGAAGAAGGAACTACTAGATGATTAAGGTATGCATTAAGGACAAGGAAACCCCCACAAAAAAACAAAAAAAAAAAAGATGTGTGTCAAATTTGCATTTGTGGCCATATGCATATTCCAATGGAGTTTGAGGGATGTGCGATTGCGTGTAGCCAGATTGGCAACTGAAGAGCCATGGAGATGTAAGTATACTTGCTAAAACCACCAAAATGGAAGGTCAAATACGACGGAAACCAAGCAGGTACGTTCAAAAAGCCAAGAAAAATCAGGGAAAAACGGGCCGCCCGTGTGAACGGGAGCCCCGATCAAATTGAAGGCACCCGAGAGAGCAAAAAAAGCTTTCCGAGTAAAGTGAAATTGACGGATCAGTTAGGGAGCCATTCCGACGGAGGCTCTGCATCACATTTGAGCCACGATTCAAACGGGAGCCCCGGACAATCGGAGGGTTTTAAGGTCAGTTCAGAGGAGGCTCTGCATCAGGCCCTATATTCTGGTTTGTGGAGGGAATTTGAAATGTAAAGGGTTGTTTTGGTTGAAAAAGTGCAAGCTGCGCACTATACCATTTACCCACCATTTACCGCTGATTACCCCAATGCATTTAACTGATATAAAGTTGAAACATTTTTTGGTAATAGAAAAGACAAAACTAAAGTGAATAGATGGCAAAGCTCATTAAATGTTTCCTCTCCTCTACCATTGTATTGTATATCATCTAGATTATGCAAGATTTTTATCGGTTTGTATATGATACATTTGTTAAACTTGTTCATTTATTTTGACATTACTTCCTAATGTTGTTACTTGTAAGGATTGTCTTGTAAACCTGAAAGCCAATAGTAAAATGTAGTATTTAAAAAATGTCATATATGTTCTCTACATATGACTGTAACTTATTTTGCCAGTTACATTTTCAAATGAGAATGGTTATTTTTTATTTTATTCAAATAACTCTTTAGGTTACTAATTAATAACTTCAAGAATAATGGAGCAATATAATTTATTCCACCAAAATGAAACAGAAAAACACTAAAATATTTCAAAATTGACCATGGTTCTATAAATAATGTTATTTTAATTTAAAATCTTGATATCACTCAGCTACTGAAATATAATTCCTTAATCCATTCTTCAATCCAGTGATTGCCTTTCCAGTTAATGTAATGTACAATCTAGATGAAGAGTAATATTACGCGCCGTTTCTGAAATGTACTTTAGTCTTTTACCAAAGAATAATTTATACGGCACAGTGATTCATAAACCGGTAGTGACATTGAGAAATGCTGGCATTCAACTAATCTGTTTTTCTAAGTGATAAAACGAAGTAGTAGAAGGACCTCCATGCAAGATGTACAGACCATGTCATTTATTTATTTTTCCAGATAAAATAAACCAAGTTTTTTCTGCCGCCTTGCCAATGTATCACTTGAGCACTAATCTACATTTATTTACTGAGAAATACATAACAGCATAGATGCCAAGAAATCTGGTTAGTAAAAATGCCAGAAACCCTGATCTGATGTTATTTAATTTGGTTAGAGACCCTCGACTTAGCTGTTTAAGTGCGCCACTACTGTTATCATTTAAACATTCATTAAGGAATCCCTGGTGGCTTCATTTATTTTACTGAAGTTCAATTACACTGCCACAAAGACAGTTTTTTTCCCCCTAGTAATTAACTGATTTACCCTGTTTATGTTTTCAGTGCTCAGTAAGCACATATTGAAAGTCAACAAATATAGAGACAATACATTACATGCAGTAGCAGCATGATGAGTATTATTATACTGCTGCTGCTATGCAATTTAACTTGCAAAGAAGTAAATTATTTTAAAGTACTAAATAGAGTCCTCTGAATACATTTTTTCAAAATGTAAAATGCATGGTGTATATTCATTGTGGCAGCCATCGTAAAATTATTCCGGACCCAAATGATCATAGCAGGGCCACCCTGTAACCTTCTGCAGCCAATTTGTCTTCCTTTCAACCCCACTAGTTACTTAAATGTACATGGCCAAGCAGTCAGTTCTGTGAAATGTCTGTGATCAGGTTATATATGTAATTTAACAGTCATTAAGAAATGCAATGAAAGAACACAAGAGGGTGCACTTGATATGGTTCCAAAAGTAATGCTGAGAAATAACTGATATATGCAAAATCGGTATGAGAATTTTGTTTTGCTCACAAATAGCGTCTTTATAAACAATTGTAAAGGAAAGGGTCATTCTAAAAAGCTTTCTGAATTCCAGTGTGATACTGTAAAAGGCGGTAACAGTTGCAAAAGTCTTTCTTCCTCAGTATTCCATGAGCAACAGTGAGTGATATTGCAAGGGAAATATCATGGTTGGAGCAGAAGAGACTGCTACTGGGCCTGGAGTGTTGGGGGCCAGCAGGCATTCAGCACTGCCCACAGGATGTTCCTGCATAGAAGAAGTTGGGTGGAATGCAAATTACATTTACCGTGCTTTATAAATGCTACACGCAGCTCTGGGGAAAAACATAATAGGCAGATCTTTAGTTCTGCCCCACCATTATGTACCACCTTGGTTTACCCCCCTGAGAGAGGTAACATTGCACTACATAATGCATCAGATGATATGATCATGCTGAGATAAGGCAACGGCACATAACTTCAGTATTGTAAACTTACACTGCAGAATACACAGGATGTTGGGCAGCTTCCCCAGCAAGGAAAACACAGCCGTCCATTTCAAGAAGGTTGTTCTGGCAACCTGGGAAGCTGCATGTTAGAGGCCACTCCCCTTCTAAAAGGCTCTGCAGCAGCTAGGGTGAAAAAAGAAGAGAAAACACAGAGAGGAGGAGGACATAAGAATGCACAGCATTTGGGGTGCAGAGGGATGAAACACAGAAAGAATGGAGGAGAGAGAGTTAGCGAACCCAGAAAAGGGAGAGAAGGTAAGAGACAAAGACGCATAGAAAAGGGAGGCAAATGGGATTTAAAGGGGGTTTAAAGGAGACACAGAAAGGTAAGGGAAAAAGAGACAAACAGAGAGAAGCCAGGGAGTGGGGGACATACAAAGAGAAG
The DNA here is from genome assembly GCA_027917425.1 of Gastrophryne carolinensis. NCBI lineage: Eukaryota > Metazoa > Chordata > Amphibia > Anura > Microhylidae > Gastrophryne > Gastrophryne carolinensis. The sequence goes on along the minus strand of CM051239.1, from coordinate 268,847,335 downwards.
AGACATGGAAAATGGCCATATAATGTGGTGGATACCTGCTAACACAAGCCCAGTGGTGCCAGGGGAAGGCTGATGGGAATAGGGGGACAACAGAAACTTTACTATTTATTCTCTACAATGATCAGCTCAGAAAGATACCTTATCAGTTCGGATCAGTAATAGCCTATCACTAGGGAGAGATAATAAATGTATTTTTTATAGATTGCTGATTGCATGCAGAGCAGAGTGGTGTCACCAGCACCGACACTGACAAGCCATGGGGATAAGGGGCAAAGCAGAGTTATGTCATTTTAATAAAATTCTTTTTTATAGTAAGCTAATAATGATTTGCAGTGCACTTGCCTTCTGTCCAAATTCCCCTGTGGCAGCAGCACAGTTGTGAGAAGGTTTGTTTTCTAGTTATACCTGGAGGAAAGTATTCCAAGTTAAAATAAGAAATGAACTTCAATTTTTTTCTTTTTTAGAAAAAAAATATATACATTAGCTTGGATTTACAATAAACAAGTTTGTACATCTGCTTTATAATGGAAAGTGGATTAAACCAATATTTAAGCAGTGTTATTGGAATAATTTGAAATTGCAAGGCATTTATTATCTTTGGAAGTCGGTAAGCATATTGTGATGGAGGGAATCCTACTGAGTAGTGCTGATTGATACATGGTGATCGAATTGCAGCAGTCGTGGAAGATTGGGAGCTCTGTGTTTTTGATCACACCAAACGAGTAGTTTTTTTAAAAAAGGGGCAATCATTTACATTTAAGTTAAAAAATAACTTAGGCTTCAGAGTAGATGCAGGGATCTTTTGTACGGGTTTTTCATACACAGACTCGAGACTCACTTCTGAAGAGTACAAGCCTAAGCCCCCTAGCTATGGTGCAAGCTTTTTGGGAAAGGTTCTGGGGAGAAATCATCAGGCTTTTTCAGAGTACCCTGGTATACCTAACAGCATGATAACCTTTTTTTAGCACTAATGCAAAAGCGTTGGAGATAGGTCCAACTCTAAAAACTAGAAAATAGGGTGGTCATGAATAAATGCAATTCAGAGGCTGAGATAAAGGAAAAGGAACTGGATTTCAACAATAGCTTTATTCAACACTACACTAGGATGAATACTCTGCATGGCAGGTAAGAAAACCCTTATCCTGGACAATCCCTCTGATGTTTTTTTGGACTAGGGGGTTTGTTATCAACAATTCTTTTACTGCAATTGATGTTCACCAGTTGGAAATATGCAAGGGTAAGATACATCAGCATAAATGATGCGTGCGTCTCACTGCAGTCATTCAAGTCTGCAGGCCACATGAGGCGGTGATGATGTTTTTAATTGGTTTCACAAAGCAGGAAGACCTAGTTGGGGGGATTATTTGGCCCTAGAGTTTTTCACACTCTAGAGACAGATTTCAGTCCACTGAAACAATAAAATGAACATAAAATTGCTTGGAACTTGCAACAGGGCATTTCTATAGGTGATGGGACAAATTTCTTCCAGTGAAGAAGTTGAAAGACTTCAATAGGTCCTCCTCTCAATACTAGAAAATACCTAGGAAAGCAAGTTAGAAAGAGAAGGCCAGAGATGAGAGCTACAGAATTTGGCCTTGTGTTAATCTCTTACTCTCTGCTGCTAAATTCACCATCAAAACACTGAACCAAACACGGAACCAAACCCCATCATGAATGGGAGCGGGAGGGGCTAATATATATATATATATATATATATATATATATATCATTTTCCGCCAACCCTCTGATGTTTTTTACTGTGCACAGATTAAACACTAGCCATAAGCATGTAGAGTATAGAAAATAAGTATTTTCCGTCTATAGGCTTTAATGTTTCTGGTTTGGCCATTAAAATAAACCAGTATGCTAAAGTTATATTTCCAAATAGTAAAAACTTCTGGGAAAAAAAAACATTATTATATAGCGCAGCATCAGTTCATCAATTGGGATTGTGGGCTATTCAGATCTAGCTGGCAATACAGCTCTAACTAGTCTAATGCGGTTTGTGCTTTGCTGCCATTACATAGCTATTTACTAGTACTCCCAGTTGAATTGGTACAAAGAAGAAAATAGCTGATTGATTATGGCATGGTTAACCAATTTATATTGCTCACATTAAGATTTTAGCATGAAAGCCTCTATGTCATGTTCTATACAAAATTAAAAAATAGGCTACAATGAATAATAAAAAAACACTCCTATTTTTAATAAGAAATATCTTGCAAGATATTTATGTAGGTTAGATGATACTTATATCTCACTTATCAATTATTGTGATTGTGCAATAACACATTCTTGAGAATAATAGTATGATACCCATTTCCAGTCTGCGCAGGAAGTTTATCATGGCAGACATTGTATGCTAGTGAAGTTATATATATATATATATGACATGCATTTTCTCCGCTAAAACCATACACTTGGCCAAAATGGTACATAGAATTGGTAAACTTACATTTTACCTTTTTTAGACGTGTGTCCCTTTTATCCATTTTTTAAGTGTTTTAAAACTCTATCTGGAGCTTCTACTCTGAAGCTAATATTATATCCATCTGAAATGACCCAAAGATGGAGACATTTTATGAGAGCCTATGCTCTGTTTTATTGGTCACAAATCACCTTATAATCTGTACTCTGATTAACAATTGGGGAAGGAAAGAAGTGCCCAACAATCAGCTCTTGTCTGTCTTTAAAATCTCTGTACCCTCCTATAAGCCACCCCTGGACGCCTGACCAAAACAGGACCAGATTTGCAATTTAATACAGCCCCTGTTAGAGAGTTTTCTGCAAAATGTATATGTCATCAATGAACCATATTGCAACCATATACAACCCATAAACCTGTCTGATGTTTACAGTAATTGGAACTGAGAATAATGACACATTATAGCGTATGTTAGCATGCTGTCTTTTCCAAGGGCCTTAATGCCAGGCAAACCACGTTATGATTTGCAAATGCCTCACCAATAGAGATGAGCGAACCAAACAATTTGGAATGGAGTGCGAGTCAAACTTTGGGAAAAATTTGGTAGGCACAATCCCATGTTACCCGCAAGTTCATTTGCACAGTTTTTCATTGGGTGCTAAATGAGGATTTGGGCACCAGGAAGTGACAAGGACAAAGGCACATGAAGCCCCCCTTTCATGCCACACCATGCCCTGCCTGTATAAAACAAAGATTGTGTGCAAACATCCGACATTGCTGCTTCCTGACTGCTGACCAGGGCTTAGCCAGATATAAAGAAAGCTCAGATTTGATTTCTAGTGGACATGAATAGATAAAATAGTTTAGGGGGATTCCATTTTTTTTTCACTGGTTGCCTGCGGCTGCCCGCATTACACTAAAGGGGGCACTTGGGGATATTCTCAGATGTGTGCTTTCTTTTCAGAGAGCACAGCCTGAATATCCCTAGGTTTTTATTAAGGGGGTCACTTACTTCCCTACCTATCCCTCACAGTGTCTGGCGAGGCAGAGTTGTTTTTATTACAATAAAAAAGTTTTGAAAGTTAACCTATGAGGCCACAAGCTTTATACTGGTGTCAGGGTGTTGAACTGTGCACGTGTACTTATCTACCTACCTAACTCTCACAGTCTCTGGGATGGCAGCGTTGTCTTTATTACAAGAGCCACATCAGACATGAACTGCTCAACTGCATATGCCAGGAAATTTCCTCTTGACTGACCCCTCACCAACTGGACATTTGAGCCATTGTTGCTGACAATGGGAGGAACATTTTGCACTATAGCGGGAAGTGCTGCACCATGTAGCCCAAAATCCTTTAGTGGGCTTAAGCAGCTTCTAGAAACATCACGGAAACTAAGCAGACAGACAGACAGACTAAGCCCCCAGGGCAAATGGTTGCGTGCCTGCGGGAATGCTTGCGCAGCAACATCTGCATTCAAATCATTCACCAGAGGGATGACTACTCTCTGGCAAAATTGCTAGACCCTCGGTTCCACAGCAAAATGACTCTCTTTTTTTCACCTGCTGGGAGGGATGCCAAGATGGTTTACTACTGTGAGTTGCTCTGTAGTCGCTTGTTTGAGGCCTACCAGTGTGATTCAGCATCATTTCTAGTAGGTCATCAGGTGAACCCTGAGCACTCACTCTTACTCCCATTACTTCTAGGGGGCCAGGGCCAGCAGCAGCAGTAGCCGAGCTAGCCCTTTAATCCTGGAGTCCCTAATAAGCAGTTTTATGCAGCCACCTGCTAAGCCAAGTGGACAGCAACATACCAGCACCACCCAGCAGCTGGTAAACCACCAAGTGGTGGCATATCTGGAGTCCCCCTGTCCCATGACAACACAGATTCTATGGAGTTCTGGATAGGGTAACTGGACATCTGGCCACAGCTGGCAGAGTTAACTATGCCCATGCTGTTATGCCCAGCCAGCAGTGTGGCATCTGAGAGGGTATTTAGTGTGGCTGGGGCCAGGGGCGGACTGGCCATAGGGCGTACCGGGCAATATCCCGGTAGGCCGGCGCCAGGGAAGGCCGCAACCCTGAAAAAAACAGATGCTGGAGGGTGAGGAGCGGCCGCTGCGGGTCCCTGGTGTACCTGCTGCCGCCGCTCTCATGCACACAAACCCACATTCACACACTTACCGGCACTTCCAGGCTGTTGAGCGCTGGTCGTCAATGGGCGGCATCCAATGTTTTCATTGGACCCCGGCCATATGGGGCACGCCCCCCGACGACCAGCACGCAACAGCCAGGAAGTGCCGGTAAGTGTGTGAATGTGTGTTTGTGTGTATGAGAGCGGCGGTGGCGGAGGCGGCAGGAACAGCAGCAACAGGCAGACGGGCCCTCTGACCATCGGGAACCAGCGGTAGGTGCGTGGGTGTAAGTGGCGAGGAGGGAGTGGGGGATGTCACTCATTGGCTTTACTGAGGGATGCCCCCACTGGCAGTAATGGGGGATGCCCCACTGGCAGTAATGGGGGATGCCCGCACTGGCTGTACTGAGGGATGTCCGCACTGGCAGTAATGGGGGATGCCCACACTGGCTGTACTGAGGGATGCCTGCACTGGCAGTAATGGGGGATGTCCGCACTGGCAGTAATGGGGGATGCCCGCACTGGCTGTACTGAGGGATGTCCGCACTGGCAGTAATGGGGGATGCCCACACTGGCTGTACTGAGGGATGCCTGCACTGGCAGTAATGGGGGATGTCCGCACTGGCTGTACTGAGGGATGCCCGCACTGGTAGTAATGGGGGATGCCCGCACTGGCTGCACTGAGGGATGCCCCCACTGGTAATAATGGGGGATGCCCGCACTGGCTGTACTGAGGGATGCCCCCACTGACAGTAATGGGGGATGCCCGCACTGGTTGTACTGAGGGATTCCCCTTACTGGCAGTGATGGGGGATGCCCCCATGACTGTATTGAGGGATGCCCCCACTGGCAGTAATGGGGGATGCTCCAGTGGCAGTAATGGGGGATGCCCCACTGGCAGTAATGGGGGATGCCCCACTGGCAGTAATGGGGGATGTCCCACTGGCAGTAATGGGGGATGCCTGCACTGGCTTTATTGAGGGATGCCCCCACTAGCAGCAATGGGAGATGCCACCACTGGCTGTATTGAGGGATGCCCCCACTGTCTGTATTGAGGGATGCCCCCACTGCCTGTACTGAGGGATGCTACCACTGCCTTTAATGAGGGATGCCCCTCAATAACTGTAATGTAGGGATGCCACTCATTGGCTATAAAGAGGGTTCCCCTTCATTGCCCTTAATGGAAGATGCCACAATGCGCCTGTGTGGGATGCCCCTCACTCGCTGTAATGAGGGATGCTACTTACTGGATGTAATGAGGGATACCGATCACTGCCTGTAATGGGGGATTCTGTGCACGGTCTGTAATGGGGGGATTTAAGCACATCATTTGGTTCAGACTATTTTCTTTCTTATTTTTGTTCTTTAAACCCTGGGTGCGTGTTATGGAACAAAAAGTGACATTAAGATATTATACCGGGCAGCAGGGCCAGTGTGCCCCAGAAAGTCCCGAGCCGTTTTTTAGCCCCAGTCCGCCCCTGGCTGGGGCTATTATGACCACACAGAAAACTTGGCACTCCAGAATGGAGATCCCCACATTCATAAAGATGAATCAGGCATGGATAACGCCAGATTTCACCACACCCTGTAGGATGCTAATGACTAAAGCATGGATCCCCGAGGATGGGAGCACCCTGAGAAACTGCCGCTGCTGCGGCTACCCAACTTAACTACCGGTCACAGGCATTGGGGGTTCAGCGAGACTACTGCTGCTGTTAATATCCTTCACTGGATTTCACAGGCCTTAGGTAATCAGAAAGACTCACAGGAATTAGAGACTCAGTTAAACTGTTGCTGCTGTTACCCATTCTCTACTGACTGTCACAGGCCATAGAGACTCAGAGAGACTGCTGATGCCCCTGCTACCAACTTCCACTGGCTGTCACAGACCTTAGAGGGACTGCTGCTGCTGTAAACACCCTCCACTGGCTGTCACAAACCTTAGGGACGCTATGGTTTCACAGACCTTTGAGGAGCTCAGAGAGACTGCTGATGCCCCTGCTACCCACCTCCACTAGCTGATCACAGGTCTTAGGAGCTCAATAAGACTACTATTGAGACTGCTGCTACCCTGAACTTGCTTTCACAGGCCTTTACAGACTCAGAGAGACTGCTGATGCCTGCATACCCACCTCCACTGGCTGGTTACAGGTCTTAGAGGCTTAATAAGACCCACCCTCCACTGGCTTTCGAAGGCTTCAGAAACTGAGACAGACTGCTGCTGCTGTTACCCACCTCCACTGGCTTTCACATGCCTTAGGAGCTCAGAGAGGCTGCTACTGCTGCTATCTTCCTGCACTGGCTTCCACCGGCCTTAGAGACGCTGAGAGACTATTGCTGCTGTTACCCAGCTCCAATGGCTGTCACAGGCCTTGGAGACTCTGAGAGAGTGCTGCTTCTTTTAATCCACCCTCCACTGGCTGTCATAGGCCTTAGAGATTCAAAGATACTGCTGCTGCTACTCCCCTACATTGGATTTCAAAGGCCTTAGAGACTCAGAGAGACTGTTGCTGTTGTTACCCATGCCCAACTGGTTTCTACAGGCCTTAGAGATTCAGAGAAGCTGCTGCTGCAGTTACCACCCTCCACTGGCTGTCACAAGCCTTTAGGGACTCAGAGAGACTGCTGATGCCCCTGTTACCCACCTTCACTGGCTAGTAACAGACTTTAGGGACTCAATACAACTGCTGTTTAGGCTGCTGGGGCTCAATAAGACTTCTGCTCTTACCCACCCTCCACTGTCTTTCACAGGCTATAGGGACTCTATGGGGCCGTTGCTACCCCCTCCTCCACTAGCTTTCACAGGCCTTTAGAGACCTAATTAGACACTTGCTGGTACTGTTGTTATGTGTTTTTGTGCCCCTGCCCTGAGAAGCATGTCTTGGACCACCTTTCATGCTGTACAAATCATTCCCATTAATTTGAGATAACTGGAGGGTGGATACAGGACAAAAAATGTAGTGGAAGGAGAGGGAGATGACAGAGAGACACTTGCGGTTCCCCAAAAACACCAGCAGTGTGCAAAGGGAGGGGAGAACATGGACTGGAAATGCAGTTTTTCAGCTGGCTCATGGGGCCCCCTAGCAGCTCCAAAAGCTTGACCCCAAAGGGAAGATATAAGGGTGGGTTAGATAAGACATGGGGTTTTGGGCAGGAAGGTCTCCTCCTCTCTTTCAGCATCAATCCCCAATTTCCTTGGCTCATAGGACAGTCCAGGGGGATGGCCACATCTCGGATGATGGGGGGGGGGGGGCAAATGCCACTCCACGACTGGGAGGTGGATGGTCAAGACTACTTTGATGGCTAGAGGGGACAGGTGGTTCAGACATTCAGAAAATAATTACAGAGGGCCCTATGTAACAAAAAAGATTATGGTAGATTATGCCCTCATGTGAGCACTGCTCTTCCTTGAGTCAAGGTAGAGACCCATGGTGCTCCCTAGACTCTCAGGGAGATGCTGGAACTGACCTAGTAGTCCAGGGCCCATCTTAATATAGCCCAGGTAGGATAGCCCAGCAGCAGCAGAATCCAACATCTGGTGCAGTGCCATGGGAAAGCCATCTAAAAAGAACAAGTTGTATGAACTGCTGGCTGGCGGCACTGGAGATGCCTGTAAGGAGACAACTTCAGTTTTGACAATAGGTGGGCTTGCATTGAAAAGGGTGGAGCCAGCGGCCTCATTATATAGACAGCAATGAGGCCTGGAATGCACTTAGCATATTAATGAGGGAAACCCTACTTTGGCTGTGTGTACCCATGCAGGATGCTGTTATGCATGCGCTGTGGGGTCACCGGAAATCTTACCTAATTTAGTTGGCCCTCAACTAAATACTTATCTTTTTTGCGTGTTATGGAACAAAAAGTGACATTAAGATATTATACCGGGCAGCAGGGCCAGTGTGCCCCAGAAAGTCCCGAGCCGTTTTTTAGCCCCAGTCCGCCCCTGGCTGGGGCTATTATGACCACACAGAAAACTTGGCACTCCAGAATGGAGATCCCCACATTCATAAAGATGAATCAGGCATGGATAACGCCAGATTTCACCACACCCTGTAGGATGCTAATGACTAAAGCATGGATCCCCGAGGATGGGAGCACCCTGAGAAACTGCCGCTGCTGCGGCTACCCAACTTAACTACCGGTCACAGGCATTGGGGGTTCAGCGAGACTACTGCTGCTGTTAATATCCTTCACTGGATTTCACAGGCCTTAGGTAATCAGAAAGACTCACAGGAATTAGAGACTCAGTTAAACTGTTGCTGCTGTTACCCATTCTCTACTGACTGTCACAGGCCATAGAGACTCAGAGAGACTGCTGATGCCCCTGCTACCAACTTCCACTGGCTGTCACAGACCTTAGAGGGACTGCTGCTGCTGTAAACACCCTCCACTGGCTGTCACAAACCTTAGGGACGCTATGGTTTCACAGACCTTTGAGGAGCTCAGAGAGACTGCTGATGCCCCTGCTACCCACCTCCACTAGCTGATCACAGGTCTTAGGAGCTCAATAAGACTACTATTGAGACTGCTGCTACCCTGAACTTGCTTTCACAGGCCTTTACAGACTCAGAGAGACTGCTGATGCCTGCATACCCACCTCCACTGGCTGGTTACAGGTCTTAGAGGCTTAATAAGACCCACCCTCCACTGGCTTTCGAAGGCTTCAGAAACTGAGACAGACTGCTGCTGCTGTTACCCACCTCCACTGGCTTTCACATGCCTTAGGAGCTCAGAGAGGCTGCTACTGCTGCTATCTTCCTGCACTGGCTTCCACCGGCCTTAGAGACGCTGAGAGACTATTGCTGCTGTTACCCAGCTCCAATGGCTGTCACAGGCCTTGGAGACTCTGAGAGAGTGCTGCTTCTTTTAATCCACCCTCCACTGGCTGTCATAGGCCTTAGAGATTCAAAGATACTGCTGCTGCTACTCCCCTACATTGGATTTCAAAGGCCTTAGAGACTCAGAGAGACTGTTGCTGTTGTTACCCATGCCCAACTGGTTTCTACAGGCCTTAGAGATTCAGAGAAGCTGCTGCTGCAGTTACCACCCTCCACTGGCTGTCACAAGCCTTTAGGGACTCAGAGAGACTGCTGATGCCCCTGTTACCCACCTTCACTGGCTAGTAACAGACTTTAGGGACTCAATACAACTGCTGTTTAGGCTGCTGGGGCTCAATAAGACTTCTGCTCTTACCCACCCTCCACTGTCTTTCACAGGCTATAGGGACTCTATGGGGCCGTTGCTACCCCCTCCTCCACTAGCTTTCACAGGCCTTTAGAGACCTAATTAGACACTTGCTGGTACTGTTGTTATGTGTTTTTGTGCCCCTGCCCTGAGAAGCATGTCTTGGACCACCTTTCATGCTGTACAAATCATTCCCATTAATTTGAGATAACTGGAGGGTGGATACAGGACAAAAAATGTAGTGGAAGGAGAGGGAGATGACAGAGAGACACTTGCGGTTCCCCAAAAACACCAGCAGTGTGCAAAGGGAGGGGAGAACATGGACTGGAAATGCAGTTTTTCAGCTGGCTCATGGGGCCCCCTAGCAGCTCCAAAAGCTTGACCCCAAAGGGAAGATATAAGGGTGGGTTAGATAAGACATGGGGTTTTGGGCAGGAAGGTCTCCTCCTCTCTTTCAGCATCAATCCCCAATTTCCTTGGCTCATAGGACAGTCCAGGGGGATGGCCACATCTCGGATGATGGGGGGGGGGGGGGCAAATGCCACTCCACGACTGGGAGGTGGATGGTCAAGACTACTTTGATGGCTAGAGGGGACAGGTGGTTCAGACATTCAGAAAATAATTACAGAGGGCCCTATGTAACAAAAAAGATTATGGTAGATTATGCCCTCATGTGAGCACTGCTCTTCCTTGAGTCAAGGTAGAGACCCATGGTGCTCCCTAGACTCTCAGGGAGATGCTGGAACTGACCTAGTAGTCCAGGGCCCATCTTAATATAGCCCAGGTAGGATAGCCCAGCAGCAGCAGAATCCAACATCTGGTGCAGTGCCATGGGAAAGCCATCTAAAAAGAACAAGTTGTATGAACTGCTGGCTGGCGGCACTGGAGATGCCTGTAAGGAGACAACTTCAGTTTTGACAATAGGTGGGCTTGCATTGAAAAGGGTGGAGCCAGCGGCCTCATTATATAGACAGCAATGAGGCCTGGAATGCACTTAGCATATTAATGAGGGAAACCCTACTTTGGCTGTGTGTACCCATGCAGGATGCTGTTATGCATGCGCTGTGGGGTCACCGGAAATCTTACCTAATTTAGTTGGCCCTCAACTAAATACTTATCTTTTTTGCTCCCACAGCTCATGCCTGGGTCAGCTCCCTCATATCTGTGGGTGCGAGTGTTCATGGAAGAAGTATCAGGGGATGCCAAGGGGTGTACGACAAAGCTGAGCAGAGAGTTTGGGATGCCTCAGGGACATGGAACAGGCCATTACTGTAGTTTAAAGCAGGTTTTTGTCCTCTTCGAGTTTTAGAGGGATACAGACAGCATGTACATTGGTTGATAAGCAATAGTTAGTTGAGGTGGAATTCGGGTGGTATCCTCTATTTTGACCACAAAGAAACTTAGGCATTTTGTTTCATTTTGTTCAATTATTTTATCAGCTTTTAGTTAAAGTCCCTATCTAGTTACACACTCATTTCCTCCCACCTTATCCCCACGAGAATTGTGTAAATAAGTAATTTCAAACCAACTGGCTTTACTTTCCTTTCTAGACATGGCTGGGGTAGGAAGTTGCTTCCTGTGATTGTTTGAAATAACAGCTCCAAGGGACAGAGTGGCAGTGTTTTTGTTTGGTCCTGGAAGAATGGGATTGAAAGGATGGCAAACTTTATACAGCTTCTAACCAGAGCTTAAAGCGGACCAACAGTCAAAAATGACTTAAACCAGACCAACAAACAGTCATATGCATCCCACCCCCGCGCAATTTAGATTGCTGCACATAAATATTTATTTTCCTTTCTCTAAGTCCCACTGTGGTAAATTTTAAAACCAAAATGACGGTTCATGCATTTGCAGGCCAGCTGCAAATGGGAAGTGCTGTTGGGCTTCCTGTTTCTGTGCATTGTCAGTTGAATCCAGGCAGCAGCATGGCTGAGATGCTGGGAGAGGAAGTTCCAAAATGTCCGCTACCTTTCTTTTCCAAATGTGTTAGGTTGTTGGTCCAGTTTAAGGAAGGGATAGGTAAGGAAAGGAAGGAGGCGAGGCACGTGGGACAGGCATCTGGTTTCTATGTGTGGGCCCTGAATGAAAGCCACAAATACTTTGCATTATTGAGTATAGGGTCGGCCAGTTCTACTGGTGGGCCCCTCACATCCCAGTCCGATGCTGACTATAGATAAAGAAAGCAGGCTTTGTACAGCAGTTAGCTAAAGGGGGTGAATTCTCTGCCATTATGTAAGGGAATAATACTGGCATTATGTGACACCAGGGCAGGCATACTCGCTCCCCCCGGACATCCAGATTCGGGATTTCCCGCTATGTCAAACTCCCTAGGTCAACTTAACCTAGTTCCCAGTCCAACGATATCCCTATAGCAAGGCGTATGCCCATGCCAGGAATTTGTGAATGGCAGCCACGGGCACGCTCCCTGATAAAGGGTAGCCGGCAATGTGGCCGCCAGTGTGCTCGGATCTGCTCCCACCCCTTTGTCCAAGACCTTGTCCGATTGCTCTGATGACCACATCCACCGCTACCCTTTAACAGGGAGCGTGCCCGTGCTGAACATTCACAAATGCCTGGCGGTGGCACGCGCCTTGGCAAAGGAAGCGTGCTGACTGGACGAGATGGTACACATGAGCCATAGGACCGACGAGGGGTGAGTGAGATCGGGCAACCTGGGGGGTTTCACACAGTGGGGCATCCCTGATCAGGGTGCCCAGGGAAGTTTGACTATACTATATTTTTTATTAGAAGTAGAGCTGCTCAAATGTTATCATAAATTCATTGTGATCAATAGTGACTGAATTTGAATATAATATATACATATATATATATATATATATATACCGTATTTAAAATGTGTGTATATTTGTGAGTTTTTTGGGTTGATTCAAAGAAACATGTAACAGCTTGGATTTTGCTCACGATCATCCTATTTTTCACGTCCGCTCGTGCGTTCGTATGAACTTGCGAGTGATTCAATAAGCAAATACGTTTCTATCCTAAAAGATACGTCCGTTCGTATGATATCTCCCGAACTTGCCTCAGTCAGTTGCCAATCGTAAAAATCACGTTCATGTGCTCACCTGTTGCGGCGGCAGCCTGTTTTTTCGGCTGCTTCCATCGTCAAGCTCTTCCAATTACTTGCGTTAGCCTCTGGTTTTCATTGGTTTTTGGTCTTTTAGATTCGTGCGTTCGTATGTTTATAAGATCTTGCGCATGCGCACCCTCAACCAGAAACTTACCTAAACCCCGTAGCGGCTGCATCCAACTTCATTTATCGGTCCCTCAAACTTACCTAAACCCCTTAGCGGCTGCATCCCACTTCATTTCTCGGTCCCTCAAACTTACCTAAACCCCTTAGCGGCTGCATCCCACTTCATTTCTCGGTCCCTCAAACTTACCTAAACCCCTTAGCGGCTGCATCCAACTTCATTTCTCGGTCCCTCAAACTTACCTAAACCCCTTAGCGGCTGCATCCCACTTCATTTCTCGGTCCCTCAAACTTACCTAAACCCCTTAGCGGCTGCATCCCACTTCATTTCTCGGTCCCTCAAACTTACCTAAACCCCTTAGCGGCTGCATCCCACTTCATTTATCGGTCCCTCAAACTTACCTAAACCCCTTAGCGGCTGCATCCCACTTCATTTCTCGGTCCCTCAAACTTACCTAAACCCCTTAGCGGCTGCATCCCACTTCATTTCTCGGTCCCTCAAACTTACCTAAACCCCTTAGCGGCTGCATCCAACTTCATTTCTCGGTCCCTCAAACTTACCTAAACCCCGTAGCGGCTGCATCCAACTTCATTTCTCGGTCCCTCAAACTTACCTAAACCCCTTAGCGGCTGCATCCCACTTCATTTCTCGGTCCCTCAAACTTACCTAAACCCCTTAGCGGCTGCATCCAACTTCATTTCTCGGTCCCTCAAACTTACCTAAACCCCGTAGCGGCTGCATCCAACTTCATTTCTCGGTCCCTCAAACTTACCTAAACCCCTTAGCGGCTGCATCCCACTTGATTTTTCGGTCCATAAAACGTAAGAATATCACATAATTTACATATGTCTATATGTTTCTAAGTGTGTTGTTTCTGGTTTGTGTAATTTTTTGGGTGTGTGCATATTAGAAAAGACACATTTAGGAAGGCTTAAAATCTAATTTATTTAAATTATTTTCTTTGTTTTGTTTTTAAGAATTTAAAAAACTTTTTTTTTTTTTTTTTCTCCGTAAAACACATATAATTTTTAATTTTGTTTTTAACAGTAAAACCCTTTTTTTTTTTTTTTTTGTGTTTTTTTAAAAAACATACTTTTTTTTTTTTTTAAAAAACAATAAAACAATTTTTAAAATTGTAACAAATTTAAAAACACGTTAAAGAAAGGAGCCAGGACCAAGGGCACTATTCATCATCCTCTTCTTCATCTGTTGGCCCCAACGTCGCCTGTATGGCCAGCAGCTCGGCCACCAACTCCTTCATTCTTTTTTTTTTCCCCGCCAAGGTTTGGGGGATCATCCCTGTAAGCAATAGAGAAAGAAACATAAATAGGAGTCCCAGACCGGTTTGTATGCTGGAAATAGATTTAGGGTTAATCAAATACATGTAAATGCATGACATATGTCCTTCTTCAAAGGGATACAGTTAATGCATTTCCCACAGGTAAGTGTTTAAACTCCTTTAACCGGACCTTCAACATTATTTAATAAAAACCAATAACTATTCACAAATGATTCTGCACCACCTCAAAGTTATTTAGGGTTTTTTGGGGATTACAGCGCCGCCATCTGGACTCTGAAGCATAACACTTAATGAGGAGTGGAGAGTTGGATAAAGTACAGGGGAGTAGGTTACAGTGGTGCGTTGGGAATCCCGAGCATAGCTGGGTTGAGGGAAAGGTCATCACTCCCACAATGCATGGCAGCACCTTCCTTTTTTCAATCTGTATCCCATGCTGCCTGTAAATATTGCGCATTCCATATTCCCCAATATTGGTTTTGTTCAGTCTAATAACATGCATTAGATGGGTGAAGGGTGTTTTTCCATGGTTCTAATCTGTAGGTACAGTGTGATGGCTAAGTCTTTGGTTCTTAATACTAGTTAGGGTCCTCTTTAAGCTAACGAAGTGCCCACATGAAAGTGTGAACTACACATTGGCTACGCCTTTAGTTATGTGTGTGTTATTAGCTAAGCAAACATTAATATGAATAATGGCATGGAGACTTACGGAGTTGGTGGCCGACAGATGGCTGGTTGGGGCCAACAGGCTGCCCTTGGTCCTGGCTCTGCTGTGAAGAAGTCCCTGGAGAAACATGTGACATTTGGTTAGTACTTGTAGAGAGTCACTATTCCCAACATATCTGGCTCCCAGTCTGGCTGACATCACTCACCTTCGCCAGGATCGACTTCAAGCATCTCTGCTGCCTCCTCCTCCACTATCTCACCCGCTCCAGAAGCTTCTACAAATACATAATAAAGGATAACTTAGTTTTTGGCCTGCCATGTATATCTTTGTGCCTATACATGAAGAGTGACATACCAGAGCCTTCCCCATGCGTGGCCAGGTATGACTCCACGCCCACGCGCCTTGGCCCCTCCTCTGTGGTAAGGTCCAGGGGCTGGTCTGAGGAGGCCACAGAGGAGGGGTAGGTCCGTCGCCCGGGAGATCCACCACCTTCACTCACAGATGAGCACTGGTCGGCCTGTACGTCTCCGGGTGCGGCGAATTCTGAAATCCATTTCCAACACTACCAAAGAAAAGTCATTATAAATAAAGGCATAACTTAGACATTTGGAACATATACCATGCAATTGCTTTGTACTTACTTGGGAAATGGATCCCAAAATACCTCCGCACCCGGGGCATGTGCAGACGTTTCAGGTCCGACCAATGCTGCATTATCTGGGTGTGAGTGAAGGTGGTGCTGGTCACACGGTGGATCTCGGCGATGATCTCCCGGGCGATGTCCCTTTTCTCGCACACATTGGGCGCGAAGTCATACCGGCGCTGAAGCATGATCTGAAAAACATAATGGACACAGAGCTTTTACTTTTACACACAGACCCATATGTGTTGCATCACAAGTTGAGAATTTAATGTCATTAACACACACATTTCGAGTGGCCGCCATTTTTGGGGAGTGCCTTAAAGAGGACGTTGACTGTGATTGACAGTCTGGTCTTATGTTATATGTATCACACACCATGTACATACAGATAATAGCCAACATCACGAATCAGGCCACCTGCATCTATGGCATGTTAGGATGGTTTAAACATCCAAGATGTAGCCTAATGCTTAGGCTTTTGGACCACGTGTGTGGCTTCCCGTTGTGTTTTTATGGCTTAGGAAAACAGTGTTCCTCAAACATCCGCATCAAGGTCCGAGACAGGCCAGGTTTGCCAGCTCGCCCCGCTACTCCACAGGTTAATTAACTGTTGCTAAGCCGGAGCAATTGGCCGAATTAGGACATCAGCATAGACAGTTGAAAACGTGGCCAGGCTCGGCCCTTGAGGATGAAGTGTGAGGAGCCAGTGATTAAACATTAAGAGACCCCAAACTAGTTCCAAACGCATCATTTACATTTAGGCCATCATTGACTATTCGATTAAAATGCACAGGCAGCCACTTACCAGCATGAGGATCTCTTCCTGTTGACGGGTGAAGATAGTGGGCGCCATCTTTATGCTTCTTCCAGGCAGCAGATAAGTGAAACCCCAGCGGTTTCCTGGTTCCGCTCGAACGTACGTTCGTACGAGCGCGTAGTCGTGCGCATAGGCGTCACACGCTGGGCTCATTATTTAAAGGTCCCTGCACCCAAAGCTCTTTCTCTTTGAGCATTTGTGTACGATGGCACCAAAAAAGGCGATGAGCAAGCGACCCCAGGCAAGCAAGACCGCGGAGGGCCCCACAACAAGGTCCCAGCAAGCTGGCCGAAAAGTGAGAGCCAAGACTCCCACCTCGGCCCCAACAAGGGACCCTGGACCCTCAGGTACCAAAAAAAGGGGCCCCAAGCCCCGTGCCCCTCCTGCAGCCAAAAAGCTGGCAACTGCAGCACCCACCACCTCTGCCCCCAGAACAGGCAGCACCAGTGAGCCCACACCGGCCATGCCTTCAAGTAGGGCAGTTCCGAAAGCCATGCCCCGCAGCAGGGCCCGAACCCCATCCAGGGCCCGAAGCACAGCCAGAGGGCGAAGAACCCAATCCAGGGCACGAAGCCCAGCCAGGGCCCGAACCCCATCCAGGGCCCGAACCCCATCCAGGCCCCGAAGCCCATCCAGAGGCCGCAGATCCCAAACCAGGGCCAGAAGCCCCTACAGGGCCCGCAGATCCCAAACCAGGGCCAGAAGCCCCTACAGGGCCCGCAGATCCCAAACCAGGGCCAGAAGCCCCTACAGGGCCCGCAGATCCCAATCCAGGGCCAGAAGCCCCGACAGGCCCAGAAGAACCCAATCCAGGGCCAGAAGCCCCGACAGGGCCCGCCGAACACAATCCAGGGCGAGAAGCCCCTACAGGGCCCGCAGATCCCAAACCAGGGCCAGAAGCCCCGACAGGGCCCGCCTAACCCAATCCAGGGCCAGAAGCCCCGACAGGGCCCGCCGAACACAATCCAGGGCGAGAAGCCCCTACAGGGCCCGCAGATCCCAATCCAGGGCCAGAAGCCCCGACAGGCCCAGAAGAACCCAATCCAGGGCCAGAAGCCCCTACAGGCCCAGAAGAACCCAATCCAGGGCCAGAAGCCCCTACAGGGCCAGAAGAACCCAATCCAGGGCCAGAAGCCCCTACAGGGCCCGACGAACCCAATCCAGGGCCAGAAGCCCCCGACCTGGCACCAGCCGGGAACAGAGCCCCCGACCTGGCACCAGCCGGGAACCTAGCCCCCCAAGAGGGCCCCGAATTGCCCCCATGACCACATCTACACCTGGAAGTTCGGTGGCCAGCCACGCAAGAACACCCAGTCCCTTGGCCAGTCCAGTCCAGTCATTGGGAAGCCACCAATCCGGCCATTCCCCTACCCAGCCCCAGGCCATAATGTCACCACATGTGTCTGCACACATGGAGGAGCAGCCAAGCCAACCATCTGGCCGCACATTGCGCCGCGGCCAGTTGAGTGGGAGATTCTCCCATGACCAAAATATGGCATTGGCTAGTGGCCTTACATTATACTATGACGAGCTATATGGGAGCAAATCCAAACACACCACCAAGCAGCGCAAGATGGAATTGTTTGAAACCATCCTCCGACAAGTAAATGCAGCGGGGGAAGAGAGGAAAGATGTGTCCCAAATTCAGAAGAAAATCTCTGATCTGAAGTATGCTGTACGGCAAAAAGAAATTAAAAGGCATAATTACAGGTAACTAAATGTTTACGCTAAATCTAATGTTTTGGATGTACTGTATGCACCTTTTCTGAGTACCAAACGATTTTCTCTTTTCAGCCTGAAAACTGGCGGTGGCTTTCCATCTAAATTGGAGTTTACCCCTGCTGAGGAGATTGTGCTTGGACTTCTCCATCCGGTCGCGGTCGGTGGACATGCTGGTCTAAGGGACACAGACTCACCGACCCGTACCCACGGTGAGTACTCTTAAATCTGCATGTTTGCCTGTTTGCTAAATAATCTACAGTTCACTAGTAACAAGCTAACGGGATGCCCCTATGGTTTGCCTTGCTTGGCCTCGCACTACTGTGGCTGTTTGTGTCCTCTTTTTGTCCCTGGGAATCACACATTTAGGCCCACAGCCATTATGGCAAAGTTCAAATGTCCAATTGTATTGTTAAAGTCATGAAGTTTCGCAAGATAAGTGAGATATTTTGAATCAATCACAAAACACACATCATTATGTATGGGTTGCCTTTTGGTTGTGTGAGTTGTGTTTGAGTTAACAATTTAATTAGCCACCCACAAACATATCTGACCTAGAGCAGCGAGACTCAACTGGCGGCCCGGGGTCCCAATGCGGACCTTGGCACCACATTCAAGGACCCCTGCCCAGACAGCCCTGCA
This sequence comes from Gastrophryne carolinensis, assembly GCA_027917425.1. Lineage (NCBI taxonomy): Eukaryota > Metazoa > Chordata > Amphibia > Anura > Microhylidae > Gastrophryne > Gastrophryne carolinensis. The sequence continues at coordinate 268,828,597 of CM051239.1, read as the reverse complement.
CTCAGTTACTTCTGTGTTGACGTGCTCAGAGCTGCCCCCTTGATCGGCCATGTAGTGGTTGGTCTCCTGCCCAATGTCATGGCTCCGTGAAACATAGCATTGCAATATGAAGTACTGCCCAGGAAGTGGCATTGCAAGGTACACAGTAACTTATTTAAATTTTCTCTGGCCACAATCGTGTCCCGCTGCCCCTGCTCTGGCCCATCTGCCACAGTCCCCCCATGCCCCCCCCCACATAAGCCCCATACATTTGTAACAGATTGGCTCCATCCATCCCATCACCATCAATACGTTAACTCCCCCCTTTAGCCATCCAATCCCTGTCCCCTCAGCTCTGGCCCATCCAGCCCAGCAAGGGCAAGCAGCCTTTATTAGTTGGCACTTTGAAATCTCCAGCCCCTCCACCAGTGTCTTTATTTTTAACTAGACACCCCCTGCGTCAGCACCATGGCCAGACATTCACCTCTCACCACATACCTTTAAATGGGCGTTTCAAACAATTGTTTGAGTACCCCGGACCTAGCGAATGGTAGGCTAAATCCAAAAATGTGCCTTGAAAGTTGTATGCTGACTGGGTACACTTCATGACTTCGAACTGAGGTCACTTAGCAGTTTTTCAGAGCCATTGCACCTATGTAAACTTGCGTGTGTTTGAACAAAGGTCACCATTGCTCTAGAGTTGAATAATATTACAAATAGAGCTATATTTGATTACCTATCCTAAAAAAGGTTATGTGTGTGTGTTTACGTGGTTTGTTTTTCTCTTCTTCAGCCCAGCATGATCCCTCAGCAAGGGTAAACTCACCCCCCAGTTTGGTTATGCCTACCAGGTCCGTACAGCATAGGAGCCCAGATCAGAGATTTTCTGTAAGTTAATTTAGTAGCATAAATACTAACAAGTGCTTAAGAATGTGTTAAACTGTTGAAATCCAAAATTTGGACGCAAACTTAGCCTTTTTTTTTTGATATGTCCCTACAGACCCGCACACTCATGGAAGAGATCCAGGACATGGAGGAAGATGATGATGTCTCCGTACAGGGCACGTCGGATGAACTCCCCCTGGGTCCCAATTTGGAACTGCTCCATAATGTTTCTCTGGCCAATCCTCAGCAGCAGAGTGAATCTCCATCCATTGTGCTTGCACATGGGGAGACTGACACTACAGTCCCCAGTGTTCACTCTGCTGCTGAGGATTTGCAAAGCAGGCCGGTTGCTGTTGAGGGTACGACACCACGCGGCAGGGCACGCCCAAGAGCCAGGGTAATTGTGCGGCGGACGCCATTACGCCGCCCCACAATTTCCCAGGGGAGGCAGAGTGCCCTGCTTCAATTATGGACCCAACAAAGGGACTCTTATGACGCCCAGCTCGTTACAGAGCGCGAGCAAAGGCATGCCGACATGGTGAACATCCATACCAGTCTACAGGGCATCCTCGCGGAGTTGCGTACCCTCAACAGCAACGTGGCCAATGCAAGTAATGGCATCCAGTCAGCCATGGCTGAGATGACCAATATGCAGAGAAACATTGTGGAGCAGTTTCAAATTCACAATGCTGCCATGGCCCAGGCTAGGTCCCATTCCCATGGACCTCCACCTGGACCTCCACCTGGGTATTATGGGCAGCCACCCTATTAAGCCATGGGTGTGTGGGACATCTTTTCTCTTAACCCCCACTGTATTTACTTGTCCTTTGAGGTTTCAAACAATCCATTTTGTGTTGCTCTGGCAGGTTGTGTTTTGTATTTGCTCCCATATAGCTCCTTAGAGTAATGCTTAAGGCCACTAGCCAATGCCATAGGTCTATGTGGAGTTTATCTGGCCACTTATGGCTTTACCTATGTATTTGGTTGGTGCTCCTACTGTTTGCAGACATGTTTGTGTGACATTATGGCCATGCCCAAATATCCCTGGGCACAGGCAATATTAATGACTGGACTAGGCTGGCCTTTGGACTGGGTGTCCTTGTTTGGTTGTGCCACTCACTTCCAGGTGTAGATGTGCTCAATGTTTTTTTTTAATGTTATCCATTTGTTACCACATATGTATGTGGACTGATTTCTGTTAACCACTATAATTTTTCATTTTCAAAGTAAAACAAAACATTCACTTACAATACTTGTGGCGTTTTTAGTGGGAAGACATTTTTAACAGCTTGGGCTAAACCAGATAATTTTGGTTTGAAGAGGTGTAACAATGCAAAGCTAAAGCTAAGGAAACTACATGAAATACATTAGGCAACAATTAAGGTCTAAATGTTTTACTTAGAGGTAATGCCACATTACGGCAAAACAACATATGTAACAAAAAGGATAACACAGACATACAGAATGGTGAGACAGGGAAAAAAGTTAAGTAAAATGCTGGCTGATCAGGTTGGCTCGAACAGATTGGCCAGACTCACTGGGGGGCCCCTCAAAATTCTCGACTTCATCCTCGACGGCTGAAGAGGGCAGGCTGTCCACATAACGTGGGACACGTTCCATGATGGCAAAATTGTGCAAAACAGCACATGCCATTATAATGTCGATCACTTTCTTGGGATCATATTGCAGGGCCCCCCCAGTATGGTCAAGGCAACGAAAACGTGTCTTCAGCAGACCAAAGGCCCTCTCCACAACAGCCCGGGTCTTGCGATGCGCACGGTTATACGCTTCCTGAGAGGCATCCTGGGGCCGCAGCACAGGCGTCATGAGCCAGGGTAGAAGTGGGTACCCGGAATCACCTTAAACAGAGAATTAAATGTAATCAAAATTAAAAAGGCAACACAACCAACACCAAAAATTTCACAGATATCATAATGATGTAAGGTAAAGTGTTCCCAAAAAAAAACACGGCACATTAGGGCCCCCAAAAATTGCACTAAGGTATAACCTAAATAAAAATGGCACTTCTATATACCAATTAATTAACAAACATCTGCACGGCCAAGGGTATTTGTATTTTACATATATTTGTAGTTTTCAGACATGTTACAATTAGGATGCTGCTGAGGGCCTATCCACATTTCTCTGGAAACTACAATGTATGCAGTTTAAGTCCACTTTGACATTTAACGACCAATAGTACAAAAGGAGCCAAATGTCAAAGATCCCTATCCACATTTCACTGGAAACTACAATGTATGCAGTTTAAGTCCACTTTGACATTTAACGACCAATAGTACAAAAGGAGCCAAAGGTCAAAGATCCCTATCCACATTTCACTGGAAAATACAATGTATGCAGTTTAAGTCCACTTTGACATTTAACGACCAATAGTACAAAAGGAGCCAAAGGTCAAAGATCCCTATCCACATTTCACTGGAAAATACAATGTATGCAGTTTAAGTCCACTTTGACATTTAACGACCAATAGTACAAAAGGAGCCAAATGTCAAAGATCCCTATCCACATTTCACTGGAAACTACAATGTATGCAGTTTAAGTCCACTTTGACATTTAACGACCAATAGTACAAAAGGAGCCAAAGGTCAAAGATCCCTATCCACATTTCACTGGAAAATACAATGTATGCAGTTTAAGTCCACTTTGACATTTAACGACCAATAGTACCAAAGGAGCCAAATGTCAAAGATCCCTATCCACATTTCACAGGAAACTACAATGTATGCAGTTTAAGTCCACTTTGACATTTAACGACCAATAGTACAAAAGGAGCCAAAGGTCAAAGATCCCTATCCACATTTCACTGGAAAATACAATGTATGCAGTTTAAGTCCACTTTGACATTTAACGACCAATAGTACCAAAGGAGCCAAATGTCAAAGATCCCTATCCACATTTCACAGGAAACTACAATGTATGCAGTTTAAGTCCACTTTGACATTTAAAGACCAATAGTACAAAAGGAGCCAAAGGTCAAAGATCCTTGGGTATAAACTCCAAACCAATATATTTAGGCACAAGGAACTTACAGACATCCTAACTAAAGGGAAAACATTCTGAAGGCCACAGCGAGACAAGGATTTTTTGGGTAAGTTCCTAATATATGAGCCAAGAAAAAGGCAGTTGGACGCTTCTGTAAAGTTTTCCAAAACAAACATATCAACAAATACAAGATTAATGCCACATTTAATAACACACAAATAGGACACACTTACCAAGCAGCCATGCCCCCGAAAATTCACCTGCCTCAAATCTCCGAAACAACCCAGATCGCCGGAGGATATAGGAGTCGTGGGACGATCCGGGGTAGCCGGCAAGGACACTCATAAACCGCATATCCGGACCAACCACGGCCTGGACATTAAGTGAGTGTCCCATTTTACGATTCCTTAAGGAAAAAACATACAAAAAGGGTAATTGATATTTGACCCAAACTAATAAATTAACCACAAAACATGTCTGCACTCTATTGGGAAAGACTAATGAAAAGCCGAGATAAAGCAGCTACACAAATGAGGGATAAACAAATATGCTGCCGCAAAGGAAAACAGGTTACATGACACGTTGGGCAACATAATAACCAATCTCAATACCTATATATATACTCGTCGGCTGCCCTAGGTACGAGTGCCACATGTGTGCAGTCAATTGCACCAATAACGTTGGGCATGTCGGCCACATTATAAAAACCAAGCTTAATGGCGTTTCTGGCTGCCATATCATCTGGAAAAAAAATATATTTTTGAGTTATGGCAGCCATGCCTTCCAAAAATTTAGACAGTGCGCGGCTCAGCGTAGGCTGTGACATCCCCACAGAGAGGGCACCCAGCCTCTGGAACGAGCCGTTCGCCAAAAATTGCAGGCAGCCAAGCATCTTGGTCATACCTGAAATTGCATGCCCCTTCCTTGTGGTGCGGGCTAACCATGGCCGCAGCTCACTATATAATTTATGGAGGGAAGCGCGATTAAGCCTGGTCAGCTCGAACAGCTCAACATCATTCATGCTATCGATGTTCATGCGACGACGCAGGGGCAATCTGCTCTCAGACATCTCGATCAACTCAATGCCAAAAAGCATAAGCCCTTGATGTGCCACAAACTCGCTCCGCTCCATCCTACTCCCGAGGCCAAATAGCTGCCGGCAAACATTTCGTAAAGCAGCTCTTTAATGGGCTTCAAAACAATTAGCAATCACCTCTCTGAATTGGGCGCAAGCCCATGTGAAGGACGTAAAAAATAGGATCGGACGCAAATAATACGATTTGGACGGGAAAAACACACGAACTAACGCAAATTATACGATTCTCGTACGAAATGCGTATGTTCATATACGTCTATGCGCGAACGATCGTGCGAATACGAAATGGGCAAAAAAACAAGAAAAAATGACAAACACCCACCCAAACTTACGATTCTCGATACGAAATCACTTAACTTTTGCTCTTTGAATCGAGGGGTTTGTGTATATCTATATAAATGCATATAAAAAAGCAGAACAGAGAGATACTTTTACATAGCATTCATGTAAATGTTTTGAAGCAGAAATTCAGTGTACCTGGTAGTGATAATTGAAGTGCAGGAAATAAAGTTTGAGATTACAGTAGTGAGATGTGCAGATGTCTCTCTCTTCTCACATCACTTGCTCCCTGAGGCTATACTGCAATTATAACCTAGGTTTCTGAAAGCGGAGTCTCACATTTTCTATCTAATGTAGTGTGTAGAGTTTAAAGTGGACCTGCCAGTAAAATGTCAACTTGGATGTTATAGGTGTATTATTGGCTGCTGTGACATGTAAGTTGTTTATGTAAGCAGAAAAGTAAAAATAACTGTAAGGATTTCATGTTTCCCTGAATTATCCTGTGAATACCTGGCATCTCTTTAGCAATCACTTCAGCCCATCACTGCCAGCACTGCCTCTGTGATAGCCAGTAGTTAATAATATTGGGCTGACTCTGGCCTGACCTGATAGGCCGGTGGCCACCTAAAGCCAGACTTCTCCCAGCATGCATTGCCAGTTATAGGGAAAGCTAGGGTGCTCTGTACCAAGATGAACTTCAGCTCTTTGAACTCCTGTTGTAACCTCAGCTTACATTTTAACCCCCACTAGTCCCTTGGCACCGCGTTTCGATTCTGATCTTCTGACATAACCTTGGCACGACCATAACCACCCACCTGTTTCATCCACTGATACTGCGCAGCTCTTGGACTTCCTGCTCCCAACTCTTGCTTGTCTTTGGAATCTGTCTGGGCTCATATCTCTGTGATCTGACTCGAAGGCAGGTGTCCAAACAGGCATTATATTTTAACGAGCAACAAAAATGGATCAACTTGTGGAGCAGGTGCAAACTCGTGCAGACCATAGTGGTGGAACAGCTGGCCCACTGACTTGATGCTCAACAGATTTGACCAGCTTCACCTCCACCCCAGCCTCAAGTAGTCATTGAAACTCCATCTGGGGAACCCAAGCTTCTGTTGCCCCGAAAAATTTCCTGGGGACCAACATAAGTTTGTTAATTTTCAAAATGCATGTAAGTTGTATTTTAAGCTTCGCCCCATTTAAATAGGTCAGAGCCCCAGAGAGTGAGCATTATAATTTCTTTGCTCCAAGGAAACCCCCAGACCTGGACCTTTGGACTTTTTTCTGAAGATCTGGTCCTGCAAACTGTGGACTCTTTCTTTGAAGCTATGGGGTTCTCTACTCTGACCCAGACATTGTTTCCACAGCCGATGCCAATCTATGCAAACTCTGGCAAGGGCGGCGTAAACCTGCTAAAGAGTATTGCACTGAATTTCGCCGCTGGGCTGTCAATTGTCAATGCAATGAGCAAGTACCTAAGGGCCAGTTTAGAGTAGGTCTCTCTGACCCTATTTAAGATGCTATAGGTAGTTTTACAGCTCCAAAGTCCCTTGATGAGGCAATGCCACTGGCAATCCAGATTTATCAATGCCACAAAGAATGTAGAGAGAAAAAGTCTGCAGTCTTTAGTGACATCCTCTTCTGCCATATAGCTCTGTGCTGCCCTACTGCCCCCAGTACCAGGCTGAGGAGCCAGTGAAGCTTGGGGCCACTAAACTGTCTCAGGTAAAGAGAGGCCAGAAACAGTCTCAGGGTCTGTGTTTGTATTGTGGATAAGCCAGCCACTTTGGGGGGGTCCTGTCGCCAGAAGCCTTTAAAAAGGGTTCAGCCATATTCTAAGATAAACAGGCAGCTCCCACCAGTACCTTCAGCAGCCTAGAGATATCCTGGTCGGGCCTCGCCCATTGAAGATTTCCAAACGCAAGTACCATCAGTCTTAATGCTTTCTTCCTGGTATGTATCGTTATTCGGTGCTGCCCAGGTGGTCCGTGAGCCCCTTTCATCTGGTACCCCGGGGTGTTTGACCTGTGTGCCCACTCAAGCTTCTGCCAGGATCCCACAAGAGGGTGTCTCCCGCTACCCTCGGCCCATTTAAGCCTCTACATTAAATCTAAGCAGTCCGCATAGTCACGTGCCACTTTCAAAATGGAAGTCTCCACACCCTCTCAGAGCGACCCCCGGATTCCCTCCAATTTACTCCCAGAGGATGAGTCCTGGATGGACGGCTCCTTGCATGGCTGATCGTCCAAGTCTCAGCCACTACCGTTCGATCGCTACGAGGCTATGCTTGAGAAGGCCCTGGAGCGCTGGGCCCTAAACATTACGTCCCAGATTACCACCAACCACTCGGCGGAAATCAAGGAACTGTACCAAAGAGTTGCTGATCTAGAGCAACATCATTCGGCACAAAGTTCTGAGCTGTCCTCTCTTGGAACGGAACTCGTGGCCTTAAAAGAGGAAAATCTTACCCTACACCACAAGCTCGAGGATATGGAAAACCGCTCTCGCAGAGCCAATATCAGAGTCAGAGGTATTCCTGAATCCTTGACCTGCAATCTACAGTTACCGCCCTTTTTCAAGAGCTTGCCCCGTCCATCCCAATTGAGAGGCTGGAGTTCGACAGGATTCACCGTGCCTTACAGAAGAAGAGAACAGACGGCCTTCCACGCGACGTCCTGGTAAAACTCCACTTTTACCGCACAAAGGAACAGCTCATGGCGGCAGCACGAGATCAAAACACGCTCAAATTCCAGAACTTTGACTACCAGCTCTTCGCTGATATTTCCCCCCAAACCATCGCAAGGCGGCGAGCTATGAAATCATCCCTGGAAATTCTGCAAGCCAAAGGAATCAAGTACAAGTGGAGGTTCCCTTTTAAAATGTCCTTTTTCTATTCAGACCAGCGGTATGAGGCCACTACTGCGCATGACCTAGAAGAAGCACTAGCCGCGGCAGGTTTGAAAGCTCCAGTGACAGCTTCGGTTCCTCCCCCGCAAAAGAAGAGAGCTCTCTCATTCTCACCGGTGCCTAAGGACAAACGTGGTCCAAGAAGGGGCGTTCCATCGACGAGCAAGACTGTCCCCCTGTGAGCGGACTGTCCCACAAGTTCGGTGAGCCGGCTCCTGGAGAGGGGTGATGGGTCTGATTCCCTGTGTATTATTCTGGGGATCTTGCCCATCACCCTGTGATCGCTGAGATGACACCAAGTGTTTCCCACTAAAATTCCCGTCTAGTGTTGTTGGGACTTCGGTTCTATGTTTGCTGGGACACTTAATTAACGTGCGCGTATCTCTTTTATATTTGACCCTCTAGGATCACTCCATGGCGTTCTTGGACCGCATTCCTCAACGCGCAAGCTCATCCCTATCTCTTTGAGCGCTACATGAGTGTTTTGTTAACCGCTGTTTAATGTTTTGATTTATCATTTAGTGGGCCGGCGGACCGGGTTCTACAGGCCTGCGCACTTCCCCGCTTCCTATCTCGTCGGGTTCCGCTGAGGTAGGAAGCTTTAGAATCTGACCCCTGGTTGAGGGTTGGTTACTCCACCACTTTTAACTGGGTCCTCCTCTTTGGAGTCCCTCAGTTGAGATAGCTTTCCGCAGCGGGTGGAGGTCTCCTCTACCCCGGTGGGGAATTTTTGCTTCAGAAGGTATTCTCCTTTCTCAGTTATCATTTTAAAATGTTTTCTGTATGGTTTCTTTATCTCTTTATTCTTCCTGCTTCTCCTCTCCTCTTCTCCCGGGTGTCCTTCCCCTCTACTGTAATGGCGTTTAAACAGGGTATTAATGGCGGTTAAAATTGTCTCACTCAATGTGCAGGGTCTGAATGCCCCTCAGAAAAGAGTTAAGGCCTTCCGACAGATGAGGGCCCTGCACGCTGATATTGTCTGCCTCCAGGAGACTCACTTCAAGACTCTTCGAGACTCACTAATTGTGCAGATTACCCCCTCTTCTACACAGCCTCGGCTGATACTAAACAGAGAGGAGTCCTCATAGCTTTTAAACGTTCTCTCCCCTTCTCCTCGGAGCAGACAATACGGGACCCCCAAGGTCGTTTCATTATTGTAATAGGCACGGTTCAAGATCAACCAGTGACAATTGCTACGTATTATGCTCCCAACCAGAGCCAGAATGCTTTTCTTGAGGAATTCCTGAGGACCCTGGACCCCCTAGTCCAAGGACATCTTATAGTAGCCGGGGATTCAAACCAAACTCTGCATCCAACCTTGGACCGCCACACGGTCGACCGGCTCGCTGATGGATTCAGGGGCGGCTCCTCAGGTAAAGCATTTGGCTCCCTCCTAAACCAGTACCATTTAGTTGATGTATGGAGGGAACTCCACCCCTCTAGGAGGGACTATACTCATTACTCTTTCCCTCATAGGGTCTTCACCAGAATTGACCACATTTTCCTGCAGCTTCCCTCCATGCCACACTTGACCCACTCCTCTATAGTCCCAATTGTTTGGTCGGATCATGACTTGGTTACAGCTGAGTTGTCTTCCCTTACTCAAAGATCCCCCCAGAAATCTTGGAAACTTTACGACCCTATGCTCTCCGATGAGATGCTCCTCGACCGCGTGCGCAAAGCGATTGAGGACTTTTTCTCGGATAATGTGGGGTCAGTAAGCTCTGATGCCTTGCTTTGGGAAGCCCATAAAGAGGTTATCCGGGGCCACTTCCTTCAGGAATCAGCTAGGCGCAAGGCTGCGTATAGGAAGCAACTTCAATTGTTGCTGGACGCCTACCATTTAGCCTCTTCAGATTACAAGCTTCGCCCAACAAAACGTAATAGGATTAGGCTTAACCAAGCTGGCGACCAGGTCAACATGTGTCTTTCTAGAGAGGCTGAGAGCCAACTAAATAGATCCAGGTTTAAGTGGTACCGTCTCAGCAATAAACCAAACACGCCTCTCGCCAGAAGACTTAGGGGGGTTACTCATAGGGCCAAGCCTTTGCGTGTTAAGACCCTGGATGGCACACTTTCAAGCAACCCAGCAAAGATAGTTGCAACCTTCAGCAAACACCTTGCGGATCTTTACAAACCCAAGACTATACTGGATAAGCGCTTTGCAGAAAAGCTGCTATCCCAAATCCAACTACCCTCCCTCCCTCCTGAGGCCAAGGCTCTACTAGATAGGCCAGTCGAACTTTTTGAAGTCCAGGAAGCCATTAGTTCTTTAAAATTAGGCAAGCAGCCGGGCCCAGATGGCTTCACCGCCCTTTACTATAAAAAATTCTCTCAGACACTCTCCCCGCGATTGGTCAGAACATTTAACTCCTTTAGTAGTGGTGATGCATGGAGCACGGACGCACTTACTGCTGCCGTTTGGCATGATACCCAAACCCAATGCTGACTCTAATCTTTGGTCCAACTATAGGCCCATCTCTCTATTGAGCATAGATATTAAGCTCCTTGCTAAAGTTCTTGCATTGCGACTTGTGTCCCTAATCTCTAAAGAGCAAGCAGGATTTATCCCCCAGCGTCAGGTGGGGGATAATATACGCAAGGCGGTTAACCTGATCCACCATGCTGGAAAGGAGGGGCGCTGGGCCATGCTTTTGACTTTGGACGTCCGTAAAGCTTTCGATACTGTAGCTTGGGACTATCTTCAGTTCATACTGGAAAGGTGGGGATTGGGCCCCTCCTTTACAGCATGGATTGCCTCGCTATACTCCACTCCGGGAGCATTTATTAAATATTCAGGGTACTCCTCCAACAGGTTTACCCTTGGTAGGGGCACCAGGCAAGGCTGTCCCCTCTCCCCTCTATTATTTGCCCTCGCCATTGAGCCCCTCTCCAAACTGATTCAGACTAACACTAATATTACAGAAATTACAATAGGGGCCTATGACCACAAGATATCCCTTTTTGCAGACGATATTTTGATGCTAGTATCTAATCCCACTATATCCCTCCCGAACCTGTTCCGCACCTTAGATGACTTCTCCAGGATCTCTGGTCTACAAATTAATACCTCAAAGTCCCAAGCTCTCAACATCTCCCTCCCAGAGCAAACATTGACCATACTTAAAGCCTCCTTTGACTTCTCGTGGCAAGAACATCATATTAAATACTATATAAATACCAATTGACAGCTGACTACGATTCCCTTTATGCTGCTAACTATCCAGCCATTGCTAAGGACCTCCGCACCCTAATATCCTCCTGGGCTAGGCTTCATCTCTCTTGGCTCGGTAGGATAACGGCTGTAAAAATGACGTGGCTACCTAAACTGCTTTACTTTTTCTGGGTCCTACCGATACCAATCCCGGCCTCCTTTATAAAAGGTCTCCAACGGACCTTAAACTCTTTCATTTGGGGGAAGCAAAAACCACGGGTCAACCGAGCGACACTATACAGATCCAAGCAGCAGGGGGGACTTGGGGTTCCTAATATAGCACGTTACTTTTCTGCTTGCCAGATTGCTCAATTGTCTGCCGTCCATGCGGGGGTAGATAGACCACTGTGGGTGGACATTGAGCAAGCCAGCTGCTCCCCAATAGATATCACTAATTTGTTATGGCTGTCCCCTGCGACTTCTAGAGATTTTGACAACCCAGTCCTGACTCATTCCCTCAGAATTTGGAAAGCAAACAAGCTGAAAGGAATCTTCATCTCCCCCCAGACTCCCTTGCTGTCTATATTAGGTAATCCCGAATTCTTACCGGCCTTCCAGGAACCGTCGGCCTTTGCCTGGTGGAAGGCACAACATTTGTTAAATATCAAAGATTTCTTTACTCATAGGGATATGTTAACCTTTCCTGAGCTCCAGTCCTGTAGGGGTATTCCGAATAATGAATTTCTTCGCTTTTCACAAATAACTCACTATATAAGCACTAAATTTGGACCGGGGTTTAGACCTAGACCCTCCACGTCATTTGAGTCTACATGTGGGACACAACCGTTGGGTAAGGGGACGATATCTGAGGTATATAGAGTATTATGTGAGCCTGTAGGGACACCTCTCCCAGCCTACACCACTAGGTGGGCGGAGGACCTTGGAATAGACCTATCGGTTGAGGATTGGAGATCTGCGTGGAGGAACTCTCTTACTAGGTACCTCCACACGGGTGCCCAAGAAGTTAACACCAAGGTTCTGCTCCGCTGGTATCTGGTCCCAGACAGAATTCATAAGTTCTGCCCTTCCTACTCGCCGGAATGTTTTAGAAACTGCCGAAGCCGAGGAACATATATCCATATTTGGTGGGAGTGTAGGTTGGTTAAGCAGTTTTGGGCCAAGGTCTTTTACATTATAAAGAAGGCAACAGGCTGCGCCTGACCCCATCACCCAGCTGGCCCTCCTCAATCTAAAACCCCCCGGATGTTCCAGAACACAATTCGAGCTTATAAGGCATATCCTTACAGCGGCTAAACTGATTATAGCGCAGTCATGGAAGTGTGAATCCATTCTAAGTGGAAGCATGATACCTCGCGTCAACGAGGTAATGCTCTTTGAAAAGATGGCTGCCTCGATGCAAGGTGACCTTACCCCCTTCCTGGCCACCTGGGAGGGTTGGATCGCCCACTTTCAGTCTAAAAACTTTGACCGTCACCTTCTCACAGCCTAGTCTCCCATCATCCCTGTTTTTAGATATATGGAGTTTGGACACCCACCCCCTAGTCCCCTTTTTCATTTTCTCTTCTTCTCTTCTTACCTTTCCCCTTGCTCTTACTTACTAATTTTCTTTCTTTACTATGTTTCTCACCTTCCAACCTAATGTCTTTTTTCATGTACATTGAATGCTATGTGTAAGTAGCCATCAGCATTTAGTTATGTATAAGTTCATACTTAATTGGATGTTTTTCCCTTTTTTTGTGACACAGGCTGCATTGTAACTCGCTATTTAATGTACCATCTTTAAAACTTTAATAAAAAATATTGATCAAAAAAAAAAAAAAAAGGGTTCAGCCTCCTGATGTGTCTGTTACATTCAGTATTGGTGTCCTGAAATTGCCTTGTATCTCTCAAACATAAGCTTTGTCTATTATGGTTTCCTGGGGTCCCTGTTCGATCCAGTCCAGTGCTGTTGTGGATAGTGCGGCCACAGAGAACTTCATGGATGCCTCATTTGCCGGCTCCCCTGTGACCCACTAACTGAATCAGTCTGTGTCCTGGGGGTTGACAACACACCCCTGCAAAAGCGTAAACTTCTACTTACCACTCCTGAGGTCAAAATTACAGTGGGCACTACCCACACTGACAGTCTTAGCTTTTATGTGCTCCATGCCCCCTCAACACCAGTTATCCTGGGGCTACCCTGGATCCGTAACCGTAAATCCCACATAGACTGGAAAAAGGGACCAATTAGAGAGTGGTGCCCTGGACCCTGTATCCAGAGTTGGTTAGGGAGTCCATTTCCCCCAACCAGTGTGCTTTAAAGGCTGCCAGCCCAAAGCTGGTTCTGCTGCTGGACTGATGCCTCAGATGAGGAGAAAGCCTGTGCCACCACACAGACACCTATCCACCAAGGGCTGATGTTTTGAGTCCCATAGCTACTGATCTTGATAATGACCAATGGACAGATATATCTGACGGGGATGAGGATGACGGCTATCCTTCTAGCATGGCCAGACCAGTGTTGGGGAAACAGTTTGCTAGAATCCATTGGAGGGTCCAGAGGCCCCTCTTGAAGTTGGTTCTATAAAGATTTCATGTTTTCCTGACTTATTGTGATTTCCACCTGTCCTCTGCTCTCTGACTGTGCTGCATAACCTGTGCATCCCTGGCATCACTTTAGTCACACCTCCTCTTAGAACATTAACTTCAGCTGTGCTCTGTTGACCACTGCAGCCCAGCACTGCCTCTGGAATAACCAGGGGTTAATGGTATTGGGCTGACTCTGGCCTGACCTGACTGGCCGGCGGTCACATAAAGCCAGGCCTCTCCCAGCATGCATTGCCCGTTATAGTGAAAGCAGAATGCTCTGTACCAGGTTGAATTTCAGCTCTTTGAGCTCCTGCTGTGACCTCAGCTTACCGTTTTACCATCGCTTCAATCTAATCCCATGGCATCGCATTTGGATTCTGATCTCCTGGCATAACCTTGGCAGGACCACACCCTGTGCCTGTTTCATTGATTGATACTGTGCAGCTCTCTGACTTCCCAGGCTTTCTACTCTGGCTTGTCTTTGGGATCTGTCTGGGCTCATATCTCTGGTTCCCTGCTGGATCATCTGTGCAGTTCAGCTGCCAGCTTCAGTCACTGGCTCCTTTCTGGCTCAGTCACCCACAACTCTGTACCTCAGTGTCTTGGAGTTTCATCTGCCTTCAGTCTTTCAGATTACATTCTTTGTGCTTAATAAGTCCTGGGGTAACCGTGTCCAGTGAGGCGTTTCCAGCATCGCGAACTGGGGCTTGTCTATAGGCAGAAGCAGCAGTGGAGATTGGGGGTTGAGATCTGACTCGAAGCGAGGTGTTCATCTGGGCATTACAATACCACTTCATTGTTTTCTTACCTTTGTTTTAAATATATTTATTCAATTTAAGGTTTTGCACCCCTTATAAGAAAAGATACTATGTAATATGCTATGAAATTATGTAGCATAGCTTAGACTATGGATACAGCTAGAAAAACAAGATAATGGATAAGTGGATAATTGCATTGTAGCCATGCAACTATGGGTAATGCTCCTCTGTCTTTATTGATATGTTGCAAATTTCCTCCTCCCAGTTGAGGTTATATGTAGGTTACTTTAGTCAAATCACACATTATTTGTGGTAATAGATGGGTTGTTTTTGTTAATATATATATATATATATATATATATATATATATATATATATATATCTCACCTATAGCAGTTGGGATTATTATTAATTATTATGGATTCAGTACCAAATTTTATTTGTATTTTTGTTTTTTGCATTCACTGAATTTGACTTGGAGGATTATCCAGTGAGCATACCCGATCATACTCACTGTATTTACCACTTGCTCATGAATAATTGTTTCATGAGTATATTTTGTATTCAATTCTAAGTTGAGTAGTCCAGATCAGCTCTCTCTACCAGCAGTTGATTTTTGCTGGACCACATCCGTTTTAGAGGCAGTCAGACTTACAGTGTTTAAAGATGTCAATATTTCACTAAAGACCAGATGGCATTAACCCTACCTTACCTTATTATAGAGTATGAAAGAGCCACAAGTACTGTTATTGTTCTCCCTTCTTGCTTGACAACAATAGTGGTTGTTGCCATCAGCTATCTTTCATTTATTTTTTTTAACCATGAGGCTACTAGCCCACACACTAGACCTAGGGATCTGTAGGCTCTGGAGCTGACCTCCATCCATGCAATTGTATTCACCCCTGTCCTAAGGATCGGTTTTCCATGCCAGTCCCAGTTCAGGGATATCTCCAGTTACATTTTCTAGGAAACATATAGGCAAGCATCCAGAGACTATCTCTTAAACTAAATTACAATTTCAGTTTCCATATTTCTATTTTGTCTGTGGAGAGCCTCTATTCTGTAACTGTTAGAAAATGTTGATAAAAGTTAAAACATTAAACAAAAATCTGGCTTTAGAATCTGTAAGCATTGCTTTATAAATAGGCACCACACCCGGAAATGTTTGCCATAAAGTGAAATGTTAGGCACTTTCATAGAGTGAATATGACCCAAATACTGAACATGTAGCAGGCTCAAGTCAAATTCTGCAATGTATGAAAAATATGCAATAGCGCCATAAGTCAACTGCATGATCAGCTTATTTTTAACAGTTTTGGGAATCTATATTAAGTCAGTGTATTGAATTGACAATTTTATGAATGTATTGTATTTAATATATATATATATATATATATATATATATATATATATATATATATATATGTACATTCTGAGTGGAGTTGTTTTTTTGGGGGGATTTAGATGCTGCTTAGGATAGTAATTAATAATAATCAACCATGGAAGTACTTTGTATACATAATGTGTGACACTCAGAGTCCCTTAAGAGCTAACACAAACACGGGAACCTCAGAATGAATTTAGCTGTCAGGAAAAAAATCATTACATACAAGATTTATGTGACTTGTAGTATTGTTTGTAGGTTCTGAGTATGTTTTAAAATTCAGTTTACTTCCTTGACCCAAGGGTTATAGGGTAAGGACATTAAGCTGAATTGCAACTTCAACTTGCCTTGTCCTAATGGCTTCATTAATTAAAGAGCATAAAATAGTAATATAACCACATAAGTGTGCCCTTACAGAACAAATCATTTACTTGTAATATGTAGGGCCCACATGAGAAAAATAATTTTCTCTGATATTATAATCAATATTTAAAAATAGTGGTGACTTCCTCATAGGTTTTCAGCATTGTCAGCAAACTTGTTGGTAAACAATAATGAAAAAGAAATTACAAAAAATTACAGTTCAATATAAGTTAATAATACGTATAGGGTGATAATAAAGATTTGAAATCTGAGCTGGCCTCAACGAACATTTTCATTAGAATACAGTGCTATGCCTACACCCTCATAAAAATGTTTTATTCCTACTCATTCTTGTGAGCAAAGCCACTGAAAAAGACTGATATGCTTCCTTAACCCCATCTATTACTGTATACATAAAATATAAGTATTTATACTGGACAAAACTGTAAACTATAACACATATATATGGGCAATGTTCACCTCTAATAGATAAGTTTAATCCCAGAAGCCAGTTTCTGCTAAATGAAATTTAGGACATGTACTGTATCTGTCCATACAGCTGTTGCTGATAGAACCTTATCTACTAAGGCCATAGGCTTACATGAAGGGCTGCCTGTTTCTAGCTATGCAGCACTGGCCCAATAACTTGATTTATCAGATCCAAATATCATATGTGCAAACACTATGCACAGTAACACATACATTTACTGTATGTCCTATTAAGCCCCCTAAAACGGGGACAATCCCCAACAAGCAAAGCCAGCCAGCGATTGAAGATACAATTTTCCATGTTTATTTCATCCATGTTAAAAATCCATCCACGAAGTAGGCAGTGTAAAAATATATATCATATGACAGACCCCAAATAATAACAATGTTTTGGGGGTTTTGCACAGCCAAAATAGTAACTCAGTGCAGGCCTTAGGGGGACCCAGACACCAATGTGTCAGTACAAATAATCTAACAGTAACACAGTGAGCCGCCAGATCAGCTCAATTTGGTCCCAAAGTAAAGCCGCACAACCAAAAATATGTAAAACATCTCTATATACCTTTAATAATGTATTGGAAAGCAGTACACATATATACAAGACAACATACAAAAGACTAATTAAAAAACATGTAAGACACTGCCTGCAAATGGATGGACCTGTGTGATTATAATAATAATTGTAAATATTGCAATATGCCTTAAGAATAACTTATGCATAAAAACACTATATAATCCATGAATACCAAAAAATTAAAATTACATGACTCCCCACTGATGAAAGTACTAAGGTGCTATAACACTATAAGTGTTTAAAAAGGGCTCTAAGTGCTAATAAGTGCTACATAAATCTACCTGATACAAATAAATTAAACACATACATATGCGTAAAGTGCACAGTGTTTTAAGAATAATCCCTTATTGTGCAAATAGAAGTAAAAATGGACTAATCCATATGACACCAAAATGCAAAAGATTAGGGCAAAGTAAGGCAGATCCCAGTGTCAACGCGTTTCGGACTCAGGGTCCTTAATCATGACATTTGTTTGATTGTTACCTAAGGTGTAGGACATAGACCACAAAAGGGTGGATGTGTGCCAACCGAGTCCTCTATTTTTAACCAGATTTAGAGACAAATTAAAGGATTGGTTTCAACCAAACAGACTTGAGTGTTGTGGCTCCTTTAAGATTTGTCCTTGATGCGCTGGCTGCATCAAAGTGTGTTTAATAGACTGGTATTACTAGAAATCAGTTGTACAATAAACAGTGGCAGCCTTCAGCTCAGACAGAAAGCTCAAAACGCCCAAGTAAGTCAGCCCAGTGTTATCATATATCCCAGGGTGGAGCCAGTATCCAGTAATGCGGGCATCCAATAGGTGTTTGTGCTTATGTACTTCAACCATGCCCGTCGGTTGAGAACATTCTGTTGCCAGTCTATCAGATATGTCAAGAATGATGTCAGAAGCTTAATTGAATGCTGAGAGTTATGTGAAATCCTAAAAAAAGATGTTATCATAAGTAATGTAAATTTACTCTAAATGTTTATTTTATGTGAATTACAGGAGAAGTCCATTAATCGCACGATTTTGATATAGATCCAACAGTCAAATCTCCAAACTTGAAAAACAGAACATTAATCCCTTAGATTATTTATACTGTATGAATTGTACTCTGCAGGCAAATTAGGACAAGTACACCTTTACATTTTACAGCTATATCTACGAGGTTTACACTTTTGTGTATATGTTAGCATTATTTCAAGAGAAATATCTCTCTCTTCTCAGATTCGATTCAATTAGTTTTGTTGTTTGGAATCAGGTTAAAGTTAAAAATTTGGCCCTAAAATTAGTCATATCAATTTTGAATACAAAAAAGCATAAAATGCCTTTATTAATCACTAATTAAAATGTCAAATGCTCCCTAATGTATTTAAAATAAAACAAAGTTATGTATTTTTAGTGAAAAATTATTACTGTACATTACACTTATATAAGAACATTATTGTTGAAGTGAACAGTTTACAATAGTATTTACTTTTCCAGAAAACAATTCAATGACGCCAATGGGGGCACTATGGTAGAATGGTGGCTATGAAAGATTTGTAAACTGTTCACTTTCACTGCACTTTAACTCATTTTGTTATGTCTCTCTTTTCCTTTGCACTTTTTCTCATTATTCTGCAAGATTTTCACATTGCGTTTTCTTTTTATATCTGATATATATAGATATCTGTGTGTAGTGTGTTGTACATTTTCTGCTACATGTTGTGTTTCCCATACATTGAGGTGATCTCTTTGACTTCTTGTTCCTGCCTATGTTATCCACCATGTAAGGTGACCTTCTCTTACTACACTCATGTTAAATAAACCCAATAAAACCAGTTCCGGTTACATCATAATGTCAGTTTCTGTCTTTCTGGATTTGATTCCACTGCACCCAGCACTCACACTCTGCATCAGGTTATGGGCCCAGTAACCAAATATAGCCCCAGAGATTGGATAACGCTCAGTGACCAGATGCAGCCCAGGCAGAGCAAAGCCTGAATTAAAGACCTGAATGGGAGAACTGTCAATGCGGAGATCGACATGAAGCTTAAACAGAGACATCTCCTGTATACAAGTAAGGAGGGAGAATGGCCAGCAGTTCAGAGCTTACACTCTCAGTGGCCAAGCTGAACAATGTCAATTGTCAATTGTCAGCTATGGAAGTTTAACCCTTCTAGCGTAAAATCTATGTGGCTGCCTCTCCTACCGTTAAACGCCAGCCACATAAAATTTGCGTGCCTGCCTTACCCCCCTGCTAGCGGCCCCAAAAAAAGCCACTCACCTGACCCTTAATCAATTTGCCCGGATCTCCTACTTTCCCAGGGGGCCCCCAATCTCCCCCCCCCCCGGGGCTCCTCCGGCTTCAGGAGATGGCCTGGAATAGGGACCCCCAGCTTCAGCCACCACCGGCATTTAATGTGAAAAAATAAAAATGACATTTACTCTCCTACATACGCCATCCCTCTTACCAAGTCTCCTCATCACCCGGGCTCTTCAGCCTTCAGGAAAGAGCCCGAGAGGCCTTCTGCCCTGATTCTGCCACCACCATTTTTACCATCAAAGGAGCGGGGCGGATGACTCCCGCTCCAGGCCTGACAGTTATCAGATGTGGTGATCGCTGGAGAGAGGAGTGGAGGGGCATGGGATCCTCTGCAGAGCTGAAATGTTCAAGTAAAACTACACGCATGCTTTACTTTGGGGTGTTTGGCAACCTTAATATTGACAGTACCTATGAATGTTTGGTATTGTTCTGTTCAGGGGACCTTGCTTTTTCAGATTTATTTTTGTTTTTGCTTGTTTGCTTGTTTTTTTTAGGAAAATGGGACTTATGCTTTTTTATACTTTTTTTAGGGAAACCCTGTGCAACCAAAGAATTACGTCTAGAAAACTGAGCCCTGGAGAATATCCAGTTGTATTTTATCTCAAAATCTCCTGAAGCGCTGTTTCAGTTTGGGGGAGTCTCCTGGGCAGCAAAGGGTGTCTACCAATACATATGTGGTGGCGTGGTAACTGGAAGAAATGGGGCTTTTACATGCAATATGAGTGTATTGAAAAACATACTTTTATTACAAAAAAAATTACAAATTGTAAAAAATAGATCTTTTTATTTTTTTTTTAAATGTTTTCACCCAATATATTGACAATACACTAAAACAAGCCCAAACGTGACATTTCATGTTGAAGCCCAGGCTCACAGTTGAACATGTACAGTGCAAAATATTGAAAAATGGTCTGGCAACGGGGTGACAAAATCTTCAAGGTAGGCTGACAATTAAAGGGTTAAAGATGACTTGTGGGAGGTTATCACTACAGAGAGGCCACAGAAAAATAATCTGCACTGATCAATGCTCTGGAGACAAGACCTGAGACAGATCTGACACTAGCATTTGTAAGGACCAAGCTCATAGATGAGTACCAGTGAAGAAAGGAGCTTGTGCATGACTTCACAGAAACTGACACCAGAACAGCTTTAAATACTACAGATACTACAGATGCAAGGTTACAAAGGAAGGAAACCAGGGTTTGCTTTAGAAGCTACAAACAGGGGCACATAAAGAGAGACTGAACTATATAGAAGAGCAGAGCAAATGAGGCAGCGTCCCTCTTATACTAAACAGAGGTCAAAGCCACAATTTCTGATCCATGTGAAGGGAACTGGAATGCCACATTTAAAGTGGCAAGCAGCAATACATTCAAGACTGGTGCATTGACTCATGAGCAACCAGCCACATGACAAGTGATAGAAGCTTTTTAACAGAGCACAGAACAAGACACAATTTAGCCATACCAGTAAAAGATGCGCTATATGTTTATGTGCTGATCTAGAAGGAGGAAGCTTATCTGTGAAGCGTTTGACAGCCGAAGGCTGTAAAATTCCAAGGTGACAAGTGTTCTGTCCTGGAAGGCAAGCAGACAATAGCAAGTGCCATGCTGGATGATCATCTGGATCACCACAACACAGTGATGAGAGGTGAGACTATGCCCCCATAAACACAATGACTGTATACACATTTGGCATAGACGTTTAGGTCACAGACACCCAGAATGCATACAAACTACAAAAGAGGAGTCTAACAGTATCCTCTTTCTCCAGTTACTGTTAAGTGTTAATTTTGCATCAATTCCAAAGCTACAAGAGCAACACTTTTGAAATTCAGTCAGAATAGAGCTTCTAGACCACTCGATATAGTTCACAGTGACGTATGTGGTCCCCTAAACCCACCTACACCTGTTGGAAACAGGTACATAGTGAATTTCATAGATGACTACTCAGGATATACGGTGACTTACCTAATGCAATACAAGAATGTATTTCTTGACAAATTACAGGACTATTTAGTAAAGGCAAGTAACAAGTTTCAGAGTAAATCTCTCATACTTTAGAGTGATAATGGAGGTGAATTCGCAGGACACAAGGTACAAGAGTACTTAAAGCAGAAAGGAATAGAGCATCAAAATACAGTACTATACATACCAGAGCAAAATGAGTCGATGAAAGAAACAACTGACCGATGTATGCTTACAGACTATAATACCGGGGGGGGGGCAGCAATGACCACCATTCATTTGCAGAACAGACTTTTTCTAGAATAGAGGAGAAAACTCCATATGAAGTGTGGTAAAATGAGAAGCCAAGTGTAAAACACCTAAGAGTTTTTGGATGCAGTGATGAGTTTTGGATGAGTGATGTTAAGGGTTTACAGAATCCTAAATCCCCAAAAATACAAGGTTACCATTAGCATAACTTTTGTTGAAGATCTGAGAGACAATGTGATTACAATAGAGTAAGAACAGAAGAGAAAACTGGTACTGATCAGCCATCAACTGTCGAAGTGAGCCAGTACTGAAGAGCATACACAAGTGAGCTCAGACACAGTACCATGACACTCAACAAGAGAAAACAAGGTTAACCATCTTTATGTCTCTCATACAAGGCACGCACTGCAGATACTAATAAATAAAATCCATGCATGACACCAAAACATGGACACTTACAGAACTACCACCTGGAAGGAAAGCCATAGACTGTAAATTGACTTTTGAAGTGAAGTACAATGCAGATGGCACAGTGGAGGGTTACAAAGCAAGACTAGTAACCAAGGGATATTCTCAAAAATATGGAGAGGACTGTGATGAGAGTTTTGCTCCAGTAGTAAAACATGCTACAATAAGGACTTTGCTGACAGAAGCCACCACAAGGAAAATGCAAGTGAAACACTTTGACAACGGTGTTTCCACATGGCGAGTTAACAAAAGACATCTACATGGAACAACCACAAGGATTCAAAGCTGAACAAATGCCAGACCTATTATGCAACTATATTTATGTTCTGGAGCAAGCCACCAAAGCATGGAATGTTAAAATAAATGTGCTTACACATGAGGACTTTCAGAGAAGTAAAGCAGATCCCTACTTATACACCTATACATTGGCATACAGGTGGCTCTATATGCTTGTTTATATGGGTGACTTCCTAGTTTGTTTTGAGCAAGAAAGGGATAGAACAGAAGGACTACAAACCCGAAGTCAGCACTTTGGGACCAAGGATCTGCAAAAGCAGGGACTTCTTGAGTTACTTTATTGCCCTACTGAGGATGTGACAGAAGATATCCTTACCAAGCCCCTGACTTCTGACTTCTGAAAGACATTTGCTTATAAAGATGATGGGCCTAACAGACTAAGCCTCAACTGTTGAGAAGCGGTGTTGGAGATACAACAGCGTTAGCTTAGTATGTGATCTGCATCTTTATTACTTGCTAATGCAGTTTACATTTTATTACAGTAAATGGCGCTGTTACATGTAGTCTCTTTCTTTTCCTGTCTATGTTATTCACCATGTAAGGTAACCTTCTCTTACTGCGCTCAGTAAACATTTTAGTTGCGGTACTCTCAAAGCGTTCTTTACCCACAGGAAAACCTGCAGCTCTAAAAGCTTCTGCTAGAATCCTTTCTTAGACTTCAACAATTGGTATCTGATGCAGCTGCCAGACCCAGTTGTCTTTGATTGCTAGGGCAATGGAAATTTTGCTTGAAGGGTAAAAACTAAGGGTAAGGCCATTACAACTATTCATTCTATCAAAATTGGACAATTGTCAAGAATCTCTAGCCTTTTTCCAAACAACCTCAAAATTAAACTGACACAGAGACTACAGCCAATACACCTACAGTGTCTGTGGGGAAATCCTTCCTCCCAATCCAGTGGCGGATCCTAACCACAGACGTCAGCTTGAGAGGATAGGTGGGATTTCTGGAAACCTCTGGAAACCAGCTTAAGGGAAAAGGCCACACAAGGAAGCAAAGATGTCTACTAGAGATGAGCGAACCGGTTCGGACGAACCGGAATTCGCTCCGAATTTCAGGAAATATTCGATTCGGCACGAACCCGAATATTTTGTGGTTCGTGCCGATCGAATTTTTCCTGAAATAAAAAAAAAAAAAATGCCGGCATGGTGGGAGCGGGCCGGCGAAGCCGGCCCACTGACAGGGGAGCCGGCCGGCGGGCCGGTAAAGCCGGCCGGCCCGCTCCCACCATGCCGGCATTTAAAAAACAAAAAAAAAAAAAAAAGCATTTTTGCCGGCATGGTGGGAGCGGGCCGGCCGGCTCCGCTGTCAGCGGAACCGGCCGGCCCGCGCCCACCATGCCGGCATTTCTCTGATGACGCGCCCTCAGATGACAGCTGAGAGCGGCGCCGGCCTCCACGCTCCGGACCTGCAGGTAAGTGTTTGCTTTTTTTTGAAATGCCGGCATGGTGGGAGCGGGCCGGCCGGTTCCGCTGACAGTGGAGCGGGCCGGCCGGTTCCGCTGACAGCGGAGCGGGCCGGCCCGCTCCCACCATGCCGGCAAAAATGCTTTTTTTTTTTTTTTTTTAAATGCCGGCATGGTGGGAGCGGGCCGGCCGGCTTTACCGGCCCGCCGGCCGGCTCCGCTGTCAGCGGAACCGGCCGGCCCGCTCCCACCATGCCGGCATTTATGATGGGGAACTTCGTAAAAGTTCGATTCGGCCGAACCCGAATTTCTCTAATGTCTACCAATGTTCTGGAACTGAAGGCAGTGTTTTTGTAAATTCAACATTGGACCAGGACTCTGTAAGGTCCCCCTGTGTGTATACAGTCGGACATTGTCATAGCTATGGAATCAATAAACCATCAGGGGGTAAACACACATTTCAGCAGCAATTAAAGTGATGGATTTGATTTCTCAATGGGTGGAAATTCATGCTCCCACCATTTTAGCAGTCCATATCCCAGGAATAGAAAATTTCACAGCAGACTTTCACCAAGACATGAATCTGGGAGAATGAGTGTTGGATCAAGAGATCTTCAACTCCCTTTGAGATCACTTGGGTACTGCAGATGGGGATCTGTTCACATCAAGATCCAATGGAATTGTCAAGAACTTTGTGGCCAGAACAAAAGATCATTTAGCCATGGGAATGGATGCCCTAGTAACCCCATGGTCCCAGTTGAACTTAGTTTATGCTTTTGCCCCTCTTTGTTTAATTCATAATTTTTTATGTTGCCCCCTGTTGCTGGTCAAAATATTTCTCATCGCCCTGGATTGGTCGAGGAGGGCATGGTACGCGGAGCTAGTGAATTTTTCAATAGACAGCCCTGAACATCTCCCTCTTCATCCAGACATTATGTCTCAAGGGGCCAATTCTTTACCCCAAACTGAATTCACTATCTTTGATAACGTAGCTACAAAATCAATGAATGATTTCATTTCCACTGTACTGGGGGCACAGGAGTCTATTCTAGCTATTGGAAATCCTTTATGAGATGGGTCAGGTTGTGTATTTTACTATACGTATTTTTTCAGAAACCTATTTTGCCATAGAGTAAGGAAATGCCAGCTTCAACCCCAATATCATAAAACATGCTTACAGTAAAATGTTACGAAGAATCAATTCATTAAAATGTCCAAGCACAAATATGCTCCACAATGCGTTTCTGGGACTATGTTCCCTTATTCATGCTTATTAGCTACAAAACAATATGCTGTTTAAATACCTGTGTATGGTGCATGCTCAGCATAACCACTCCCCCTTGCTTTGTCCTGGATTCCCCAACCTCCACAAGCACCACCCATTCAGGTCTACCATAGGAGGCTTGTATGATGATTAGGACCTCCGCCTGGCAGTCCGGGGCCCCCAACTGGGATAGTGGAAGTGAGCATGGTTGCGCCCGCCAGATGGTGGATTTGTCCTCCAGCCACAGTTTGGACATTGCACTCCCCTCCCAGGGTGGGGTCCAGGGGAGTTCAGGGGGGTTACCCGGTTGTTTTATGGTTACCTCTCCTTTCATTTGACACCTATGGCTGGGGGAGTGGATGGTGGTTGTCAAGGCGGGTGAAATCGGGACAAAGGAAGGCATCTTGGACATTGTTTGGACATTTTAATAGATTTGTTCTCTGTGAGTTGTGCTGCAACTAGGAATTAAAGCTGTCTTGGACTTGTGAAACCGCATACTATAGCAAGTGAGCCAAGCTCCTCTTTGTGATTGCATGCGATTGAGTGGTCTCCTGGATATTGTGTTATTATTTTGCCCAAGCCAATTGGTTAAAACATTTTTTAAGGAATCTTGGCAGATTCTTAATCTTGTTTTATCATCTCTACAGCATCCTCCCTTTGAGCTGATGTTTTTGGTTTCATTGTTCATTTTGTCTCAAAAGGCAATTTTTCTAGTAGCCATAACGTCTATGATAAAAGTTTATTTTCTAATAGTTGACTCCCCTCTCTACAAAATCTCTTTTCATGATTTGTCGTAAAAATGAAAAGGTGGTTTTCAGATATTAGTAGAACAAAAGACATCAGAAAAACAGATTGGGCATTATCAACTAACCTGGACCTACTAACTGGTGAGCCTTACTGGGACACCCCAAAGGTAATCAATAGACTAAGAGCTATGTCCTCTACATGTCCCCCCCCAAAAAAAGTTTTATTACTCACTATCTTTTCTTCTGGAGTTGTGAAGAATGCAGGCCCATCTTAATTGACTGCTTCAGACCAAGTTTTAGTTCTAGGTTTGAATTGGTTTACTTGAGGATTGGAAGCTTGAGGATTACTCAGATTTGAATAAACTTTATTTATAAAATGTGTCCTCAATTAATATATATTTGCACTGCGTCTTCTACATGCGTACACATGAGTATGAAAATATTTTTTTTTTTCAAATTATACCTTTAAACAAGAAGTCCAGATAAAAGCTCAGGTTAGACTTCTGCTTTTAATAGCTAACAGCAATGATCTTGTGCAACATATTGTTACCCATAAAAACATTTTAACAGTGACCCTGATACCATATAATTAAATTGAAGCTAACCTGACAAAAACTAAAGGGCAAAAATACTTAGTTTCAAAGGGGCAAAGGTTAAAAGCTGCACTTTAGGATATATAGTAGACTTGGATCTGTCACATCTCACCACATCTTGTGCCAAGCCTATATGACGACTATTTGCCGATATCTAAATGCACGTGGTGCTCAGCCTTTTTGCCAGCTTGCCACGTTTCTGAACATGCCATCTTCTACTCCTGGATCACCTGTACCAACAGCGCTGTCAGCCATCCCAGTTTGAGCCCCCGAGCTTTGCTGTTGCAACTTCTTGGGTTCCCTTGTTCGAGGAGGCAATAATCCCATGCTGCTCCAGTCCAGCTCCAAGCTTTGACTACCGCCTACTCAGCACAGCAACCTGAAGTACATGCCTAACTCCCACCCCTTTACTCAGTTTAAATTGCCACACAGGGAAAAATTTAGATATTATGGGTCTCCCTGTGTAGTGTTCTAAAGGGAGGCTGGCAGATTCCCAGGTGAGTAGTTCTGAAATATTTGATTGCATAGCATGTCCCAAATTTGGGATCTCAAAAATAGGAGTAGGGAGTCAGGATCTCACCAAAAGGAGCATTTTAATGTGGCGTGGGGGTTTAACACATGCGATTGCAATTGTATACAAATGACAGACCTTAGTTTCTGTACAGTGATGAGAGGGCAAGTGATGGAGCAACTCCCACTCCTTTACTGTGTAATACTTGTGATCTGTTACACATGCATTTTCTGTCTTTCCCTTACCATCCATGGTTTTTGGGCATGTGTGTTTATGCATACCATGTGTTGATGCATGCCATGTGTGTGATAGACCATGCGTATGCCATTGTTTTCCTTGAGAAAGAAGAATGTTTGCTTTTGCTTTTAAAGCTTTTATTGAGAATATTTCAGATTATGGGTGTAAAGAATATTTTTATTCCTCTCTGAATTCAATCATTGTAGCTACTACACATCAATAAATTCATTCTGTCAAACAACTTTTAAAAGTCTTTGTGAAATGTGATCATAATACTTACAGTACACTATGATATAAAATCATTAAACAGAGTGAATTTTAGCTGCTGATTGACCACATCTGAATAATTTTGCCATGTGCAGATTCCATAAATAGTTCTATTCAATATTTTTTTTACTATGTACGCCTAATTCATTAGTGACATGTTATACAAAACTTTGCTGTCTGCAATAGTCAAATTAGTTGTGAAGCTAAAGCTTTCAGGATTTGGAAGTGCACCAAAGAGGCAGCCTGTAGACTGAAGCTCACACAGGTACCTTCATTTTAAGTGTTTATTTTCTTTCCCTCAAGATTTAAACATGCTCGGCATATCTGTTAAACAAGAGCTAAACATTGTGCTGTTTCAGATTACATCTGTTCCTTGTGCCGATTCCAAGACAAACACTGATCATCCAATGAAAAATATGGCTACCATGCATAATTGGACAGTCACGCACCCTGTCAGACCAGAAAACTGCACACTGGAAAAATATTCTGGTTTCTAATAAAAATATACCAAGCAGGGGAAGTGGTCAGCAAAATCTAAGCATGCAGACAAGGTGGTTTAATAATAACCTGAGTGATGGTTAAGGGGTAAGAGATTTCAGAAATATTCTTCTGTCAACACAGTATTAAAGATATGTTCCATCAATGTTCTGCAAATCCAAATGTTAGAAATCTTCTAAGGAATAGCTAAATGCCGTGGTTAAAATTCAACTTCTCACAAGGTCATACAAGGTCATCATTTTTCTGTCTTTTGGAATTTCTTCTTAATTTGTAGCATTATAAGTAGCATTGGCAAAATGTGTGTTTTTGCTACATGAGATGCTAGCATTTCCAGTTTAGAACTCCCTCAGATATTTTTGATGACTTTCTTGACACTTTACAAAAATACAATGGACTAAAGGCGTTGCTCCAACCAAAGTAGCATTCAACCAAACTGTACATAAAGTCAATTTTCAGGCAAAAAACGCTATACACCTTTTCTTCCATGCAGCCCATCGCTCCCAGTAAGCAGCTGCACCTCTTATCTGATCACTGGATCCAGGTCCATCACCGCCCGGTGATGCCCCTAGCTATCAGTCACAGCAAGCTGGTATGCCCCCTCTATTTACTGCAATGTAAAGGGTAGTGTAAAGACCTAACACACCCCTTATCATTGCAGTGAATAGAGGGGGTATGCCATCTCAAAGTGATGAGCCTGGAGGCATCGCCGCGTGGGAAAGACAGAAAGAGGTATGCTCGGACGAGCCACCGGATGGTGATAGACCTGGATCAAGTGATCAGGTAAGAGCTACAGCTGTGTACTAGGAGTGATGAGCTGCATGGGAGAAAATATATGTATAGCTTTTGCTTTTTATTGTTGTTTTCCTGAAAATTGACTTAAAAGGAACACTGTCATGAAACTTTGCTATAATAGAAATTCATATAAACATGTCTGCTGATGAGAGGAGGGGTCACATATACATTCGAACTGAATACAACTCTTGTGGTTTATTCTCTTATAGTAGAGAGAACATTCGGGGTGACAGGTTTAGTATATCAGGGTTGACAGACCCTGTCACCCCCGATTTCCTCTCCTCTCCATTAAAAACAAAAAAAACAAGCCTGGCAGAATATTTTTTATGCCTGATGTATACGTGACCTCTTCAGAATATTTATATGGATTTTTATCATTGGGCCATTTTTTGCGATGTCATGTTTTTAACAGTGTTTCAAGAATTTTTATCAAATATGAACCTTTTTGTTTAGCATTACTAATACCTTAATAATATAAAATCAACAGACAAAAAACACCACACAACAACAACATATCGGGGGAGCCAGCAAAAGGGACTTAAAGTATCAGAAATAGCAAGCCAGAAAGCTAATTTATCACAGTGGATTGATTGTTTAAGATGTGTGAGCCCGTGGAAGTTTGGGTTTTGAGTGTTCGGCCGAACTTGCTGCTCGACCCAAGCCCCAATAAAGTAAATCTGGACCCAAACTTGGGAGCAACAAGGGGGGGGACACGAACTCAGATGGCTGCAAATCGAGGGAAATACCTGGGCAATTGGCCTGCACAAAATGGGTTAGAGAAAGTACTAAAAAAAATGACAGAAAACAAAAGAATTAAAGAAATAAATCCATACATAAATGAAAAGAAAATATTAGGTTTTTTTAAGGGTATTGGGGGGCCAAACGGGGGGGGGGGGGGCACCTGGCCGATTACCCTGCACAAAATGGGGTAGGGAAAGTACTCAAAATAATAACAGAAAACAAAAAAATTTAAGAAATACATACATACATAAATAGATACCTCAATCATTATACACATAAATGAATAAATAAATACATAATTAATAACATCAATAAATAAATATATACATATATACAAAAATAATGAATGAAATATTAATTTATATATATATATATATATATATATATATATATATATATATATATATATTCCTCTTGTCGGTGATGACATCTCCTGCAGTGCTGAACACAAATTCTAATAGGACACTTGCCGCAGGGCAGGCCAGCTCCTCCAAGGCATAGAGAGTTCTGGCCATGTGTTCAGTTTGCTGACCCAGAAACTGAACATGGAGGACCCATTACTCAGCACCAGGAGATGTATGGACAGGTAGTCATCAACCAGGCAAGTCAAAGTCTGTCTCCTGGTACTATGAGCCATATCCTATGGTAGATGTGGCGGACAATGGAATAAGGTTCCACATTGTGGCAACAAGTAAGTAGTTTATAAAAGCCCAAAAGGCTCCAATGCAAGGTGTGCCAATTAACTAGTTTATCAAAGACCAAGTGGAAATAATGCAAGGTGTGCCAAGTAACTAGTTTATCAAAGACCAAGAGGGTCAAATGCAAGGTGTGTCCACAAGTAACTAGTTTATCAAAGCTCAAAAGGGTCTAATGCCAGGTGTGCCCACAAGTAATTAGCTTATCAAAGCTCAAACGGGTATAATGCAAGGTGTGCCCACAAGCAACTGGCTTATCGAAGCACAAAAAGGTCTAATGCAATGTGTGCCAAGTAACTAGTTTATCAAACATCAACAGGATCTAATGCAAGATATGCCAAGTAACTAGTTTAAGACCAAGAGGGTCTAAAGCAAGGTATGCCCACAAGTAACTAGTTTATCAAAACCCAAGATGGTGTAATGCAAGGTGTGCCAAGTAACAGGTTTATCAAAGAGCAAAAGTGTGTAATGCAAGGTGTGCCAAGTAACAGGTTTATCAAAGACCAAAGGTGTGTAATGCAAGGTGTGCCAAGTAACTAGTTTATCAAAGCTCAAAAGGGTCTAATGCCAGGTGTGCCCACAATTAAATAGTTGGCTGCTCAGCAACTAATCAACCAGATTCCTGGTTTCCTGATTCGGCTGAGTGTCGAACTTGAGCATGGACTTCTCGCTAAAGTCCATTTTTGGGTTCAGGGGCCGGAGAGCACAAAGTTTGGTACAATGTTTTGCGTAACCATCATTTTCCCTCTTCATTTCTCCCTGCAAACACTTGTTCTAAAGACTGTATACTATACTGAATATTTTAAGTGGTAACATTTCCGCTCCGAAAGACACAAGTGGAAAAATATTGATGCGTCTTATGGAGTGAATGATACTAATGTGTTCCTGAAGCTCTGTTTAAGGTGGGTAAACAATGAGTGCTGGCCTGACAGAGGCCATGCCCACCCATCAGTCAGAACCAGAGCTATAGGAAGATAATCAGCAGCACAGTAATGCCAGTACGGAGGACAAAATTGTGCACGTGTATGTAGGAAGTGCCAGACAATGGCAGATTGGCAGGCAGGTGGGAAGCAGTTACACTAACAAACAGTCCCTGTTTATAAGTGTACCTGCTCCCTATGCCCATACCGGGCAAGGCTGTGATTGGCCAGACAAGACATGTGACCCCACTGTATTAAAGCCAGGGTCACGCATCCCAATGCCATATCAGTGCTGTGTAGTTAGGGAAAGCTTGCTGTTGCTAGAGTGAGGGAAAAATAGGATTTTTTTCTTAAAATTATCCTTTTCAGGACAGATATGTACTGTGGGGGAAAGAGGCTGCTAGAGTGGGGGACAGTGATGAAGAGAGAAAACCGCCATATTAAGGCACTTAGGTTAGGAGAGTGGACAGCTTCAAGCAGGGACATCTGCCTGTTGTCCTTATTGCACTTCAAGGACAGGCAGCAGCTGCTGGGCATGTTTAAAACAACATCTGGTCTGTGGCCAATCTGATCTGATTTAATCGAACTGTGCACAATCTGATTTGTGGGCAATATGATCTGATTTATTACAACCGTGCCATGATCTGACCTGATTTAATTCAGCTGTGCCAAAATCTAATCTGATTTTATTCAAATGTGAACAATCTGATCTGTGGGCAATTTGATCTGATTTAATACTGTGCCACAATCTGCTCAGATTTAATTTGAATGTGCCAAAAAATGTGAATTTACAATAAACTTCACAAAAATAAATTTGCATAATCAATCATTCCTTAGATCTAGCTAATCATCCTTAATACATGCTTCCAAATTCATCAATTATTGACAAGCCAAATATGAGAAGGCCTGGGGCCCATGGGTGAAGTACTTGGAGGGCTGAGAGGAGAGGGGGAGGGAACATGAGAAGGTGAGACGAGGGAGGCCACCTTTTTCCTTTGCTTTTTTATTTTCTTTCTTCTTTTTTTCTTTCTCTTTTTGTTGTTTCTTTCTTTATATTTCTTTTTCCCTTTTTTTTCTTGTTTTAGCTTAAAGCACATTTTCAGGCAAAACAAAAAAAAGGGGATACTCACCTTTTATCCCACACAGACCGTTGCTCCTAGTCCAGGGCTGCAGGGTTCACCTAATAGGCTGGATGCAGGTCCCTTGCTGATTGGCACCATACACTGCGCCACTCTCTCATCGTGAGTCTCTTCATGTCTTGCTCTGAAGCTGTGGCATCCCCCGTCATTAGTCACGGTGAGCTACCAGTGGTCAGCCTGATGTTACTGCTACCCACCCTGCCCAGGGACTAAGCACATCAAAGCTGGCTCAAAGGATCTGATCAGCATGGCATTTTTTCAAGCAGCGAAGAGAAGACAAGACACACAGTCATTTGCATGCTGGCCCACCAGTCCCTGAAGGGAGAGAGGTGCCTTAATAATTTCATCCATGACCAGGCACCTTCAATCCAAACATGAGCTGTAGTGGCAGAAACACCTAAAAATATGGAAAGACCGTCTCCCTCTGCTGCTTCAGTTATCTCACCTTCTACCACCGCCTACCCAACTACACGGCCACCTGTCTCCCCCCAAAGGGGGGAAATGAGACCACCACCAGCAGCAGCGCCACCACCATCACCAAGCCTGTCCACACCATCCCAGAGAAGTGTTCAGCTGTCACATCTATTCCTCAAACACAGGAGAAAAAGCAGAAGTTTGGTCTATCTCACCCACAAGCTCTGACCCTGAATGCGAGCATTGGCCTTTGAAATGTTCCCTTTCTTCCTGGTGGAAACAGACCATTTCATAAATCTGATGGCAGCTGACGCACAATACGCTAATTATAACTGCCACTGCATTTCCCGGCAGGATTTCCCTGCCCTGTACCAACAGGTTGTATATAAAATGTGCATGTGCTCTGCACAATGCTATTAGTTCTAGTATCCATATCACAACTGACATGCATCCAAAGAAATTGCTTAAAATGAGTCACAACTCATCAGCAGGCAAATGTCAAGCATAGCATGGAGTAACACATGTCATGGTACACCTATGTTGGCACACACATGCGTGTAATAACAGGCTTGGGGTCAAAGTTGCGATCCTGCGCATGTCTGTTTGCACGCATTTGGGTTGCACACAAACTTGCACCTTTGCAGGTTGGTGTCCTTGCCACAAATGCACTGTCGCTATTTGCCACACATGCGTTTATTATAATGTATCATGTATAATGTGCTCATATGACCATTGTATGCTATCTGTGTAGTAAAAAACACACTCAAAGGGAACTACATTAGCGAACTCACAAGGAGGTAAACATGCTTAGGGCTGTGAGCTGCCCTACCCATGGTACCCTGGGAACCAAACTTGCAACTCTATGGTTGCAAGATCAGTTCCATAACCACTAGACAATGAACCATGTATCCATGAGCCAATGTGAATGCATGAGATAAGATAGGATATGCACATCAACAGGTGCACAAAGGGAGTCTGAGGCCTAGGGAGGATAAAGGTCTGGCAAAAGTTTTGGGGCCCTGGCTTGCCTGCAGCCCAGTCTGCTCTCACTGAAAACCAGGCCTGTCAGTAAACTCTCCCCTCTGCATTACTGTTCCCAAATAATCCAGTACTTGCCAGCTCCAGTTGTTTCTGACTGCTACTGTTCCTGCGGTCCTCAGTACTTACCTGTGCCTGCCATATCCAGTACTCATCCAGCATTACCGATCCTGTTTGTCCAGTCTCCTCTAGGTCCCCCTCGTAGCCAGTGACTTTGACCCTCTAGCTTCTCTTGCTGTTGCACTTCTCTGTCACCACTATTGGGGGAAGCCACAACAGGCTCCACAAAATAATCTTTATTACACAAAAATGTGACTTGACACAATTGACACAGACAGTTGTAAAAACACCAATAGAAAGCCACTAAATGCCATTTTAGATAATATACAAGGTGCCAGTTACATCAAGTGAATTATAAGGGCAAACATTACAAAAATCCCAATTTATGTGGAAATATATACACATCCAAAAAATAAGGAAACCATAACATACACTGATATGCTATATGGATTACTAAATCTTCATTCAAGTACACACTGCAATATAAATAAACCCTAAACCACACTGATTTAAAGGGAAGTAAAACAGTTCCACTACATATTACATAGGGGACCATATACAAGGCAGACCCATATGTATATTGCAGCTTGGTACATGTTAGTTGCTTCATCAGAGGGATACTAGAGCCACGTCAACCCATTTCAATAAATATTATTGCTTATCAAGTAAAAAAACATAAGAGAGCCACCTGGACTTAAGAATATAGAACGTATACTTCCATACTGATTATGACGATGCTTCCTGAACTTATATAATGGAAAAGCAAAAAATGAATAGGCAAATGCATGCATCTCCGAGGGCTCCTGCAGGCCAATAGTAATAGAGAAATGACTTGCCCCAACATTATGGGGCACACATATACCCCATAGTTTCACTATGTCCTCAGGAAAATAGCAGTGCTGTTGTGCAGAGTGCGGGTGTTAGGTACACAGTTAAACTTACCTGGTTCCTGCATTAGTCTCTTTGAGACTGATTTGCCAAGCACCAGTGCCAAAAAACTTTAAAAAACAAAAAAAGGGTAGCGCCAATGCGGTTGCCAGCATGTGTCTAATTTAACTCTAGCGCCAAAAAGGTCATAACATCGGGCACTCTGGTTGAAGCTGCCCCAGTTTATAGTAGAGCTGTATGTCAAGATCTCATAGAGCAGCAGAACTGTGTTGAAGTGTTTTATGCTAATAATATTTACACACATTTTCTGTTCAGAACTTGCATTGTGACTTATCAAAAATCTAGCTGGACCTAGGTGTCGCCAAATACATTTTTTATGGCTTCTTTTGCTTACCAATGTGTAATTTTGACAACAGCAGCTAGAACGGAGCCTAAAGGCACTGTAAAGTTTGTCCCGTTTGTCCCCAGCAGTGATATCTTGTAACTGTAAAGACAAAACGCCTATCAGTGCCGGAAAAATACTGCGCTAATCTTTTCAGGGTGCTGAAAATGTAAAGAATGCTGGGCCGAAAAGACAGTGAAATAAAGTGGAGCACACTGGCGCTGTTAGAATTGACAGTCAGGTCCAACAGACAATGACACAGGCCAGCCAATACCTAATGCAACAATCAAAGCAAATTAGTTAACATCAGAAGCTGTGAGTTTCAGTTCCATTCTAGTCAAAATAGCAGCGTCATAAAAGAAAGAGATGTTGGTTCTCCATAGCTGGAACGGTAAACTTGATAAATAAGGCCCTTTGTCTTCCATGCTGCTCAGGAAAGCAATGTCAGTATCGCATGACTTTGCAGAACCTCACAAGACAAGAACCTGGAAGCAGGAGGTGGGTAAGTAGCACACGGTCAGTAACAGCGCATTTTTATACCACACTGTGGTTCTACCCCACCCTCCCAGTGCTCCATGCCTTGATATGGACCTGGTCTTCCATATGATTGCGTGGACCACCCAAGGCAAGAAAAAACCATGGCTGTGGCCACCAGGAACACTAGTCGATTTTATTATTGCTAAGATAATAAAATCACGCTGTCTTACTAACCCAGAATGGAAAGTTTGAAGGGGCTTATTGGAACGAAGGATTCTTAATCTTACCTACAGTGCCTTTAACTTAATTCTTGTGTTTAAATTTAATTTTTATACAAGCCATATTTACCTTTCCTATTTCAGGTTACAGTGATAAAACGTTATGATTATTTTTTGAATGCTCAGAATAACTTTACAGAGGTTTGCTATGCTGCATGAATGAAATCATTAGTTTAGCAAGTGACATCTTGGATTTCACACGTACGGCACGAATGGCCTCGTCTAACACTTCTGCCTGTCGTACGCTGTTAAAATTAAATTGTGCCTCAGGAAAAATTCACAGATGAGATATACCACTTGACCAAGTTGATACCTTTCCTGCATCTTTTAATTATCACATTGTTTTGATGTGTTATTAAACACAATTATATTGGTCAAGGTTGAATTTAGCTTGCCTTGTACAAATAATTACAAATTCAAATATCATTATATTACATTCAATGCCAAGCAGTAAATCTATTACTATAAAAAATGGAGGGTTATCCAAATGCTTTAGAATGTTTGTGGAGAGGCTGAATTTGGAGGTAGTCCAAGGTAATTTTCTTCAATTGAAAATCAAAATCCCTAACACATTAAATTAGGCAACCGTTCTATATGTCGGGTCAGTTTATTTTTAATGGGATGGATATATTATTTATTATGAGTTAATAATAACAACAATAACAAATAGCAAAAACAAAATGGGAAATTCACACACATTAAAAATGAGCCTCTCAAAAATTGAATTCCCTATGGCCCACTGTTATTTTGTAACTTCAAAAACAAAATATCTACTTCATTGTGCACCTTGCCTGCAGAAGTTCCCCATTGCATGTACAAGGGATTACAATTTTTAAATATAGGAAATAAACTATTTTTATTTCACTTTAGTGTTTAATAATTGAGAATCACTTTGACTGCCTTCCAAACTCCGCCTTTTCAGGAAAAGTAAAAATAATTTAGCTAACCCCCACGGTTTGATCCGGCATTCGTAGTCTCATTTTATCAACGGCGCCATGTGGAGGCTGATTCACTACTAACGCCAGGTATCGGCAGATGAGCGTGTGTATAGCGGTGTTTAGAACTTATGCTATTAGGCGCCGTAAGGGGGTATCGGGCGCTGTAATAGAGCTCATTAGTCGCTCTAGTAACCTGGCCGGCAATCTGGGCGCTGTAGCATAGAACACCAGACGCTGTGTGATCAAAGTCCGTATTTGAACACATATCCACCAGTAACAAAGCGTAAACAC
This sequence comes from Gastrophryne carolinensis, assembly GCA_027917425.1. Lineage (NCBI taxonomy): Eukaryota > Metazoa > Chordata > Amphibia > Anura > Microhylidae > Gastrophryne > Gastrophryne carolinensis. The sequence continues at coordinate 268,791,290 of CM051239.1, read as the reverse complement.
ATGGAATGACATTGTTTTAACACTGGGACAATAACACTTTAGTGCCAGACCTGTAAGAACAATTCAGCATAAAAATATAAAAAGTCCCAAAATTTTATACAAGTGTTTGTTTGCAGCCAGGAGAGGTCACACAATGATTTGAGCAAAAAAAAAAAAAAAAAATGAATTGCCAAACACGCTATTTATAAACAACTAATGAAGCCCCATTGAAATGTATGGGAGAGCGCTACAGGGCGACAGGTACTACATGGCACTCCTGAGCCTAGAGCGCTGACGTTATACGCTGAGGATTAATCCGCCTGGATTAATACATGTGACGCTACATGGCGCTGTTTGAGGCACTCACCAGATTCACTTTCTTAAATATGGTTTTACTTACAGCGCCCGGCGTTTACCAGAAGCTGCCTGAAGCTACAAAGCACTACCTGGCGCTATCGGTTCCTATATAACCCCCTTAATTTATCACCGGCGCCATATAGTTCCCGGTCTTGTAGAAGCTGCACCAGTATATAGTGGCTCTGTAGATTTAAAACCCATAAACCACAATGGGCAGAACTGTACTGAAGTGTTTTTTTGCTCATAAATAATATCAAACATAATTATTTGTACTAAATCTGCTTTCGTGACTTGTCAATAATGTAAACGTAAGACTTAGATGTCACCAAATATAATTTCATTATTTTCTTGTTTAATTTTTGGTCACGTCTATTATTTGTTAATAATGTGTACTATGTAGCCCAACAACTAAAACGCAGCCTAAATGCACTGTGACGTTTGTCCTGCTTGTTCACAGCAATGATATCCTGTGACTGTAATGATAAAAAGCTGACCAGCGACTTACAGCACCAATCTTGTCAAAGTGTAAAAATGAATAAATGGGCAGGCTGATTCATTACTAGCGCCAGGTATCGGCAGATGAGCATCTGTAGAGAGGCGCTAAGTGCGACCGCTGTTAGACGCTGTGATCGGCTATCGGGTACTGTAACAGAGCGCCTCAGTCGCTGTAGTAACCTGGCCGGCATTGCTGAATGAGACGTATGTTTGGGCGTTTTAACACCAGTACAGTGTTGCAGGGAGCGAAAGGTAGCGCCAGCTCAGTGCAACCGACTCTCAGCGACTCACACCATATTCAACAAAAAAACAGACTCACAGAGCGTCGGCGCTCTGGATCTCGTCGCTATAGCATAGAGCACCAGAAGCTGTGTGATTAAAGTCTGTTTTTGAACACATATCCACCTGTAACAAAGCAAAAACACATGGAATTACATTGTTGTAACATTGTGACATTAACACTTTAGTGCCAGACCTGTAACAACAATTCTGCATAAGAATATAAAAAATATAAAAAGTTTTCAAAAATGACTTTTTCTAGGCCAGGAGAGGTCACACAAATATTTGAGAGAAAAAAAAATAAAAACAAAAAAACCCTGTTTAAACAGAAGAAAAGGAACGCCCATTGAAATGTATGGGAGAGCGACAGGTACAGGTAATACCTGAAGCTGGAAGCTAGAGCGCCGGCACTATAAGCTGAGCTGCCTGTAATGATGAATCGTACGCTACATGACGCTGTTAGAGTCGCTCACCAGACATGTGTCGAAATTCCACATGTGGGTGAACCATGTGCCAAAGCCATGTGTAAAATCTCTTTTCATGCGCCAGTTTACACATCGCATATAAGTGTAATGAATCACTGTATGTAAGTTGCAAACTTAAAACCTAAGCCGGCAATAACCGGCATGTTTTTTATGAATCAAACTGACAGCCACCAGTTACTGTAGTTTTCCTTTTTTTACTGTTTTTTGCCCCCCCACCCAAAAGCCAGCTAGCCAGCTAACTAGCGCGAGCACCAGGCTCAAGGCTCAATGAGCACAATTTTGCGATTTTGCTGTGGTAGTGCTTAGGATCACACTCTGCACACAAATGGCTTGATTCAACAAAGGTAGAAAAGAAATGGTTTTGTTCAGAAAATTGGATTGTATGCATGAATTTTTTCGCGCAATTCAGCAAAGGGGTTGAAAAGCGCTCGTAAAAAGGCTGTAGCAAGCGAAAACTATTGGAAAATGTGCTTGAATTTTCCTGTAAGCATTCTTAACTGTGTTTGTGCATTTCTGGGGCAGATTATTGTTTCTCTGACTGTTGCATGTTGTTTTTAGCCTTTTCATAGGTTATTTTTGTATGCATTCATTTTCAAACTTTTTTGTTTGCCTGTTTACCTATATTTACATGGTTATTATTGGGGCTACATTTAAGCAATAGGCAAGGTATGTTGTAGTTAGAGATGAGCGAACTTCTTGAAAGTTCGATTCGGGCGATTCGCCGAATTTCCCCAAGAAATTCAGGTTAGCCCGAATCGAACTTTCACGAATCGCTCATCTGCAAAAAAAAATGCCGGCATGGTGGGAGCGGGCAGGCCGGCTACGCTGTCAGCGGGCGGCGGAAGCTGGCCCGCTGACAGCACAGCCGGCCTGCCAGCTCCCACCATGCCGGCATTTGTTTAAAAAGCAAACACTTACCTGCATGGACGCGTCCTCTGATGACAGCTGAGAGATGGAGCGTGGTGGCCGGCGCCGCTCTCAGGCGCCCTCTGATGACGCGTCCTCTGATGACGCTCCATCACTCAGCTGTCATCAGAGGACGCGTCAGGGAAAATTCGATCGACACGAACCAAAAAAAATTCGGGTTCGTGCCGAATCGAATTTTCCCTGAAATTCGGAGCGAATTCCGGTTCGTCCGAACCGGTTCGCTCATCTCTAGTTGTAGTGTAAGCACTAATGAAACTAATTTTTTTTTAGAGGCATATATGTCAGCATTTTTTGGGGTGGAGGATTGGATTGGCAGCCAGCTGGTTGTAGACATCAGGCTTGATTCAACAAACATAGGAAAAAATTCATTTTGGTTGGAAATTGGAGTCTTTTCCCCAAATGGTGCATTTGTTTTCTATATCTAAACTTTTAAAATCTATGTTTAGCATCGGTCTGTATGTATCTTTTTCGCACTTTGTATGTCATTGTGTCCTGCGCTCTGTGCTGCAAGTGGCCACCCTGCACTGTCCCTTCTTTCCTGTCCCACACCAAGAAGCAGGAGACAAGTGCCGCAGCACCTGGAGGACCAGCAGTGGCAGTTACAGTTACCACCAGTGATGGCAGTAGAACTACAGTGGCAGCAGAAGTCGTGAGGGTGATGGCAGCAGCAGAAGGACATCACAGCAGTGGAGGACCCTGTTGAAGGCCCTCAGCCCATGAAAGGACCTGAAAAGGCTGCTTTAGTATGACCTTCACCACCTGCGCACATAGTGTAAATACATGCTGTTTACCTGTGCTGCCCATGGAAGTACCTGAAAGCGCTGCTTTACCATATGCCTGCTGCCCAACCCGGCGAGAGAACCCAGTGAGCACCAACATCAGACCAGGAGGCAGCTATGAGTATGACCGGCACCACATGCCCACATAAAGGCAAATAAATGCTCTTTACTTGCGCTGCTCATAGAAATCTATAGACATTTATTGGCTATCCTATGATTGGTCATGGTCCCACTCCTCCACAACAGTCAAAGTGCCTGTTCACACCCCCCCCCCCCATTGATTACGAGTCACTGGGACTAACATGAGTGCTTGGGGCAGCTTGCGAGGCTGGCAAGGGCCCTGTTTCCTGAAACCAGGAGGTTTTGAGCACCAGGGTTAACAGACTATTTACTGATTTCCTTGAATACATTGCAATTTGGGATGCCTACAGTCTGAAATCCCCTGGTTTACTTGTAAACTCACCCCAGTCCTCAGTCATGCATCTATGGCTAAACCATGGCTAAGCTTAGCTTAGCCGCACTCTGTAGCACCCTACATCATCCTCATTCTTTTCAGCCTTCCCGACCCTGGGACCCTCCAGTCTGTCAGGCGCTGCAAGCACACAGAGCAGGAATCCTGGCATAGGTCTGTGTATGTGCTGTGAGATCAAGAATTGAGCTGAGTATACAGGGAAACCAGGATGCCCCTAGAGGAAGGATAAAACCCGTACTAGAGTCTGTTAGACCGTAGTTCGGGATCTGGTCCATTTAAAAAAGAAAGGATTGGTCCAGTGAAATATTAGTTCTACAGAATACTTATCCTAACATGTTAGATGATATTAGATGTGGTCAGCATTTTCTTACATGCAAAATGCTGCTGAATAACTAAAAATAAGTAGTCTGGATTTTTTATTAGTATTGGTAAATACATATATTTCATATAGTATATAGCAATTTATTCCAGAGAATGTGTTTTTTATTCCATGACTGCAATATAGTTCTTCAAACTAAATCCAAATGAGAGTCCACATGTGCATTTATCAAAATGGTAGAAAACCTTTGTTTGCTTTTCCTTTCTAAAAGTCATTACCAAATATATTGACTAGATCCTCAAGGGACCAAAGAAACAGCAGTAATAGATAACTGTAGTTTTACAGTAATAAAGAAGAAAGTTAGAAAATAAGAAAAAAGTCAAAGCAGATATCAGGCTAGGACAGGCTATTGCAATTTGATACATTGTTGTATTTTTCTAGGTGTATGCACTAGGTAAAAATGAATCAGACTATACGATGCAAAAGTGCATAAATACTAGGTTATTACTTCCTACTCCCAATCTACAGAAAGATTGTATTCTGCATAAAGATACAACGGAAACCAAATCTAGTGGAGAACAGCTTTTTATATTATAAAATGAGATACAGGGTCAACATGAATAAACCAAGTGGACAGCTAAGAAATAATCAATGACTTAATAAAGGCCATCCAATCAGATCATAGCATTTTTGAGCTAAAATCCATGTTACCTCATTTGAGCTGCCATTGCCCTGCATTTCACACTATACATTGTCAATGTCCAGAGCCCCCTTGCTTGGTAGCCACCCCCACAAACATCTTGAAATAGAAGAGATCAGGATTTTTTTAAGGCAGATTACAATTTCAATAATATTTAGTTTTTTGTCAGACAATCTGGATTTTTAGATTTTTCTGGAGAGGCTAACATTTTCTCAGCAAACAATAAAGTAATATATATATATATATATATATATATATATATATATATATATATATATTATATCTCATCTATTTAAAAATCAAAATCCTCTTTTGAACAACATAATTTGACATGCCAGTACGTAGTAAATCATTGAGTTACAGATATGAGTCTTTATTTGTGGCTGTCACGGACCGAGTGGAGCAGACTTGGATGTGGATCCACTTTGACTGTGGAACTGATGGCAAGTGCCGTGTCAGGGGAGCGGAGTCTAAGAGGCCACTGGTATTCTCCAGAGCCCGCCGCAAGGCAGGTTGGTCTTGTAGCGGCGAGTGACCCCCAGGTTGCTACCCCCCAACAGCGGCCCAGTTCCACAGTTAGCCGAGGTTCAGCGTGGTGCACAGGGGCAGGCAAAAGACGTAGTGAGTACAGGCAGAGGTCAGGGCTGGCAGCACAGGTTCGTGGTAAAGGTGAGTAACCAAGGTCAGGGCAGGCAGCAAAGGTTCAGAGTCGGGGACAGGCAGAGGTCGGTACACGGGTGAGCAATCCAAAAGCAACTGATTTACAACTGGCATGGAAAGACCAAGATCCAGCACTGATGGAAATGAAGTGCCCCTTTAAATAGGGGAAGTGGATGCAGGATTGGATGACCAGACACCAATCAGTGGTGTACAGGCCCTTTAAATCTCAGGAATCCGGTGAGCGCTCCCTCTAGTGGACGGGGACGTGTGCGCACCTGACCATGCGAGGAGGAAGCATGGGGGGAAGGGATACGGCTGGGAGCAGCCATGGAGGTGAGGGAAGTGTTGTGAGATGGATGACGGCTGGATGCAGCCATGGAGGTAAGTGAAGTGCTGCGAGATGGGTGCGCAGCGCTCTCACTAACATTGGCCTCATTATTTCCTTTTTCATCTGTAGTTGATTTCAAAGTGAGCCCTGTAACATTTTACTTATATATACATTTAACTTTGAGAAATGTCCAATACATAAACCAAGATTTGAATTGCACGTTCCCCAAATGCCTGATAATTAAGGCTTACAATTTCATAATGTCATGTGCTTGCCATTAATATTGATTTAGGTGGGCCCAAAAGTGTCCATCATCATTGTCAATCGGTTCTTATTGGGTGATCCCCAAAGGCTACCCTGGTGCGGTACCATCATTTTTGGCTAAAAAGGTTGATAGGCTTCCTCAGTGGTCCTGTGAATAGTTATCTGTCCCAGACAGCAGAAAATCGCAATTAAAATCATAATGCATCATGCCAGTGAGTCTCCAGTCATAACCTGGAGATCTGTAATGTCTTATCAGGCGCAAAAGATTTTTTTGAGAAATCTCCCACACCTGATTTAATCCATTTATCTGGATTGAGAACTACCAGTGCTAGAATAAAGCAAACCTAAGACAAAAAGTCCCCGCATTAAGGACAAATGGGTCAAATGAAAATTCAGGTGTCTGCAATCAGAAAATAAATCATTTCTACCGATCTGCAATTACTATAGGGGCCCATGGGTGAGAAAACAAACAACCCAAGAGGCTTATGTAAGGTAGTTGCAGCCTTTTTCATCTTCCTCATTAGGCTTATGATTAAAAAAAATACATTTTTTTTAAAGAATGGAAGGAGAAAAAGGATGTTCAAAACAGTTCAGATGACCTCCTTTTATTAAACACACGGATAAAGTCCACTTTCAATTGCACTTTTGAAAGTGTATATTTTTTCGTGCTAAAAGGATGTTCTAGTATTTTTTTTTTTATATTGACAAATGTGTTTTTGATGGAAGCAGTTTTTACTACCTGCAATCTGTTGCTATTGGCAAATGCTTAATTCTGTACAAGAAGAGAAATTTGAGCATTGTCTACACAGAATGCTGCTGTTGGGCATGTGCAGGAAAGTTCGATTTATACGGGGCTCACTTCCCTCTTCTTGTAGATCTTGGTGTACAGACTTGGTGTACGGCTGCTAATAGCAACAGATTGAAGATAGTGGAATATTTGCTAACATAAGTATAAATTTCCAAATACTTGATAGGCTTAGCACCTTGAAGACATTATTTTCACACAAACACTCACACACTTTCAGGAATGCTGTCAAAAGTGGACTTTCCCTTTAAACACAGATACATTTTAAGCATGATTCTATGACACAGATCAAAGGTGTGTACACTTAGCAAGTTCCCATTATGCATTTTGCACATGGATAGTTACCGCAAGTTTTAATCTGTTATGGATTAGCTACATAATAATGACTTATTGCTTTAGAAAAAAAAGAAAGTCCATCAAAAGAAGTTAAAGAAGCATAGCGAAAATTGATTGGGTGCACTGTTCTAATAAAGTTAATTCCATTAGAAAAATGTCTGGCGCTCATTATTCATTTCTTCACTTTCTATTCTTTTTTAATATTTCATTTTACAGTCACCTCGGGTAAGCTATTTTTTATTTTAGATGTAAACCTAGAAGGATAATTCTTTTAAACTATAAATTAAATGTACCTTGGTTAAAATGTTTTCTTTTCCTGTAAAGTGAACCTGCGAAAAAGTCAGGGGTGGCCAGCTAATACTATGAGGTGTGAAGCACAATTACCTGTGTTGAAAACATATTAATAATCCATAGAATGTGATTCATTTTTTTTTGTATGCAAAAAAAGATCAGGTTGTTGCCCACTTAACACCCTTCCTAGCGATAAAAAGAGCCCACGTAATGCAGAAATAAAGGGGCTCAAAAGCCGCACTGGCTGCCCCGTGACATTGGGAGGCCTCGCTGTGTGAAACCCCGGGGTCACCTGTTAGCTCACCTTTACTAGTGGCTCCCACAAGGCTGTCTTCGCTGGCAGTCCACACCCCAGGCTTGTAGCTGTTGCAAGCTCCCATGCCCAGCCATTCAGATAGGCTGGGGCAGGAGGTATTCCCAATCTACAGGGAAACTGGGAATATGGCCAGCGGGCTGGGTCGCGTCAGAATTCATGAGATCACGAAATCAGTGATTTAAAAAATGCAGTGTGGGCATGGCCTCAGTGGTGGAAAAATAGGTTTTGTGCTACTTTAAGGCACCAACCAAAATAAAAAGACATACAGTTAAGCATAGCTGGTTTCAGTCACAGACATTCATGCTTCATGTGGCCATGAATTAATTTCCCAATTCATGCAAGGATCACTATGGCTGGCTTGAACCAACCATGTTTTAGGACCCTTTGACACTGTGTGTACTGTACTGTGTCTACCTTAGTGGAGTGCTGTGGTGGCGATTACAGTGGCCACCCTACAGTGCTGTCCCCTGGCAGATGGTGTGTGGTGGCACCCAACTGGTTCCAGAAGTGGCATAGACTGGAGGATGTGGAGGCGACAAAGACTAATGGATACAGAAGCAAGGTAGGCTGAACACAGTGATGGCAGGCCACTGGCAGGACCCGGTGACCAGAAGCTGCTCCAGGGGCTGACTAAGGTGCCAGGGGGGACTAGACTAGAAGGCGATGGGGAGAAAACTCCTGCACCACAATGCATACATACAGATAGAGCACATTGTACAATAACTTTGCCTGTGATGATTATAGACATCTATGGCTGTTCTGTGATTGTGAAAGTGAATCTGGTGAGCGCCTCTAACAGTGCCATGTAACGTCCAATGTATTATTACAGGTGGCTCAGCGTATAGCACCGGCGCTCAGTGCCAGGTATTACCTTTCACTCAGTGTCGCTCACATACATTTCAATGGACGTACATTTGCTTGTGTTTAAACAGCGTGTTTGACATTTTTATTTTTTTTTGCACAAATCATTGTGTGACCTCTCCTGGCTGCAAACAAACATTTTTAGAATTTTTTTTACTTTTTATATTTGTATGCAGAATTCTCATTACAGGTCTGGCACTAAAGTGTTAATGTCACAGTTTTAAAACAATGTCATTCCATGTGTTTTCGCTTTGTTACAGGTGGATATGTGTCCAAAAACAGACTTTAATCACACAGCGTCTGGCGCTCTATGCCATAGCGACCAGATTTAGAGCTCCGACGCTGTGTGTGTGTCCTTTTTTGATAAGTATGGTGTGGAGCACTGAGAGTCGGTCGCACTGAGCTGGGGCTACCTCTCGCTCTCTGCAGCGCTGTACTGGTATTAAAGCACGCAACATACATCACATTCATCAATGTGCGGTCGCTCTAAATGCTGCTATGCAGACGCTCATCTGCTGATAGCTGACATTAGTAATGAATCAGCCTCTATGTCTTCTGAGGAGAGTAACCCTATGCAGCTGGATGTAGTCTGTTCGGGGATCTCATCTGAAGAGAGGACTCGCAGGCAAACTCAGCATCTGTGCCTCTACTGTGGAGCAGCTGGCCACTTCAGAGCTAAGTGTCCCATCCGACTCAAGGGTAAGCCTGCTGCTCTAATTGGACCTGGTACACCTTTGCTACCATTACTGGGTAGTTATTTATTCCTTCCTGTCTCTTTGAAGCTGCCGACTGGACTCCTTGAGGTTAGAGCTATTGTGGACTCTGGAGCGTGTAGCTGCTTTATGGACATGAACTTTGCTATCTCACATCATCTGCCCCAGATGTGCCATGATCCTCCTTTGTATGTCTCATTGGATGATGGGTTTTCTCTTACGGGGGGGGGGCACAGTTACCACTAAAACCGCTCCTTTTCTTGTAGTAGCCAATAGTCATCCTCATGGTTATGTTTTGAATTGTTCGTTTCACCTCAGTTCCCAGTCATCCTTGGGCTTCCATGTTTAAGATGTCATAAACCTAGGATTGACTGGGAACTGGAAATGAGGGGCTATTCTATTGGGGTCATCTTACTGCAGGAGTTATTGTTTCCAGTCTCTGTCTTTGGTTTCAGTGTCCAGAGAGGAACTGGAGAAGATCCGCTTGGCCTATCAAGACTATTGGCTTGATGCAGAGCCTCCCCGTTCAGCTATCCCGTGCGTTTTCCCGTTGGTTTTGAGCTTTGATCGGGTCAGGAAAGGGTGCTACGTTGATTTTAGTGTGCGTTTATGCGCTCAGGTGTGCGCTCAGCCGCCTTTCCGATTGTCGGCTCGCACGAGGCTGTTTCCCGGGAAAACGGACGCCTCGTTCATTGGTCCGTTTTTTTCAGTGATGCAGAGCCTTGATTTCCGATTGAAATCACCCTAATAAAACGGGGCCGCCGAGCCTTCACTTACCGCCAGTCAGAGCAGCCGTATTTGCACTCGGGCAATAATATGCAGTCCTCTGTTGGAGCACATCAGCGGCGCCAGCTCCGCGGTCTTGTCCTGCTGAGTATGGCAGAAACCAGGCTGCACCGCACGCCTTTGGACATCGATGGCATGAGTATTTGTTATATTTTTGGGTATTTTTTGGGGGGGTCCTTTTTACAGGGTTTACCTAATTGTTTTTTTATTGCCTGTGTGCAGGAACTGGAAGATGGGACATTGCATAAATGTGCAGGCAGTGGCTGGCCCTGAATTGGTTTTTGGGAGTTGTTTTCCCTGCTCTACGCATGATGTGCACATCTTGAGGAATTCCTGCCTAGATGAGCGATTCAAATCTGGCGATTTTTTTGGTGGCTGGCTACTGGGTATCTGTATGAAACTTGTATTGGTTGCCCACCCTGTCTGACTGTGTTTTTTCCCTTAACACACTATTTGGTAACTATTTTCGTAGTATATTTTGAGCCTAATTATTGAGCTTCAAATTAAATGGGTTAAGTGATTGTACCCTATTGCGTCCTGTTCTTGCCCTCTTATGTAAGTACCATCCCACAGACATTTTTAAGGAGTGTCCAGGTTGGATGTGCAGGTAGCCTCATTCCAAATGTCTTTTCCTACAACACTACCCCGCTCACCTATTTGTCCCTCTTTAATAATGTTGCTACGCACCCCTAAACTTTGGGAGTTCTTTTTTATTTTTGCAGGTGATTCAGGCTATCCTTTGCTCCCCTTGCTGCTGAACCCCATCCTGCACCCATCTTCCCAGGCAGAGGAGCACTATAATACTGCCCATAGGAGGACTCGCTCGGTGGTTGAGCGAGCATTTGTTTTGCTCAAGATGCGTTTTCGCTGTCTAGATCAGATTGGGGGGGCACTCCAATATAAGCCGGCCAAGGTCATACAAATTGTAATCGCTTGCGGGATCCTACACAACCTGGCCATTCGTAGCAGGGTTACCAGATATTCTGACCTGCCTGCCGATCATATTTTTCTTGCTGAAGAGCACACCCCTCCTTTCTCAGGCAGCCAAAGTGGCACCGCACAAACCATACGTGCGCAACTTGTTGAGAATGTATTTGCATAGAACACAAGTGTTTTTTTGGCTTACTTTTTATTGTACTTAAACAAATTGTTAGTTTTCATTTCTTGATTTTTTTAAAAAAGGAAACTTACACGTGGGGACAGATATTGTAACCAAAATCTTTAGGGGTATGTGTGGGAGGATGGTGCAGATGAATGCCGGTGTGGAACAATATTTGCAGCAATGTGTGCCAGGCTTTCATTAATGTGCTGCCACTGTTGGACTAGGTCACCCATATGGCTGGTAAGGGCAGACACATTTTGGTATAATACCTGTAATTGGGTACTTATGTTGGTTAATTGTGTGCACACAGTGGCATTGAATTGCTGTGTGCTAGCTGCAAAAGCTATGTTTTCCTGGCGCCTGGTATGGCTTCTAGCAGTGGGCTGGGTGGTTGTTTCGGGTTAGGAATGAGGTTGTGGATGTGGTGGTTGTGGCTGTGTTGACTGCGTTGCGGCCACTGGCTCAGTAGTGGTTGGTAACAGATGTGGGGTGTCCTCCTTAAAATCTCGGATATCTTCTATTATGGGTGTGCTTAATCTGTGCTGTAAATAAATCTAGTTTCATTTTAGTTTTTTATGGCACACCAATCGATCCTAGTTCAAAGTTAAAAGTACACACAAAGGACCATTGACTTACCTCCTCCAAATCCTCATTTTGGGTTTGTGCTGTTGAATCCTGGTTTGGCCTTGCCCTCGGGGTTAAGGCAGGGGTTGTTTGGCCTTGTGTGTCCTGTTGCCTTTGGCCTTGGAATTGAGAATGTAAGATTATATGAAACCCAAAGTAGAGTGTGTTGTCTAGCCTAACACTGGCTTTTGTCCCTCATTTTAAAAGCTCAGGGAAAATTCAAACTCACCTTGGGACCTTACATTCCGGTCTGTGTCGTGTGCCTCTTGCAAGCCCCTGGACGCTGGCAGGGTGTATGTATGTATAGACATGTTACTCGGCGGGTGTTAGGATTATTTTTGTGGGTAAGGCACCCCCTGTCTGCTGGATGGGGAAGGTTAAATCACACCTAATAAGTGTTACATCCTGTTATCAATGCAACTATAAAGGCATTCAAAATGGGCTTTACCTCTGCTGCCGGCGCATGTCCATTTTTTTACAACTATATGATTTCAGGTCCCCAAATGTCCGCTTGATTTTTGCCATATCTCGACGGACAGAACCCCATAATGTACCCAAACAGCATTGGCAACAGCCATGCTTTGTGCTTAGCAAAAACGGGCTGTTAGGGACCCACGGCGTCGTTAGCGCCCACATGGGTGTGTGTTGTCCCCTGCATCACTTGAAATAGATGGTTGGCTATCTGGGGAGTCGTGTGTGGTTTTTGGGCTTAGGGGGGAGGTTGAGGGTGTGTATGTGCTGCTCTGGGTTAATGTTTGGGTTCCTGGTGAGCTATCAGATGTTGAGCTGCATGTGTTATCTGAGGTACTGGAATTGTGAGTACCAGAGGGTTGAGGTGGAGGGGTGGGTGACCTTGGTGGGGTGTTTGTTTTGGCAATACGCTTACCCTTGCTGATGTGTTTGGTTTTGTGGGTATGCTTGGTGTGTTGAGGTTGAGTATGCTGCAGGGTCTTACTAGATTTAGCACCCTGGTGTGTTTTTTTTTTTTTCTGGCGGGGGTGAATGGGTTAATGTCTCCTTGCTCCTGCGTTTTTGGGAATGTGCCTGTGTCTGTGGAGTACCCACCGTTTTAGTTGGTGCATGTTCTGCATGTGTGTTGTGCCTGCTCTTCTGTTTTATTTAGAATGAGGCATGTGTGCGGCTGCTATGTGCCTTTGGCCTTGCTTGCCTACTTTTGCTCACTTTAGGTCTGCCCATATTGATATGGTATCCCACACCGAGCGGAGTGGCTTGTTCTTTAAATATGTTTCCCGTGTGGGCGTGCCCAACAGCGAGTGCGCGCCTGAGCGCACGCACGTCACCGCGGGGGAACGTCGGTAAACCTTGGTAAAGAAAACAAGATGTCGCCCGCCATCTTTACCCCGGAGCAGGACGACATCATCGTGGATGTGAGTATGCGAGCGTGCGTTTATGTGCGCGCACACATTCCTTGTAATAAAAAAAAAAAAAAAGCGCAAGAATAGTCTGAAACAACTTAGTTTGTCACGTTACATACCAACCCACCTTAGTTTAACACATGTACGCAGCAACAAACTAGCCTACATGCAGATAGCAGAACTAGGGCAATGTGAGGCAGCAAGAGGTTAATAAAGTGACTTGAGTTAGGCCAGGAAACTTGTTATTGTATTTGGTGGATTAATGGTGTGTCCTTGTATTTGCTAATAACAGATGATGCTGAGGAATCGCTACGACTTCCTGCCGTCAGATTATGACAAACGGACGTTGGCCCTGGAGGTGGTGGACTGGACACGATAGAACGCCGATCCCAAACCACCTATACCTTCACCCAGATCGCCCAACACTGGTCTGATTTAAAAAGAAGGCATAAGCCCCGGGTGAGGCGGTACTTCGCAAAACATTTCCCATGTAAGTGTTTAAAATGTAAATGCACCTATAACCCTGGCATCGTCTGGGCGTGGTTTAATGATTGTGTTTGTATTTCAGCCCATGAATGGAATATACGGTTCCGCCCCACCCGGACCAGGACACGCAGCCCAGTGTTGGGCGAAACAGGTGAAGGTGTAGGTGGCCCACCGCCAGGGTCAACGGCCACCCCCTCCTCTGTAAGTGACTCGGAGGAGCCGCTGGACCTCAGCATGCAGGGGCGGGGGGATCTGACGGCAGGGAGTCTAGCAGAACAGAGCCTCAACCGGACTCCGGTAAGGGAAATATAGTTAGATATGTTGCAATACATGCATTAAATACAGATACTCATGTGCACTATTGTTGTAGATTCAGACGTTGCTGGAACATCCCAAGGGATGAGTGAGGAAGGGGGCGAGGAGGAAGAGGTTGCTGGGGAAGGTGAGTAGATTGATACCTAGAAGCCTAACTTAATATTATATTCATGAAAGAACAACAGTCTCTAATATCAGTGTGTTTGTCATCCATACAGATTCGCAACAGCAACAGAGGGAGGCTGAAGGGAGACTCCGCCCCTGACGCAATGTTCGGCCCAAACCTTGTAAGTGGTGTTTATTTAAACTAAAGAAAATGAGCAAACAATTCCATTTGAAAACTAAAATTCAGAAATATTTCCAAAATAAATTATAAAAAAAAGCCCTTAAAGCGGACCTTAACTCTGAATAAGAGTCTATCTTAGATATTGCCCACACCCTGTACATACAGATTGTCCACCTTACAAATCATCTTACCAACCTTTTTCAGAGCACAGCTCTGCTCTGTGTGAGCAAAGCACAGCTATAACCCACCCCCTGTACCTTATCCCACTCTCCTCTCCTCAGTAAGTGTGATGCTTCTGAGTCAAGATGGCGGCGCACGTATCCTAAATTCCTGAACTGAGTTGCAGCCCAGTGGGGGAAATAATAATAATTGATTGACTAAAAACTTACTATATATTAGTTTAAGATGCTGCGGAATCTTTTTAAAAGAGTTTGGGCTTTTCAGTAAATCACGCAGAAGGTCCGGTTTGAAAAGGGCCCCAAAAAAACAACGCACAACCAAACCAAAAAAAAAATGCTAAACGAATGTTGTTTTTCAATCACAGATCAAAGATTACCACACCCTCAAGACCCCGAGGCCTAATTTTTTGATTTATTTTACAAATGTTAAAGTTTTTATTTTTCATTTTTAACCAAAAGAAACCTTAAACAAAAAAAACAAAAAAATATATATATATTTAGAGAGTTGTCTTTCCTGCAAAAGTACAATCACACAACATCAGCACACATTTACATGACACAAAAGGTTTAGATATGGGACAATAAATCAGAAAAACTCACAAACAATTAAGGTAAGTATTGGCAAGGAAGAAGGAACAAACAACGAGATTAAGGTATGCATTAAAGCCAAGGTAGAAGGAACAACAAAAAATTTATTTAAATATATATATGTGTGAAATTTGCATTTGTTGCCATATGTATATTCCAATGGAGGTTGAGGGATGTGCGCTTGCGTGTAGCCAGATTGACAACTGAAGAGCCATGGAGATGTAAGTATACTTGAAAAAAACACCTAAATGGAAGGTCAAATACGACGGAAGGCAAGCAGGTACGTTCAAAAAGCAAGGAAAAAGCTGGGAAAAACGGGCCGCCCGTGTGAACGGGAATGGAAGCCCCGAACAAATTGAAGGCACCCGAGAGAGCAAAAAACACTTCCCGAGTGAAGACAAATTGACGGATCAGTTAGGGAGCCATTCCGATGGAGGCTCTGCATCACATTTGAGCCACGATTCAAACGGGAGCCCCATACAATCGGAAGGTTTTAAGCTCAGACCGGGGGAAGCTCTGCATCAGGCCTTATGTGTATGTCTTCAGTAAAAAGTAAAAGGGTAGATTTGTTGTCTCTGAATTGCCCCTATGACTGTCCCATAGACTTGCTCCCTGAGGCCGCCATTCCCTATGGGGGTATTTCTTCTCTCTTACCGGAAATGGTACCAACTTGGCCAAGGGGCTCATTTGTCACTCTTCTTCTCCAGCCAGTGCAGGTATTTTCTTCATAGAGAAGAAAGATGATTCCCTACAACCCTGCATCAACTATCGGGACCTGAATAATACGGTAAAACAACAGTATCCCCTGCCACTGATACCAGAACTTTTGCAGCGTTTGGGGATTGCTTGCATCCTTACTGAATTGGATCTTAGGGGAACGTACAATTTGATCCACATCCGAGAGGGGATGAGTGGAAAACAGCATTCAGGACCAGTTATGGCCATTTTGAAAATCTGGTGATGATGTTCGGCATGTGCAATGCCCTGGTGATGTTCCAGCATTTGGTTAACAACATTTTTAAGGACCTGGCGTCTTAGTTGCAGTCTACCTGGATGATATCCTGATTTTTCTCTTTCACTCTCCAAGAACATTGTGACCATGTTCGTCAGGCGCTCACTAGGTTGTGGGATCACAATCTTTATGCCAAAGCTGAGAAATGAGAGTTCGAGAAGACCTCGTTCCAGTTTCTGGGTTTTGAGATCTCGGACATGGGAATTACTATGGATCCTGAGAACATATCTAATGTCCTTGACTGGCCCGTCACTGTTCCTAGGCATGAAGTGCAACACTTAATTGACTTAGTGAATTCCTATAGGAAATGTATCCACGATTTCTTTAAGACTAGTAGCCCCATTACCAATCTCACCAAGAAACATCAGCAGTTCACCTAGACAGAGGCTGCTCAGCTCACAGTGGGGCCAATCCTCTCCCAGAGGTTTGGTTAAAAGGAAATATTACACCCTGTTGCATTATTTTCCAATAAGTGATCCCCGGCTAACTGTAATTAGGATGTGGGTGACCAGGAGCCATTAAACTGGCGCTTGAGGAATAGAGATATCTCTTGGAGGGCGGCAAGCATTCCCTTCTCATTCTGAATGACCATCGCAATCTGGAAAATCTGTGGTCTGCCCGACAGCTGAAACCTAGACAAACTCGTTGGTCGCTGTTCGTCTCCCAGTTCAACTTCCACCTTACCTACAGAACAGCAAGCCCGATGTCTAGGATTTACCCGGAAGATCCTGCCATTGGTCAGTCAGAAGAATCAATCCTGAATGATCAGTATTTCCTGCTTATAGAGCCTAATCTGACCACCAGGAATAAGCGGGAGTCCTTAGCTTTGGCTTCAGCAGGTAGGAAGAACTGGACTGTTCAAGAGGGCTTGGTTATATTCAAGGGGAAGATTGTGGTTCCCAAAAGGGTCCGTGCAAGGTCCTTGCCTAGAACCACGATCATCCCCTTGCCGGTCACTTCTGAGAACAAAAGACCATGCAGTTGGTACAGGGGTACTTTTGGTAGCCTAGTGTTAAAGAGGATTGTTCACATTCTTTTAGAACTGTGTTGTGTGTGCCTGGAGCAAATCTTCTCACCCTTGCCCTGCAGGTCTTTTCATGTCACTACTGGTTCCCAAACTCCCATGAAACAGTATAGCCATGGATTTCATTGTTGAGCTGTCTCCCTCAGTGGGCCATAATACCATACTGGTGATCATTGATAGATTTACTAAGATGGGTAACTTCATTCCGTTAAAGTCCTTACCATCTGCCCCGGAATCGGACTATTTTTTTTAGGAAGGTAGTCTGAATCCAATAGAGGGTCACAATTTGCTTCCAAATTTTGGTCACATCTTTGCCAAGCCCTCAATATTAAGCTAGCAATGTCATCTGCTAATTAGACTCTGGAACAGTACATCCACTGTTATTCTTCCTTCCTGCAAGTCTCCCTCCCTTTTCACCTATAATAACTCTTGGCATTCCTCTATAGGCCACTCGCCATTTTTTGTCAGCCAGGTTACCACCCTGCCTGATCTACCGGTGGCAATCTCCATTCCCCACATGCCTTAGTGTCCATTCCTGCAGGGTCGAACTTGGGTTCTCGACATTAGCCCTCATGTACCACCCTCAGCAGTGGGTGCCAGGACCCTTGTGCCAGCAGTGTTCCTTCCCAAGTATGTTACACAACCACAGTTGGAAACAAACATAATCCTTGAGGACAATCTAAGATGCTTTGACTCTTTGAGTAACTTTATTGCCCTACTGAGGATATGACAGCAAATATTCTAACCAAGCCCCTGACCTCTAAAAGGCATTAGAGCGATACAAAGACGATGGATTTAAGATACTAAGACTCAGCTGTTGAAAAGGCATGTTGGAGATACTGTGCACCAGCTTACTGCTTGTCTCTGTATGTGATCTGCATCTATATTGTTAGGTTAATGCAATTTACATTTATGACAGTAGATGGTACTGTTACATGTGTAGTCTCTGTTGTACATTCTGTGCTACATGTTGTATTTGCTGTATATTGAGGTACTCTATCTGACTTCCTTCTCTCTGTCTATGTTATCCACCATGTAAGGTGATCCTTTCTTACTGCACTCATGTTCCAGTACATTTCAACAGTCACCAGCCAGCATCTTATTGGTCACATGGGCCTCTCTAGTTAACAGAGAAGTCTTCGTGACCAGTGTTAGTGGTCAGTCTATCAACTTCTCACCAACTGCAGAGATTCAGGGATGCTGTATCATATGACCATGGGTTATTGGGGAGGCATAACAACTTCTTACTAACTCCGAGATGAAGGACAGTTGGAGCAGGTGATCCCAGGGTAGTGGGGTGGAGATTCCGTGGCTCAATACCTCCAAAGATTAGAGGGCAGATGTATCAGGTAATCCTGGGGTAGTGGGGTGGCCAATCCCTAGCTCCTACTTCTAAGAGATGCAGGGAAGCAGGATTGAGTGATCCCAGTGGCATTGAAGATCATTGCGTTTTATTATTAATTTGGCAGCAAATTCCCTTATTTTCTGCTTTAGTTTTTAATCTTAACATACATTCCAGACCTTTATATCCAAATTGTAACCTACCCTTTATCTGATAAGTGCAATAGCTAAGACCCTAAGAACATTTTTGTCATTTTAGGGTAAATTATTTAAACATTTAGTTAACCAGGTTTTAGGCTTGGCTACTTAGGTAGGGTTCTTTATTAGAAGGTTTTGCTAATTTTTGTAAAATTTACTATTTGCTATTGGCGAAACGGTATCTGTATAAATACCTTTTATTAACTGTACATACAGTAGTCTTAAAGCACCTATCCTTATCATGTGTGTGTCATGCTTCTGTGTCATTGTCTAACGAATTGTAAGTAAAATAAAACCAATAATTGTAAAATGTATTCTTAACTGAATGTTTAAATATACTTAAAAAGAGTTCTCTACAGTTTAGTAAATACCCATATTTACTATCCTTCACATATATGTCTTAGTGACAGGAATTACTGCAAGTTATACTTGCCATTTTTATTTTATCAATGATCAGATATGTTTTATATTTAGAGAAACCGGCAGAAAAAAATGATTTTTTTTCCAGTCATTTTTAAATACATCAGTCTACTCTATCCAAGATAAACCATCACCCTTTGTCATGGCCACCTGCCTGTTCTAGTTTAATCCAGGTAATTATTATACATAAATTGAATAAATATTTTCTATGAATACAGTGCTTTATTTTACAGAAACCAAAATATATTTAGAGCAGATGGGAAACCCCCAAATACTTGCATGGATTTATAATGATTGATTCTGACATCTATTAATTTTGGGTACATTTCTTGATTCATTCATCTAACAATGAATCTCTACAACAAATTAAAGACGACACACAGGATGTTGCATCTGTCACAATGGAAGCATTATCAGAGTCTAGATTCTGAACAAATATGCTTCATTTAAGTGATTTAGGAAAAAGGATTTCCTCTTACTGGAATCTGTCAAAACTTGATTCCAGCAAGCTTTGAGGTTAACCTCAAAGCACTCCAGTCATTTTCTCATACTTTGACATACACACTAGAAAATGCTATTGAAACGACATGTCAGTGCTTACAGCACTTTGTTTATTGAAACCGCCAAGCATTCGTTGTTATCACTTAATTAATAACAGGAAAATATATTACTTTAAATATTTTAAGGAGAAGAAATGTTAAAAGTTAAAGTGGATACTGCACAGAAGTGGCATCCCTGCTAGTTGACAATCAGATTGCCAGACGCCTGGAAACAGAGGCATGTACCAAAGCCAGCCATCAGCACCAGAGCTATTGTTGCTGAAAAATGTATCCCATAATTCTCATCACTGGTGTCCAGTGTTGATCTAGAGTAGGATTCCCCAACTTGTAGCTTCGGCTGTCTGAGCAAGTAGGGAAAGGAGAAAGGCATCCCCCATTCCATGCAGTTAAAGTAAACCTAAACCTTGTACCTACAACCTCCTCTTTTCTGCACATTCTCATCAATACTGAAAAAAAGACTCATTGTTCTCTGTCAGAGTATAGACTCATGGGGAAGAGGTCAACACATGTGGTCAAGAGGGTGAAAGGAATTGGGGATAGGACTACAGGAATAGGATCACCATTCTCAATCGAGTAACATTATCATTTAAATTAGCTACCCTCTTTTGTGTTAAAGCTTGATGTGGATCACCAGCCAGTAGTCCACTTTCAAAACTTCTGTCACTCATTCCTCCCCTGCCCTCCACTAAGCCCAATTTGGACTGTAAGATTAAAATACATTTTTACTTCTCCCGACACATTCTGGCCACCACCCATGGGTTCCACCCAGCAAAAAAACAGGGGCAACAATGACAGCATCTAAGTTTTCTCATTGGGGGTCATGCCAATTATTTTTATATGTTCCACCACAGGTCTAGGTGATTTGCATTTTGTACTTTTTGTGTGTTAAATTTAAAAAGCTCACTAGATGCGGGTTGCAATTCACAATCAAAAACACACCATATACTTGAGTTGTGTTAACTTTATTAAAATGTCTACTGCAGTTAACCCATTTAGTGAGTCTCACGTAGCTGCCAATAAGTGCCAGCTATGTGAGACTCAAGTAGCTGACTTCTCCCTGCCATAAAAAAAAGGATAAAACATACAGACTCACCTGACCCCATGTTCGATCCAGCCGGGTCTGCTGCTCCAACAGGAGAGGACCTGGAACAGGCCCCCCGCTTCTGATGCCAGGGGCCACCGAGACTGGCCTCCACGCCCTGGTCTACAAGCCTCCAGAGCTGGTGCCCGGGCTGGTTATACTGGGAATGGGGCAATTTTTTTTTCATTTTAAAGGTTTTCTTTTAAAGAAGCCTGGGGTCCTCCCCCAAAAAATACAGTTACACACAGCACAAAACTATGAAAAATGGCCTGTCAACAGAGGATCTCAAGTAGGCTGACAGTCAAAAGGGTTAACAGTACCTATGCATGTTTGGCATTGTTCTGTTTGGGGACCCTGCACTTTCATATTTAGCTTGTCTTTCTTGTTTGCATATTGATATTTTAGGAAAATGTGTTTTTTATTTGACTTTTTTTATACATTTTTTTAAGAAAACTGTAAGATCCCCGGGTTCGACTGATGTCTGGCTGGTGGCTGGCGTCATTTATCACCCTGCCTGCAGTTCCATCAGTCACCAGTAGAAGCCATGGCTGCTCTCTCTCCTCTCTACTTCTGCACCTGGTGTGAGGCCTATTTAAGTGGCTCCACCCTTCACCTGGTGCAGCAGGATTTTATTTGCTTTGTTTGCAATCTGTTTGTGGCAGTGCATTTTGGTGCTTTGAACCTGAATCTGAACCTGAACTTCTGTTGGAGTCTATTGGCAAGCAGGCCTCTCCCTGGCTTCCCAGAGGCTGCTTGGACATTTGCTATCCTTACCCTGCTTGCAGCAGTCCTCCTATTGGCTTCTGGAGGCTGCTGGCCCATTCCTGGGCCCTTGGGTGAGTGCACCAGCACCTTAGGGTTTCCTTTGTTTTCCTTATTAGTTATCTTGTTCATTAGCCTTGTTTCTTTGCTGTGTACAGTGTATCTGAATCCAAAATCTTTTTATTTCCTTTTGCCGTTATTAATAGAACCATCTTTAGTGCAATTCCTTTTCTCTGGTCAAACAATCAGCTCCCCTGGCAGAGAGTTCATTTAAGAGAACTCTCTGGCCTGACAAAAACCCTGTACAACCATAGAATTATTCAAGGGATTATATCCGGAAAGGTGAGCTCACTACAACAAGCTGGGTACACCTAGAAAGCTTAATGTGTGTACTTTCAGGGAATATATTGTTTGTAGGGGGTATTTCAAATGTAAAGAGTTGTTCTGGTTGAAAAAGAGCAAGGTGCGCACTTTGTCTACAGAGCTGAAATTTTAAGATTACCTTACGCACATATTTTACTTTGGGATGTTTTTCAACTCTTCCATTGACAGTACCTATTAGGGATGGGGGCGAACCCGCTGAAATTTGGGTTCTAAATGTTCAGCTGAACTTGCCCCTAAAGTCTGGTTCCACTCCTCGAACCCCGAACCCCATTGAAGTCAATGGGGACCCAAACCTGGGGGCCAAAAATAGCTGTAAAATGGGGGTAACAAGGGCTAGAGGGAGGACACCAGGGCAATTGCCCTGCACAAATCATAGTGAAAGTACTCAAAATAATAGCATAGAACCCCCAAAATTAAAAAATACATAAATTAATAATAAAAAAGAAATTTTATACAGGTGTCAGAGGGCAAATCAGGGGGTAACACCAGAGAGATTTCCCTGCACAGCATGGGGTAGGAGAAGTACTTTGAATAATCTACTGCTGCAGGTAACTGCCTGTGGCTTTATTTTTTTTAATATTGTTAGGTATTAAAAAATTACCAAAAAAGAAAGAAAATAAACCTGCAGGCAGGTTCAATATTAAATGGGATGCCTTTAAAAATGCATTAAGTAAAACACTTAAAAGTAAAAGAATGCAATTAAAAACAAAAATGCCTAAGAAATAATCAAAAAATATAAAAAAATAAACCTGCAGGCAGTTTCAACGTTGAATGGGATGCCTTTAAATGTGGCATTTAGTAAAACAATTTAAACCAAAAAAATATAATAAAAAAATAAAAAGACAGACTAGTCTAACCAAAAATGGCAAACAAATTACCAAAAAAGCAGACCATCAACCAGCTTTTCTGTGTTTGGGCCAAACGGCGAACCCCAGCACGGTCTTCTGGCTGAAGTCCATGTTCAGGTAGGGGGATCCGAACCTGCAAAATCCTGTATGCCCCCGAACTCTGCAGTTCGGGTTCGCCCATTACTAGTACCTATGCATATTGGGTATTGTTCTGTTTGGGAGACCTTGCTTTTTCAGATTTATTTTTTTCTTGTTTGTATGTTGTTGTTTTTTAGGGAAATGTGATTTCTGATTCAAGGCTGGTAGGCCTGGAAAGCTTAAGGTGTGAACTTCCAGAGAATATATTTAAAAAGTTATGTTTTTTATGCATATTTCATATTTTTGAGAATACACTACAAAAATGACAAACACGACATTTCATGTTAAAGCCCAAAGCTAAAAAAACATATATAACTCCACCCAGTACTGCACCTCACATGCAGAATTTGCAGCAATCAGGTTTTTACTCAGAAAAATATGTTTTTTGGCACTTTAAATTTAGTCAAGCTGGAAAGTGTCTCTTAATCAGGCATGCTCAACCTGTGGCCATCGGAGCTATGTGATGTAGCCCCTGACCTCAAACCAACGGAGAGTGGAATGCAGCATAGATGGGAGCATTATGAGGATAAGAAAATTAGGCCCTTATTTATGAAGGAATAGCGACAGGTAGCGACTGGTGAGCGACCGGTAATGACGGGCACCGCCACGAGAACGCCGGCTCCCCACCACAATCACACATTTATCAAGCCGATCCTGCTTATCGACTGAGATAGCGCCAGATAGCCACTCATTCATCATTATTCCAGCCTCAGCCCACAGCGTCAGCGTCCGACATTGAACAGCAACAGGTATGACCTCTCGCTACCTGGTGCTCTCCAATGCATTTCAATGGAACAATCTTTAAATATTAATAATTAATAGTTATTAATGTTTTTTTTTTTTTTTTTTTTTAAATGTGAAAAATTATGTGACCACTTCTGCCATGTTAGATATTTTTTTTAAGGAAAAAAAAAAATTGTGCAGAATTGATATTACAGGTCTGATATTAATGTATTCATATTACAAAATTATTTAAAAAACATGTTTTTTTTTTGGTTTCCAAAAATATGATTGGGGGTTAAAAAAATACTTTTAACCCATCGCCGCCAGCGCTCTGGGGTTTAAACATGCATTTTACAGCGCGAGAATTTTTTGAGCGTGATTTGTTAATGAATATGGTGGAAGCCGGTCGCTATGGCCAGTCGCTATAATGCGCTCCCATACAGCGCGGAACCTGTCAAATAGCGACTCCTCACCCCGTATTCAACATTACTGCAAACCAACTGAGTCGCTGTCAACAACCGAACAACAGCCAAGCACAGCGACTACTAGCGGGCGCTCTGAAAATGCCGCTACAGTCGCTCAACTGTCGCTACCTGCCGCTATTAATGAATCGGCCTCCCAGTATACTGCTGTGGAGAAAGTTGCAATTGTGGATAGAACTTGAAGGGGGTAAATGGAGTTAAATAAAGGCTCAGTAAGGAGTAGAGAGTGTGTTTTTGAAATCAGGTCCCACAGAGTGGACATAGCTGAGAATTCTTTTGGAGACCACCTAATATATACGAATAGGTAGACAAAACAGAGTGCACCTTGGCTATAAACGGACCTGACACACTCCCTCTGAAAATGGTGGTGATGGGGGTACACCAGGACACAAGCTGTTGAACTGGTAAGTAATATAACCACAGATGTTGAGGACAATGCTAGAAATGGACAAAAGGTGAGCATTCCTTTGCTTTCTTTAAAAATAAAACCATACATTAGAAATAGCTTTTTATTTTACAGAACTTATTGGAATCAGAAAACAGTTTTGTCCCCTGGGTTTTATAAAGTACAGCCTTTTGTTATAACAAATCAAAAACTTATACTATAATACAATTATTTTTTATTAACTAGTAGCCCAACATGGTAATATGTAAAATGGCCAGGGTATTGTAATGGCAGGAAAAGTATTTCTGAAGCCTGAATGTCAGCTGTTGGGATTAGACTAAGGCCCTTATTTAAGAAGGGATAGCGTCAGGTAGTGGCTGGTTAATGAGAGGTAGCGGCAGGTGAACGCCGGACACGGCACGCAATTACACATTTATCAAGCAGAATCTGTTTAGCGACTGGGATAGCGCCATGTAGCGTCTGATTCATCATTTTCACAGCCTCAGCGAACAGCGCCAGCGTTCAGCCTTGCACAGCGCCAGGTATGACCTCTCGCTACCTGACGCTCTCCCATACATTTCAATGGATGATCCTTTTCTTCTCTTTAAACTGGGTTTTTGTTCTGTTTTTTTTTTTTTTCAAAAAAATCACAAATAATTCTTTGACCTCTTCTGGCATTGAAATAGCAATTTTTTCTTATTTTTTTCATTTTTTATATATTTCCTAAGAAATGACATTACAGGTCTGGCGTTAAAGTGTTCATGTTACAATGTTGTTACAATGTAATTCCATATGTTTTCGCTTTGTTACTAGTTGATAGATGCTTGAAAACACACTTTAAACACACCGCCTCCTGCGCTCTGGGCTTCAAACAACTATTTTTCAGCGCCAGAGATTTGTGAGGCTGTTTATTTGCTGAATATGGTGTGAGTCAGTCGCTATGAGCAGTCGCTAGCATGCGCTCCCATACAGCGCTGTACTGGCCAAATAGCGACTCCTCACAATGTATTCAACATTACTGAACAGCGACTGAGTCGCTATAAACTAGTGACTCACGGTTGAGCACTGCGACTACTAGCGGGCGCTCTGAAAATGCCTGCTACAGATGCTCATCTGTCGCTACCTGCCGCTAATGATGAATCAGCCTGCCCGATGATTCACTGTTTGGTTATCTTTAATGAATAATTAGCCCATATGAAATTACATTATTAACATTTAAGGTGACAAGGTTTGGTGTGCTGCTCATCCTCCGCATTTCAATGTATTAATTTTAACTGGTAATTTCTGACAATTTCTATTAACAAAACCTGGAAGGTATTTAACAAAATGTCACGGTGCACAATCCAGACAAGGATTCATTTTGCAGTTCTTCCACATATTTAATAACTCATAGATGTCAGTGTACTGTAAATAGGTGGTCTGGGAAGGTTTTATGTTGTACCATCCAATTTTCCATCCATCTATCAGTCTCTTT
Source organism: Gastrophryne carolinensis (assembly GCA_027917425.1). NCBI lineage: Eukaryota > Metazoa > Chordata > Amphibia > Anura > Microhylidae > Gastrophryne > Gastrophryne carolinensis. Next base: position 268,765,350 of record CM051239.1, on the reverse strand, counting down.
ACACCAGTTTCTAGCACTGCACAGCTATAGCCTGACAATGACAAGGGAATAGCTGTCCTGATATAGTGGGGGCCTTAAAAACAACACTTTTTATTCGTACATATTAACAAAGTTTCCAAACTTTTTCTAAATTCTGTAAATAAAAGTGCTGCTACCAATGAAGAAACACCAAAAAATGGGCCTATTAAACATCTTACCATCAAAGCAATTTGTTCCATTTATTTTTATGGGCAGGACAGGACTTGGAGGTAGATTCATTACTAAAGCCAGGTATCGACAGATGAGCGCCTGTATAGCACTTAGGCCCTTATTTAACAAGGGATAGCGCCAGGTAGCGAATGGTGAGCGAACGGTAATGACGGTCACCGCCACGAGAACGCCGACTCCCCACCACAATCACACATTTATCAAGGCAATCCTGCTTAGCGACTGACAGAGCGCCAGATAGCGAATCATTCATCATTATTCCAGCCTCACCCCACAGCGCCAGCGTCCGACCTTGAACAGCGACAGGTATGACCTTCCGCTACCTGGCGCTCTCCAATGCATTTCAATGGAACAATCTTTAAATATTCTTAATTAATTGCTATTAATGTTTTTTTTTTTTTTTTTGGTAAATGTCAAAAATTCTGTGACCACTTCTGCAATGTTAGATATTTTTTTAAGGTTAAAAAAAAAAAAAAAATTTGTGCAGAATTGATATTACAGGTCTGATGTTAATGTATTCAGATTACAAAATATTTTGAAAAACTTGTTTTTTTTTATCCAAAAATATGGTTGTTTGGGGGTTAAAAAACTACTTTTAACCCATCGCCGCCAGCGCTCTGGGGTTTAAACAAGCATTTCACTGCGCGAGAATTTTTTGAGCGTGATTTGTTAATGAATATGCTGGGAGCCGTTCACTATGTCCATTCGCTGTCATGCGCTCCCATACAGCGCGGAACCAGTCAAATAGCGACTCCTCACCCTATATTCCACATTACGGCAAACCGACTGAGTCGCTATCAACTACAGAACAACGGCCAAGCACAGCGACTACTAGCGGGCGCTCTGAAAATGCCGCTACAGTCGCTCATCTGTCGCTACCTGGCGCTATTAATGAATCGGCCTCTTAGAGCGGCTGCTAGTAGATGCTGTAAGCGGGTATCGGGTGCTGTAACAGAGCGTCTCAGTCACTGTAGTAACCTGACCGGCATTGATGAATGTGATGTATGTTGGGCACTCTAACACCAGTAAAGCGCTGCAGGGAGTGAGAGGTAGAGCCAGCTCAGTGTGACCGACTCTCGGAGCTCCACACCATACTTATCAAAAAAGGAGACACACAGCATTGTCGCTCTAAATCTGGTCGCTATAGCACAGAGCACCAGACACTGTGTGATTAAAGTCTGTTTTTGAACACATATCCACCAGTAACAAAGCGAAAACATGGGAATTACATTGTTTTAACACCGGGACATTAACACTTTAGTGCCAGACCTGTAATGACAATTCTGCATAAAAATATAAAAAGTCAAAAAAGTTTCTAAAAGTGTTTGTTGCAGCCAGGAGAGGTCACACAATGATTTAAGCAAAAAAAAAAACACGCTGTTCAAACACAAGCAAATGAACGGCCATTGAAATGTATGGGAGAGCGACACTGAACGAAAGGTAATACCTGGCGCTCTGGAATCTAGAGCGCCGGCGCTATACGCTGAGCTGCCTGTAATAATATATCGGACGCTACATGGCGCTATTAGAGTTGCTCACCAGATTTGCTTTCATAAATGTGGTTTTGCCTACAGTGCCCAGCATTCACCAGACACTGCCTGCCGGTATGAGGCACCACCTGGCGCTATCCCTTCATGAATAACCCCCCACGTGTGGTACAAGTGGGCACAAAATCAGGTGAAGATACAGATACAGTATTTTTTTCTTCCTTTAAAATAATAGTCCAGCCAAGTAACTGATTGGTGGTTGTCTGGCACCTGTCTGCTTACTGGAACTTCAGATCAAGTCCCTTGTGCCACCCTTGTGCGGGTGCGTGCCGCTCGGGAGCTCCTGCTTTGCCATTCTGAGCGGGGGGTAGTGTAGTCAACCAGCTGGTCCAGCAGAAAACAGCTGCCAGTGGCTGTTCTTGGTGGCTTATGTGCAGTGAGTGCTCGCTGTTTTACATCGAGGGCACCCACCGATCACTGTAGCAATGCTGATGCCTTAAACTCAGAGTGGCTAGTGTTGGTATCAGTCTGTGGGCCAAACGGTGGGTCCTGGGGCTGGGGCCACAGTACTTGAGTGCTGCCAGTTCCTTGGCCATGCCTGTGTTCCTGCAGTACCTGAGCTGGGTGCTGTCAGTTCCTCGGCCATGCCTGTGTTCCTGCAGTACATGAGCTGGGTGCTGCCAGTTCCTCTGCCATGCCTGTGTTCCTGCAGTACCTGAGCTGGGTGATGCCAGTTCCTCGGCCATGCCTGTGTTCCTGCAGTACATGAGCTGGGTGATGCCAGTTCCTCGGCCATGCCTGTGTTCCTGCAGTACCTGAGCTGGGTGCTGCCAGTTCCTCTGCCATGCCTGTGTTCCTGCAGTACATGAGCTGGGTGCTGCCAGTTCCTCGGCCATGCCTGTGTTCCTGCAGTACCTGAGCTGGGTGCTGCCAGTTCCTCAGCCATGCCTGTGTTCCTGCAGTACCTGAGCTGGGTGCTGCCAGTTCCTCGGCCATGCCTGTGTTCCTGCAGTACCTGAGCTGGATGCTGCCAGTTCCTCGGCCATGCCTGTGTTCCTGCAGTACCTGAGCTGGGTGCTACCAGTTCCTCGGCCATGCCTGTGTTCCTGCTGTACCTGAGATGGGTGCTGCCAGTTCCTCGGGTCATGCCTGTGTTCCTGCAGTACCTGAGCTGGGTGCTGCCAGTTCCTTGGCCATGCCTGTGTTCCTGCAGTACCTGAGCTGGGTGCTGCCAGTTCCTCGGCCATGCCTGTGTTCCTGCAGTACCTGAGCTGGTTGCTGCCAGTTCCTCTGCCATGCCTGTGTTCCTGCAGTATCTGAGCTGGGTGCTGCCAGTTCCTCGGCCATGCCTGTGTTCCTGCAGTACCTGAGCTGGGTGCTGCCAGTTCCTCGGCCATGCCTGTGTTCCTGCAGTACATGAGCTGGGTGCTGCCAGTCCTGTGTTCCTGCAGTACCTGAGCTGGGTGCTGCCAGTTCCTCTGCCATGCCTGTGTTCCTGCAGTACCTGAGCTGGGTGATGCCAGTTCCTCGGCCATACCTGTGTTCCTGCAGTACCTGAGCTGGGTGATGCCAGTTCCTCGGCCATGCCTGTGTTCCTGCAGTTCATGAGCTGGGTGCTGCCAGTTCCTTGGCCATGCCTGTGTTCCTGGCTCTGGGGGCTGTGTTGGTGCCCATAGTGTGGCATAGTGAGCTCCTAAGTTAGCAGAGGCAAGAAAATCTGACCCTCAGATGAGTTGTTTTATACCTAGTTGAGTGGGAAATTGTATTGGAAATGATGTGGTTTATTTAACAGCCCCTCAAAGGTGCAAGTAATCTATAGGCTACACATGTGTATGGATGCAGGCACACTTCCGGGGTCTGCCTGGGGGCGTCACCAATTGTGCACCTTGTGCAAGGGTGCATCATACAGACAACATACAAAGGTCCAACATGGTACCCATGGTGAGGTATAGGGCAAATATTATATGTCATTTTATTGCTGATGCTCGACATTCCCCCTTAAGATTCTCTGTTCTTAGCAAATGTCACCCTTACAAGGCTAGCAGGAAAAGGAAGTCCATATATAGGTAAGAGGTTCTGACACTCCGAAAAGGCAGTTTGAGGATGAAAGCCTCTCTGCGGTTCCCCTAATACCTTGGTCAGACAGCCAGGAGCCTGCATCCTTCTTCCCTAGGGAGGTGTGATAGTATATGGGGCTTCAAAAGAATTATACAGGACCAGTGTCTGGAAGGAGGGAGGGTGAAGGGGCAGAGATGGAGGCATAAAGGGGATGGCGCTGGGCCAGCGATTGTCACTTCTTGGGAGATCATGCTGTAGCATGCGGGAGGCGCCCGAACCATCAATAAGCTTGCCACTCACCATGCGGGAGCCCATCATCACTACTCAGCATCTGCATTGTAAGGTAACTCTGACTGTTGTCTCTCTGTGTATAACTCACTATAACTTGTAACCCACTTCTCAGAACGACATTTGTATTACTTCATATTCCATCATAGCCAAATGTTTGTTATCGCTGCCTATATAACCTATATTTAACTTGAGCAAACCTTTTGCCTTAGCGAAGAATGGGATGAGCTCCGATTCACTGCAGGGCGTAGGGTGCGGAGCTACTGCTGCTAAGCCACCAATGACTGTAAGCATGCAGTGGGGCCTCTGACCTTCCAACTGTGGTGCATTGAAAAGTGAGTAAAGGGGGTGGGAGTAGCTCCATCACTATTATTTTTACAAAATTATTATTATTATTCAGGGCCTGGGAACCAATTTACCGCCCGTTTTAACCCTCTCATCATCTAAATATTAAGCACCAAACATGTCTAGCTATGTGGAAAGACAGAGATTTGGCTGCATATATCTGCTGATACATGTGAAGGCCACACTACCCCGGCAAGGCACTCTGTGTTTAGTGTGGTCCCTACTCTTATTTTGAGTCCCCAAAGTTGGGACATGCAATGCAGTCAAATATTTCAGAGCTACTCACCTGGGAAGCTGCCAGCCTCCCATTAGAACACTCCACAGGGAGAGATCCATATTGACTGAATCCCTCCCTGTGTGTGCTCATGGCTAGGGATGAGCGAATCGATCCGGACGAACCCGGATTCGATCCGAATTTCAGGAAAAATTCGATTCGGATCGAATCCGAATTTCCCCGCAATTCGATCGCTCAAAGTTTTCCTTTAACATCCATTCATTTACATTTACAGGCATTCTAAGATGGCGGACGGGACATGTCTGGACATCTATCCCGCGCCAGTGCAAGCTGGGGCAGTCACATGCAGCCTATCAGCAGCCAGCAAGCCCGGTGACGCTATTTAAGTCGGCCATCTTGCTTTTCCTTCCTCATTTCTCTATTGCATTCGTGAGAGACAGAACGTTGTAGTGAGAGAGAGAGGCAGTTAGACAGGCAGGGACAGACAGGGACAGGCTGGAGACAGGCAGGAGACAGACAGGAGACAGACAGAAAGTCAGCGAAAAACAGGGAAAGGTAGGAAAAATCAGAGGCTGTCACAGGGAGATTTTTTTTTTTTTTCATCCAGCCTGAGTGTTACTAACTGGCTGACAGGCTTTGTTAGCGTTTTCAAGCTGCTTATACTAACTAACTGTGCATATATACTGAACTGATCTTAAGTCTGCTGTGAGGCATCCCATTCTGTGACTACACCAGCCTCTATTTAAGACCATATAACCATTTGCACTTATTCTAATTGAAATTAGGCCTGATAAAGACACTTTTGCTGGACATAGCACTACTGGACCCTGCCAGGTGTACTTACTGCTGGTTTTTAGGGCCTCCCATTCTGTGACTACAACAGCCTCTGTTTAAGACCATATAACCATTTGCACTTATTATAATTGAAATTAGGCCTGATAAAGACACTTTTGCTGGGCATAGCACTACTGGACCCTGCCAGGTGTACTTACTGCTGGTTTTTAGGGCATCCCATTCTGTGACTACAGCAGCCTCTGTTTAAGACCATATAACCATTTGCACTTATTATAATTGAAATTAGGCCTGATAAAGACACTTTTGCTGGGCATAGCACTACTGGACCCTGCCAGGTGTACTTACTGCTGGTTTTTAGGGCATCCCATTCTGTGACTACAGCAGCCTCTGTTTAAGACCATATAACCATTTGCACTTATTATAATTGAAATTAGGCCTGATAAAGACACTTTTGCTGGGCATAGCACTACTGGACCCTGCCAGGTGTACTTACTGCTGGTTTTTAGGGCATCCCATTCTGTGACTACAGCAGCCTCTGTTTAAGACCATATAACCATTTGCACTTATTATAATTGAAATTAGGCCTGATAAAGACACTTTTGCTGGGCATAGCACTACTGGACCCTGCCAGGTGCACTTCTTTTTTGGGGCATCCCATTCTGTGACTACAGCAGCCTCTGTTTAAGACCATATAACCATTTGCACTTATTATAATTGAAATTAGGCCTGATAAAGACACTTTTGCTGGGCATAGCACTACTGGACCCTGCCAGGTGTACTTACTGCTGGTTTTTAGGGCATCCCATTCTGTGACTACAGCAGCCTCTGTTTAAGACCATATAACCATTTGCACTTATTATAATTGAAATTAGGCCTGATAAAGACACTTTTGCTGGGCATAGCACTACTGGACCCTGCCAGGTGTACTTACTGCTGGTTTTTAGGGCATCCCATTCTGTGACTACAGCAGCCTCTGTTTAAGACCATATAACCATTTGCACTTATTATAATTGAAATTAGGCCTGATAAAGACACTTTTGCTGGGCATAGCACTACTGGACCCTGCCAGGTGCACTTCTTTTTTGGGGCATCCCATTCTGTGACTACAGCAGCCTCTGTTTAAGACCATATAACCATTTGCACTTATTATAATTGAAATTAGGCCTGATAAAGACACTTTTGCTGGGCATAGCACTACTGGACCCTGCCAGGTGTACTTACTGCTGGTTTTTAGGGCATCCCATTCTGTGACTACAGCAGCCTCTGTTTAAGACCATATAACCATTTGCACTTATTATAATTGAAATTAGGCCTGATAAAGACACTTTTGCTGGGCATAGCACTACTGGACCCTGCCAGGTGTACTTACTGCTGGTTTTTAGGGCATCCCATTCTGTGACTACAGCAGCCTCTGTTTAAGACCATATAACCATTTGCACTTATTATAATTGAAATTAGGCCTGATAAAGACACTTTTGCTGGGCATAGCACTACTGGACCCTGCCAGGTGTACTTACTGCTGGTTTTTAGGGCATCCCATTCTGTGACTACAGCAGCCTCTGTTTAAGACCATATAACCATTTGCACTTATTATAATTGAAATTAGGCCTGATAAAGACACTTTTGCTGGGCATAGCATTACTGGACCCTGCCAGGTGTACTTACTGCTGGTTTTTAGGGCATCCCATTCTGTGACTACAGCAGCCTCTGTTTAAGACCATATAACCATTTGCACTTATTATAATTGAAATTAGGCCTGATAAATACACTTTTGCTGGGCATAGCACTACTGGACCCTGCCAGGTGCACTTCTTTTTTTGGGCATCCCATTCTGTGACTACAGCAGCCTCTGTTTAAGACCATATAACCATTTGCACTTATTATAATTGAAATTAGGCCTGATAAAGACATTTTTGCTGGGCATAGCACTACTGGACCCTGCCAGGTGTACTTACTGCTGGTTTTTAGGGCATCCCATTCTGTGACTACAACAGCCTCTGTTTAAGACCATATAACCATTTGCACTTATTATAATTGAAATTAGGCCTGATAAAGACACTTTTGCTGGGCATAGCACTTCTGGACCCTGCCAGGTGTACTTACTGCTGGTTTTTAGGGCATCCCATTCTGTGACTACAGCAGCCTCTGTTTAAGACCATATAACCATTTGCACTTATTATAATTGAAATTAGGCCTGATAAAGACACTTTTGCTGGGCATAGCACTACTGGACCCTGCCAGGTGCACTTCTTTTTTGGGGCATCCCATTCTGTGACTACAGCAGCCTCTGTTTAAGACCATATAACCATTTGCACTTATTATAATTGAAATTAGGCCTGATAAAGACACTTTTGCTGGGCATAGCACTACTGGACCCTGCCAGGTGTACTTACTGCTGGTTTTTAGGGCATCCCATTCTGTGACTACAGCAGCCTCTGTTTAAGACCATATAACCATTTGCACTTATTATAATTGAAATTAGGCCTGATAAAGACACTTTTGCTGGGCATAGCACTACTGGACCCTGCCAGGTGTACTTACTGCTGGTTTTTAGGGCATCCCATTCTGTGACTACAGCAGCCTCTGTTTAAGACCATATAACCATTTGCACTTATTATAATTGAAATTAGGCCTGATAAAGACACTTTTGCTGGGCATAGCATTACTGGACCCTGCCAGGTGTACTTACTGCTGGTTTTTAGGGCATCCCATTCTGTGACTACAGCAGCCTCTGTTTAAGACCATATAACCATTTGCACTTATTATAATTGAAATTAGGCCTGATAAAGACACTTTTGCTGGGCATAGCACTACTGGACCCTGCCAGGTGCACTTCTTTTTTGGGGCATCCCATTCTGTGACTACAGCAGCCTCTGTTTAAGACCATATAACCATTTGCACTTATTATAATTGAAATTAGGCCTGATAAAGACATTTTTGCTGGGCATAGCACTACTGGACCCTGCCAGGTGTACTTACTGCTGGATTTTAGGGCATCCCATTCTGTGACTACAGCAGCCTCTGTTTAAGACCATATAACCATTTGCACTTATTATAATTGAAATTAGGCCTGATAAAGACACTTTTGCTGGGCATAGCACTTCTGGACCCTGCCAGGTGTACTTACTGCTGGTTTTTAGGGCATCCCATTCTGTGACTACAGCAGCCTCTGTTTAAGACCATATAACCATTTGCACTTATTATAATTGAAATTAGGCCTGATAAAGACACTTTTGCTGGGCATAGCACTACTGGACCCTGCCAGGTGCACTTCTTTTTTGGGGCATCCCATTCTGTGACTACAGCAGCCTCTGTTTAAGACCATATAACCATTTGCACTTATTATAATTGAAATTAGGCCTGATAAAGACACTTTTGCTGGGCATAGCACTACTGGACCCTGCCAGGTGTACTTACTGCTGGTTTTTAGGGCATCCCATTCTGTGACTACAGCAGCCTCTGTTTAAGACCATATAACCATTTGCACTTATTATAATTGAAATTAGGCCTGATAAAGACACTTTTGCTGGGCATAGCACTACTGGACCCTGCCAGGTGTACTTACTGCTGGTTTTTAGGGCCTCCCATTCTGTGACTACAGCAGCCTCTGTTTAAGACCATATAACCATTTGCACTTATTATAATTGAAATTAGGCCTGATAAAGACACTTTTGCTGGGCATAGCACTACTGGACCCTGCCAGGTGCACTTCTTTTTTGGGGCATCCCATTCTGTTACTACAGCAGCCTCTGTTTAAGACCATATAACCATTTGCACTTATTATAATTGAAATTAGGCCTGATAAAGACACTTTTGCTGGGCATAGCACTACTGGACCCTGTCAGGTGCACTTCTTTTTTGGGGCATCCCATTCTGTGACTACAGCAGCCTCTGTTTAAGACCATATAACCATTTGCACTTATTATAATTGAAATTAGGCCTGATAAAGACACTTTTGCTGGGCATAGCACTACTGGACCCTGCCAGGTGCACTTACTGCTGGTTTTTAGGGCATCCCATTCTGTGACTACAGCAGCCTCTGTTTAAGACCATATAACCATTTGCACTTATTATAAATGAAATTAGGCCTGATAAAGACACTTTTGCTGGGCATAGCACTACTGGACCCTGCCAGGTGCACTTCTTTTTTGGGGCATCCCATTCTGTTACTACAGCAGCCTCTGTTTAAGACCATATAACTAGGGATGAGCGAATCGATCCGGACGAACCCGGATTCGATCCGAATTTCAGGAAAAATTCGATTCGGATCGAATCCGAATTTCCCCGCGATTCGATCGCTCGAAGTTTTCCTTTAACATCCATTCATTTACATTACAGGCATTCTAAGATGGCGGACGGGACATGTCCAGACATGTAAGCTGGGGCAGTGTATGCTGGGACAGTCACATGCAGCCTATCAGCAGCCAGCAAGCCCGGTGACGTCACAGCTGTATTTAAGGCCGGCCATCTTGCTTTCCAGCCTCATTTCTCTATTGCATTCGTGAGAGACAGAACGCTGTGTAGCTGAGGGAGAGACAGACAGTTAGACAGGCAGGGACAGACAGGGACAGGCTGGAGACAGGCAGGAGACAGACAGGAGACAGACAGAAAGTCAGCGGAAAACAGGGAAAGGAATGGAAAATCGGAGGCTGTCAGTTTTTTTTTTTTTTTTCATCCAGCCTGACAGCCAGGCTTTGTTAGCGTTTTCAGGCTGCTTATACTAACTAACTGTGCATATATACTGAACTGATCTTAAGTCTGCTGTGAGGCATCCCATTCTGTGACTAAAGCAGCCTCTGTTTAAGACCATATAAGCATTTGCTCTTATCATATTTGAAATTAGCCTGATAAAGACACTTTTGCTGGGCATAGTACTACTGCATCTTTTTTGGGGGGCATCCCATTCTGTGACTAAAGCAGCCTCTGTTTAAGACCATATAAGCATTTGCTCTTATCATATTTGAAATTAGCCTGATAAAGACACTTTTGCTGGGCATAGTACTACTGCATCTTTTTTGGGGGGCATCCCATTCTGTGACTAAAGCAGCCTCTGTTTAAGACCATATAAGCATTTGCTCTTATCATATTTGAAATTAGCCTGATAAAGACACTTTTGCTGGGCATAGTACTACTGGATCTTTTTTTGGGGGCATCCCATTCTGTGACTAAAGCAGCCTCTGTTTAAGACCATATAAGCATTTGCTCTTATCATATTTGAAATTAGCCTGATAAAGACACTTTTGCTGGGCATAGTACTACTGGATCTTTTTTGGGGGGCATCCCATTCTGTGACTAAAGCAGCCTCTGTTTAAGACCATATAAGCATTTGCTCTTATCATATTTGAAATTAGCCTGATAAAGACACTTTTGCTGGGCATAGTACTACTGGATCTTTTTTGGGGGGCATCCCATTCTGTGACTAAAGCAGCCTCTGTTTAAGACCATATAAGCATTTGCTCTTATCATATTTGAAATTAGCCTGATAAAGACACTTTTGCTGGGCATAGTACTACTGGATATTTTTGGGGGGCATCCCATTCTGTGACTAAAGCAGCCTCTGTTTAAGACCATATAAGCATTTGCTCTTATCATATTTGAAATTAGCCTGATAAAGACACTTTTGCTGGGCATAGTACTACTGCATCTTTTTTGGGGGGCATCCCATTCTGTGACTAAAGCAGCCTCTGTTTAAGACCATATAAGCATTTGCTCTTATCATATTTGAAATTAGCCTGATAAAGACACTTTTGCTGGGCATAGTACTACTGCATCTTTTTTGGGGGGCATCCCATTCTGTGACTAAAGCAGCCTCTATTTAAGACCATATAAGCATTTGCTCTTATCATATTTGAAATTAGCCTGATAAAGACACTTTTGCTGGGCATAGTACTACTGCATCTTTTTTGGGGGGCATCCCATTCTGTGACTAAAGCAGCCTCTGTTTAAAACCATATAAGCATTTGCTCTTATCATATTTGAAATTAGCCTGATAAAGACACTTTTGCTGGGCATAGTACTACTGCATCTTTTTTGGGGGGCATCCCATTCTGTGACTTAAGCAGCCTCTGTTTAAGACCATATAAGCATTTGCTCTTATCATATTTGAAATTAGCCTGATAAAGACACTTTTGCTGGGCATAGTACTACTGCATCTTTTTTGGGGGGCATCCCATTCTGTGACTAAAGCAGCCTCTGTTTAAGACCATATAAGCATTTGCTCTTATCATATTTGAAATTAGCCTGATAAAGACACTTTTGCTGGGCATAGTACTACTGCATCTTTTTTGGGGGGCATCCCATTCTGTGACTAAAGCAGCCTCTGTTTAAGACCATATAAGCATTTGCTCTTATCATATTTGAAATTAGCCTGATAAAGACACTTTTGCTGGGCATAGTACTACTGGATCTTTTTTGGGGGGCATCCCATTCTGTGACTAAAGCAGCCTCTGTTTAAGACCATATAAGCATTTGCTCTTATCATATTTGAAATTAGCCTGATAAAGACACTTTTGCTGGGCATAGTACTACTGCATCTTTTTTGGGGGGCATCCCATTCTGTGACTAAAGCAGCCTCTGTTTAAGACCATATAAGCATTTGCTCTTATCATATTTGAAATTAGCCTGATAAAGACACTTTTGCTGGGCATAGTACTACTGGATCTTTTTTGGGGGGCATCCCATTCTGTGACTAAAGCAGCCTCTGTTTAAGACCATATAAGCATTTGCTCTTATCATATTTGAAATTAGCCTGATAAAGACACTTTTGCTGGGCATAGTACTACTGGATCTTTTTTTGGGGGCATCCCATTCTGTGACTAAAGCAGCCTCTGTTTAAGACCATATAAGCATTTGCTCTTATCATATTTGAAATTAGCCTGATAAAGACACTTTTGCTGGGCATAGTACTACTGGATCTTTTTTTGGGGGCATCCCATTCTGTGACTAAAGCAGCCTCTGTTTAAGACCATATAAGCATTTGCTCTTATCATATTTGAAATTAGCCTGATAAAGACACTTTTGCTGGGCATAGTACTACTGGATCTTTTTTTGGGGGCATCCCATTCTGTGACTAAAGCAGCCTCTGTTTAAGACCATATAAGCATTTGCTCTTATCATATTTGAAATTAGCCTGATAAAGACACTTTTGCTGGGCATAGTACTACTGGATCTTTTTTGGGGGGCATCCCATTCTGTGACTAAAGCAGCCTCTGTTTAAGACCATATAAGCATTTGCTCTTATCATATTTGAAATTAGCCTGATAAAGACACTTTTGCTGGGCATAGTACTACTGGATCTTTTTTGGGGGGCATCCCATTCTGTGACTAAAGCAGCCTCTGTTTAAGACCATATAAGCATTTGCTCTTATCATATTTGAAATTAGCCTGATAAAGACACTTTTGCTGGGCATAGTACTACTGGATCTTTTTTTGGGGGCATCCCATTCTGTGACTAAAGCAGCCTCTGTTTAAGACCATATAAGCATTTGCTCTTATCATATTTGAAATTAGCCTGATAAAGACACTTTT